>OZ014438.1:1084832-3484832 GCA_963966035.1 Acleris laterana
GAACGGCTTCATTGCTTTGCCTGGTTTTTTTTTTAAAGGTTGTCTCATTACGAGCGCACTATTTTAATTTTGTGTAACTTTTGTCTCTCATGCAAGTGGCGTTACTGAAGGTGACAGCTGTCACCTATGATTGTTCCAATTTTTAAAAGAAGAACGTGTTTTTATTATAAAAAGCTAAACCGCTCAAGAAACAACGGATTTATTGCAGCAACGATTTCCAGACCAAATCATCTCACGAAATTGTCAACTTTTAACTGGCCACCAAGATCATGCGATTTAACGCCGAGCGATTTCTTTCTTTGGGTTATTTGAAATCTCTGGTTTATACGCAGACACCAGAAACAATTCGTGAGTTCAACGCCGAGATCTAACGCGTCATCGTTGAGATACAACGACATCTATGTCAAAGAGTCATAGATAATTTCACGAAAAGAGCATCGGGTTGCCATGAACCGCGGGGGCAATTTGCCAGATATTTTAATTCCATGCTTAATCGGAACATGGCTACTTTAAAATGCATTAAAAACATAACAACACTCTTAAAAAGCTTTCTGGGATTTTTGACACCATTATTACAAAAAAGATGGAAAAGGACGACGTACGTTACTTCAAAATTAATCAGTAAATATGTAAGAAAAATGGGCAAGCGCATGTGGTATTATCTAACCGCGATTAGAAAGGGATTAGAGGTGACAGTTCTACCATACACTTACGTCAAAGTTCATATGAATTGACAGCTATTCCAATCCCAAACTAATCGCGGTTTAGTAATAATAATAACATGCTCGATGTAGGGTTTTGAAGCCGTTACTATTATCACAAAAACTGTCTCAAAAAATAAGTATGAATTAGTTTGCTAATTAAAGTTATTTCGTGCTTTCTTGGGAGATTTTAGGAGGTATAAACACCATAAACCATAAATTCCATATAATCGTGATAATTGTCCTTTTAAATTCGTTACATGTGCTTTCATATAGAACGGTTTTCAGATTTTACTACTTTTAGTTTTGGCTGTAGGTAGTTTTCGATTACGTCACTATGACATAGTCCAAAATGGTCCAGGAATCAATTTCCTTTACTGCACTCAGCGTGTTTAAAGTTAGGTTAAAAATGCCCCGCTAAAAGTCTGAACCGACAGGGTATAAAAGCAAATACCTATTTCCGGCGACTACTTACAAAGTTGAATGGATACTGGAACTGCCTCGATTCCCGCCGGGAACGTTTAACGGTAACGTATATTTGAAGAGAAAATAGATATCGCGGTTACACGGGTTTAGAGAAAAATCCGATTTATTGAACGGAACTTCAGTTAATCTTGGATCTTAGAAAACTAGTTGCAGTTTGTGAGTCGTTTGTGACATCTGATAGTTTCGCTCAGGTTCACTTTGTCCATTTTCCCATTTCTTCCACAATCTCATTTCGTCCACATTCCCATTTTGTTCACATTCCCATCTCGTCCACATTCTACGAGTGATCGCATTGATATCGAACAGCCCTACAAAGTTAGCTTGCAGACGAGTTAGGAATCCGGATCAGGTAGGAAGTGGACAATTTGGGATTGGTATGTGGACGAGTTGGAAATTTGGCCGAGATGAAAATGTGGACGACATGGGAATATGGACAAAGTGAACCTGAGCGGATAGTTTGACTTATAATGTATCTAAAACATGGTACATATATGATTTTAAGGGCGGCCACCAAACGCCCAAGTTCTGTTCCACCTTTAGGTACTACTTAATAGTGTCCCTCTTAAACGTGTCTTAGGCATTTGTTAATTGACGACCTCAAGGACGATTTAGATATGGAGCGGGAGCGCCGGGCATTGTCACTCCGGGCGAACATGAGATTTGCTCGATGTCCAGATGCAGTGAAGATAACGGTGTTCAAAGCGTATTGCACGTCACTGTATTCGGCAACTCTGTGGTTCAAATATACCCGAAAAGCATACAATGCTCTGCGCATCCATTTTAATAATGACTTCAAGGCCCTGCAGTGCGTCATCTATGTTTGTTGAGGCGCGCACAGACGGCTGGCGCAAAAAGTCTGCCTCTCTCCAGGGTAGTGATTCTCTGAACAACGACAGTCGGACGGACGGACGAGTGAATGTCCAAGCGGCGAGTTTAATTAGTCCCGTCAGTGCGAACAAAACATATTTAGCAGCATGGTTTCTGCTGATGGATCGAACGTATAAGGCCGCTTAATTGAAAATGCACGCGCTAAAATGTGTTTTGTTCGCTCTGTAGCAACAGCATCCTGAAAATAATAGCTAGTAAGTTTGATTGTCCACTGACAAAAATACTTACCGACTGCACGAAATCCCTTTTCACGATTAAGTAGTAAGACTAAGATTAACTAACACCAACGGACCACATAGTTGTCTTAATTAAATTGAAATAAATAAATAAAACAACATAATCTGAGTGAGATTCGCTTCAAGGTACCTTTTAGGCGGGAATGTAAGTACTAATTTGCAGTGAAAATTAAAACAAAAAAAACGTCTTTTAAAACGCAACATAAGTATTCCAGTTTGATTGAGCTAGCTATCCAGAGAGGTAATGCAGCCAGTGTTATAGGGACTATGCCGCGCGCGGACCTGCTAGAGGGGGTATTCTTTTTGTAGTGGTGATTTTTATTTTAATCTTTAATTTTTCAGTAGCTTAGTTTTATTTTAATTAAAATAAGTTTAGTTTTTAACTTTGAATTGTACATATTCCATGAAATATGTCTACAGCTTTTCATAATTTTTTAAATGCGTAAAAAAAAAATGATTTTTTTACTTTTTTTTTTTTTTATGTCATAGAGAAGACAAACGAGCACACAGGCCACCTGATGGTAAGTGGAAACTGTGACCCATAGACATTCGCATTCACAGGACTGCGATGCAATCCTAAGACTGCAAATGCGTTGCCAACCCTGAGGACTAAGATGGAATGCCTCAATGCTAGTCATTTCACCGGCTGTCTTATCCCCAAACCGGAACACAACAATGCGAACACTTGCAGTCTTGTGAATGCGAATGTCTATGGGTCACAGTTTCCACATACCATCAGGCGGCCTGTGTGCTCGTTTGTCTTCTCTATGCCATAAAAATAAAAACATCGGATACAGTTCTCTATAATTTGCCGATAACTTTGACGTGTCATCAAACGAGTTTAAATTTGGATGATAAGTTAAACTTTCCTCTTCCACTAACCAACAGTCGAACTGACATAGCTTTTGAAATCAGCGACGTAAATAACTATTTGTTTCAAACAAAATGCTACGCTCCTCTCGGCCTGTCAATCCAACTGTCGATGCAGGTCTGCGACGACTTTTAATCAATACGGTTTCAGAGCCAGATATATCATAACTCTAACTAACTTCGCCCCGCATCTATGTTAGAGGCATCACAACGCAGTGGCGTGATAATTTAAAGACTGTACACGATAAAATCCGGCTATGCATGATCTGGTGTATTTTTGCGATGAATGCATATTTTCAAGCAGTTTTTTTTTCAATATGTTGTATAATTATCAATGATCGGGGTTTTGGATGCAATTCGCGGGATTTCGAGTCGTAATCATAGTATGGATGTGACTATAATCCCGCTATATTTTTTCAATAATAATAACGTTTATTTCAAACGTTGACCTGTAATTTCGATTAATATCATGTAACATAAAATAGAATAATCATCCTCCAACATCAATACAAGTCCCGGGATCCCGGGCATATTCATATTAGCATAATATTTAAGGTCAGTCACCTCAGATTGCACCGGGAACTCCCATTACTGTGATAAACTCAAGAGTAAGTAATAAACACATTTAAATGCAACCTTTATGCTATTGTAATCTATTTTTTAGATTTTTAAAGACCAATTTTTATAGAGACCAAAAGTAATAAAAAATAATATGCTAAATATTTATCAATAATGTAATCTAATAATATGACGAAACATATGTCCTTTATCAAACCACACGAAAGCCCGGAATCCCGCGGCACATCCATACTAGCATAATGATTGAGGTCATTCATCCCAAGTCGCATCCAAAACCCCGATCACTGATAATTATAATACTATATAATGAAACTTGCGACCCGCCCTCGCTTCGCTTCGGTTTATGTGAGTTTTTTGTAACACCCGTACATAAAAAAAGAATTTATTATACATAAAAACCTTCCTCTTGAAACGCTCTATCTATCAAAAAAACCCGCATCAAGATCCGTTGCGTAGTTTTAAAGATCTAAGCGTACATAGGGACAGACAGCGGGAAGCGACTTTGTTTTATACTATGTAGTGATATATATATAATAATGAAATAAAATCGTATCATAATGTATGGGTAATGGGTATGTGTGAGTTTTCGCCAAATATATTCTATCCTACCTTTCATCCCCTGTACAGCGTTTTTTGACAATCTTCACTCGCTTCCTGCTTCTACGCCACAACTGTATTTATATTGTTACAAGCAGTTTTACCCACAATAGAATGTCGTCTTACGAAAAAAATACTTTTTGAAACTCATTTCTATTTGTAGTAGTCAGGAAGACTTTTTACTCCAAACACTGAAAGTTGTTTTTGTATGGGAGGCATTTATTGTCAAAAAGTCAAATTCGCCAAAGTTAAAAAACCTCAGAACTATCTTAATCTGAATATAATTAGGAAAGTTTTAACTATTGTGGTAAGATAATTTAATAACGTATAATTTGGCTTGTATAATTAAAAATAATAAAATGTTTTAAAACGGAGAATTTGAAGACTGTCAGAAGATCGTGTACAAAAAAATAAAGGTACTGTGGATTATATAAGGGTCTAAGACACAGACGCTCTAACATTTTATTATGATTGTATTTTTATTATGTACTTTCACAACCACTGACTATTACAAAAAAGTGCTGCTTGAAAATTAGCATTCATTAAAAAAATACACCAGATCATGCATGGCCGGATTTTATCGTGTACAGTCTTTACTAGCGACCTGTGATGTGAGTTTTCTGCAACACCCGTACATAAAACAGAATTTATTATACATAAAAACCTTCCTCTTGAATCACTCTATCTTTTAAAAAAAACCGTATCAAAATCCGTTGCATAGTTGTAAAGATATAAGCATACATAGGGACAGACAGTCAGACAGCGGGAAGCGACTTTGTCTTATACTACGAGTATGTAGTGATGAATTGATAACGCAGCAGTTTCGTGATTTGCCTCAGGGATGATTCTGCGGCAGGCCGATCCGCGAACGGTAGTTAATTTACCGTTTCACATTAATATTTGGAATTACTGATTACGTTTGGTAATCAGACATCGGTATTTTTTAGTGACTTCGAACTCGTGCGTCAGTAAAATCACTTATCGATGCAAGTCACATAGTAATCGTAATTTGCACACATGTAAAAAATTAGCTAGATGTAAATGGAGCTGCGTTATCGTGTTATCGAAGAAGATGAAACAAAATCAAGAAGATACATAAATTTGATTTGAAAATACACTAGATTTCATCTAAAATATGCATTGTCACTTTCCTGCAAATTCAAATGTAACAATGAGAATTAAGGACAAAGCATCCCGCAAGCCGTGTGGTTGCCGGCTTAGAATAGTGCCACTCCATGCCTTCCCGTTGAAGTCGTAAGAGGCTACTGAGGGAATAAAAGCTTGTAGTATCGTTAGGGAAGCCTAACCGTTACTAATGTACACTGGTAAACATCTTAGCCTGTTTGTGCAAAATGTGGTTAAAGAATAACAACAAATTTTTAGAGTTGTTGGTATTTCTGTAGCTCTGCCTACTCCACTCTGGGAATGAAGGCGAAAGTGTATGTATATGTATGTATGTATGTGCCAAAGCATGTTTTAAGCATACATTACGTATTTATGAATAAGAAGCTAAATTTATAAAAATAATTATGAACTACCGGAATGAATACGCGTATCTATATAAACTTCCGAACAATTGCACCATCTATACTAATATTTTAAAGCTGAAGAGTTTGTTTGTTTGCTTGCTTGAACGCGCAAATCTTAGGAACTACTGGTCCGGTTTGAAAAATTTTTTCAGTGTTAGATAGCCCATTTATCGAGATAGGCTATAGGCTATAATATCATACTCACATAAGCGACTGACGAAAGAGATATACAGATCGAAAGTAAGTGGACGGGTCGGAAGGGGCCGCCCGAGAGAAATACTGAAGAAACCGGAGAAATACTGGAAAAGGGCCGAATCTTAAGTATCTACACGAAACCGACGTGCGTGCATGACTCAAAGTATGAATGTGGAAGAAGCGAAATAAATTTGTTATGATCGTAGCAAGTGGAAAGAAGTGGTCTCTGCCTACCCCTCTGGGAAACAGGCGCGATTTAATGTATGTATGTATGTACTATCAGCCCAATGGAACCCTGACCCACCATAGAACGGTGTCACAGTGACACTACAGAACAATTTGTTTGACACTTCTTATAAGTTCTTGAGTCATAACGTCACTATGACACAGTTCCATGGTGGGTCAAGGTTCCATTGGGCTGATAGTACATAAGTGGGTCGCTAGTATTGGATAATTCTTTTTTTGTTTGTGCGCTTCATTGTTAGGACAAGGTTTGTGTGACAAAAAAGAAACTGAATAATCCGCCGGGAACGTCGGAAATTTGCAGCGGAACGAAGCGCTGGCGGGCATCTAGACAAATATAATTTTCGTTCCGTCATAGTCCTCGGGGTTGGCAACGCATTTGGAGTCTTAGGATTGCAGTCTTAAGATTGTACTTCCACTCACCAACCTGTAGCCTCAGCACAAAAGCAAAATTCCAACTTTATTTCGTAAAAAAACACATAATAGCAAAACAAAGTAATTCACTGCAAATAATAACACTTTAATCAGACTATTTGCACATAATATTGTTATAAAACTGCAACGCGCGAGAGAAGCGCCTGTTAATAAGCATAATTTAAATAATTATCGATAATTTAAACTCGATCCAAAGTGAACGTCGTGTGATAATAACGGGCTTATAAAGTTATGTCACTACGTTATGTAAGGTCAAGAGAAAGTAATATAAATTCTTAGCATAGTTCTAAAAACATCCTGTTTTTGGGTAACTATTGGAATTTCGTTTGGAAGAAAGAAACATAATAGGTTGTCTGGAAGAGATCGCTAATCAGCGATAAGAACGCCTGTTGTTTACCTGTGTTGTTTTTAATTGTGCTGTTTCTCTGTAATGTTTTTGTTTGGTGTACAATAAAGTGTTTTGTATTGTATTGTATTGTATTGTATAATAGAGCAAGTGGTTAGTCTAGTCGACCCTGCCTACGGAACTAGCTGTCTCGATTCTTACCAAAAGTGCAATATATTTATGTGATGAGCGCGCGTACTTGCATTGATTTTTGAGACGGATTTTTTTTATGTATTCTTATCTTCTTTTTCTTGCCATTGTTAACACAAATTAACTTAATGTCAAACTAAGCTGTATATGTACATTGTACAACTCAAAAAAAAACTACAAATTGGCCACATGAGTGCTCTTTTACGCGTCTTTTTACGGGTTTTATAGTACTATTTGCCGCTAAGCCGTTTGCTGGGTTGTTTCGTAGGCCGGCAGTGAATGTGTTAATTCATCCACGATTTAAAAAGTGATTCGTCCAAGAGAATCATATTAGCAGCCGGCACAATGTGTTAAAATTCATAACGATACATTAATTATGTTACCGTGGCCCATATAGCGATGCTATAATACAGCCACGCAAAACAATAGATACGTGATACAACTGCCAAGTAAGTTCACAGTATGTTTAACAATATCAATAAAAAAAGTGTATGTCGGTGGTTTCAAAATAAATGCCATGGTGTAAGCAAAACCTGAATTTTACGTTATAGTTTCGTCTGTCCGCCTGTCCGTCTGCCATCGGTCTAGCTCAGAAACTCTTGGTACTACAAAGCTGTAATTTGGTATTGTTATACGTTTCAATTACGCGGAAAAATACGTTTTATTTTTATGAAAAATATTTTTCGTGTTTTTATTTTTTTTGTTTTTTATATTATAACATCGAATAAAGTATCATTGGATAGCTCTGAAATGATCTATACAAATATTATAAATCTGAAGAGTTTGTTTGTTTGTTTGCTTGAACGCTCTAATCTCAGGAAATACTGGATCGATTTGAAAAATTATTTCAGTGTTAGATAGCCCATTTATATTTATTTATACTCACATAAACCGAAGCTAAGCGAGGGCGGGTCGCTAGTCATGTATATGCCCACCTCCCCCTACAGCCAAAATTACAAGTAAGGTCAGGCTACTGTAACTTTACATACTAATGTTAAAAAAAAACATTCGAAAAAATATATATTTATATATGTACGGGTTGACTTGAGAACCTCCTCCTTTATTTTGAAGTCGGTTGAAAATAGAACATAATCTTAGTATGAAAAGTAACAACAACCTTCTTACCTTACCTACTGAAAATCTGAAAAATATCTTAATACTAGCGACCCGCCCTCGCTTCGCTTCGGTTTATTTGAGTTTTCTATAACACACGTACATAAAACAAAATTTATTATACATAAAAACCTTCCTCTTGAATCACTCTATCTACTAAAAAAAACCGCCTCAAAATCCGTTGCGTAGTTTTAAAGATCTAAGCATACATAGGGACAGACAGCGGGAAGCGACTTTGTTTTATACTATGTAGTGATGATGAAAGCACACAAAACGTTCTTTAAAGGAAAACTATAACGACTAAGGCTGGGTTTTTTTAGTCGGTCAGGAATGTCAAACCTTGTTAAAGATGGACATTATGTACAAAAAACAAATGGCTTTTATAAAACCGGGCATAAGTAGACTTGATTGGTTCCCGAGATACAGGCAATTTAAGTGTTTATACCTACTAAAAACCACGACAGCACCACATAACTAATAGACCATTAAATTTGTTCATACTTGTGTTTTGAGATATGTTTAGGCCCGTATTAATAAACTAATCTCAACTCTAATAATGCTCGTCTTGATATGTGTCAAACATGACAGTGTTCTATGGTTTGACGTTTACTTTGACGTATCTTGTGACGCGCATCTCAGCCAAGATGAGTTTATTAATACGGGCCTTGGTTTGTATTAACGGCTTCGGCACCCTACACTGAGCAAACTATTTCCCGGTTTATATACAAAGTCTCCAATCAACCCAGTAAAACTACATTGTTTCTAACATGTTACAGTATAGTTTTCAACTAGGCCGCCATACTGCCAGTTAAATAAGAACTAACGTAGGTACGGCAATATGGCTTTACCGTATAGAACAAGACTTGATTTTTACGATGTAAGTTTTTAATTGAAGGGTAGTTACGTGGAAAATACATGGTAACCTTAGTAACTTTTTGAATTATCGCGATTCGAAAGTTACCAAGTAATTACGTGTACAAAAGATGTTATAAGTTGGACCGCTATTTGTGTGTGTGTCTGTGGCACCGTAGCTGTTAAACGGCTAAACCGATTTGGATGCAGTTTGTTTTAATTTTAAAAACTGTTTTCTGGATTAATGAACATAATCTGTGTACAGTCACGAGATTTAAGTTGGTACCCACCTTAGGTCCAAAGTCAATCTGACATTCTACTACAAAAAGGTTGAGTTTCCTAACAGTTACAAATGACTTGACATATCTAATGACATTGACGACTTGAAGCATATTTTTCTTGAAATGATTCCCAAATTGACGCTCGTGACCGTACACACATTCTCGTACATGTTACAAAGAGCTCACATAAACCAAAGCGAAAAGCGGGCCGGTGGTAGTATAAGAAAATAATAAACTAAAGCGCAGAAATCTCAAGGAAATCGAAGACAAACTTAGGTCACAATACTTAGCGAATTGTCGGATGCAGACATTCAAGCGAAGTAAGAGTGCCTACTTGTTGTCAAACCCCCACTGAGATGTCCAATGCCAGGCTATCGGCTAGGCCACGACTTCGCGGTGGGATTGGCCAAGTCAACACAACTTTTAATAGATCAGCCCCTCGGTTCTCCTTAAATCCAGACCAATTATTAGACGGAGTTGAAGTTGTCCCGTCCCGTGAGATAAAAACATTTATCTATCTATAGAAGATTGGCGAAAGAGATATACAGATCGAAAGTGAGTGGACGGGTCGGAAGGGGCCGCCCTAGGCGTACTTTTTCGAGTCAAATCGGTGAAATACTGGAAAAGAGCCGAATCTTAAGTACCCGTAACCGACGTGCGTGCATGACTCGATGTATGAATGCGGAAGAAGCGAAAGAAATTTGTCAAGATCGTAGCAAGTGGAAAGAAGTGGTCTCTGCCTACCCCTCTGGGAAACAGGCGTGATTTAATGTAGTGTATGTATCTATACTTCATACCAATTTATTAAGTAAACATTTTATAACCTCAAAATGCATAATTTATGGCTAATACGGCCGCTCTCAGCTGAATAAGGCTGCGTTTCCACCAGAGATGTGCGCGAGGCTGTGTAACGAGGAGGTTTAACGGTGTGAATGTTTCCACCAAAGATGTGCGAGGTAGCTGAGCGGTGCGAGGATGCGTAACGGACTCTTTTTAATTAAGCGGGCGGGGTGCGGTGAGGCGGGAGCGGAGCCAGACGCCGCCTCGCAATACATTCCTCGCACACGCCCTTCTTGTGTATGTACGAAAACCTCGCTCCGCGCGCTGAGCTGTTTCCACCAGAGCTAAGCTAAGCGAGGATAGGTAAATGAAGTGCTTCTATTGGTTCATGACAAACACATCCCTCGCAACGCATCCTCGCACATCTCTGGTGGAAACGCAGCCTTATGGACACTTCACTCTTAATTCAAATTTCGTACGGTTCTAAATTGTTTGTTACACAACAAATGAATAACCCCTATCTTCCGTAAAATAATAATCAAGTGTCCATTTCTGGCTCCATCACCGCAATAATGTAACCACAGTAGAGACCACATTTTGCACATCATTTTCCTGATTCTACATCATTTCATAACTTCCCTACAATACGTTCAGAAACGATAAGCGAAAGGCCTATATAAAGAAACGTATATCTGTGGTTGTATTTTAATATTAACATTAAAGTAGTTGCATCTTAATGTTCACATCAAAGTATTGGTGACCACAGGGAACCCAGAGAAAATAAACAAATTTCTGCTAATTGCTTAAGGGCTTAAACGCCACGTGGTCTTTACTACGTCACAGCTTGTGTAGACTTTTAAAAATACAACGCGCTTACAAACAAAATGAGTTCATCCCGACCACTACAGTCGCTGATAATATTAAATATATTTTTTAACAGGAAAAAAAAACAAAAAAAAACGCACTTACGTCAAAATGTAGGTACAGTTCGATTCACAAAAGCTGGCACGAATGGATTGAATAATTGAATGAAAGAATGTAAGTACAAGTGTGTAAAATAATAACACATCTTCGGTTTAAAATTCGAGCATCGGTTCAAAGGCCGTCCTTTGAACCGATCACACATCGATAGCTGACATTACTTGTGTTCATTCCATTCTTGCCAGCTTTAGTGAATCTACCTGTATACATACATACACATACATAAACTCACGCCTTTATTCCCGGAGTGGGGTAGGCAGAGCAACAGAATTACCAACAACTCTAAAAACTTGTTGATAATTCTGTAACCACATTTTGCACACTTAGGCGAAGATGTTTACCAGTGTATTAGTGACAGGTTGCAAGCCCATCGCCTAACAGTACTAAACGCCTTTACTCCCTTAGCCGTCTGTTACTACATCCACGGGAAGACATGGAGTGGCACTATTCTAACCCGGCAACCACGCCTACCTACCTAACCTACCTACCTAACCTACCTGTATATATTTTTTTTAAATATAATTGTGATTATTTCCTTTCCGCCTTCCTTCCCAGAGAGGGGTACGGATTTAGGTCATTGTTTTATTGGAGAAGCTATATTAATTTTGTTGTTATTATAACTGTGTATGGGTTAATTGCAAAAATATTGACCACAGTTAAGGACATAATTGAGACAACGTAAATAACTTCCTTCCATTGTTTTCCCTTTGGGTAACGAAAGTTATCTATTGTTATGGATTATTAAAAGTTAACGATTGTTATGGATTTTCTAATTGAGCCCTATCATTTTTGCACTTCACCCTTATAACATTGGCTGAATATGTAGACACTTGTGCCTGCCTGGTTTCGAGGAGGCTCTGAAAAACAGAACAAGTGACAGAACTGTCGACGGTTGAAAAAAAGGAGGAAAATATAACGCAAATAAAAGCTTGTAGCGACTATTCAAAAAGACAATGCGAAGTAACACCATGACAGTGGTTCTTTTGGTAAGGCTTGGTTATGTTGATTGCATCGACGTCATTGTAAAGTTGACAAGTGGAAAATTATAACACAGTTGTATGCCGTGCCGTGGCACATGTTTTATTTAACATAGATAGAACTTTACTTTTATTTACGCTAGTTATAATAAAAGATAAAAGGATAAAAGATATAATCAGTAAGTAGGCCGCACGGGCACTTTTACACGTCAAGAATCTACCAGCGCTTCCCAAGAGGAGACCACTGCCGAGAAGAATATATAACAAACTAGCTGTTCCCGTGTCCACTTCGTTGGGCAAAACATTTTTTTTGAGTTAATAATTTTCCCGCTAATTCCCGTTCCCGTGGGAATTTCGGGAATTCCTTTCTTAGTGCACCTCTACGGTACCTAAGCTACGTCCCTTCCAAATTTCAAGTTCCTACGTTTAGCCGTTTAGGCTGTGCGTTGATATGTCAGTCAGTCAGTCAGTTTCTCCTTTTATATATTTAGATATCATGCGTAGTTCAGCAGGAAAACATGTCAAAAATATTAAGAGGGAGATAAAGGGAGAAAAAGGAAAAATAAATATGTTTTCCTACATCAACGGTGTCTCCTAGACAAACAACTTTGCAATTTTACAAACGGGTTACGGGTTCAGGCCAAGCATTTTTATCTGTTAGATAGTACGCTTTAGATATTAACGACTTTTTAAAGTAATTTTTAAGTGCTGGAAAAATGGGGTAATGTTAAAACTACGTCAGGTAATTTATTATAGAAATAAATAATTATTCTTCATTTCTTTGTTACATTGCAATGTAACTTACCGTTAAATATTGTGTATAATGATTGAAAGAATTACCTTCTGCTGGAGTTTCTTTTGGCACTTACACTACCGACTTGTGAAAGAGCTCTCAAATGGCCAATTTACTGGGTAAACAACTGTTATTTTTATTAAAGCATTCCTCTCTTAATATTTGGCTCTATGCTAGTAATTACACCGGTCTTATTCCCCAAAAGGGAACCGCAACCATTGTTGCATGGCGGCATTTCCGTGAATGTAATATTGGCCATCTATTTGTACGCGCTCAAACCAAAGCAAACTAATCTGGGAGCATTTCAGGGGGGTTATTATGACATGGCTATGCAGTTCATTTTACGGTGACCTTAAAGGACGGAGCTATAGCAGTTCCATAACTCTGTCCTTTGTCTCGACGTAAAATGAATGAATGAATGAAGATGTAGTGACTAAGATTGAAAAGGGCATGCTTCGATGGTTCGGTCATTTGGAAAGGATGGATGAAAGAAGATTGACGAAAGAGATATACAGATCGAAAATGAGTGGACGGGTCGGAAGGGGCCGCCCTAGGCGTACTTTTTCGAGTCAAATCGGAGAAATACTGGAAAAGGGCCGAATCTTAAGTACTTACCCGAAACCGATGTATGAATGTGGAAGAAGCGAAAGAAATTGGTCAAGATCGTAGCAAATGGAAAGAAGTGGTCTCTGCCTACCCCTCTGGGAAACAGGCGTGATTTAATGTATGTATGTATGTAAAATTAATTGCACAGATACGTCATAATAACCCCACAGAGGTAATTATAAGCATGCGTTATAACGTTATTTCGTGTTAAGTGTATCACTTTCCGTCTCTTCAACAAGCTCCAAGGGCCAGAGCTGGCTTTACGGCTAACGAATGCTGAGTTGGGATTGGGACCGTTTCGCAACTGTTTCTGTTTTCTTTTTGTATCTATGTACCTAATTTGGCCAATAAATGTCTCTTTATTATTATCTTTATCTTAATATAGCTATCGTCCAAACCAACTCAATCGAAGTAGTCGCCTAGTCGATAAATCCGTGATCTGTTGTTTACAGTTCGCCAGTCACTACAATTTGTGATCCTTATTGAACAGAGCGCTGGAATATTAGACTGACTCAGAGAGTTACATTTCAATTGAAAACTTGCGCTGCTAATATTATGGTATCTTGAAACTCGCTCTAGGACTTCGTGAGCCCGTTCAACCGGTGGGCAACAACCCGCACTCAACCCCCAACGCTGAAAGAGGGGTGTTGTTAGTTCACCGTGTCTATCAGTGTCTGCGTCTGGCATCGTAGTTCCCAAAACAGATGTTTTTTTCGTTGTGTAAGTTTCTTTAAGATCGCACACTTAGTTGTGTCAAGGAAACTTCGCGAGCAATGAAGTTTCCTTCCCCGTAAAGACGTCGGGAACATCATATCGGGTGTTCTTACATTATACAGGGTGTTTGGCAGTCGGGTGTAGGGGTTTTAAGGGATGATAGTAAGGGTCATTCTGAACATTTTTGACCACATTTACTATTATGCTAAGTTTCACGGTTTCCGAGATATTGATCATTTTAATAGGATTTTTTGTCATTTTTCCTTATGTCCGTGATACGAAAAACCCCTTAATTCAAGTATTAATTTAAAAAAAAAACAGTGTTTTCTTGCATGACTTGAATCACTATGAAATAAGGAAGTTTTAAAGCTACATGCCATTTTTTTTTCTTTACAACTTTTTGAGTAAACGCGCAAGAGTTACTTTCTCCATACTAAGAGAACCCCGCGTTTGTTTTTCACCAAGTATGGAAAAACCAATTTTGTGAGGTTACTCAAAAAGTTGTAAGGAAAAAAAATGGCATGTAGCTTTAAAACTTCCTTATTTCATAGTGATTCAAGTCATGCAAGAAAACACTGCTTTTTTTTAAAATTAATACTTGAATTAAGGGGTTTTTCGTATCACGGACATAAGGAAAAATTACAAAAAATCCTATTAAAATGATCAATATCTCGGAAACCGTGAAACATAGCATAATAGTAAATGTGGTCAAAAATTTTCAGAATGACCCTTACTATCATCCCTTAAAACCCCTACACCCGACTGCCAAACACCCTGTATATTGTATACAAGGTGTCCGCTCACTAGTGGTCCAAATAAAACAAACAGGTCACACCCAGGACTACCTAAAACACCCCAGTTATGTATTGTTCTGCGATTTTTAGTACTTTCAGAGATATTGAGCATTTTAGTCGGAATTTTAATAATTTGTATGGAGAAAGTACGAGTAACTTTGTGTGATTACACAAAAAGATAACACGAAAAAGAAACTGGCAAGTAGCTTTAAAAACCTTCCAAGTTCATAATGATTCTATCCATGTAAGAAACCATTGAAAAAATATTGAAATAATACATCAACATAACGTTTTTGTAAAATTCCGACTAAAATGATCAATATATCTCCGATAGTACTATAAATCGCTGAACATACATAGGGGTGTTTTTGGTAGCCCCGGGCATAAACTTTTTTTTTTAATTTGGACCACTAGTGTGCCGCCGCCCTAAAGAGTACAACCTATTGATCGTTATAAGCTCGTATCGTGTACACAACCTTTAACTACAACTACTACGCTAGACGTTGACATAAGCCGCCATAAACGGTTCGGCACTTAAGATTTTCGCAGAGCAAACGTGAAAACTAAAGCATTTTAAAGTTTTATACTGAATTTTCTAGATAGGTGATTTTAGGGTTCCGTAGTCTAACTAGGAACGGTTATAGTTTCGCCATGTCCGTCCGTTCGTCCGTCCGCAGTCTAGCTCAGAGACCATAAGTACTAGAAAGCTGTCATTTGGCATAAATATACATATAAGTGCCAACAAACTGGTAAAATAAAATCTTGAAAACTTTTTTTTGTCCCCTACACGTAACGTGGGGATGTATTTTTTTTCTCGTCTACCCCATAGTGTGGGGTGTCGTTGGATAGGTCTTAAAAAATATTGTGGGTTTGTCACAACAGTTTTTCGATTAAGAGATTCGGTTAAGAAATATTTGGGCAAATTTTTGTTAGAGTCAAGTGCCTCTATGGCCCGATATTTAAAATAGGAACATTTCTGAAATAACCGTTAGCTGTCATGGACAAAACTGGACAGAACACTGTAATCAATACATAGTATAAAACAAAGTCGCTTCCCGCTGTCTGTCTGTCCCTATGTATGCTTAGATCTTAAACTACGCAACGGATTTTGATGCGAGTTCTTTTTAATAAATAGTGTGATTCAAGAGGAAGGTTTTTATGTATAATAAATTCTGTTTTATCTACGGGTGTTACAGAAAACTCACATAAACCGAAGCGAAGCGAGGGCGCGTCGCTAGTGTTTTGATAAATAAGTAACCGCAATAAAATGCATAACTTAACATATTATAAAGTTTAATTAGAAATCACCGATATATAATAAAATTATGTCATAATAAAACCTAGCCGGCACATCAAGTACCAGGAGATCAGTAACTAGGAGGAAGAAAGGCGAAAACTTAGTCTGCAAAGTTTAAACTCGAGCGCTAGGTGAAAAATGTCGCTCGCATAAATGACAACGAGCAGGCAATTTAAATTTTGCAGAGGTTTTTGTGCATAAATTATTTGAACGAGATTTATTCAAATACCTATAAAAATATGAGCATAGTAAAATATCGTCTACGGAAAATACAATAACAGTTTACATCAGAATATATTATTATAGGTGTTTGATATCAGAAGAAAACCTGTGTTCTAACTCACAGCAACTTATTAAGAAAAAAGCACTATCTGGTCATAAAAACCTCAACCACTTACTGTTTTAAAATTTATTTCACGCAAGAACATTGAAAACAATAAAATCTAAACAAGATAGAATCAGACAAACATGAGACGCTGATTTTTAAGGACCAGCAAACCGTGGAAAACGACTTTGTTTCATACTAACGAAAACTACAATAGTAAACGTTAAACAACCACTTTATTATTTAGTTCCCAGATTTATTCCCTTTAAAGTGAAAGTTTAGTGAAAGGACACTTACATTTCCGACCATTAAGCTTGCACTTAAGAAATCAATTTCAATGAGGCTCGCGTCCCCGGCGGGTACCAAGTGCAGTATTAAACTCTCAGGAAGTACCAAGAAGTCTGCTTCTCAGGAAATTCTTATTAAAATGTCTTATAAAGCACAGATAGGAAAGTGAAGCCCTCTAAGCAGTCCTGAGAGGTTCCCGCCGTGGTGGATAGCACTTTAGTTTCCAGGTTCACGCTTTCTGTTATTCATCCTCGGTAAGTTATATTACTCGGTCAGAGCAATGGGAAATTAAATGCAATACTGGCATTTCGCTGCTTAAATAGAAAAGCGCCACAAAACAAAAACAGATATAGTTTGATTTCTTTTTTCTTTTTTTTTTTTTTATGGCATCGAGTAGACAAACGAGCACACAGGCCACCTGATGGTAAGTGGAAACTGTGACCCATAGACATTCGCAATCACAAGACTGCAATGCAATCCTAAGACTGCAAATGCGTTGCCAACCCTGAGGCTAAGATGGAATGCCTCTATGCTAGTCATTTCACCGGCTGTCTTATCCCCAAACCGGAACACAACAATGCGAACACTGCTGTTTGGCGGTAGGTTAATGGATAAGATGGTGGTAGGGATCCGGACGGACCCTGCACAAGGTCCTACCACCCGCAAACAGCAGTGTATTTCAAACTTTAATGTATATAGCATTCCGAATTTAAATGCAACACAGACACATTTTGATTTGTGGCCCTTTAGTATTTAAGAAACAATTTATTGGAGAACGGGAGCGCTGCACTAATTAAATTTATCGTTGTTGGTGTAACTATAGACGATTAGTTTTCGCGGAAATGTTTCAATCAATACGAAATCCTTGATAATTATTTATTTTATTCTTCTCCTCCAGATAAAATAGGGTAAATCACACTGGCCACTTTAGAAAGTGTCATTTAGTTACTAGCCATCAAAATTCTTACTGACGCTGTTAGTAAAGATACTTGGACAGCGCTCCGGGTAATAATAATAACTCAGGAGCTAGGTATTCTAGTTTAATCGCAAAAAAGTGAGCAAAACTCTTGTTTTACACATTTTTTTGCAAAGTGGTCAGTTACCGGATGGTGGCCAGTAATAGCCGATTTGTCCTAGTTCAAATACTTTAAAGCCAATGTTACCTACTCGAAAATATATAATACAATTTATTCCTTTTTCTATTGCACTGATAAAAATAATTGGACGCTTCTAACAAGATTGTGATTGTTGTGCATTGACGTCTTGATTCCATAAGAGCCTGACAACACGATAGATACATCAACTAAGATGTTAAATGGCTCAACTAAGATTTTAGTTCACTAAAGAACTTGCTGTTGCTATAATATAAAATATAACTAATATCTTAACTAATGTATTTTTGACATCTAAAACAAAATCTCTCTTAGCAGGCTCTCAGTTTTTTGAGTGTGTTATCACATAATTTTTCCTCGTTAGTTTTCATACTCATCCCAAACACCTAAAGCAATTTAGAACTTTCTATCAGTAGATAAAAATTACTAATACAAGTAAGTTAGCGTTTTCTAATATTCGGTAGACGCAGCGGCGGGCGGGCGGGCGCACCCGAGACAGAGCGGATGACTCACACACGCCATAGCCATACACACTGTAGGTTAGGTAGGTACTTCTTATGTTTATGCACTCCTAGTACTTGACGTCACTTCAAAAGTTCGGGGGGAACAGATTACACATTTTTTCGCAAATTTATTTTAAAATTTCGTTTGATACACGTGCTGGGCTGTCATTTTCACTCGTCCCTAGTCTTGTCCCCTCGCTTGTAGCTCGACCCAACACACCTCGGGACTCGTGTAAAATGACGTGTTTTTCGCACGTGTATCAAAATTTACTATTTTGTGATTTTACATCGTGGTACGGCACATATGTCTATTTTTAGAACTAACTGTTGCGCGCGACTCCGTCTACGCAGAAAAATAAAACATAGCCTACTAGCTGTTCCCGTGTCCACTTCGTTGGGCAAAACATTTTTTTCGAGTTAATAATTTTCCAATTTCCGTTCCCGTGGGAATTTCGGGAATTCCTTTCTTAGTGCACCTCTACGGTACCTAAGCTACGTCCCTTCCAAATTTCAAGTGCCTACGTTTAGCCGTTTAGGCTGTGCGTTGATATGTCAGTCAGTCAGTCAGTTTCTCCTTTTATATATTTAAATGTCACTCAGGGTGAATGTAGCTTTCCTCTTTATTAGAAATACAAATCTGTCCTCTTTATAATATTAGTGTAGATAGGGAATCGAACGTTAGACATCGTTATAGATAGTGTTCTTTTTAACCTCTTGATAATGAGCTATCGACCTGCAATTAGTAGTTCACTCAAGGTTCTATTTATTTTTACTATGGTGCATGAAATGATGAGGCTATGAGTCTGTAGTCTCATGGTATATCTGTTTTTTTGAAGTCAAGAAATTTTAGTTGGATAAAATCGAACTTCAATCGATATTTTAAATCCAGATTCGATGCAGATCGGCATTAATACGTAATAATAATTAATAACCTCTGTAAGATATGTGGCAGCCGCAGCCAGCCTATATTGCATTGCAACAACTATAACACACACAAAAACTAGAGGAACTGGTAACTAGTTCTGATATCACAAACCACGAAGTCTGTACGGTGTCTGTTTTATTTTAAACAAGCAAGCCGCCCTCGCTTGGCTTAGGTTTATGTGAGGTTTTTGTAACACCCGTACATAAACCAGAATTTATAGTACAATAAAACCTTCCACTTGCATCACTATCTATTGATGAAAACCGCATTAAAATGCGTTGCGTAGTTTGAAAGATGTACGCGTACAGTCAACCAATTTGATTTCTAGGCCACTTTGGACTATGTTAAGGTGACGTTGTCAACCAAAACGTAAGAGACTCCCTATGATTTGGTTTACAACGTCACGTTGACAAAGTCCATAGTGGCCTAGGAATCAAATTGGTTGACTGTACATGCAGAGGGCCAGACGGCGGGGAGCGCCTTTGTTTTATATTATCCTATCTAGAGATGTCCATTGGGGCGAGCAGTCAGTGCGAACAAAACATATTTAACCGCGTGCATTTTCAATTTAGCACCACGGTTTCTGCCGATGGATCGAACGTATAAGGCTGCTTAATTGAAAATGCACGCGCTAAAATGTGTTTGGTTCGGTCTGACGGGACTACCTAAACTCGCCGCTGCGATTTCGCTAGTTCGTCCGCCCGTCCGTTGTTTTTGAGAGAATAACACCTCGTGTGGTAGCCGGATTAGAATAATGCCACTCCAAGTCTTCCCGTGGATGTCGTAAAAGCCGACTAAGGTAATAAAGGCGTGTAGTACTGTTAGGCGATGGGCTTGCAACCTGTCACTAATACACTGGTAAACATCTTTGCCTAAGTGTGCAAAATGTGGTTACAGAATTTTTTTAGAGTTTTTGGAAATTCTGTAGCTCTGCCTACCCCACTCTGGGAACAAAGGCGTGAGTTTATGTATGTATGTATGTAACACCTCCGATACGAGGTCGAGAAAGGGACGATATTACCGACGTGCACGAGCCCTGATGTAGCCAACTAACATATTCCATTTCACCACCAAAACAACGGCAATCGATCAAAATATCGAAAGTAATCTCCGCCGCGTACGCTAACCCCTAACCGGGAATCAAATGCCTTTGAGAGAAGAGCATTCCTATCTGCTGAAGACAATCTACGTTGTAGCAGTCCGGAAATTGCGACAGAATGAGGTGGTTCCGTCAAACTCGTGTGCCAGCCACATTTTCCGAATCCATTATTCACTACACATGTTTACTAGATTCGTCTAGGAGACTGTCAGAGGCTTGGGATTTATAAAGATCCGTTAGATTAAATTTCGGCGAGAAATGTCAAAACTTGTATGAAGTTACTAAAAGGGCATAGTTATTTAGACACACACACATAAACTCACGCCTTTATTCCCAGAGTGGGGTAGGCAGAGCTACAGAATTCCCAACAACTCTAAAAACTTTTTGATAATTCTGTAATCACATTTCGCACACTTAAGCGAAGATGTTCCCCAGTGTATTAGTGACAGGTTGCAAGCCCATCGCCTAGTTATTTAGAGGATCTTGAAATACACATACGAGTAGATATCTATAATTTATGGAATTTAATAATATCGGAGCCGAGATATTTAAGATTTAAGTGTTCAGTTTTCGGTACTAAAAGTACACCCAGGTAAGAATATTAAAAATCTCGGCTCCGATGCACTTAAGAGTATTACGTTACATAACAAAACATGTTTATTTTGAATTATTCTATCATAATTTACCACTTTTACTAATGGCCGCTCACCTTGAAAATGTATGATTTTTACAAATGACAACACTTTTACCCAAACCCCTTTGATCCGACATATTTACTAACGGGCTTTTATAAAACCGGGCGTTAATGGTTTCAGACGTTACGTTTACAATAATAATAGTAATAATAATAATAATTTGCAAACGGTTTTGTAGCGAAGAGTCTCGACCAACACTCTCGCTAGATGGCTGGATCAAGGGCCAGATACAGAAGGCAGTACTTCTCGACACGGCACGTATTGTGAGGAGGTTCCTCTCTCTGCAGCCCTAACCACCGGTAGCTTGAGCCCTGCCCCGCTGCCGGCGGCACACGTAGGTTAGGTTTTTTATAATGTTTATTTTTTGGATTAGTATTGTTATTTTACTTTTATATTTCAATATAATATTGTAAAAAACCTAATTTACAGAAAATTCTATTAATATCTGGAATACCTAATAATTTATTTATTCAGAAAACTAGATCCACATTTTGTTAGTATTTTTATTATGACTAAGTTAGTATATATTTATTTTCATCACACTTGCTCGTAAATAGTGTCTTAACATGCTAGAAAAATCGACCGTAAATCCAAAATAATACCCGCGGGGCTTTTTTTACCATTACGCCCTATCGTGCTAGCTTTTTATTTAAATATTATACGTGGACTCAACCTATCACAATACGTCAGGACCCCAATTCTTGTGCCATTCGTTTTGAAGTTTCTTTCGAGATGAAATCTCAGTTGCATACAATTTCCTAAAAATCTCGCGTATTAATTATTGATCTCGACTGTCACTAGAATCGGACTCCGAACACGTTTGACATTATCTGTCACAGACAAAGATGTAGTCTGCAAAAATATGATCTTTTGTCTGATTTTATTTCATTTCCTCGCAATTGTGATAAAAAAACATTGTATGTTACACGGGTAGTAAAGGAAATAGAAAGCTCGAGTCATTAAAGCCCTCAGCTTCGGTCTTCTAACAGACTCTCGTTTGTAATTCTTTCTTTACCACCCTTAACACACAATGTACTATTTAGCTAGCGGCAATGTGTTCTTAATTAAGTGTTGCATCATTAAGCACTCATTCCTAAAAGCTATCGTCCTTATATGACCGCTTTCGTTATCCTAAATAGTGCAGTCATTGAAGCGAAAAATACGGTCTTACCTCCGAATTTTTTTACTGTGAACCGATTTGCATGAAATTTTGGAATTAGGCTCATCTTACCCTTAACTTCAAAAGTGAAAATGATCTGAACTCCGCCTATTATTTTTAAGGGGTGTAAACAACCCCTTAATGGAAAAAATTACAATGAGCCATTTTATCGCTAGAAAACATGTCTAATAGTAAGTGGTGAAATTGTAAAGTGTTTTCTAACACAATTACCTCATATTAAAATCATTTTCAACCCCTTGAAAATCTTACAACCCTTGCAAACAACCCCTAAATTGAAAAAATCACAAATAATACTTTGGTATGACATAAAAAGATGTAAGTATAGAGTAAGTAATATTTTATATTCTCTATAATAATTATCAAATTTTTAACCCCCTTTCAACCCTTGAAAAGTACCCCTTGATAAAAAATTGTTTTTTTTTTTTGATAAAATGAAAAGGATTTAAATATTATTCCACACTCTCGAAAATGATTATCATATTCTTAAGCTTTTCTACCCTTAAAACTACCCCTAAATTAAAACAGTAAATATATATGATTAGTTGATTACTGCTACCATTTTACGTATATAAGTTAGTAACATAAGTTTTTGGACCATAACTCCTTCAATTTTCATGCTATCACAATTTATAAAAAACCATTGTAAAGGTAATTAAGAGAGCTACAACATCCTTCATTGCAATACATAGTAAAAAACCTTTTACTATAACGGTGAAGGGTTAAAGGGCTTAAGAGAGGCTGTGATTGCGCTGCCACGCGCTCTTTAAACAATCATATCTCCGTCATTTTTTGTTTAACAGAAAAAACAAAAGAACCAAATTGGTTGTCAGAAAAATACCAAATTTTTTTATTCCTACACTTTTATACGTATCTGTCGTTATTTTTGAGATATTATGAAAAAAAGGTGGGTGTTTTAAGAATTTGAAATTTTTTGATTTTTTTTAATCGTGACTTTTTTGAAAAATATGTGTCCTGAAGCAGCCAAACTGATACAATCTATCAAACTCTTCATAAGAAAGTTAATTCTAGGCGGAATACGATTAATTTTAATTTTTGTGGAAATGGCCCTTATGAAACCCATTGATTTTTAAGGATAAACATTAGATGCTCCTCTTATTTGCAATACAGCTCACCTATTCTACGTGCAAAAGACTTTTAATAGTGCTCATTTTAAAGCTTATTTCAAGCACTACAAAACCCTTTTTTATTAGAATGTATAAAATGCATCTGCTCGCCGCTAGATGGCATTGACCACATCGATTAAATTTCAGACAATATAAAAACGGCTTTGATCTTTAATATCTAGCTTAATATTGCACTTAGAATACTTCATAAAAAACCAAATTGTTAATTTTTTTACCTGCTACAATTTTGTTTCTTATAACATTTTCGATAAAACGTATATTTTTGGAGATATTTGCAAAAAACCGATGAAAAACGTGAAAAAATTGCGAATTTTCAATTGCCAATAACTTGAAAAGTATTGAATTTTTCGAAAAACTTTATAGATGTTTTTTTGCTTAAAATTAGGCCTTCTATCGATACCCGAGGTTATTTTGAAGAAAAAAACCAACACCCCCGAGAAGTGGTGGCAACCACCCCCAGGGTGGTTGCGGAGTTCAAATCATTTTCACTTTTGAAGTTAAGGGTAAAATGAACCTAATTCCAAAATTGTATGCAATTCGGTTCACAGTAAAAAAAATCGGACCAATAATGCTTCAATGACTGCACTATAAACAGGTAATTTTTTGTTTTTTTCATAACGTTTCGGTACGTTACTCACTTTAAAGACTCTGGATAGGCGCATACAAAACGCAAGAAACCAACTAACGCCCCAAGCAAACAACTGGACAATATGTCTCTGCTATGGCATATCCCGTTTGCTCTGTATCGCTACAATATTGCATTCGGACTGAGTAAATACACTTACGTCCTAGGATCTGAACACAAAAGACTGTATGCACCAAATCGACGTTTCATATTTGCTTCGGTACTTTCACCGACAAAAGTTTCGATATTTTCGATATTGAATGTTGACATTTTCTACACGCTTTTCGAGAACTGGATAGGATGTATTCTATACGTAACACTTGCACAAATACCCGGTTACAAATACGTCTAAATCCCAAAACGGCTTTACTTTAAAAACTACCTGAAAACAATCCGTAAAATACCGAATATTAGTAATAATTAGAGCCCGGATTTTTGAGGCAATGACGTCACAATAGGGTAGTTTCAGGATTAAATGGAACGGTGTTAATTAATACCTTTTTAACTCAATATTTTTATTAACTAGGCATTCTCGAAAAAAAATATTATTATTACCGCAAGTCATTTACAACAACTTTTGATAAATTTTTGGAGTCAGTTAACGAAAGCACATCGTCGATAAATTGATTAATTGACAATTGACTTATAGGTAATTTAGATCGTGGATGCTTAATAATAAAACTTTAATTCTGTAGAACATAGACATACTAGGTTGCCGTATTAATTAACACCGTTCCATTTCCTCCCCAAATTACCCTATTGTGACGTCATTGCCACTAAGAACTGGGGTCTAGTAACAACCTATCCCAAGAAGCCAAAATTATTAAATGTTCACTGATTGACCACTCCATCAATTTTCAAAATTCGGTATTTTCACCTTTCTATAGCACGAGATTTTATTTGGTACCCACCTAAGGTCGAAAGTTAATCTGACATTCTACGACAATAACGTTGAGTATCCTAAAAGTTACAAATGACTTGACATCTCTAATGACATTGACAACTTCAAGCATATTTTTCTTGAAATGGTTCCCAAATTAACGCTCGTGACCGTACTTCAGTAATACTATAGGACTTAGATGATTGTGTATTTTCATAATATGACTGCTTCACTATCCTATCATTAGTTTATATGACTTTTTGAGGCAGACATTTTGCCATTTCAAATAAATACTAGGAGACCATTCTCACACAAATTGAACTAAGTAGTCACTATTGCACGTAATTTTTTTTTAAAACGCCGCGTCGTACGTCATATCTATAGCCGATATTAACTCAACGTGATAAAATACACCTAAAGCAATGCCGCCTCAAATTCAGGTTGAAACGTGCGAATATTCAGGAACAAACACGAATGTAGCTATCGAGCTGTTGTAGTGTACCTATTCGATATTGTAGTTTATGGAAGCGTGAACAGACCGGGTCGCACCGACAGCGCCCGTTCACGAGAATGACAAGCTTCGGCCGTCTCGCTTCCCTCACACATGGGGAAGCTATAAAGTATATGGTACATACTAGATAACCTAGACATGTACGTTTAACTAGTTGTTCTCGTGCCCACTTTGTTAAGTAATTTTTTTTTTGGTTTAATATGTAGCCTATAACTATAGTCTTCTTTCATTGATAAAATCAAAACTATTTATTTTAAAATAATAACAAAAATATATTTAGGAATGAAAAAGTCAGAGAGAAATGTGGAATAAAAGAAGATGTAGTGACTAAGATTCAAAAGGGCATGCTTCGATGGTTCAGTCATTTGGAAAGGATGGATGAAAGAAGATTTACGAAAGAGATATACAGATCGAAAGTGAGTGGACGGGTCGGAAGGGGCCGCCCTAGGCGTACTTTTTCGAGTCAAATCGGAGAAATACTGGAAAAGGTCCGAACCTTAAGTACCCGAAACCGACGTGCGTGCATGACTCGATGTATGAATGTGGAAGAAGCGAAAGAAATTTGTCAAGATCGTAGCAAATGGAAAGAAGTGGTCTCTGCCTACCCCTCTGGGAAACAGGCGTGATTTAATGCATGTACGAGTATGTATATATTTAAGACCCTCATAACGAGCCCTTTAATTTTTATATATTATGTTATGAATTTATGACCCAGTAAGGTTTGCAAAACTTTTTTTTAATTTTCTAATTTGTAGTCATGTATGTCAGTACATGAAGGTTTCCGCTTTTTTTAACGGCCTCAATCGTCGCCACTTACGGCATGAAAACTCCAACGGCATAAACAACGACCTTAAAAATAACTGGCTCAGTGGGACTGCATATTTGTTATTCAAATGCGCTCTGGCACAGAAAACAAACAAACCCTCTTCCCTTACGGCGTATAGATACCTAGAAGTACACGAGTGCGTGATATGATAAGATACGATACGACTGTCATTTCGAGACGAGCATTAGAGTTGAGATTCGTTTATTAATACGAACCTAAGTAGTCCCGTCAGAGCGAACAAAACAAATTTTAACACGTGCATTCTCAATTAGGCAGACTTATACGTTCGATCTCATCGAATGCTGCCAAATTAAAACATCACGATATCATTTTAAAAGTTAACTTCCTCTCGAATTGAAGCTTTAATTGTGAATTCTGTGTCCATAGGTTGGGGACACGTTAGATATTTTTTCACTATTTGTTCGTAAAGCGCAGTGATCCCCAAAATGGTCTATATCGAGACCACGCGGTGAAAACCATATAGTTTTGATAGCTCTATTTACTTAACAATAATGGCGGCCGTGTTAAAAAACAAAAACATAACACGTCAAAGACAATAATAGTTTTTACCGCCTATAAAATAGGCCCGGTTTTATTGTTCGTGTCTGGGATAGATTCAGTGAACGTGTAGTCCATGTTTTCGAAAACGCATTTCGATAGTTTGTGCTCGAGCTGCAGAAAAAAGAGCCACCCCCCACCCCCCTTGCGTTGTCATGGTGACCGCCGGAGCCCTGAATCCTTGTCGTATTCAACACTGTCCGTATACAATTCATATGTGTACATAGCGTTATAAAATATACGAAACTACAATGGTCCAGCGATGCTTCTATAGGTATGTATAATGAATTTATAATTGGAAGAGACTTAATAATGTATATTTATGCATTAATCCAAACAGAATCTATAGGTAAAGTATGGCTTGTTATATTATTAAAATCAACTAGTTTCCGCCCACGTAGATTAAGATAATCGTTGTTGCCTTGGGAATTTTTACATTTTCTGAAAAGCTTATTGTGTTAATCCAAGGTATGAGCTATCTCCATTTAAAATTCATCTAAATCCGTCCTACCGTTGCAGCTTGAAGGAGTACAAACACACACACAAACTTTCGCATTTATAATATTAGTACGATAAACAATGTCCATGTCTATCTCCGTGATATTCGATTGTGTCACATGGGAGCAAAATGACATTTACGGCGAGGGCGTACATTGAATACTGAACGAAGCGAAGACCTAAAATATTCAGTTAATCATTTCGCTGCTTACGAGTAAATACAAAAGCGCCACAAAACAAAAACAGATATAGTTTGATTTAAAACTTAAATAATATAGCATTCCGAAATTAAATATAAACACAAACACATTTTGACTTGTGGCCCTTTAGTATTTAAGCAAGGATTTATATGAAGACCTTCAACCACATGGTCTTTTCTACGTCACAGCGAGTGCTAGCAAAACGTGGTTACAAACGAAATGACGTCATTCCGACCACTAGTCTAAAGCGGGGCGAAGCAAACACAAACAATAATATTCAATATTCTGTATGCTTTTGAGGTCTCTCTTACGAAACTCTATACCTACCATGTATTTTCTGAAGACCTTTTAAAAATGTTCTTTTTGTCAATTCAACTAGAATCATTACATAATAAATCTCACCAATTATTTTTCAAATGTGTGTATGAGTTGTATAAATTATTTATATTTCTATTTCTATTTAAATCTGTAGTTACACTACAATCGAAACGACGACATTGAAATAGAATATAAAAAAAAAAACAGTTTATTGCAGACATTGTCCATAATTGGTTAGTAAGTACATTAGGCTTAGAAAACTATATTAGTTGGTAATTATTTATATTAAAATGAACTAGTGGCAGTGGGCGGGGCACATCGCTCGCAGGACTGATGGCCGATGGGGTCAGAAGGTTCTTGAGTGGCGTCCGCGGACCGGGAGACGAGCTGTAGGTAGGCCTCCAACAAGATGGAGTGACGACCTTGTGAAGATCGCGGGAACGCAGTGGATGCGAAAAGCACAAGACCGGTCTGAGTGGAGAGCCTTGGGGGAGGCCTATGTCCAGCAGTGGACGTCTTTCGGCTGACATGATGATGATGATGATGAAAATGAACTAAATAGAATTAATTTAAAAATCTGCCACCCTGTGGGACCCCGGGCACATGCATATGTGTTTGTACTATCAGACCATTGGAACCTTGACCCACCATAGAACTGTGTCACAGAGATTTTGCTTGTTGGGTTATGATTCAAGTCATAAGAAGTGTCAAACAAATTGTTTTATAATGTCACTGTGACACCGTTCTATGGTGGGTCAGGGTTCCATTGGGCTGATAGTACCGAGTGTCGTTGGATAGGACAGTCTGTAGAATAAAGAACCTGTTCTGTTTTATTCAACAATTCGATGCAACACAATTATTCGTCGCCCTTTCACATATAGGTGCAGTGAAATAACCGCAGAATTTCGCGAGCAATCGGTGCGTGATCTTATTGTCTTTTTAGGGTTCCGTATTCAAACTACGAACCCTTATTAGTTTCGCAGCTATGTCCGTCCGTCTGTCCGCAGTTTAGCTCAGAGACTCTTAGTACTAGAAATCTGTAATTTGGGATGAATATACATATTAGTCACGCCAACAAAGTGGTAAAATAAAATCATGATTTTTTTTTTTTTGCGCACGTGTCGTGTGTGTGTGTATTTTTTTTTCTCGTCTACCCCATATTGTGGGGTGTCGTTAGATCGGTCTTTCAAAAATATTGTAGGTTTGTGTAAACAATTTTTCGTTTAAGGTATCCCTTTATGAAATATTAAGCTTTAAAGCGAAAAATTTTTGTTAGAGCCAAAACTACAAATACCAACAATCTGAAAAATATCTTAAATGAAATTGCATACAACGAATTTAAAAGGAAAACTATTACAGAGATACAGGCGACTAAAGTGTTTAAGTATACCTACTAAAAATCATCTAAGACAGCACGAAATAACTTTAATCAAAAACTAGTTCATATACGCTCCTTAAATACAAAAGCGCCACAAAACAAAAACAGATATAGTTTGATTTATAAGTAACTTAAAGTATATAATATAGCATTCCGAATTTAAATGCAACACAGACACATTTTGATTTGTGGTACTTTAGTATTTAAGCAACGACATGTGGTTTTATGAGATAGTTTTTTGTATATGTCTAAATAAACGGCTTCGGAACCCTACACTGAGCATGGCCCGGCATGCTCTTGCTCGTTTTTTTTTAAATTGGTTTCGACTGACGTTGGGGAAGCTGATTGTTGGAGATTGTTAAGGTTTTTAATAAACTCGCATAAAAGGAGTTTATATGCAGTGTGTTGGAGTTTGTAGTGTTGGTTACAGATGGCGATTTTGTTTTGTATAAACTTTTGATAATGTTTTGTTTATAAACTGGTATTCTAAGGGCCGTATTAATAAAACACATATTGGCTGAGAGGCCCGTCACAAGATACGTCAAAGTAAACGTCAAACCATAGAACACTGTCATTTTTGACACATCTCGAGACGAGCATTAGAGTTGAGATTAGTTTATTAATACTAATATTTTATGTGGTCATCTTACACCGTCTTATATACAAATAAGTAGGTGTTTTTTTTTCTCCCTCTACTCTCTTGACGTGTAAAAGTGCCCGTGCGGCCTACTTACTGCCGAAGGAGCCCCGCCCGGCAGGGCTCCTATTTCTAGGTAATTTGCCCTTCGGGCATTTGAAGTAACCTAACGAACTTAACGTACCTAGTGCACAAAGAAAGTAGTCCTTTTGCGACCCGGACATTTTGAGATGTAGGCTACAAGCGATGTGGTCATTTTGCAACCTAGTCATTCTACTAGCGACCGATTCATAGCAAGTGAATAAAAAACTTGCAAAAACATTTAAATTTAAATGAATACTTTAAGATATAACGTTCACTCTGACACGTCTTAAGACCATCATCTCAAGAGGTTAATACAGCCCGAAGATGCAACAGCTGAACGCTAGTAAGTTCCCACGGAACACAATAGTGCGAAAGTTCCGGTGCGGGGGTACGGTAACCGGTAAAATTACTCTAGAGTTATTCCATCTAAGTCAGTGGACCGAGCCTGGGGGTAATTAACCCCGCGGGGGTAAATCAGCTATTATGTGGCGGTGACAAAGAACCTAATACTTAAAAATAAGTTCCTGTCAAAAAATCATTTTTTGAGCAAGCTTGTGTTGCCGAGTGTACTTTTTCGCACAGTCGTCATCAACTCGTCAAAACAATTCTAACAAGCCCTAACACGACGGGTTCATCATGTGTAATTTAGGAGTTCCTATGGCCGCCCTGTCTCCATCATCAGACCAGCTCGATGGTACTATATCATTGTATGGTCGTCAGAACTAAAGGCGTATGCAAATTTTCAGCTTCACCGGAAACCGGGAAGTGGGTCAAATTTAACTTGCAAGATTTGTCTCTTACATATATTTCAAGTTAAATTAAAAGCTTGTAAAATACGAAAACGTGGTAGCCAAAGTGGAATCTCTTAGACTATTCGAGAATAGCATTAATTAAAAACGCAATAGACGAAACACCAATACATTATTTTAAGTAATATCGATAATGTCACGCGATGTACTAGTGACGTGATTGGTCTAAAAACTAAACGAATAGAAACGATAGTTAGCGTAATGCACCTTGTCTGAGCCCTCTGATATCTTATTTACTCGAAAATAATGGCGGCCGAATAGAAAACGATACTATAACAGGTACGTAGGTTTTGAATCCGCCTTGAATAGAGGCGCTGGTCTGAAATCCGCATCGCCTCGCCCCCCAAATTGCAACTCGAACTTATCAATCGTAAACTGTAAGGTAAACGGGAACACGATAAATACGATACGCTGCGCTGGCAAATTCAATATCGGCAGACGAACCGTAAGACTGTGGGTTCGTATCCAGGAATTAATCTAAGTTCTCAGTTAAAGCCGTCTCGAATCACATCGGGGCCATCGTAAACTTTGACGTAGGTATCTCCGCGAAAACAAGTTTGTAAATACTGCTCTAGCGGCCAGGTTCAAGAGGCAGTTGGGCCATTCTACTTTTCGTTGTACATAAGTTTTAGCCACGCTCTCACTAAACTATTTTTATTTCAACAAACGGTAAAGTGCTGCATTTTCTAACTTAAAACTAGAAAAGGGACGTCAATAAGCTTATATATAGATTTAACCTAATTCATAAAAAGTTATTTGTAATAACTATAAAGTGAGTAATGCAGTGGACGTTGATGTCCCCGCCTTTTCTATGGAAAATGTGCAATTTACCACTGAGTTACCAAGATTCTTCAGCGATAATTGAGTAATTTAGGATATTTTTTTTTGAAAACCGTTAAACGTAAACATTCTAAGTTCACGTTATTTGTTTATTCGCGGATTCATCATTTGGTATACTTTTTATCGGACGATAGCAAAAATGTACACTGAAAAGTAGAATGGCCCAGTTATCGAATTTTGATCATCGAGTCGTTCTTTAGTGAAGATATTTCGTGAACAAGTCTGAAATAAGAAATGTGATGGAAGTAAAATGCGACACCTCAAAAGACTCCCTATTTTGTTGGATCAAAGGTACAGAATCCTTGGCTTAGATAAGTTAATGTACAGTCACGAGATTTAATTTGGTACCCACCTTAGGTCCAAAGTCAATCTGACATTCTATAACAATAGGTTGAGTTTCCTAAAAGGACTTGACATCTCTAATGACATTGACGACTTCAAGCGTATTTTTCTTGAAATGGGTCCCAAATTAACGCTCGTGACCTTACCCCAGAGAGGGGTAGGCAGAGCTACAGAATTACCAACAACTCTAACAACTAGTTATTGATTCTATAACATTTTGCACAAACCGGCTAAAATGTTTACCATGTGTATATTAGTGACAGGTTGCAAGCCCATCGCCTAACAATACTACAAGCCTTTAATCCCTTAATCGTCTCCTACGACTTCCACAGGAAGACACGGAATATAATAACTAAAATCATATTTTTTTTGAGAAATATCCGAGAAAGTATAAAATCATAGACAAAAAAATGTGGTAAAAAAGTGAATTATTGAGGAATGAAGGGTATCAACGACCACCCACGTCGCTCAACCACGTAGACTCTTGGGCAAAAAGGGCGTATCTACGTTAATAGCTAGACCAAATTTTGACCCCTCATAATGCGTTGCAATAACAACGCTTGGAGCGATCACTAATATACGGGAAAAGCATCGATAATTGAGTTTATCGATATAGGCAATCCCTAGCTGTCATTTCATTTTGCCCCGAATATTCCTAGGTCTGCTTATCAGGTAGAATTACTAAGCGCATACAACATTTATTCAAAGCTGTCAGACAAACTGACGTTTCAATACATAATTGTAGTAGTTACAGATCTCATTCAAATTCACTCACAGACTTCCTTCATTGCGAGAAACTTAACTAGTTTAAGCTTAAGAGTGCGCCGAGCGTTCGCCGGATGTACAGTCAACAGTATAAATAAGTGATCATTTACGTACCTTGTCACTTTAACGTCGTGTTTGAAATGTTATACAAAATCTTGAAACGATTAAAAGCGACAGGGTACAGAAATGATAACTTATTTATGCCGTTGACTGTACAGTGGCGCCCTCATTACTTTTATTGTGTTTACTAATAAACTAAAGTATTTTGATGAAATTGGTTAGTAGGTTTTTGTACTACAAATGAAAACATAACTTATAGGGTATATGTCATAGTTTAATAACAATTCTCCTTCGAGTTATCAACTTAACAGAAAAAAGTGGCCACCTTTTCCCGTTAAGCTGACTACTCAAAGGGTAATTGTTATTAAAGTTTGTTACGTGTCCCGTGAATTGTGTTTTTACTTGCGCTACAAAAACGTATCGTTTGATTGCAAGGAAATTCTTTAGTTAATTAGAAAACACAATAATAGTAATGAGGGCGCCACAGGACGCTCGGCGTTTGCTCGGTGCAGTTTTAAGTAGTAGTTAAACCTTACTTGTAAGTATTGTTTTGTTTTTATGATTGAAAAGGCATCTATAATAAAATAATTGTCTAGTTCTAAACAATGTATGAAAATACCGTAAAAGAGGTCACCAAACGCGCAATTAAAATCGGTCAAAAAATACAGATGATAAAATAGATAGCGATTAGATAGATACGATACGCCGGTGTGACGTCATGTAACACGTCGGCCATATAAACTCTTGTAGGCTTATATCTTGGTTATTTTTATAGCTATTCAAAATATTATTTTTCGTAACTGTTTGTTGTTGGAATAAGTATAATAATTATATTAACGACGCGTTCAGCGAAGTTGTATTGTGTACAGTCAACTAATTTGATTTCTAGGCTACTTTGGACTATGTTAAAGTGACGTTGTCAACCAAAACGTAAGAGACTCCCTATGATTTGGTTTACAACGTCACGTTGACAAAGTCCATAGTGGCCTAGGAATCAAATTGGTTGACTGTACCTACAACGCTAGTCGTCTTAGGTTCGATTCCCGGATTGAGCATTGGATGTTTTAAAGTGTATCTTTCTGTACATAAGTATCATCGTTGTCTAGTACCCATAGTAAAAGCCTAGAGCCTACAGTCTATACTTTTAGCTATTAAAAAAAATTAAACAATCCAAACCACGTGACATTGCTAAACAGCCAATCAAAACTGTTTCATTGCACTTTGACGTATCAGTGTTCTGCTTCGGCTGATGAACTATAACACGTGGTAGTTTTGTTTACATTATTTTAAATACCCAAAAGTATAGACTATAGTTTGGGACTAGTTCAATTTGTGTGAGATCGTCCCGTGCTATTCATTTGTTTAGTTAAATCGTCCCAGTTTCTTGGCCTACAACAAAAGTGTGCCATCGGTATTATCGACGTTTTAAAATAATTCTCATAGACTATCAGCTGATAATTGCCCACGCCTATCAGATCGATGATAATATTGATAAAAACAGGTGGCGCGAAAGTCAACACGTTGGAAGTCAGTTCCGCTTTGACATTCACGAAGTAAACAGATACAAAATACACGTCAACTAGACATGTATTAGGATACTCTCTCCAAGAACGCGGAATTTCGGTGATTTGCACTAGTCGTGAAAATCGCCCGATTTAACAGTTCCAGAATTTCACCATGTCACCTAGTCTTAGGCCCGTATTAATAAACTAATCTCAACTCTAATGCTCGTCTTGAGATGTGTCAAAAATTACAGACGTTTACTTTGACGTATCTTGTGATGCGCATCTCAGCCAAGATAAGTTTATTAATACAGGCCTTAAACATTTCAAGCCCTCGAAAAGAATATCCGTTAATGCGAGAATCTAACGCCGGAAATTCATATTTAATTTAATAAGTTTAACATATCGATAAACGCTAAATTGAAAGTCACTATGACAGCTCGAAAATGTCGCGAGAATCCCTGGCCTCTACTGCATTTATTTACTGACATGGTAAATAAATGCACGGCTATTTCGAATTTCGAGTGATGCGTGCTGTTTCAACTGCCGGCGCATGATATGATAAGCCCGTCTTTGTTTCCGAAAGCCGAACGTAATCCTATGTATAGGTAGAATTAATATAACCGTGAATTTTGCGAGCTTTGAACGTCCATTCTGCGTCATTGTAATCCTGCACTGTTATTTTTCAAAGGACGATATTTATTAATTAACTGTCGACGGTTATTTTTTACTAATATTTGTATTCATACATACATACATTAAATCACGCCTGTTTCCCAGAGTGGTAGGCAGAGACCACTTCTTTCCACTTGCTACGATCTTGACAAATTTCTTTCACTTCTTCCACATTCATACATCGAGTCATGCACGCACGTCGGTTTCGGGTACTTAAGATTCGGCCCTTTTCCAGTATTTCTCCGATTTGACTCGAAAAAGTACGCCTTGGGCGGCTCCTTCCGACCCGTCCACTCACTTTCGATTTGTATATCTCTTTCGACAATCTTCTTTCGAAAGAGATTTGTCAAGACAAGATCGTAGCAAGTGGAAAGAAGTTGTCTCTGCCTACATCTCTGGGAAACAGGCGTGATTTAATGTACCTAGTATGTAATTTAAATTACTCACATGTCTAAGTTTCCGCTTCTAAAATTTTGTCCTGAACTACGAGTAATAAGTACACTTTTTTTAAAACCACCCTTTTATATGCTCCTAAAACCCAATACTGGCCTGATTTAGGCCCGTATTTATAAACTCATCTTGGCTGAGATGCGCGTCACAAGATACGTCAAAGTAAACGTCAAACCATAGAACACTGTCATTTTTGACACATCTCAAGACGAGCTTTAGAGTTGAGATTAGTTTATAAATACGGGCCTTAGTGTCAATGTCATTTCAACCATGTCGAATTAACTATAGGGCGTGATATCACTACATAGTATAAAACAAAGTCGCTTCCCGCTGTCTGTCCCTATGTATGCTTAGATCTTTAAAACTACGCAACGGATTTTGATGCGGTTTTTTTAAATAGATAGAGTGATTCAAGAGAAAGGTTTTTATGTATAATAAATTTTGTTTTATGTACGGGTGTTACAGAAAACTTACATAAACCGAAGCGAAGCGAGGGCGGGTCGCTAGTAATTCATAATTTATAGTTGCACGATTTAAATGAATATGAATAATATGAATATTTATGTTTGGTATTATGTCCTCAAGCGAAAACCTTTTGAGGTTTCCTCAAAAATATACTATTTTAATTCTACTGAGTTTCTTTATAGTATCAGTGTTTGCTACACCCTCTTTAGACTAGTGGTTGGAATGACGGTTCTATTGTGGGTTACATGTTATATTACCATGGCCTGCCAACTTGAACAACGTATGATTATTACTATAATAAAGTCATAGATGGCGTCACAGGTATCGAGCGAAACATTTGAACCAGTAATCGTGAAGATTGAATGATTTTTAATCTAACTCATACAATACTTGTGAGCTTCCAAGCTTGCTTTGTTTTATTGGGAACTGTCACTAGATGGCACCATCACGGTTCGCGAATGTTCTATGGAATCAATCATTAATCAGGGCAGATGTTCCTCTGAATTAATAAAACGCTACCACAATGTGACCGGTAGGATTATAGCGATTACATATTAAATTTTAAAGACATTTTTTTTCTTGAAGTCAATGCCATCTAGTATCTAAAACTATTAGTATTAGGTAGGCCGCCAGCGTCATAGCAGTGGTGCTCACATACGACATCTACTGGTGTAACTACGGAACTAAATTTGCCTACAGAATTGCCTACATTAGGACGGCACGCTTTTGCTCTATATGAGATTGGGTAACTGTACTAGAATTCTTTGATCTGTGATGTTACGAATACTAGGTACAAATACCTTATTCTGACCACTCGAAAATTAATTAATTTATTTGTGAACCATAGTATGACGTGGCCGCGAAATACCCACCGGAGTGCGAGGTGTACATGACACTTGACACTTGTCAAGATAAATTTAACGCGATAGTTTAATAATTAAAATCATAGCGCTGTTTCGATGCGACAGGGTAATTTAAATTTAATACACATACGTACAGTCAGCGGCAAAAGTAGGTACGCAACCAAAGAGGTCAAAGTGATGTGCACTCGACTGTATTGTCAAGAGAATATCGTCGACATCGTCGTGTCTAGATTTTGATACTTTTGATGCTGATTGTAATAGTAATTGTTATATGTGGGTGAATTTCAAAAATGACGAAACTCCTAACAATCTTGAACTTTTTCCTTTGTGTAACGAAGATTAGTCATATAATCGTATGGATAACAATGGAAGAAAGTTAGCGCTGTGTCAATTAAGTCCTTAACTATGTACAATATTTTTGAAATTCACCCATGTAATTAATTGAATTATTACCATTACCACGTAGCTTTATTATTTAGGGTTCCACCAAATTTCACCTGAATCGGTTCAGCGGTTTAAACGTGAAGAGGTAACAGACAGACATACACACATTCGCATTTATATTAGTATGGATTATCATTATCACCAAGTTTTCGCAGTAGGTAATTATGTAGCTCTGCCTACCCCACTCTGGGGTTACAGGCGTGAAGGTATGTATGTAAGTATTTATATTGTTGTCTAAACCTTAGTAAAGGCTTAGGACTTGGTCAATTTGTGTGAGAATTACCCCGGAGACATATTTATTTATATTTATATTAACAATTTCGATAGTTATCATAAATAAAATTCTGTCAAGAATTTAATTTTTGGCACAACTTTTTATTGCCAACTGTACATTTTTTTGCACAGTCGTCATCTACTTGTCAAGACGATTTTAACAAGCCCCATCACGACGGGTGTATCATGTATAATTTAGGAGTTCCTATGGCCACTCTGTCTCCATCATCATACCAGCTCGATGGTACTATATTATTGTATTGTCATCAGAACTAGAGGCGTATGCAAATTTTCAGCTTCATCGGAGACCGGGAAGTGGATGAAATTTAACCTGCACGATTTGACCCTTACATACAATGCAAGTTAAATAAAAGCTTTTAAAATACAGCTTTTTTTTACCAAGGCATATTGCAATAAATTGTAAATTTAAATCACCGTACATTTCGATAGGAGCTTATGCACAGAATTACATATAGGACTCGTAACAACATAATTGAGCTAAATTGATTCGCTGTTAAGAGCTTTTAATTAAACATGAATATATTTCCGCAATTTTAAAAGAGCTTTTTGCATATTAGTAGGTTTGAAATAAATTAACAAATCAAAAAATGTATACTGTAAAGCCATATTAGTCTTACAGCCAGACACGCCACAAGAATAAGAAAATAATAGGGTATGAACAGTGCCACTCCATGTCCTCCCGTGGATGTCGTAAGAGACGACTAAGGGAATAAAGGCTGTGTAGTACTGTTAGGCGATGGGCTTGCAACCTGTCACTAATACACTGGTAAACATCTTAGCCTGATTGTTCAAAACGTGGTTACAGAATTATTAACAAGTTTTTATAGTTGTTGGAAATTCTGTAGCTCTGCCTACCCCACTCTGGGAATAAAGGCGTGAGCTTATGTATGTGTATGTATGTACAGGCCTAAATTTGCTACCCACCTTAGGTCCAAAGCATAGAGGGAGGATAAAAACGGCTATTAGTATTCTTTGCACCTGTTACAAATGCCCTTCGTTAAAAAGAGTCGTCTATATATGACCGCTTTCGATTGAATTTCAAAAGTGTACCACTTTTTGGGTGTGTTAGTGTGTGACTCTGCATTAGTGTGCGTAAGTTTGCAGTCAATGATGTGCAGTTTATCAATAACTAGCGACCCGCCCTCGCTTCGCTTCGGTTTATTTGAGTTTTCTATAACACACGTACATAAAACAAAATATATTATACATAAAAACCTTCCTCTAGAATCACTCTATTAAAAAAAACCGCCTCAAAATCCGTTGCGTAGTTTTAAAGATCTAAGCATACATAGGGACAGACAGCGGGAAGCGACTTTGTTTTATACTATGTAGTGATATTGGCTAGAAGCTGTGTTGTACCACAGAAGAAAAAGGTGGTACGCTTGACATTTGGCTACACAGGATCTATGTTTTCCTACATCTATGGTCCATAGTCAAATTGTCATTCTACAACAATAAGGTTGAGTTGCATATAAGTTACAAGTAACTTGGCATAATGACATTGACGACTTAAAGCATTTTTTTTTTAATGGTTCACTAATTAACCTTTTCATCTCTCATACTCTGAAAGTAGGCCATTGTTTATCTAGGAAGCGGGTTGAAAGTGGTACACGTCCACATAAAGTACCAGGAGCGCAGCGGTAATTAGAAGGCGCGGCGCACCGGTTTTTTGTCTCCCACACTTCACAGCAATGCACAGCCCTCTAGGCTACTTGAATGTTTATGCACTCCTAGTATGAGCCGTTATATTATTTGTCAAAAATGTTATTTATTTACTTTCCTGATAATCGCAATGAAAAGAAGAGTGACTCGGGTGAAACTATCAATTGCACCCTTGAACTATAGGCACACTCGGTATCGCTCGTACCTACAGCCTAAATATCTCGGACTGTTGATTACTTTCATGATTTCATCCCTTGATCAACAATCTACTATTGTGACCGTACAATTAAAAAGTTAAAATCCTCTCTCTTAAAATCGCTATAACGTAAGTAAACCTAACATACTCGGGATTCTTTCAAAAACAACGGACGGGCTGACGATCGAGCGAAATCGCAGCGGCGTGTTTAAGACTACGCCGAGCGTACGCCGGATGTACAGTGGCGCCCTCATTTCTTTTATTGTGTTTTCTAATAAACTAAAGTATTTTCTTGAAATTGGACGAAATGTTTTTGTACTACAAATGAAAACACAACTTAGAGGGTATATCATATAGTTTAATAACAATTCACCTTCGAGTTATTAACTTAACGAAAAAAAGTGGCCACCTTTTCCCGTTAAGCTGACTACTCAAAGGGTAATTGTTATTAAAGTTTGTTACGTATCCCATAAATTGTGTTTATACTTGCGCTACAAACACATTTTGTTTGGTTCCAAGGAAATTCTTTAGTTAATTAGAAAACCCAATAATAGTAATGAGGGCGCCACTGGACGCTCGGCGTTTGCTCGGCGCAGTCTTAAGTAGTCCCTACTTAAACTCGCCGCTTGGACATTCACTCGAACGTCCGTCCGACCGTCGTTGTTGAGAGAATCACTACCCTGCAATAATTGTAGGATGCAACCGTTTGAGCATTGAATGAAATGAATAGATACACTTCATTCGAGTCTTTCATTCGTGAATTGCACTCGCCTGATCTCCAGACAACAAATTGACTCTAATCGCGGTGTCGTCTGTGCGAGCTTGTATAGGCACGGTAACATGGCGATATTAATGGCGGAAAAAAAAATGGCGACCGATTATTGACTTTCGAGCGTTAGATTTCAAAAGCGAGCGGTAGAAAATATTCGAATACGAAAATCTTTTCTTCGAAAGGGCCGAATCTTAAGTACCCGAAACCGACGTGCGTGCATGACTCGATTTATGAATGTGGAAGAAACGAAAGATTTAATACGTACATACATACATTAAATCACGCCTGTTTCCCAGAGGGGTAGGCAGAGACCACTTCTTTCCACTTGCTACGATCTTGACAAATTGCTTGCGCTTCTTCCACATTCATACATCGAGTCATGCACGCACGTCGGTTTCGGGTACTTAAGATTCGGCCCTTTTCCAGTATTTCTCCGATTTGACTCGAAAATGTACGCCTAGGGCGGCCCCTTCCGACCCGTCCACTCACTTTCGATCTGTACATAACTTTGTGATTTAATGTATGTATGTATGTAAGAAAAAAACGTATTCAATATTTTTTTACAATGCAAACGACTGACTAGCCTATTCTTCGGTAAAAGACTTTTTTTTTATGTCATAGAGTAGACAAACGAGCACACAGGCCACCTGATGGTAAGTGGAAACTGTGACCCATAGACATTCGCAGTCACAAGACTGCAAATGCGTTGCCAACCCTGAGGACTAAGATGGAATGCCTCTATGCTAGTCATTTCACCGGCTGTCTTATCCCCAAACCGGAACACAACAATGCGAACACTGCTGTTTGGCAGTAGGTTAATGGATAAGATGGTGGTAGCGATCCGGACGAACCCTGCACAAGGTCCTACCACCCGCAAATATATAGTATTTTCCCTATTATATTGCACTAAACAGAAGCACATAGCGTTAGCTCCACGCGCTTCTGTCAAGTCTCGAATTATCTCAGTAACGTGCAATTTAAATGTCAAGTGAGGACACGTCAGTCAAATAAACTCGGAGATAGCTAGTCTGAATAGAATAAGCGATGTTGCTTCCTTCTGCACTAGTTCGCTTAGTTTTCTTTTTTTTAGCGATCCGTACCCGAAGATGACACTACGCGGGACGTTATTAATTGTGTGGATCAACTTTTTGTTGCTGTTCTGTCCCGTAAACCAGGAGACAATAGTGATAGAAGGGTCCTTACCTATGAAATTGGCGTTTTATTAACGGTAGTTTTCGTACATTTAATTTTGCGGATTATTTAGTAACGTCAAATGCAAACCAAGCCACATTCTGTCAGGAATATTGGACACTTCTAAGCTACGACTATATTATACGTATCTTAAAAAAATACTTAAAAATAGTTAGCTTCAAAAAACTCTGCGTAATTGAAAAGAGTTCAGTTCATAATTTAATTTTAAACATAGTGTATTAAAGAAAATTCAATAATGAATAAATTCCGTACGAAATAAAACACGTGTAAAAATAACGCCAATGGCATAGGTAAGGAACTAAGGACCCAATATGTACATCTAGCACATTCAGGAGAAAACCCATAAAACAATAGGTTTTTTAATTTCCAATTTCATTGATTTTTAGTGGGCTTAACCTTTGAAATCATAGTTGTAAGGAGTGACCCCGGAGACGTCACCATGGCAACGAGCTACAACCAAAATTTGATTGACCCTAATATGCCTACTGTCCGTCCGTTCCCTAACTTTAGAGTTGTATCTTTTAAACCATAAAGGAAAGCGGATTAACAAAATAAAACTATTAATGAAAGTTAAATTAAAAAGTAGCTCCCCGTAAGAGAATCGTTTTTCTTTCAACGTATTTTTATTTGTATCGTAACGTAAAAACGGTATACACATACAGGATCAAATTTGGTATGATTATATAACATACACAAACATACATGAACTCACGTCATCGTTCCCAGAGTGGAGTTTATGCCCTTACGACATCCACGGGAAGACACTAAGAGTCCAGTGTCTAGACAGACGGGATTATATAACAAACCCTGAAGTATAACAACAAATACTAAATAAATAAAAAGCAAGCTTTTAAAATCCGATGTACTTTGTCGATGTCCTTGATGTATGTTTACATAAAAACACATAAAATCCGATTGAAAAATGATTTCTTAACAATTCTATATACCCAGTGACGCTCGCGCTATCAAAATGAATCTAAAGACGTCATTTATCAAAATCGGTAGACCCGTTGAGTAGTTACGATGGGACATATGAACGAGCACACATACAGGCCAAACACATAACTCACGTATTGGAGTTCGCCGCAGCCGGGTAAAAAAGATTCGAGATCGAATTCAAATCGGAATATAATGCCTAACGGTGCCACACACAAACACATACGCACACACGCACGCACGCACGCACGCACGCACGCACGCACGCACGCACGCACGCACGCACACACACACACACACACACACACACAGGTACGGAACCCTCGGTTCGCGAGTTCGATGTTTTTTATTAATAGCGCAGATTACATTGACGCAAGCATACAACGTCTATATGACAGGATGACAGAGTGTGCAGTAATGAAATGAAAACACTATAATAATATAACAGCGTCTTAAAAGTATCAATTTAGCTCGATGCAGTTCGCCGTTGCAAGGTTGCAGTAGTTAGAGCAATCAAAGGGGAGCGCAGCTAGGAGCCATAATGCACTTGACATTTTATTATAGGTATAATGCTATCGAAGGATCGGGACGTTTGATTATTTTATTGAATACTAGCTGTTGCGCGCGACTCCGTCCACGCAGAAAAATAAAACATAGCCTATGTCACTCAGGGTGAATGTAGCTTACCAAAGGTGAAAGAACTTTTGAAATCGGCACAGTAGTTTTTGAGTTTATTCATTACAAACATACACACACAAAAATACAAATCTTTACTCTCTATAACACTAGTGTTAAAGTACTAGGGATGCATAAAACGGTATAGATGATTTGAATTTTAAAGTAGGCAAGAAATGATTTGAATTTAGAACAAAAAAGAAACGTGGGCGATTCCATTCGCAGGTGTGCGACATTTTAACTCATTTTTATTTTTGAGAAAAACGGGAGATAATTACTCATTGAAGCCACAGCTTGGTTGGGGTAATACTATTTTTTATAAGAACCTAAATGGAGTGTATAAATACTAGTTAATGTCGCCGTCAATAGAACTTGCAAAACATGTTAAGTAAACCATAATTACTCGATAAAAACTATTATACAGGCTGTTCGGCACATGGCCGTCAATTTTTTTTGGGATATTGTTGTGGTTATTTGTTATCTTTTCGTTTTTGGACTTAGGGTCATAAGGGTCACGGTTTTGGAGATATGATTTGTTACATGTTTTTTCTCAAATTTTCCGAAATTCCTCCTTTAAACGTTCGTAACTTTTTTATTAATGCGTGTTACAGAAAAATATGTTGCATTTAAAACTTGTTAATACATGCTAGTTCAAATACATAACAGAACAGTGGATAGGCAGAAGTTGCCCGATATCTTGGCCCGCAAGATCTCTAGACCTAACGCCCTTAGACTTTTGTCTGGGGACGGGCAAAAGAACTAGTTTATGTAACGGAAGTGCCTACGCAATTTCTCAAGTATTTTTTAAATAAAACTTCATTTCAATACTTTACAAGTACTGAAGCGAAGTTTTATTTAACAAATAAGGCGCTAGGTCTGGAGATCTTGCGGGCCAAGGAATCGGGCCGCTTCTGCCTATCCACCAGTTAGGTAACGAGTTACCTAGGTGCTCTCTAACTTTTCTTTGAAAATGTGGATATTCCCGTTTACTTTTTATTAATGTGTAGCACATCGTTAGAAAGGTAATTAGCTAGAGAACTTTTTAAAACAAAATAAACCCCAAAATTGTATTTAGGTTTTTAATAATTGAATTTTGAAGTTGGATTTTTTTCACACAAACAGTAAATTTGTGAAATAAAAAACCTCGTACGTCCCTTTGAGACTATCAATTAGAATAAAGACTTAGTATTTGAACTAGCGTGTATTAACAAGTTTTAAATACAACACTTTTTTCTGTAACACGCATTAATAAAGAAGTTACGAACGATTAAAGGAGGAATTTCGGAAAATTTGAAAAAAAATATTTAACAAATCATATCTCCAAAACCGTGACCCTTATGACCCTAAGTCCAAGGGCGAAAAGATAACAAATAACCCCAACAATATCCCAAAAAAAATTGACGGTCCATGTGCCGAACACCCTGTATTTAGAGGGACAAAGACAAGTATGACCACCAATACGAGCGATTCTCACTGGTCATATCAGTATGACATGCCAGTATGACCACCAATAAACTGGGTAATCACGTAGGTACTTTAAAGATATTCGTTTTTTGTGTCGTGTGGTTGACGGATTAGAATAGTGCCACTTCATAACTTCCCGCGGATGTCGTAAGAGGCGGATAAGGGAATATAGGCTTGTAAGTACTTCTAGGCGATGGGCTTGCAACCTGTCACTAATACGCTGGTAAACATCTTAGCCTAAACGTGCACAATGTTGTTACAGAATTATCAACAAGTTTTTAGAGTTGTTGGTATAGTTTAAACTTTTTCAACTTAGCTTATGCTCTTAAGAATAAAAAGCCATTGTGTAGTTAACCACAAATTAGGACAACGAGCTCGCGGTTAAAGCAGATAATAACCGCCTTCAAAGGTTAACATAGATTATCGACTCTATTTCAACAATAAACTACAAAATACAGTAATGGAATAATGGTAAACAATTTTTGTTTTGCATTTTACAACCGCCCGACTAAGATTGTATAGATACAATGACCATTGTTTACAAGTAAGTGGAAGAGCTCAGTTCAAAAAGTTTAAACTATAATTCTGTAGCAATGCCTACCCCACTCTGGGATTACAGGCGTGAAGGCATGTATGTATGTGATTTTAGTTTTACTTTTATCTGAACTGTGTGTTTCGGAATGAAAAAGTCAGAGAGAAATGTGGAATAAAAGAAGATGTATTGACTAAGATTGAAAAGGGCATGCTTCGATGGTTCGGTCATTTGGAAAGGATGGATGAAAGAAGATTGACGAAAGAGATATACACATCGATAGTGAGTGGACGGGTCGGAAGGGGCCGCCCTAGGCGTACTTTTTCGAGTCAAATCGGTGAAATACTGGAAAAGGCCCGAATCTTAAGTACCCGAAACCGACGTGCGTGCATGACTCGATGTATGAATGTGGAAGAAGCGAAAGAAATTTGTCAAGATCGTAGCAAGTGGAAAGAAGTGGTCTCTGCCTACCCCTCTGGGAAACAGGCGTGATTTAATGTATGTGTATGTATGTATGTATGTGTTTCGTCTAAACTTAATGGCTCGAATGCTTGGACTACACAAAATATAAAATCGACTACTCGAAATTATACGTTAATTAATAATAATAATAATTGACACACAACAAAAAGGAACATCGTCCATCCTGAATAACCTAAAATGGAATCTTGGCCGATTGTAAAATTGTCCAATTTGTATTTACGTACACAATTATTCGGCATCGTTTTCACTATTTGTATTTGGCCGAATTATTCGGTTTTGGGGCCGAATATATTCGGTTCGAGTATTTCTATTATCTTGGCTACACGACACAACTTCTTCGACTTAGAGAAAACTTCTTGTGTAAGATTTATGTTATATTACAAGTCAAAGAAATCCTATGATGAATGTGTTGAATAAAGCTCATAAAATAAAGCAATCGTGCGATGTTATGAAGCATAGTGACAGCGCAGTGTGCGTGGGTGACGGGCGTCATCTAACCAATGGGGCTAGACAAGTTGCCATCGTTCACGAACGCTAGCGTTAGGTGATGTATGGGAATGACGTAAGTCACGTGATATATCACTCGTTACAACTGACACGCTGAAAACTGATTGTCTAGCCTATTTAATTTTGACAGCGCCAAGTGACAGGTGATCACCAAAGTGATCGCCTAACGCTAGCTTTCGTGAACGATGGCAACCTGTCTAGCCCCACAGCAGCGACACGTAGCGTACATGTCAAATCCTGTTTACGCCTCAAAACGATGAATTGGTAAACCGAATAATTCGGCCGAACATCCGGTTCGGTAAAGGTTAAACCGAATAGTATTCGGCTATTCGGTGAAACCACTATTCGGCGCATCTCGTCATTTCAAGCGAACGTGTTTGCATTTGTACCTAATGACAGTAAAACCCTTAAAACAAAGTTGAAACTTATTGGGTTAGCTAGCACTCGCGTCGCGTCACCGCAGTGGTAACAACTGAGTACTGGATAACGACCGGAATGTGGATCCCACGGTACTTTGGTCCATTGTTTACGAGTCACAATCGATCGTTCCACGGCTAAATCACTCCACCCTACGTTTGCTCACGTGTGTGTGTATAAATATATAAGTCCCGTGTGGTTGCCAGGTTAGAATAGTGCCACTCCATATCTTCCCGTGGATGTCGTAAGAGACGGCTAAGGGAATAAAGGCGTATAGTACTGTTAGGCGATGGGCTTGCAACCTGTCACTAAATAATACACTGGTAAATATCTTAGCCTAAATGTGCAAAATGTGGTTACAGAATTATTAACAATTTTTTAGAGTTGTTGGTAATTCTGTAGCTCTGCCTACCCCACTCTGGGAATAAAGGCGTGAGTTTATGTATGTAGGTATGTAAAAATATATAAAAAGAATCACCCTCGCTTCGCTTAGGTATATGTGATTTTCTGTATCACCCGTTCATAACCCAGAATTTAATATACACAAAAGCATTCCTCTTGAATCACTCTATCTAGTTACTATGTAGTCTACCATTGGAGGGCAGAATTCTACGCGTACCATCACCAACATAGTTAACTGACCATTTTTGAACCAATTAGAACCATGTCACCTGACGATAAGGTTCACTAGTGGTCAGTTAACGCTGGCGACCTCTAGTCTACACTAATATTTTAAACAGTAAAGATGTGTATGTTTGTGACGAATAAAGTCAAAAAATACAGGACCGATTTCGAAAATTCTTATACCATAAGGCTGCGTTTTCACCAGAGACGTGCGAGGTAGCTAAGCGGCGCGAGGCTGTGTAACGAGGTTTAACGGTGTGAATGTTTCCACCAAAGATGTGCGAGGTAGCGATTTTTTATTTTATTTCATTGCATAATATTTGAGAAAAGCCTCTTAACTATCCGGCCTCACTCCGGTCTATATCACTCGGCCTGCAACTCCCTACTTCCCGGCCTCTGTATTAATGTACTATTATTAAATACAAGGAGTTTAGTACTGTTTCAAACGGCTCGACGGTTTCTGATAGGAGTTCAAAGGTAAAGGTAAAGTATATTCAGCGACCGAAGACGCGGGCCACGGTTGGAAGTCATTCGATTTCGAATTCGATTTCCGGCAACGATATTTCGTTCATTGAATACAAAACGGTCACAATCCGAAATGAGTCAGTGTTGCATTTTAAAATTAGAAGCAGTTGCAATACGATGTTTAATGGAAGAACAAATTGTTTTGGAATGTGTCCGTTTTGTATTCAATGAGCGATTTTTTTGATGAACACGAGTAATATGTTGAAGAGTCTAGAATATTTGATACTTAATTTACACACACATACATTCACGCCTTCCCAGGGTGAATTAGGCAGAGCTACAGAATTACCAACAACTCGTAAAAATTTGTTAATTCCGTGAGCACAGGCAAAATTTTATGACAGGTAGGGAGTTTCTATATCAAAATATTTATTCAATAAATTGCCCACATACTGGCTCTTTTACACGTCGGTTATGAATGAATCTACTAGCGCTTCGGACAAGACCATCATAGCGGCGAAACCTTCTTGGCAAATTTATCTATTTTAATAAACTATATTTTGGTAATTTATGAATAAAGTTTTCCAGACCGCAACTTAGCCACAGTTTGTTGTTTACCGTTGCTAAGGCACCGTAGTCTTCTTACAGGTTCTTAAAAAAAAAAAAATTCGCTGCAAAAAATATATTCGCTAAAAGTTTAAAAAATCAAAATCAAGGGATTTTGATTTTTTAAACTTTTAAGCCAAGTCTCGTAGAGAAAGGGTAGGACTCTACTGTAAAGCTACAGTTATAAGTTGGCCATACGTCCACTTCCACGATGTCGTATGCTGCCGGTTTCCGTAAACCGTTTGAGTACCCTTTGAACGGTTCTTGTGGAAATTTTCAGCTCTAATGCTACCTTTTTCGTAGAAATGCCTCAACATTGAAGATACAAAATGTTTTCGTGCAATTTTCCTTGTGTCGACGACAATTTTCCCACTCTAAACGTGACCGCTTTAGGGTTTTCAAATGATATTGTAAACAATCTGGATCTTACTAAGAGAAATTAAAAAGTATTTACAGATTTTATCCTCATCTCTCATCTACAATTAAAATAAAAGTTCAGAACAATGCTTACAAAAAAATATATACAACTAGCGACCCGCCCTCGCTTCGCTTCGGTTTATTTGAGTTTTCTATAACACACGTACATAAAACAAAATTTATTATACATAAAAACCTTCCTCTTGAATCACTCTATCTACTAAAAAAAACCGCATCAAAATCTGTTGCGTAGTTTTAAAGATCTAAGCATACATAGGGACAGACAGCGGGAAGCGACTTTGTTTTATACTATGTAGTGATGCTGAGGGAGATCACTAATACTTATATGGAAAAAGCATCGATAATTGAGTTTATCAAAATAGGAACTTTCTAGCTGTCATAAAGTTTTGACCCCCGGATTCCTATGTCTGGGAGCACATTTTGCACAAAAAGGCTTTTGTTTACCAGTGTGTATTGACTATTGACAGGTTGCAAGCCCGGCGGCGCCTAACAATACAAGCCTTTATTAGTATATTATATTTCTTTTTTCTACATGTAATCTAATAACCAAAAGGCAAGAGCTTACTTTGATACTTAGCACCGTAGGTACTCGAGAGACTAATTTCAGAAATAATTAACCTGTTCCTTTTTCAAACCTGTGTATGTAATTTATCGTCATTTGTTTCGTTTGAATCTAGCTAGTGCAGCCGTTTGTCATTTATTTAAATCAATAATGTGTGGAGTTGTCTTTTAAAATGTAATGTGCGTCATGCAGTATTTCACTATATTTATTCAATATACAGCTCGCTCATGTTACAAACAGTTGAGAAAAATCTTTTGAATGGCTATAAAAATATCCCAGATATAAGGTAACAAATGTTTGTTTCTATCTCTCAAAACAGTTTTAACATTGAGTTTATACAGCCGACCTGTTACAATGACGTCACAGTGCATATCGCATCTCTGTCTAATCGCTATCTAATAAGCAGTTTCAAATGCTTGTACCATTCACGGTCTTTTTCACTGTATTTTCATATTTCGTTAAAAAATACGCGTTAACAAATCCATGCATATTCTCTATTACATGCCATACCACGACCAAGTTAGGGCTCCCACACATAAATGCGAATTCGCATCGCATCGCAAATATCTGCGAGCTATTCCTAGTAGTTCCTATGAAATAAATATCATTATTTGCGATGCGACGCGAATTCGCATTTATGTGTGGGAGCCCTTAACATCGTTCCGTTTGCATAAAAATGGCTGAGATACAGCCTGAAAGCCAGACTCATAATATAAGGGCGCTATTAACCCTAAGAGATCCCACACTTGCCTTTAATAAGCGCTCAAGCATTCAATAACTCATGAAACTTGAACACCCCTTGATAAAACTTGAGCGTGCATCCAGCCTGTACCATTATCTACCATGAGTTACAATTACCGTACTCGCTAAAGTCGAGTCCAGAATTAGGCGAATTAACTTGACAGTTCAAGTTTGGCTAGTGCTGTTAATATCTATAGCTAATCAAACACATAACGGATTTGGAATTATCATCGACGATATATAACGTGTCTCTATCGCACTTTCATATTTGCCAGCAAGAAAGGGATGAATGCTATAATGTATGGTACATGAAATGTACCGTAGGTACTAGCCCGACAGAAGCCAGCTAAAAGGATCACAATGGGCTGCTGTAATAACAGTATTATTTTTGTATTTCATTCCTAATTTTAGGAGTAAGTATCGTAAATATCCGCTTTAAACTGTACATCGTTCAGATCATAGTACATCATAAAAATGGCTGTAGTTCGTCGTTCGAGAAAGTTTCGACGACAATTACTTGATAAAATATAAATAGAATCAGATTTATAGAAGGCACAAGGTTATATCGACATATTTGTGTCGACATAAACCTATCACTATTTATTTTTTCCTATGTCTGGCAACATTTTCGGCTGTCAAGTTAGTTCGCCTAATTCTGGACTCGACTTTAGAGAGTCGAAACATACTTTAAGGGTGGAGTCACATCTATCAGCATCGAATCGCATTTAGCTAAACAATTCCAGACACTACGCATTGCTGGTCAGAGTATACTATCACATGCTTTTACCTGCTAAAGGATGTCATCGCAAGCTTTCAGCTACTAAGAACGTAATGTTTTTCCAATCATAAAATATGTACAATAATACTTAAAAGTAATACAAGGTAATAAAGTAATAAATAATTAAGTACTTTAAAAGTAACACACATAAAATCATTACAAATAACATTAACTTAATACCTTACAACGATTTTAAACGATTACTGTACAGTAGTGATAGCATTCGACTCGCTAGCGAGTAGGTACGGTAATTTTAACTCATGGTAAGGGTACTCAACCAGGCGTGAAAGAAGGATGCAATGCTAGCCAGGAAGAACTCGCGAATTATCGGCCCTAAATTCTACGAGCACCTTCCCGCTTCCTTAAAAAAATGAGTCCAGTGACGAAACATTCAAGCGCCGATTGAAAAACCTTTTGTTAGATAATGCATTTTACTCTGTAAGTGAATTTATTGACACTGAATTTTGACTTTATAATACCTATACCTATATAATTTTTGACATTGTTTATTGTACTACCATTTGTATATTTAACTTTGTGACTCGTTTTATTAATATTTGTGTTTTTTTAATCCATTCATTTATGACATTGGCTTTTGCTAGATTACTTTTTTTGCTTTTACTTCTTTGACGATCATAATATGAATTCTGTATAATTGACATGTGTGCAACATAACTGTATTTTATATTATAAAAAAAAAAAAAAAAATGACGAAGGATCCTCAAATATGCAAACAACGGCGGGCGCATCGATTGTGTGAACTATGAACTAGGTGTAGGTAGTTACTTCCGGTGCTACCGTCCTAAGGAAAAACGCCGTAACTAATATACACCTCAGGCAGTAATATCAACCTTATTACTATCTGCATAGAATTGAATCTGCTTTGGTGATTGAATTTAAGATACCGCTTATTGGATTAGGAGGGCAGTGTTGTACTTTATACATGGTGTCCTTTATTTATCAGTCAACAGTTAACCTGTAGAGTCTTCGCTTTTGAACCCCCGATGTAAAAAGAGCATTGTTACAAGTGAGACCGCTGTGTCTATCTGTGGTATTATAGCTCTTAAATAGGTGAATCGATTAGGATGCGGTTTTAGCGTTCCCTACCCTATTAGTAAGACTTCACAGTCCGGCCGTCCGTCTGTCTGTCACCAGGCTGCATCTCATGAACCGCGAGCTTGACAGGTGAAATTTTCACAGATGATGTATAAATTTCTGTTGCCGCTATAACAACAAATACCAAAAACAGAATAAAATAATTATTTAAGATCGGCTCCCATGGAACAAATGTGTTTTTTTTTAACTTTTTTTGCTTGATATTAATAACGCCAACGGGCCCCTTAAATATTCACGGAATAATTAGTTGGTTATTTCACTTAAGAAATCTAAATCTAACTTTGACACCTGTCAGCTGTGGAATCGTACGAGGGAAGTTCAATTATCTCGCAGGATCGGCATTTTTTTTTTACTCGATTCCCGATTGAGTTCTTACCTGCTTAGTAAGGTTGACCTTATACCTAGGTCGCTGCACACTTAAGAGCTTAATGTCGTGTTTAAACTGCTACGCGAATCTCTCAACGGCATAAAATCGACAAGGTGAAGTCGGTCAAAAATGTGGTCTACCCTATGGTTGAAGTTCATTTGCAAGTCGTGATACAACAAGTTCGTTTTTCCCTCGCAATAATATTATAACAGGGACAAATGTCAACCTTGGCGATAATTAGATCTCACAGAAACTTTTGTCCAAAAACTGGTAGACCACTTTCTAGGCCGACCATAAAAAAGCGTGCGGTTGCTTTGGTCGAACTAGAGTGCGGCTAGCACGTTGCCCGCGACGTGTTTGTCGCTCGGATCTCCCTTTCTATTTAGTCAGTAACGATAAGAGAGCGACAAGCGAGGAAATACTTGTGCTACCCGTGCTGAAGACATTGTCAAATTAGCTGTCACCAGACTGCAAGTTCCTAATCACCCTATAATACCGAAATGGTCCGAAATGATGTCAAGTCTGGTGAACACGTGTGTGCGAATTCAAATACACTGGCTCTAATCCGGGTCAGAAACGTGCGCAAACTAAAGTTGCGGCACCGAACGAATCAGAGATCGAGCTAAATTTATACGAAATCCGTTTGTCACATTACTTCAATATGGGTGACTATTTATTTTAAAACGACAGCTTGTAATAACTAGAGCTCTAGAGTTAACTTTATTAGAAAAAACATTCAAGTGCGAATTAGACTCGCGCACCGAGGGTTCCGTATCTATGATAATATCGTTGGAAATCGCAAAAGAAAATACTTAGTGTTATGAACTTTACCGTCTATGTAATAAGATCCATTGTGACTTGCCTAAATTTTAGTACATTTTTTTTTTCAAGTTTTTGATCTTTTTTACCAAAACTGTAAACTTTGTTAACCTCCTTTTATTTCTCGCGTAAAATATAAATACTTAATTATCTTTAAATCAGGAATTTCTCAAATTGTTTGATCCATAAAGCGACAAGGTTGAGGTGGGGACATTAAAATCGTTTTGAAATTTGCAATTTTATGACATTAACTAAACAATCAGATAAAAATGTATCAATTTGATACAATTCGTCATTACTTTGAAAAAACCTTAACTTTCAAGCTGATACATCTCGAAATAACAGATACGAGTTTTTTTTACCCAGAAGCAACTAATTGTGTTATATCGTATAAAATGATTCATACCGTTTAATATACAGCATAATATTTAGATATTCAATTCCTTTGTCTCTAGCGCGACAGTAAGCGATAAAAAAATGCATTTTTATTGTAACACGCCCTCAATCGAAGCAAGCTGTTATAATTATATAACAGCCTGGCCACGACTAGGAGAGGCAGCGACGAGTGGTGAACGGCTAAAACCGGCCAAGTGCGAGACGGACTAGGGCTCCGAGGGTTCTATAGCGCCGCACAGTAGTGTTCATTCGGCGTTTTAACCGCCATCATTATTGTCTTCCCATATTATTCAAGGGGTCCAAATTGACTCACATAAAATTCTTATTCCTATTTTTTGTTTTCCTACCGATTTGTACTCATAATAATCACTCCTCATAATTTTTTTCCTCATACTTTTTTGTTCATAATTTTTAAGTCATAATTATCGCAATTCATAATACTTTTTTTTTTAGAAACTTATTTTTTAAGATTTTTTATAAATCTAACCTAACCTAACCTTGTTACACGTAAGATATTTAAGAAATTTTGAAAAGTGTACGGCTTCATTAATATTGGCGTTATAAATTCAGATGATTATGAGTTCCGATCGCTAGTACTATTTTTTTTTATGAAGAGTATGAAGAGTGATGTAAAATGGTATGAGAAACATTTTCGGACTTCCGATAATAGGACTTAAAAAGTTATGTGAGTAGAAACGCACCCTATTCAAGATTAGAAATTTCTTCGGCCCGTGTAGTTGCCGGGTTAGAATAGTGCCACTCCGTGTCTTCCCGTGGATGTCGTAAGAGGCGACTAAGGGAATAAAGGTTTGTAACTGTTAGGCGATGGGCTTGCAACCTGTCACTAATATACTGGTAACCCTACCTACCCCATTCTGTGAATGAAGGCGTGAGTTTATGTATATATGTCTATTGTATATAATAGTTTATTCGCTAATAAATGGAACGTCTTAACACAAAAAGGCGAACACTCAAAACAAGCCTTATTACTTAAGTACTAGCGACCATTCCACGGCGACATTATTTGTTCATAATACGAGTATATAGCCGATGTGTTTAATCAAGGCATAGACAATCTCCATTCAAAATGTCATCCAATTCATCATTTCACCGTGAAGAAGCAGCGCAGCGGTTTGCTGTGTCGTCTCTTATTCGTACTACCAACCTTGTTTTCAAAGCAAGATTGAATAGGCATTTTCTTGGTAAGCGTGTACCACCTTCGACCTCGTCGTCACTTAACACCAGGTAAGACCGAGGTCAAACGCAAACCGATTAAAAATAAAAAATAAAAGTATGAGGGTAATGTTTTTAACCTGTGTATGTATGTTCCTTTGTTCCCTCGTAAAATCTGTGACTTTAAATTCATCTTAGCATCGCGGGTAATTAATATGAACATGACAACTAACATTAGGTATATTGACGACATTATCCAAACAGCAGTTCAGTTTTTATAGCTAGCTTGTTTTGTTATTAATCAATCTAGTCAAACATTGCATTAGCAGATTCAATTTCGCATGAAAGTTGATATCAAATTCGCTTGGCGGCAGAACCAGAATTTACTGCATCACCTGGGCTATTTTGAAACTTCTACCTTCACAGGGACAACTGTGGCGTAGCTTTTGAAACGAAACAATACGCAAAACTTGCTGAAACAATAAACGGTTACGGCATTGTATTCGAATAACGAACGAGAACGGTTTCATTCGCGAAGTCTGCGGGGATACTACTATTGTACCTATATTCGGATGAATCGTTCGTCATTCGAATAATAGTAGATTGTTCAACAAGGGACTAAAACAGGCCATAATTAGACGAGATGTTTAGCCACCCAAGCGGAGCGCGGGTGGCTATAGTTTGAGTGTCACTATGGTTGTTTAGTCTTGTTGTAAAGTGACGCTTTAAATGCTTGCTAATAAACTATTTTATAACTAATTGGACCATGCATAATACAATTAATTATCATTAATATAGATAAATACATTAATGTTCGTAATCATTAATCGTGCTTAACGAAATTTAATCGTTATTTTTTATATTTTTGCATAGTTGTCATTTTGAGGTTATTTCCACGCTCAAAAAATGGTCCATACACAATCACTGAAAATGGCGATAATCCTCCATTCACAAACACCGTGATTGGTTGTTTAGGAGTTTCGAAAATAAATTAAAAAAATATTACTTTAGTCCCTAGAGATTAATAAAGAGTTTTAGTCCCGATTTGCACAGACTAAAGTAACATTTTAAGAGCATGAGAAGTGAAAAAAATATTATCTGTAGAGTACATTCATAGGAATGATTGGTTCTTTTATAATCGCATCACTACATAGTATAAAACAAAGTCGCCTCCCGCTGTCTGTCTCTGTCCCTATGTATTCTTACATCTTTAAAACTACGCAACGGATTTTGATGGGTTTTTTTTAATATATAGAGTGATTCAAAAGGAAAGTGTTTATGTATAATAAACTCTGCTTTATGTGCGGGTGTTACAGAAATCAGAATCACTCACATAAACCGAATCGAAGCAAGGGCGGGCGGGTCGCTAGTTGATAATATTCCACAGTTCAACTATAGTTCATCTCTAGATTTTGCATCTAGTATGAATAATGTAATAAAACTGATCCTAGATAATAGAAAACCACGTCTATTTGACAGCTCATTTTATTGTATTGCCACGACGTTCTTAACCCTGTTTCAGCAAACTTGAATTACGATTTGGTTAAAATATTATCAATCAAGAGTGTACACGGAAAGGACATGATATGTTTAGTAAACTTAGTAACTTTTTAATTCGTTATAACATTAAAAAAGTTAGGAGCCATGTTGTATCGTACATAATTTACGTTTAAGGTGAAAAATAAAAGTATCACTCATATTAATATCTGTAACTAAATGGTGAGTATCATTGCGTCTGAGAATAGAGACAAAACAATCGAACACGTTCTATCAGTATCGAAATGAACCTTATTATACGAGTCCCAAAAAATCTTTATGGCTAGACTGAACAATATCAAGAGTGCCTCGCGACCAGTAAGCGTCTAAGGACAAGCTGCGCGGAGGTCAGAGGGGGAGAATCACGCGATAGAGCATCTCCAGTGTTCCATTTCCTCCCGGAGCGCGACTATCGCGTAGCGCCCGCTTTGAAAATCACACCATTGAAAAGTACTATCGAATCTCAAGAGGCCTGGCGGTTATAGATGCGCGATACTTTAGTTTTTGAGCGAGTTGCGATCTTCGTTTGTTTTTTAAACAGACAAACCAGTCGCGAATTTGTGATAATGATAATGATAACAACAGCTGAACGCTGAAAGTACCTACATTAAATTGTGTCGAAATGGGCAAAAGGAAATCATTAGACGTGTGGCGTCTGTTTGTCGTGGTTAGAGCCTCGCTCGTTCGCTCGGCGTCGGTCCTGTCGCCGTGACCTTCTAAATTCTTCCAGCTGTCAGCTTCAAACATGGCTACAACTTAGAAGCGAAAAAAGTTCTTCATTTGTTTGTCGCTCGCTCGTTGCCGGCGCGTAGGTGTTACTTTACTTTTACCGCCAAACAGCAGTGTTCGCATTGTATGTGTTCCGGTTTGGGGATAAGACAGCCGGTGAAATGACTAGCATAGAGGCATTCCATCTTGGTCCTCAGGGTTGGCAACGCATTTGCAGTCTTAGGATTGCATTGCATTCTTGTGAATGCGAATGTCTATGGGTCACAGTTTCCACTTACCATCAGGTGGCCTGTGTGATCGTTTGTCTTCTCTATGCCATATAAAAAAAAAAAAAAAAAAAAAAAGTTCTAAGTTACTGGCGTTATTTTCTCTGGAATGAAGAGTTAAGGAAAGGCATTCGAATCTAGTTTAGTACTGTGGTAGCTTTTCAGTAGCTTGCTTTCACGTTATAATTTTAATACATAATACATTTTAAAAACGTAACTGGTTCGATATTAAGGTGTTTAAAGCCAGCCATGGAATGATGCTAGCGCATTAACTATAAAGCCTGGATCAAGCATTTTTTTTGTGGCATTAAGAGGGCTAGTAAGAACACTTGCCACCTAACAGAACGTGAACTCGTTGACTAGTAAAGAATCTAAAATAAAAACAGAACTTTTTCAACTCTACAGGTAGAAAATACAGTAAAAAAGAATTGTATGTGCTACGCAAATGTTATTGTTAAATGAAAGGAACAGCAATTATATCTTATAACTGTATTTTCATATAATAGAAAACTCATAGCATTATTTCTTTGTGTAAGCGTGATATGCTATTTCTGCAAACTTTTTTTTTTTTTTTTGTTCATAGAGAAGACAAACGAGCACACAGGCCACCTGATGGTAAGTGGAAACTGTGACCCATGGACATTCGCATTCACAGGACTGCGATGCAATCCTAAGACTGCAAATGCGTTGCCAACCCTGAGGACTAAGATGGAATGCCTCTATGCTAGTCATTTCACCGGCTGTCTTATCCCCAAACCGGAACACAACAATGCGAACACTGCTGTTTGGCGGTAGGTTAATGGATAAGAAACATTTTGTTAATTTGTATTTATTGATAAACGTCCATATACATTTCTGATTGATTTTAAAACTGGCATCAACGCAAGATCATCTTATAGCACTTTAGATGTAGAAAAGGGGATTTGATTATCTATAAATTAACTATTGACTGATGATTTAAAATATTTAAATGAACGGACTTCAGTATTTAATCAAGTGATCAAGTGATACACATTGAGCGCTAACTGGCCTGAGTATTTGAGCCGACATGGCACACTCCGCACAATGTTAGTGTACAGCTTTCATCTGGTCAAATTAATACCAATTAGAAAGAGTAATTTCTATACTAGTAGTAGTAATATATATTATGTGAGCTATGAATTTAAGTTTTACAGCAAGATACTAGTATATAATGTGTGTGTGGGTTTAGAGAAATGCTACATTTAATCTGATTTAATTATTTCATCATTGTCAGACGTTGTTTTTGTTGTTTTTGTCTGGAAAAGCTGAATTTTATCTTAGATATTCTATATAAAATGTAAACCAAAAATCTCAAGTCAAACAGTCAAGGAACACTTACTAGCAAAACAACATTAATTGAGCAAAAAAGTTTGAAAGTAACTTGCTAAGTTAGAAAAAATAAGAATAGATAAAGCTGAAAAAGTAAAAATCATTCATTTAACCATTAAAAAAAAACAATTAGTTCAGCATTCTGCCAGTTTTCATATTAAATTAAAAACAAAAACGTTGAAACTTTTAAAAAGTAACTTTTTTAATTGTTTTTTTTTTAAGGGAAGCACTGACTCACCGCTATGTTCGGTGAAAATGTTTGAGCCGAGAATGCGAGGGTCTTTGGGCACGCGGGGTTTGCTTCGAGCGGACCGCATCGAAGCCCCGGTCGACGTGCCGCGCTCTTTCGCCTGCTGCGCCCCCATGGCTCCGCCGCACCGTCCCAAACACACTCGGAACCACCACACTTAATTCAATAAGACCAACGCGACACCACCAAACTTAATTTCATTATAGTAAGTTAAACGCCACGACGCCAAAATGTCAGTTAATTAACATAAGAATAGAACGCTGTTATTAATCGCACATACTTCAAATTTCATGGCGTAATTTGGTGGAAAATTATTACCGGGGCAGAGCGAGCGTAAAAAACAACACAACCTCCGCCATTAAGTGTCTGACATGTTTGACGCACGCACAGATTGTAAGGGTATGTGTCTGACGTCGATTTTTTTGATTACGATTCTTGCGTTAGGCGGCAGCACTGGCGATACAGCGCCCATTCAAGAAACAACTGGGTTGGACCGTATACTGTGTTGGAGAAGTTGGATGAGGGTTAGACTAGTTAACTTTTATTGACATCTTTACTAGAAAATGTTATGCTAAAAAAATACATTTAAGAAGTTGTAATAGAGTATGATAATAAGGGAAATAACAATTTACAGCTAGCAACTCCACGTGTTGTCTGGATTTGAAGTCTTGATACTAGATTTTCTATTTGTTATATTAAAGTTACTTTGTCGGTGTAGAGATTTTTCTGTTCTATGAGAAGAACTATTTCATTTTTTATGATTATGTCGTGGCTGTTGAATCACGCATTTTCATTTTAATGTTGTATTTATTTTTCCTTTTTACTCAGATTTTCATAGACTTGTTTCAATATGTCATGGCTTAATTTTGAAAATAAGATTTTTATCTATCTTTCTCTCATTTTCCGGAATATTGATAAAAAATTCCATGCCAGACAAAACCAAAATAATGAAAAACCTACGTTACATTTAAAACCAAGTTTGCAACTGCATTACCCATTACATTCTAGTTAATATTTAATAAAATTAGAACAAGTTCTATGGTAAAGATAAATTACCCGACGTGTAATAACAAATAAAAATAAAAATAATATTAATTTGGCAACCAATATATTAGTACGACCTCTTCTAAATAAGAAATATTGTTAATCATTATTACTGAACAATTATGAATGAAGAACATGTAAATAAAAAACAATCCTAGATTTGGTATCGTGTATTCAATAGGGTATTTGCCTACTTTGTGATAAGTAATTGCCTTAACTCTTTACAGCCTAAACGACATCTTGCTGTATGATCTGTGTTATGACGTCATATTAAGCCTATGTCAAATGTCATTCAACCCAACGGACAATTTAAAACTTCAAAAAGTGGGGTTGTATTTGCGTTTATCTAAACACACGTTATAAATCCTCTATTATGCGTTCAAAACTCATAGGAAATGACCAGTATTATTACAACCAATTTTTGAAGTCTGGCAAGACCAAGAAACGTCATTTTTCTACGAAATAAAAAATAGGGTTTAATAACAGGCTGAATTAGATTCGTTTTAAAGATTACGTTCTTAATTGTAGTAGTATACATATAATCGTAGTACTAGTAGTAAATAAGTATTAATAAAAAAACCTGTTTTGTTACATTTATTACAGCATAAACACACAAGCATATTTTGATTTTATTTAATAAAATATAATAATTAAAAAAACAGATTCCTTGTTACGTACGTTGCGGGCGTAAGCTACCCTATACCGCTTGGAGCTTTTATTGAATTGGTGGAAAATCAAGTATCAATACTTTTAAATCCTATCACCCTGGAGTTGCTAGCTATACATTTTTCCCTTTTAGTCTGGCGCTTCTGGTTAACAGGTAGGTATGTATATTTATTATAGGTGTACTAATGTAGGTTTTTAGGATTCCGCTGTTAACAAGGAACACCTATAGTTGCCCGCATGTCCGTCCGTGCGTGGGTCCGTTGTTTAACTCAGAGTCTAGTGGTACAACATTTTTTTTTGTCATGGTTATAGTTTTTAATGACGCTTAAAAAACTTGTACTTAACATTTTGAAAGTAATTTTTAGAGCTATCCCATAATATTTTTTACTCATCTTTATATCAGTGTAGGGTGTCGTTGGACATGTTTTAAAGGGTTCCTTAATCAACAAAGAACCTCTTTAGTTTCCCCATGTCTCTCTGTCTGCGGTTTTATTCAGAGACTAGTTTACTTGGTATGACAGTTGACAACTGTCATTTTAGGCATGTCAAGATAATTATTGTCCTCAGTCAGCGCGCTAATTTAGCTGCTTTAATAACATTTAAATTAATTAAATAAATAACTTTATGCCGCTAATGGCTCAACCATTGCAACATCAACATACTTGGACTATTAAACGCTTTGAAAACCTAATACAATGCAATAAGGTGAAAAATTTGATACATGTCTTTAAAATTTACAACTACCTTTTATGTAAGTTTCAAAGTTGGAATAGTATTAATTTTACGGATTAAAAAAAAATAATCATGCCGATTATTAAGAGTATAACGGCACTAAACTTACTGACGTGTATTTTCATTAAATTAATTAGGTATTCAGATTGAGTGCGCGTTTACCTGAGCTAGTGACTTCGCAACTTCGTAACCTTATATTTGACTGTAGGTTTATAAAGTAGGTATAGATAAGTTTGCGGCGGATCTTGTTTCAGAATCAGTTTGGAAAACTGGTTTAGTAATAACTTTATGAGCTGAATTAGAAATATTTAATTCATCTTTTAACTAAGTAGTTATGAATTAATTTACGTCAATACAAGGTTACGTCGGCCGCATAAAGTCTAGTACCTATGGCGTCGTTTTTTTAACATTTGTGACATTGTGCATATTTTACGCAGTGACGTATTTTGAAGTCTAGTATATATAATCTGTGGTTACTACCACAGATGGCGTCATTTTTACGACATCTGTGAGACTGTGCACTATTTGTATTTAAGCCGGCGGCAAGCGTGTGGTAAGAACATGGTAAAATCTACTTTATGTAGTAACATTGAAGTCCAGTGGCGAACTTATTACTTTTTATTGTTTTCTAAGTTAAAGTATTTTCTTGAAATCTAAGTTTGGATATGTTTTGTACAAAATAAATAGTGTTAATTAAACCTTAATAATTCCTAAACTAATAATGCATTGAAAGGTTGAATATACATAAGTAATATTTACCTACGTCAAGTTTGTTTGATACCCTGTATGACCGCGACGTGCTGAATATCGGGACTAAAGGTGTCCCGGTCAAGGGTAAATCGTGATGACCGTGAACCCTACAAGTCGGGTTGTCTGGCAACACTAATCCCAATTGACAGTTAAATTTGATCAGCCCATAAATAATAATATGTAATGAACAACCTACCTATCTATGAGTCAGTCCTTTAAGGTGCACTTTAGAGGAAATTGCGGGCGGAAAGGGGTGTTAGGGAGGAATTCCGCCCGAGGTGGATCATATTTCGATGATTCCGTAGCCGCCGGCTTATTTGTCACCGTTGCAGTATTTAACATTGATAGTAGTTTGTGTTAACTAGTTACAACGTTCTATTATTGTTTCTGAATGGAAGAAAATAAAATCGTGGCTTTTAGATTTAGATCAGATAAATGTTGAGTTTTAAGGAATTCGGAGAGGTTAAGTAGATACTTAATTACCTACAATGTCAACAATTAGTCTGGACATCGAAACGTGATACTACGATACCTACTGAAAATGACCGAGTTTAAAATTGTATCTATGACCATAGCCTACCAGTATGCTTGTATGGGTTAGGAATACACTATGTTAATACTTTTGTCATTAAGTAAGTTAAGTTAATGACGAAAGCATACAAAATAAATCAATAAATACTATGCCTACATTTTTCAAATTCCCGGTAATTTACACTTTACAGTATCACGTTTCAAGGGTAGATTATTTATTACTTTGTCAGTTGACGTATATTTTGATTGATAAGTTTTGAATCTGTGGAAATTGGTGTGTTCGTTTTTACTCATACTTCTATAAGGTATAAAGTTTACATATATTTTTAATACTATTTATTAAGTAGTCTTCGCCTTGTACCATGTGTGTGTGTGCGTTTGAAAGGCAGGGTTTGGTGAAACCGTCAGCAAATGTAACTGTATTCCACAGACAATAACATTTTATGACTTTATGATAAGGTCTGTGTACGTTTTATAAGAAGCTTGTTGCCAGAAATAAAATTCAATTCTATATCGTCTATTAATTACTAGCCCTATTTTTGATCCATGAAAATAGGGATTTTATAAGAATATAAAATCCTCGGTAAACTTATAACGCCTTACTTATAAACGCGGAATAACCGTGGGGTAGCTAAAGCATGCGTTGTCCTTACCTGTCACTGTGACAATTGAATTTGACAGGTAAGATACAAAGAATGGCGGTTAAAAAGTTTAACATAATATGCTCTGTATGTGTGTATGTGTGTATGCTGTGGCATCGTAGTTCCAAAACGCACCATTGTTTTTTGTTACCTAAACTTAACTAGTTTTGTTTTCTGGGCCATTCTACTTTTCAGTGTACATTTTTGCTATCGTCCGATAAAAAAAATACCAAATGATGAATCCGCGAATAAACAAATAACGTGAACTTAGAATGTTTACGTTTAACGGTTTTCAAAAAAAATATCCTAAATTACTCAATAATCGCTGAAGAATCTTGGTAACTCAGTGGTAAATTGCACATTTTCCATAGAAAAGGCTGGGACATCAACGTCCACTGCGTTACTCACTTTATAGTTATTACAAATAACTTTTTATGAATTAGGTTAATTCTATATAATAAGCTTATTGACGTCCCTTTTGAAAGCAGCACTTTACCGTTTGTTGAAATAAAAATAGTTTAGTGAGAGCGTGGCTAAAAGTTATGTACAACGAAAAGTAGAATGGCCATTCTAGCGGAGGTTTTTAACTAGGTTTCATGTAAATATATTGAGCCGTTTAAAAGATATCAGCCTTAAAAAAAGAGGTCACCATTCTATCCAATTTTACATGTCGCCCTGCTAGATCTACAATTGTATTTAAAAATCAACTTTAATACAATTTCTATGAACTTGAAACAAAACTAGCAAGGATTTTGAGTTGATCCTGTTTAGATCTAGCAGTGCGATGTGATAGTTATCATTTGCGCATTCGTGTACCTACAGGAGCTTTCGCATGTAATAATAATATTAAGCATTCGGCGGCTTTCTTTTCTTTCTTCTTCTGCTTTCTTTTTTTGCTTTCATTCGCTATTATTTAATTCTTCATCTGACCTGTCACAAGTATTGATAGGTAATAATATTATGATCTGTAATTCGATCCATTTCCCCTTCTTGACATCTATATTCATTTTCTTCACTTTCGACATGGTGACAAATATTTTCCCAGTCCTCAGCAGTAATAGTATGAATTCTTAGTTGCTAAATTCCATACAATAAAAACAGACTAATAATATTTAGAATTTCATACTGACATTAATACCTCTTTTTTTGCTGATAGGTAGTATGGGATAGTGTGGTAGCCGGATTAGAATAGTGCCACTCCGTATCTTTCCGTGGATGTCGTAAAAGCCGACTAAGGTAATAAAGGCGTGTAGTACTGTTAGGCGATGGGCTTGCAACCTGTCACTAATACACTGGTAAACATCTTCGCCTAAGTGTGCAAAATGTGGTTACAGAATTATCAAAAAGTTTTTATAGTTGTTGGAAATTCTGTAGCTCTGCCTACCACACTCTGGGAATCAAGGCGTGAGTTTATGTATGTGTATGTATGTAGTATGGGAAAAGGGAAACTTCAAATATAGAATGCCTATAAACTTACAATACCACTACATATACCTACCTACATATGAAATTCACGCTCTCGCTAATTCATCTATAAGCAGGATTTAGAGCCGTCACAGGAGTTATCCTGCATCGACGTAGTGACCTAGAGTTAAGTAGAGCGAAAAGGTCAGATGCAACCACGACTAGATTAATAAATTCACGCTACATCAGCGTATGTTCACGCCAGGGATTGAAAACCGGTTTATTTTCCGTAGCGGTTAAAGCCACACTATTAGAGCCTAACCCATAATAAAGGTTACGCTTACAGGGAGCGAAATGCATTTACCGGTTAGAGAGCGCTCCTTCCGTGTGAGCCGAGACAAGGGTGAATGACGGAAGCGCTCTCTAACCGGTTATAACTGGTAAATGCATTTCGCTCCCTGTGAGCGTAACCAATTCGTTGGAACGTAACCCAAATAATTAACCGGTTTAACCTAAATAAATACCGGTTTATTTGTAACCGGTTACAATCCCTGGTTCACGCTGGCGTACCGTGAATTAATCTAAGCGTGGGCGGCGTCGCGTCAGGCCTTTTCGCTGTATTTAACTTGGTTGCGCTTGGCTTTAAGTGGATTGTGCAGCTACGAGTATATCTATACAAAATGCAATAACGGTCCTCTTCCTTTACCTATTTTTACGATTTTTTAATATTTTTTAGATGGATTGGATGGGGGATTTTTTGGCGGGTGGTAGGACCTTGTGCAGGGTCCGTCCGGATCGCTACCACCGTCTTATCCATTAACCTACCGCCAAACAGCAGTGTTCGCATTGTTGTGTTCCGGTTTGGGGATAAGACAGCCGGTGAAATGACTAGCATAGAGGCATTCCATCTTAGTCCTCAGGGTTGGCAACGCATTTGCAGTCTTAGGATTGCTCTGCAGTCTTGTGAATGCGAATGTCTATATGGGTCACAGTTTCCACTTACCATCAGGTGGCCTGGGTGCTCGTTTGTCATCTCTATGCCATAAAAAAAAAAAAAAAAATATGTTATGAGTGTGATAGTCCCGTGTGGTAGTGTTATCCATGTTTTCCCGTGGATCTTGTAAGAGGCTAAGGGAATAAAGGCTTGTAGTACTTTTCGGCGATGGGCTTGCAACCTGTCACTAATACGCTGGTAAACATCTTAGCCTATTTGTGCGAAATGTGGTTACAGAATTATCAACAAGTTTTTAGAGTTGTAGGTAATATTTTATGTAGCAGAGTTACTCCTCTCTGGGAACGGAGGCGTGTTTATGTATTATGATTGACTTTATGAGTATGGCTATATAAGTTTTCAAGAAAGTAGGTATGTTTAAGAAAGCAACAGATAAAGTTTTTCGTAATAACTACAACATTGCATCAAATTGATCATAATCGCAGCTTTAGAATTAAAGTGACCTTATTCAACATTTTCATCTTTCGACATCGAGTCATAAAGGACCATGCGTCAAAATGGACCCAGAACCAACAGACATGAAAGTTGGGCTATTAAATAGGTCTTTAAATCTTCTTCATTTAATTATATGGGCACAAAGTCGAATTCCATTGCAGAACTGAGATATTCATTTTTTAATTTAGAGTGAAAACGAACTATGAAGAATCTGTGGCTAGGGTATTTAACATTTTGGAGGGAAGGTAACAAACAATATATGTAGTAATAATGAAGGTATTGCTACCGAATATGCCATTTAATCATCCTGCAGGTAATTTGAATGACTTGGTTATTAATGTATAATGAGAATAATAAGATAACATTAACTTGCCGTAAATACTGATTATATTAATAAATAAAATAATCAAACGTCAAACGCTCGATTCTGTCATGTCAATTTAACTTTTTTCCGCTACCTAAAGGTTGTCTGGAAGAGATCGCTTTTTAGAGATTAGACCGCCTGTTATCTTTCTCTTGTTTTAGTACCTACTTATTATTTTCTGTGTATCGCTTTTATATTCTTATCCTATCGATTAATGATTGGTATGGTAGCCTATCATTAAGAGAAACCCGTTTATAGACCTTATACATACACACTGACTGAAATATGAATATCTCGGTTCTGCAATGGACACAACTTGGTGCCTATAGAACAAAATGAAGTATATTTATAGATCCTTTTAATGACCTAACTCTCAGCTGTGTTGGTTCTGGGTCCAAGCTCCATACTAAGTTGCCCATGGTCCTTTATTACTATAGAGTCCTAACTCGACATCCAAATTTTGTGAATTAGGTTACTTTGATTCTAAAGATGCGCATTGCTTCAAATCCAGGTAAGGGCAGATATTTGTGTGATGAGCGCAAATATTTGTTCCTGAGTCATGGATGTTTTCTATGTATTTAAGTAAATATGTCTCTATATATTTAAGTATTTATATCGTTGTCTAGTACCCATAGTACAAGCCTAGAGCTTAGTTTGGGACTAGGTCAATGGGAATTTTTTATTTATTTTATTTTTATGGCATAGGGATGACAAACGAGCACACAGGCCACCTGATGGTAAGTGGAAACTGTGACCCATAGACATTCGCATTCACAAGACTGCAGAGCAATCCTAAGACTGCAAATGCGTTGCCAACCTGAGGACTAAGATGGAATGCCTCTATGCTAGTCATTTCACCGGTGTGACAGTCCCCTGTTTTTTTTTTTTATTGTGGAAAAGGCGACTTAATGTAGGGCGTGAAAAACGTTATCGACCAGCGCTAAGTAAAGTGCGCACTGAGGGTTCCGTACAGCTACTTACATTCACTAAAATAATAAGGTAACATTGCTATAACGAAAAGATAACCTGAATTAAGACAATCTTAACTACACACACATAATCTCACGCCTTTATTCCCAGAGTGGGGTAGGCAGAGCTACAGAATTTCCAACAACTAAGTATAAAAACTTTTTGATAATTCTGTAACCACATTTTGCACACTTAGGCGAAGATGTTTACCAGTGTATTAGTGACAGGTTGCAAGCCCATCGCCTAACAGTACTACACGCCTTTATTACCTTAGTCGGCTTTTACGACATCCACGGAAAGATACGGAGTGGCACTATTCTAATCCGGCAACCACACGGGGACTCTTAACTATGCTGTTCGAAAACTGCTGTCTTCATACATCAACATAGCTCGCAGTCACTTTACCAACACTTCAAATAAGAAGTTTGTTATTTCCAAGATGGAAGAAAAAACTGCCCGGGTTGTGATTCTCTCAACAACGACGGTTGGACGGACGAACGAGTGAATGTAAAAGCGGCGAGTTAAAGTAGTCCCGTCAGTGTGAACAAAACATATTTTAGCGCGTGCATTTTACTTGCGAGGTCTGCGAGGGACAGAGCTTCGACTCGCTAACGAGTACGTTAATTGTAACTCGTGGTGAGGGTACTAAAGATGTTATATTGGACACGGAGCTTTTCCTTCCATAGACTGCACTTGTATGATGTACAAAAACCGATCAAGTGCGAGCCGCACTCACGTACCGAGGGTTCGGTAACGTCGCACAGTAAGTATTATTATACTCCAGTTTGTATTCGATTTCGAATCGAATCTGCTTGAGCCTAAGGCTGCGTTTAGCAGCATGGTTTCCGCCGATGGATCGAACGTATAACGCTGCTTAAAAGAAAATGCACGCGCTAAAATATGTTTCGTTCGCGCTGACGGGACTACTTAAACTCGCCGCTGCGATTTCGCTCGTTCGTCCGACCGTCCGTTGTTTTTGATGGGATGGCTTGACACGTCTATTTAAACTTTTTTGTTTTTCCTGCTTATTTTGTATACCTACCTATTTATTTATTATATTGAATACATGTATATGTATATATAATATATATTGGATTATGTTTAGGTATTTTATATATTGATATTTATAGAAATTACTTTTAGTGTTGTACTTATTTGGCTATTCGTTGTAGGTAAATTATTTATTTCTCAATCGCTCAAAGGTTAACTGGAAGAGATAAGTTCGCCTTTGTACATCCCTGTTATATTTTTGTCTATTTTATAATTGTTATCTCTTGTTTGTACAATATATTATTCCTATACAATATATTATTGTATATAATATTCCTATATCGGAATATAATTATTGGTCTGCATTTTGGTTTCGGCCACCCGATATTTAACGGCCAGTGGTTAATATTCGGACAATGCATTGTATTCAGTGGCTGGCCGCTGTTACAGGTGATTTAAATACCACAAACCAATTACACGAAATTTTAATTAATGGCGCGATAGAACTATTGTTTTTTCAAATTACATTACATTACATTAAATCACGCTTGTTTCACAGAGGGGTAGGCAATAGGCAGAGACCACTTCTTTCCATTTGCTATGACCATGGCAAAGGAGGGTGGGCTAATTGGCCTAATGACCAATAAGGACAAGCGATATGTCCCCGAATAGGTAATTCTAAGTTGTAAAACTATTACTATGACAGGTGGTTCGAAATCTTTGTGTGAAAAAAGTTATTGCCATGCAAAGACCGCGGCTTTTACAAGTAATTATTCTAACGTCGTCTATGTAGGCGTCCCGATGTTCCAGATTTTTAAATATTTTCCACAGCGATTTAAGATTTCCCGCCATACAAAAAGTTGTAGAATATGAAAAAATCTTTCAAAGGACATATTATTATTATTATGGCTTGTCATTATTGGTTTTTAGGCTTTCGCTTCTTCCACATTCATACATCGAGTCACGCTCGCACGTCGGTTTCGGGTGCTTAAGATTTTTTCTAATTAATTATAGAATTCCCTCCCAAGTAAAAACACAATTTCAAGTCCCTGGCAGAAGCTTTAACTTATACACTGGCCCGCTAAGTTAAGTATGACACTTCATTGAAAGTGTAAGACTTAGTTTTGCGGGCCAGTGTATAAAATGCTTCCTATTGAGTCACTCTATGGCCCGTATTAATAACTCATCTTGGCTGAGAAGCCCGTCACAAGATACGTCAAAGTAAACGTCAAACCATAGAACACTGTCATTTTTGACCCATCTCGAGACGAGCATTAGAGTTGAGATTAGTTTATTAATACGACCCTATGTATTGATGAAAAGACTGCACCGAGCAAACGTCGAGCGTCCAATGGCGCCCTCATTACTATTATTGTGTTATCTAATTAACTACAGCATTTCCTTGGAATCAAACGACACGTTCTTGTAGAGCAAGTAACAACACAATTTATGGGATACGTGACACACTTTAATAACAATTACCCTTTGAGTGGTCAGCTTAACGGAAAAAGGGGGGAAAACATTTTTTCGGTTAGTTAACTCGAAGATGAAAGATGACAATGAAATATGGGGGCAAATAAAAAAAAAAAACAAGGTGTGGTATCCCTTACGTATAGTGGTAAAAATAGTATTATACAGTAAGTAAACATACTAAAACCATCTCTTTCAACCAGTTGCTAGGCTAGTTGAGTTAAGTGTTTTACCACATTTTTTGCTAGTGTGTGTCGATTATTTTTAATTTTATCATTGCATAAAAATTATAGCATCTCACCTTTTTCAAAGTCGGTTAACCCTAAAAGTATTATCATTACACATGGGTAATGTTTACATCGTCGTTCAATGCCCATTATAAGACCCGTATGTAATGTTTTCATCATAACAGATTGATTAAATTGATGATGATGATGATGATGATGATGATTGATGATTAAATTTGAAAAAGTGTTAAGATTTCAATAATTTATATACCCCAACCTTATCTATCGCCTAGACATGCTCGGGTTCAAATAAATGGTTTTAGTAAGTTTACATACTGTATACTACAATATATTTTTAAAGGTTTTCATTAGGTCTGTAGCTCTGCCTACCCCACTTTGGGAATAAAGGCGTGAGAGTAGGTATGTATATGTATTAGGTCCAGGAATTATTGTACTACGAAGCTCTACCTGTACTATGAAATAAATAATATCGGAAAGTTTCAACAAAGAACAAGCAATATGCATAAAACATAAATATCACTGTTTTATGGATAATCACATTAGTTACATTAATATTCTACTTGGCAGTACTTTTGAAAATAACGAATAAGAAAGAAGAAATGATTTTAAAGCGCTGTCCTGGAAAGTTAGCAAAATGCACAATTAAACGCTTTACGATAAACAAGAATTATGTAGCTTTCGCACAGAAAAAGGAATATTTACGTACGTTAATGGACTTTTAAGATTAGTACCTACTCTCAGAGTGGGGGTGCACTTTGCAAATAAAACACTGAGAAAGTTCTATTTCTTTCTATATTTGACTCAAATAAAACTTTACATTAATTCTCGTGCCTCGCACCGTGGTCGAGGGGCGTCTGCTGAAATTACACAAAACAAAGCACCCGTGTTCCATCAACCGTTGAGTAGTTTAAAATTTAAAGACAAGGTAAATTAAAAAGGTAAAGTGCAATAAGGTGTATTCTCATAATACGACCTTATTTCACTACAGTACCTACTGCGTGATCATTTTGATCCTTAGATCCTTAGGAGGCAGCTCACATAAACCGAAGCGAAGCGAGGGCGGGATTCTATTCACGTACATAAAATAACAAATTGTGTTTGGTTAAGGCTACTAGAACCCTCGGTGTGCGAGTTGAAGTCACACTTATCGCGTATCTTCAAATAATAAACTACGATATCTCAATTTTTAAATCATTGATAGATCGTTACATGAAAGCGCCTGTTGAAAGTATTATGGCAATTGCATCAGAATGATTTTAGCACTCAGATGCTGACAGGAGCAGGGGCGCCTCCCTGAGCGACGGGCGGGCTGGGCGTAATGTGTTTTCACCCCCTTTATGCTGTTAAAATGTTACTTTTCTCAAACATGCAATGAAATATTGATGTTATGTTCCTTATAAGGCTGCAAAGTATAACGTTTCAGGTGTGGCTAAGACAAGAGTTCGTTAATGGAATTTCATACAAATCGTACAGGCCTCATGACATTCTGCCAATGTGCGTATTAAAATAACAACACATACCAAGAGGCCATTTGCAACGTTAAAAGATGGCGGATGTGTAATTTGTTTTAGTTTTATTTTTTTGTGTATTTAGGTGTTCAAAGTTCTTTTCTGATAGTGATTTGTACTTTTTATGCCATTGTGTTGCACAGTGATTGAAAACTTGGACTTATTTCGCGTATCTCGCATCTTTCTTCTCGTTACAAGTGGACTCGAAGTGGTACATAGGTTAAAACTATCTTGACCTCTGTCCTACAAACTACCGAACAACGTCGCCCCCAATCTTCCCAGAGAAGATTGGATTGTACTTTATTGCTATATTGATTTATACTTATATACACTTGACACTGGCGAAATCACTAATTCGTGGAAACGCCATAGCCCGGCGGTAGTAGCTGTAGCGGCAAAAAAAAAAAAAAAAAAAAACACATACCAAAACAACGATTTGGAATGTTAAGATAGATTCACGCACGAGCCGCCGCTGCCACTGCAGGCGCCCGGCGCCGCCCCACACAGCACCCACAAGTTGGGTGTACGGGTTTTTTTTGCTTTCGATTCGATTGTTCCTTTCGATGTTATATGTAATAGAGACCACTTTTAATAAACAATATGGACATGGACGGAAAGTGTTTTCATACGTTTATTTTACTCCTAGGAGGAAAATGAATAATATCGGAAAGTTTCAACAAAGAACAAGCAATATGCATAAAACATAAATATCACTGTTTTATGGATAATCACATTAGTTACATTAATATTCTACTTGGCAGTACTTTTGAAAATAACGAAGAAATAACAGAGAATATTTTAAAAGCCTTCACATATTAACTGCTGTATCAACTTATATTTTCGAATTACTAATGTACGTAAGAAATAATTCTAGTGAATTTAAAAAGATTGGTGATGACAGTAAGCGTCCGAGTAGATATCCCGATAACCTCAGACCTATTCAATGTAGACTGAACATAGCCAAGAAAAGCCCTAGAGTAATGGCGCAGAAAGTATACAATAAACTGCCGCAAACGATCAAAGCTGTGGCTAATATAAGTGCATTCCGCCAGCAAGTTAGAGAACTGCTCCTTAGAAACACACTGTACAATGTCAAAGAGTACCTAGGAAATGAATATTAGAATAGATACATATAAGTAGTGACATCAAGATTAAAACCACATCAGATTTACTTTACGATTATATTTTATTGCTGAATTGTTATTGTATTTAGGTAGTATATTATTATTACATTATAAGATAATTTAATTTGACGATCTCAGTATGTTTGCGTATTTTTTTGTCTTGTGCTAAGGTAATTTTATACTGTATGACTGTTGAGAAATAAATAAATATGATATGATATGATATAATGAGGCACTTCGCGTCTTCGTTTTTCAAAAGAATGGTCATCCTTTCCGAGTATGTTTGAGAAATAGTACATTACTACAAAGGCCGGGAAGTAGGGGGTTGCCGGCCGAGTGATATAGACGGATAGTAGCGAGGCTGGCAATCCCTTTTCACGGCGAGTTACGTGTAGTGCTTTTCTCAAACATCATGCAATGAAATAAATACAATACATCACTCAAAAAAGTAAATAGGGAACAAGAAAAATTGCATGTTAAAATAAAGTACCAAGAGCGCAGCGGTAATTAGGAGGCATATCAGGCATAGCGCAACTTACAATTAGATCTCAGGCGGTGCGGCGCACCGGCGGGCGGGCGACGGGCGCACACGACACAGCGCGGATGTCTCCCAAACGTTTATGCACTCCTTGTATTTCGGCCGTCTATATCACTCGACCCAACCTCCTAACCTCCTACTTCCCGGCCTCTGTAGTAATGTACTTATTATTTAGTCTCTGCACATTGGGACTAAAGCTTAGTAATTTAAAGTTTCAGTTGTTTAACTATGAAGCATCTGTCTGTGTGTCTGTCTGTGGCACCATAGCTCTTAAATGGATAAACCGATTTGGATGCGTTTTTTTTTTGAAAGCAAGTTTTCTATCCGCTGGTCTTACAGACATGTTTCATCAAAATCGGTTCAGTCGTTTTTAAAATATTGAGCTTTTAGGGGGTTAAAAGCTTCCCATTTCATGGCGCCACATACTTGAAGAGCTGATATCTCTTAAAAGCTTGACCAATTTTCATGAAATCTTGCTAAGGACCACCGCTAGAAAACTTGCTGTCAAATGAAAAAAAAGCGCATCCAAATCAGTTCATCCTTTCAGATACATAGACAGAGATACACGTTATAAACTAACACCCCTCTTTTTAACCCTTTCTAACCCTTATATATAGTTTCGCCATGTCCGTCCGTCCGTCCGTCCGTCCCCAGTCTAGCTCAGAGACTCATAGTACTAGAAAGCTGTAATTTGGCATGAATATACATATTAATCACGCCAACAAAGTGGTAAAATAAAATTTTGAAAAATATTTTTTTTTAATGCACCTCCCCTACACGTAACGTGGGGATGGCTTTTTTTTTTTCTTGCCTACCCCATAGTGTGGGGTGTCGTTGGATAGGTCTTTCAAAAATATTGCGGGTTTATGAAAACAATTTTTCGATTAAGGGATCCGTTTATGAAATATTAAGCTTTAAAGCGCTATTTTTTGTTAGAGTCAAGTGTCCCCCCCCCCCTACAGCCAAAACTACAAATACTAAAAATCTGAAAAAAATCTTCAACGAAAGCGCATATAACGAATTTTAAAGGAAAACTATCACGGCTAAGTAGACATGATTAGTTCCTGAGATACAGGCGACTAAAGTGTTTATACCTATCAAAATCGCCTATGATAACTTTGATAGAAAAATTTGTTAACGGGGCGTGCAGGACGCGCGGGGGGAGTCAAACTGACCAAGCAACAAATCGAGCGAGCGACAGCCGCGCTCATAAGCGCGAGCGCCTAGTTGCTGTTTGGACGTGCCCCGGAATGCTACCTACAAGTTTGCGATTTGCGATCTGAAAGTTTACAAATTTTCGATTAGATTATTGATTTGAGTTGAGTACCTATCGTTTGGAAAACTTGAAATTCTATTTACTGAACCTTGTTTTTTTTTCAATTTCTATTAATTACTATATAAAAGATTTAACTTTTATTGTAATTTAAAGTCGGTTTGAAGCAGTTTAGATACCTAACTACCTACATAGGTATATTGATCTCACACTTAAAAGCTTGGCTCTTGTTTGAGATATTATATACGAATTTATAAGAAAAAGAATCATTACTAAGTAGACTTAATTAGTTCCTGAGATACAGGCGACTAACGGGTTTATACCTACTAAAAATCATCTAAGACAGCGCCAAATAACTTTAAATAGAAAATTGGTTCATACATGTTGATTTTTGAGATAGTTTTTGGTGTCTGTCGTTACGGCTTCGGAACCCTATACTGAGCATGGTCCGACATGCTCTTGCCCGGTTTTTATTTATTCGTTACTAGCGACCCGCCCTCGCTTCGCTTCGGTTTATGTGAGTTTTCTGTAACACCCGTACATGAAACAGGATTTATTATACATAAAAACCTTCTTGAAACACTCTATCTATTAATAAAAACCGCATTAAAATCCGTTGCGTAGTTTTAAAGATCTAAGCATACATAGGGACAGACAGCGGAAAGCGACTTTGTTTTATACTATGTAGTGATTACTAGAGTTGCCGCGAATAGTGGTTATAGCGAATAGTCGAATACTGATTAATCGCCACTCACTTTGGCGAATAGTCGAATAACTCGACATTACTATTCGACATAAAAAAACATTAAACACATTAAAAATATTTCTAATTTCTTCTAAGGTTGTGAGCAAAAGAAAACAATAAAGTTAAAGAAATCTGTTTCATGTTATACATACCTACATATGTATATGCAGTAAATTTAATACCCCGTTTTGTTTTTAAATATTAATTAAAAAGCCTAACTAATTTAATTTCATGAACATGATAGGCACAGGCACATATTACAGAAAATAATTAAAAAAATGATTATTTTAAACTCATTAGTTTTTTTGTTCGATGAAAGTTTATTTTAGACGACTATTCGCTGAATGCCGAATAATACTAGCTATTATTCGGTATTCGACGAATATCAAAAAAATGACGAGTAATGCCGAATACCGAATAATAGCGAGTATTCGCGGCAACTCTAGTTATTACCCCCCTATTATTCATTTCTTCTCTTTAAACAGACGTTGCTAGCTATAGTCATATTGTTAATTTGGAAATGTTTAAAAAGCGTGAAATAATAAATAAAAAAAAAAGTAAAAACCCCGACTCAAAACAGTCTGTAAAGAAATAGTAGTTTATGCAATAGTTGTATAAGAGAGGTCAAAAAATTTGAGTGGCGTGTGAGCCGAAGGCGAACATCGTAAAGGTAAGCGCCACGAGTGTTTTTTAACTTAGTTATACACCGTTGCATACAATACTTTTTCTACGACTAGGTTTCAAATGAAATGCAAAACTAAGCGAAAAAACTTACAAACGAACGAACGAAGTAAAGAACAACAAACGAGCGGGAAACAAGAAAATGACAAAATATGTGTCTATGGTTTACTTTTTTTTTAAATTGACGGAATGGAAAATAGAATTATTTACAATTCCAAAACATTTTAATTTGACCAATCAGAATACTTTCACCAAATTAAATCCACCAATCACAATACACATCGACTGTCAAACGGAACGATAGGTTCTTTTAGGTAGGGTAGGGTGGGTACGATTGAAACGGGTCATGATTGAAACAACTCAAATTTCTCGGAAACCGTTACACCTACCAGCGCGACACGAAGTTCTTTACTACATCGGCCATTTTCGAATCTTTGGACAGTGGCGCGCGGGGCAGCGAAGGACGCGGTCGTGTGCAGGACGCTTCGGAAAGATTTCACACGCAAAATTAAGCATTTATGGTCTTTTTATTTTCGGTTTATCTTAATTACCTCTTGTATTTTGGTATTTTTTCTTATTTCATTGTATGGTATACCTATTTGAGATTGTATTTATTGATATTGGTAATCGCTAAAGTAGTATTTAAGACTAAAATATCGACCTTGAAATGAAGAATAGGAGTTGGGTACGATTGGAACAATGTGCCTGTGGACGTTTGAAACGTTTCAATCGTCCAGGTGTTCCAACCGTCCCTTTTTAACCGACTTTAAGCAGAATGGATGAGATATGATTTTTTTATGTACCTACTAATGTTACTTTTAGTAGGTAATGAATTTTTAATTTATATAAACCTGAATAAAAGCTTACAAACTAACGAAGTATAGTGTGGGTCTTTGATAATAAGTTTTATTAGTTTGTTGTCATAAGTATATGACATTTTTGTTATAATATTTATCTTATTAAGTTTTTATTTTTTGAGTTTTTATTAGGTTTTCCAAGACTAAGATATTCTGATTTGTTTCAAGGTTGTTCAGAAACCAAAAATAAACAGTGAATATTTAGGTAAGTAGATGATTTCGCTTTAATTTTTTCTTCTCATGAAGAAGTAGGATTTGATACCAAAATGATGATAGTTATTTGTATTCTTTGACACTGTGATTTTTTTGCTTTTTTACATTAAAAAATATTTCTATTCTTTGATACTTTGGGTTTTATTAGTTTGCTTTTTCACATTTAAGTGTTCACCTACATAAGTAGGTATATAAATGTATACGTAGGTATACATACTTTGGTCATGATTGAAACATGGTTATGATTGAAACATGTTTGTTTGTATGAGAAATGATATTCCCTTTTTTAAGCATTATTATGCCATTATAGCTAATTAATAGATTATATCTATGTTGATAATATGATATGTTAATTATTAGTTCAACTTCTACCTGCTATCGATGAATACAAAAATATTTATTAACTACCTCTACCTCTAAAACTTTCTTTCAGTAATAATCATAGAAATAGTTATAGTTACGTTACCATTTTATCATGATCTCATCAAATACTCATGTAGTATAGAAAACCGTTTAAACCTATTAAATATGTCAAATAATGACAAAGTTATTTGAAGTGTTTCAATTAACCCACATACCGTTTCAATTGTCCCTAGCATGGGGTCAATTGAACCAATTTACCCGGTCCTCTTCTTTCGGCAATAGCGGCGTAGTTATTTGAGATAGAGCTACAAAATATACTTTATTTAAAAGCCAGATTACCATACCGTCGGCTTAGTGCAAGAAGTCATTAACCCACAAAAAGTCAAGTCCGAGAAAAACGGGCCCAAAGTTTTGACTTAGTCAAATGAACATTATTGTTGTAGGTTTGGGTCTAGATTTAAAAATTAAACACAAATGGTTTGCTAAATATATTTAGTATCAAAACCAATTAAAAACTTTGTACAATAATTCCAAATAACTTTTTTAAAAGCCTAAATATGTAGTTAGTGACTTTTTGTCTTTCTCGCTTTAAGGGAACTTGCAATTAGTTACTTTTTATTTTAATCACAATTAAATCGAGAAACACAGTTTTAAACGAGAAATTTGGTTTCATCAGTCTTAATTATTACCTTAGAAACTTTATGAACATTATTTACTAATTAACAACGCATAAACAGTTTTAAAAACTCTACTTCACAGATATAAACTCAACAAAACCACAACAATAACATAAAATTCTCAAAATGGCGTTATTTGTAACTCCAAACTAAAATAACTAAAAAATGTTTTTTTTTATAGAGGAACTTAATATTACATTATAATCCCAGACACTCACAGCAAGCACTACTTACTTACTGTTATAAAACATAAAAACTTCTAAAAGTATTAAAATAAAAAGATCAGCCTTTGATTTTGAACTAATACTGTAAGAACGAAAAAGAGTTAAAAAACCTAGTCATCCATTGTCCCCTGATATTTATTTTATTTTATTTATTTCTTCAGGTACATAATCACGACTTTCTTTGGCTGGCAAGTTCTGGTACCAGTGGTGAAGTTCCGCGGGTATAATTTTTTCATTGCACATTTTTAGTAAGTCCTTTTTTTAGCTAGAGTGATTGGCAGTTTTTGGTTGTAAGCTTTTCTCAAAATGTAAGTGTTATAATTGAAACCCTGTATGGGTTTTCAAGCTTACGTTTTCGCAATTGTTTTATTGGGGCCATAGATTGGGATGTATTACTTTTTAATACGTGAAATTCTTTATACTCAGATTTGAAATCGTATCTGTATAAAACAACATTCGGCCTTTTTTTCTCTAGTCGAAAAGATTTCACTTTAAGCCATCGCAGTTTTTCTCCATTGACGTCAATCGATCGATTCTGCGTTATCTCTCAAGTCGTTTAGGTTCAAAATATCTGTGTGATTCATAACTATCGGTTCGTACGGTTTTTTCAGGGTTTCATTTTTCTTATTTTTTCTGTTTGATCTTGCTAATCGAATAACATTACAGAAGTCTATCATTGAGTACACTGGCATTAAACGCAATTGGTTCTCAATCGCACTGTGCATGCTATCTACCTCCATATGTGTATGACCAGACTCTAAATATTTATGTTCTATTACCTCGAGATGAGTTGTCTGAACTAAATACAACTGCAGGCTTAAAAGGAATTGATTACGATTTTGGCCTCCACAGGTGTCAGTGAATATGGAAATCTCTTTTACAGTAGATGGGAGACATTTTATCCATAGATACAAAGCCGTACCCACCTCATCGCTTCCTTTTTTGCCATCCAGCTCAGACCAGAGGTAACAAAAGCCGTCATTGGGAGTGCGAGCTTCATAAATGGTAGCATAGTAGGTACACATTCAATTTGCGTAGGTAATAAAGAATAGAAACAGTTCCATTTGGGATATGAAGTACCTTTTGTAAATCTAAGGTTATTGAATTAAAGCTTTCATCTTCATTAGCACGAATTTTGTCCAATTCTTTGGCTTCTCGACTTTGTTCTTTTAGTGAAATGTGTAAGTCATATTTTTGTTTCCAACATTCAAGATCGGGTCCGTTTGTATTTTTGATACTGTTATACTTATGACATGTTAGACATTGGTCTTTTTTTGGTTTGTGAAAATCCAAATTATATTCAGTTCCAAATACATTTCTGTACACGTTTATAGTAACAGAAGTCCGAGACGCTTTTTTGCATTCCTCTGTATAAAGTTCGTACATTCTTGAAATAGATAGCGTGCCATCTAAATAGAGTTTTGACGATGTTTTTCGGCAATAGTGCGATTCCATTGTAGGGAATGATTCGATGTGTTGTTTTATAAAATATATATCGTCTTGTTTGGTTTTATTGTGAGCAACATGCTTACCACGTTGGTCTTCTCCTTCAAAAAGACCAGAACTGCCAACCTTGGAAAATGCATTGTTTGTCGGGCCGTTTGAAATACAGAGGGTAGGTACTTTTAAAAAACTTTTCACATACCTTGATTTTACCTTCATCATTAGAAAAAAAATACGAACGTGACATGGTTCGTTTTCTAACTGCTTTTACGTAACACCTTTGTGGAGGATTTACTGATATGTTCGCGAGTATAAAATCCTTTTGACGACTGTAGTCTTTTAAGCCCCAATATGTTTGACAATTTTTTTTACGTTCTTCTTCGCTGAAATTTAGTGGGCAGTTAAGCTTGCATTGACAACCTCCCGGCTTGGGAGCTTTTCCTGGCAATAACTGTTTTTTTATAATTTTTGTACGGTAAATCACAGTGCTTACACTGTGATTTACAATTTTTTTGCTTGTTTCGGTCGTAAGACTTTTCATTTTTTTTGTGCCATCTTGTTGTTTTAATTTTTTTGAGTGCTTTTGTTTCCAACTCGTTATCGTAAATATCACTGATCTTATCAGTCAAAAAGTCAAAAACAAAACCTAGGTACCTATACAAAATCTCGCCCTAGGGACAAAATTGGTATTTCGCAAATGAAATACTTACTTACCTACAACTTAACAGCATAAAGTAATTTGCACGTATCTTATTATAAATAAATGACAAAGGTAGTTACGCTGTGATCTTCATTCTCCTTATTTAGAATCTTTTCTAACATCAAAGATCCTCGTCCTGCCTTAAATTTAATACCATTTCGCTTCAATTTGTAAGAAATCACTAACTTCTCGCGTAACGTCCATCCCCGGTCGCAGCCGCAACGGTATGACTTCGATCGCGGTGGCCGAACCCCCGTTACCGCGAGAGCAAGACGTACTCGTAGGTATAAATGAGTTGAAATATGAACTGTTGTGCAAGAATATTTCACTAAAGGTGTTCAAATTCATACAAGTTATTTGCCAAAAGTCACTAACCATAATTTAATTACGTGAATTACATGTCTTTGGACATAACAAAAATCGATAAATATCATTAATTACTTTAAAAAATCATTCTGATTGCCATTAATGCTGTCTCCTAGTTTTTTTAAACTTTATAAAGTGCTTTAGTTGTTAAATACTAAATTAAAAGTGGTAATGTGCATCCAATGCTCATTTTGTTAAAAATAATTAAAGCATGATAATAACTTTTATTTTTGTTTTACGGTTTGCTAAAAGTAACTATATGCATATAATGAATTCTAGCACAAATACTTTCATAGCTTTATTCATATTGTTTTATTTTTTAAAGTTGATAAGTAACAAAAGTGAATAATTAAACAAAATAAAAAGATAAAAAATAACAAATTTGTTTTGTTTAAAGTTAGTAATGGTCTAAAACCAATTTACATCAAATCAATAAGGCAAAAAGTTAAGTTAATGACTTAATGTCATGGCTGTAACATCGAAATTATTCAACATAAAAAAAAAATGGATCAGTGCGTTAGAAAGAGTAAGTCGCGGCGAATCCGCCTGTGCTTGGACCTGTACTTAGTGATTTTATGCCATTAGTGACTTCTTGCACTAAGCCGACGATACTTTATATGACCAAACTATTGAATCCGTGACTTTAATAGATTCTTCGCTATACGCTGTTAAAGTGAAAGTGGTTCAATCGTACCCACCCTACCCTACGTGTTTCTCTTTAACTAATTTAAATCTTTTAAAAAAACTTTGTATTTCGTATCAACCAACCAGAATACAGCTATTTTAAAATCGACCAATCAGGTAACTGAAATCATTTCTCAAAACATTAGGTGATTTATAGTCCCTATTTCACAATCGTTAAAATATGATTAAGTAAATCGATTGTGCAACGCTAAGCTTTGGCAGCTGGCCGTATCGTTTTATCTCAAAAACGCACAAGTGCTGTTTTGGGGCATAGACAAGATAGACTTTTCTCTGGATTATTCTGCGGACATATTATGTATGTTCTTATATTAGTGTTCGTGACTATATAAATGACAGATAAAAGTACAGGAGTAGGAAAAACCTCTAAAAGATAAAAAATCATAAGTATTGGCCGTATAAATTTAATTATAATTAGGTATTCATATTTAGATTCAATCGTCGCTATGTCGCTAAGTAAACTAAATAATACTTACAAAATACCCCAGCTACTTAGCGGTCCCCGACGTAGCGCATCATTCTCTAATGCATTTAAAATAGAACCACTTGTGGGTGAGTGCAGTGGTAGGCGGGCAACATCATAATAATTAATATGATTACATCGCATCGTACTAGCAAAACACAACATGACATTTACAAGTCGGGTTTTGTTATAAAATCGTAGGTAGATTTATAGGTTTCGTCCACTTTCACAACTAAGATTTCATAACTGGTTATGAATAAGGATTTTTTTTCACTGCTTCTTAACCAGTTATTCAACAAGACTTTTTTTCCATTTTCATAACCAGAAACTAGGTAGGTTTAGGTTATGTTAGTTTTGCAGCAGGCCCGGAGGGCCAAACGACCCATAAATTGGAGCTCCGTGTGAGCGGAGCTCCGTCGACACTGTCGAATTGATTTGAAATAAGAATGGTGTATAGTGGTACCTAGGTTCTGGTTATGAAAGTGGACGAAAGGGATTTATAGTATACCCGGAGGGCCAAACCACCCAGAAATAGGAGCTCCGCGGCAGCGCAGCTCCGTCGGCACTGCCTTATTCATGTCATTCACTCTAAGATATAGTTGCGTTGCGTCCTGGGTAGTAATTCTCTCAACAACGACGGTCGAACGGACGGACGAGTGAATGTCCAAGCGGCGAGTATAAGTAGTCCCGTCAGTGCGAACAAAACATATTTTAGAGCGTGCATTTTCAATTTAGGAGCATGGTTTCTGCCGATGGATCGAACGTATAAGGCTGCTTAATTGAAAATGCACTGCGATTTCGCTCGTTCGTCCGCCCGTCCGTTGTTTTTGAGAGAATAACACCCCTGCTGGGTTTGCGGCAAACACCAAGGGTGTGGCGCCAGCATTAGATACCACGTTGTTTTTTTAAACGATTTAAAAATGGAGGAGGTTCTCACTTCGCCTGTTTTCTTTTCATATTTGTTACGTCAGAACTTTCTGTGTGAACCGATTTTGATGATTCTTTTTTTATTAAAAAGCTGATGCTTTCCGTTTGGTCTCATTTATATCAAAATGAAGATCTGATGATGTAAACCATTAGGAAACGACGGAACTCTTCAAAACTTATCACCTATAGCGATTTTGGATATTTTATTGTGACTTTTGGAAAGAAGTATTTAGTGAAGTGGAACTGATGATGAAGACCACAGATGGCCACTGGAACTCCTAAACGGTATATACGAGTATTTTAAGGGTCTTACGACGAAGCATATTTAGGTTTGAATATATGACTATGACTTTCCCACGGCATTGCTTGCGGCGAGATTGTAATGTTCTATAGTTTCTTATTAACTGAGAAGTGAGACTACATAACAGCATAATTACGATCAATATAACTACAAACCCTGAAGAAAACAAAAATACAAAAAATAACAAGTGTGAGTAAGGCTCCGTTTCCACCAGAGATGTGCGAGGATGCGTTGCGAGGGATGTGTTTGTCATGAACCAATAGAAACACTTCATTTACCTATCCTCGCTTAGCTTAGCTCTGGTGGAAACAGCTCAGCGGAGAGAGGTTTTCGTACATACAAAACAAAAGAAGGGAGTGTGCGAGGAATGAGTTGCGAGGCGGCGTCCGGCTCCGCTCCCGCCTCACCGCTCGCTTATTTAAAAAGAGCCCGCTACACATCCTCGCTACGCATCCTCGCACCGCTCAGCTACCTCGCACAGCTCTGGTGGAAACGCAGCCTTAGGCTCAAGCAGATTCGATTCAAAATCGAATTGGAGTATAATAATACTTACTGTGCGACGTTACCGAACCCTCGGTACGTGAGTGCGGCTCGCACTTGATCGGTTTTTGTACATCATACAAGTGCAGTCTATGGAAGGAAAAGCTCCGTGTCCAATATAACATCTTTAGTACCCTCACCATGAGTTACAATTAACGTACTCGTTAGCGAGTCGAAGCTCTGTCCCTCGCAGACCTCGCAAGTAAAATGCACGCGCTAAAATATGTTTTGTTCACACTGACGGGACTACTTAAACTCGCCGCTTGGACATTCACTCGTTCGTCCGTCCGACTGTCGTTGTTGAGAGAATCACTACCCAGCTGTTCAGATGACGGCGGCTTGCGCGTTGCAGTCTAGCGTGAACATTGAGTGAGAATAGATGTGGAGGAGGCAATTTGCCTGTGGGTTTTATTAAATCAATATGTAGATATCTCGTCCTCCATTTTCGTAGCTCCGTGCGTCCGTCCGCTTCAAGCCGCACGGATCTCCTGATCGATACAGGATTACAGATCTTAAACGGCGCGCTGTCGCTCGTTGACGCGTGGTTAAGACTGCTCCGAGCGTACGCCCGATATACAGTTGCACCCTCATTATTATTGTTTTTTCTAATAAACGAAAGTATTTTCTTAAAATTTAACGATGTGTTTTTGTACTACAAATAAAAACACAACTTATAGGGTATATCACATAGTTTAATAACAATTCACCTTCGAGTTATTAACTTAACGGAAAAAAGTGGCCACCTTTTCCCGTTAAGCTGACTACTCAAAGGGTAATTGTTATTAAAGTTTGTTACGTATCCCATAAATTGCGTTTTTACTTGTACTACAAAAACACATCGTTTGATTTCAAGGAAATTCTTTAGTTAATTAGAAAACACAATAATAGTAATGAGGGCGCCACTGGACGCTCGTCGTTTGCTTGGTGCAGTCTTAAAGCACTTGCGCGCGGCCATGTAAACAATGCGTTCTTAAGCCAGGTAGCACGTAAAGCCGTGGTGTACGAGCCTGTCCTCCACTAAGAGCTCGTTGCTGTAACTGCTATAGTAACAGATACAGCTCGCTAGTGAGTACCCGGATTTATAATCTCCAACGGGCGGCGAGCCGACCGCGCGTTCATGTGCACTTAGCCTAATACGGCCATTGAAATAATATATCAGTGCAATTGAAGTAAAGTGGAGGACCAGAGGGGCTATTGCTCAACGCATAGGGTATTTGACAAGAGTGAAATTAAATTGGTTTTTTATTAACAACAGATAAACATTATAAAAATAATAGAAAAACCTCAATCTTTTATTTATAAGTATGTTTGCAATTTTAAGATTTTTAAATTCATAAAGTCCATTCATAAGGACGCTGTTTGATTGTGACGTCACAAGATAGTAATCCCTATAAATTCCATAGTAACGGAGCGTTTTTGTTGTTTCATAAAAAAAAATAGTTTAGTCACTTTGAAGCCAATTTAGATTGCGAGTGCGTTAGGCAATAGTGACGCAGGCACCAATAATGTACAGTTGATAGTTATTTTACAGAAGATAAGGGTTATTCATTTGTTTTGCAACAATCAATTTAGGATCGTATGAAATTTGAATTAAGAGGGAAGTGTCCATTACTGGTGCCACTACCCTAAGAACACCCGTCATCTTAGAATAATCAGAGTAGGGTAACGTCACCAGTGGTCAGCCAGAGACCAGTAGTCGACCTCATATGAGTACGAAGAGTGGGAAATATATCTTTTGTACTCTTCCCACTCATACAAAGTATTGGCAGAGGCAGACGACAGGGCTCTGGCTGGCCACTGGCGACTTTACCCTATAAGGTATATTAAATCAGTGAAATAAAACCAAAGGTTGAAGATGAGCTTTTAATGATTTAAAATAACATACTCAACAAATTGCACAACAAGAAACAATAACAAGGAGACGGTGTAGAATACGAGTAATAAAGAAAAGTACAAAAAACAAAAACTGCTAAGTAATTGATTTTGCTTTTTATTATACACCATCATTTTAATACAGAAATAAATACAACCATCATTTGCTTAAAATTAAAGTATGTGTACCAACAATTCATTTAATATTTTTACTTAAACTAAAATAATCGAAAACAATTAAAAATTATCGCCAATAAACCTTAAACAATAATACTTAAACATAATGTCTTTTTTTATTAAATTATATCATTAAAATATAAACAAAGTCGGTGCAATACTAAAACTTCAACTTGAAAACAAAAGTTAAATTTTGGAGTGATATTGAAATGTTCGTTATTTTACCTATTTTACTTTAAGACAAAAAATTAGATAATTTACTTATTAGGTAAAAGCCAAATTGCAAAAACTTTATTTTTAATTCTATTTATTATTAAAATTGAGTTACATCTAATAATGTAAGAGGAATATAATTGTAAATGTATGTACGAGTATGTATTTAGGTAAAAGCCAAATTGCACAGACTGTATTATTAAATCTATTTATTATTTAATTAGAGCTACGTTTAATAATAGAAGAAGAATATAATTATTTATGTATTATACGAATACTTTCGGAAGTTGCTTCTACTGCTACTACGTGCCATTAACTATTACGTGTAATTATTTTATATTATTTCTAACCCGTACTCTAAAAATGGCTGGTGAAACTGATACAACAACCTCAAAAAACCCAAATCTTTTCACTTAAACTAAAATAATTCTTGACAATTTTTAATTAATCACCAATCAACGTAAAATAAGAATTAAATTATGTTAAAATAACAAGGTTAAAAAATAATCAAGGTCGTTGCAAAAGAAAACTTTAAATTTCGTTTAAAACAAAGTATTAACGTTTAAGACTAACATCGAGACGAACATGTATTATTATTATCTTATTATCTAAGCCAAATTGCATTTTATTTATTAATTAAAAAGCTATTTATTAATTATAATTTCGTTATACTATCTTATTATCTAATCTGAATTGCATGTATTTATTAATTAAAAAGCTATTTATTAATTATAATTTCGTTACAGTATCTTATTATCTACTCTGAATTGCATTTATTTATTTATTAAAAACTAAATATTAATTATATTTTTGCTATAGCTAAGAATAATTAACTACGTATACTTTTTATTCTATTTCTAACCGGTACTTTAAATGTCGCTGGTAATATTAATAAATTATTCCAATTAATATTATTATTTATTTTATTACCTATGAATTATACTAATACGAAAAAAACCGGAATATAAGTCTAGAGATAAATTACCATATCGTCCCTTTACTTTCTCAACGTCGTATCTGATCGAATACTTTCCTATCTATTCGATCAGATACGACGTTGAGAAAGTAAAGGGACGATATGTCATAAGGAATATATTATATTTTACTTTATAAATCTTAAAATTCAACCTTTTAGGGAAACTCGGGCAATTTATATTTCAATCCTTCAGTACCCGATCTTAAGGCTGCAAATGCTTCGCCAACCCCGAGGACTTAGGTAGATGGAATGCACCGGCTCTTATATCCCAACGCTACAATGTGAAAACTTGCTTGGCGTTGTTAGGTTGAATGTTAAGATGGTGGTAGCGGCTGGAATCTACCACCACTAAAAACTACTTTTTTTTTTCTTTAATCCTACCAACCTACACTACCGAAGAGAATAAGAGAAAATTAGTTTAATTGACTTACATTCACGCAAATATAATTTTGCTATTAAAAAACAAATGTAGGATATAATATCAACAACGCTTGGAATTGATACATTGATAGGATTGATAGAATTAAGAAGGAGGGTTTAGTTAAGTTAAGTTATTGCGTAGAAGTTTTTATTTAATTGATTTGAATTAATTCGCATATGTATGGATTTTGCATTTGACTTTAATATAATTATTAGCTATTAGAAGGAATATTTCCCCATAAATTAAATTACGCAAATAATTTGTTTTTCTGCATTAAATTTATTCCATACATACATAAACTCACGCCTTTATTCCCAGACGGTAGGCAGAGCTACAGAATTTCCAACAACTATAAAAACTTGTTAATAATTCTGTTACCACATTTTGCACACTTAGGCGAAGATGTTTACCAGTGTTTTAGAGACAGGTTGCAAGCCCATCGCCTAACAGTACTTACTACACGCCTTTATTACCTTAGTCGGCTTTTACGACATCCACGGAAAGATACGGAGTGGCACTATTCTAATCCGGCTACCACACGGGGAAATTTATTCCACTGTTACATAAAAAGAAAAGGAAAAGGGAAATTAGATTTAAATAAACAAACGAACAAAGTTTCAATCATACAATAAATATACTATACATTCGGCAAGTACACTTAAATCACTCATAGCTCAGCGTATAAGGCTCCCAATGTCTACTTTGATCTCACTTTTTTTGTCTTTGAATGTTTTGTACATTTATTTTATAACTTCATTATAAGCTTATATAAGATAAGAAGTAAAATCAACTTATCTTCAAATTGTTCTGAGCGTAAAGGACAGAGCTATATGACTACCATAATAGCTCTGTCCTTTACGCTCACCGTAAAATGAACTGCATAGCCAAGTCATAATAACCCCCTGAATCCCCTGATCTTTAAAACGCGCCGCCAACCCTGAGTTGACAAATAGATTGCCTTTTCGTTAGTCATTTAACCGGGTATGAAACCGGATCAACAGTGCAAACATTCCTCGTTGGCAGGGTTACCGATTAAACCAACCTTTTTGATTTGTTAACGGTTGGTCATTTCGCGCCGTTTTTTTCCCGTTTCGCAACAGGTGAGCTGAAATCACGCTGACTGGTTTTAAAATGACTTTAACAATGTCGAATTTAAAGTTTCACCTTTTTTTACCTTGAATAGAACGCTAGAGTGCGTTTAACTTTAACCTGTTTAAGATTTAGTATTTATCTAAATAAACCCATTCCTTGGTTACCTTTGAACTTCCTTTCGGGACCAGTCAATAGTGGTCCCGGGAAAATAGAATAGCAATATATTGTCGGATGTGGGGGTAGAGGGGATTGTGATAGACAGGGATAGTTAACAACAAAATTTGCCATGACAAAGTTATATAGTTCAGGATACAGCACTTTACTGTGTACTAAACTATTTAATTGTCTGGGTCACCCTTATGCGTGATTGTTAGAAAAAGCGATTTTATTTTACTAAATAATACAAAAAAAATGAAGACTTGAAAATTAGGGCAGTTGGTAAATAGAGATAGATAGGAAAATAAGGAATGGAAAGGGACCAGGCCTCCGGCTCTCTCACAACCTTACGGGACGTTTACGATCCGTCGGTATTATGTGAGAGTGTGGTACTGCCCCGGACGAGTCCGGCCATTCGTGTCACAACTAGATAACTAGCTGCGACGTGACTCTACCACTCAAAAACTAACCAACTTTAGACAAACTGACACTTTTTTAAAGGAATTTCAACTTGGCATCGACAGACCAACAGTGAGTGTACGGCCTGAGTAACTCGAGCCATGCTGAACAGTCAACTCGAGAGTCTAGTCAGGCCGTACACTTAGACTGACAGGCGAGAGGGAAGCACCTATCTGTTAGAATAAGAGAAGTATATAACCATTGTTCACAGCACGGTAAGACTAAAGCGAGCGAAGTCCGAACTCCGTATATAACGTTCTGCTTCTATCAAATATGCGTCCCTTTTTGCCTGTCAGTCCTGACTGCTGGTCTTTGTATACCTACTAAGGAAGGCGCTAACTGCAATGTAGTGGTCGAAGCATTCTATACTCTTTTGGTAACCACATTAAATTTAATATGGTTAGGACAGCAGACCTGGCTTTGATTTACGTGTGACTTAAGCGACTGTTGCAACGGATGCCGGTGCCGTAAAAAAAAACCAATTAAGTAAGTAATTGGTTAAATATCAAATAATTAACTCGGCTGCTATTATATTCCTGTGACCCTAACATATCGTAACTCATGAAAGTATTAAAAACCAGTCTTTTTAATAACTGTCATAACATGACTTTCGCCTCAAAAAGTAAGTGACACCTTTTTAGTGAATTGCTATAAAACCCATAATAATAATTGTTGTGGAAATGTAATGGAAAATAGTTTCAAGTTTATGTGCTCATAGAAAAAATGTATTATTTTATTAGAGGTGCCTTTAGAATGCTTCTTGAGGTGCCTTTAAAACTATTACGTTACAACCTCCCGAGTATTGAGCTTATAGGGTTGACGAAGCGGTTTTTAGGCCGCCTTTTAGTCATATCCCTTTTAAATATACTAATTTAATTATATCTACTGTATTTTAATTATAAAAATTAGTGAACTAAGTAAATATGTACGTAAGAATACTAACCCAATAAGTACTACTAAGCTTTAATTAAAGCAACAGTAGAACAATTCCGTTACCGGTTTTTTTTTGTACCTTTCCACTCATTAAGTGCATCTGGTTTTAATGTGGCCGATAGCCATAAATAGTGCTTACTTCTTTTTATTCATTTAAACAATTCTTTTTTATTTTTTGTCTTTTAAGTAAATAATTGATTTAACAAGGAATAATACTTTTTTAAATTTAAAAAATCAGACTTCTAGAAATGGCATTTCGGAAACAAATTATAGAGGCCGCTAATAAAAATAAGCGGTAAGTAACCAAATGAAATGTACTCGTACTTACGGTACGAACTGTAAAATTATGAATAGTTTTATATTTTTATTTATGTAAATTACTTATTAACCTTTTTTTTTTTAACATCTGTATGTATTATTCTATGAATGAATAAACTTTATATGAATATATTCTAGGAAAAAAACTCTTATAATAAATATTTTATACTTAGGTACCGAATGCCTACCGAAATTTTAAATATCAAGTTAATAGCAATGACTTACTTACTAACCGGGTAGGGTAACCCTATAAACCGGTTAACGCAGGCGGCAAGGGCTCTTCGGGTGTAAATGAAAATCATGAATAACATTTCACCTAAAAAGCCCAACATTGAGGGTCAAGCCTAACACTGCAGATATTTCCTTAGTCGCCTCTTACGACACCCACGGAACGAGATGGGGTGGTGACACTCTAGCCGGCACCACGCGGCAGAAAAGATTAAGGACGCAACCCGTAACACGCAAGATTGCACCGTCAGTAGCATAAATTTAAAGACAAAATTTAAAGTTAATATTATTCCTATTTGATTACTTATTATGTCACTCTACAGTTATTATGCTAAGAAGATCCCTAATAGGGTTATTATAGAATAAATAGAAGTACCTAGAATTTGAGGCATCTTCTCGTTATACAGCTCCAGACGTCGGTTTATTGGGATAACTGTATTTCTGAAGGCCATCTTCTCGTCATTTACCTGTAGCTGCAATATGGCAGCCAGGATCTATGGTTTTTGATGTTGTCAAAATGGGCAGGTCCTATCGGTCGTAATGGTTGTGCTGTGAGGCTTAGGCTCATTTGGAATCAATTGTTGGAACTATAATTGCGTTTCCAAATGGCAATGATATAATCAAGACAAAGAACTGTTATGTAGCTAATTATGATAGATACCTTATATTAATGATTTACTTATTCTACAGAAAAAACTCTACTTTAGTAAATGTAATAAATGTTTTGAAACTACCTACCTAAACGGTTAATACATTGCGATTATATTTACGTATATATTTGTAGTGTTACTACCTATGAACATTATCCTATTTACTAGGTATTGAAATAACATACTAACATTAAAAGTAACTACCCTTTATAATAATGACCATACATATTTAGCTGTAATAAGGGTTGTTAGGGTTGTAAGGGTTGTTAAGGGTTGTTACATGATACGATATACCAACAATACATCAAGACTCAAAATGCGTTGCCAATGGGCAAAACGATGGCATGCTATTCTTATGGTCACACACCATTTGATGGTATGTGGGATGTATGATCATAAAGATTTGCATTGGAATAGGGTACCTACTCCTATAGTAGCGATCAAAATTAGTTGATATTAAAGTGCTACTTAAACTGCGGCTCTTGAATCGTCATACTCAAGAAAGGCATGATGATCAGTGGTTTCTAACACTGCTATTTCAAGATTGCCAACCTTATGAACTAAGATAGACTGCCTCTGATAGTCTTGTTACAAAAACCACACGCGGCTCGCGAAGGTGCCAACGGGAAGTTGTATCAAGCTATGCCTTTCTGGAGCATGAAGAAATACTCCTTTAGCTAAACTGGCATAAGACGAATCCTCATTTAAGGTCTCACCTTAGACTGGAAAGGCAAAAGTGATCACGTGACCGCGAATCCCTTAGTCGCCTCCTACGACACCCTGGGAAGAGATAGGGTGGTGCTATTCTGGTAGCTCATTTTTATTGGTTGATAGAGAACGCATCCCGCCGTTTGGATGGTAGTAATGGATGGTATCCGAATATCGACCAATGAAAATGAGATTCGACGGCCGTTACTAATTATAAACATTTGGAAGGGATGTTATTAGGAACGGCCGTAGGCCGGCACCACACGGCCCACAAAGTTCTTTATTGGCAATGAGAGCAAATTAACACAAGCCAAATGGCGGTGGCTGTGAAATTACTTATTAACCTATATTTTTATTCATTTTTAAACATTTGTATGTATTATTCTATGAATGAATCAACTTAACATGAATATATTCTAGGAAAAGAACTCTTAATATAATAAATATTTTATACTTAGGTACCGAATGCCTACCGAAATTTTTAATATCAAGTTTATAGCAATGACTTACTTACTAACCGGGTAGGGTAACCCTATATTCCGGTTAACGCAGGCGGCAAGGGCTCTTCGGGTGTAAATGTAATTCATAAATAACATTTCACCTAAAAAGCCCAACATTGAGGGTCAAGCCTAACACTGCAGATATTTCCTTAGTCGCCTCTTACGACACCCACGGAACGAGATGGGGTGGTGACATTCTAGCCAGCACCACGCGGCAGAAAAGTTATTCTAGTAGCTCATTTTTATTGGCTGATTGAGAACGCATCCCGCCGTTTGGATGGTAGTAATGGATGGTATCCGAATATCGACCAATGAAAATGAGATTCACCGGCCGTTCCTAATAATCAACATTAGGCCGGCATGTTATTAGGAACGGCCATAGGCCGGCACCACACGGCATTGGCAAAGAGAGCAAATTAACTCAAGCCAAATGGCGGTGGCTGTGAAATGCAATTTAACCGGTAATTATTGTATGAAACCGGTTATATAGGGTTATTTGCAAACCCTAGTGGCTCTGAGCCCTTCCGTTGCCAGCCCTGAGGACTAAGATAGAATTCCTGTACTAGTCATTTCACCAACGGTCTTACCGCCATCTGGAAGAGTGCAGCAGGAAGAAAGCACAATGGCGGTAGTGGGTCAGATTAACACGTTCATTTGGGACCCATTTCATGAAAAATATGCTTGAAGTCGTCAATGTCGTTTGTGATGTCAAGTCATTTGTAACTTTTAGGAAACTCAACGTTATTGTTGTAGAATGTTAGATTGACTTTGGACCTAAGGTGGGTACCAAATTAAATCTCGTGACTGTACTACCACCTGTATTTGAACGTCCGCTGCCATGATGTCGACTTTAATATGTTACCTTTGCATGTACCTAAACATCGTACAACCCTTAACCTCCAAAGTCCTAAATTTAGTAAAATTTACAAAGTGACTTTTAATTTTAGTTGACCGACAGAAAAATATTTTTCGGTCTAACGAAATTTGACGCGACTTACTAGGTTGAAGTTCTAAATTATCGAAGTGTTGGTTTTACCGCTACAGATCAAGACCGGTTAGAGTTATAGAAGTAACCTGTATATTCCAGAATAAACAACAGTGCTAACAAAGGGAGTTTTTTTTTTCTAAATTTATATTTCTCTCACAATGTTGCTTCAATGCGAAAAAACAACGTAACGCTTGTTTCTACTTAGCAAGCTAAAGTGATTAAAGTCATTGTATTTAAATATAATTATAAATTAATAATTTACCTTAACTTAACAATAAAATTTACTTAAGGCACATTTCAAGTTTACTCTAATGACACAGCGGAATCTGGTATTTAACCTCTATTGGTCTACAGCTTTAATTAAAATTAAAAATCTACCTTACTTTTAGTAAAGACGATATTAACAACATTTGAATATATCTATCATTGGTAAGTTTTCACGCACCGTAAACAATCACATTTATTAAATCTCACTAACTGTACAAAGATTTTAACATACAATTACTCCAAAACACCATTGTCTGTTAAACTCTGCAAATATATTTCCTATTTAAGAAATAAATAACGTTTAATTTAGTAGGGTAATTAGAGTAGGGTAGGGTAATTTTAATTTAAAAATACAAACTTGACAACCCTGAACGTCGTTCGTCCTTTGATCCCTAGGGGGAACACCAAATTTAAGGTATATAACACAATAGGGACTCTCGAATCTCTAGAAAACACGTTACATACATATTTTATTAAACGCTACATAACACATTTAACCTTAATCGAGACTGGATCCTATTCTGTGCCGTTAAAAGTGAAAGTTCAATGATTTTTGTGACAATGTTACGTACTCGTAGAAACTGCTCCCCGAAGTTGCTGTTGAGAAGGGCGTACCTGATGTAAATCCCCCGATGAAAATGCAACCTTATTTTTATGTGTACAGAGTCTTAAAATGGCACACGGAGCTGAATACATCATTGGTTTAAGGAAGAGGCGCTTCTTCGTAGAAATCGGGTTCATCATCTTTGTCTATGTCTTTTTGGGCCCCGTCAAGCTAAAACAAAACCTGTGCTATAGAAATAAAGACTAAATACATACAAAACCCTGATATAATGGCAACTTCTTTTTTCAGAGCAGATATACATTAGTTTACAACTGCGGCAGTAACAGAAAGATAACCGTGTCAGAAAAGTAGGTTAGGTTAGAACTGCGACCCTAACAGAAACGGAACTGTGTAACAAATATAGGTTAGGTTAGGTTAGATTTTCAACCGCAACAAAAACGGAATTTTACCAGATGAGTTGGTTAGGTTAGAACATAACATTGAGATACCTAACTCGACAAGCATTTTCTTGCTATACTTCAAAAGTGAATGGATAAATAGCTGCCATGAGTTCGGAGGTGCCGCCATCAGTATTGCTATTCAACATAATATCACGTGAGTAACAATCGGAATCATGATAAGTGTCCCCGGCACAAGTATACAGCTGTAGTTCATCCCAGTGGTCTTGCGACGCCACTTCAAAGTCTATGTTTTCATCCATTAAATATGTCAAAGAATGGAAGAGGCCGGAACCCTCTGCCGGCATATGAACCACGTGATGACGGCGGGGTCCCAGTTCTACTTCAAGCGAAACTATTTCACAATCGATGTTCCCTTTAATGCAATAGGAAAATCGACAATGTTCAAACTAAGCAACGTAAACGTCATTTTATTTCGTTGCTAGAATACCTCATGAAATAAATCGTTCAAATCTTTCAAGCAACTTTGCGGGGCACTGCCGTGCTCCCAGATCTCAATCCGTTCATTGACCCCTTGATCCTCTTAAATACTTATCGCAATACCGACTAAATCACCGAAGAATAAAGTTGAAAATTATTGAGGACCTAACCTTGACTTCTGCTACTTTGATTCCGACTGAATAAGCGAATGCTAAAGGTCAGACTTGGTAAACAGCTGATTGCATGGAAAGGGGCCTTGCATCTTTCTTGCACTTGCTTTTGATTCCATATGTGCAAATAGGAAATAAAAATGGCGGATACCTCTTATAAAATTTATTACGTTTCCGTTCCGTTGGACGCGTGTAAGACAAAAATGAAACAAGTTTAATTTAAAAGCTGTTGCATTAACAATCTTAACGCTAAACGTTTGAAGTTAAAACGTATATTATTCGTTTTGGAGTTACGTCTCTTTTGATAATCATTGCTTCCGTACCGGATATTAATTAAATCGGCCTTCAATATTTGCAATAATAAAGTTCATATGCATCATGAAGGAAGTTAACACAAAAGTACCTATTAATTTGCATGGGCAATTAGTAATGTTCAATTAGTTTCAATTTACCATGCGAGGTAAAATAAAATTCGCCGGAGTAATAAAAATATCTGTTGTCCGAACAAGGGGTAGCGAGTAGGGCCGTGGGCGAATCGCACACTCGAAAATTTCATTCGAAATCGAACGTGAAAAGGTAATTAATATCTCGATTGCGATAGGAGGGTGGGCTAATTGGCCTAATGACCAATAAGGACAAGCGATATGTCCCCGAATAGGTAATTCTAAGTTGTAAAACTATTAGTTCGAAATCTTTGTGTGAAAAAAGTTATTGCCATGCAAAGTCCGCGGTTTTTCCAAGTAATTATTCTAACGTCGTCTATGTAGGCGTCCCGATGTTCCAGATTTTTAAATATTTCACACAGGCATTTAAGATTTCCCGCCATACAAAAAGTTCCCATTTGAGCATGTTATTAAGGTACTTGATGCTGACTGTACAGGTGAGTAAAGTACTAACAAGAAACGTGGGAACTTACTAGCTCAATTTTAATATTGTACAATATGAACTCCCGGACTAAGTGAACCGTAAAAAACCCTATCAACGATATTATCTCGCCGATAATATCCCTATTTCATTCAGTCCGCGCCCTCGTAAATCCCCGCTAATGCACCCTGCAATATAATATAGTTACACTCAATACGACCCAACGTTCAGATGCAAATAACGTTCCGCTCGAACGCTTTATAATAAAATTTCAAACGTACATTTCGAGTTCACTCAATTATCAAACTGTTGCATCTCCACAAGGGAGCGAGTGATTATACATACGACTCGTATAGCGTTGTCCCGTTCACTGTACGGTTTTTGCACGGGTTTGATAGTTCGTAATACCGCCTCACAGAAAGGTTTATATCGTGTGAGTCTGAAATATGTTTCATGTTATTGTTAGCTTGTAAGTAGACTTAGTCGAACTACTCTCACAAAAGCAGCTTAAGACTGCGCCGAGCAAACGCCGAGCGTCCAGTGGCGCCCTCATTACTATTATTGTGTTTTCTAAATAACTAAAGAAATTCTTTGCCATCAGACGATACGTTTTTGTAGCGCAAGTAAAAACACAATTTATGGGATACGTAACAAACTTTAATAACAATTACCCTTTGAGTAGTCAGCTTAACGGGAAAAGGTAGCCACTTTTTTCTGTTAAGTTGATAACTCGAAGGTGAATCGTTATTAAACTATGTGATATACCCTATAAGTTGTGTTTTTATTTGTAGTACAAAAACACATCGTTCAATTTAAAGAAAACACTTTAGTTTATTAGAAAACACAATAATAGTAATGAGGGCGCCACTGTACATTCGGCGTACGCTCGGCGCAGTCTTAACCAGCTGACATACATTCAACAATGCCCTTACTTAAAGTCATACGTTGCTAGGATACATCAGGAAACTTTGTCGATCTATACCAGTAAGGTTGAAACAAACAAGTCAAACGATATTACTTAATGATTCTCTTGAGAAAAACGTTTTTTAATGTCACTTTTTTTTTATAAGATGGGTTTTTTCTTTAACAGCTCTTAGGGTGCGGCTCCACTGAGGCGGAGATGAGCGGAGCGGAGCGGAGCTGTGCCAATATTAACCACCGCTCCGCTCCGCTCATCTCCGCCTCAGTGGAGCCGCAGCCTTATCGACGGTGAAGGGAGTTCACCCAGAAGATATGTAATAACCAGAGGCCGGAATTCTCGTAGCATTTTTCAGTCATAGGGACTTCGTCGTCTATCAACTTCCGATAAACATAAGTATATCGATAAATACAGGATACCATATACAAAATATGGTTTCGAGTAGAAGTAAACAACAGGAGTCTTATCGCAAATGAGCGATCTCTTCGAGATAACCTGGATACTGACTTTATGGAAATTTTAAATAGGAATAAAAATATAAATATTTTATCGTTCTTATAGTTTGTGGATTTCTAATGCGTTTCAAATATTTTTCAAAAGAAATTGCAACAAGAAATGCTATCGATTGTTTTAATTACAAATCACTATTTCACATTTTCAACTAATCAAAAGTTATAAATCTTAAAGTGATCGCTCTTCAGCGATAAGACACACTGAAAAAAAAATATGATCGCATAAATCAAAAACTTGATAAAGACAACAAAGTAACTTAATGTATAGGGAGCAGATTAAGTGAGATAATTGCAGCAAACAAGTGGAAATTATTGAAAAAGGTAACAAAGTTACTTTGTAAATCCAGCCATGATTTTATTGTAGAAAACATGTTCTTTAACCAATATAATCATGAGATCTTTAATACATGCCATCAACATCTTAGCAGACACAATTAAAGAAAGTGTTTGATGAAATCAAGTTAAATAATTATTTCAATCAATGTATGTTATACCCAGTATCAGACTACTTAAAGTATATTATTAAAGCCCATTAATTGATGCCATTAACATCTTAATGGATTCAATCAAGTAGCATTTTTGTTGCAAATAACTAAAATAATTGATTGAATCATGTTGCTTATAGTGTTATGTTAAGTTGGTTTATAGGGTTAATTAAGTAATAGATTGGTTTAATAAACGAACTTTGATAAGATTTATCAATAATTTGTATCATGTATTCATGGAATCAGTTTGATTTTATCATGTCTCCTTTATGAAATATATATAGTCCACGATTAGATTATTCAAAGCACTTTATTAATATAATTATTGAACCCAATTGAATGGTACAAGGGCGATGGTCAATCCAAGCATTGAACTTCCTTATTTTTATCAATTACTGTTTGATACGATTTATAAATGATGTGTTTAATGTATTCATGTTATCTGTTTGATTTTATCAAGTCTCCTTTATGAAATATATCTAGTCCAGGATTATTATTAATCAAAGCACTTTATTAATTTTAAGCTCTTTATTAAAATTAATTTCTTCTATTAATGTGTACGTTATTGTTTTTGGTGGTGATGTCTGTGATGAGGATGTTGCTTCTGTCTCTACACCATCAAGCGCCAAAACTTGTATGTCCTAAAACAGATAAAAAACATTATTTTTGCTACTTTTATAATATTCTATGAGATGTGGGCTGAGGCGCACGGACATTTGCAATCAACAACTGTTTCTGACGATATACACGGTGACAGGATATTCGATAAAATACTATTAATGGGGCATACTAGAGTTAATTTCGAGGAATTTAGGTCATCTAGGAGTCTAGACGAAAATTATGGGGTTCCGAGATATTTAAGCTGTAGTCGAAACAAGCCTTAGCAAACCTGCCTACAGTTTCATCAGGCACTCCCAAATTACACCTATAATATAAACTATAGGTACGCTTACATTAGAATCTCATAGGTACCTAGGGCTTGAATTTCTAGAAACCATTTTTGAACATTTTTGAAAGCCGGTTCCTTCCTGCGCACGAGTAGAACCTAGATAACCTAACATTACTCTTTAACGTAGGTAAGTACTCGACTTACATGCAAAAGCATCAATTTCAGAGCCTTTTGGACTTTTATTCATTGTAGGTCACGATTTTGGCGTAAATATACACGTATAGTATGATAAAGTGTAGGTACTCACTCACCCTTAAATATAGGCACCAGCTCTGGAAGACCCCACGCATTTAATAGATCTTCGACTTCCTCCATTTATGTACTTAGCTTAGCACAGCCACACTTCCTCCATATAATTGTCCATATAACTCACTAAAACTCACTGTTCAATCAAAAGCAAAACCAAATAACCAAATTCGCAGTTCGCACCAAGTAAAAAGAGGACGTCATCACCCAACCTAAGCCCAATTTGAAAAGAAACCGTCTAGAACATTCGATTACCGGTTGTAAGGTGGGAGAAGTTATTTTTGCAAGTGGCCTAAAGAAGAACTAAAATTTACCATATAGATTAGTGGACGGTGGCGCCATGTGCACAAAACTAAATAGATCCACTATGGATTGTTGTTATGTTTGCGTGCATGAAGTCGACATGATTGTTTTAATCAAGTACATTGTTTAATATTAATAAGTGCAAGCTTAATCGTAATAAGTTGATTATTAGATATAATCTTTTTCCTGTTTAATTTAATCAATTGCTTTTAATTTAATTAATGATTTAACAGGATTCGTGTGATTAAGTTCAATGATACTATTAATAAACTACACTTAATAAATTCAAACAATTTCATAAATCCATGAGTCAAGTCAATAATTAAATTAAAATTTAATCAAGACGCTGATCAAATATAACATGGTTACTTTATTAAACCTTCGATCAAATGAACTTTGTTGTAGGTACAAAGTATAGTTTATGAATTTGATTAATTAAATAATGAATACAATTATATTTTTCCTAATCAAGCAAAAAGTGGACTTGATTGATCCACTTTTTTTTCAGTGCAGCCTGTGGTTTACCTCTACTTTCAAATTTCTTTAATATGCTGTGTTCCATATTGTATCGATGAAATATGTATATCGGAAGTCGATAAATGACTAGTCCCTATGATAGCTCACAAATCCTACAAGAATTCCGCGCTCTGGTAATCACCGTAGCTTTAAATTGGTTCGGATTTTATGCACTCGGAAATATAGAGGCCGGAAGCGCATACCACTCTTATGCAGTACGGATTATAAAACGATGATGCAAAAAGCGAAATGTTACAAATTCTGCGTTTATTTGTGATGTTTTTCATCTTGGTTTCATAAAATTCGGTTAAACCATCGAAGAGATATCGGCTTTGGAAGAAACAGTCGCCATTGTATCAGGGGTTTTTGATTATCGTATTAAATAAAATCACTTACCGCTCTTAACTGCATAGGTGTGAAGAGATACGTAAGAGACATCCGCAACGGCACCATCATCACCAAGAAGAACGGAAGTGCGAGTGAGAAGCGCGAAGACTTCACTGTGTACAGGACAAGGATTCCTGCTATCTGGATAATTGTGTACAAGTGCATCTTCGACGTTGGTACCTGAGAACAAATTATAACGCAGTTGCAACGAGTTCTACGACGTGTTTATTATCAAACCTCAATTATAACACTGATCGAGTGAGATTAAAGTTCCGTTGGCACAACTATATTTATAATAGGGAATATGCAATTCTAAAGGTAATTAGAGCATTGCACACTCTACCAATGACAATGTATTTTTTTATTTTTTTTTATGGCATAGAGAAGACAAACGAGCACACAGGCCACCTGATGGTAAGTGGAAACTGTGACTCATAGACATTCGCATTCACAAGACTGCAATGCAATCCTAAGACTGCAAATGCGTTGCCAACCCTGAGGACTAAGATGGAATGCCTCTATGCTAGTCATTTCACCGGCTGTCTTATCCCCAAACCGGAACACAACAATGCGAACACTGCTGTTTGGCGGTAGGTTAATGGATAAGATGGTGGTAGCGATCCGGACGGACCCTGCACAAGGTCCTACCACCCGCAAATTGTATTACTGAATTCAAAAACGACATTATTTACTCAATCCTGTTCTAATCGCGGTTTGATAATAGATTTGTCAGTGGTGACCCTGCCCACAAAGCTAGCGGTCCCAGGTTCGATTCCAGGTTGTGAATGTTTTCCAAATAGGTATATAAGTATGTTCTACATCAAAAATCTCCAGGAGTTTCTTGCGATGCTCCTCCGCAATTATGATCTTGACCGAAGCGCTAGTAGATTCACTCCATATTACTTACGTGCAAGCCCTCACGTGGCCAATTTACCGTTTTAGAATCTGTTTCAATGAAGAATTAAAAATTGACCAAAGGGCATTGGGTAAATTTGTTTGAAGAATATTGTTTTTTTTTTCAGCGGCCACGGATGATTTTTACATAGTTAATTAGAGTACCTACAAATACACATAGATATATATAATTTATGGCGTTTAATAATGTCGGAGACGAGATATTTAAGATTTAAGTGTTCAGTTTTTGTTACTAAAAGTACGCCTAAGTAAGAATTTAAAATATGTCAGCTCCGATGCACTTAAGAGTATTACAACATGTTAACTTTGAATTTATTCCATCATAATTTCCCATTTTTACTAATGGCCGCTCACCTAACCCCTTTCAACCGTTCAAATACGAAACTAAATTTATCCATCCGTTCCTCTTACACTTCAATCACCACCAAACAGAAAGAAAGAGTCCTCTAACTTACCCGTCGTACGTATGGCACTTGTGCGTGATGTTTCACCGGCTTCAGCAGTAGTATGCAGCGATCCCAGAACTGAATCCCACCGAGGGCTGATATACCCATGTACAGGAACACACCAAACAACACCGCCATTGGGACCAGCATAAGAAGACCCGAGGCCAGCACAGATATGCCCACGAGCAGGGCCACGAGTAGACCGGTCAGTCGTTGTTCTGTCAGGATGAATAAAAACGTCAGTCGTTTGTAATTTTACCTTGTTCTATGCAGTGGAGACTTCATTTTACGAAAAATATTTTAGACGACGCGTCGTCCTAGTTGGTAGTTACACTAGTTACCCTGCCTATGAAGGTAGTGGTCCTGGGATCGGTTCCCGGTAAGGGCAAATATTAATTTGTGTGATGATCTCGAGAAACAAATTCTGAGTAGGTATTGAATGTTTTCCATGTGTGTAAGTATTTATTTCTCTAAATACGTATTTATATAGGTGTCTAGTACAGATAGTACAAGGCTAGAGTTTATTACACATTAGATCCCATAAAGTCGAAGTGTATCCGTAAGGACCCCACCAACAACAACCCTAGAGCTTAGTTTGGGACTAGGTCAATTTGCGTAAGATTGTCCACTGATATTTTTTATAACTAAAGAAGTCTCCACTGTACGAACAAGATATTCTTCTTCACCTGACAAGCTTAGAAATTGCACAGATAAAATAAAAAATAACAGCTTCACCGCTCCGATCGGGTTGCACAGTAATTAAACTATCGAAGTCAGCCAGGGTAGTGGTACAAGAGCTTAAGACTGCGCCGAGCGTACGCCGGATGTACAGTGGCGCCCTCATCACTTTTATTGTTTTCTAATAAACTAAAGTATTTTCTTGAAATTGGACGGTATGTTTTTGTACTACAAATAACAACACAACTTATAGGGTATATCACATAGTTTAATAACAATTCACCTTCAAGTTATCAACTTAACAGAAAAACGTGGCCATCTTCCCGTTAAGCTGACTACTCAAAGGGTAATTGTTATTAAAGTTTGTTAACGTATCCCATAAATTGTGTTTTTACTTGCACTATAACGCATCGTCTGATTCCAAGGAAGTTATTTAGTAAATTAGAAATCACAATAATATTAATGTATAATAATAATAATATTAATAATATTAATAATTAGCATTGGCCAGGCAGGCGCCGTAGTTTCATCAATAGCCTAGGTCACCAATCCATATCAGTTAATTCATAGAACTTATTATTAATGTTCCCATCCTTCTTAAATAGTCTCTTCTAATCGGTGGTTGTCCGTGGGAGCATACCTCTATAGTTTGAACTCAGGGACAATCGCCGGTTGGTATCCCATCACTTTACAAAATTAAACTTGTCTAAAGGGCCTCTGCGTGTTGGCTTCGGCTCCTAAGTATGAAAAGTGCCGCGTGATAAGGAAGGTGTCCCGCCTAGTATACGAACTGGAGGATGAAAATGGGAAGCGATTGGGAAAATGGCACATAAAAGACTGTAAGCCAGTTTCAGCCAACGCTACCTAATATAACTAATATTACAAATCAACTAAATTACTATAATTACCCCCGGACTGTAAGGTAAATTTATGGATCGATAACAACTGTCCTGGGCGTTGGATTAAACATGGAATGATTTCTGAATGGAAAGTATTTTTTTTGTACTGACTTGCGGGTACGATTTTTTTTTTTTACTACTTCTTAGTAGCTTAAGCGATTCTTCCTGGACCCCATCCAGCAGGAATAAGCCTACACCGGTGCGGATTGTGACACCTTAAGGAAGCCTATACAGTTTCTTTTCAGAGCGGGTGGTGACTCTACAATAACTGCGAAATGGGACGCATCTTCTCTCTTCTGCTTTTCTTACTAACTCTTTTCCCTTTCATACACGTTTTTTTTTTTCTCTCTTTCTCTTCTTCACACAATGTTTTGGTTTTTGCGTACCAGCACCATCTTAGGCCTAAATAAGCCTTTTCACTGATGCGGTTCGTGACATCTAATAAAGCCTACACGTACCGTTACTGAGCGGGTAGTGACTCAGATACCTGGATGGTTGCTTCGTCGTTTTATACCTTACAATACTGTGGATTCTTACCGTTCTTGCCATAACGGTTGATCTAGCGCATTTTTTTTAAATTCCTTTTATTTTTGATTTCGTCTAGTAACCTGTAACTGCTAGTTCTAGTTACTACTCTACTGCAGTTACCGTAGGCCTCGACGCAGTTGTTTCCAGCGTCGGCCGCGCGGACTCAATTGATGCCAAGGTACTGCAGGACGTGTGATTCTGGGCCGGGAGTCCTCGTCAAAATGTCAGGGGATTTACCTGATTTTATTGTTAGGGGATGAATTTCGGGAAAAAAACTATCCTATATCCTTTCCCAGGATTCAAACTTCACTTAAATCGGTTCAGCGGTTTAAGCGTGAAGAGGTAATAGACAGACAGAGAGACACACTGTTACAGTTGACAGACACACTTATTAGTATGGATACATTGAACATTGTTCTACGAGCACTGACCTTTGACTTCGACGACATGCGGCTTGTCACCAGGCGCGTGAGTGGTTGACATGACAGTCAGCGCGGACACGTGACTGACGGACCGCACGGTCGCCACGCACTGCCACGGGGCTCCAAACATGCCACACAGGCAGTTCACAAACGACATGATTACTATGTCCATATGGAAACCACTTCCTTTCTTCAGCTTCCTCTCCGGCTTGTCCACGATCAACCTAAGAAGATTTAAAAGGTTAGCATGCTAAATAAATGGTGCTACTGTAGGGAATGAAAATAACCGGATTAACCGGATCAAACCGGTTTTAACCGAATTTAACCGGTTTTAACCGGTATAAACCGGTTTTTTTCATACAAAATTTTTTAATATACGGTTATATTGCATTACCTACACCTTTGGAACACCACAGACGGGTCTGCCCGACAGCTGAAAGTCTGACGCCACCGTCGGCTACAGCCGTCACGAGTTCAAGTTTAAAATATATTGTTTCGTATAAATTAAGTTGCGTAGCGTGTGATTGACAAATTTTGTATTTGACGTAACGCGTTAAAAAGCTAAAGAGAATATGACACTGGTAATAAATTATCAATCTTGTAACCGCCATGTTTTATTGAAAAACAATGCATAGCAGCCCAAGTTAATCGCTTGCAATAATTGGTAAAGTTACACTATCGAGTTTTTTTAGCCTTTTGTTGTTATGTCTTCTTTGTAAGGTTGTCTGGAGGAGATCGCTATTTAGCGATAAGACCGCCTGTTGACTCACTACGTATTTTTTTTTTTTTTTTTTTCCTGTAGGTATATCCGTTAATTGGTGAATTGAAATCCAGACAATGGCGGTTGAAAAATTAATAACAAGTTCAGTAATGGATCACGTTTCATAAAGGAACTTTGGCAAGAGTATTTGCGATTGATTTGATTTGATTTGATGTTACAAAGGCTCAGTCAGGATGGCCGTTATTATAACAACCAAAAGCGACCAAAGCTGTGTCATCTCGGTGTTACTTTTAAGTTTTATATATATATTTTTTTTTTTTTTTTTATGGCGTCGAGTAGACAAACGAGCACACAGACCACCTGATGGTAAGTGGAAACTGTGACCCATAGACATTCGCAATCACAAGACTGCAATGCAATCCTAAGACTGCAAATGCGTTGCCAACCCTGAGGCTAAGATGGAATGCCTCTATGCTAGTCATTTCACCGGCTGTCTTATCCCCAAACCGGAACACAACAATGCGAACACTGCTGTTTGGCGGTAGGTTAATGATGGTTAGTTAGTGTACAGGGTGGAAAAATAAGTCTAATATGGCTGCGTTTATCGCGTAGTAAATTTTGGATAAGTCATCCGTCACCTTCTGACAGGTAAATAAGTACACGTGTCAAAAAGTGACGGATGCTTTATCCACAGTTGACTCGCGATATAGACGCAGACATACTAGGCCTGTTGGAGAGAAATAAACTGCCTTATATTTGCTCATTTTACTTGTTTAATTTTTAAAAAGAATCTACTTAAGCTGAATTCAAAGTTTTTTTTTAAATTCGCTTGTCTACCGAGAATCGAACCTGTACAAGGTATTTGCAATTACGAGCCATGTTGATCGAAATAAAGCAATCTTATTCTTATTACAAGCCTCGGCATGAAATACGCATTCATTTGTTCTCAAGATGGTTTCAGGTGCTCGTCGGCAATGCAATTGCTACTTACGAATGTTCGCGGAAGAATGCTCCTAATGTATGAATTAACGAACGCGAAAGTCAATGTTAAAAATAGTGATATTTTTTTTCGAAAATGGTTCGCTTGTCAATGTGATTCTCATATTATTATGTCGTTATCGCGGGGGCAAAGAACACATATAGCAGAATATCTGTTTAGTATAAACGGAATATTCTGCCAATACATTTTAAACGTCCAGAGTTCTTCATGTGTAGCAAAAAAAAAATTACGTCAAATCAAGTATTCACTCAAATTTAATTTAGATAGGTTATTGTATGTTTTTTGTATATATCATTGTAATATTAAATATGGTTAAAAAACGACTTTCTGCTGAGTTTCTTGCGGCGTTTCTTCTCGGCAATGGTCTCCTCTTGGGAAGCGCTGGTAGATTCTTGACGTGTAAAAGTGCCCGTGCGGCCTACTTACTGAATAAATATCTTTTATCTTATCTTTTATATAAAATCAATCAAGAATGACAAATTTACGGAGGTAAGAAATTAGAAAGTTTTATTTGCCAATTTGTCATAACCTTTCAGTACTGTCCCCGCGATAACGACGTATGGTGAGGCTATGGCACTTTACACGTTAGATTATTGGGTTAAGTTCGCGCTTTTTGATTGGTTCAACCCGGTGCAATGCAAGCTAATGCAAACCATTTGAAATCTTCACTATGCATTTAGAAAATCGGTGCTGCAAATTATTTACTTGTATTTGTTTTGTATAACTACAACAGGTAGCATTATTATTCGATTTTGTCTGTCTGTTTACTTGTGAACCGTAGCATTGATTTCGATGAAATATATCGGTATATTGAACAGTTGGACAACCAACGGGATGAACGATTTTACGTAGACTGAGTCGTGGGAAACAGCTACTAATGAATATTCGAAATTATCTTTTGGAATAAGTATTGCGGAATGCGATATTGTAAATTTGAATGATCCAAAAAACACTAAGTCCCTATCATAACTAAAATAAAATAAAAAAAAAGTCTATGGGCGAAGAAAGCACTGGGAACAAAAACATGAAAAAAAAAAAACCAATTAATTTGACCCTAAAAAATCACACGAAACGCAAAATTTATACATTAAAGATGCACTGCTCGCTTCGGTCGCTCCAGCTAGAATGCAATAATTACCTGCCTTCATTCCATAATGATTCTGACAACCAACGTGTGACATAACCTACTGTCAAACAAACTCTAGTCAATAATTCAAAATTCATTAGCAAGGACAATAAATAACAAAAAAAAATGTTCAAAGATTTTTTCTTAGCTTGTCAGAATCATAAAAAATGCACGCTGTTTATAACCTAAAACTACCAAAGTTATTGCAATGCAAGCTTACTCGGCTATATGGGTTTCCATAAACACGATGATGTAGACCATCAGAGCCGGGAGGACCATCGCGAAGATTGCCCATGGAGGAATCGTGTTGAGACCAGGGTTCAGCGGTACCTGTAGACCATTCATCATCTTTATCATCAGGTCACACTGCACTTATTAGATAAAAAGCCCCGACATTGGTGACCTGATACGAGTATCAAAGCTGATATCTCTTAAACGGCTTAACCGATTTTGATGAAACTTAGATAAGCACCACCGCTAGAAAACCTGCTTTTTAATTATAAACGCATCCAAATCGGTTCGCAAAGTTACGGTGCCAGAGACACACATGTAGCAGTCAAACTTATAACAACCCTCTTTTTAAAACTGGTCAAGTGTGAGTAAGACGCGCGCGCTGAGGTTTCCGTACGACCAGACTCACACGCTCGATTTTTTTTGCGGTTGCTCTATAATCATTTATAATCGTGTATTAGGGTTTGAAAGAGCTCCTAAAGCCTTGAGTTCTGAGATACGATCAAACGATGCGTAATAAAGAGATTACATCCCTCCACTACCTAAGAGGCAAACATCCATTATAAGTTATTTTCTGCAATATTTAGCTCTCCGATGAATTTGTAATTTTGCATGAATGTCGTAGTGATTCATAGTAATAGTAAAATTAGAGAAAAAAAGTAAATTTCTGTATAATGGTTTGAGTTTGTAGAACTAACAAGTACTCTGGCCTGCACGTTCCTCAGGTTAGCACTTTTTTTGCAAATTTGAGAACATTGCTGAATACATACATATATACATTAAATCACGCCTGTTTCCCAGAGGGGTAGGCAGAGACCACTTCTTTCCACTTGCTACGATCTTGACAAATTTCTTTCGCTTCTTCCACATTCATACATCGAGTCATGCACGCACGTCGGTTTCGGGTACTTAAGATTCGGCCCTTTTCCAGTATTTCACCGATTTGACTCGAAAAAGTACGCCTAGGGCGGCCCCTTCCGACCCGTCCACTCACTATCGATGTGTATATCTCTTTCGTCAATCTTCTTTCATCCATCCTTTCCAAATGACCGAACCATCGAAGCATGCCCTTTTCAATCTTAGTCAATACATCTTCTTTTATTCCACATTTCTCTCTGACTTTTTCATTCCTTACTCTATCAATCAGTTTCACACCACACATACTACGCAAAGAGCGCTGAATAAAGATTAAAAAGTTCTTATTAGAAAGAAATACTAAAATATAGCTGAAAAAAAAGGATCTTACCAGCCAGGATCGGTCGGCTGTAGGCTTTAAGCCTGCTGGCACCTGTAGGTTCTTCGTGTAGACCGGGACCAGGTAAGACAGGCCCACCATCAGAACGATGGCAATGGGAACTCCGAAGTCGCCCAGAGCTCGACGGGCCTAGGCGAAAATTACAACATAAATAAATAAAAAAAAAGAACACTATGTGACATAAAAATAAAATGTGTTGAAACCACTATTTCAAATCAAATTTTAGCAATAGGTGTTTGGGGGTTGACTTACTAAAAAAAAACGATCATCTCATTCGTACAAATTATAACCTCAAAGTTAAAAAGAGGTTATTAAACTGGATTGACAGCTGTCAGAATTGACATTTGATTATCCTTTTACCAAAAAATATACAAACTTATATCTAACAACTGACCGCCGTACTTGCAAACATTTTAAACAGCTTAATAGTCCTTGACTAACTTTGAGGCTGTATAATTATTCTTTAATTTTAAAAAGCAGCTATCAGAACAATCTATATATAGGAGGGTGGACCAATTCTTTTTACAAATTAGCAAGATCAAAATCTAGTAAAACTGCAAATATTTCTGGCCCACCCTATTCAATAATCATAAATATACTCACACTGCGTCCCAAGAACTTCCCGTTCCTGAAGATCCTCAGATAGTACGCGATGATGAAGGTTGACAGCGTGAGGATCGTGCAGAACAGAGCTGTGTTCGGTTGGGGTGCCGGGGCCGGGGGCAGAAGCGGGGGGTCGCAGCCTACGGGAGTTGAACGGGGTTGAGATTCACACAGCTATATAGCCGTTATTACAAAAAAGGGGATCCACTTATGGTAGTAATACTTACTGACAGAAACGCTGACATTCTTAACCAGGTTAGAGGTGCCGTTACAGCCAAACATGGCGTACTCCACCCCCAAGGGGTGGTCTTGATACACGTTGAGGATGCTGGTGACAGGCTCTCCGATGAAGATTAATGAAATCAGGAACGCGAATACATCTTCGGTGAACCTGAGGAGAAAGGTTACTGTTGGGAAGTTCTTACGCCAGAGGTCCTTGCATTACGCTAAGTAGCGTTTCGTTTTTGAACCAATCGCGTCAATGACGCGTGACTTTTCACGACGTATCACGTGATCTACCAGCGACGCGATTGGTTTAAAATGTTGGCAAGGGCCTCAGGAGTTTAGTTCAGGAGGATAACTAAACAAACATAGCAATTTTATGAATACTTCGTGAAGTTTTATTACGTTGCGTTTGTTACGCTTTGACGGGTTAACCGCTAAATCGATATGGATGGAATTTGGTATCAAGATAACTTTAATGAGGATATAAAGGATACTTTTGATCCCGGAAAATTTAATAGCTCCTCAGGGAATGATAACAGTTTTTATTATTAAAAACCTAAAGGTCAGTTCAGGACTATACCTCAGTCACGCTGTTCTTAGACAGTTGACAGCTGTCAATACAGCTTAGAACATAATCTCAAACATTTCTCAACACACAAGTCCAGTAAACTCCGGGGAGGGAAGATGGCCGATTGAAAGATATCCTGATTTTACTTTTGATATCATTTGATCACTGATTAACTCTCACTCCCTTGATGAATGACCGTTGATAAAAAACAGACAGCTGTCAAATTAGGCCGTTTCGAACGGCGCGACTATAGCTAAGTTCACTCGAAATCGGACCTGTAATGGATCTGTAAAACAAAACAATACCTTGTAATCTTCTTCACAGTGACGCTGCCCTCGACGCTGGCGACTGCGAGGGCGATCACGATCATCCAAAGACCGCAGTACATCCTGGCTGCGAGGAAGTTGAAGCCGTAGGACTCGCAGAAGTTCGCCAGGGACTCGTCAAGAAGGAGCAAGGGGCCGGTGGCGCCGGTGATCATCATGGGTTGACCGGAGAGGAGCGCGAAGATGATGCCACCGATAGAGGTGAAGAGCTGGAGGGAGGTGGAATTTGTTAAGTACGCCGAGAGGCGAGATTCTCACTTGTACGATCGACCTCGTATATGGATGACTGTATCTTTTTAAAATCCGAAAGTACATTTTATTAAAAGTCCCGTGTCGTGTGTTGTCGGATCTGTGTTTATAGAATCGTAACTAGTAAACGGATGATCCGACATGGAGGCATTTTTATTTTAAAGACTGCAAGTCATATGATAGTTTTTATTCAGAGCACTGCAGATAAAATACATTACTATTGGGTGCTACATAACTATGAAATTGGCGTTTTTTTTTACGTGTTTTATTTCGTACGTAATTTATTTATTTCAATTTCAACTCCCAAATTATTTTGAAATTTTATTAATACACTATGTTACAAAGGTTTTAGATACAAATAATATGGTTAAATTTCTCACTTAATGTTTACAATGAAAGTGTGAACTCATCTCTTTTCATGTGCTGCGAGGCTAACTATTTTTAAGTAATTAGGTTAAGTCAAAAGGACATTGTTATAATATCAAATGTGTAAATCGAAATCTTAAATATATTTTGTGTGTATTGAAAAGTATTTGTGTTTGCGAAGATTATTCTCGGATACTTCCCAGTTGTTGTGCAAAGTCTCGAGCTAAAATTTGCTTAGGTTGTGGAATACTTTGATTTATTTATACATTCTGTTACTGCCAACAAAATGTTTGCTAAAATTGTAATATTAACATCCAAAAAATAAGATAGCGAGATCATTATTGTCTCGCTGTAGAAACGTTATAATGTAGCCTTAACTCGCGTGTTAGTTTTCACCTCGGGGAAATGATGAAGGATACATTTTAACATTAAATTGTACTAAGGATGCATGAACTCAAAAGTTAAAACTCCGAACAAACTATTTCGAGTGTTTGTGTCTGTGTTAGTGTGTTGATTTCCGACGTATTCCGAGCCTGATGGAGCCCCATAGTGTGAAGAAGAAGAAAAAGAAATACATTTATTTATCATCCATACAAATACACGGGGATTTTTTATCGGTGATCAGGAGTTGAAAATTATTAATAAGCAACAAAAATTGAATTTAATGGTTGATGTCTCTCTCGTTGAGTTAATCACTGTTTAATTCATTTAAGTTAATGATATTGTTAAAACCAATCACCACTGGATACATGGACATCCTACATTAATTATTACGTCAATAAACTTATCAGTTAAGTGTTGTTAACTCATAGACTAAACAATTAGTAGGGTGACAATTAATTTCAATTAAAAGTTAGTTTCAATATATTTTTTTACATACAAAAAAATAGTTTTGTTTCATGTAACTGCGACTTAAACGTGATCGCCATTAATAACTGAATTAGAAAAATTGGTTCCTGATCACCAAAAAAAAATCACCGTGTATAATAAGGCTGAGTCCCACGATACTAAAACTAGTTCTATAAGACTACCTGATGATATATAAATAATTAGTCAGGTCATTAATGGCGGACCGCCCATGCTTAGTGTTATAATAAAACTCCCAAGGTTCGTTTATTCTTCGGAACAGGGGAGGGGTAGGACTATACGACAATGCAGTGCTGCAAGCCCCCCCCCCCCCCCTGACTGGCCTCATCAGCGGCAGCAGCATGGTAACCGTCGCTTCGTACTTAAGTATCTAGTATGATCGTTCTCAAAAAACCAAAGCTCATCTGAAAGATCATCAATTCCTGCGTAACAAAAACCACTGCTGCATTTATATATCGGATTTATAACTAAAAAAAATTGCTTCTCTGGTTTCTCACATAACAGCATTTTCATTTCGTATTCTCCCCCATTAATGACGTTACTAAATATATACAGTGTGTTACCGGGATGCGGGCAATTTGTTTGCAAGTATTATCAATCAAAAAATAATTAAAATAACTTCACAATGAATTTTCTTAGATACTGTCCATTTTTAATGTAGTGCATGTGCTCCGTGTTCATCGTTATCAGTATCGCTGTTGCTTGGTACAAGGCATGTCGTGGTACGGGGGCAGATCATAATAATCAAAGTATCCGTCGACTGTCATTTACACTTGTCAAAATGCTCTGCTTTATATTGCTGGCAATTAACATTTTGCTAGAAAGTTAACAAAGCCTGAAAATGTGTTTATTTAATTAAATTTATGTCATGGTTACGTTACAGATATACGTTATTTTACACTACTTTAAAAAAAGCCAGGGTGTTGGTAGGACACTGTATAATTTTCATTATGATCTGGTAGTCTTATCCGGTTACTCTACAGAATATGACATTCGCAAAAGATCATACTAGCAAAACATCATATACGCATAACACCATACTCGCAAAACATATACGCATAACATCATACTAGCAAAACACGGTATTCGCAAATATTATATTTACAAATAGTCGGGTTTTGTTATAAAATCATTAGGTAGGTTTAGGATATGTTAGATTTATATCAGGCCCGGAGGGCCAAACTACCCAGAAATAGGAGCTCCACCGTAGCGGAGCTCCGTTGACACTATCTAATTCATGTCTTAATAATAGTTAAGTTTTGCTAATGTGATGTCTTGCTACTATGATGATTTGCGAATGTCATGTTTTGCGAATATGATGTTTTGCTTTTATGATATTTTTCAGAATATCATGTTTTGCGAATATGGTATCCAGCGACGGAAGGGTCTTATCCAACTAGGTTTAGTGTCGTGGGCTGTTAGAATATAAATATTTTCTGTTTCTGTTCCACTGTTTACCACTCACCAGTGTTTCAGTTATGCCGATTTTTTGGTTTGTCTTGGTGGCCAGCAGCCCCCCGAAGGTGATGGCACTGGAGACGGCCGCGAAGTACATGAAGATGGTCGCCGCAGCGCATTGACCGTTCAACGCGTCAGTGAAGTCGGACAAGTAGTAGGGGTACCGCCGTTTAATGTCGCAGATAACACCTAAACACATTATGTAAAACAATCACACAGCGTCGTTGATACTGGAAAACCTAGCATTATTTATATTAGGTCCTTACCTATGAAGCTGGCGTTTTATATGTAGAATTTTATGAAAACGGTGGTTTTCATACATTGAATTTTGCGGATAATTTAGTAATTATCAAATGCAAACCAAACAAAATTCTGTCAGGACATATCTTAATTACTTAAAAATAGTTAGCTCCATAAAAATCTGCGTAATTGAAACACTTGAACTCGCATCACATGACAAGGCTTTCACAGTTTAATTTTAAACATTAAGTAACGAATTGAACCCTATTATTTGTATCTAAAACCTTGGTAACATAGCGTATTAATGAAATTTAAAAGGAATTTAGAAGTTAAAATTGAAATTTCATAGGTAAGGACCCAATATTAATTTATGATGATTATGCTAGAAAAGAGTACAGCCTGCAGATACACTCACCTCCGAACGGCAAGCCCGTCCTCTCAAGCGGCCCTCTTGGTTCTTTGGGGGGCTCTCCACCGGCCTCCAACTCCAGCAACGCCTTCTTCTCATCCGACATCAACCCCCCTTGCTCTGCTGCCCTCTTCTTCTCTATCGCGTTCTGTTTCCTTTTCCTGATCATCTCACTCTTCGCCCTCAACTCCTCAAAGGGAAGTAGCGCCTGTCGATCCCAATTGCCGGGTGGTAGCACGATAGAATCATCCAGAAATTCGTTAATGGCTGACAGGAGGTCACACCTGTCTTGCGCTTTGTAGGCGATGCCATGGAAGGCTGGGTTTGACATGAGCGTCGATATAGAGCGACCGACCTCGTGGTAATCAAGGTCAGCAGTCACGGGGCCGAGGAGGATGAACATGAAGCGCACTGGAATTGGCACTTCAGTTATGGAAGGCATTTGAATGCCTTGGGCGAGACGAATGAAAGCAATGGTCGGCTGCTCCAAAAATCCAACAGCACCAACAAGAACTGTGGTAGCTTCGGCACCTTCTGGTATCCTCTTCATGATTGCTTCGTTCTGACCACGTTTCAGGTCATCTTGGGAGGCGTGTGTCGCTAGATATTCCACTTCCTTGTAGTCTATCTTCTCGGAGCCTGCCACTGAGGATTTCTTGCGCAGTTCTGCTGACGGGATCCTGTCCAATGGCATAGCATAGGAGCTGCGGCGACGTTTTGGATCAGCCAGGTTCTGTTTACGGAAGAAAATAGGATTGAAGCTGATGCTAAAAGTGTGACGTTCCCATGTGCCTGTATAAGGTTGTATTAATAAATTGAGGCTGACGGAACTTTACACTTTTGTGTTTTTAAACGAACAAACGAAGTCAAAATTCAGTTAACAACTGTGAGGCTAGGCAAGTTGGTTTACGCTATCGTAAACGATTGTCGAAACCTGACAAAATGTTTGTAATTGACTTAGGCGATCGACGCAACCGTCTTACGTCAATCGATTTTGGATATCGACAACGAACCCCGAATGCATCTTGTCCAGGGCCTCAGATTCGAAACCGTTCAACCTTCCTGGATTGTTACAAAACGAATCTAGCGTTACCTACATGTTCTCTAGCTTTAAATCTATTTTACAATTTTCAAAAGTAACGTTTCGTTTATGAGTTTTTAGACAAATCAAACGCTTGGAAAACATAACTTCCGTCAACCCTCAACTGGATTATTATTACGACCCTTAATGTCCACACGAGAACGTCTTAAAAACATGCTGAAAAAACTAAAACAACTCAATGAAATGCGTTCAAACAATGTTTTGGTACAAGTCAAGATTGTAATGAGTCACCGCAATCAACTATAACATCATGGTGTTGATATCACAATGGCATTATGATTTATGAAATCTTAAAATAAATGATGATATAATACAAACTAAACGGGTTCCTTTTACTTTACTTTTAGACGAGGTAGACATTTTAAAAGGCCTCTTAAGATCTCGTTACGCTCTCGGCTGGACTGCCAGCTAATGCATTGAATCTTGTTGCCTGCGTTTAAACTGTGCGAAATGCTCTGTACGAGGACCGTTCCGAAAGTTTCTAGCTGTCTGTGGCGACATTTATTGAAATATATTTATATTGTTGATGGATATTTAAGGCAAATTCCAATATAAGCATTGTGTCCAAAAATCATAGATGTACTCGTAAATCACTTCGTTTGTTGTTTACGATTTTTTTAACACTAGACGTGTTAACGCTATGTGAAATCTGCAAGCGACGTATTCCCGGGCTACATTTTTGCTGTTAATACGGTCTCAAAAATGGTAACCTTTTAATTTTTTTCCGATATAAATAAGAGTGTAGTATATCAGTCCTATTTTAAACCATACGTTTCCATATGGAGTAAACAAGCCTTGAAGAAATGTCTAAATCAGAGTCTCCAGGAAAATTCAGTGACTTTCAATGAAAGCATTTTGTGCAGTACTATATTTGGGAATATAGTAATACAAGCCTATTAAATATACTAAAAATACTGACGATTCCATCACGGGCAATATCATCAGAATCAAACGACCCCTTTAGATTTGAGACAGGGTTAGAATACCAAAAAGCTGATGTGTTCACCAATAATTCAAATTTCATAGAAAACAACTTCTGTGTGAAAATTTAATATCGAAAAAAATCATTATTTTTTTGCCAATATTTTTGACAAACCTATATATTTCAATAAATGTCGACACAGCTAGAAACTTTCGGAACGGCCGGCCCTCGTACTGTGTCTATAGACATTGAGAAAATATGATATTGCGTACAGGGTAGTGATTCTGTAAACAACGCCGGTCGTGCGGACTGTCGAGTGAAACCAAGCGGCGAGATTAAGGTAGTCCCGTCAGTGCGAACAAAACACATTGTAGCGCGTGCATTTTCAATTTAGCAGCACTTTCAATTTAGGTCGAACGTATAAGGCTGCTTAATTGAAAATGCACGCGCTACAATGAGTTTTGTTCGCACTGACGGGACTACTTAATCTCGCCGCTTGGTTTCACTCGACAGTTCGCACGACCGGCGTTGTTTACAGAATCACTACCCAGTTCTCGGTCAGCCGTTTGATATAAACGCAGTGCTCAATTTTATTGTTTTCCAATGTGTGTTCAATATTTATTGAAGTGAATAGTGCTTTATCTCAAGTTTATTAGTATTTTCACGAAAACAATTGAACACTTTTCGAGAATTTATGCTTTTCTCCTGCCTTTTATTACGTCATTGGGAATGATGAAAAACGCCTTTTAAATAAAGTCGATTAAAGAGCGTGTCGGTGTTAGTTACATCACACAAAATCAAAACCACTTAGCCACTAATGGGTGTTGTTTAAAACCATTATGAAACCTTCACGATAACACAACTAACACGAAACACTCGCTATTATAACACTGATCATCCTTACTTGTCTTATTGGACAAATTACTTTAGGCTAGCATTTGCGTATGAGAAAACCGCTGAGCCAATTACCGTCCTACTTTCAGAGGTGTTTACTCTCTTAAAAACGGTCGGTCGGTCGAAGGAATGAACGAGTGACGACTTTAAGTAGTCCCGTCAGAGAGTACAAAACACATTTTAGCGCGTGCATTCTTAATAAAGCCAGCAGGGCTTCTCCCGAACGATCGAACGTAAAAAGGCTGCCTAATTGGGAATGCAAATGCGGATGCAGAGCTAATTTAAAACTTAACTAAATTAAGGACTAACCTAGTTAAACTGATTTTGTAGGATAAAAACGATGCCACGATGTTTTTTAAAAAGGTCGTTTAATCGGGTCGGTTGATAGGTAAGATTTATGAAAATCGAAGTGGTCGTGTGAGAGACATCAGCTCTGAAAGGGGTGGGCATTTTTTTTAAAGATGTCATCTATTTAGTTGTGATGTTGGCTGTGTAAAAAACATAAAAACTTTAACCTATTTAGTCATTTACCAAAGCCAATTAAGGATGAACAGATTTTTTTTGATAATTATCTATTTTCGAGATAAAAGGAACCCAACTAAAATGCATCTAATGCCGGCGCCACACGCTTGGTGTTTGCCGGAAACACTGCAGAGTTTGCGGCAAACGCCGAGCGTGTGGCACTGGTATAACAAACCGTCCACAGATAATTTCTACGTCGTTAATAACGCGACGTAACCTCTGAGTTTGCTGCAAAGTGAATTGACGAGCAGACTGACTATACGGGGCAAAATGAAATGACAGCTAGGGATGCCCTGTATCGATAAACTCAATTTTATTATCGATGCTTTTCCCGTATACTAGTTATCGCTCCAAGTTTTGTGTGTAAAAAAAATGTTAGCAACATAATTCTGGTTATTCTTTATTTTAAAATGTTTTTTTAACCTTCACTCATTATTATTATATTTTTTCACTCCTAACAAATTCTGAGCGTTTGTTTGTTCCAAAATTTAATTTGTCCTAATTTTATTTTTTCCGAAAGTTATGTTACGCCGGAGCTATTTTTGATTAAATGCATAATTTAATTATCATACGTAGGTTAGGTAAGGTTGGATTTATCAGCAATAACAAAAAGTTAAGTCTATCAAAAAATTGCAAAATGCATTATGAAAAATTGGAATTTTGATCAATTTGTAATTATGACTATTCGGAATTATGTAGCGTACCCGCCGCAAGCCATTAAGGGCACGTGACATATAACTCAGAATACAACTGTTTTATAAAACCAACTTTAATACTTCTACGAACTTGAAATGAAACTAGCAATGATACTTTAAAATAGCATCGCTGTATTTCCTACGCAGTATCTTGAATCAAAACCGAGTATGTGCCGTCACTACGCAGCATTGTTACGGGAGAAGATCGAACGAGCTTAGTTATTGAATTTATAAACGGCCTTTCAACTAAAGCGTGCCCTGCGTCCGGATGCCGCAAAACTTTGCAAACGTCAATGATTTCGCTTTGATGGCGGGTTCTTGAAAGTTGTCTCTTGTTTTGATCATAGAGGAATTCTGTACCCAGTTTAAAATTTCTATTAACAATAAATGATTGCTCAATTTAGCCTATAATTGTTTGAGTAATACAGACGATCTTTGATAGATGAAGTAAAAATATATTATTATAGTTATTTAGATTTACCTTGAAAATTGCGTGATGATTTTAATTTGTAAAAAATGAGACCTATTTTCTATTTTATTCTCACGTACGCGCATAATAGCGTAACGTAACGTATGAAGTGATTTGCGTGTTTCAAGGTAGTGAGCACTCTGTGTCTATTTACTCTATGGTTTCATTAAACAATCATAAAAATGTTTTAAAGAACTGTTGCGCGGACACTAGAATAAAATAACAATACATTTTTTTTTAAAGGATTGTGTATATTTTTTAAGTATTTAGACTATTCGTGTTAGAGGTTTTTATAAAAAGGACTTTATTTCCGTTTAATGGTAACTACAAGCTGATATACGGAATTAAAATAGTCATTTCGTCGGTGATGCAGCAATTCCGCGTAACTAACAAATTGATGCTAGAGAAAAATATACCTTCACTAACAATTAAAAAGGCGCATTTTGCTCCTTATCAAAAATGCAACTTACGCGGTTTTGCAGTTTGACCGACGATTTGTTTTTGCCGCAAAAAATCCGAGGGTTACGTTTTACTATATAATAGTACAGTACTCCCAGTCTTCTAACATCGGGCGAAGGGTAGACGCACAATAAATACTTTGGTCCGTCAATATGATAAAAACTGATGGATTACATTCAATGCACGCAACTCACAGGCAATACACGTTCAATATTCATTACGTCAGTATTGTACCGCGTTCCAACCGCCGTCATTATTGTCTTCAATATATTGACGAAAATAATGATAACTACCAAAAACTTTTGATGTCAAAATCAGCGGACCCGGGAGTAGTATCCGTTCCATTTAAAAGAACAAGAAAGTTATTAAGTTTATATTTAATAATATGCGATAACAATAATGACGGCGGTTGACACGCCATAAAACCACCCGGGTGTTATTCTCTCAAAAAGAACGGACGGTCGGACGAACGAGCGAAATCGCAGCGGCGAGTTTACGTAGTCCCGTCAGAGCGCAGTAGCATAGGCAGCCTTATACGTTCGATCTTATCGACAGAAGCCATGCTACCAAATTGAAAATGCACGCGTTAAAATGTATTTTGACCGCTCTGACGGTACTACTTAAACTCGCTGCTGCGATTTCAATCGTTCGTCCGACCGTCCGTTCTTTTTGAGAGAATAACACCTCTGTTCAGAAATCGACGGTGAAACAACAAAACAGCCGAAGTAACATTTTAATGAGGAGCAATCAATATGCACTTTTTTCCCATGATTATTTTGCTCTATTATAAATTTGTTGTTACGCTGTTTTGCAGTATCCAGCAGCCGAAGTAACATTTTAATGAGGAGCAATCAATATGCACTTTTTTCCCATGGTTATTTTGCTCTATTATAAATTTGTTGTTACGCTGTTTTGCAGTATCACCGACAAAATGTAATGCATATGGAGGTAAAACTATCACATGCAATATTTACCGATCGTATAATTTAGGATATTGACACATGTCAATATTTATCACGAACTGACATTACCTACTGTATAAAGAATACCGTATATCGTGATGAATTAGATTCCACTATCAGTAAATAATTATCGGTAGATCACTGTATTTATTATACGTTTATCCTTTGCGTTAGGCTGGCTAATTCTATCACGCTCGCACTTGCAACTAATAATATATCGCTTTCTCAACCTCGGTTCTGATCGAGTAGTTATATAGGAAAGTAGTCTTTACTCTTTAGAGCCCATGAGCGCTTTTCCTATCTAACTATTCGATCAGATACGAGGTTTAGAAAGTAAAGGGACGATATCTCTTAGTCGTGTTTCATATAAAAATGAAGGTTACCGGGATTTAATTTTTAAAAAGCCGGAAGTACTGTAAGTGCATAAATTACGATAAGATCCGTAGTTATCTGTGGACAGAATTCTCTCGCTAAAAGAACGCCGTATTCGCACAAGTTTGGCTCGTGCCAAAACGACGTAACTCCAAAACAGAGAAGCAATTTGTATACAAAAAGTGAGTAAAAATACTCTTATGTCCATTCTTAATATTCACAGTGCGAATTATATTGGTACGTTTGTCACGTTATTCCGAAGAATTGTTGTAAGTATAACAGTTTTAATATCTCATTATTGCATTGTAACAGCCTTTTTTTAAGGTGTTCAGAAAAAAAACATTATTTGAGACGTTAGTCTAAAAGCAGAATGCTTTTAATAAAAAAAAAAACTTAGAAAATAAATAAAATTCTGGTAACGGCTAAAGAGTTTGAAGTCTGCATGGTATTTTCTACGTCACAGCTTGTGCTACGTAACGCGGTAACAAACATTCCGACCACTAATCCTAGCATTGATAAAATTCTTTTGTTTTTCAGTAAACAATAATAACATGTCGTCATGACTTTGAAAAAACCTCGTATCTCATATTTCGTCGAAATATCAGATACGAGTTTTTTCCAAAGTATACAAGTTGCTTCTCCCGACACTAAAGGTATAATCTCTAAAATATAATCGTTTGTGTGTGCGCACTGGAGGGTCGATCTGAACGAGGCTGTGGCGGGGAAAGATGCTGCCATGGCGGACCTTCTGCTGCCCCGGGCCGCCGGGGCCTGGCTCTTCAAGCCAGATGGACTACAATACAACACAACCTGTATAATATACTTGTACCTAGTTATACAAACAGTGCGAAGCACAACCAGAGCGCCGAAACTCGACATTTGGCGATAGTTATACACTTTTCCCCTTACTTATAAATGTAGAATTAGCTTAGAATGCTTTGTCTTATCTGTAATTGTGACATTTGCATCTGACAGAAAGTGTCAAAGCATGTCAAGCTTATTCCACGTTTATAAGTAAGAGGGTTAAACAGGAGTGAAATAGAGTAGTGCAAGTTTTGTCGGTGTATTGTTGCATAGTGTCATCATTACAGTTTTGTTTATATGTAGGTAATGCAGAGCTGCATTTGTGTGCAAATTTCCCCCGCAAGCAATAACAGAACTATTTGACTGTAATAGTTATAGCTAAGTTGACTCCCTTCCGCTAGGAAGGCCGTATTTCTCGAAGATGAAAACCGTTTTAAGACCCGTTGCGTAGATTGAGAGTTCAGGGCAGACGGCGGGAAGCAACTTATTGTTAGTAGAGATAATCAACGTACTTAGTACACTAATGACCACGGCCCGTAATTTTCATGCCGTTGACGTAAAAATGACGTCACGCTACATAGAGTATGATTCCAATTAGTATTTCGTCATAATCATTTGTCAACCTCTTTAGTTGACCGGTATTGATGAAATAATCAGTACATAACGTTTAACTAACTGTGACTATTGTCACTCAAATAAAAAACATATTATTAAATTATTAAATAATTCATACTTATGTTTCTTAGATTTTAATAGTGTCTTAGTTATTGTTTTCATTTGCTATTGTTACAGGAGTTTTGCAACAAATATCCGTTTTTAATTGTAAACGACAAAAACTATTATTGTACTAATTGTGATTAAAATATAACATCAAAACTAAAAAGATCAACTAAACATATTGAAAAAGAAGAAGGAAATTTAACTCAAAAGGTGTTTAACCTGGATCTTACGAATTTTATAATAGCATCAGGAGCATAAAATACAAAACAAATAGTTTCATTTACGTTTTATGTATCAAGTAGGTATTTATTTTTCTACGCGTCAATAGATTACTTGACTCAGTTGTACATGATTAAATGATTGACGACTAATGGTTAATAATTACAATAAAACAATTTGAAATCATACTCTATGTAGCGTGACGTCATTATTGCGTCAGCGGCATGAACATTACGGGCCCTGCTAATGACTAACTAGACCCCGCTATCGGAGGTGCAAAATGGTAGCTGCCAAGTTCTTAGAGATGGATAAAAATATTTATGATTTCGATATCGATATTCTTACATTTTCGAGTATTTTTAGACTTTAACATGTTTTTTTTGATTCATGATAATCATTGTCATTACAAATGTAAACCATTATCAGTACAACAAAAACACTATGGTTACTATTTTACTTTTCTAATGTTTCCGGTTGCAGGGCAGCGCATGAACGCTCTTGAGACAAACCTTTTCAATAGAGGTATAATGCTGGCCACTTAATTTTACTGATAATAAATTATTTTCGTTAATAGACAGTCAATGTTATATTGATATAGTCCTGTTTTATAAAATAAACACGTTTAATTAAAGTATTAGACTCTCATTACGGTAAAGAAAAAAAATCGACATATAGTTAGAATTACCGACGTGCGTACATGACTCGATGTAAGAATGTGGAAGAAGCGAAAGTAATTTGTCAAGATCGTAGCAAGTGGAAAGAAGTGGTCTCTGCCTACCCCTCTGGGGGTATGTATGTATCGACATATAGATAACTACTATTTCAAAATATTTTTAACCATCCCTAAGAATTTGACAGCTGCCATTTTGCACATCCGATAGCAGGGTCTACTAAACACATCGTCAAACTGTCGTCCCAAGCTTCCGTTAGAGATCCCCTTAGTTTAACTAATTATTAATTAATACCTGACTATTCGCTTCACAGTGGACGACCAATCTATCAGTTCAATTGCAAGTCTTCAAAGGTACGTATTGTCAAGTGAACAATCGCTTGCGTCCCACACCGCGCCGAGCAGGCTCAAAGCGCAAATTGAGGTGCCCAGACACATAGTAGGGCTGCCACATAATAAATTACTAGCTCCTGCCCGCGACTTCACCCGCGTAAATTTCGATTACCGGTAGTCCCTTGGGAACTTTTAAATTTGTCGGGATAAAAAGCAGCCTATATGTTAATCCAGGGTATAAGCTATCTCCAGTCTAAATTTCATCTAAATCCATCCAGCCGTTGCGGCGTGAAGGACATTTATAATAATATTAGATTAATAGAGACTGGAATTTTCGTGGTACATTTAAATAAACTTATTCTTATTACGCAAGTGAGTTGTCATTTCCCGTCTCCTGATATTATGTATTGGTACAATACATTACAAAACATAAAAAAAAAACAAAGAGAAATCACTTCCAAATAACCTTTCCACAGCTGAAATATTTGCTTTTACTTGCTAGGGTACCAATGATGGACACTTTTGGCAGACCAGTAATGGACACTTCACTCTTAATTCAAATTTCATACAGTCCTAAATTTATTGTTGCGAAACAAATGAATAACTTTATCTTCTGTAAAATAAGAATCTAGTGTCCATTATTATGTTGGTGCCTTGTCCATTATTGGTTACATCACCCTAAATAGTGTATATTATACCTAATGTAATGCTGCCTCTTCAATATAATGTTTAAAATACTTCCAAGCGTTAACTTCTCGTCTTTCGTTTCTTCATAAATAAATACATTGTCCCATTTTTTTCCCATTATATTTTTGTCCAGAATTCACTAATGAATTTAGTAAAATAAGTTAACATTAAAAAGCAAAAATCATCGTCAGTATCTATAGTTATTAATAAAGGTTAATTTAAATTGGTTTTCTACGTCATTGTATTAAACTACGAAACGAATCGAGGTATTCACTAAGTAACTTTAATCTTTGCGGGTTTTCCGATAGTTGAAATAGTCAGTGGACAATTTCAGACGCGTGGCAACCCTAACACAAGCTGTCTTGTTTCAGATATATCGATGCTAGAGATGGGACACATATGTTAGTTGAATACAAACAGATATCGATAGTTACTTACTGTCAATGGCAGATAATCAGGGTATGCATTCGGATAATCAGGGTAGTGATTCTCTGAACAACGACGGCCAGACGGAATCGAGTGAATGACCTATCGGCGAGTTTAAGTAGTCCCGTCTGTGCGAACAAAACATATTTTAGCGCGTGCATTTTCAATTTAGCAGCATGGTTTCTGCCGATGGATCGAACGTATAAGGCTGCTTAATTGAAAATGCACGCGCTAAAATGTGTTTTGTTCGCTCTGACTACTTAAACTCGTCGCTGCGATTTCGCTCGTTAGTCTGACCATCCGTTGTTTTTGAGAGTATAACAGGATTAAATGTGACTGAATTGAATGAATCTAACTTAGACTTTATCCGCTTTACGCTTGTGGTCTATTTCACAATCATTTAATTTATACAAGAGCTATCGCAGTATAACTTTAGCTTAACCATTTACACGATGGTTAACTCCAATTCCGTTTCACCACGCTAATCTATACTCGGTGTCAATTGAAATTGTCTAACATGTAAAATAACGTTTGTTTCTTTTTGGGCCTAGGTACTATGTAAAATCGAATTTCGAATCAAGTTGTTTCTATCTCTCGATTTTTTCGTATCGAAGTGAAAATGACAGAACAAAGTGAAGTTCAATTCTTTCGAATGTTGTGAGTACAGCACTGATCTCAACATAAAAAAAAAGTTACTTTGCCGCAGGCAGGCTCGCAGCAAAATCGAATTTTGCTTACTGTTTTTAAGCAACAAAACCTGTTTGAGCTGCTGAGGTAAAAAGTATATTTGTGTTACAAAAAAGGGCTATTCGTTCTATTTATAACTTCAATTCCCGTGACTCCTTAAGATAACTTTTTAAAGAAATTTACATCTTAACTCAGTAGCGTCTCTATTTATTTACGAGAATATTATTTATGTCATTAAAAATTTAGATTCTTCCACCAAAACGTTTGATGTACATAATTTAATTACAAGAAATAAAAATGAAATTGCCATCCGAAAATTCCGCGTCCGTAAAGTATAAAAACCATTTGTTGATCAATGCATTCATTTCGACAATAAATTACCTGACGAAGTTTTAAAGTTAGAGGTGCAATTTCCAGTACTTAAAACTTTCTTGAAAAAGTCGCTGATGTCTAAAGCTTACTAATAGGGTCGAGGACTATCTATCAGATAAAAATGCTTGGCCTAAACTAAACACCCAAATAACTTAGCCATAACTACTCATAAGAAATATGTAAAGAGTATATATATAAGAAATATGTAAGACCTCGCCTTGATCTTTAAAAGCACGTGATTATCGAGTAACAAAATAATGGTTTTCATCACACTCGTAAATAGTGTCCTAATATGCTAGAAAAATCGACCGTAAATCCAAAATAATACCCGTGGGCCTTTTTTTACCATTACGTAATAGCTTTTTAAAAAAAAAATTATACGTTGACTTAAACTGTCACAATACGTTACGTTTCAGATTAAGGACGGTTGAAGGTTAAAAAAGGATTGAAAATAGAGTAGATAGAATTCTAAGAGACCTACGGTGACGAATGGGAAGCCAGATAAGCTAACGCCGAAAGGTAGAAATATGGTCATATTTACGAAGACCAAAAATTAAAAGTGTTCCACAGTCAAGAAGAATTTCAAGAAGATCTGGGGGGGTTATTATGACATGGCTTTGCAGTTCATTTTATGGCGAGCGTAAAGGACAGAGCTATTGAAGTTATATAGCTCTGTCCTGAACGTAAACAGAACTGCATAGTTATGTCATAATAACCCTCCCCGTTCTCGTGATATCCCAATTACAAAAATGCAGGGATTTAAAAAAATATCCAATGCTGGTAGATCCGATATAAATTCACTGGAACTGCACCAGTTACTAACGTTCCAGGAATTGTGGAAGTTTCAGAGGGAAATCCGTATTTGACTTTTTATAACGTTGTTGTTACGAATGTATTGGAAAATTTGCTTTCCGACGAAACTGACGTTTTGCCAATTAGAACTTCTCGGAGCATGGTTTTTCCTCGTAACAGACGCTTCGAGAATTATGTTTTATACGGTAACTGGCGTTCCGTAATTGAACGCGTTTAATTAATAAGTTAACGGACGTTCTAGGAATCAGAGGGGTTTGATGGGGTATTATTTTTTCGGAAATGATGTCATAGAGTATTATTATTTATTTAATCGTATGGCGATCTCTAGAATAGGAATAATAATGATTATTATTGATTATAAGTCAACATTCAGCGTTCTCAGCCAATTAGCTGCGTCTTGAGTAAGGTTGTAGATGTCTTCTATGGGTCCCGGATATGAATGTATTGGGCATCGCTGCATTATGTGGTCCGTGGTTTGGGCCTCTTCGCCACAATCACACAGGTCCGAATCACGCCAACCCCATTGATAGAGTATTGATTGTTTTGGTTTTGGGTGACATGGGTGGCTTGGGAGTGAAACGTTTCTAGCCCTACGGATATTTTAGGGAATCGGTCGTGACTAGTTAAAATCTAACTAAGACTTACTCGGAAAAACAAATCGTGTAATTAATGGTTTGATAAGTCGACTATTTAGGTATCTGTGCTAGTTCTAATAATTGATATTTTGATTACCTTGTACAGTCACGAGATTTAATTTAACCTTATGTCAATCTGACATTCTACAACAATTAGATTGAATTTTCGAAAAGTTACAAATGACTTGACATCTCTAATGACATTGGCGACTTCAAGCATGTTTTTCTTGAAATAGGTCCCAAATTAACGCTCGTGACCGTACTGTAACTTACTTTTAAGTACCTGTAGTAGTATTTTATGTTTGTATAATGACCTGCTAGAGTTTCTTTTGGCGGTTCTTCTCCGCAATGATGGTCTTGTCTGCAACGCTAGTATATTACCGACGTGTAAACCAATTTACTGAAAATATATATTGATTTTGATTTGATTTGATCCAATTTTCATTGCACAAAAAAGGTCCCAGTGTAGGCTTAACCGAAAAACTATGTCACAGACACTTAGTTTTTTAATTATAAAAGTTACGAAACTCTTTCGTTTACACATTTTCAAATTACGGACAAAGATTAATGATCAAGAAGTAAAGTGTTTAGTTTTAAAATCTGCGTGACCGTAAGACCAGCCAGTTTGGAGCAGACCCCTTACAGGTTCTGAACTCCTGGTAATAGGATGACTAAATCTCAAATTAGAACAGCTTGAAGAACTTGATTCCTTTAAGAAGACTTGACTGCATATAGGATTATAACATAAAAAAATATTAATAAAGATAAAAGATAAAAGATGTTTATTCAGTAAGTAGGCCGCACGGGCACTTTTACACGTCATTAATCTACCAGCGCCAGCGCTTTGCAAGAGACCACTGCCGAGAAGAAACGCCGCAAAAAACTCAACAGTCAGTAGTTTTTTTAAATATACAATTTACATAATTACAATTTATTTTATATATAAAAAAAGATTTCTACAACGACGGAACCTTGCATGCCCAACATGCTCGTGCATTGTTAAACGTAATTAGCATTCTGCTCGCAAAAACTGCGTTATTTTCTCCGTCAAAACATCACGTATAATACTGCCGTCGTAAGCCAAAAGGCAGCATCTCAAATTCAATAGCCAAAGCAAACTCAATCCTCTACCGATAGCAATCCGGTTGCATTTTCTACACGAGTTTTATCTGAGATACCGCTATTTGTATTATCAGGGCAGAATATTTTGGGGGACGTAGTGTGTTAATATTGCCAATTATGTAACACATGACCTTCACAGTACATGTGCCAAACATTATCAGCTGATCAGCGTGACTTGGCAGTTAATGATCGAAGTAATGTCGTTATCGGTTTCCGCACGGTATCGAAAAAGTGCAGTTGCATAATAATATGACCAGGGCCCGGAATTTTTGCGGCAACACAAAAGACTGTCGCATTTTACCTAGCGTTAGTAAAACTTTTTTTATCGATATCGAGTATTATTATATTATTATATAAAAAAAACATGTCGGTATATTTAAATTATTTTATATTCATTCGTGACAGTTGTTTTTTATTTACGTGTTATTCCATCTAAATCTTAACTCCTACTTTTTCATATCAAGTAATAAAATAACCCGTCGGGTAACTAAGAGGTAAAACTTTGAATGAAGTTACTGTTCTACTCCCAGAGAATGTTGAGAAATTAATGATTATCTACTCCTATCATTATCAAAAACCAAATAAAATGCCATGTGCTTCTGTGTGTAACAGACTTGGATTTTGAAGAAGAAATTACGTAATCTATCCCTACCTATCAAAATTAATGCCACTTTTCGTTGTAATTTTATAACTCATGAACGGTTAAACCGATTTGGCTGATTTTTTTTTTGTTGTGTTCGTTATTGTCAGGATAAGGTATATATGTAAGAAAAAAATTGGAAATTCCAACGGGAACGGGAAATTTGCAGCGGGGCGAAGCCGCTGGCGGGTAGTTTTATTTGTTGGATCGTTTTTTTTCTTCTATTACACAACTATCGATATATCGATAAAAACATTTCTCACACTAGCCAGGTTGGGACATTCTTATGTTTTGCCGCTAACATTCCGGAGTCTGAACATGACAGTTAAATCTTTAGATAGTATTAAAACAAAGTCGCTTCCTGTCTGTCCCTTGAGATCGTTTTTGGCCTTCGCAACGGGTTTTAAATGTTTTAATGCGGTTTTCATATTAAACGGAGTGATTTAATATTATTATAATAGTTATCACACTATTATAAAGGCGAAAGTTTGTGAGTGTGTGAGTGTGTATGTTTGTTACTCTTTCACGCTGCAACGGCTGGACGGATTTGGATGAAATTTGGAATGGAGATAGATTATTCACTGGATTAACATAAAGGCCCCTTTTATCCATTTAAATTTGAAAGTTTCCGATAACTATAATCGAGATCTAAGCGGACGAATTGACAGACCCAAACTAAATTTTAAGATTATAGTATAGGGACAACTACAAAGTAACTTAAGAAGAGGTATAAAAAGACTTCTATTACAGGATATTTTTTTTCACTTAATGACTTTCACTCCTGGTTTTAAGTGTAGGTAGGGTAAAGTCTGCAGTGGTCAGCCAGAGATCTGCGGACGGCCTCTGCTTGTACTTTTTATGAGTGGGATGACTACGAAAGGTATATTTTCCACCCTTCGCACTCATATAAGGTTGACTACTGGTCTTTATGACTACTAGGGATTTTACCCTATTTCGCCAATGGCAATGTTGAGTTTTGTTCGGTTAAAGCTGTAGTGGACTAAACAGAAGCACAGGTGGTTAGGTAAGGTGAGAAAAAAAAATTGGCACCACGCGCTTCTATCAAGTCCCAGGTAAAACTTAAACCTAGTTTTTTTCAGTTATAGTCCTAGTACTAGATAGCGCAAAAGTCATCACCCTGTTGGAAGTTGCTATAGTTTTAAATGGTAGCAATTGTCAGTTCTGCTTTGATATTTATGAAGTAAACAGATACAAAACACACGTCAACTAGACATGAATTACAATAATTCCCAAGAACGCGGAATAATTGTTTCCGGGTCGCCTAATACGTTTTGGTGATTTGCACTAGCCGGCATGATCACCCGATTTAACGGCACCAGACTTCTTTTTGTGGGGTTTCTTGAAGTTCCGAGTCTATGTCAACAAGTCTCAGACCTTTCAAGCTGTCGAAAAGAATTTCCTTCAAGAATGCGAGAACCTACCGTCGGAAATTCTCGCAGGAGTCATGGAAAGTTTTATAAATCGGGCCCGTATGGTCATGAATTCTGAGGGTACAACTTGGCCGATGTCATTTTCTCGCCCTAATAGAAACAAGGAGGTATCCAATAAACACAATCCTAAAGTAGAACTTGCACACAAGTGGCACACAAAGCCCCCCCCTCATTGATCCTTTTCCATTTCTGGTTCCGTCACCCTTCGATGCTTAATAATTTCGCAGGATTCTTCATTACCAATTGCTGTCTTCTCAACCCTTAGCTGCCAGTCTTCCGCTAGTGGTCCTATTACCTTAAATTACTTACTTAACAATTCATTTCTAAATTATTAACCGGAAAAATAAAGTTGAGTTGACGTAAGGCTATGTACCTACCGTTTTACCCGAGCTGCTTTTTCAAAACCTAAATTAAAAATACACGTATTAAAATTCCCTGACGGGACAAGTTGAGCTTTCCGGTTAAGAATTCGACGTCGAATTGATAAGTGAGTGTTTATGAGAACCAAAAGTTAATGTATAGTCGATGTCAATTTAATATGCAAATATGTAATCAAAGCGGAACATCTATTTACCATTATTACTCTGTAATTGCGTACTTTTGAAGATCAAGTGAGGTTTCCATTAATGATTTATACACTTCATCATTCCTTTTATATTAAGATTAAGATGAAATAACTAGGTTTTTATAATTGAATAAAATTTGAGGTTATATGTCAAAAACATCTTTGCACATTTAAATTGACACAGACTATAGTGGATGCCATCTGATAATCTTGTAGTTTCCGTCGCCGCCTGTCGTCTCGATTTATTACAGTGCTATAAAAAAAAAACAAGTTTACCTAACATCAGGTTGAATTTTCGATCCAAATTGTTTTATCTAATCCAAACGTTTAACTTTCCAGGGTTGTAATAAAACTAACACCCACCTATAGATTCTAAAGGCACACTTGAATACAAAACAGACACATTCCAAAATGAGTCAGTGTTGCATTTTAAAATTAGAAGCTGTTCGTGTAATTTTTTCAATGCAAGAGTCAATTATTTTGAAATGTGTCCGTTTTGTATTCAATGAGCGACTTTTACAAAACGTCTATGAAAAAAACTATTGGAAAAGAAAATTTGACCTTTGTTACCAAAAACAACCATAAAACAATTGAACCATCTAGAACCTAAGGCATATTCACATACCTGCAAACTCGTGTAAGAGGAGTGCTTCTTCCCTCCAATGGAGAACCTGAAGCGTTCATCGTTGACGTGTCGGTGGCGGAGGAGGAGGCTCCTCATCACGATCGGCTTGTCCGCTTCCTCTATCAGCTCGTCATCCACCATGCTTTCCACGACCCTGAGGAAGGAACCACGTCACTACGGGATACACTAGGTGGACAACTGTTGATATTCACTAACATCTTATAACCAGGACGATGAAGAGCTGTGGAGTCGACGTTAACAATAAATTTTGAACCATATGCATACTCATTTGTTTAGTTAATTCCAAAATGAAACGTCTAAGTTAAGTTAAAAAAATATTTGTATAGACATGTTATTTATTATTAATTTCATCCCGGTTGCCAGGTTAGAATAGTGCCACTCTATGTCTTCGCGTGGATGTCGTAAGATGCGATTAAGGGAATAAAGGCTTGTAGTACCTGTTAGGCGATGAGATTGCAACCTGTCACTAGTACGCTGGTAAACATCTTAGCCTTATTGTGCAAAATGTGGTTACAGAATTATCGACAAGTTTTTAGTTTTAGGTAATTCTGCAGCTCTACCTACCCTTTTCTGGGATAACAGGCATGAATGAAGGTATGTCATTATATGAATATTAAACGTCATCGCCATCGCCTCCAAAAAGTTCAACCCAGGTTATAACTGGGGTCCAAGTATAAGTCGACTTAACTCCTACTAAATAGGGTATAAATATAAACGGATACTAGGAACCCAGCTTCTGTTACATCATGGGTGAAAAATAGGAGCAAGAAAGTCATACCTATAAGCAACTCCTGGTAGATCCTTCTCGTCCAAATCCAGGAGCACCACTCCAGTTTCCAGGCAGCGTCGAAGATTGAGGAGGGAGTGGAAGCTGAGGGAAGCCACGTGAGGTCTGCCCCAGCGAGCGCTGCCCTCCTCCACGTCCTCCTCATATTTGATCCAGCGGGCGGTCTCTTTCCACTCGGCATCGCCGTCAGAAGTGGCCAAAAGCTCGTCCAGTTGGACAAATACCTGGTATTGAATGGACGGTTTACTGCATTGCAATTTGAGACGACTCGGACCGATATTAAAGCTGTCGGAAATTGTTCGTGAAGTCGTTTATCGTGGTACAAAGAACTCCTTGTGTTTAAGATTGCACCGAGCAAATGTCGAGCGTCCAGTGGCGCCCTCATTGTGTTTTCGAATTAACTAAAGAATTTCCTTGCAATCAGACGATACGTTTTATGGGATACGTAACAAACTTTAATAACAATTACACTTTGAGTAGTCAGCTTAACGGGAAAAGGTGGCCCCTTTTTTCCGTTAAGTTGATAACTCGAAGGTGAATTGTTATCAAACTATGTGATATACTCTACAAGTTGTATTTTCATTTGTAGTATAGAACAACACCGACCAATTTTAAGAAAATACTTTAGTTTATTACAAAACACAATTAATAGTAATGAGGGCGCCACTGTACATCCGGCGTACGCTCGGCGCAGTCTAAAGCTATAGGGAATATGCCTGGTTTTTTAATTCGCATTTTTTCAACAAAATAAAATACCGTAAAATAGATCAGCAAAAGTGATCCGATATGCACAGTAACGTCATGTAAGACGTAGGCCATGGAAACTCGATGTTAAAATCTTTTTGTTTGGGCTTTTATTTTCATAGCTATTCGAAAAATTATTTTCGCAACTGTTAGTACCATGAATCTTCTTTATAGAAAATGTAAAAAAAACATGATTATTCTCTATTTGTGTCGGTTCATGTTGCGCCGTATAGTAATGCTGTTCTCTGTTATATTTACGTATGGTATACAATAATTTGTTTTGTGTTTTTATTTTATTGTATATTAATGTCTTCTTCTTCGTATTCAATAAAGGCGGTGATATTTCTGAATCTATTGCCATTCTTTATAAATGTTTGTTTTTCGGAATTATTGTGTGTGGCAATTAATATATTCTGATTAATATTTTTGATTCTAAATATACTATGTCACAAATCAACTTAAAATAACTGTATTTTATAAGCTTTTAAATAAAACACGAAAAGAGCATGTCTAATTTTTTTCTCGAAATATTAAGTTTGCAATGATCTACTATTACTGACCTCTCGGTAAAAACAAAGGTCTAAAAATCCTGCACACTAAATATGTGCGAAATTAAATGATTTTAAACTTTATTACCAGTAATTTTAATTTTTTTTTCAATCGCTTTACCTCATTTAGTTACTAAGGTGCCTGACATGTTCTTACGGTGTATCCTATAATTCAAACTGATTTATTTTTAAACGAAAAAACGCAACTTAAATTTAAAAGCGTGTTAATTTAATTATTTATCAGAAAAAAATCTAAAGTAAAGTTGAGTGTTGAGTGGAGAAAACAAAAAAAAAGGTCATATTTTTTTGTTACTTTCTTGTTTATTCCAATCAACCTACCAATTTTTAATAACTAACAAACTAAAACTAAGTGTACCTCTTCATTTCCAGGCAAGCTAGATCCTTTGTAAACAATATCGTCGGTGATAGTCCGAAAGCGCGTAACGATCAAATTTATGATAGAGCAAAATAAACCTTACATTTTGTATTTAAAAGGTGAATTTTGCTTCGTCTTAAAAATGTTACTTACGCGGATTTGCAATTTCACCGACGATATCCAAAACACACTCAATAAAATAATATCATGGTTAAATTTACACGTGTACAAAATTCTAGTAAAGATAATAAAAACATTAACTACAAATCAGTGATGTCAATTTTAAAAATAAACCCTTAAAAATTCATTTGTTATAATTTTAGTGTATAATATATTGTACAATACTGGTGTCATAGTGAAAAGGGGTATTCTCCCGACGATTACGGTGAAAAGGGCTTAAGTCTAGTGCACTCCGTTATTATGAGTTTAGTCAACTTATAGGCTTTTTCACTAGAAATCCTAAATTATAATTACGTACTAATACTGTGCAACAATTATAATTTATATCACAGCTTAAAAACCCCTTTGCAAAGAAAACTGGAACTTACAATTAATTCGAGTAGTAAAATATAGTGCCAACGATTTTATGTCAAATAATTAAAAAAAAACTTTGTTATAATTATTCCGTTCTCAATGCAAATGGATGTAGATTGTTAAAAATTCTGATAAGAGACATTTGATAGATGAATTAAATAGTGCATAAAGTTACAATGAGACGTGAACATGTTTTGCTGGAATAGCGTGACAATTGAAAGCGTCAGTGAGTAATAGAAAGAGTTAAAGACATTCATTAGTGACAAACAGACATAAGTACAAGAGGAACAAAATATTGACATAATACACAAAAGGACATTAACACACACAATACAACAAAATAAATATACAATTTTACTGTGTTTCTTCGGTGCGTTTTGTCAATACACTTGGAAGACAACTAATGTGTGATGTAGAGCCCGGATTTTTCGCGGCCAATCAAAAAACTGTCGTAATTTAGCTAGTGTTAGAATTTTTTTTTTTGATGTCGAGTATTATTATATAATTACATTATTTTACAATCATTCGCGACAATCGTTTTATATGCGTAATTCCATCTAAAATTCCAAAGTTTTTCATATCATCACTACATAGTATAAAACAAAGTCGCTTTCCGCTGTCTGTCCCTATGTATGCTTAGATCTTTAAAACTACGCAACGGATTTTGATGCGGTGTTTTTTAAAAGATAGAGTGATTCAAAAGGAAGGTTTACATGTATAATAAATGTTTTTTTTATGAACGGGTGTTACAGAAAACTCATATAAACCGAAGCGAAGCGAGGGCGGGTCGCTAGTTAAATAATAAAATAACCAGTCGGGTAACTAAGAGGTAGGTAAAACTTTGAATGAAGTGACTATACTATCTCATGGAACATAATACACACTTCAGTTACTGTCTAATTCCAGAGAATTTTGAGAAATTAATGATTATCTACTCCTATCTTTTTCACCAACCAAATTAAATGTCATGTGCTGCCGCCTGTGCTGACGTGGATTTCGAAGGATTGGAATTGCATCTGTTTCTATAATATCATTTTATACAAAACTCACGTAATGTGTTTTTTTTTTCGTGGACCATCTATTTACACAACTATTGATATATTTAGATTGGGACAGTTTTTTGTTTTACCGTGAAAAATCTGGGCTCTGGTGATGTAGTCTCATAAACATATGGTCAGCCAAGGATGCGGAGTACCAGTTGGCACTTGTCACTGTCATAATATTATTGCAAGGGAAAACGTTATATGTTCTATCATGACGTGCAATTGAACTTCAACCGTAAGGTGGTAGATGGTAGACCACATTCATGGCCAACTGTACATAAATGGAAATATCCTCGTCCAGCCCAAGCATTTTAAGCATTTTTCGATTTCTCTCCAATGTCGTACGAACTTTTTGGATAGATTTGGTTTCATTAAATGACATTGAGCGGGACGAACATGAAGCCAGTTAGCTACAAAATCGCAGTTTTGATGAAATTTTTGTGCACTATATACTACATTTTAGCCGAGCAGTTAATCTTCAGCTACAGTCGTTACTAACTTCAAAATAACTGCATACAAATTGCTATCTTACAGTGGCTACACGTCCAAGTGGAGTATGTTATTTTATTAGGCCACGGTTCGAAGTTTTCATAGCACAAAATTCAATGAAATATTAGTTGTACATATCTATATATATATAAAAATGAATGTTTGTCTGTATGTCTTTTTATAGAACCGTAAACTATGCATTTGATCATGTGATGATACTGATAATCTTCAGCAAAGTGTTGTGCATGAGTCTACGAAGTTTTCTGAGTTGGTACGACGTAGCAACGCGCGCAGGGTACAAGCTAGTTATTTAATATTAAAAATATTAAAAAGAATTTAAATTTCGCAATTAAATAACCAAATGAATAATTTAATTTTAACGTTAACGTCGTCTCCATAGCTCTCTCGTCTTACAGTGCCATGAAAACTCCGAATCCGATAACCTATTATAGAGCGTATATGAACTGTACTGTCCTTTAGAGAAACTTGAAACTTTTATTCCCTGATGAATTGAAGTGAAGACCTAGCGTAATTATTTTAATCAACTGCGAACCACATGCTTTTTTAACTAACCAGGAGATCCGAGTCAATTAAATTAATTCCCGCTACTATAACCTCTTTTCTTCATCCTTACTCGTCTGGCTGTTACAACCTAATGTGCTCGTTGAGGTCATTAAATATTATCCTCCCTTATGAATATTTCAAAGAAGCAAGGAGAAATAAGAAGTTATATACACATACACAGATAAACCACCCAATAACAAAAACAATAACATGTATAAAGTGTCCAATGTTGGTAATGATGACGAAAACGATGGTGATGACGATTGCGGCTCGGTAATGTTTTCACACACCAAAAACACATTTAATAAAAAAAAATGTGAAGCCGGTATGTGATAACAATCACAGCGGAGCCATGGTGACTGAAAACAAACAGCCGTTGATGCTGAAAGCTTAGAACATATAAAAAAATTGAAATAAGCGGACCAGAGGCCCTAGTGATGATGCATTACGCTAACTAGCGCTTGTATTTGTTTAAATTTTTAAACCAATCGCGTGACTAATACATAGATGACGTGATACAAAAAATCACGTGATCTACCCGTTACACATCTTGGCAAGGGCACCAGTTTAAAACTTAAAACGCGAACTGTTGACTGAATACAAAACGGACACATTCCAAAATGAGTCAGTGTTGCATTTTTAAAATTAGAAGCTGTTCGTATAATATTTTCAATGCAAGTGCAAATTATTTTGGAATGTGTCCGTTTTGTATTCAATGAGCGATATATCGATACCTTAGTTCACAATTATACTAATTAAATTTGAAAAGTTATTGTAATTGGTATGTTTGTGCACAAATAATAAGTTCGTAACATTACTGGCGAATAACAAACAATTAGTACGATTGTGCACTAAGGTATAGAAAAGATATGAAAAAATTTAAATGAATTTTTTTTTTTGGCATAGAGAAGACAAACGAGCACACAGGCCACCTGATGGTATGTGGAAACTGTGACCCATAGACATTCGCATTCACAAGACTGCAATGCAATCCTAAGACTGCAAATGCGTTGCCAACCCTGAGGACTAAGATGGAATGCCTCTATGCTAGTCATTTCACCGGCTGTCTTATCCCCAAACCGGAACACAACAGTGTGAACACTGCTGTTTGGCGGTAGGTTAATGGATAAGATGGTGGTAGCGATCCGGACGGACCCTGCACAAGGTCCTACCACCCGCAAAAACCGTATGACAATAGTGCCGATGCCTCTTTTTAAGTGTAATTGATACCTGTATTAAGAGACAGTGCTCTTCCGTAAAAGTATTACAGTACATTATGTGATAAAAATGAAAGAAACAAAATTAAAGTAGTAAGTAAAAGGGTCATTATTCGAGCGTTTCAACCGCCTCACTTTTGTGGACATATTTGTGAAGAATTGGGCGTATAAGTTGATGCCGTTATTGGATATTTGTTAGATGTCCGGTAAACTTAGATACCTAAACAGAAACAGAAACGAAATCGAAATCTGCAGCCACTTCTACAAAAATGGCGTTGCTTAAATACAAAAGGGCCACAAATCAAAATGTGTTTGTGTTGCATTTAAATTCGGAATGCTATAAGTACACTTTGAATTTTAAATCAAACTATATTTGTTTTTGTTTCGTGGCGCTTTTGCATTTAAGCAGCGATGTGACCACGAAAGTGATTCGGAACAAACGCTCAAATAATAACCCAAAAAAGGTCAGTGTTTGATTGATATGAGTAAGGAAATAAACAGAAGAATTATTGTTTTGGTGATTCTTATGAGTGTAGTAGATGTAGTGTGCGATGTTGATTGTCACTCGGTTATATTTATACAACCAAAGAAGAGATTTAAAGTCTCTTCATTTGGTTCATAAACAAGATCGAGGGGACATGATGCAGGGGTGAGTGCTGATGACTGAAATGAACTATACGTCAGAATCTGCAAATAAACATAAAGTAATTGTTAGAAGCATGAAATGTCCAATGTTGATAGTCACTCGGAAATATTTATACAATTAGGGGACCGATTTTTGACTTGTGAGCGATAGAAAATATGAACACGAGCGGTCCGTGTCGTTTGTTTTGAATTCTATCAATGGAAAGTATCATTTGACATCTGTCAAACTTGTTAAAACTAAATAATAAAACAAACCTAGCAACGGGAGTCTATGACTGGCTGTCATTCCGAAAACATCCATCCAATTATTTAATTGTTTGTAAATTACTTTATCGTTGATTTTGGTTCGCAAATATAGGGCAGTTTTGTGGGACAACTTGTACTCGTAATATTGATAAAAAACTTGCGTAGAATAAAATCACAGTGAAAAGATGGTTCCATATGAGTTAGCGGTCAAGATCACACCAAGCCATTGAAGTGGATGCTCGCCATCTTCAAGGGTCACGACTATTACTGGAAGACTTCGACGACAGGACAGGATTCACCGTGCAACGTTGGTTATATAATATACTTGACATTGCCAAAATTACGTTATTATATAGACGCCATTAAATAAATAAATAATAACAATAATACGCCATAGACATCCACAGACGAGAAAGCGTTTCATTTTCCTAGCTTATTTTACGTTGTGTCCCTACTAACCCCTGAATCCTTACTAACCCCTGAATCCTTACTAACCCGTGAATCCTTACTGACCCCTTAATCCCTACTCACCCCGTTTTACGGTATATATAAAGTATCCGTTAGTTGAGAAGATATTTTTATGGTATAAAATCTGTTTTTCAACTCAGTATACATGACTAAGACGATGTAGATGCGCTTCAATCAGTAAAAAAAAATGCATTATTTAATTTTATTTATTTCTTAAAATCAGGATTAATATTTTTCGAGGCAAATCGGAGAAATACTAGAAAAGGGCCGAATCTTAAGTACCCGAAACCGACGTGCGTGCATGACTCGATGTATGAACGTGAAAGAAGCGAAAGAAATTTGTCAAGATCGTAGCAAGTGGAAAGAAGTGGTCTCTGCCTAACCCTCTGGGAAACAGGCGTGATTTAATGTATGTATGTATGTATTTATAAGAAACTCTGTAAAAACCATAACCAGGCAAAAAAAAAGATTAGAAAAAAAAGTTTATTCAAAGCTCCTTAATCTCCGTGTAATTAAGAACCTATTTTAGTTTAAGTTTTGCTTAAAGTATGCTTTGTCAAATTGAAATGAAAGATTACGACAATGTATATTTAAAGCACCCTTCAACTATTACTTGGTTATGAATAAGAGAAGTGTTTTTTTATTAGATAAATAAGATCGGAGTAAATGGAAACAGTATTCTAGTTTTATACATTTATTACGTGCAAGACATCAACATTACAATCTAACATTTATGTTTTAATCGTGATATAATTATAGTGATTATGATTATACATCATTTAAGTAAATAATTATGTAGTAAATATTTCAATGAATAGATTTATGTGCTAAATAGAAACGGAGCTAAATATTTAAAATATCTAAGACGAAGTGGGATTGTAACTAATTAGAGGTACTTGTAAAATACGTGTTAAATGTTTTCTTATTCTTTAATAGACGATACGAGTATATGCGAAATATCAACATTATAAGGTAACATTTATGTTTAAATCGTAATATAAATATAGTGATTATGATTATACATCATTTAAGAAAATAATTATGTAGTAAATATATCAATAAATAGATTTATGTGCTAAATAGAAATGGAGCTAAATATTTAAAATATCTGCGACCCATCTTTAGAAGTGGGTTTGTAACTAATTAAAGGTACTTGTAAAATACGTGTTAAATGTTTTCTTTTTTTTTACTAGACGATAGGAGTGTATGCGAAATATCAACGTTATAAGGTAACATTTATGTTTAAATTGTAATATAATTATAGTGATTATGATTATACATCATTTAACAAAATAATTATGTAGTAAATATATCAATAAATAGATTTATGTGCTAAATAGAAATGGAGCTAAATATTTAAAATATCTGCGACCCATCTTTAGAAGTGGGTTTGTAACTAATTAAAGGTACTTGTAAAATACGTGTTAAATGTTTTCTTATTTTTTACTAGACGATAGGAGTGTATGCGAAATATCAACGATATAAGGTAACATTTATGTTTAAATTGTAATATAATTACAGTGATTATGATTATACATCATTTAAGAAAGTAATTATGTAGTAAATATTAATAAATAGATTTATGTGCTAAATAGAAATGGAGCTAAATATTTAAAATATCTACGACCAATCTTTAGAAGTGGGTTTGTAACAAATTAGAGGTACTTGTTAAATACGTATTAAATGTTTTCTTGTTCTTTAATAGAGGATATAAATCGACGGTGAAGAGGAAGAATAATGTAATATTAATTAACAATTATAATAAATATAATGTAAAAAATAAAAATATATCGATTAATAGATGTATGTGATAAATAGAAACGTAGCTAAATACTTCAATTATTCGTAGGTTAGGTGAGGTTATTAACTATAAGTTTTTTTTAAATATATATCTACGACACATCCTTAGAAGTGGCTTGTAAGAGGTTATTACCTTGTAAAATAGAGTTATGAATTAAAATACCTTTCCTGACGGTAAATAATCATGGTATACAACATAGGCATAAATTTAGAGCCTAAATAATGCTTTTTTAAGTCGGTAAATAAGGAGTGTTTCGAATTAGTGTGATGAAAAAAGATATATTTTCTGGATAATGAAGTCATAAAATAAATTTTAATTTTTTAAAGATTTAAATTAAAGTTTCTTCTTCGACGAAAGCTGGTGGGTAACGTATTCCGACGCGCTTCGAAATCCCTTTCATCTCTTTGGTTGGAAGCTTGCACAAGAAAAAGTTTTATTACGTTTATGTATTGAAAACATATTATAATATTATGATATATTTTAAAGAGCCCTTCAAAAATGTAACAGTGCGATGAAAAATGCATTAAAAAAATCAAAATTATGTAATAACAATATAATAATCATTAAAGCAAATAAATCAAAGAAAATTATATTTTTACGGGATGTACGTTATTATTTAGTACATAACTTAGTATGAATTTCGCCAGTAACACTTAAAAAATCATACTATTACATTGATACCCACAAAAATCAGATTTTTGTTAAGACTGCACCGAGCAAACGTCGAGTATCCAGAGGCGCGAAGTAATGAGGGCGCTACTGTACATCTGGCGTACGCTCGGCGCAGTCTTAAAAAGTGTCGCAAAAAGTCACGGCTATCGTTCATACAACTGATAAGTTCCAGAGTAGTATGATTATCAAGCCGCGTGGTTGCCGGCTTAGAATAGTGCCACTCCATGCCTTCCTGTGGAAGTCGTAAGAGGCGACTAAGGGATCAAAGGCTTATAGTATTGTTAGGCGATGGGCTTGCAACCTGTCACTAATATACACATGGTAAACATCTTAGCCTGTTGTGCCAAATGTGGTTATAAGATTAACAACAAGTTGTTAGAGTTGTTGGTAATTCTGTAACTCTGCCTACCCCACTCTGGTCTGGGATGAAGGCGTGACGATATGTATGTGTGTATATTTATGTACGTTTGTTCATTTGTTTTGACGATTCTTATTCGTATGTCAATCAATTTGTCTTAAGAGCGTGGCTAAAAATATGACAGTACTAATGAAAATTCAATGTGGCGGCAACCAGAAGCCATATTGTTAAAATAAACCGACGAACTGTGACAAGTGGGGTATCATTGAATAGGTATTTTTTTTTATGCTTGGCATTTTTTTTTAATTTTTAATGATCATTTATTATTTATAACGATTTAAAGTTGATTAAAGCTTGCTTTTTGTTATTAACACCGTAGTTTGAGCAACATACGGACAAATAAATTACATGGCAGAGTAATATCGGTGTTGTGGTGAGTGAAACGAAAACTATCAAAGTTAAATTTACACAGCGTATTTTTTGAACAACTACCAAACTTTATTTTAAAATTATTATTTACATGATTGATATAATATTTATAATATTTACTTTTATAAGAAAGAAGAATGTAGAGAAGTCAGAATTGTGGACTTTTTTTTATTACTTATTGGGCAAATTAGAAACAAAAAAATATGTACGAGTAACTAGTAAGGCTGTGTTAAAAAGTTCAATTTTAATTTATTAGTAGGTAATATTTAGAAATAAATTCCTGGACATATTTTTTTTTTGTAATGTGACGCGGTACTATTCTTGGACATTAAAATACATGTTGCGCAAGGCACATGTGTTTTATCTTTGAAAATGTTTTTTTTTTTTGACAATTTGTTTTTTATAATTTTTATTGGTCAGTTATTATAATATTCGTGCACAAAGTGATCGAAAGAGATATTTTATAAAATCACTGTACCCAAAAGCATCTCAGTGTTTTTTTAAATATTTAACTTGCAGATAGGTTTATTACAATTTTGAAAAAAATACATTTGTATCAAAAATAAATTGATAATTTAAAACATATTTTTACATTGTTTACTGTCGCCCCGTATGATAATAATATAAGGCAATAAATGTAAATGATCATATTTCAAAATATATCAAAGGATGGCCCCAAAAAAAAGCACCAAAATTTAAGGTAAGAATTCAAAAATATTTTTTGTCAAATGTTACATTTTCTAAAAAGTCGTTTTCCATCGTGGTTGATTTCGTTCTTATATAGTCACAGTAACCTAACCTTGTAGACGTAGCAAGCAGTTTCGATATCCAGGATATAAAAAAAAACATACAAAATGATTTTTGGCAAATGAAAATTTGGGAAATGATACATTTGACCAAAAATATTTTGGACAAACGGCAGGCTCCCAAAATGAATACTATGATGTTAAGTTAAATAATCAGAATTAAAAAAAAAAAAAAAAAAGTGTCGTCGCACGGGTCCAGCATTTCAACATTATTACTTACCTTGTCCACTTTTATGGTCGGCACTACTAGCACTCGAGAGTGCTTGGGAAAAAACATATCGTTAAAATTACATATTTACGCCACATGCACATACATACATACATAATATAATACGATTAAAAAAAATTGTGGATGCTATACTCAGCCACTGGAATTATAAAGAGGTTGCATAAATTGCCCACTAAGATGAAAGCAGATTTTCAATTTTGTTTTATTTTTAAACACATCGAAACCTACTTGAATAGGCATTAATGATTTCGACCATTATCACCATTTTTAGGGTTCCATACTAAGGGTTCCGTACGCAAAACGGAATCTATATTTAATAACCGGAATGTCAAATTTGTCATGGCTGAGTTTTCAGAAACGGCTAATGTTTTCTAGGTACAACTGGTAATATCTAGTACTCGTACTCCAGATAATTCGTTAGTCCAAAATATTAATTTTAGCCTTTCACGTGATATATCATTTGAATGCTCATGCCGCCGTAATACCGAAGAAGGTTTCTTACTATACTTATGCATACTGATAGTTTTAGGGTACTGTACAGTCAACCAATTTGATTTCTAGGCCACTTTGGACTATGTTAAAGTGACGTTGTCAACCAAAACGTAAGAGACTCCCTATGATTTGGTTTACAACGTCACATTGACAAAGTCCATAGTGGCCTAGGAATCAAATTGGTTGACTGTACCTCAAAAGGAAAAAAACGGAACTCTTATAAGATCACTGTATTGTCTGTCTGTCTGTCAAGACCCTTTATCTTGGAAACGAGTTAAGTTATCGAGTTGAAATTAAAACCATATACTCAAAACTACAGTCCTGTGAGGTTGTAAAAAAATCAAACTTTTAAGTTAACTTGAAAAAAAGATGTGGCCGTCTTTACCGCAATAAAAAACGTACATTTTGACTAAATCATCTAAATGAATAGGGTATTTTCCGTTGACCTAGATCCATTAAATATAGGAAAAAATCAAAAAACTATATTTTTTATTACATAACAAAAACAACAGGGTCTTTATGCAAGGAACGAGGGTCCAGATTATGAATTGAGTTAACCGTGTCATGTGCAGAACCCCCGGCCGGTTGCTGGTCTCGAAGATATTTACCCTTAGCATAATAGTAGTAAGCATTTTAAATTCAATGTGGATTCCTATAGAGTACATTGCTTTGATTAATACATTGCAGTTTGCCTACTATGGTATAACGGCAGCATAGAGCTCTGTCCGATACTGAGTGGAGCTTGTCAGGTTCCAATAAAACTCCTGAATAACCTAAAGCTACCTGTAAATGCACGTTCATTTGATTGAGGGAGTGGAGATTCACTAGGACATAATCTGTTTAATTTAGAAATTGATGAAGAACGTCGAAGTCTTCAAATAAAAAGTCTAGTGACTCTCCGTGGGAAATGTTACAATATGTGTTTTTGAACCGTTACAGCACAGGACACGATCCTGTGGGTTAAATATCATTGAAAATTAACCTTGTTATCTGTGATTTGAAAATGCGCTCAAAACAATTGAATTTAAATCTCAAAAACCAGACTTTACGAGCCCCTATTATCTGTTAATTAGGAAGATTGAATAATATAACATTATTCTTGTCTTGATGCTGTCTCTATGGGTTAAATAAACACGTTGATATATCTAATTATAGAAACTACGTACTTTGAAACCGATGGATGGGATGAGTGTTTTTCATGTCTCGATGAAAGTAATAGGTACCAACTTAGTCAGTTACTTAAAAAATAAATATTGTGTCCTTACCTAAGAAATTGGCGTTTTTTTACGTGTTTTATTTCGTACGGAATTTATTCATTTCAATTTTAACTTCCAAATTGTTTTTAAATTTCATTATACGCTATGTTACAATGGTTTTATATACAAATAATACGAGTGTGAACTTAACTCTTTTCAGAGTTTTATGAAGCTAACTATTTTTAAGTAATAAGAAGTGTCCAATACTCCTGAAAGAATTTTGTTAGGTTTGCATTTGACGTTACTAAATAATCCGCAAAATTTAAATGAATGAAATCGCCAAGTTCATAGGTAAGGATCTAATATTTCTGTTCCCCCTTACTGATGTTAGAACTTTTTTTTAAATATCACCTGTTTACGCAAAAAACACTTAGCAGTGACAGTGTTATTTATGCAGCCAGTTGTTTAATAAGGTTAGGATTTGCGTGTCAGTATCCTTGTATCCACTTTACATCGATGAAATCAGCAAGGAAATGAATCAGGTGATCATTAAACAGTTAAAAAAAAAAAGATTTTTTTACGCTTGATGTACTATTTCCTCTTATTAATTAATAAACCTGGCAAGAGACTGAATTGTGGACTATGCTCAGTGTAGGGTTCCAAAGCCGTTACTACAATCACAAAAAAAATATCTCAAGAACATCATAATTATCATGAAGTAATTTTCTATTTATTTTAAGTAACTTAAAACTTGGAAAAACAACAAAAATGAACTCTTGAAAAACTTACATGTACTTAATTTAACGGTACGTAATGATTTTTTAACAGTTATCCAATACTCACTCGATGATATAGATTTAAAAAAAAGTTTTGTTTTTACAACATTGGAGGAGTAATTTTTTAAAAATATTACAACTTTGTAGTGCAAAGAATTGAACCGCAGATAGCCGACAATAGCCAAATCTTAAATTCAATCACCAAAGCAGATTCAGTTCTATGACGTTAATAACAAGATAAAGTAAAAAAAGATAAAAAAAAATGAAGGCTCTTGAGTTAACTTTTTAATAAATTTGACCGTCAAATATAATTATGATCACCTGATTCCTTTATCGTTATCTGAACATGCCGATCCTGTTTGATACTATTTCTAAAGGTACTTACGGAATGCGGGCTGTGGTCGTACATCTTCTTGTACGCGGTGTCGGAGAGGATGCTATGGATGCGGTCCCCGCCATCTCGACGGCCGACGTACACAGTCGAAAGCTCCTGTGAAATAACCATTGGTAAGAGTCCAAAATACTAGGTAGGGATTGGAAATAACCGGTTATAGCCGGTTTTTACCGATTATTTTCATACAAAAACGGTTAATACATACATACATACATCAAATCACGCCTGTCCTCCAGAGGGGTAGGCAGATACCACTTCTGTCCACTTGCTACGATCTTGACAAATTTCTTTCGCTTCTTCCACATTCATACATCGAGTCATGCACGCACGTCGGTTTCGGGTACTTAAGATTCGGCCCTTTTCCAGTATTTCACCGATTTGACTCGAAAAAGTACGCCTAGGGCGGCCCCTTCCGACCCGTCCACTCACTTTCGATCTGTATATCTCTTTCGTCAATCTTCTTTCATTCATCCTTTCCAAATGACCGAACCATCGAAGCATGCCCTTTTCAATCTTAGTCAATACATAATAACCGGTTGAATTGCATTTCCTACTACAAGGTGACTTTAAATTATAAGACGAAACTTTACATTGTACGAGTAAAGTGACATTAACTCTTACTAATGTTATAAATGCGAAAGTTCGTGAGTGTGTTAGTTTGTTACTCCATCACGCTGTAACGGCTGGACAGATTTGAATGAAATTTGAAATGGAAATAGCTTATACCCTCGATTGACAAATAGATTACTTTCATGCGGGAAAATCAATAATTTTCTGAGGGAATAATGATAATCAAAACCTACGCGAACGAAGTCGAGTGTAGAAGCTAGTTTGAACATAGTAGGGAATAGTACATTACTACAGAGGCCGGGAAGTAGGGGGTTGCCGGCCGACTGATATAGACGGCCGAGCGAAGCGAGGCCGGATAGTTACGAGGCTGGCAACACCTTTTCACGGCGAGGTATGTATAGTGCTTTTCTCAAACATTATGCAATGAAATAAAAAAAGACCACTCAAAAAAGTAAATTGATAAATGTCCACCCTAGGGAAGAAAAGTAATTGGGTGTTAAAATAAAGTACCAGGAGCGCAGCGGTAATTAGGAGGTATATCAGGCATAGCGCAACTTAGATCTCAGGCGGTGCGGGCAACCGGCGGGCGGGCTGCGGGCGCACACGACACAGCGCGGATGTCTCCCAAACGTTTATACACTCCTAGTATTTGACGTTATAACATTTTCTCAAAAAAAATAAAAATATAATTTAGATATTCAGCCTGTTCATAAAACCAGATGTCATGGCCATATTAAAATTAAAAAAAAATTACTTCCCGGCCTAGGCCTTCAATTTTGTATGAAATTCCTTTACAGTTCTCTCGAGTTGTTCCGCCGGGAACGTGGCACTTTGAAGCCTAAAATAACTAACATCACGCCGACATTACATAGCATGTTTGGGAAAAAGTTTTTTTTTATACCTTCGGCTGCTGGATCAGGTGGCGCCTCAGACCCCTGGGGTCATCGCTCCTGTGGCTGGCCAGCTCTTCCCTGTCCAATTCCGGAAGCGGCTCCTCAGCAGGAGGGATGGAAACCCTCCTCTCAGACGTACCCCCCCTCGGTCCCTCCTGGAGAGAGTACTTGCGGCTCGGGTGCAGACGATGGTGACGGCTGGGAGAGAAAAATAATAATAAAACAAACGAAAAAACTACGCCGTCGTCGTAAAAAAGTAAAAAGCATGCCGTGTCTGGCTGGTTGCATACGGACTCAAAGTGTCACTGAAAACAGCTTGCACATGGCAATAATATGGTCAGTTCAGTGAGCATTGGTTCATGTTTTTTATGTCTAATTCATTCATCATGATATTAGGTAAAAAAATATGTGGTTTTTCACACTTAATCCCGTTAACGCTTTTACCCCACCTGACCTTTATCAAAATCCTTTATTATGCGACCGTCTTTAAACCACACCAGCTACATCAAAAATGGATATCTTATTTAATATTTTCGGCTAGCGATGTAATGTGACGGAAAATGCAGCTGCACTTGAGAATATAACGTTTTTTATCCTATAATCGTGACTAGATCTTCGACAGTCGACGGTCCAAACGTAAATCATCGGAAGTCATTTTGTGCAGTTTTTAGTACAGCATTTTGAAGTCGGTTTATGGTATAAGTAAATCTGAAAGCCCCTTTTATCTTTAAGAGTTTTTATTTTATATATTTATTTATGTAGCTTACATAACTCATATGATATCTTTCCACTAAGTTAAGATAGATAGTTATAACTGTTTTCAACACACTTGCTCAAAACGACGTCTTTATTCCACCGATTTTTGGCACATAATCCTAGATATTAAACACGCGTGCTTTTTCGATATATTATTAAACTAGTGCCTTTAGTTTATTAACCCAACCAATTTACATTTGGTATGCCTTCAATAACAAGAAGAACCTGTTAAGAGCTAAAATATCAAAGAAGGCTAAAAAAAGATTAATTAAAACCTACATTTGGAGCATCGCGTTGTACGGTAGCGAGACTTGGACACTGACACAGAGAGATAGAGAAAGGTTGGAAGCGTTTGAGATGTGGTGTTGGCGAAGAATGGAAAGAATTAGCTGGACGGAAAAGAAAACCAACGAAGAGGTTTTGAAGATGGTGAACGAAGAAAGACATATTTTAAAAACTATAGAATGTAGAAGAGGAAAGATGATAGGACACTTGATACGGCATGATAGTTTCTTTTTGAATATTTTAGAGGGTAAAGTCGAAGGAAAAAGAGGAAGAGGAAGACCAAGGCTTACTTACTTCAACCAAATAAGACAGAAGGCCAATGTCGTGTCGTATCAGGAGGTGAAAAAGCTAGCACAGAGTAGAGAAAAGTGGCAATTACTTCACCGACAAGAGCCTAGCTCTTAAATTTAATGATGATGACCCTAGTACCAAGTTGTAAGTACGAAGAAGAAGCGATATAATTTAGTCGGGTTATACCTTTTTTTTTTAGCAACAAACAGTTTTTATGCGGCAAATAACAGTAAGTACTTATACTATTTTAATAATTAAAATTTGACTAAACGAAGTTTTGTTTTTTCCTCGCAAGTGGGTTGAAAAACGTCGTATAAAGCACGTGTGCCTGTGACCATAATATACGCGGCTTTCTTATGGCGCACTCGCTTGCGCACACAATAAAGCCATAATGTTCAACTTAGCAAGCTACCCTCCGTACTAGTAAAACTGTGTGACGGCAGGTATAGCTAAAACATAACACATTAAAAATAGTGCCTAATGATAGTTTGATGTACTCGTACTGATAACTACTATAATAGTTTCTATGTTAAGGCAAGTTATATCAACATTTTAAGGAAAAATAAACCAAGAATATACCTGTCAATTTATAGAAACTCAGAATAAAATTACGATAATATCAGCGGAATACATTAAAAATGGTAGTTTCGATATAAACTCAATCTTACATTTCGAGGTACAATATCGATACAATATTTACAGTAAATTCCAACGTAGAATATTGAAATTGGCAGATTCGATACCAAGTCAATAGTAAATTCCAACGTAAAATATTGAAACTGGCAGTTTCGATTATTTACGCCGGTAATATAATGCGGGTTTGTGCGAAATATACTATTGAAACTGTTGGTTTCGTCTCCATTCCCACGTAAACAATCGAATGTGAGACTTTAGATGATCTAGTTCGGAAATGTTATATGTTTTCGAGGTTTTACGACTCAAATATCTGCTTAAAAATAAAAAAAAACTTGTTTTCTTTTCGGTGGTGTAAAATACCTATGGTTTAAAAGATGTAGATTTAGTAGACGGCTATTTTGAGTTTCGATGATTTATATAGGGACCGTCGAGATATTTGATCACTTTCAGAACCGACTTCAATTGTAACGTTGTTTTGATAACACACTGAGTGAACACGGCTTGCTTTTTCTTTTTAGTTGACTATGAACACGGCGGGTGGTTTTGACATTATGACAGAGTTAACTGAATGCTTCGAAATCGATGTTATCCTGAGTATCAGAGTTGTTTATTTTGAGTTAAACTGAGACATTATATTCACTCTGAATTCATTAAAAACTTTAAAAATCTTGAACATGGTTTGGGTGTTTCTTCAAAATTAAATGTGCAATAAATCGTAAAAAAGGTAAGTACAGGAGGTAAGTATATCAAATAATACTTGCGTAGAATCCTTTTTGCCAGTTTCCTACGTTGTCCTTCGTTCAGTTCGTTGAATAACGAAAATAAAAAACAATGGGAAAATGCGAAATAGTTAAAATGGCATAAGTATGAAAGTGAGAAAATTAAAGTGGAATAGATATGACCGTGAGGAAAATGAAATGAAAAACTGAATATTGTAACCCGTGTAAAGGTTTATAATGAAATAGTAAAACATTTTTTGAAACCATCTTCTATAAAGGTTTCTTGCTATTCAGAAATTGGTTGGAGTATGCCTTGCATACGTTAGCTATTTTATAATGTAAATACTTATTTTCCTTAGATAAAAAAATCTTAACAATGTTGTATAAAACTTCAAACACTTTAGTTGAACTAATTAATTGAAAATGAACACATTTAGATGCTACTTATTTATTAAAATATTAGATATAATTTATTTATTAAAATTTGCATATGGAATTGAAGACTGAGTAAGCTAATTTAACTTTAAATAATAATTAAATATATAAGGATAACTATGAAATGTAACACCAAATTTTTACCAAATAAAATATTGTTGCACAAAATAAAAATGATTTGATTTGATTGACATATTGGAAGGTATATTTATTTTTGACATTCTTAAAACGTTTGGAATTGTTATAATGATAATTATCAAGCCTTATGAATATTAGTATTCATTTAAAGTGTATACAAGTTACGTGACGACTCATAATAACAAACATTTTTAAGTACCTTTTCCCTGTTTGTTAACATGTCATTGTGTATCAAAGATAATCTGCTTAAACAGTTTTAACTGGATATTTTTAATAAATTTATAATTTATTTAACTTTTGTTTCGCTTCTTGTTTGGATAGTACATAGCACTGACATTTTTAATTTTTAATTTAATTAGTTAAGTTTAATATTTAGATGCTACTTTTTTTTATAAATAGTGCATGCGGTGTTTACCTTTAAGTAATTGTTGCATTTAACGAACAGAAGTAACTTAAGTAACCATAATGTTGTATTAATGTAAACAATTGTTGGTGCACCTTAATAAAATAAATAAATCACATTGTTATATAAGTCCTTATTGACTAACAGTTTGATTAACATCATCTTAACCGAAGTTAAACAAAAGCTTTAAATTAGCCCTTAGTCTAGATAAAATAAATAAAAAACAAAAATCATAAATTTAATTCATACTTTAATGTAGATCTGAAAAAAAAACAAGGTTTCCCTGTTATTAAAGTGAATAAATTTATTTTATAAAATACAGTTTAAATGACCCAAATCTTTTGCGTAGGTACGTGTTTGTAATTTTAGCGCCAGTATTTAAAAAAAAACCTATTTGCGAATTCGCACTAAGTACTCAGAATGAGCAATACAATCCGCCTATATCCAGCAGGATTTAAGAGCTGTATTCTACTCCGTAAAACCATATTGTTTCTTAATACTAGCTAAGGGGCAATTGCATCAATAGGGTAGGTGCGACCAACCTAAATGACAGCTAGGGATTGCCTATATCGATAAACTTGATTATCGATGTTTTTCCCATATACTAGTGATCGCTCGAAGTTTTGCTTGTAAGAATAGTTTATTTTTGAAAGTATGCAAATTAAACAAAACAGCAACCTAATTCTGGTCATTCTTTATTTTATAACCTTCACTCATCATCGTCATATTGTTTTTACTCCTAACAAATTCTAGTCGATTATTTTAACAATAGTAAATGGGACAGTCATTCTGAAATACACAATACGGAAAAAATATATGTGTAGAGAAGGTTAAAAAATCCTTTTAAAATAAAGAATGACCATAATTGTGTTGCTGTTTTGTTTAATTTGTATACTTTAAAAAATAAACTATTTTTACAAACAAAACTTGGAGCGATCACTGATATATGGGAAAAGCATCGATAATTGAGTTTATCGATATAGGCAATCGCTGTCTGTCATTTAATTTTGCCCCTAATATTCCTTGGTCTGGCTATATGGTTTTACCGAGTGAAATACAACCGCCTGTCTTTGCTGAGGCAAATAGCGCCGTATTCGGTCTGGAACGGCATTAAATGCCTCGCCCCCGTTCCTCCCGGCACGCGTATCTGTATGGGGTTTTAACCGTAAGAGGATTTCACTCCTCAACTATGGGAAAAGCAAAAAAAAAATAGAAAGAAAAAAAAAACTTTTATTCAGCTGAAACATACATTTAGTTAAAAAAACAAAAAAAATTAACATAATGTGACATGACCGTAAGGAGATTTCACTTCTCAACTAAGGGAAAAGCAAAAAGAAAAACAGAAAGAAAAATAAAACATTTATTCAGCTGAAACATACATTTAGATAAGAAAAACATAAAGAAAAAAAATAAATTTATTCAGCTGAAACGTACATTTAGATAACAAAAAATAGCATAATTTAACATAACCGTAAGGAGATTTCACTTCTCAACTAAGGGAAAAGCAAAAAGAAAAACAGAAAGAAAAATAAAACATTTATTTAGCTGAAACATACATTTAGATAAAAAAAAAACATAATTTAACATAACCGTAAGGAGATTTCACTTCTCAACTAAGGGAAAAGCAAAAAGAAAAACAAAAAGAAAAATAAAACATTTATTCAGCTGAAACATACATTTAGATAAAAAAAAAAGAATAATTTAACATAACCGTAAGGAGATTTCACTTCTCAACTAAGGGAAAAGCAAAAAGAAAAACATAAAGTAAAAAAATATATTTATTCAGCTAAAACATACAGAGATAAAAAAAAAAAAAAAATTAACATTAACATTAAGGTGGGGCAGGTGTATCAAGGGGAAAAGTGTTACAAATCAACATATATCCTGATAATAATTATATGGATTGTCGCACTAACGCCGTTAAACACATTATAAAACTTATATCAGTAACAAAAAAACTTAAAACAATAAAACAATACAAAATAAAAAACGCCCGAACAAATACTTGTGAGAAATGCTATTCAATAAACACAGTAAAACTCACATAAAAAAAAATAACCTAACAACAAAGAAACATAGTAAAGTTCAGGTATGAAACCTCTATGGTCTAACGAGGGTGGACCGCTTCCCACACAACGCGTTACCGTTCATCGGCTAAAAACTTAAGGCGCCCAAAGAGACAGATAGACAGATAGACAGATAGACTAGCGGGCCGCGATGCAGCTATCTGTTTGAAAGAGAAGTACAATCTACAAAATGGAATCCTGACCGACCAATCACACAATACATAAGCATAGCATTTACTTAGCTCTAAGGTTTTCTCTGTCAGTTTCGACTGCATAGGTAGGTCATGATAGCCCCCATGCATCGTGATAGTATAGTGTTATGATGGTGGTCAGGATTACATTGTATTGCTTGTAGGGTAAAGTCACCAGAGGTCTGCCAGAGACCTGATTTGAAGTCGGCCCCTGCCTATACTTTGTATGAGTGGAAAGACTACGGGAGATATACTTCTCACTTTTCGAACGCATAAGGTCTCTGGATGATAACTGGTGACTTTACCCTACTTATTTTTCTTATTCAAGAACATGAATTACGCTTTTAATGAAAGTAAGAATAGAGTAAACAATACACTGATACATTTATTTCTTAAGCATGAGTAAAATAGAATTAGTGAAATAAGATAGAATTACAGATTTATTGAATAATCCTTTCCCATAGTTTTTTGTCGGGTAATCTCATATTTATCTTGCTTTCTTAATAAGCTTCAGGACCCGTCAATAAGTCAACTGAGAAAGACTAATACGAACGAAAGGATTATTTAATACATCTGTAAGTACATAGAAAGTAGAGTGCAGATAAATAAAAATACTTATTTTAGTACAATTAAGTTATAAACCTTGACAAAAATAAACAAAGATAATTACTTGAATAAAATACAGATTTTGTTACAACTTTTAGAAACACCATCAAAAATTATTCACTCATAACATAAATTTATAATTATCAGAGAGGTCTGTATCATCATTATCACCTGGGGGCCTAATATGGCCCGTATATCGCGTGATAAATTTTGGATAAGGCATCCGCTGCCTACTGACACGTAAATAAGTGCACGTGTCAAAAAGTGACGGATGCTTTATCCACATTTGACACGTGATATAGACGCAGCCATATTCCCGCTGGTACGAACAAAATGAATGAATAAACTAGTGGTAAAAAACAGTGCGTTAAGTGTACAGACAGGATACAAATTTACTTTTTGATTGGTACAAAGATTCGATAATGTGAAAATTAAGTGAAAGATTTTCCAAATATGACATTATTTTTTTTTATAAAATTAATTACTGCATTTTCCAAGAATTGAATTGTTTATGATAATTTGACAAAACATACTTTGTAAATCAATTATATATAAGTGGCTACACTTAGGACTGCGCCGAGCGTACGCCGGGTGTACAGTGGCGCCCTCATTACTATTATTGTGTTTTCTAACAAACGAAAGTATTTTCTTCAAATAAGTTGGTAGGTTTTTGTACTAAGTACTTGTAAGTTATTGGGTATATCACAACGTTTAATAACAATTCACCTTTGAGTTATCAACTTAACTGAAAAAAGTCTGCCACCATTTCCCGTTAAGCTGACTACTCAAAGGGTAATTGTTATTAAAGTTTGTTACGTGATCCATAAATTGTGTTTTTACTTGCGCTACAAAAATGCATCGTCTGATTTCAAGGAAATTCTTTAGTTAATTAGAAAACACAATAATAGTAATGAGCAGAGCCCGGTTTTTTTGCGGCAAAACAAAAAACTGTCGCAAGCTAGTGTTAGAAATATTTTTTATCGATATATCGATAGTTGTGTAATAGAAGGTTCACAAAATAAAAAAATATTAAAAAAAAATACGTAAGTTTTGTATAAAATTATATAGAAACAGATGCAATTCCTTCTTCGAAATCCACATCAGCACACACAGTAGCACGTGACAATTTATTTGGTTTATGATAGTGATAGGAGTAGATAATCATTAATTTCTCAACATGCTCTGGGAGTAGACAGTTTCTGAAGTGTCTATTATTTTCCATGAGGTAGTATAGTCACTTCATTCAAAGTTTTACCTCTTATTTACCCGATGGGTTAATTTATTACTTGATATGAAAAAGTAGGAGTTAGAATTTAGATGGAATAACACATATAAAACAGTGTCGCGAATAATTGTAAAGTAATGCAAATATAATAATACTCGATATCGATAAAAAAATATTCCTAACACTACACTTGGATTTTTATTCTCACAGAAAAAATGTAAACAAAGTTACGTCACTGTCAAAGTGACATTTCAGGGGATCTTAAAGTTTGGGTCGGCAAGAAATATAATATTAAGTTATCATTTCGCTCGAACCGTGATATAAAAATAAATTTTAGATATAATTGAAATTAAAATCGCATAAATGAGTCACTGGAAAGCGATTACGACGGGAGCACGAATCGTGAAGCGAAGCGAGTGAAGTAACGTCTCAAATCTTTCAAGCAGCCGTCAACTTGTTAACACGGGTGTATCGAGTCAATGATACCAGTGCAATAAATAAATTATGCGTAAAAAAACGGTTTTCACGTTTTAAATTAACACAACAAAGAGTTTATATAAAAATGAAGTATTCCATCAACAGATTAAATTCTTTACTCTTAATTACAATATATAGTTTTTTTATAGACAGTCGATTTCTTATAATTGTGGAAAGTAAAAATATTTTGAATACTGCAAATGTTTTTCGTTTACGGCAACACCTTTGTTTACATTTTTTCTGTGAGAATAAAAATCCGAGTGTAGCTAGATTGCGACAGTCTCTTGTTTTGCCGCGAACAATCCCGGCTCTAGTAATGAGGGCGCCACTGGACGCTCGACGTTTGCTCGGCGCAGTCTTAATGATTTCACCCAAGGTAATCAAGTGAAAAAATTTAAATTAAACGAACTATGAATAAGGATCCATTGCAAAGGTACAAAAAAATGTGTTTTTTTACCGCTAGTGTCGGTAGAAGTGAAGAGATCGTTTCTTGCCTAAAGTGGATTTTTTTCTAATAGAAGACCTAGTCTAATTGCTGTTAATTTAGATTAAATTTTAATTATATATTTAAACGCCATTATATTAAATACATGAAACCCCTGCAACCGTTTTGACTTTCATAGGTAATTTTTGATAAAATACAGAAAAAACTCTAACGGTTTAATGACAATATTATTTTTTATATAATAATACCATGTTTATTTAATTTAAATGCGGTCTTTGTAATAAACAAGCATATGGCCTTTTTTTTAATCCGAATCAGGTAACAAAACCCGGTTTTAACAGAGGTTAACTGATAATGCCGCGAGTTGTTAGAAGAAGGTAGTAAGCGACACAGAGCTGTATCACGCTATACGACCATTTTATTTTTGCGACGTCTATTAGACGTCGTTCGCGGAGGGTTAAAAAAATTACATTTCTTATGTCCTAACATGAAACGTCTGGCACCAATTTGCTACGTAGATAACAGAGTCTGAACATCGATACGGGACATGAAAACTAAATCTAACGCACACAATATTGCACGCGTTGAATTAGAATATTGGTGCGAGACTTGATACAACACTAAGACGGTATTAGAATAAAGTGGGTCTATATTAGAATCCCTAATCGTTGTTTGTCATAATACATCGTTTGTCCTAACTTTCGTTTGTTCTAAAACCATATTCATCTGCATTTTATTTTTTATGGGTTGTAATACGATCCTACAGTTTCAGACCGTTTGGAAATGCTTAGCCTCCGGAGAGACTGCATCTCTCTGCATTTTTTACCGTCTGTATAATGGAGAGTGTTCCGAGGAACTGTTTGGACTGGTGCCAACTACCTCGTGCTACCATCGCACTTCTCGTCATCGGCAGGGTGTTCATTCCCATTTTCTTGAGCCAATGCGCTCAACTACGCGCCGGTTTTCTAGAACGTTTCTGGCGCGTACTATACGAATTTGGATCGAGCTTCCTGCTGAGACTTTCCCAACGCGCTACAATATGGGGCTTTTTAAAAGGGGTATCATTAAATTTCTTCGAGACCGGCAACGCATTGGTGACGCCTCTGGTGTTGCAGATGTCCATAGGCGGCGGTGACCACTTCCCATCAGGTGGGCTGAAGTCGAAGGCAATAATTTTTTTTTACCCTAATCTAATTGCAGGTGTTTTAAAAAATCTTGAAAACGATCCGATAACGGTTGTGTTTTTCTGGTGTTGCCACACAAAGTGTAGTAATGTAGTCTTTGTTAACGTTTTAGGCGTGAATTGTTTTTGTTTTTTTTTATTTATTGTATTAAATTGTCGCTAGTATTTGTAATGTTAACTGTTTACTGTTACCCGTGTAATTTTTAGTTAGTTTTTTAAGTCACGGTCCCTCTGAAAATCAGCGCCGCCCCGGCACAGTGCTGAGAGGGGTCCTATTTAATGTAATGTCTTCCTTTTTACTTTATATTCTTTTATATTGTTTTTTTCTTATGTTTGCAATGAATAATATTTTCTATTCTATACTAAAAAATATTAAACAATAATTAGGACAAATGATGCCTTAGGACAAACGATATTAGGGATTCCGACCGACCCCCGCATAAAGTATTTTATAGTTAACAACACCTATACTCATAAACCACCACTTAAATACTCAACCTCATTCTCATACTGTAGTTTTTTTTTTGTTGCTGTTTATATACTAAGACTTTTAAAATTAACCTATAATATAACCTGAATACTTTGCTACACACAATTTAAGTGCCATGCATACCTTACAAATTAAGCACAAAAAGTAAAAGTAAAATAACTAAAATTCACTTATCTAAGCTTATGTTAGTTTACTGAACTAAAATTTAATTAAATTTCTTAAATTAAAGTTAGAATTTTTACACATTACCTCCTGGTTTGACGCAACCTTTTTTGGTTTGTTTTTCTTTTTTATAAAAACCGCGACCTTACTTACTACTTTTGACGGTATGACGCAACATTTTTTTTTTAATTATAAAAACCGTTTCTACAACACTTATTTGACTGATTATGACGGTATGGCGCAACCTTTTTTTGTTTGTTTTTTTTTTATAAAAACAGTTACGACACATTACAAATATTAAATTATTTTTTATTACCTAGTTCTATACTTTTACTGTACTTTTTTTGTTTTTTGTTTTTATAAAAACTGTTACGACATTACACATCAAGAAAAAATCTTACGAGTGAGATAGAGGGCAGAAATGGTTGGGAAACGCTGGTGGATTATGATTGCGTCAAACACAGGCTAATTTAAAAATGCATGAAAATTCGCACTGCACTTTTAGAAACTATATATTATATCTATATTATTTACATTATGTATTATATATTTTCGCGAATTTTATAGTCATTTTATTGCTCAATGTTTGCATTGTCTTGGCGGTCCTCTTTATAATAGGAGTGCAGTACAACAAAGCTTACCACCAATATGACCCAGACTGTAACGACACAGCAAAAGCATTCAGTGGCACATCGCTTTCATGTAACCCGCCTGAAAGAAAAATTTAAATGAAATAATAGAGTTTTATCTTTGCCCATATTGCAAATCCTCTATGACGGGTTCATTAACTGTGGGTTATGCATAACCCACAGTAAAACCACATATAATACAATAAAACACAAATTAATTTGAGTTTTGCGTTCCGATTCACGTAACAGCTTCATTTCAATCACGATGCGAGATATAATAACTACATTACTATTTGACGTAACGCTAGTTCTAATCTGAAACGTTTCTGAACGTGTCATTCTATTGTGTAGAATGTCAGATTTACCTTTCGGTTGTGTAGGAAGTTCAGTTGCTGTCCGTACCAGGGTATAACGAAATTAAATCGTAACGAAATCTATATATTTATGAGGTAAAAAATAAGTAAGATACTCACTTCATGCCCTTCCTAAGACGTGCGATTTCTTGTTGAATCGGGATCTGGTCGGCAGCACTCGCAAAATGTTGACGAGGTGGAGTACGAGATCCGCTTGGAAATTTTAAAAATAATTATAATTATTTTATAACCATTACAATTATTGTAATGGTATAAAATAATATTATTATAAATAGTATTATACTGGTTCCACTCACTTCGTTACGACATTCATACATAAAAGATAAAAAAATATAAAACATGTTTATTCAGTAAGTAGGCCGCACGGGCCCTTTTACACGTCAAAAATCTACCATACATACAATCACACCTCATTCCCGTGGGCAAATACGACTTCCTTTCACTTGCTACAATCCAGACCAACTTCCCCCGCTTCCTCCACTCATGTCAAATACCAACGATAATTTTAATAGCGCATTTATAAATCTTCATAAAAACAACAGTATCATGAGGCCACTAATGCTCGAGTTAGTATTTCGAGATCTGAATCTCGATATAACCATACCGTCGGTGTATCATTTGGATAGAAAACTCGATCATTTTCCCTTGAAACTGTAAAACGTGATTGGAAACAAAAAACCCGACAGGTTTAATTCAAACGTGACATTATTTTCGCACGTTTTTGGTTGAATCTCCCAGACTTCACGATCGTTGACAGCACGTTTCTTTTAAATAGTCGAGTGATCATAACTTGGTGAAGCATTTTTTTTAAAGTCGACATTGTGGAAGTCATGTTGACATCTCAACAATATCATGAAAATAACGGTGTCTGGTTATTAACCTTTTCAATTCGATTGGTACCAGGGTATAATGTGAAATCTATACATAATAATATGTGAACGATAAAAAAATGTAAACTTACTTGTGATCCCCTGTAGGGCCGACGGGGACTTCTGAGATTGCAGGAGGAGTGCAAATATTTGACGAACCTCCTTCTGGGTCCTTGCGATCAGCAGGAGTGTTGCTTAGAAATGTTTAAAATAATTGTTATTTTATTTAATAACCATTACAATACTTGTTCCACTCACTTAGTTACGATATTCATACATACATACATACAATCACACCTCATTCCCGTGAGCAAATACCACTTCCTTCCACTTGCTACGATCCAGACCAACTTCCCCCGCTTCCTCCACTCATATCGAATACCTTCGATAATTTTAATAGCGCATTTATAAACCTTCATAAACACAACAGTATCAAGAGGCCACAAATACCCAAGTTAGTATTTCGAGATCTGAATTTCGATATAACCATACCATCGGTGTATCATTTGGATATAAAACTAGAACATTTTCCCTTGAAAATGTAAAACGTGATTAGATCCAAAAAAACCCGACAGGTTTAGTTCAAACGTGATATTATTTTCGCACGTTTTTGGTTGAATCTCCAAAACTTCACGATCGTTGACAGCACGTTTCTTTTAAATAGTCGAGTGATCATAACTTGGTGAACCATTTTTTTTTAAGTCGTTATTTTAGAAGTCATGTTGACATCTCAACAATATCGTGAAAATAACGGTCTCTGGTTATTACCTTTTCGATATGTGCCATGAAAGCATTAGGATGGCAGATAAGCCACGACGCAAGAATATTATGGACATGTTTAAACAGGTGTTTGATTTGATTGGTACCTGGGTATAATGTGAAATCTTTACATATGTGCACGATACAAAATGTTAAAACACTTACCGGTTTTCTTCTTTAGGACGAACGGGGATTGCGAAGCTTGCGGGAGAAGTCCAAATGGTTGAGTAATGCCCCTCTGGGTCCTCGCGCTCATCAGGAGCGTTGCTTAGAAGTGTTAAAAAAATATATATTATTTAATAACCATTACAATACTTGTTCCACTCACTTCGTTACAACATTCATACATACATACAATCAAACCTCATTCCCTTGGGCAAATACCACTTCCTTCCACTTGCTACAATCCAGACCAACTTCCCCCGCTTCCTCCACTTATATTTCACCAACGATAATTTTAATAGAACATTTATAAACCTACATAAACACAACAGTATCAAGAGGCCACAAATGCTCGAGTTAGTATTTCGAGATCTGAATCTCGATATAACCATACCATCGGTGTATCGTTTGGATATAAAACTAGAACATTTTCCCTTGAAAATGTAAAACGTGATTAGATCCAAAAAAACTCGACAGGTTTAGTTCAAACGTGATATTATTTTCGCACGTTTTTGGTTGAATCTCCGAAACTTCATGATCGTTGACAGCACGTTTCTTTGAAATAGTTTAGTGATCATCCGGGCTCGGAAACCTGGTTAATTTTATTAACCAGCTCGCCAGAAGCGCCATACATTTCAAAAAGAGCATTTTCATTTCGTTTCCGCTCGGGACAGAATAGATATTATTACGGTTTTGATAAAAGAGCAAAATGAAACTGTTCCCGCTCAAAAAACCGGTTAATTTCGCTCGCTAATTTGTTCGCACCGCCCACCAGTCCCACCACCCCCTTCTCGTTTTTCCTAATAGGTTAGTAGCTAGCTCTTCAGTTAGTTGCATTTTGACTTGCTCGCGTGACTTATGATTGTATGATTCCAAGCAGCGTCGGCCGAACGATGCTCCAACCATTTGTCACTTGATATTAACCAGGTTAATCCCAGCGGTCATAAGGCTCGCGAATCGATTCTGCTCCCAGCGAGCGATTACGAAAAACCTAGTTTAGAACCATATTAACCGGTATTTTTTGAACCGTTCCCAAGCCCCGGTGATCATAACTTGGTTAACCATATTTTTTTAAAGTCGATATTTCGGAAGTCATGTTGACATCTCAACAATATCGTGAAAATAACGGTGCCATGAAAGCATTAGGATAGCAGATAAGCCACGACGCAAGAATGTTATGGGTATAATGTGAAATCTTAACATATCGCACTGATAGATCAAAACAATAGTATTTAACTCAAAAATAAAACTGTATTCCAAAATAAACTTTAATACAACTTCTATGAGCTTGAAACAAAACTATCAAAGATTTTGAGTTGATACTGTTTTGATCTAGCAGTGCGATAATATGCACGATAACAAAATGTTAAAATACTTACGTGTTATCACCTGTAGGACGTTCGGGGACTGCGAAGCTTGCAGGAGAAGTCCAAATGGTTGAGTAATGTCCCTCTGGGTCCTCGCGCTCAGCAGGAGCGTTGCTTAGAAGTGTTAAAAATAATTAAATTATTTACAGCACACACACACAGTTGACAGCACGTTTCTTTTAAAAATAGTCGAGTGATCATAACTTGGTGAACCATTTTTTTTAAAGTCGATATTTCGGAAGTCATGTTGACATCTCAACAATATCGTGAAAATAACGGTCTCTGGTTATTACCATTTCGATATGTGCCATGAAAGCATTAGGAAGGCAGATAAGGCACGACACAAGAATGTTATGGACATGTTTAAACAGGTGTTTGAATTAATTGGTACCAGGGTATAATTTATATGTATATGTATGTCCACGGTTAAATATCGTTAAAATAATAACTTACCGGTTATCATTTGCTGGGGCGCCGTCAGTGAAGTTTACAGGAACAGCCAAAATAGAGGGATTAATACCATCAATGACCTGACGTGCAGCGCGGCCAACACTAAGAAACGGTAATAAAATAATAACCAGTAACATATTTGATCCATATACAATCACACCTCATTCCCGTGGGCAAATACCACTTCCTTCCACTTGCTACGATCCAGACCAACTTCCCTCGCTTCCCACACTCATATTAAAACTTGAATGAGCGTGGCCTTACATAAAATGTAGTGTGTTAAATAAATTAATACTTACCCTGGCGGATTAAAGTATACGCGCTGGGTGATCCTTTCCTCAAGCACTCCTTCGTGCTCTTCCACGGTGGACATCCTATTCAGCGTGAAAAGTAAAAACAGTATTATAACAACCTACTCGAAATGTAACAATTAAATGCTGTCATTTTAGTACAAAATATTACATTGTAAGAATATGTAGTTTATAAAGTGCTTCAGCCATAATATGGATACACCTCTTGATAGTTAAAAAATTAAAACTCTGCCGTAGAGTTTTTCTTTTGCATCTAAACTGATATTATAAAGAGGAAAGATTTGTATTTTTGTATGTTAACGTATAAGCTCAAAAACAACTGGACTGATTTAAAAAAATATGCCACCTAATGGTGGATTATCCTTGAGTTTTTTCTGCGCGCGCGGAGTGTAAACAGATAACGACCTCTACATCTAACAAAACCTGCATAAACTTTAATACAAAAAAGGTAATCGAAAGAACATGGCTAAACTGAAGTATTTGCGACTGATCATGTATAATAAACATTGTAACTAGTAATATGTTATGCTATTGAGCTGAATAATGTCGTTCATTGAATACAAAACGGACACAATCCGAAATGAGTCAGTGTTGCATTTTAAAATTAGAAGCGGTTGGAATACGATTTTTAATGGAAGAGGAAATTATTTTGGAATGTGTCTGTTTTGTATTCAATGAGCGATGTATTCAGCATGAAAAAAGGTTCAGGAACTTTTCAAATTGTTACATACCTGAAAATAGATCGTAACATTTTACCAAAGGGATCGTCACATAAGATTAATATTATCTGTTATCTGTCAGGTCTTAATGGCGAACAAAAAATATGAGAAACTAAGTAAAGTTCTAGGAGAATAATAAACATGTAATAATTCATTAATGAATTTTCGAATGTTACGAGCTATAGGTAGACCAGATAAGTGAGTCCTCGCCGGCGCGGTACAGGGGCGCGGGGGTATGACGACAGAGGGGACCGAGAGAGGGGTGGGCGGCAGGCGCGCATAGTGTGATACACAAGAGGTGATACGTGCACTGGGTAGTTCTTAAGATATGTGACGTCATGGCGGTTAACAGATGGCTTTGCTCAAAGGAATATCTTGTTGATATTCAACAGAGTTCGGGTCCAATTTCTTTTTTCTAAAATGTTCGTATTGTTTGGTTTGACTATTAAGTTTGTCTCCGAAAATTTCCCGACTCATCTTGAGAAATATGCATGTGCATATCCCACAAAGCGACCGCAACTGTCAACACATGTGATCGCTTACCACGTAAATGAGTTACGGCAAGCTAAGCGGTAAGAATGCGCCTGCCGCCCGCTCCTCGCACGGTCCCCTCTGTCGTCATACCCCCGCATCCCTGTACCGCGCGGGCGAGTACCCATTAAAATTGTCTGTCTATAGTAGGAAATTTCTATAATTCGTTTAGCCATGTTCTTTAATCAGTGTTATTCACCGCCGTTACCCGCCCCCTATTTTACAAACACGGCAAACCATATTGTCTTTGACTTAATATCTGATTTACCTGACATTAAATGGTAACAGGTCAAAGACGATAATATGGTTTTTACAGATATAATAGAGGCTCTGTGTACTTACTCCAGGATTTCAAGTGATCCGATGGGAGCTAAGGTGCCCCGTTTTCCTTTACGGGTTACTTCCTTAAAAATGAAGTATTCCACACTGTAACAGAAATATAATTGCATTATATTAGTGTTCACAAAGGAGAGAAAAGGCTTGTCTCTGGGTAAGCGTGTACCTCCCTCGTCGTTAACAAGTGAGACTGAGGTAAACAAAACCATTAAAAAAAAACTAGGATATAAACAACAAACTTACCACTTATATGTATAGTTAGACTAAATTGTCTTCTTAAAGCATTACCAGTAATACTGCCCTGATAAATAAAAATCACGTATATGCAATTTTATACTCAAAGCAAATTGAACCCCCTGTCATGACAATAAGGTCACTAATATGAGGGTTAAGTTTACTTTTCATCTCTCCTGTTCAGAAAGTTTAATTTTGATGGGTAGATAGCCGGGTGGAAAATTATGTTTTCACCCCTAGGGTAGAAAGTTTTTTTTTTATAGTTACGATTGGCCACGGAGTTGGCCAATTACAGAAAAACAACATTTAAAAATTATTCCTCTATTCTGCTGCCCGCCTTAATGCCATGATAACATAGCATGACAATTTTTTTTTCAATTTCGGCTTGGCCATCTAGAAAATACACATACTGCCAACATTAGAAAAGTTTAATCGAGTTGGTCACGACCAAGGAGCTTATATACAAAACCGGAGGTTGAACATCAAACATCCGTTCGAAACAAGAAATTTGACCTTTATTACGTCATGAATATATTCCATCTTCTTCCTCACAATCGAAATGAAAAGTAGTGTATCTAACTCGGGTGAAATTACCCATTTCCCCTCAAACTATTGGCGCTCTCACTTCGTTCGAGCGCCAGAAATATCTCGGATGAAATGGGTTACTTTAAACCCTTGGTTATCAATCTACTATTGACATTCAAATTGCACACGAGTCCTTTTCATCTAGAAGGGTAGTATGAATGTTAAATACTTAGTTTTGTCGTTTCTTTTGCTTTTTTTTTCTTATGAAATAATACATAGTCTTCGAACCCAAGTCCAAAGTTGGGTTTCTCAGTTTTTTCTGTTTTTTCTGAACCCATTAACTGTCTAATGTCTAAAGTATACCTACAGAACTCGTAGGTATGGTCAAGGTTGTTAAAATACACCCTTAAATTCTACATATTACTAAGTAAGCGTAATACAAACATCAAAAATGTCCAAGCATCGAAAATTATCAGATTACAACATATATAAAGTATCAAAATGATTTAAAAATATTATTGATCCTCGGTTTTTCATGTTTGAATTTTAGTACATGTATTATTAAAGTTCAGCGGTACACGCTACAAGTGCTACGCTGTAGCATTGTAGCTTCTAGTTGCGTAATTATGCCATCGAGTCATTGGCGTTGGCGCTAAATGTGCGCAGGGGGCCTAATATGATAAATTTTGGATAAGGCATCCGCCACCTTCTGAAAGGTAAATAAGTATACTTGTCAACAAGTGACGGATGCTTTTTCCATAGTTGACACGCGATATATGGCCAGTTCCTATATTCATACAGGCAAATGTCAAATTTTAACCCGAGGTAAGCCTTATCTATCCGCAGTTTGAATATAGGAACCTGACAATAGACGCAGCCATAACTAGGCCCGCTGTTCGCTGGTTTTATTCACAAAGAAGCTCAGTTAAGAGGCAAAAAGTTATCAAAATTGACCTAGTCCCAGGTAAAGTTTGGGAACTAGACAATGATGCACCTACAGGCATTCTTAAAAACTAAGAAAATATCCTCGACCTAGGAACAAAATACATGCTTAAAATATCTGCCCATACTGAGAGGGCCACGACATACTAGACAACGCGCAGGGCAACTTAACTTGGCTGGTTAATAATCGAAGTGGAAATTGAGAGTGGGTTATTTAAGAGGAAAAATTGAAACGGCTGGATCAAACTTTTTTTGTTTTTTCCAAGTTAATTTTGTTTTACCCTAGGCTCTGCAGCAAGACAGACGTCGTGACTGCATTAAATAAAATTTGTATTTGAATAAATATAAGTACTCCAATTTATTTGCCTTGTTTGTTGAATCTAGCAATAAATAAATTTAAAACTATTTAAAAACAAGCATAATTAAAAAAAAAAAACATAATCAACGTATGACTTGGCAGTATTGTGTAAGACCTAGGTTAAAAATCTCATGCAGAAGATTAAAAAAAAAATTGGCGTGAAACAAGTTTTTGTCTCGTTCTGGACTATTAATTAGTTGTTTTCTTTGTAAAGTTTGTTGTGTTACGGAATATACATTGTCGCTGTTTTATTTCCTCGTTAGCAAAGTTTTTTTTTAGGCTAAGGAATCCAGGGGGCAACATTTTGCCTATGTCTGATTATAAATCGTTAAATTGTTACTGGAAAAAAATTAACTATCCAAATAGAAATGTCAAGTTTGAGAATAAAAACTGGCAGACCCTGTCTACTGTGTACAGTCGCAAAACGAAAAGGTTGACCAGTTTTCAAATAATTAATTTTCGCGTTGCAAGCACATGGTACCTTTTTAAACTGTGTAACAGACGAGAGAAATAATATTGAACGAATAGTGGCTGTTGTTTATACGTGACCATAACAACCCTTTTGTACCGACCAATAAAGACTAAGTTCAGTTAACCAATAGTGGCTGTTGTTTATACGTGACCATAGCAACACTTTTGTAACGACCAATAAAGACTAAAGTCGTTCAGTTTGAACTAATAATGTCCGTTGTTTATACGTGACCATGGTAACCATGTATCTGGGGGCATGTAGTGAAATGACATTCATTATGTTATGACGGAATGTGTCATACTCGGTCGATAAGCAGATACTGATAACTTATACTGAGCAAGCAAATACAGATCTTAAGGTGGTCAACCTTTTCATTCCGCGACTGTACATACAGGGTGCCTCTGACCATGGGGCTTTAAATGCAAGGATCGATTCTACTCGCAAAACTGGGCATCTTATGTTAAGTAACTTTTTAAAAACATGTCGTTTTAAATATTTTCGTTTTTCATACAAACTAAATGTAATTTTTAATGTATACGATACAACACTAAGTTGACAGCACATTGATAAATGTTTATCTTAAAGAGATGTCAAATGTGAAATGAATAAAATCACGTCATTCGCCCTTTAATTAATTAAATCAGGTACTACTTTCATCACAAGTAAGTACAATTAAGGCAGCAATTATTATGATAACTGTTATAATAATAATTGTCAGATAAAAGTAAAAACAAGTTTCTTTAGTAAAAGATTTAATGTTTCCTTTATCACAAGTAAAACATAGCACTCAAATCAAATATCTTCATAATAAACAATTTATTTACACTCGCTGTCGATGTCGTATTGAATTTTCAACATGCCTTCCCTCCCGTCGTATACAAGTTTCGTATCTCTTTAAAATTGATCTTTGTACAGACTGTAAACTAGACAAACGAATCTTACGAAAACTGTTGATGATCTTTTCTCTCATAGCTTCTATCGTATCAGTCTCTGTGGCAAAAACGTCATCCTTTACGGGTCCCCATAAAAAAAAATCAAGGGGCGTTAAGTCCGGTGATCTTGGTGCCCATCGATGAGGACCAAATCTTCCTATCCAGCGGTTTTCAAAAATGTCACTTAGTCTGTTACGGACTGCGACCGAAGAATATGCAGGTGCACCATCGTGCTGGTACCAAATTTCGGCACGGCCACTTGGCAAGCTATTTAAATAACTAACACCGTGCTCATTTAAAAGCCTCAGGTATTTTTCAGAGTTCAAAGTGCCATCAATGAACACGGGGCCTATAATAGTATCGTTAATAATGCCAGCCCATACATTCAGGGACCAACGATATTGATGAGCAGTTCCCTTAGTCCGATGGGGATTGCAATTGTCTGTAGACCAATAATGGACATTTCTGCGATTCCACATACCATTGCGGCAAAATGTGCTTTCGTCTGTCCAGATAACACTTTTAAGAAAATCTGGATTTTGGCCATGTTGTTCTAAAAACCATTCACAGTAAGCTTTACGTATTGGGAGATCCCTCGGTAATAACCCGTGTACCTTTCCCGGTTTGAATGGGTGACGTTTGTTCTTTTTTAACACTTTTTGAACTGCCGAATGATGGATTCCAAAAATTCTAGCTGCGACCCGTGTACTGAAGCAAGGATACTCGGCAAAATAATCCAAAACTCTGTTTTGGACTTGTAATGGCAATGGATTGCCCACGGCTTCCACCTGCGTATTGCCGGTAATAGGTCGATTCTCTCTTATCCGTTGAACTGCATTTACTATTACACGAGAGTTATGTGGATGCCTACGATTCGGAAACCTTTCTCGGTAAAGTCTGAGTGCTTGGGCTCCGTTGCCTTGTGTTTCTCCGTACAACAACACCATATCAGTCAATTCTGCTGAAGTGAACACTTGACTTGGCATTTTTGAATTTGTGGTAATCTTCTTCTCTTTATTTGTATTAATCGTTAAACTAAATAAATTTCCTTTGACAGCAACGTTTTTAATTGACAAATTTTATTTTTTTAAATAAGTTGTATGTTGTACCAAAAAAGGTACCAAACAAACCGCTTTATGGCACATTTGAAAAAGAGTTTGTAAGCGGAATAGAATATTATCAAGACCCCCGTACCAAGGAAATGTGGCCCTCGTACCACGAGACAGCGATAATACCGCTATGTCCGATACACTGATTTAACGATTAAACTTTGAGGATCAATAAATTAGCTAAATTTAAGTAAATTCGAACCTAGAGTAGAATCGAACCTTGCATTTAATGCCCCATGGTCAGAGGCACTCTGTATAAGGTGCTTACAAATTAGTCACGGATATTTTAAGAGATAATACATTACATTAAAATAATAAACTTTTAACTGCAATTAAGGAACCTTTGTATATCATTTTATTGTTTTGATTTACCGAACAATAAATATAAATTATAATTAATCTTTAAAATAATCAGTCCCTATTATGTACCTGTCAAGATGTTTAACACTGTTTGTCAAAAGTTGTTTTTCGTAAATGTCAAGTATTTTATTTATCACCTTTAAGAGGCGACTTGAATGATAGTTTAAAGAGGTTCTAGAATGTCTAAAGAGGTCTCATTTAATTATCTTATTAACAGGGTGTTTTAACGTAGCAAATTTGTTTCCTAGTTTTCTCCAAAAAAACATAAGAAAACCTATGATGTTTCATACTTAAATGTACTCCGAGAACCGAGACCATCAGCTGTAAAAATATCCGTGACTTGTATACTTGTATTGTAATTCACAAAAACCGTTGAGCTCTGGCTGTATTGACGGCTCATGATAAATGTGATCTTATGCGTGAACTGGACCGGCAGCAAAAAAACTGGTTGGCTATTATTCATTTAATTTTACCAGTAAAGTAACAAAACAATGTAAAAAACCTCGTAACACGCTGATAAAATATGTATAAAACTATACATAACACTAACTACCATACACAAAATTAATCTAAAAACTAGGGTTAAGACTTTTAATGGCAAATCGTGGTTCTAGAATGCATGGAGTCACTTTTTTCGAATTATTATTTTACTTTTTGACCTTCATTGTTATCATAATAATATTTCAAAATTTATTTTAATGCATTTTGGCACATTTTTCAATTATTAGTACGTACGGATAAAGCGAACTATAAATGTGTTTAGTCTATTTTAAAATATGACGACACTGAAGGCCAAAGAGTGGTATGTCACTACACTCACTACATAGTATAAAACAAAGTCGCTTCCCGCTGTCTGTCAATCCGGTATGCTTAGATTTTTAAAACTAAGCAACGGATTTTGATGCGTTTTTTTTTACTAGATAAAATTATTCAAGTTTTTATTTATAACAAATTCTGTTTTATGTACGGGTGTTACAGAAAACTCACAAAAACCAAAGCAAAGCGCGCGGGGGTCGCTAGTTGATAATAATTATGAAATAGCGACTCCATTGATTCTAAAACCACGCTGTGCCACCAAAGTCCTAGCTCTACTAATAACACTTGAGTGCACTTACCAATATTTGAGCGAAATGTTGAATACTCAACTGACCTGGATCACGCTAGACTCAAAAGGGGGGGAGGTTAGGAAGTGATCATTTAAAATTACGGGGCGAATCGAAAATCGCTCATTGCCGAAATATTAGAATTTTAAAATACACTTTTTTCACACTACACTTACATCTCAACAAATAACACTTGTATCTCAAAATAGTACATTACTTAACAAGGGCTGTAAAAGAAAGAAAGCCCGAAATCGCAGGTATTTGAGACCCGAGCCGTAGGCGAGGGTTGTAAATATGCGATAGAGGGCTTTCTTTTTTACTGCCCGTGATGAGTACACAATTTTACGTCTTCACCTGGCCACAATGCGAGTTTTACCGTGCGCGCAGCGTGCGATAAAACTCACATTATGGCCAGGTGTTACGTAAAATAACATTATATTTCGGTATCGTTGATTATGCCTACCTAATATTTCGAAGCTGGTGATTTGGGAATCTGATAAAGAGAGTAGTCTGGTATTTTGAAATTTGTTTTTTTAGGAGTGAGCGTCGAATATAGCATGTGTGTTTTCCTTGTACACACAGCAACACATCTAGCTATACACTTCAGAAATATGAAATATTGCATGAAAGAGAGTCGCACTAGAATGCGTATGTTGTTGACATAATACACGTATATACATCTCTTTCTTTTTCTCTCTGCTCTGTCTTTAATGGTTAGTTAGGTGTGATGTTGTGTGTACAAATTAAATTTTAAGTAATCATTTACTTAAACTTTAGTTTAGTGAATCATTTATTTACTTATGTATAATGGGTATTTAATTTTGATATACCTATTAGATTATTAGCTACACACTCTGAATATCTAAGTGATTTATGCTAAGGCGACATATCGTAGTCCCGTTACTCATAAACCTGGAATAAGCTTGGATTAGTTTATGCCATGCTTTGTCACTTTCTGTCAGATGCAAATGTCACAATTATTCCACGTTTATAAGTGGGTAAGGCGCTAAGAAGGTCGTTAAATTAAATCCTTTAGGAAGTCCTAGAAAAAGAAACTGAATGTAAATACATTCATTTGATTATTTGTAACGCTAACGACACGAAAGGACAAAGACGTTAAGGTTTGAACTTTTAAATTCGTTATCGAATTAATTTTTCCCGATCTTTGGTCAGTTTTTTATTCATCCCGGTTAAAATATAGACAGTTTAAAATTTATCTTAACATGTCGATGGTAAAAATGGTAATTGGCGTAAGTATAGAAAATTTTTACAGTACATGTTAGCTGTCCTTTACGTTAACGGTCATTAGGATAATTTTACAGTACAATTTAGTTGTCCTTTACGCCACAATTTAATGGCGATTGTGAGACAATCGTCCCGTCATAGAATTACCAGTACTAAGTTATACACGGTATCCGGTCTCATGTCCAAAATTTGGCTTTCAAGCTGTTTTTTAAGTTAGTTTTAGTACAATCTAAGCAATTTAAACGGTTTCGGAAAAAACACGAAATAGTCGATAGCTGAAAAATCTACCTTTTGTGGTACGTAAACGTAATACCAACATCAAAAAGGTTCAAGCATCGGAAATATATCACTACATAATTTTAATGTCTGTATTTTAGAACAGTGCTAGTGATGCTACGAGTGCTACGCTGTAGCGCGTAGCAGTATTTTTCTGCTATGTAGCGATAATAAATGCTACGAACACTGGACCGGACACTATGGAGTTTAAGGGTTTACATATTTATAACTTAAGCGGTCCTTAACTGTAGCTTAAGCTCTCCAGCAAGGTGACCTTGGTCGGGGGCACGGTTGCTAACGCCGTCGAGTTTCCGTAGAGCACACGATATGGCTCCATGCTTTTCAAAATTTAACTTTTGTGTGCTAGTGAGGAGAAAAAAGAAAAAAGAAAAGAATATTGATGAAGCGATGGCTGAAGGAACGACTATTACTAAGTGTTTTTTTATCTGTCCAATCCAAATCTAGTTAATTTTTTATTTTTTTTTACTTGAATTTATTTATTTGAACTGAACTTACTAAGGATCCATTACAGGAAATAATTTATTTATAATAACTAATATACAGTAAACAATAATAATTATAATAATTAAATTTATTGAATTTATTAGACTTCGACGATATTCTTAACTTCCTGAGAATGGAAAAATACATACATACATACATACATAAACTCACGCCTTTATTCCCAGAGTGGGGTAGGCAAAGCTACAGAATTTCCAACAACTATAAAAACTTTTTGATAATTCTGTAACCACATTTTGCACACTTAGGCGAAGATATTTATTTGGTTGTAAACCACCTTCTACACGATCGCAAACCAGCAAGGTCACCTTCGCAGAAAGCTTGTTTGCTCACCGTGTAGTAGCCGCTTTAGTTATACTTTAAACATAATGCCAAATATATTTTTATGAGAAAAATTTTGGATAGGTATAGTGATGTGATGAGCATACACCGGATTGACGGGGGCAAAAATGTACCAGTGCTAGAGATTTATTAAATATCGACAACTTTTTTCGTGACATATGGATCTTTACGTTTCTCGCAATCGTAAGTCGTACCGTTATCTTCTATATCTGAATCATCGGCTTTCCATGAAGGTAAAGGATCTTTTTTTTTTCAACGCATTTTTAAACGACTTACAAACCAAAAAAATATCTCTATTTGTCGGAATGCTAAAGAATATTATTGTACTAAATACATTTGTTATTCAATGTAATATCAATGGTTGTCAAAAGTGACTCGAGTCCAGAGTCAATGTCAGACAGCGGTTGATTATAGTTGCGATAAGTATAAATAAAAGAGGTTTGCGTATAATTACAAGGTATTCAAACTTGGCCATTACTTTATGATAATGATGATTAAAAATTGCTTTTTATCGATGTCGATAAACTTAGTCGACATTAAATGAACCACTAGCACATACACATTAGGTACATTTTTGCCCCCGTAAATTCGGTGTATGCTATGAGGCAGGGTTCACGCTTTTCATAGCACGAAATATAAGACTAAAGCGAGCTATGGAGTCGACATTCATATTAAAACTCGCCCCATACTTATACTTATACTCAATCATGTATATCATTTGACAGTTAATTCATATCATTAACATTTTTTTTCCTATTTGTATAAATTTGAACATAATATAATGAGAGGCATTACTCATATAACTACATGCTTTATGGATATTAATACTTACCTAGGTACCTTCACAATAATATGGTTATGATCGTAACACATTTACATGAAAAAAAATTACAATAAATAAAATCGAGTACTTATGAGTGTAACGCTAGTTTTAATTTTAATGTCGACTCCATAGCTCGCTTTAATCTTACCGTGCTGAGATAACTTGAATCATGAATGATAACAAACACAATAGATTGAAAGAAGTTTTAATGAGAGTTAAGTTAACATTTGATTCTAGAGAAAATTCTAATAGGTTGGGTTAAGTTATGGTAATAGATAGATAGATAGACTACGAAATTCTTCCGTTTTTCCTGTTGCTTTAAAGCAATGGGCAGCAGCAATTAGGACGGTAGGTACTTGACGGAGCCTCCGAGTTTCTGTAAAAAATCGGAACGGCCTTGTGAGGCAATATTTTTTATGATTTTCGATTTTGTTTCACGTAGAAACTAGATCTGTTCATTCTACAAAAAATATTCTTTGAAAATACACAACCATGAAAACCTAGTGTTTTTAAATTAAAGAACATATTCAACATGATGGAAGTTGATCTACGTATGATAATACTCCGATATAAATATGTCGATTTGGTATTAATTTGGTACATGTTTAAATACACAATCCCAAAATGGCACTAACTGGCGCCAAATGACAACGACTGCTGTTCTGAGAGATTTGCTTACACCGATATTTTTTATTACGTCATGCAAAAAAATAATGTATAATAGAACTGATTGCTTTGAATGTTTAGTGTTAATTTTGTGAAATGACTTTTAAAAACGCCCAAAACTTTATAGTTAAGTGGTCGCCGTAATACTGATCGGTACTTTAAGTCTAAAGTGAACAACGGACGAATGGAGTCGCATTTTATATTTTTATATTGTAGATACTTATTAGCTCTGCTGAAGCAAAGTTACAAAATAACCATAGTCTACGAGTATATTCAAAAACTTGTATGCTGTCTATAAGTGCTATTATTTATAATTTTTTGCAATGTAATGGACAGTAAAAAAAAATTTTAATTATTTTTCTGTAATTGCGTTAACATATCTACTTGCATGAATAAATTCACGAAATTAGATCCTATTGTACAATGGTTAAGTGTCTTTTCCATTCGTATGTTATTTACACTTACTATTTATCTAGTAGTAGGTATGTAGCACATATAGATATTATGTAACATTTTTTTTATTAGAATAAAATATTTGATTAATTAAAATTAATAATATACAGTGTGTTACCAGCAGCCAGGCTTTTTTTAAAGTAGGTTAAAAAAACGTATATCTGTAACGTAACTATGACATTAATTTAATTAATAAACAACTATTCAAGCTTTGTTAACTTTCTACCAAAATGTTAATTGCCAGCAATGTAAAGCACAGCAATTTGACAAGTGTAAATGACAGTCGACGGATACTTTGATTATTATGATTTGCCCCCGTACCACGACATGCCTTGTACCAAGCAACAGCGATAATGATAACGATGAACACGCGGCACATGCACTACATTAAAAATGGACAGTATCTAAGAAAATTAATTGTGAAGTTATTTTAATTATTTTGTAATTGATAATACTTGCAAACAATTGCTAAAGCAACGTATTATCGGCAGTTTTAATAAATGCCCGCATGCCGGTAACACACTGTAGTTACTCTATACATTTTTCTTCCGCAATCAGTTACTAAAAAACATGATATCAAAGAATCTGTTTACTAATAAACTTAAAAAAATATGTCATCTAATTTTTTTTCCGTCGAAAGTTTATTCATTATTGACAATTGTCACCCTTTATGTTCGGAACACGACTTATATTATAGCTCATACGCCAAAGTCATTTTATGCGTTAAATTTGAAATGCCATGCTGATTGTGTATCATAATATGTACTAAATTAATGATACGGGGGGATTGAATTCGTTATTTATCTTCAAGGGTTTGCTTTCTGGGACTCTATCCCCCTTACTTATAAACGAGGAAAAAGCTTGGAATAGTTTATGCCATGCTTTGTCATTTTCTGTCAAATACAAATGTCACAACTACAGATAAGGACAAAGCGTGGCATACACTATATCAAGCTTATTCCACGTATATAAGTAACGGGGTAAAACTAGGGTTTCGCTGTCCGTCCGTCTGTAAATTCGTCTGTAACGGCAATATCTTTTTCAATAAGGGTTTTTTTAATTTACGGACCGGATTGTCTTTTCATTAAATCGATGATTACTTGGCCATAGTCATGCAGAATGAACCCCTATTATAATTATGTCAAAAATGTTAAATACGTATTTTTTTTTGCCTTTTATTCTGCCGAAAACGTCTCACGTCTAGTGGGCTGTATAATCTACCGCTCTTTCTTTTTTTTTATATTCACGTAACGGCTATTTCGTAGACCTGCTACTGCGAAACAGAAAAACTTCAAGTACAGTCAAGGACTTTAATTGTTAAGCCACTATGGAACCCTGTCACAATGACAGCGTCAAACCATATGAAAGAAATTACGGTAAAAATAATGATCAACGTTATGCGACAGGGTTCCATAGTGGCTTAACAATTAAAGTCCTTGACTGTACATACCTATTTTAGTTATTTTTCGATTTCACTTTGTTCGAAGATGGACAAAATGTATGCCATTTTGGATGCCACACCGCGGGATGTCAAGTTGAAATAATATTATGGATACGCCGTTTGGCCCGCGATACTAATTAAACTGTTCGAAAATTTAACGCTTTTTCCGTGTCTGTATTTTACGTTCATGTCTCAAAATACGGATTTAGATGTTATCAGAACATATGCATACAAATAAGACACGGATCAATATCCGACGATATTTCTATAATATGCATTCGTCCCGCTAACAATTGAAATAGAAAGGTCATTTTCGGCTTATCAATGGGTTTTAGATTTCAAACGAAATAGATTAACACGAGTTTTATTTAATTTAAATGTATAATAAAAAGAAAATTATACCCATATTTATTTAAAAAAATTACCCGTATTAGAAAACTGGCCTTTATCAAAACAAACGAAGCCCGCGGCATATCCATACTAGCATAATTCTTGAGGAAATGTAAGTGGCCAGTAATTTTATTATGAACGAGAAGGACCGACGATATGGTCAAAATGGCCGGTTGAAACTGAATAAGGAAGATCCAAGATCGTAAAGAATGGAGTGCAATGGAAGAGGCCTACACTTAGTGTTGGGTGGCCATAGGTTGAAGAAGGAGAAATAAGTATTTAGTATGCAACATGCACGTTTCTCTAACGAGGTTTCAATCGTTCCAAGTTATGTAATAGTGGTTCTAGGAACCGTATGAAAAGTATTTTTATGTAAATATATCTCCATGTTCTCCCACAGATATAATTAAAAAAAAAACATTATAGGTCGTTGGTATTAGTATAATGGAGAGGTTTCTAACGTGGAAGTAAATAAAAAAAACTGAAAAGTTTTTTTTTTTATGACTTAATGAAAATATAATTTGTGTCATATTATAATCATCTTTAGTCAATGTAATATATGTGTGAAGCACGCAAAAATCGGTTGGGTAGAAAATATATGTGTTCTTATTACTCGTTCACTTTTTTGAGTTTCAGAAATACTTTAGACATTATTTTTTTAACTTTTTTAATTAATGTTCCCTTCTGCATAACTATGTCACAAAAAATATGAAAAAAATGAGGTTTCACTGCATGCTAATTCTACATAAAAGATTTGGGTTAAAACTAAGTTAAGTATATGTCATATTTTCACATATTGGTGTTAACAAAGAAAAATTCAAAAATTTCCACAATAATGTCACGGAATCCCTACCGCCTTTCGAATGTTACGGGAGAAAAGGGTAAAAAATCTACATTTTTCCTAAACACCAAATAAAAAAATCATGAAAATCTGAATTAACTAAGAGGGTGTCAAAGGTGTACATAGATTTCACAATTCTCTGAAAAACAATTATGGACACGAAAGGTTTTAAAAGTATGAAATACAAACCTATTTTGAGTAACATAAAGGTTTGCTCCTGTTCCAATGCTGGTTTAACAGCTTCATATAACACAACACTCGCCGTATGAACAAAGTTCTAAACCGCAAATCCACTTTGGCGCACGCAACGTACGCGACACACACAACACACAACGACATATGTGACATATATGTGAATATATATCACATATGCACATACGCTTATTTTTCTCACGAAGATTCGTTCTTTGTTTGTTTTTATAGGTTTATTAATTTTTATATTTATTTATAATTAATTATTTATTATATATGTAGTTTGTATTTTCAGTGTAGAATGTATTAGCAATAATATAAAATTAATAAAGCTGCCACGGTCCAACGCCAAAACGTTGCAAGTCAAAAACCCTAGTTTTTTTGAAGTTTTATGTCATACTTAGTAAGCTGCCGTCTCAGTCATACAACTTCTATAACTAAGATGAGTTGTATATATATATTGGGTGCCTCCGACTTTGGCGTTTTAAATACATGGATTGTTTGAAACTGAACGTTTGTCCTGTAAGTTGTTAAAACTGTGTCCAACTTAAATTTGAAAGCAATTTTCAATGTACGCGATCCAATTCTCAATTTTCCTTTAGCCCTCGTACCAAGTAAATGGCACCCCCGTACCATGAGATAGTGATTAATGGCCATGATTATACTGAGTTATATACTGAGTTTATAATTAGACTAAAATCAATTAATTATCTAAACTTGAGTTTTTTTTTTAGTGTTGCAGAATAAAAGCACCAAGGTAAGAGGCACTCAGTATTCATATACATATTAATCTGTTGTTATACATGTATTGCATAAGACTATTGGTTTTGTGATAGTATATTTATATTTATTTGTTTTTAAACATTTATAATAACATTAATAACAGTAGATTAAGTTTTGTACAATGTTTATGTGTAGAATTATAATAAAAAGGAATAAGTTTACGTTTGTACCTAAATGTTTTTTTTTGCCTGTTTTGTATTTTTTAACTTTATTGAGGATATTGTAAGACTTAAATAACCCACTGGGAAAATTACTTCTCTATTTTAAAATAAACCAGCCAATTTGTATTTGTTTCTTTTTTACCATATTTCACTTAAAACGTCTATCGTAGCTTAATTTATGTATACTTAACTATGTTATTTTTATTGCAATAATATTATAATAATAGGGAATATGCATGGATTTTTTTAATCATATTTTTCGACAAAATAATATGAGAAATTTTAATCGGCCAAGAAGTACGTATGGTACTTACGAGCATTTTAAACCGCTTATTAGACCGAGATCCGATATGCAACTGTGACGTTATGTAACAGGTGGATCATATAAACTGCATGTTAAATTCTGTTTAACTAGAAAGAGATAGGAACAAATCTTTGTTGGCCTTATATCTCGGTAATTTTTATAGCCATTCAAAACATAATTTTTCTTAACCAGTTTGTTAAATTAATCACGTTTTATCGAAGATGGAAAAAAAATGTCATGAATATTCTCTATTAAAACCAATGATATTTTATATTTTTGTGGTGTTTCATATTTTGACAGTTATTTTGAACTTGGGTATAAAAGGATAGGGGGGACAAACCTGTTCATCAGAGGTCATGGCTACAAGCCTCCCCCGAATGTGACCTTCAATGAGTCACATAGCCGGGGCGCGGCAAACCTCTAGCCACACCATTTGTATGAACGCACGTAAAATGCAACAGTGACACTGTGCAAAAAAAACTGGTCCAAAAGTTGATTCTTTTTAACTACAATAATGTCACTTTTCAAAAAGTATTTGAAGTTATTTTGTATGTCACTGTTTTAGTAATTTTGTCCTCGTAAGGTATCTCTAAGGTATCTCGTAAGGGTCACTAATAATGGTCTTAATAATTGTACTTTTAATGTATTGTCAATAATGGTCTTAATAATTTTCCTTATGTATAATGTAATGTCACTGATGTTTTTTTGTGTTTATTGAGTGTCACTATTGTATTCAACGTGCTATAAAAGCCGGAATTCCAGTGCGCACACGTGGATAATTCTAGGCGTGGATCATGTAATGGATTAATGAAATTCTAATGATATTAAATAAAAAAATGACAAAAAACACAATGTTTTTTGTTACAATTAGTACAAAACAAGATATTTAATTTTGAATCTGAATCTGCGTATGCATTCAGTTTTATTAGATGACAGCAAGTGGTCTTAAGTAACTGGATTACCTATGAATTTATAACCGGAAAGTTAACAAAAAAACGTGCTAGGTAAGTTGCCACATTGCTCGTTACATTAGTTTCCAATCCAAGACTCAATGCAAGTTTTGAAACGAAAATCGAATAAGTCCAATGATATTCTCAACTAAAATTCAATCGATAAGAATCGTACTTTCAATTGTTTAAAATTATTGTAAATCTGGGGACCAATTTTTTACTTTCGAGCGTTCGATTTCAAAACCGACCGGTAGAAAATATTCGAATGCGAAAATCTTTCACGCTTTATTTTCGAATGGTCCGTACTTATATATTTTTGAGATTCTCACTCGAAACTGAGGGATTGGCTACATAGTATTGTTACGTCGGAACGTGTTTCATTATACGCAGAAAGTCGATGTTTTACCGTTTTTTTGTAATTCATATTTTAAATGCGAATAAATGTCTGAAGCTTGAAAAAGATGAAATTATAAAGGCGAACATTTTTTACACTTGTTTTATAATTTTTAAACGAAATAATAATAAAATGTTTATAAGTTTAGGAAAAATTAAACGCATTCTCTTCTGTGGACGTTTATGAAGTTGCTAGGTTTGTTTTATGTTTTAGTTTTAACAGGTTTGACAGACGTCAAATGATACTTTCTATTGATAGAATTCAAAACGGATGACGTTCTAAAGTCAAAAATCGGTCCTCTGATCGTTATGTTAATACACTTGATGTAAGGTCAATTAGTGATCTTTAACCCCTGACTTTATATTTATTAATTAAGTATATTTTACTGGTCTATATTTGTCAGCACAGTGCTTCAAAGCCTTGTAAAGATTTTTATCAGTCAAGTACAGTCAAGGGCAAAAATATGTATACACTTTAGTACCTTGTCACTTTAACCACTATGACAGTTCATATATGGCAGTTCAAATATGACGAAAATAGACAAGGTACTAAAGTGTACATATATTTTTGCCCTTGACTCCTGTACAAGTACAACTTGATAAAAATCTTTACAAGGCAAAAGTTACTCAAAAACAAGATGAGCTAAACCCTCAAACTGTTCATTTATTAATGAAACAGCAAATCGACAATGTTAAATTAAATACAAAAAAAAAGTGATAAATGGATTAAAAAAAATATATGGATTTTGGATGGATGGAAGAACGTGAATTATGGATATTTCTGTGAATAACGGTTTTTTGGAATACCGTAAGGCTTTTACTAGGCCAAGGACATGTGGTTTAGTGCAAAGACTTTACTTATTTCTCTTTTTTTTTACAAAATAATGTTTTTTTTTCCATAAGTGTTATCATTTTGTTTATTTGTGTTTTAGTGTTTTCAATACATATATTATTATTATTTTTTAATTTAATGAAAGCACTATTATTTAGATATTTATTTATTATTATTAATTAATCATTAAATTTTCAAAAAACCGTAATTGTTCAAATTGTATTTTACAGAAAAAATATTTTTTATGAATGTAATGGTAACTACTAATATGAATGAATAATGGAAGGTGTGACGTCATTTCGTGCGCGCGCCGCTGTAGTATAATTTATATACATATTTTATAAAGCGAACATCTGCCCTCAAAAGCCAAAAGGCGATATCTCAAACTCGATAGCCAGAGCCGATACAACCCTCTCCCGTTAGTAATAAGGTTGCACTTGCAACAGGAGTTTTGTCAGAGATACCGCCTTTTCTCTTAGTAGGAAAGATTCGTATACACGCATGCGCGCGTAGTGTACGCCGTTATGGAATTCTGGCTTGTAGTTATCGTACCTAAAAGCCCCTTTGTTTTAATATACCTAAGTATATTAGATACACAATCAAGAACAATATCGTCATTACGTTGAAAAAAAAAACATCGTATCTCATATTGTGTAAATAACTAACTTCAAGCACATACGTCTCGAAATGTCAGATACGAGTTTATAAACTGGCTCAAAATGACAATGATGGCTGTCTGACTCAAAATTTCCTAGATAATGCAAAATAGACCTAAATGCTTTGCATATTGCTTTTCAAAATTTTAAACACTTTTAAGTTTAAGTGGTCATGGACGTAATTTTGACCAATACTTTAGTATGTCTTAAGTGAACATCGACCGAGTATTTTACATTTTCATCCAAAGATATTTAAAAACAAATATAGAGCGAACGAGGTGTTATAGTAACTACAAAACTCAAAGTATTAGGTACAAGTACAACCTAATACCATTGAAATGATTTGAATTTAAATTTATTATAAACTTGTTGTATGAATGATTTTAAGATACTTGATTCTATTAAAGAATAGTTAGAAGTATTTCCCATGCGTATCAATAATTTGTATACTAAAAATCCAATAAATATTAAAAGTTTGAATAAAATCTGTTTATTAACCACTTAATAAAAAAATTTACTTTCCCTCCTATGCTGTTCTATATTTATTAAATAGGTAATGCAAATAACCGGTTATAACCGGTTAAATTGCATTCCCTAGTATTTATACACGTTTTCACGGTACATTAAGCCATCATTGACAAGTTTGTTTCACGTCTATGGTCAGAATGTTAATAATGGATCATATTATTATGTTCTTAGGCTTAAGATTTAAGCTGCCATTTTAACCTGCTGATTGTGTATCTAACATAGGTACGTATTTATTAAATAGACTATAACATTATCGAAGAGCCTCTTTTTCAGTACCCTGAGAACATAAGTTTACCTTCTATAGAATCAATAAAGTATCGTAAATTAATGTCTTCGAGAATATGAGTAGATAAGTATCAAACTCAAATATATCCTTGAAATTTGGTATACGAATTTAACACACAAAAAAAAAATGTATATATATGTATTGTAGCGTGACCGCTACAAAAATCTAATCCCGCCTCTTTTTTCACGACTCGTGTTTAGCCTATTTATTTTATCGAACTATCTGGCCGAATGTTCGGTCCATGGCAAATTTGTTTTCAAGTTTCGAATACGTCGTTTGACAGTGTGTCGGAGCGACGTGGAAAAATATTCATTTGTTTCATCAGAACCCAACCAGATGATCAACTTTAATTATTAAATTGAAATCAACGCAATACAGTTGTGTCGGCATAGGCCCATTTCCAAAAAGTTCAGTTCAGTTAACGTCGTGTGTTTTGTGTGTTCTTGAGGCAACCACCAAAAGGTTTGCTTGCGCAACTGGTGTTACAAAAACCACCGGCGCCTTCGTACAACACTGACATTCAATCGGGATTATCCGGTCCACCCCTGAGGCTGGGTCAGAACTCCTTATAAAAAGGATCCGCCTCTGCGTCGTGCCGTGTGCCTGTTGACGCGCCGTCGATACCGGCACGCAGAGCGTCCCACCAATAAACCGGCGACTCCCGTGGTCGGAGCCGCCACCCCTGTTTCCCGTCACCCCACCAGCCGTTACCAGGAACTGACCATCCAACTTGTTTTTTTTATATAACCCTAATTTTGTTTTTATATCACCGGTAACGTTGAACTAACCTTTTTTTTTCCATTGTTTTGCTATCCTAGATTTAGATATCCTACTTAAAATATGCTATAGAAGTGCACGTCTTAGGTATATTTCGCTCTGTGGTTGTTAATTTGTCCCTTTTTACAAATTAATAACCACAGACCAACTTGGTAGGATATCGGCGAATCTACCTATGTCGAGGTGATCATCTACGCTTTTTTCCAAATTCTAAAATAGGCCCGCGAGCCCCGCATACCGAATAACGGTAATTTTGATTAATTTTTTTTTGGTTCTTAACACTGGCGTATTAGCGCGACCTTTCGGCCTTTCTACCCCTAAATTGTAGTGTTCATTTCAAACATTTATTTATTTATTTATTTATTTATTTATTAATAAGTACATCCACATCACATATATTAATCACTTACGGGCTATTATTGATACAGTAATATCTTCTAATATACAAGACAATTACGGAGTACATAACTTGATTTTGAGTTAACACAAAACATCGCATTAATTAACCATCCAAGAACCTAACCTAACCTAGTCAAACAATTAATACAATAAACAATAAATTATCTTAAATATTTTACTATTAAATATATAGGTATTCGTAAATTGATATATAAAAAACAAAAAAAAACAAAACCGGAATAGATTCGTATATCCAACCTACAAATATTTGGTTTATTTAACGTGGCCTTCGCCTCTCTTTCTTGTTTTACCTCTAGTCGACCTAATTCCTTTGTCTCCTTTTGTTGTATATATTATCTTTAATTAAAATATTTTGTAAAAAACTTTTTACGGTTTAATTTCAAAATTTAACGTTTGGCATGTGCCACGCACATGTCCATGTGGTACTATAACTTTAACGTTTGGCATGTGCCACGCACATGTCCATGTGGTACTATAACTTTAACGTTTGGCATGAGCCACGCACATGTCCATGTGGTACTATAACTTTAGTTTGTGCTGCAGTATGTACCTACGTAAACACTTTATTAAACAAAAGAGATAGGTAACAATTATTATTTAAAAAAAAAACAATGTACAAAGGCGAACTTATCCCTTTAAGGGCTATATTCCAGTTAACATTTGAGCGATGAGAAATAATAAATTACAACAAATAGCCAAATAAGTACAACACTAAAAGTAATAAATTAAGTTTTAAATTCGTATACCAAAGGGCATTGGGTGAGTCTGTACGAAGAAAATTGTTTTTTTGGTTTCAGCGGCCACGGATGATTTTTACATAGTTATTTAGAGGACCTCGAAATATAAATAGATACTTACATGTAATTTATGGCGTTAAATTATATTGGAGCGGAGATATTAAACATTTGAGGATTGTGTTTTTGGTACCTACTAAAAGTACGACCAGATATGAATATTTAAATAAAGCTCCGATACACTTTAGAGTATAACATAACATAACGTAACAAAATATGTTAGATTTTGAATAATTCTATCATAATTTGCCACTTTTACGAATATCCGCTTACCTTGAAAATGTATGACTTTTACAAATGACAACACTTTTACCCAAACCCCTTTCAAGGAAATATTGGTTTTATATACTTATATTAACTCACATGTTCGCGGATGGATATCAGCGCCCTCTAGTAACTGTCTTAAGTTAATATACAATTTTGGTAACGATTTCCATGGACGATGACTTTGTCATCGAATATAACGTGATATACGTGAAATAATGCATGAGAACGTGAATTTATTTAAAAAAATCGTGATTTGCATTTTTTTCCATGCTCAGGGTACTGACCCAAAACGTGGGTTATTATTAGTTAAATTAATAAATAAAGAATGTAGTGATTGTAGAGATTCAGGGATCGCATGTTACCTCGGTCGTGTATTTTATTTACAATTTGTGCAACAATGGTCTTCATTTTTGATCAATAATAACTGTGGTCGCCAAAACGCGTTTTGTTTCAAGTAAAAAAGCTATTGAAAAAGTTCAGCCGAGGTGAAATGCAATTCGGTGAACAGCCACAACCAATTTATGCATTTGAGTTATCAAACAAAATAGTTTTACACTTCGATATTAAAAATATGTCGCTCATTGAATACAAAACGGACACATTCCAAAATAATTTGCTCTTGCATTGAAAATCTTATACGAATAGCTTCTAATTTTAAAATGCAACACTGACTCATTTTGGAATGTGTCCGTTTTGTATTCAATGAACGATGTATTGTACTATATATATACTTACGCGTCCGGAGCTGTGGGTTTTTTACCCTGCCCACCGGGAAAGGGCCTGCGCGGCATGTAATAACGTCAATAAATTCACTTAGTTACCATAGATAGAAGGAATTAAATAAGTTATTTTATTTAAAATAAACCCATAAAAATTGTTGTCTAATAATATAATAACAAGGCTGGCAGTAATACAAAAAACATTCTAGATCGTAAATATTTTAATTTAAAAAAGCGTTCCGAACAAAACGCTCGCGGTAAAATGCGAATAGCAAAACTCTACTCAGCCACGCGTTTTGCTTCAAGTAAAAAAGCTATGGAGAAAGTTCAGCCGAGGTGAAATGCAATTCGGTGAACAACCAAAACCAATTTATGCATTTGAGTTATCAAACAAAATAGTATTACACTTCGATATATATATATATATATATATATATATATATATACTATATATATGACTAGCATAGAGGCATTCCATCTTAGTCCCTCAGAGTTGGCAACGCATTTGCAGTCTTAGGATTGCTTTGCAGTCTTGTGAATGCGAATGTCTATGGGTCACAGTTTCCACTTACCATCAGGTGGCCTGTGTGCTAGTTTGCCTTCTCTATGCCATAAAAAAAAAAAAAATGTATTGTACTATATACTTACGCATCAGGAGCTGTAGGTTTTTTACCCTGCCGACCGGAAAAGGTCCTGCGCAGCATGTAATAACGTCAATAAATCCAATAAGTTACCATAGATAAAAGGAATTTAATAAGTTATTTTAAATAAAATAAACCCATAAAAAGTAATACAAAAAACATCCTAGGATCGCAAATATTCTAATTTAAAACTGCGTCCCGAACAAAACGCGGTAAAATGCGAATAGCAAAACTCTACTCAGCCACGCGTTTTGCTTCAAGTAAAAAAGCTATTGAGAAAGTTCAGCCGAGGTGAAATGCAATTCGGTGAATAGCCAACACGAATTTATGATTTTGAGTTTTCTAACAAACTAGTTTTACACCTTGATAATTATTAAAAATATGTATTGTACTGTAGACTTACACGTCTGGCTCGTTTGTATTTTTATCCGGCCCTCCATCGGATTTCCTGAGTAACATAGAAAAACGCCAATAATTTAAATAAGTTTTTTTTTAAAGTGAAATTCTAGGATTTTTTAATAAAATAAACGTAATGAAACTTTTCTGTTCAAAAATAAAATTACAGGCCTAAGGCGGTAAAACAGAAAACATCCTAGATCGCAAATAATTCAATTTAAAAAAGCGTTCCGAACAAAACGCTCGCGGCAACATGCGAATAGTAAAACACTACTCAGTCACGCGTTTTGCTTCAAGTAAATAAACTATCGAGAAAGTTCAGCCGAGGTGAAATGCAATTCGGTGAATAGCCACAACGAATTTATGCTTTTGTGTTTTCTAACAAAATAGTTTTACACTTCGATATGAAATAAAAAAGCGGCCAAGTGCGAGTCGGACTCGCGCATGTAGGGTTCCGTACCACTATACATCTAAATAAATGTATTTCTTTATTCTTTATTATATTGGAGTCGATTGAATGAAAGGTAAAATGCGGTTTACGATTTATAACGTATTAAAAAAAAACTAATTATTAGATCTCGTTCAAACCAATTTTCGGTGGAAGTTTGCATGGTAATGTACATCATAAATATTATTTTTACATTTATCATTCCCTTATTTTAGAAGTTACGGGGGGGGGGGGGACACACATTTTTCCACTTTGGAAGCGTCTCTCGCGCAAATTATTCAGTTTAGAAAAAAATTATATTAAAAACCTCAATATCATTTTTGAAGACCTATCCATAGATACCCCACACGTATGGGTTTGATCAAAAAAAAATTTGAATTTCAGTTCTAAGTATGGGGAACCCCAAAAATTTATTGTTTTTTTTCTATTTTTGTATGAAAATCTTAAAGCGGTTCACCGAATACATCCATCTACAAAGTTTCCACAGTATAGCTCTTATAGTTACGGAAAAAAGTGGCTGTGACATACGGATGGACAGACGGACGGACGGACGGACAGACATGATGAATCCATAAGGGTTCCGATTTTTGCCATTCGGCTACGGAACCCTAAAAATTGTATTGTACTATATACTCGTACTTACACATCTAGCACGGCGGCATTTTTATCCGGCCCTCCGTCAGGTTTCCTGAGCAACATGGAACAACGCCAATAACTTAAAAAAAGTTTGATTTAAAGTGAAATTTTAGGATTTTTTAATAAAATAAACGCAATAAAACTTTTCTGTCCAAAAATACAATTACAAGCCTAGGGCGGTAAAACAGAAAACATCCTAGATCGCAAATATTTCAATTTAAAAAAGCGTTCCGAACAAAACGCTCGCGGCAACATGCAAATAGTAAAACACTATTCAGCCACGCGTTTTGCTTCAAGTAAATAAACTATCAAGAAAGTTCAGCCGAGGTGAAATGCAATTCGGTGAATAGCCACAACGAATTTATGCTTTTGAGTTTTCTAACAAAATAGTCGATATGAAAAAATTGTATTGTACTATATACTTACACGGCTTTGCTGAGTGGTTTTTTTTTTAAGGTGCCCACAATATTCCTGAGCAGCATGGAATAAAACGAATAACTTCACTAACCACTCACGTGTTTTGTGCAACTAGAGTTGCGTGTGATAGCCCCTATGTACTTATAAATAAGTTCGATCAAATTATTTGAATTTGAAACAGCGTTCCGAACAAAACGCTCGCGGCAACATGCGAATAGTAAAACACTACTCAGCCACGCGTTTTGCTTCAAGTAAATAAACTATCGAGAAAGTTCAGCCGAGGTGAAATGCAATTCGGTGAACAGCCACAACGAATTTATGCTTTTGAGTCTTCTAACAAACTAGTTGTACAGTCAAGGGCAATAATATGTATACACTTTAGTACCTTGTCACTTTAACCACTGTGACAGTTCATATATGGCAGTTCAAATATGACGACAATTAGACAAGGTACTAAAGTGTATACATATTTTTTCCCTTGACTGTACACATCGATATTAAAAATATGTATTGTATCATATACTTACACAGATGGCACGACAATATTTTTATCCAGCTCCACGGTGGAGGTCCTGAGCAGCATGTAACAACGCCAACAACTTTACTTAGTTTCCATACAAAAAAAGTCATTTTAAATAAAATAAATACAATAAAACTTTTCTGTCCAATACTACAATTGGGTGAGTATAGTTTTTTGAAGTGGTGTATTTTATATTTTACTAGCGACCCGCCCTCGCTTCGCTTCGGTTTATTTGAGTTTTCTATAACACACGTACATAAAACAAAATTTATTATACATAAAAACCTTCCTCTTGAATCACTCTCTCTACTAAAAAAAACCGCATCAAAATCCGTTGCGTAGTTTTAAAGATCTAAGCATACATAGGGACAGACAGCGGGAAGCGACTTTGTTTTATACTATGTAGTGATTTCGATAGGAATTATTATATAGATCTGAGAATAAAAATCCTTTAATCTTTATGTTTTATAGTTTTTCCGAAATCATTTTTTAAAATACTGAGGTGACATTTCATAACTTTCTATGCCTGTTTCCCTCTTACGCCTTGGTCTCCAATGAAAAAAAAGTAATCGTTGACAGTTCTCGTTTGTTAAACAATTACACCTGTATTTGATTGATTTGATTTCGTTTGCAAGTTTGTTTCGACCGTATTTTAACGACAACTCTTGCTTGCACCCTGGATTCTGGCTTTTTTATATCTCCCCACGACCCTGGCACGGATTTCGGACACCGATCGATTATTATCTCGATGATTTGCGGCACTTTGACAGCGATTTTCGTTTGGGACTAAACAAACACAAATTGGTTTGTTCAAATTTCTTGGACGATTCAGCGACTTGTAGCGATGGAAAAACAAGAATTATATAATCGTGCATATAACTCGGACATAGGACAGTCGAAATAAACTTGCAAACGAAATCAAAATAATCAATACAGGTGAAATTGTAACGGATTGTTTGACAAATGAGAACTGTCAACGATTACTTTTTCTCATTCCTTTTTTTTTTTCATTTGAGACCAAGGCGTAAGACGGAAACAGGCATAGTAAGTTATGAACTGTCACATCATTGATTTAAAAAAATATTTCGGAAAAACTAAAAAAAATAAAAATAATAGGTTTTTTTTCTCAGATCTATATAATAATTCCTATCGAAATAAAATATAAAATACACCACTTCAAAAAACTATACTCACCCAATTAGAGGCCAAGGGCGGTAAAACAGAGAATATCCTAGATCGCAAACATTTCAATTTAAAAAAGCGTTCCGAACAAAACACTCGCGGCAAAATGCGAATAGTAAAACACTACTCAGCCACGCGTTCAGCTCCAAGTAAAAAAAACTATTGAGAAAGTTCAGCCGAGGTGAAATGCAGTTCGATGAACATACACAACGAAATTTATGCTTTGAAAATTTCTAACAAACTAGTTTCACACCTTGATATTTTAAATAATAACATGTATTGTACTATATACTTACACATCCGGAACGGAAATATTATTATCCAGCTCCACGGTGGAGGTCCTGAGCAGCATGTAACAACGCCAACAACTTTACTTAGTTTCCATACAAAAAAAGTCAATTTAAATAAAATAAATACAATAAAACTTTTCTGTCCAATACTATAATTAGAGGCCTAGGGCGGTAAAACAGAAAAAATCCTAGAGCGCAAATATTTCAATTTAAAAAAGCGTTCCGAACAAAACGCTCGCGGCAACATGCAAATAGTAAAACACTATTCAGCCACGCGTTTTGCTTCAAGTAAATAAACTATAGAGAAAGTTCAGCCGAGGTGAAATGCAGTTCGATGAACATACACAACGAAATTTATGCTTTTAAAATTTCTAACAAACTAGTTTCACGCCTTGATATTAATAATATGTATTGTACTATATACTTACACATCATTAGCCTTAATTATCTTGAGTAAATCTGCCAGGTTTCTGAGCAGCATGGAACAAAACAAATACTCGTAACTCAACTAAGTTACTAAAAACAGTTTTTTTAATTAAATAAACACATTAAATCTTCTCTGTCTAATAATACAATTGCTGGCCTGGCAGGGGGGCTGGCATTGTTAACGACCAATAAATACTTGAGTTCAGTTTGAACCAATAGTGACTGTTTATACGTGACCATGGTAACCATGTATCTGCCGGCGTGTGACTGTGGCGCACCGCAACAAACAGTGTCACACATAGTGGAGGAGTGCCCCAATCGCCGTTTCGCTGGTGGCATTGAGGGTCTCAATGAGTGTTCTGAGGCGGCTATAGACTGGCTGCAAAATCTAGACTTGGAATTATAATGAATATCGCAGGATCTCAGGCCGTACGATAATAATAATAATAATCTGCGGGCCATGTAGTGAAATTACATTCATTATTACGGAATGTGTCAGACTCGGTCTCTGATAACTTATACTGAGCAAGCAAAAACGGATCTTAAGGTGGTCAACCTTTTCATTCAGCGACTGTACATAAAGCATTAAGGTTAACTGACCACTATTGAGCCTTAATGTGAGGTGACAAGATTCAAAAATTGGGTGTAAAAAGTTTAAAATAACAATATGCGTACTACACTCCCAGGGATTTTTTTGACCCGGTTTTAGTCCATACAACCATTAACAAATTTAACTTTTTAAACAGTAGGGGAACTTCTAAAATGCTTAACCATTTTGTAGCTTAGTGTTTTTTTTGCTAATCTAAAAGATTCATGCATTTGAAAGTCGTACAAAACACTATAATCACGATATTAATAATATTTTGTGAGATATTTTGATACCCTTAAAAAGAACATTGACTGGCCATTTTTTACGTCAAAATTAGTAATATAAGTCTGAATTAACTGAAACGGAATTTTCAAAAAGATCAATCAATCAATCATTTATTATAGAAAAAGACACAGCTATACAACTGCTATAGCTCTGTCCTCTACACTGGCCTTTGGGTTTGAACTTGTCTCTCACTCGCTCTCATACGATCTTATTAAGAGCGAGTGAGAGAAGTACAAAACCAAAGCATCTTCTATGTGCTTACAGACTAAACTCGTGTCATAATAACCCCGAGAACACCTTTTAAAATACTTCCTGGGTGTCTATGGCTGGCTGTCATTCTGAAAACATCTGTCCAATTATTTAATTTATTGTAAATGACTGTATCGTTGATTTTGGTTCGCAATTCCAGGGTAGTTTTGTGAGATAACTGGTAACATTGATGAAGAACTTGCATTGAATGAAATATCAGTGAAAAGATGGTTCCGAATGAGTTAGCGGTCAAGATCACACCAAGCCATTGAAGTGGATGCCCGCCATCTTCAAGGGTCACAACTATGACTGGAAGACTTCGACGACAGGAAAGGATTCACCGTGCAACGTTGCTTATATATACTTGACATTGGCAAAATTACGTTATTATGTAGACGCCATTAAATAAATAAATAAAAATACTTCCTGTTGTCAATTGCAGAAACAAAAGACGGCTGTGTGAGTATTTTTGCCCGAGAGTGTATAAAAATAGAAGAAACATTACAGTATTACTGCAATACACCGTAACAACATTTTAAATAAGTTGCTAAATACACCTTAGCAATAAAGTCAGCAAGGTACATTTTACAACTCAATGAGTTTGTCAGTTACGCGGTATTGGAGTATCGCCGTTAGATATTCGAGTAGTTGCCGATTCATTAGGCTATTAACGTACTTAGGAAGACTAGAGTCAGGGTTGGCACGAGTGAGCTCCTTGACAGTGACCGGGGACGGAGAAATTAGGGTTGTCGCTTCATTAAATCTTAGGTTTAAAGATCTTTATTTCCCATAAGAATACATTGATATTCAACCTAGACACCTGCAGGCAGAGTAAGGAAGCTCTTCCGATAATCAATCCCGGATTGTCGCGTAAGCTACGATTACTCAAAAGGGCCCAACTCCGATTGTTAACTGGAGCCATAACTGGCCATGCCTTGTTTAACAAACACTTGTTCACATTAGGTGTTACAGACAGCCCCCTGTGCAGAGCTTGTATGACGGCGGAGGAAACCGCAGCCCACGTCATCATGGAATGTCCAGAGGTGGCAACATACCGGGCACGTCACCTCGGAACACCGAGGTCGCTACCAGAGGCCCTCGGCAACATCAAGGGTCTGCTAGGCTTTCTGGTTGAACTGGGCTGGCAAGAGTAGTGCCAGTGACCCAGCACGCAAAAAAGGCGCATATTAAGTCGTCGAGTTGCGGGAATTAGCCCGCTACAACCTATACCTATACCTACATTGTTATTCACTAACATGCGAATTTATATAAACATGCTTTATTTTAAGCGGTGAGCGTACAGTTTGTACTATCAGACCATTGGAACCTTGACCCACCATAGAACTGTGTCACAGAGACGTTATGATTCAAGTCATAGGAAGTGTCAAACAAATTGTTTTATAATGTCACTGTGACACCGTTCTATGGTGGGTCAGGGCTCCATTGGGCTGATAGTACCTTGGTGATCAGAATATTTAAGTTAAATATAAGAATGTATACTAAGACTATTATAATAACGCAAAATAAACATGACGACTTAAAAATATGTCCTCAAGTAATATTAAAAGTATGCAACTATTTATTTTTTGTTGTAGGGTATGCGTAAAAACCGATTTGCATCAAAGTGCGGGTGACGTAGTTAGCATTATCTTATCTTACTAATGCCCGGTTCCTATATTCAAGAAACGTATTGTATTCCTTACGTCTCGTTAAAATATGACATATTTTGTACGTAGCAAATGTCAAAATTTAACGAGACGTAAAGAAAACGATTCGTTTCTTGAATATAGGAACAGGGCATAAGTAAGTGAGATCGTTTGAATAGTTGGATGTTTGTACTCAGTCACGCTTCAACGCCTGAACGGGTCGGCGTGAAACTTGGCACACTTGGCTTTGTCCGGGAATAGGACAAGGTTAGTTTTATCCCGAAAAATTTAACAGTTCCCGAGGGAGCAGCGATATACGACTACGCGGAGTTGCGGGCAAAAACTAATTAAAAAAACTGTTTTCAATGCGCTTCATTTCGAATGTAGTTAGAAGGACAATTTTAATTATCCATTTAATGTAGGTATATTTATAATTTTATTTTATTTTGTACTTAAAATGTACTTAATTGGTGTTTTTTTTTATCATTGTTACCTTAATAAATAAATATAAGCCCCCTAATGGCTTGTTTTATTTCTAATTCATCTTGCTGTTACGTCGATTTAGATAAAATATCGTTTTTTTTTATCCTAATTAAAGGATAATAAGACTAACTAATCAAATGAAATTATTAATAAGACAAACATTTCAATATAAGTATTTCTATGTGATAAAAGAAAAGTACTTTATTAATTGTATTAAATTCAATTAAAAAATAAACAATTAAAAAAAGTTGTATCATTAACTAACTATAACATCAAGTCGATTAACATTTTTTTTAGTTATTATTCAATTTGGTGACAACCCTAGCAATTTTGTTTCATCGTTGACGCAGATTTGGCTCGAGTTGCAGCCAACTCGCTAACGCGTGACGCAAACGATACACGTCACGCCTTGAGATAAACAAATTCAAACCGTATCCGCTTTAGTTTAAGACGCATTTTCGAATGAAGTTAAGCTGAGAGTTAAGATGTTTTAGTGAAATATAGGTCATTATCTAATAAGACATAATAATATATAAACACTAATAAGTCCAAAGAAAGCATCCAGATGCTTGATAATTGCGTTACCAACACTGTGGAGTTCAAATAACCTATGTTCGTCTTCTTTCATGAATTAAAACAAAACTATTTATTTTACAATAAAAACAAAAATATATTTGAGATCGTTATAACAAGCCCTTTCATTTGATATGTAACACAGTAAGGTTTTGCACAACTTTTTTAATTTCCTAAATTGCCCCCCAAAGTGACTCATAAAAAAAAATGCACATCTGTGTTTGGGTCACAGGACAGAACATCCTTCCAGATATCACCTGATTCAGAGAAAATTGGCAGTGACTGACCGACAGACGGACAGACTCTTAGTAATAGGGTGCCGTTTTTACCCTACAAAAGAGCTTTCATATGAAGGTTACGGTCACAAACGTAAAGGACAACTTAAAGAAATGTGCTTGTGGCGGTTATTACGGAGTATCCTCACTGAGAGCATTGAGCGTGAATACCGAGCGGTGCGTACGCTTTGTAACGCTCGGCTTTTACAGTTTTTTTTCCAACCCCTTTCAAATTCGCAATCCTACCAGTAGTTCAGTCATTTCAAAATCCTCTTTTCAGTTGCAGTAAAATCACGTCAATCAAACTTTTATTCGCGTTATACTCTTTATTTCAGTCAGGTTGCTGCGCTCTGATAGAAATTTCTACTCCCAAAGCAAACAGACAAAGCTCGATTTTCAACGGCCGAGCAAAAAGAGGGTTTATCAAATTCAACGCGTGAGTTTCCGAGTTAAACCGTGGTATTCAAGCTCGGAGGGATAAAATAAATACGCTGTCTTTTTTTAATATCGTATACGTTATGGATATAGAGTAAATAAACACTTTATAGACGACTATCCAAAACAAGGAGTGTAATGTTTCACGGTTCACGTACAGTCTTGTCTTGTCTTAGGATTGCATGGCAGTCTTGTGAATGCAAATGTCTATGGGTCACAGTTTCCACTTACCATCAGGTGGCCTGTGTGCCCGTTTGTCTTCTCTATGCCATAAAAAAAAAAAAAAAAGTCAACCAATTTGATTCCTAGGCCACTATGGACTTTGTCAAAGTGACGTAGTAAACCAAATCATAGGGAGTATCTTACGTTTTGTTTGACAACGTCACTTTAACATAGTCCAAAGTGGCCTAGAAATCAAGTTGGTTGACTGTACGTATGTGTCTACGATTCCTTATTCCACCATTACTTGTCTGTGGTATAGTTGGAGTCCTTTCACCATCTCGGATGACATAGGACACTTAAACTGTTAAAATTGAAATAACAACAATGGTAAAATGTCAATTATTTATGTCAACAAAAAAAAGTCTCCTTATTATTTAAAAAGTTTCAATGTGACCATCTCAAATATATACGAATATAGTAGTAATAATACACGGGTTTTATATCAAAAAATGCCGTCGGATTTGTAAAGCTTGCTTTTCATTAAGTTATTTATTGTTGTTTGTGAAAAGACTAGATAGCGTTTTTTAGGAAAATTAAGTTAGTTGTATTACATACATACATACATTACATACATTAAATCACGCCAGTTTCCCAGAGGGGTAGGCAGACCACTTCTTTCCATTTGCTACGATCTTGACAAGTTTATTTCGCTTCTTCCACATTCATACATCGAGTCATGCACGCACGTCGGTTTCGGGTACTTAAGATTCGGCTCATATCCAGTATTTCTCCGATTCGACTCGAAAAAGTACGCCTAAGGCGGCCCCTTCCGACCCGTCCACTCACTTTCGATCTGTATATCTCTTTCGTCATTCTTGTTCTTTAGTTTTATTATAAGATAGAGAACAGGCATTATAAACATGTCCATATCTAGTGCAAAGTTACAGTTTGTGAAACGTACTGCCCTTCTAAGCCAAAGCCAATACGCGGTATCTTAAATTCAATCACCAAATCAAATTCGATTCTATGTTGTTAATAATAAGGTTGATATTACTACAGGAGGTTAATCGTAGTTACTGCGTACTGGCTTAGGACGGCAACGTAGCACAGATAAATTTATCACAGTAACTCGTGTTGATCAGGAGGCCTAACGGCGGCACGTTCTGACAGGTAAATAAGTACACGTGTCTGAAAGTGACGGATGCTTTATCCACAGTTGACACGCGACAAACGCAACATGGAGGAAACTGTACCTGGCCCGCTGAAGGTGTCATGGTATTGACAAATGTTGATAGTTGCACCCTAATATTGATGTTTGCGGCAGAACCGTTTCATATTGAGCTTGGTGTGTTTACGCAGTGTTTGGACACTAACGATGTTCTCATCTTGCTTTATACGGAGCTTGACTAAAATACATGAATGAGAGACAATAGATAACTGTTACAGGCCTAGAGTCGGGGTGCGCGTTCATATAAAATTGCAATTGATTATTGGAACTCCGAAAATGTATCTCATATAATTTTACAACGTAACGATCACTTTTTATACTCTTCATAATTATTTTTAATACTAATGATCGAAACTTATAATCATCTGAACTTATAACGCGAATATTCATGGAACCGTACACTATTCAGAATTTCTTAGATTTCTTACGTGTAGATAAAATTAGGTTAGGTTAGGTTAGATTTAAAAAAATGCATTATGAGTTGCGATAATTATGACTTAAAAAAGTATGAACAAAAAAGTATGAGTAAAAATTTCGGAGTAATGATGAGTAATAGTGTTATTTGTATAAAAAAAAGAAAAACCAATTTTATATGAGCCAATATGGACCCCTTGAGTCGGGCGTAATTTAACACTAGAAAACTCGGTGACTTTGTACGCGATTTGTTTTAACTTTAGGCGATGATTTTACAAAAATTCCTTATCACACTTTACGATGACGAAGGAATTAGACGACGCGCTGGCCTAGTTGTTAGTGACCCCGCCTATAAAGCGCCAGCTTATTTCTACGGTCCCGTGTTCGATATGGAAAAATATTTGTATTAGCGTGGTATTAGTTTCTGAGTCTTTGATGTTTTCTATATTATTAACAAACACCGGATTGACGGGGGCAAAAATTTACCAATGCTAGTGATTCCTTAAATGTCGACTAAGTTTATCGAGTACTTTTTTCATGACATAATATGTATGTTACATTTCTTGCAAAAGTAAGTCGTACCTTTATCTTTTATGTCTGAATGATCAGCTTACCATGGATATAAACGATATTTTCAATTCTGCACCATTCGTCCATTTCCCCGTTCGTCTACTCCGTCCTCGTTCGTCCATTTCCTCTTTCGTCTATTTCTAAACCGTACACTATTCAGAATTTCTTAGATTTCTTACGTGTAGATAAAATTAGGTTAGGTTAGGTTAGACACGTTAGGGACATCGATAAAAAGCTATTTTTAATCATCATAAGCAATGGCCAAGTTTGAATACCTTTTAAATATGTGTCAGCCTCTTTTATTAATACTTATCGCAACTATAAACAACCTGGATCTGACACTGACTCTGGACTCGAGTCACTTTTCACAACCATTGAAACTACATTGAATAACAAATTAATTCAGTCCAACATTATTCTTTAGCACTTCGAATTAAGAACGTTTTGTTTTTTAACTCGATTAAAATGCCTCGAAAGAAAATGGACTAACAGAGAAATAGACGAAAGAGGGAATGGACGAACCGTGAAATAGACGAATGAGGAAACGGACTAACAGAGAAATAGACGAAAGAGGAAATGGACGAACGAGGACGGAGTAGACGAACGGGGAAATGGACGAATGGTGCAGAATTGAAAATATCGTTTATATCCATGGTAAGCTGATCATTCAGACATAAAAGATAAAGGTACGACTTACTTTTGCAAGAAATGTAACATACATATTATGTCATGAAAAAAGTACTCGATAGACTTAGTCGATATTTCATGAATCACTAGCTTTAGTACATTTTTGCCTCGGTCAATCCGGTGTATGATTGATATGATTATTAAGTGTTTATTTATCTGTATTTATATCATTGTCTGGTATCTATAGTACTCGTATATCATACAGCCTAGATTTTAGTTTGGGACTAGCGCCATTGGTGTGAGGTTGTGCCCTGCTAAAGTCCCTAGGTAGCTTCCGTCACTCTCACACTTACGAAGTGGTTAGAAAGTGACAAGTGTTATATCCACGACCATAATACACCCGCAGCGGTTTCGGTTATCGTAAAACCAAACTCTTTCTAGCTACTTCGAAACGATATCTACTAATGATGACATGTTTAAATACTTTTTTACATTTCACGTATATACATACATACATACATAAACTCACGCCTTTATTCCCAGAGTGGGGTAGGCAGAGCTACAGAATTACCAACAACTCTAAAAACTTGTTGATAATTCTGTAACCACATTTTGCACACTTAGGCTAAGATGTTTACCAGTGTATTAGTGACAGGTTGCAAGCCCATCGCCTAACAATACTATACGCCTTTATTCCCTTAGTCGTCTCTTACGACATCCACGGGAAGATATGGAGTGGCACTATTCTAACCCGGCAACCACACGGGGAAACCACGTATATATTTTTTTCAAATTGAAAAATAATACTTCATTCATAAATTACAAAGGACGTGAGGTGCTCAACACCTTTGGCTACGGCTGTACAGATATCAGGAAGATGAAAAAAACTCAAATGAAATGATTATAATGAAGAAATTATGAATATTGATGTTGATCAATATGAAATGAAAATGAAGAGTTTCATATTTTATCCCATTAGTAATAAAGGTGGAATATCAACTGTAGTAAATTACTTATTTAAAAATCTCAAACCGACTGAGATGAAATAAAACTAACCAGTTAATTCAATTTATTTAAAAAATCATAGCAGCCCGGTTTTATATTTGCTGTTTTACTTCGAGTATGTGTTCTAATTAAATTATCTTCCATATTAATTTGGTAACTATCGTTTTTTCAACATCCTGTATTTTTAATTTGTTTTGTGAAATTTCATTTCATTCTCGTTATAATAAGTACCGTTTGTACAAAAAATTAAGCGGATTAATTAATTTGAGATAAAAATTGATAAATTTTTAATGTTTATTATTTGCACAGCTTCCTGTTTAAAAGATTCCTCCTGTTTTACTCACCGTTGATTCGCAGCTTCAGATGCTCGGGAGTATGTTATCGGCATTTTTATCACTTAACTCAATTCATTAATTTAAAAAAAAACACTAAAACGTCCACATCACTGACACACCCTGTACTTGAAGTTATAGTTTATTTTAAACTTTAATACAAAATATTCTGTTGCACAAAAGTTCATTTAAGCTATAACCTAAGTCGTGATATCACTTTCTAGTTTGGTAAAGAGAACATAAGTGCAAGGGTCCAATCGTTTTGAATTTCGACCTGTTTGTATGTATTTCTTTTCCCTCGTAAGTGCTTAACGGATTTTACTAACGACGATACCTCACACTATACATTTCATTATGTTTTCTTCATTTACGAAAACCTTTGTTTAATGTGAATATCCCACTGTTAGGGAAGTGCGTTCGTTTCTTTTTATGTCATAGATGGTAAACTAGCGCCCAAACCTGATAATTCGGATCTGGACATTCACAGCCTTCAGACTATAATCTGAAGACTACTTTTAAGTATTATTGTTTTTTATGATTGGAAAAATGACCTGCTGTTTCTCGCGGCACTTCGCCGCAATGATGGTCTTGTCCGTAGCGCTTTTAGATTCACTCTATATTACCGACGTGTAAAAAGACCCCCATGTGGCCTACTGAATAAATATTTAGAATTTAGAATTTTGAGGACCACAATTCGAAGAACGCAATGGGGATTGTTCATATTTTTACAATTACTCTAATTCGAAAACCATTTCCAGGAATAGGGGTTTATTACCGTTCTGCATTGTTAAGTTTTTGAAATATTTATCTATTTCGGATATTTCGACAAAAATATATTTAACCTTTGTTTGACTTTCGTTTTCGACTTCAAACACTCCTAGGTGTTCTTCAACACAACATCTTACGGGTTAGGCAAAAACCGCTTGAAATATTATGTTTTAATACAATATTATAATCACTTTTTATTATTAGATATCATTTAATTGTTGTAATTTATGAGAAAATGCCATCCCAAATTTAAAATAATCATGTCATACCAAATTTAAAATTATCATATCATCCATAAAATGTCTGCTAAATAAATAAAGATATTAAAACAAAACTATTGGGACAAATACAAAATCAATGAAAATGGTCACTTAAAATTACCTATTTTTCCGGATTAGAATGTAAAAACCGTTCTTTTTTTTTGGTCTATCTCAATTGCGTTGCTAACCTGAGGACTAAGATGAAACGCCGGTTGTTTCCTTAGGGAATAGTGAGAAGTGATAACCGACTAAAACGCGGACGGTGTCGCGTGCAACAGCTAGCGCATAATTAAATGTCTACCGCACATTTCCTTACTGCACATATCTCTTGGTGTCATAATATAGCTATGATGTTAGTTACATCAACCAAAGCTATAAATAACAATTTATGATTCAAATAACATCTTAGTTGATTAAAATCTACGCTCGTATAGAATCAGATCATTCACGTTCAAAATCTTGTTTAAAACTAATAAATTATATACATACATAACAACTCTAAAAACTTGTTGATAATTGTAACCACATTTCGCACAAATAGGCTAAGATGTTTACCAGCGTATTAGTGACAGGTTGCAAGCCCATCGCCTAACAAGTAACAACACAAGCCTTTATTCCCTTAGTCGCCTCTTACGACATCCACGGGAAGACATGGAGTGGCACTATTCTAACCCAACTAATAATTATTATACATACATACAGGCAATAAACAATCCAAAAATTAGGACACTGTTAAAAACACACTGTACTTTTAGATATCACCAATTAATTGCATGTTTAATATTTTTATAAGTCACTGTTTTTTTTTTATCGATCTGTAATATTGAACTCTACTGACTGTAGCGTCGACGACGACTGTAGCGCCCGTCTATTTACTCGGAACGATTGGGCGGCGTGAAAGGGCTATACATATTGCGTTACCACTTGCTCATTTATTGAGCCTAGCGAGCGACTAGCGGCGGCTAGAGCCTGACGTTTGGCCAAAATTGGTCGTTTAATTTGCCATTTTTTTCCCCTGTTTATGTTTCAGTACCTAGTTCAGGTTTTTTCTTTTTAAAGCTGAAATATTTATGGTAACAGAAAACAAAGCGAGTTGGCAAATGAAACAGTTGGGATATGATACAATTTGCCCGAACAAAAGTAACCCAGCGCTATATAATTGAATATAATAACAACCAGCGCTCTGTTGTTCAATTGAATATAATAACCAGAGCCTGGATTTTTCGCGGCAAAACAAAAGACTGACGCAATCTAGTTAAGTTTTTTTTTATCGATATATCGATAATTTGTATAATAGAAAAAAAAATACGGCGACGAAATAAAATAAAGAGTTAACAAAATATTTTACTTGTGGTTTTATAAAATTATATAGAATTAGACGGAATTTCTTTTTCGAAATCCACGTCAGTACACACAGCAGCACTTGATATTTTATTTGATTTGTGATAGTGATAGGAGTACTCATTTTGTCTATTGTCGCTTAATTCAAAGTTTTACCTCTTAGTTACCCGACGAGTTATTTTATTACTTGATATGATAAAGTTGGAGATAAGATCTAGGTGGAATAACACATGTGAAACTGTCGCGAATGATTATAAAATAATGTAAATACATCGGCATGAGTTTTTTTACACAATTATACTCGATATCGATACAAAAAGTGATTCTAGCACTAGCTAGATTGCAACAGTCTTTTGTTTTGCCGCGAAAATTCCGGGCTCTGAGAATATTATGTTGAAATTAGCCAAGTGATTTTGTCAAGTTTGGTAACAGACCATCTGATTTAAAAAAAAACGGTTCCGTGCGAGTCGGACTGTTGCACCAATAAGATATAATTATTATATTACGATTTGAATTTGATTTCATATAGAACCAGCACGAGCTCAACTTACGCTTGACCATATTTTAATCATACTAAATTTGACGCTTTGATGTTTTACCGTTTTTACGAAACAACATAAAGAAAAAAAAGTTTCTTGTCCATGGACCCGCTTACTTCACCTTCTAAAGAAAAAGTTAGTAAATCCGCTGTCATATCACGTTTCGAGAGAAACAGCTCTAAAGTGAACACGGACAGACGGACGGACAGCGTAGAGCACATTATTTATTTATTTATTTATTTATTTATGTGCACACATGTTACAAAAAATGATACATGGGACCCTGTCAGGGTGTAGCAAACATTGAAGAATAATTTTAAAACTAGGTCTTACATTATAATATTGTATTTCACGAGTTGGTACATGCAACTTTTATATAAATCAACGCATGCATCCCTGATAAAAAGGGAGAGACAAAATACGAACAATAAAAATCACAACACAATCATAATAACAGAATAGTCATATAAATTTTACTTGGATGTCAAAAGAGGGTTCAAATAATATATGTCATGTTAGGTAATCAAGGGTCTCATCAGCCATAAATTCATTCCAATGGTAATAACATTTGTCAATAAGTATTATTTTCAATTTTTTAGAAAAAGCATTTAATTTATTTTCTGATTTTATTATGTCCGGCAATTTGTTATATATTTTAATACATCTATAGTATGGGCTTTTTTTATATAGATCAATTTTAGGCGGTGGAAGGGCTATTTTATTATTTCGCCTTGTACTTTTAACGAATTTAAAAAGGTTCAAGTTTTTTTTTACGAATATAGCTGCCTCCAAAACATACATAGACGGGAGGGTAAGTAGTTTTAATTTAGTGAAATGTGGGCGGCAGCTCTCCGTTCGACGTATGTTTTGAATGATGCGCAGGCATTTCTTTTGCAAAACGAAAAGGGCATTAAAAGGGTAAGCAGTTGTAAAACCCTTAAAAAGATAAACTTTTCACAAACGATAAATATCAAGCTCTGAATGCAGGCGAGTATCGATCGAGACACATTGGTACCGCTGCGAATACAATGCCAATGCCACCGTATTTCCAACTGAGCGCACGGCTCTTAAGCCCTCTACGCACTATCCATCCGTGCTATCCGTCCGTGGCGAATGTACGGACGCATTTCAAGAAAAATATGGGGGAATTCGTTAATGTTATTAGAGTGTCATTTGTTATTGTAGAATGTCAGACTTTGGAACTAAGGTGGGTACCATATTTTAATCTTGTGACTGTACGATGCAAAGCGATAGTGATGTATAAGATGCTGGAAGACAATAATTATTTATTTATTTATTTTTGTCCAACGAGCCACATCAGCAACGTGTTAAATGATGGATACTTTGCACGATAGTGTGTACAGAACCATGGGGACTGACAGTCGGGCGCTGCTGTCCTTAAAGATAGAATGGGATATATAGTGCGTAGAGGGCTTTACCAATAGTTTTTAAAGATACGAGTACATTAATTTATTATTGAATTTCCGCATTGATTTAGTGACATGGCAACAAGCTTTCTTTTAACCCCTGGCGAAAAAGGGGATTACCGGTTTCATGAATTTTCACAGTTATAATGCTACATTATTCTTGAATTATATTGGTTATGTTTTTTTTTTGTGCGGACGGACCACAGCTAGCCACAGGTACCGTGGTTGCTATAACAACCAATATCACTACATAGTATAAAACAAAGACGCTTCCCGCTGTCTGTCTGTCCCTATGTTGTTTGAATAGATAGAGTGATTCAAAAGGAAGTTTTTTTATCACTACATAGTATAAAACAAAGTCGCTTTCCGCTGTCTGTCCCTATGTATGCTTAGATCTTTAAAACTACGCAACGGATTTTAATGCGGTTTTTTTTAAAAGATAGAGTGATTCAAAAGGAAGGTTTACATGTATAATAAATGATTTTTTTATGAACGGGTGTTACAGAAAACTCATATAAACCGAAGCGAAGCGAGGGCGGGTCGCTATGTATAATAAATTCGGTTTTATGTACGGGTGTCGGGTAATCTCACATTTTATAAACCTAAGCGGACACCGTTGCGCGTTTTTTGCTCCATTTTAACCCATATGTGACGTGAGTCGTTTTCGACCCATTAAAAAAACAATCTTCCAAATAATTTATATTTGACTAGCTTTTCCCGTGTCCACTTCGTTGGGCAAAACATTTTTTTTGAGTAAATAATTTTCCCGCTAATTCCCGTTTCCGTGGGAATTTCGGGAATTCCTTTCTAAGTGCACCTCTACGGTACCTAAGCTACGTCCCTTCAATTTCAGGTGCCTACGTTTAGCCGTTTAGGCTGTGCGTTGATATGTCAGTCAGTCAGTCAGTTTCTCCTTTTATATATATTTAGATTCATAGTCCTTTGACACCAAAAATATTTCTGGGCATATAAGGGTTATTATACGGTGGCCACGGAACCTCATAGAAGCGACGCCTTCTCCCACTTGGACTGTTTTTTATTACATGCAAACAACAATGGTTTTCTGTGAAGAGTTTTTGCGATAACTTAACAATTAAAATCTTTGACTGTTAAGTACGTATGTTTTTTGTTTTATAAAACAATAGATATAACTATTCCCCGTGTGGTTGCCGGGTTAGAATAGTGCCACTCCATGTCTTTCTGTGGATGACGATGGCAATGGCCTTGCAACCTGTCACTAATACGCTGGTAAACATCTTAGCCAAGTGCAAAATATGGTTACAGAATTATCAACAAGTTTTTTAACGTTGTAGTCAATTCTGTAGCTCGCGGTATGTACGAGTATGTATGGCATACCGTGGTTCAAGAATCCATGGAGTCGTTATTTATTTATTATTGTAACATACCGCTTTGATTTTGGTTTTCGGTACTGTCATATTTCAAAATAGACAAAAGACATGTTTAGATCAGTTAAGCCATATCTACTAATATTTGTAACTAGCGACCCGCTCTCGCTTCGCTTCGGTTTATATGAGTTTTCTGTAAAACCAGTACATAAAATAAAAAAATAATATACATATAAACCTTCCTCTTGAATCACTCTATCTTTTAAAAAAAACCGCATCAAAATCCGTTGCGTAGTTTTAAAGATCTAAGCATACATAGGGACAGACAACGGGACGCGACTTTGTTTTATACTATGTAGTGATTACGTTGAAATTAAAATTGGTTTAAAATAAATGCAATTAACGTATAACTGATACGTCATACGAAATGTCACGTGATCTACCAGTGACGTGATTGGTTTAAAAACGAAACGAATAGAAACGCTAGTTAGCGTAGTGCATCTTAGCAAGGGTGTCTGTACGCTCGTTCCCTTCCGTGATAAAAAAAAACTATCTAGCAAATACAGTGAGTTAAAATTGATTTTAACAAATTCACAATTATCTAGAAACAATTACCACGTAATTTTCTCGAAATAGTTTCCATTCCACACGTGCCGACCCTGACAAATGACATACGTCTGCGCAAAAAAAAAACTTGGCGACTCTTTCACTCCCCACCGTGATGCGCGAGAGACGCGACGGAAATAGAAATCGGCAACTACTCTAGGTCAATGGTGATATTGTTAAGGACGTAGAAAGTTTTAGGGGACAGTTTAAAAAAACATCAGCTGTCAGTTGAATCAATGTAGGTACACTATAAGTGCTCGGCCGATTTGAAGTAAATCCTGACACATTGCACAACCATGAAGTGTCTGAATATGGATAATGTTGACAGCAGTCAAACAATGCTGTTATTATTACTCCGTCACACGCAACAAATAAGTTTAGCATTGTTTTACTCCTGACAACAGAGAACAAAAAAAAACAAAAAAATTGCACACCTTTGAATTTTTCTTCAGATATGGGAAAAAAATGCACGTTGGTTGGGTTCATCATTCTGAACAAGACAAACTAGTACTCCAGATATGTCCCCAAAAATATGTATGGAATTTTGAAACTCCCCAACAAATTCAATAGACGGAAATGTCATGGTTGTGCAATGTATCAGGATTTACTCCTGATCTGCCTAATACTGTAGAACACATCTTACCTTTGCAGCTCAAACCTATAGAACACCTGTACACAAGGAAAACATCTCATTGACTTTATCCAAACAAAAAAAAAACAAACAAAATATGAAAAAGATACTCACTTTTTAACTTTTATGAACACTCATTTTTTTTAAATATTTCTTCGCACGTTCAATATCTTTTTTTTGTGTGCATTTATTCGAATCCGGTTCCGGTGTAAAAAAAAGTTCAAAAGTCCAAATAGGTACAACTTTGTAACCCGGTACCACAAATAGAGGTAGTCCACTAATGTTCGGTTTCTAATTCAAACGGCGGAGAGATAGATTTGTACAGGCACATGTCAAATTATAACCCGAAGTAAGCCTTATCTATCCGCGGAACCCGACATAAGTAACTCAAGTAAGAGCTGTTACAACTTGTGTCGAGTAAATGACATATCATTTAGATTCGTTTTTTTTAAATAAAAATTATCATCCGCCATTTCTTACATGCCTTGTACAACCTCAAATATTTATACAATACATGTTTATTCAAATAACGCGAGCAAATTTGATGCCAATTTCTGATGTTTTTTTTTTACATTTCAAGAATCCTGCAAGCAAAAACCTAACCTACTATAATGGTACACAAGGAAAATGAGATGAATCAGAAGAAAATCAGCCTTCCGTCGTTGGATACCATATTCGCAAAACATGATACTCTGAAAAATACCATAGTAGCAAGACATCACATTAGCAAAACTTAACTATTATTAAGACATGAATAAGATAGTGTCAACGGAGCTCCGCTACGGCGGAGCTCCTATTTCTAGGTAGTTTAGCCTTCCGGGCCTGATATAAATCCAACAAAACCTAAACCTACTTAATGATTTTATAACACAACCCGACTATTTGTAAATATAATGTTTTGCGAATATCGTGTTTTGCTAGTATGATGTTATGCGTATATGATGTTTTGCTAGTGTGATCTTTTGCGAATGTCATATTCTGTAGAGTAACCGAAAATCAGCCGTGCCGCTGGGTGCGGCATCTCGTCCACCTGCAAGGTCTTAAAGTATAGGTACTTACATGGTCCGCTGAGCACGACGCTCGTTGTTAACGTCGTCGATCGGCTCTTCAGTGCTCTTCCCATCGAACTGGACATGCTTCTCGGAGTCCGTGGGGCTTCCGATGCCCGAAGATGTATTCTATGAACAAAGACATCGATTATAACTTTCAGATTTAAAATTCAGAGAACAGCTAAGATACGGCTGAGAAGAAAACTACTGGTTTTTTTTCATCATCATCATCATCATCATCATCATCATCATCATCATCATCATCATCGTCATCATCATCATCATCATCATCATCATCATCATCATCATCATTGTTATGTACACAATAATAAATAATAAATATTTGAGATTACAAGTTCATATGTATTTCTTATACAAAGACAGTCAAGATGGAAAACAACCGTTGCTATGGTAGAAATCCGTGGCCATAGCCATTCGTCAAGGAGACGGTATATAACAATCATCATCATCGTCATCATCATCATCATCATCAGCCTATATTAGTCCGCTGCTGGACATAGGCCTCTCCTATTGCACGCCTACGAGCACGATTCGTGGCCATCCAGCTCTTGCCAGCCACCTTGCGAAGATCGTCACTCCACCTAGCCTGAGGGCGTCCTACAATACGTTTTTACACTACGTTTGTTTTTAATTATTCATAAAAAAAAACCCATTAACAGTAGTATTAAGATTTAAATTGAATTCTCGTTTTAGGAATGCTCTGTCTGCTTAATTGAAACAAAAAAATATTTTTGAATTAAGTGGTTCGAATTCAATTCAAGTTTAGATCAGAAACGATATACATTGTGTTTGAAAACGACTCTTACAAGCCTGCACATTTATGTTAAAAATAACCTAAGATACTTAACTATAACATTGCAGTATTAATAATGTCGTTTACAATAAATTAATTAGTTTAATTACCAATTAAATCTAACTGAAGAATTCACAAATACCATAGTAGCGCTTTGACAGCAAAAAAATGTCTTACACTGTTTTTAGTAGGTTGTATTAGAAGTACCCCGTTTTGTACTTAAAAGTCGCCGACTGAATGTAATTATCTTTATTCTGTGTTAAGTTTTGTTTCATGTTTTACGTCATGATACTCGTACTCATGAGCAGGGGTCGGATTTTTCATCGCATGGTGAGATGAAAGAAAACTGTGGAGTCGATATTAAAGCTAAATTTTAATTCATATTCATACTCATACTCACCAATTTTCTTAGTCCCGTAATACTTTTGTCCCTTGTGCAGGTTGACAGATCGAAAATGTTAATCGAAAATTAATCTTACTGAATGTAATTAAAATTATTTGTGTAGTATGATTTGGGAAGTGTTAAGCTTTTTGCTTGGTAAAGGGTTACATTTACCCTGTAACTATATCAAATTAGTTAATCTTTTGTTTGGTTCAGACTACTTTGTTGCGGTAAAGCATATTATAAAAGTAATATTTTATTTAATTTTTATTTACGATATAATTTATTTCTACTCATATGACTTAATTTATTTATAATTTAATTTCGTTCTTAATTAAATGAATGAGTATGAATATGAATTAAAATTTAGCTTTAATATCGACTCCACAGTTTTCTTTCATCTCACCATGCGATGAAAAATCCGACCCCTGCTCATGATGTATGCAGTGTGCCCTTAAGGCTAATTCACACTTTGAGAGACCGCTACAGGCTGAAAAACAACGCTGTGCAGATCTGTCTACCCGCCAATCTTAAAAATGTACAATCCGACGAAGCATTTAAGCATCAGCTGAGAAACCTTTTATTAGATAATCCAATTAACTCCGTGGATGAATATATGGAACTGGGAATGTAAATTTATTATTGTGTTGACTTTAATTATTTTTGTACCTTATATTGACATTATTGATTAATTTGGATATGATTATTTAAATGAATTGAGCAAAATGAAATATTTTTCCTATTAAATGAACTGAATAACTTCTTATTAGGGTCATACACAGATTTAGGTTCCCGTCTTTCCTGTGGACATACCCAAAGTTAACGTGTTTAAGGCCTAATTTTCTCTGGCTGAACCCACATCCGCATAAACGGCGTCACGTCTACTTTAGTCCTACCAAATAAAAACATAACTTATATGCACACGAGCCCTTAACTATTGACCACAGGAGAGACAACTTTTGTTTTTGTGATTGTGTATAACCCATTAGGTAGATGTATACCATACTTATTTGTATTTAATTGATATTGCTTTAAATGTAATCTACGCATTGTTCAATGTACCTATTCTAAGCATAATTTTAATCCTAAAACTGTATTTGCATGCATTTTATGTTTTACGCAAATAAATGACTTGATTGATTGATTGATTGATTGATTGACATTTTATTAGATGTGTAATTGTTATTGTTATAATTATTATTTATTTTTGTATTATTTGATTATTAGTATTTATGTTTGCCGATCTCAATGTAATTTCATATTTTTTTGACATGCAATTCAATTAATATTGTAATATTACATTGATGAATAAATACATATAAACTAAACTTAACTAAACTATGCTGAGTTCTCAAACTTTTGCCATAAGTAAACATTATTGTTACAGTTTTTGTAGTTCTTGTATCTATCTTATGGAATAATATGTAAAACTACTGTGCTTAGAGGGCAACAAATGTTTTTCTGTTTCTTTTCTGTTTGTAATCAAAATTTTCATTGCGTGCCGAATTCAACCAAACACATGGAGGCCCTAGCTTAAAGCTATCGAAAAGCGATTTGAGAAAATAAAAGTGTGCGGAACTCACAGACCTAAGAATATACGGGACGAAATCAAATAGCTAGGGATTACCTACATCGTTAACCTCAATTATCGATGTTTTTCCCACATCGTTTTCATTTTCTACTTAAAGCTTTCTTTGAAACGTGATCATTTTTTGAGTTGTAGCAGTATCGTATAAAAGCAGCGATATTCTAGTGATCGCTCCATGTTTTTTTTTAAATTGAAATTGTACAAATGAAACAAAATAGCAAAATTCACTCATCACTATCATATGTTTTTACTTGTAATAAAATCTGACCGTATATTTTAACAAAATTAAATGGGACAGTCATTCAGAAAAAAAAAATCGTTTTTGTAAGAACTCTCTTTTGTCTATTTTTTTATTGTTTGAAATCAATATATATTTATGTTACTTAAATATAAAAAGAAACAAAGTATTTGTACAACGCACAAACATTTGCCGACGAGCGCATTAACAAAATATCAATTATAACAAAACCATAATTTCAAAACACAATACGCCTACCCTCCTTATCCAAAGAGCAGCATCTTAAATTCAATTACCAAAGCAGATTCAATTCTATACCGTTAATAATAAGGTTTACATTGCTACAGACGGTCAATAGTAGTTACTGCGCTTTTGCCCAGGACGGCACATTTCACTGCCACCCTGCATTTGATTCCAGGAATTTCGTCAGTTTCACAGCCATGTTGGATAAGGAACGACCATTTCAATTACTCTGACTTCAACTCACCAAATTGCGGTGTCCTATTCAAAACGGATGCTATTTCCACGACGTCAGCTGAGCTAATAATGCATCGGTGATCCTATTGAATTCTCCAGACTTATCGATTATCGATTTTTCTCCCTTAGCGTACTAATTGCAGCCAAAGGCATTCTCAATACTCAAGTTACTTAGTTTGACGGGAGGAGAATGCTAGATAAATTTTCCGACTGTTTCTAAAAACCGACAGGTGACAGGTGACAATTCGGTATACATTAAGTGAATACATGCATCACGGGGTTTCATATAAGCGCCATGTACACTGAAACGTCGCCTGTCACCTGCGATTGTCGACATGATGAAATAGGGGCAGGGTCCAGACTTGTTCTAGACAAGACCAGATTTAAGAAGCTGACTGTTCTTCAGTTACTTCAGTTAGTAAAGAGGCACCATAAACAGAATTCAAATTCAAATTCAAAATTCAAATTCAAATCATTTATTCTGTAAGTAGGCCCTGTAGGCACTTTTACAAGTCTGAGTCTACCAGCGCTTCCAAAGAGACCACTGTTGAGAAGAAGCGCCGCAAGAAACTCAACAGTAAGCCGTTTTTTCCTAATAAATCACTTATTACAATACTAAACTTAAGCTACATAATTTAAATGTCACAGGGATGTACAGGTCCCTGTAGAAGATGTAATACTTGTTTAAAAAAAAACGCAATCTTGATTATAAACGATCGACGACCGATCGCATTTTATGTCATTTTAACGTCAAATGTAATGACTAATATAGATAAGCCTGTTTTTATTTTTTTTATTTTTTTTATTTATGTGTTGTTAAATATAAAACCATAATAATACATAATTATACATACATACCGACACGCCTTCATCCCGGAGTGGGGTAGGCAGAGCTACAGAATTACCGACAACTCTGACAACTAATTATTAATTCTACACGGTGGAATTTAATCGGTGAACAGGAACCCATTTTTCTAATTCAGTAATCGATGGCGGTCACGTTTATGTAGTACTTAAGTGGAACCAAGTTTTTTTTTATCGAACTAATTTTTAAGTTGAAATTAAAATTTATTGTCACCCTACTAAATTAGTAGGTAAACCATTAAATGGTTTAGTCTGAAAAGTTAAAAACCTCTTTTCAAACTATCAGCCATAGAAAATTAAAACAACAATGAGCATAAGCTGTCAATCATTTATTGATGTCTGATCTGTCTAGTTTCCCGCCAAAGCCAGCAAGCACTTGTCTTGACGTAAGTACACTTACGAGTAACTTCCCTTCAATAAAAGTAGGGTGTCCATTTATTCAGTCAGTGTACATTTTACCGATGTTAATTAAGTGTGATTAATTAGACTGTGAGCTATATTGCACGAGATCTCACGTATTGGTTTCTGTGTAGATTGATAATTAAGATTTTTGGATTCCTGATCACCGATGAAATTCCACCGTGTATAACCACATTTTGTACAAACAGGCTTAGATGTTTCCCAGTGTATTAGTGACAGGTTGCAAGCCCATCGCCTAACGATACTACAAGCCTTTATTCCCTTAGTCGTCTCTTACGACTTCCACAGAAAGACATGGAGTGGTACTATTCCAAGCCGGCAACCAAAATAATACTGAATTTAATTTGTTATGAAAAATTATAAAAAAAAAACAATGTTTGATATGGTCAATCGATTCCTTTAACATTGAGGATTGATTGATATATCACTACATAGTATAAAACAAAGTCGCTTCCCGCTGTCTGTCCCTATGTATGCTTAGAGCTTTAAAACTACGCAAAGGATTTTGATGCAGTTTTTTTTAGTAGATAGAGTGATTCAAGAGGAAGGTTTTTATGTATAATAAATTTTGTTTTATGTACGTGTGTTATAGAAACCTCAAATAAACCGAAGCGAAGCGAGGGCGGGTCGCTAGTAGAGAATAAATAAAAGCACCTTTCTGCATCAACAGATGTGCGAGGTGCATTGAAACCAATATTGCATCGCTTAAAACATGTCAAAACCTAAATACTAAAACTGCAATATAAATTGTGCACGAAATCCAAATTGAATCATGTACATGTTGCACTTTAGTCAGTCCTAAAATCCAAACATGCGAGTTAAATGGCTACCCCATTTCAAAGCGAACACCAGCCGTGTTCTTGAATGGACGGTGGCAATTTATCGATCGAGTACATTATTGAGTAGGCTGCATAGCTGACTGGAAAATTATTTTGAACAGGTAACACCAACCAACTGACTCAATACGGTATTTGACAAACGTCAAGTCAGCTTCTTTTTATGAGACATCAAAAACGCGCCGTTACTGTGGAATTTATAGGGATTACTATCTTGTGACGTCAAATTTAAAAAACGAATTTAAAAATCTTAAAAAAGCAAACATAAATAAAAGATTGATGTTTTCCCAGTATTTTTATAATGTTTATCTGTTAATGAAAAACCAATTTAATTTCACTCTTGTCAAATACCCTATTACTTAGTTAAATAATTATCTCCGTAACAAAAAGTATTTAAACAAGAATATTAAATAAAAGGCTTCTTTAACAATGAACAAGGTTAGATGAAGGGTGTTTGAAAAATACACCGCCTTTTTAGTGCAAATAACAAGGCGCAACACCCTGTTAGTGCCACAGTCACAGACTCCATTCCATTGATACATCAGTTTCCAATGACTGGTTCCGCAGCTCATAGTCAAGCCCTTGTTTGCGATACTAAGAACTGATAGTGTTTGAACGATCATTTTATCGACTTCAAATTGTATCGATGTATTTCGGTATTTGCGCAATTGTTAAAAATTAATAAAGTCAGCGACAACTGTTTCATCTACTTTTTTTTACATGTAAACTATAACCACATTCATGAAAGGCATTTGCAAAACAATCGAAATGTGAAACATGCGGGACGCATAAGACCGATTCCACTACAATATTAATAATTAAACTCGGGACAGCATTAATCAAGCTCGAAATACTTGTTTTCATTTAGAAATGGAGCAACGGTTAGACAGGGTTTTTTGAATAAATTGTAAGCCGTGTGGTTGCCGGCAGAATAGAATAGTACCACTCCATACCTTCCTGTGGAAGTCGTAAGAGACGACTAAGGGATTAAAGGCTTGTAGTATTTTTAGGCGATGGGCTTGCAACCTGTCACTAATATACACATGATATACATCTTAGCCTGTTTGTGCAAAATGTGGTTACAGAATTAACAACAGGCTGTTAAAGTTGTTGGTAATTCTGTAGCTCTGCCTACCCCACTCTGGGATGAAGGCGTGACGGTATGTATGTATGTATGTATATCTGGACCAAACCAATACAGATGTAAAAAAAAACATACGACATCGTTTTTTGTCGATAAGCAAATTGAGAAAGCAAGACAATACAAACTTATCGAATACTAATGATATACGATGCACTTCTTCCCTACACAGTTCTCGTAGAAATGGCGATGGAAAACTTCTGCACAAACGGATTGTAGCAAAAACTAGTCGATAATAATTATATCGACACAGGAAAATGCAAGTGTTCCAGCACTATCAAATCCCTTACCGGCTCTGCTAATAACCAGCGCTCGTCATTAATGCATGACAGTGACAGACTACATATCGGATTGTGAAACTACCCTCAAACCGAACAAAATGGATTACGGCAGGATTGGTGCAAAAACAAAAGCCGCGCATTGATGAAGCAGACTAAAAACACAATGGACATTAAGTAATTAAAGTTTGGAGTTAAATAAACTGAAACGAACGAACGTATGATATTGATGTTAGGTTTTAATCATAAAATGCATCAAATTAGATTGTTAAAACAAGGCTATTTTTTCAAATAAAAATGTAAAAGCGAGCCGTCATTTTTTTTGGTGTATCCAATTAAACAGACTAATCTTAACAACAGATTAAGACTTAAGTGTCTGTTAATTGGTTCGTGGCGTCAGCCCTTAATAAGCTAATGTATTTCGTTATTTATTTTCTATTGTGTTAACACTTGATCTTTTCTTCAGATTTGTGGAAAAATCTACATGCTCGATGTGATCATTATTCTGAACAATAAAAAATAGTACTCCCGATATGTCCCTAAAAATATGTATGGAATTGTCCGTTTTGTTACCAAGAAACGTATTAGATTTTTATAAAAAATCCATCCATTTTTTTGGGGGCATATCGGGAGTACTACTTTTTCTTGTACAGAATTATGATCCCAACCAATGTGCATTTTTTTTCCCCAAATCTGAAGAAAATGTCAAAGGTTCTGCCGCGGCAATATTATTTCCCTTGAGAGTCGGCGTACACTTAGAGATCAAATTTGATTGCATAAATTTATTTCGTGTGAGATTGATTCCATGTATTTGCTAGGCAAAATTGGCCTTAGGACTCCTCGTACTAATGCTCGAAGTATTCAAATTCAAATTCAAATCATTTATTCTGTAAGTAGGCCCTGTAGGCACTTTTACAAGTCTGAGTCTACCAACGCTTCCAAAGAGACCACTGTTGAGAAGAAGCGCCGCAAGAAACTCAACAGTAAGCCATTTTTTTAAAATAAAACACTTATTACAATACTAAACTTAAGCTACATAATTTAAATGTCACAGGGATGTACAGGTCCCAGTAGTAATAATAATTTAATACATCAGAATGTCGGATTAAAATAAATAATACAATTTCGGAGATGTAAACAGGCTCCAAATGTCAAATTAAAATTAAGAATTAAATGTAATAAAAAAAAAAAAAAAAAAACACATAACAAGGGAGATGTAGAAAGTCTCCACGGTCAATTTTGGAGATGTAAAGAGTCTCCAGATGTCAAATTAAAATTAAATACAATTATTATTAAAAAAAAACACACACAAAAAAATAAAATAAGGGAGATGTAGAATAAAATATTAGCGATCTATTTCCTGTTCCCCTTACTCGTTAGTGCTCGTTACAAATATGCGTCAAATTCATTTTTATGTAGAACTTTTAAAAATTATAATAGCACATTTTCTCACTTAGATATATTTAGTCTTTCCCTTCTTAGATTTACAATTGCGTTGTCTAAACATTAAGTTTTTGTCATTAATTGAATTTATTACTTTACTTGAATTGAATATTATGTAAACTCACATTTTTGACTCTGTACTGTATTAGTTAATTGTGGCCACTTCACTGGTCAATGTGTTATTTATTATTTATTTATTTATTTAAACTTCTTTGCACAAAATACAATAAAGTCCAAATGGCGGATTTAATGCCCAATGGCATTCTCTACCAGTCAGTGTTTTGTAAGTTTTCCTGTTATATTTTTTCTATACTTGTATCAACAGTTTGTGCCCAAATAAAGACTTAACATTGAACAGTAAACATTATTTTTAAACTCCCCTTAAATTACCATTAACAGTGTGTTACTTACTTTCGCGGGCCAGTATATATAAAACAGTACCGTGATTGAGTGACTGAATGGCAGCCTAAGCCGTTGGACATAGCGACTTGAAATTTGGGGGGAGTTAGACGACGACGCGCTGGCCTAGTCGGTAGTGCCCTTGCCTACGACGCTAGCGGTCCTGGGTTCAAATCCCGGTAACGGGCAGATAGTTGTGTGATGAGATTTGGATTTTTTTCTATTTATTTAAATGTATTTATCTGTATAAGTATTTATATCGTGTTGTGACATTGTCCCCCTGATAAAATTATTATTAGCTTTCTGCCCGCAACTTAGTCAGCGTTGATTTCAATTGTCATTATTCCCTCGTGAACTTTTCAATTATCCGGCCTATCTATTAATCAATCTCTATTCCAAATTTCATGTAATTCCGCACACCCATTCACACATACTTCCGCGTTTATAATATTAGTAAGGATTCTTTAGGTACTATCAGCCCAATGGAACCCTGACCCACCATAGAACGGTGTCACAGTGACATTATAAAACAATTTGATTGACACTTCTTATGACTTGAATCATAACGTCTCTGTGACACAGTTCTATGGTGGGTCAATGTTCCAATGGTCTGATAGTACTCTCTTGGTGCAGGAAGAAAGTATTCCGTAGTACCGAAAGTCTAACCTCAACGGGAAGAAATAGGGACTAGCCAACTAAATCCTGTATTCTCATAATTAATTAAAAGCGCAAGTAGACGGCGTCTAATTAACAGAAAACGAGAGATACGTCCAGTAGCGTCTACATACATACACCAATAAACTGGCATGGATGACCGCTCTTGCTTAAGCCGGACCGGTGTCCGTCGTGCCGGCGGTGCATCCATCGCCGGACTGTCATCTGGTGCGTCTACACTCATCCATTATAAGCCATACATCACCGCCAGTCCGGCAAAAAAAAACGGCCCGTTTTTCGGTGAAATTAACGGACGTCCACACGCGGCCTAAGTGCCCACGACAGTAACATGTTCATAAAACAAAAACTGTCAGTATAATGAACTGCCACAAGAAGCTAGTAGCTCAAAAATTAAAAAATCTTACAAGCCTGGAAGTACGCGTTCTAGTTTACAATGAACTAGCCTTGTGTATCCCGGTCTTATTAGTCAGTACTCCATTTCCGAGTGCTTGAGAGCTTCCTAATAGGCATTATAAAACGCTTTGAACATTGTTATCGTACTTTTTATCGCTCTTACAAGATGCTTCGGGTTTGTACTTATCTTTCACTCGCGACGATCTTATCAAGGGGTAACAAAAGCGAAACTACGCCAAACGCTAATCTATTGACGATCGACGCGCTGGCCTAGTGGGTAGTGACCCTGCCTACGAAGCTAGTGGTCCTGGGTTCGAATACCGGTAAGGGCAGATATTTGTGTGATGAGCGCGAATATTTGTTCCTGAGTCATGGATGTGTTCTATGTATTTAAGTATATATTTCTCTATATAAGTATTTATATCGTTGTCTAGTACCCATAGTACAAGCCTAGAGCTTAGTTTGGGACTAGGTTAATTGGTGTGAGATTGTCCCCTTATATTTATTTATTTATTTTATTTATTTAAGTGCTCACAGAATGTACGTATTTATACGAGCTATCGTAACCGTATAGCAACGCAATGTTAGGATTGTACTCTTAACGTTGTAGTCTTAAGAATTTAACTGTGTACAGGTCACGGATCCCACTAACCAAAATTCGAAATGTCAAAAGCTCATGAACAGACCCCGTTATCTTGTCGTATAACACACACAAGCTCACGCCTTTATTCCCAGTTGGGTAGGCAGAGCTACAGAATTACCAACCACTCCAAAAGCCTGTTGACAACTCTGTTACCACATTTTGCACAGTTAGTCGAAGATGTTTACCAGTGTATAAGTGACAGGTTGCAAGCCCATCTCCTAACAGTACTACACGCCTTTATTCCCTTAGTCGTATAATGTAATATTTATTGTATCGATGTTTATAGTTTATATTATGCAACAATACAATTGATTTTTTGCCTTTTAATTGCCTGCTCAATCTAATTATAGTTTCATGATTGAATGTAAATAGATAACTAATTACTCTATAGGAAATTGGGATTTACCAAAAAAAATAACTCACGGTGTTTACTTTCTCATTTGAAAGAATAGGAAATTTTAAGTCACATATTTCATTAATTTTGTATTTGACCCAATAGTTTTGTTATAATATCTTTATTTATTTAGCTGACATTTTATGGATGACATGATTATTTTAAATTTGGGATGGCATTTTCTAATAAATTACAACAATTAAATGATACCTAATGAAAAAAAGTGATTATAATAAGTAGTGTATTAAAACATACTATTTCAAGCTGTTTTCGCTTAAGCCGTAAGATACACCTAGGAGGGCTTCAAGCCGAAAGCGAAAGTCAAACAAAGGTTAAATATACTTTTGTCGAAATAGCCAAAATAGATAAATATTTCAAAAACTTAATAATGCTGAACGGCTTTAAAACCCTATTCCTCGAAATGGTTTTCGAATTGGAGTAATAAAAATATTTTAAAATAGAGGCGCAAAGTAATATTTTACAGAGTCATTTTCTTTATTATTTTTATATAACTTGTTTGCAATGTCCAACGTTAAAAGGACATATTTCACAAGCCTGTATTTAACTTGCAATGTAAATATTACAAGTTAAATTTGACCCAGTTTTTTCTCGATGAAGCTGAAAAAAAAGTACGGCCGACAACAAAAGCTCGTCCCGAAAATGATTTTTCACAGACACTTATTTACTTGAATTTGGGTGCGTTCACCGGCCAAAAGCCTTTGACAGTGTGATTAAATAAATAAAAAAAGAGGTATCGAATTATGAAACGGAATATAAAAAGAGGATTTCATGATACAGTTCGGTTCATGTACTGGTTGCTTAAATCGGAATATGCATGATTTTTTTAATGGATATCGCCAGTAGTGAAATGAATAAAGTTTGGTTGGCTTATATCTTGGTACCTAACTTTTCATAATATTTAGTTGGTTGCCGGGTTAGAATAGTGCCACTCCATGTCCTCCCGTGGATGTCGTAAGTGGCGACTAAGGGAATAAAGGCTGTGTAGTACTGTTAGGCGATGGGCTTGCAACCTGTCACTAATACACTGGTAAACATCTTCGCCTAACTGTGCAAAATGTGGTTACAGAATTATCAAAAAGTTTTTATAGTTGTTGGAAATTCTGTAGCTCTGCCTACCCCACTCTGGCAATAAAGGCGTGAGTTTATGTATGTATGTATGTATCCTAAAAGGTCGAACTATCGACTTCGTGCTCGAGTCCTACTCGCACTTGGCCGGTTTTTATAACTGTACGCCGTGAAAACCCGTAGCGTGCTACGATAAATCAGCTGCCGCTACACGGCCCCGTAGCAGCTACGATCCCAGTATAATTGTATTTCCGTAGAGCCGTGATGCTGAAAGCCACTTTCCATTTAAGCCTCCGATAAAAAAGGGTGTTAAAAGTTTTATCTTCGTTCAGAAACTGAACAGAATTACTAGCACTATGTCAAACAGTGATGTACGAGTATATTGTCTCGTTGCTTAAATACTAAAGGGCCTGAAATCAAAATGTGTTTGTGTTGCATATAAATTCGGAATGCTTATACTTTAAGGTTTAAATCAAACTATGTCTGTTTTTGTTTTGAGGCGCTTTAGCATCTAAGCAGCGATCTGTAGTTACGATGAAATAAATTAATTTAATCTGGCATTGTTTCATTAAGGCTGTTGCGTGAATCGGAACTCCAAATAAAATAAAAATGCGTTTATTCCCTTTTAATAAAACATTCTGAATGTTTATCATTGGAATATTATCATAAAATACTTTATTGACAAAATAATGTATGTATGTTTTTGCGGGTGGTAGGACCTTGTGCAGGGTCCGTCCGGATCGCTACCACCGTCTTATCCATTAACCTACCGCCAAACAGCAGTGTTCGCATTGTTGTGTTCACAGAGAGAGTTTTTATAATTGTTGGTAATTCTGTAGCTCTGCCTACCCCACTCTGGGAATAAAGGCGTGAGTTTATGTTTGTATGTGTATGTTGACGGAACCTGGCTTTATGACGATCTCTCTGGAATATAAAAAAACTTGAAGACTAATTATAATATCACTTACCGGGGAGTCAGAAGAAGTTGGAGGATCACGCGGGTAATCCTCAGAGCCGCTTGATGCAGCCTGCTTCTCTGTGGACAAAAAAACTGGTCAGCACCTCGTAACGGTGTCCCCATAGACCCCGACATTCATTTCATTTCCACCATCTTATCCATTAACCTACCGCCAAATAGCAGTGTTCGCATTGTTGTGTTCCGGTTTGGGGATAAGAGAGCCGGTGAAATGACTAGCATAGAGGCATTCCATCTTAGTCCTCAGGGTTGGCAACGCATTTGCAGTCTTAAGATTGCATTGCATTCTTGTGAATGCGGATGTCTATGGGTCACAGTTTCCACTTACCATCAGGTGGCCTGTGTGCTAATTTGTCTACTCTAAGCCATAAAAAAAAAAAAAAAAAATGTAAAATTACCAGAGGGCGGAATTGCCTAGGGCAAAAATCAAACATCAGTAGAGTTGGAACGTTGAATTTTATCGACTATCGAATAAACTGAAATTATATTTACCTAACGTATGTTTTTCCAACATATATAATAAAAAAAAAACGGAATTGTTCATTTTTATTTTTTTCCCATGGAATGTTGCAACAAGCGAGAAATATTATCAAATCTAGATAAAAACTATTATCGTTCTTTACCTCTTTAAAATCAGGTGAATGTGTTTTACTCGTCATGTGAGTTTCAACGCAATATTTTTTTAGTTGCTTTAAGTGAACGTTACATTAAAAGCAGTAAATGTGAATTTAGTTGCAAAAAGACTAGTGGCAGAAATGACAGTCAAATGCTTTAATGTATGTATGTATGTAACTTATTCACATGGAAAAGAGAAGAAAAGAGGCCAGTATAGTACTGTTAGGCGATGGGCTTGCCACCTGTCACTAATAAACTGGTAAACATCTTAGCCTAAGTGTGCAAAATGTGGTTCCAGAATTATCAACAAGTTTTTAGAGTTGTTGGTAATTCTGTAGCTCTGCCTACCTCACTCTGGAAATAAAGGCGTGAGTTTATGTACCGTAAAATGTGCCTACTTTGCTCCTCCTGGGTAATTATGCTCCAGGGTTAAATTGAGGTAATCTGTATTGTAAATCATTCTATAGCTTTCATTTACTTCATAGCTGGATGTATACATCGATTCTTTTTAGCAAATTTGTCATCAACCTTGACTTATAAGGTTACAAACGAAATAGTCACTATGGAGCATAGTTTTTTTTAATGGCATAGAGAAGACAAACGAGCACAGGCCACCTGATGGTAAGTGGAAACTGCGACCCATAGACATTCACATTCACAGGACTGCAATGCAATCCTAAGACTGCAAACGCGTTGCCAACCCTGAGGACTAAGATGGAATGCCTCTATGCTAGTCATTTCACCGGCTGTCTTATCCCCAAACCGGAACACAACAATGCGGACACTGCTGTTTGGCGGTAGGCTAATAGATAATATGGTGGTAGCGATCCGGACGGACCCTGCACAAGGTCCTATCACCCGCAAACACAAGTTACCCATGGGGGAGCAAAGTAGGAAAATTTTACGGTATGTATGTAAGAGGCCAGTTTTCGATGATGGTTTCTTCATCATGCTCACCTGCTCCGTTCTTTGGTATGGGAGCCGCCAGATCACGGCGCGGCTCGTTGTTGAGTTGCCCCACGTTAAGGGGCTTTTTTCCGTCCTTCCACAACACACGATCCATTTCTTCGTCCAGGTTAATGATCCCCGGATCCTGTAGAAGAAAAAATAGCTTTAAATCTGTCCATTTAAACTGCAACACAACTGCGTTACGACCATGCAGACCGCTTCGAGTTGGCGTGCAGTCCTGTCGACCGCACACCAACTGTAATGCAGTGCTGTTGCAGTTGAGGCAGCTGGAATAAAACCAATGCAAACCAAACGTAGAGCTAGCTTGCAGTCGACAGGACACCACGCCAACTTATTACTATAAACGGACTGTAGGTATGGTGATAACTTTCTTCTTCTTTCGTGTCGGCAAGAACTCGGGCCAAATCTTACTTGCCCAGAAAGCGGCTACCGTGGTAGTCCTCTGGTTACTGGCAAGTAAGTCCTCACGCGAGCAGGTGGTCGGGCACGCGGGACAGTTATGGTGATACTTATGCAGTTTTGATGCAGTTACGTCAACTGCACCTCGAATTGCCATTTTGCAGTTCAAAAGCTATCTGTCTGAACCGGCCCTCAGTAGTAGTATTCTATAGTAGGTAGGTAAAGGGCGTGGGTGGCCTAGTGGTTAAAGGGGTCGACTCGTGATCGTGAGGTGCCAAGTTCGGGGGTCACCATGTACTATCAGACCATTGGAACCTTGACCCAGCATAGAACTGTGTCACAGAGACGTTATGATTCAAGTCATAAGAAGTGTCAAACAAATTGTTTTATAATGTCACTGTGACACCGTTCTATGGTGGGTCAGGGTTCCATTGGGCTGATAGTACACTTGTACAGCCTAGTGTAATAAAATAATATGAGAGAACGCCACATCTCAACAATATTTAGATATGCCATTGCACCTTATTCCAGTGTAATAAGAACTTCGTACCATTTTTAAAAGGGGTTTTTTTTTCTTTATATTTTTTCGCACTTTCGCATTAATCAGTTTTTATTAGTACATTACTAAAGAGACCGGGTTTTTTTATTGATATCGAGTATTATTTTATTTACATTACTTTACAGTTGTTTTATATCTATTAACTAAATATATAAAAGGAGAAACTGACTGACTGACTGACATATCAACGCACAGCCCAAACGGCTAAACGTAGGCACTTAAAATTTGGAAGGGACGTAGGTTAGGTACCGTAGAGGTGCACTAAGAAAGGAATTGCCGAAATTTCCACGGGAACGGGAATTAGGGGGAAAAATATTAACTCAAAAAAAATTTTTTGCCCAACGAAGTGGACACGGGAACAGCTAGTTCTATATAAATCTTAACTCCTACTTTTTCATATCGCATTTCAAACTTGTATGTAGCTACGATATAAACGAGTTCCACGCGGACAGAGTCGCGGGCAGAAGCTAGTTATAAATATTAGTAAAAAGCTTTTAACATTTTATTCCAAATATACAAGTACTAGCGACCCGCCCTCGCTTCGCTTCGGTGTAGATTTTTCATACAAAAGGATTTTGCCGCTAATTCCCGTTCCTTTCTTCCTGGAATTCTGGGAATTCCTTTGTTAGTGCACCTCTACGGTACCTAAGCTACGTCCCTTCCAAATTTCAAGTGCCTACGTTTAGCCGTTTCGGCTGTGCGTTGATATGTCAGTCAGTCAGTCAGTTTCTCCTTTTATATATTTAGATTAAGCTTGTTTTACGCCTCAACCCCCGCAGCCGCCCACTGCACCCACCCACAGTAAAGTTGGGGGTATAAATTTTTTCCATCCTTTCGATTTTCTACACAAAAGAGAGCATTTTTTCATAAAATACCGCACCGCATAGGAATGCATACGTTTATTTTACTCCCAGAAAAAAATCAAAGCCCTTCTCGCCTTCGTTTTAAAAAAGAAATATTCAGAGAACGTTGTAGGTAAGTAAACATGTCCATTCAAAATAACAATATGAAGAGGAAAGGTTTGTCTTTGTGTTATTTTGTTAGGAATAAACTCAAAAATTACTGGAGCGATTTCAAAAATTCTTTCGTCACTAGAAGACTAGATTTTATAGTATATGATCTCTGAACCCTCTTTTATCTTCTTCCTGTATAATTTTTGTGCAAATATGTACCAAATAGTAGTATTGTTTCATTTTTAAATTCATTATACTTTTCAATGCCAAGTTATCTGATTTTCATACAAAATGGCCCCGCCAGCGGGTCGGTGGCAATGAAAGTGTAAGTACCTATTACTGTACTTTTTATGAACCTCTACGTCTTTATATTGTTACTTAATTACCTGTACAAATTTTAATTTACGACTGTATGTGTTTTTAAATAAATAAATAAATACATTACATTGTCGCTGAGTATAGGCATTTATAGACATTTATTTCTGTGCGTATAAAAATCTCTGATTGTTAGAGAGAGAAAACCAGATACAGACAATGCGATAGATTTGTCCCCCGTTGCCAATTATTAAAAACGTGAGCGCAAAAGAGATCTTTTGTCTTTGGCAACAATATTTTGTTAGGCCAGCACGCCAATGGCGGCCGACATAAAAAAAAACGGATCCCTTTGACTGCCATACATATCGTTGGTCATAATGTATTTGTTAGTCATACTTTTTTTTGTCATAACTTCTTTCAGGCTGAAGTTACAGTTTTTGATAGACGTTTATCGTGTAGATTATTTAGGTTAGGTTAGGTTAGTTTTATAAAAATCCTGAAAAAATAACCGGGTCCTGAGAATAATGCATTATGTCTTGCGAAAATTATGACTTGAAACAAATTATGACTAAAAATAATTATGGCAGTTAATAGAGACCCAAAAAAAAAGGGAATTTAATTTCAAAAATGCCAGCGCCTATATTTGTTAAAGGCGGAAAAATCCATATCGTTTTTGATCTGTGATTTCTATATTGATGATATTGTTCAATTCTGAGACACAGATAAAGAGTTGGAGTAAAGACCAAATTTTTCCGAAGACGACATGTCCTTTCTTTCCATTCTAGCCTATTTATTTAGATTCATTCAATAAGCCAAAAGATAACGTCAATATTAACACTGCACCGATCAAACGCCGAGCGTGCAGTGGCGCCCTCATTACTATTATTGTGTTTTCTAGCTAACTAAATAATTTACTTGCAATCAGACGATACGTTTTTGTAGCGCAAGTAAAAACACAATTTATGTGATACGTAACAAACTTTAATAACAATTACCCTTTGAGTAATCAGCTTAACGGGAAAACGTGGCCAAAGGTTATAAAACTATGTGATAATCACAAAAACCTACTAACCAATTTCAAGAAAATACTTTAGTTTATTAGAAAACACGATCATAGTAATGAGGGCGCCACTGTACACCCGGCGTACGCTCGGCGCATTCGTAATAGAACCAGATGAACCGCGCCCCTTCTACTTTCATCCCAAGCTCACATATAGACCTTGCTCCAATTGCAACAAGCAGCTCAAGGCCAACATGACCCATAAACAAATCTAGGTCAGACTTGGGTCGGGCGTAATAATTGCAGTGGAACAGTGCCCTGGTTCACGCAAACTGGCTGTTTCTGATTGGTCGGTAAGATATCGACGGCTACTATATACTCAGCTAGCGGACCGCCCTCGCAAAGCTTTGGTTTATGTGAGTTGTTTTCTGTTACACCCATACATGATGCTTACTATCCAATTGGTTGTAGATTAAATGATAGTAGATACATCAACATAAATGGCAAACGTGACTCACTGACTTATGTACAGTACAGCCGAAACTGATGTAACTGGAAACTTCAAATTTGGTACAGGTGCTCCTTACATGATGCAAGTGAGTACTAAGTACTAAAAGATTTTCCGTTTTTTTTTTTTTATGCAAACGAATACGCGGAAATTCTCTATTCCAACAATTCCCGGGATACGTTTATTAGCAGACCTAGGAATATTCGGGGAAAAACTAAATGACAGCTAGGGATTGCCTATATCGATAAACTTAACTATCGATGCTTTTCCCATATACTAGTGATCGCTCCAAGTTTCGATTGTAAAAATAGTTTATTTTTTAAAGTATGCAAATTAAACAAAACAGCAACATAATTCTGGTAATTCTTTATTTTAAAAGGATTTATAATCTTCACTCATCATCGTCATATTGTTTTTACTTCTAACGAATTCTAGTCGTTTATTTTAACAATCGTTAAAGGGGCGGTAATTCTGAAATTCACAATACGGAAAAAATATGACGATGATGAGTGAAGGTTCAAAATCCTTTTAAAATTAAGAATAACCAGAGTTATTTTGATATTTTGTTTAATTTGCATACTTTAAAAATGAACTATTTTTACAAACAAAACTTGGTGCGATCACTAATATATGGGAAAAGCATCGATAATTGAGTTTATCGATATAGGCAATCCCTAGCTGCTGCATTTAAATAATAGACATTCACTGTCGAGACCAAACAATAGAATTCTTTAGAATATGTCTTCTCTCTCCAAGAAAACGTTGAAAGCACATATTTATTCTTACAAAAGGAAACTTGTTTAGCTTTTTTTTTGGAAGCCTTCTTATAAAAATTGCCGCTACAATGTCGCGCATTTTTGCTATTTCTCTATTATCCAGAATAAAAACACAATGCCTTTGACGTGTACCTATCATATTATTTTAATTCAGCCATCATTATTATCAAGTGAATAAAGAAAGAAGGAATTTCTTTGCGTAGTATGTGTGGTGTTAAAGTGATTGATTGAGAAATGTGGAATAAAAGAAGATGTAGTGACTAAGATTGAAAAAGGCATGCTTCGATTGTTCGGTCATTTGGAAAGGATGGATGAAAGAAGATTAACGAAAGAGATATACAGATCGAAAGTGAGTGGACGGGTCGGAAGGGGCCGCCCTAGGCGTACTTTTTAGAGTCAAATCGGTGAAATACTGGAAAAGGGCCGAATCTTAAGTACCCGAAACCGACGTGCGTGCATGACTCGATGTATGAATGTGGAAGAAGCGAAAGAAATTTGTCAAGATCGTAGCAAGTGGAAAGAAGTGGTCTCAGCCTACCCCTCTGGGAAACAGGCGTGATTTAATGTATGTATGTATGTATGTAAAAAGAAAAGATTCTGGCAAAACAAGAACAAGAGACAAAAAACCAAACGGCTGACATCATACAAGATGTCATGAAATTTTCCCATTTCAGCATAATGCGTCTTAAATAGATCGAGCGTAACGTGGACAATACGATATTATAACATGTCAAAGGTAATATGCTATGGCTGCATTATCACTACATATTATAAAACAAAGTCGCTTCCCGCTGTCTGTCCCTATGTATGCTTAGATCTTTAAAACTACGCAACGGATTTTGATGGGGTTTTTTTTAATAGATAGAGTGATTCAAGAGGAAGGTTTTCATGTAATAATAAACTTTGTTTTATGTACGGGTGTTACCGAAAACTCACATAAACCGAAGCGAAGCGAGGGCTGGTCGCTAGTATTATAATACCTGAGACGTTCAATTTACTTACTTAAAATTCTCAAATGTCTATTTTAAATGTAACGCAATACCTTTAAGTAAAGTAACTATAAGAGTTCAAAAATGCAATTGTGGCTGGTGATACACATTACTGTTTTAGACTGTTAAGTGCATAGTCTGATCGTATGAATATGCATTAATGTGTCTCGTGGCATTTGCACATCCAATGTCAGCCGAATATCAAACACGAATTAATCGTACTGTGTCTCTATTCAACACGGTAAAAGCCATATCGTCAGTGCGCCTGCAATACCGCGTAACTAACAAATTAAATAAGTTGCAAAGTACACCTTAGCACCTAAGTCAGTAAGGTACATTTTGCAACTACATGATTTTTTTACTTACGCGGTATTGCACGCACACTGACGATATCGCTTTTAACCTGTTATCGTTTTGTCAACGTTTTGATTACTCTTAGTCAATTAACAATAATGACAGTCGAGTTAAAAGCACCATAACCGAGGGGCTATTCTGCCGTCCTAAGCACAAACGCAGTAACTAAGATAAACCTGCTGTAGTAATATCAACCTTATTACAAATGACATAGAATTGAATCTACTTTGGTAGTTTCATTTAAGATACTGCTTTTAGGCTTAGGAGGGCAGTATTGCCTAACGCACTCGCAATTGGGATTGTTCATATTTTTACAATTACTCCAATTCGAAAACCATTTCGAGGAATAGGGTTTTAGAGCCGTTCTGCATTATTAAGTTTTTGAAAAAATTATCTATTTTGGATATTTCGACTAAAGTATATTTAACTTTTGTGTGACATTCGTTTTCGGCTTGAAGCCCTCCTAGGTGTATCGTACGGGTTAGGCGAAAAGAGCTTGAAATTTTATGTTTTAATACACTATTACAATTACAATCGCGTTTTTTCAGTGGATATCATTTAATTGTTGTATTTTATTAGAAAACGCCATCCCAAATTTAAAATAATCATGTCATCCATAAACTGTCTGCAAAATGAATAAAGATATTAAAACAAAACTATTGGGCCAAATATAAAATTAATGAAATAAATGTCTTAAAATTTCCTATTCTTTTGAATGAGAAAGTAAAAACCGTGAGTTATTTTTTTTGTCAATCCCGAATGTTTTTATTTTGAAAATCGAAGGCTTGTCTGCACCCAAAATGAAAACAATTGTTCCGCGTTGAAGCCAGTTGAGATTTCGAATGCGTTAGGCAATAGCGACGCAGGTCAGAGACGATATCGTTTTTACTCGTCGTTTAAATACACACACAATTAGCAAAAACAACGTTCGTGTTTTTCATACAAACGCGGCTATTTCGAAACATGTTTGATGAATAAAAAACGCACTCTGACCGGCAATTTTCGCTCCGGCGTGTATATCAGCTTTGATATTTCCCGGCTATTTCCGACACGTCGGGCACATGTCCGGTTTCCCACGATAACAACCCTAATGAGTGATATGGACACCCGGGACTTCCCACACGTAGTGTGTGAAAAATACGTTTACAGTGTTATTATGACGCGAGTAAATTGACACCTATAAAATGCGTAATCAAATAATCCAATTGTTTTGCAGGTAATTAATCAAGTGAATTGATTTTTATGTCTGTTTTTAATGTATGTTAACGTACATCATTATCGTTACGCGAAAATTTCATTTCATCGAGAGGTTTTTTTTTACAAGTGGTTTTGCAACACAATGGTTTTAGCAGAAATTGGATGAATCGATTGGTTTCCTTTGCAAGACATATTTTTAAGCTGTTAATATAATTTAATATTTAATTAACACTATACTAATCGATTACTTTGACGATGTTATAATGGTACGGTACTCTTTGTGCGCGTTCGACGCGCGCTTGGTCGGTTTTATCACATTTTCTCAAACATGATAAAATAAACAAAAATAAAACTCAAACGTTACGGAGATTATACGGGTTTATCCCGCCCGTCCCTTTATAAATGGAAAATTTCCGGCCGGGCGTTGCTACGGCGTAGCGTCTCGTAGCCGTCGACGGCTACGAATCGGTTTAAGGAGGAACGAATTGTGCAGGTTAGTGTTACGATTCCGTAGACGCTTCACTTGAAATAGCGAACTTGAACGAAAGCGAGGGAAATATATCAATAAAGTTGTTTCTTATTTTATGTTTCGTGTGTTGTTTTTATTATTGTTGAATTTTTTAATGTAATTGCGTAATTTTGGCATTACGTTGGTGAAAAGATAAAGAAAACTAAAGTTTATGATTTATCAACGTCACGGATATTAAAAATGGATAGCTATTTTAAAAGTAATATTTGGAGACAGTTTCTAAATATTACATTAAAGAATTATAAATTTAACGTTATTGTTAAATTACTGCTGGATACCGACTGTTCATTGTTTTTTTTTTAAAGTCAGTTAGGTATTTGACAGCGCAGTAAGCCTAGCTCGCGGCTAGCGACCGCGTATTCGAGTCCTGCGTACCGCAAACATTTGTGAGGACCAAAATATTTTTTACAAAGTCTCCAATGCTTTTCGTGAGTTTAAAACTCCCATATTAACCAATAAACTTAGTTAAGGATTAGGATTTACTTGGTATTGTTTCCTTTTGTTTTTGCGTCATATTAAACCTAAATTTGCTATGATTACAAAAAAAAACCTAAAGAAAAACTACCAATACGAAAAACCGCTCATTCAATTCAAAATCCAATTCAAATCGGAATATAATACCTACTATGCTGTACGGAACCCTCAGAGCGCGAATCTGACTCGCGCTTGATCGGCTTTATTAACTAGAGGACGCCCGTGACTGCGTACGCGTATAATTAGTTTCCCCCTACCCCCCTAAAGCTCTCAGTGGGGGGTCGATGTTCGGAAAATCCTTTCTACATTAACACCATGAAAGGAACCCCTGTACCAAATTTCAGGATTATAGGTACAGTAGTTTCGGCTGTGCGTTGATATGAAAGTCAGTGAGTCAAATCTGGTGATTATAGTCAGGTATCCGTAACAGGCAAATAAATTAGCTTGTAATAATTTGTCTTTTATGCTGTCGCTTGTTTTACCAAACAGGACTTCTAAGGTCAAAGACAAAGGATCACCGAGGCCATCGTTTCAAGACGCGTTATTCTAACTCTCTGAATAGCGTTCGATTGAGAGAAAGAAGCCTTACACACAATTGAAAATGCTCGATGAATTATGTTTCACGCTCAGACGGAACAACTTTTGTTTCCTTGCATCATTTGCTGATGTAAGATAATTTGTATTCTTAACAATACAATCTCAAGACTGCAGTTCTAAAACTCGATGCCGACCTTAAGATGGCACGCCTATATGTCGTACATCATTTTATAGAAACATATCAAATTAAATCAGTCTCCATTAAGTATAGACGTGAAAAATATTGTAACATTATTAATTACACCCTGTTGTGAACAATATGTTGTCTTTTTGTTTATTTAATCTCACTATCTCAATTTATTTCATTTAAATTAATTATTTAAGTAGATTATTATCGCGTTCATTATTTATATTATTATTCAATCATAAAGATATTGCGCAGTCAAATTAATAAATATTCATCAAGTGAAATGTTTTGTATTGTACACTTAATTTTATTGCAATTCAAAAATATTAACGCTTTCAATTGAAAACGCGAAATAATAAAACACCCTTTATTTATTTCCACCGAAACTGCGACATATTGTAAAATGTAATGTATCGATGTAATTATATTGCGTTGACTTGTTCGAAACGAGTGGATTAATTTTCACAGGCTACTTAATTTATTAACAAGTTATCTGTCGATTAACTCCATCAGCGTATTAATTAATACAATTTTAATATAACGTATTGCTTTTATTTATAATTTGGTTGCATTCACCTTATATTTGGTGTGGCACAACGCATGACCGCGTCGTACGTACTCAAATTAAAAAGCTTCAAGTCTTCGATGTCATTAGAGATGCCCAATAATTTCTAACATAAAGGAACATTAACATTGTAGTTTCAGATTGAATTTGGACCTAGACTACCTACTACCTACCTACCTCTTTAACAAAACCCATTGTCTAGTGACGTACGCAAGTTCAAAGCCAGAGAGATCGTGCCGCTGCACCGAACGGCGGCGTTCCGGAATAATTTCAAGTTCACGGCGCCCGGGTGGTGAAATGATCACCCCGCCACCCCCCCCACCCCCTCCCATCACAGAAGCGTCGCAAGTACACCTTTAAGCGTAGTTGACGCTCCCAAAACATAATTTCCCTACTAGCTTTCTATCCTTAAATTGTAGTTTGTTTTTTTTCTTGTTAATTGTGATTTGTGCTGCTGGATGCTAAGGTATTTCAAATTTAAATATAATGTTGTTTTTATATTTATTTTGCTGTCACTACATAGTACCTAACGATTTTGATGCGTTTTTTTTTTATAGATACAGGTTTATATGTATAAAAGATTCTGGTTTATGTACGGGTGTTACAGAAACTCCCATAAACCGAAGCGAAGCGAGGGCGGGTCGCTAGTTAACTATAAATGTTTGATTGTATTATATTTTTGCATTAACTATTTGTTTCGTAATGTACGCAGGTTTAATGCCCGTGCGATTGTACCGCTGCACCAAAACGCGGCGTTCCGAAGTGCAAAATGTGGTTATAGAATTAACAACTGGTTGTTAAAGTTGTAGGTAAATAATTCTGTAGCTCTGCCTACCCCACTCTGGGATGAAGGCGGGAGTTTTTTTTTATTTGTTTAAATACTGTTCCATTTGTCTGTCACTCTCGAAGCTGACTGTACTATGCTGAGCCAGTGTCTTATACACTGCCGCGAAGACACACTAAGTACCCTGTTTGTTGCTGTTTTTTACTTTTTTCCGTGTTCCTTCCATGTTGGAACTTATCTTACTGTCTTATATGTACATTATTCTCCAGGGTTATACATCGCTTAATACCCTACTAAACTAAACTCTATCTACAGGGTGCTCCTATTTGAATGAAATGATTAAGAGCGTATCGGAATTGCGTTTGCAAATCAAATTTACCTGCTCGATACCTACGCGGATTATATCTGTCTGCATAATTCTAAAGGGACGAATCGTCTTAGTGTATCGTCCTGATTTTGTATCAAAGTAATCGCAAACTCATTGACGTAATACCAATGAGAGCTTGAGGCTTAAAACTAGACAAACGTTTACGAGCGCTTGCAGCCGTGGAACCACGGGTTTTGTCGGATTACCACCAATTAAGCGGGCCTTTGTAAGCGGAGATTTGTAAGTTGGGACTTTTTAAGCACACTATAGTTTTGATGTGCCGTTTTTTGGTTATTCAAATTTTATTCTAACATCATACTGTATATTAATCGTGTTGTAATACTTTAATTTCCTACAAGTTACATTTTATACAAATCTTAGTGAGTTTTTTGTTAGTTAGCATAATTTAGCTGAGTAGTTAAATTTTAACGTCTTTGTACTTCAAATAAGTACAATAATATCATGAAATCATAACAATAGAACAGTTTATGTTAACTGTAAATTCAAAACAATGGATGAGTAACTTGTTTCTTAATTCTCGATAAATTATAGGTAATTTTGAATGAAAACGGCAATTTCTAGGTACTTTGAAGTTAAACTGTCATGTTTTAATGGTAAATGCGCCTGTTTATTGTTTAAAACAATTAAAATAAAGAATTGACATCGCGTCGAGCCTATTCTGTGTTAAATGGTATTAAAATGTTAATAAAAAATCAATTCGGTCTATTTCAGAACACCCTGACTTGTTAACACTAGTTTTTAATTAAATTACATCAATAAATTTTAAAACACGCCACAAGCATGGTCAGAATGTAATTTCATATTCAGATCAGCACTAAATCAACCGCAAACGCCCCATTTACTCTAACTAACTATATAATATTATAAAAACGACGCATACGCCTAAAGGACAGTTTAAAATATTCCGCACCCTGTATACACTCTATACGCTTGCAGCAATCGGTGAACCTGAAAATACTGAACAATAGTACAAACCAACGCTCAACAAGTTTGCAAGGAACAGTAGACACGCTCGACCGCACAAACGTTATGCCCCCTTCCCCGAAACCCCCTCGATCCCGGCAATCCAGCCAATCCCGTGGAAAATTCGCGCGAGCGCGTCTTACAACTCGCGAAACTTAAGTTTCAACTCAGCCAGAGCTAACAGGAACGGTTACGAGGCAAAAAAGGAAAGACATTTTTTTTTTTTAATAAATTTCACACCCTTTATTTTATATATTGTACAGACAATCATGGCAGCAGAAATAAAAAATACATCATGTATAAAAGTATTGGGTAAGTAACATTTCACGCAAATACATAAAGTAAGGCAAAGTAATTCACACTGTAAGTCACATAAATCACAGTTCGTTTTTCAACGCCTTCAATCTTCCGCTTATTGCCTTCTCGGGTGATCCAGAAGAAGTTTCCAAGTTTGATTCTCGCACGCATTATCTACCCGACGGTCGCACACGGTTACTTTTAAATCGCTCTTATCGCATTTTTTTATTATAAAACAATTGCGACGCTTAAAATTAATCTAGCTGCAGCTCGTGTCGCGAAATTTGTACACTTTTTTAATAGTAATACGCCATAAACTGTAATTTACGTTGTTAACAAAGTAATACGCGAAAAACAGTAAAAACGACAAGTACCATTGCATTTTAATTATGATTTAGGCAAGTAGAAATTTTTAAACGCATTTTTAAATATAAATTAATTATTTGTCAATTTTATAAAACAAATAAAAAGCCCAAAAATATTGCGTTTGGAATATTTTGCTTGAAATCTTCAATTCCTGAGGGAGCTCGAGCGGATATTAATTTTTCGGGAATTTTCGTAGGTTTGAATCAAAACGCACAATTTAATTTTCTTTAAAAACAGCCTGTATTTTAAAATCATGATTTTTTTGATACGAAAAATATATTTTAGGCTTTACATTAAATTATTCTTCAAAACAAAACGGATAAAAAAATATATTAAAATAAAAATAAAAAATAATAAATTAAAATAAAAAATAAAACTAAAATAAAATTTGAAAATTTTGGACGCACAAATAAATTAAAAAATATTTAAAAAAGAAAATAATTTTCAAAAATAAATTAAAATTAAAAAAAAAAGTCAACTTACAGGCTGTTTCTCCAAATTTAACGCACTTAAAACGCACACACGAAATATAAAATTTAATTTATATTTTCTTAATACATACTGGGGCTCGTCGCACTGGATAGAGTCACTGCTTCAAGTAGCTGCTCAGCAAGTAGGTCAAGTACTGGGTACGTCGGGGACCGCGAACTCGCACGACTAGTCGCTGCGAAACTCCGAAGGTAACTGGCGCAGGCCAGGGGTGTGGAGACAGGGGTAATCGCAACCAGGAGTGCGTCAGAGGAAGGGGGGCGTGGCGAACTCAATGGGCGGGGCTTGCAACAGCGCATTACTTCTATAAACTATGAACCAAACTATTTTGAACTTAAAAAAGAGGATACAAGACTCGTTATGTAAAACATAATGTCTAACAGCTATATATTTCCGTCTCAGCTTCTATTGATTTTACAGTGCAAATGCGGATGAAATAGCCGTTAAAGGTCAAAGGTAGCGATACAAAGGAAACTGCATCACAACGTATCAAAAACGGTATAACTCGACGAGATACTATTTCAGAAAGGATCTTGTGGTTATCCTGTAAATGTCAAAATGCAACCGTTTTTTTTTGTTTGGTACGCCGTTTCGGTATACCCTCTCCTCAGCTCGTTCGTGCGTCATTCGTATCCTTGAAAACTACGTGCCCTCTGACATTTCACAATTCCTGTAATAATTTGATATACTGGGATCTAAGTGGGATTATTGTTTTTAGCTTCAACTAGAGGTCTATTTTAAATTACCCCAGGAACCTACGCATTTGTTCGAGTAGGCGTGCTTGTCCTGTACTTTCGAATTATGACGTAACATATTTTTCTACTAATCCACTTAGAAACGGCTCCGTTCTGGTTTCTACGAAAATTTACATTTACACATTAAATAATTCATTAAAATGTAATCTTTTCGAACTTTCCGACTTTGGAATTGCCATACGATGTTTTTATAACTTTGCTAAGTAAATGAGCCCTTTACGCGCATCGGCTCAGCCACTTACAGAGAGTATGCAAGTTGGCCGGCCCACTGCCACTTCAAGCTAATCCTCTGGGCTATATATCACCTCATTACGCGTCACGGAACATCTAAACAATATACCGGGGCAAGATGCAATTAAAATGTTATAGAATAAGTTGATATTGAATAAGTTGCCCCCGTGTGGTAGCCGGATTAGAATAGTGCCACTCCGTATCTTTCCGTGGATGTCGTAAAAGCCGACTAAGGTAATAAAGGCGTGTAGTACTGTTAGGCGATGGGCTTGCAACCTGTCACTAATACACTGGTAAACATCTTCGCCTAAGTGTGCAAAATGTGGTTACAGAATTATCAAAAGTTTTTATAGTTTTTGGTAATTCTGTAGCTCTGCCTACCCCACTCTGGGAATAAAGGCGTGAGTTTATGTATGTATATATGTAAGTTGATTTAATTGAGCAAATTGTATTGTCAATTTAACTTTATTTCATGTAGGATGCCCTCAGACTGCGCGGAGTGACGATGTTCGTAAAGTTGCTGGCGAGAGTTGGATGAGTGCCGCTGGATGATGAGCTCAGTGGCGTGTAGTGGGAGAGGCCTATAGCATTGGACTATAGTATATAGGATGATGATGAACCTCTATACGAATTTGTCTTACCGTTACCATTATTAAAATAGCTGTATATGTAATTAATTATATTATTATAAATTTTATAAGTTTTTAAGGTTCATTTGTTTTTGTTGAAAGCAAGTAAATAAAAACTACTGGGAAAGAGTTGCACTTAGCCTATTAAAGTAGTTTTTTTAAACATACGTTGTCTAACATTTGCCATGTTGTTCATTCCCGTCGGCTTTTACCTACTGATCTATATTCGCGGCATTGACCTCTTTCATTTATTACAGGGTGTTAACGTAAAATTATATCTTACCTTTCTCCCTTAAGCGGTCTTCTTATGATACAAGATTTTGCCCGCGTTTTTGTCTGCACACAAAGTATTTATAAGGGTAGTTTTACGTATGGGCTATCTGCGTAATAAATGCTATATTTATGCTTTCGGCTGTTTTTGTGTATTGGTAAGTGAAACATACAAACATATAATTTTTTGGGTTTTAAATATTTGAATTATATAAAAATGTATAGAAATTTATAGCTGTTTATGGAATAGTTTCCAGTAATGATAAAACGATCTTTTTACGCGATATCGTCCGCTTAAAACTGGTATAAGTACTTAAATTCCCTTGAGAACTTGAATTTTTTTTCAGGATCTAATGTATCCCATATCCTTCTTCAAGTTTCGAGCTATATCCACATCAAATTTTAACAAAAACGGTTTGGCCGTTTTTAAGAAAAAGCTACAGATAGACGTTCGCATTTTCTTAAATTTTTTTATATGGGGTGTTGTTATATTTACTATTTTAATCCGGGCGTCAACCCCTATCCCGATCCAATGTCGGCACATGAATGTAAAGGTGCCTTATAAATGTATTAACCTGGGAAGTAACAGGACAAACGTGTCTAATAATAATTTGGTTAAATCAGGTAAAATCTCATACTGGTCATTAGACTTCTTAGTATTCTAGATTAGTTTAGAACTAAGCTCTAGGTAAGTACTAAAGCTTAAAATATTTAAGTGGAAAAGTCATTGCTTGGTTTTTATGACAAAAAAAAGCAAAAACCCTGTGCTCAAAATAGGCAAAGGTTGAAATAGTTTTCCTTAGATAAATACAAATTAAAAGATAGGATACCTCGCATTTCAAAATCCTTCAAGCCTTTTAGACTAGACACATAAAGATAAAGATAAAGAGACATTTATTCGCAACAATACAAAACATCATTAGGTACATAGATACAAAAAAATAAGACACAGAAACAGTTGCGAAACGGTCCCAACTCAGCATTCGCTAGCCCGTAAATAGAAATAGGCTGCATATATTATAGGCATGCATGGGATTTATAAAGGTGAACGCACGGCAGTTCATCTTAATTCTATAGCAAATTTCAATATCTTTGACACTAAAAAATAATCACCCCTACACACCATTTGAAATAGGTCCGTACGTTTGATTATACAGCGTGCTCGATCCAGGAAATTCAATAGGGCGCTCGCCGCAACCAAACGACATCAATCTGGACGCGTTACGGGGATTGCACAAACGTTCAGCAAGATAGCTAACGTCAATACTGTATGCGTATTGTTCGATATCTGCAAACGTTGGTACACACCGATGGCGTTAACGGAACAATGGAAGTGCGCGTCGGGAATTAGGTACGTAGGCGCTGGCTCCCGTAATTGTCTTTATCAAATAATTAATTTTATCGCTCTCATGAGCATTTACTAAGTTTAACGCGACTTATGTCCATGATTGATATTAAACTAAAGGTGTAAGCAGTGGATTGGGTAACAATAGGTCCCAAATTGAACCTATTTAGGGCTACTGAGTTAATACCGTAACAATAGAGCGACGGCGGCCGCGTTTAAAAGCACCAGAGAGATACGGTCGATACGTAGCCTGTCAGGACATCGTAATGGATCAGTCTCTTATCTTTACAGATTTTGGACTGTCAGGCAGAGTTGGAACTCTAAGTTAACTGTAACAGTTTCATTCATACGTACATTAGCTAAAGTGTGCTTAAAATATTTGCGTCAGACGGAAAGTGACGAGACATGATTGCACTATAATAAGTTAATGTGCGTTTATAAATAACAGGATTTGTCTGTTTTCACAGCCGACCAACCAATTGCTTCTAAGTTAAGTTATTCTATGTTTATGCGGTGATTAAAAGTCTTGGTACACCCTGTAGATACAAATATCTTTGTGCAAGGGGAGTTTAATTACAGATCAGTGTTTTAATAAGTGTTACCATTTAAGATAAGATGATAATTGTTAGTTTTCTTGTTAGCGTTAACAAAGGTATAGAAAAATTGGATAGGAATTCGTATTATAATAATACGGTATTTGTCATAAGTCAAAGTTAGCTTCTTTTTATGAAACATCAAAAACGCTCCGTTACTATGGAATTTATAGGGATTACTATCTTGTGACGTCACAATCAAACAGCGTCCTTATTGTTGGATTTTATGAATTTAAAAATCTTAAAATAGCAAACGTAAATAAATGATTGATGTTTTCCTAGTATTTTTATAATGTTTATTTGTTGTTAATTAAAAAACAATTTCATTTCACTCTTGTCAAATACCCTATTGTGAATGTAGGTACCTATAGAAACTTAGCTCCTGAGGTTCCTTGTACTAAAAATAGTACATAATACGGCCATTCAAATAAAAGTCTAGTGTAAAGTAAGTAACATGAAATATATTTTGTTTTTATACATACATACATACATACACTCACGCCTTTATTCCCAGAGTGGGGTAGGCAGAGCTACAGAATTTCCAACAACTCTAAAAACTTCTCTCTCACAGTCTGTGTGGTTGCCGGATTAGAATAGTGCCACTCCGTATCTTTCCGTGGATGTCGTAAAAGCCGACTAAGGTAATAAAGGCGTGTAGTACTGTTAGGCGATGAGCTTGCAACCTGTCACTAATACGCCGGTACACGTATTAGAAAAAGTGTGGACGGATCGGAAGGGGCCGCCCTAGGCGTACTTTTTCGAGTCAAATCGGAGAAATACTGGTAAAGGGCCGAATCTGTACCCGAAACCGACGTGCGTGCATGACTCGATGTATGAATGTGGAAGAAGCGAAAGAAATTTGTCAAGATCGTAGCAAATGGAAAGAAGTGGTCTATGCCTAGCCCTCTGGGAAACAGGCGTGATTTAATGTATGTGTATGTATGTACAGTCGACGCCATAAATATGTTTACACTTTAGTACCTTGTCTATTTAGCGTCATGTTTAAACTGCCATTTGAAATTGTCATAGCGGGTAAAGTGACGAGGTACTAAAGTGTAAACATATTTATGGCGTCGACTGTATATTAGTCTAATTGTGCAAAATGTGGTTAGAATTATCAACAAGTTTTTAGAGTTGTAAATAATTTTGTAGCTCTGCCTACCCCACTCTGGAAACGAAAGCGTGAGGTTATGTATAATGTAAGATTAAATAAACAATGAAAATAACCGTGTGGTTGCCGGGTCAGAATAGTGCCACTCCGTGTCTTCCCGTGGATGTCGTAAGAGACGGCTAAGGGAATAAAGGCGTATAGTACTGTTAGGCGATGGGCTTGCAACCTGTCACTAATACACTTGTGAACATCTTAGCCTAAGTGTGCATAATGTGGTTACAGAATTATGAACAAGTTTTTAGAGTTGTTGGTAATTCTGTAGCTCTGCCTACCCCACTCTGGGAATAAAGGCGTGAGTTTATGTATGTATGTATTAAACGTTGGTTGCAGGATACGGGCTGGCCGCTGTGGGAGTTATATTGTTCATAAATCATGTAGCAAATTGAATTGTCTAAAGTGCTTTTAGCACCCGAGTTCTATTTAAACGGAGCGTTGATTGATAGATTGATGCTTGACCGCAAGCGTCCGCCAATTGTTTACAAGGTGATCATGATCAATCAGATTATATGAGAAATCTAGGTCTCGAGTTCAGAGGGCCCAGGCGAGATGCATTACGCTAACCATCGTTTCTATTCGTTTAGTTGTCAAGCCGATCGCGTCACTGGCACATCATGTGAGTTATCGTATCACGTCATCTACAGTATGTAAACTTACTAAAACCATTTATTTGTACCCGAGCATGTCTAGGCGATAGATAAGGTTCGGGTATATAAATTATTGAAATCTTAACACTTTTTCTTTAAATAAAGAATGCACTGAACGCAAGTTCAATAATCTGTTACGATGAAAACATTACAATACGGGTCTTATACGGCACTGAACGACGATGTAAACATTACACATGGGATGATACTTTTGGGGTTAACCGACTTTGAAAAAGGTGAGTTGTTTTATTTTTTATACAATGATAAAATTAAAAATATTCGACACACACTAGAAAAAAATGTGGTAAAACACTTAACTTAGCGAGAGCGTGGAATTGTATATGTAGTGGTATTGTGTGTTTATAGGCATTCTCAATCGTTCAAAAGAGGTTTGTAATAAAATAATTATAATTAAGAAGAAAATTCAAAAATAATGTCAGTATTAAATTCTAAATATTATTAGGCTGTTATTATTGTATCGAATTTAGCAACTGAAAGAATTAATACTGTTACTGCTGACGACTGGAAAAATATTTGTCGCCATGTCGAAAGTGAAGAAAATAAATATAGATGTCAAGAAAGGGAAATGGATCGAATTACAGAGCATAATATTATTATCAATACTTATGACAGCTCAGATGAAGAATTAAATAATAGCGAATGAAAGCAAAAAAAGACTGAGCATTGTTGTACTTGTGAAGAAAAGAGCGTACTTTCATTTGAAAGGCCGGCAACGCACCTGTGACTCCTCTGGTGCTGCAGGTGTCTATGGGTGACGGTAATCGCTTTCCATCAGGCGATCCGTCTGCTCGTTTGCCTTCCTATACCATAAAAAAAAAAAAAAAAAAAAAAAAGAAGAGAAATATGATAAGAGACGTTATTCTACTTTTCATGCGAACCGTACAACCACTACAAATGCAATTCCACCCTCTCGCTAATTCATCTATACCAGCGACGCGACTGGTTTACAAACTAAACGAAGAGAAACGCTAGCTAGGGTAGTGTGTTGTCTGGGCCCACTGATCGTTTGTAGCCATGAGATTTTTAAAACTGCATGCTGCTTTTGCGGTGCAAACCTGCACGTTACAAAAACTGTAACAAAATATGCCACAGGGATGAAAGCTTATTCACACATTGAGAGACTGGCAGGTTAAAAAACAGCGTTATGCAGACCTGTCTCACAGCGTATGCTGTGTTCTGAACCTTTTGCCATAACTTTGGTAGACATCGTTAAGACTTATTGTAGTTTTTGTCGTTCTTGTATCTATCTTAAGGAATAATATGTAAAACTACTGTGCTGTGTGTGTGTACTGTGTGTGTCCCGTGTGGTAGCCGGATTATTTAGAATAGTGCCACTCCGTATCTTTCCGTGGATGTCGTAAAAGCCGACTAAAGTAATAAAGGCGTGTAGTACTATTAGGCGATGTGCTTGCAACCTGTCACTAATACACTGGTAAACATCTTAGTAGCCTAATTGTGCAAAATGTGGTTACAGAATTATCAAAAGTTTTTATAGTTGTTGGAAATTCTGTAGCTCTGCCTACCCCACTCTGGGAATAAAGGCGTGAGTTTATGTATGTGTATGTATGTACTGTGCTAAGAGAGTAATTTTTTTTTCTGTTTCTTATATGAATTGCAGGGGTTTTGTACAAAATAAGATAACATAAGATGCTTGAAATCGAAGTTATGGATAAGATGTCTGGTGAAATTCTTAGCGTAGAGGCATTTCATCTTGGGTCATGACGGCAACGCATTTACAATCTTAGCATTGCAATCTCAAGACTAAAAAGTTAAGATTGCAATCTCAAGACTAAAATGTTAAGATTGCAATCTCAAGACTAAAATGTTAAGATCAATGGATCAAATCCTATTTACCACCAGGTTGTTGACTTTATCCTCGTTTGCCTTTTTGCTGTTATTAAAATGTTTATTAGGGCCGAATCTTAAGTACCCGAAACCGACGTACGTGCATGACTCGATGTATGAATGTGGAAGAAGCGAAAGAAATTTGTCAAGATCGTAGCAAGTGGAAAGAAGTGGTCTCTGCCTACCCCTCTGGGAAACAGGCGTGATTTAATGTATGTATGTATGTATGTAAAACTTTTTTTTTTTGGTAAAACTCTAGCACACACGCCACCTGATGGTAAGTGGGATCTGTAACCCATAAACATTTGCATTCTCAAAACCACAGTCTTAAGATTGCAATCTCAAGACTGCAAAACGCCTTGCGAACCCTGAGGACTAAGATGGAATGGCTGTATGCCGGTTACTTCACCGGTTGTATTATTCCCAGACCGGAGCACAACGATGCGAGCACTACTGCTTGGCGGTTGGTTAAATAAGAAATTTTGCGACCGAAAACAATGTCGTTTTAATTCACTTCATGTGATTCATTCTAAAGAAACGTTGCCAAGTTTTTTTGTTTGTCCTTATTTTCCGCAAGCCTCCTTGACCAGATTCCGTGAAGGTAAACATCGTGAGGAAAGCCGCACACATATTTGCGTGCGGCCCGATTCAATGTCGTGAACTTTCCAATCCGGACGGGTAACCGCGAGATTCATCACGAGTTTTTTTTTTCGTTCAACCTCTATTGTAGGTACAAAAAAAAAGTTCAAATGGTAGACTTAATGCCTAATGGCATTTTCTACCACTCAACCAAATAATCATACAGAAAGTAAAAATAGTTGTGCATACGAAAAGAAAGTCAGAAAACAAAGCAAAGAACATATTTACAAAATAAGTACAAAGTACTAACCAAAAAATCAAAAAATCAAAAATCAAAATATTTATTTCCAACATAATTATATAAATATTATTATAAATATTTTATACACCATAATATAATAATATGATGCGAGTAGACATGCCCAGTCGAATGTGTATAAAAGTCAAGAATATTATGTGTATATGTATGTTTAAATTTTAAGTTCTCATTATAAGTGAATTGTTAATTCTTAATGGGAATAAAAGATCTTTAAACCTGAAAAATAGTACATTACTGTAGGTACTATAATATTTTTATATCATATAATTAGGCCTGTGACAGATTTAAATTTTACATTTCACGTTGTTCCAACCAAATTAATCAGTCAACTTTTAAATGACACGTATTTAAAGAAAAATTCGTTCCAAAAAATAATAATTATTGTTTAACCCATTATTAAAAATAAATAATGAATTACCATGCACCTATTCCATATTTCATGAAACAACAAACAAACTAATGAAACTACTTTTACTTCTATACGAAACGGATCGTTAATAACATTTGACAATAACCTCATAACCATATAATCATCTCTTTCAGTTTTATTTTCCAGCGGGCCTACTATATCGCGTGTCAAACATAGCTATATCATCCGTATCACGTACTATTTACGTGTCAGAAGGTGACGGATGCCTTATCCATACTTTGTCAGGCGATAAACACAGCCATATTAGGCCCCGAGCATAAAAACACGTATCTAAACTTTACCATTATAATGGCAATAATTCTAACGGGATGCCAGACGATATATGATACCTATTTTCTAGTAATCTACAACAGAATCGATTAAATTTCCTTTATAAACCGAATCGATAATCGGAAAACTTGAATGCGATTTTAATTAGCAGCATCACTAAATTTCCCAAATGACATCTGTCATAGGCCCAATAAGATTATGAACAATATTATAGACAACAAGAACGCCAGACTTATAAAGAAGGAGACCAATGTATTGAATCCCAATTTGTTATACTCGTATACACGGTGATTTTTTTTTGGTGATCAGGAACCAATTTTCTAATTCAGGTATTAATGGCGATCATGTTTAAGTCGCAGTTACATGAAACAAAACTTATTTTTTTATGTAAATAAAACATTTTGAAACTAACTTTTAATTGAAATTAATTGTCACCCTACTAATTGTTTAGTCTATTGATAAGTTTATTGACGTAATATCTGTCAAATTTCCCGCCAAAGCGATGGCACTTGACGTATCTACTTCACTTCAATAATTAATGTAGGATGTCCATGTATCCAGTGGTGATTGGTTTTAACAATATCATTAACTTAAATAAATTAAACAGTGAGTTAATTGTTTGAGACATCAACCATTAAATTCCATTATTGTTGCTTATTAATAATTTTCAACTCCTGGTCACCGATAAAAAAACACCGTGTATAAGTGCAGTATCTTAGATTCAATCACTAAAGCAGATTCCATTCTATGTCGTTAATGAAAAGGTTGATATTACTACAGGAGGTTTATCTTAGTTACTGCGTTTTTGTTTAGGACGGTAGATCACCAGATCAAATTTTAAATCCTATGACATTGTATTCCCAGGTTTACTAATGTACCGTAAACTCGGGTTCCGAATTTCAGCCCGTTACAACAACGGGAAGAGGTTCAAAATTGAATTGCAAGATGTGAACCGGATTGATGGACACACAAACGAAACAAGTTCCGAAATGACAGACACATTCATGAAGCAAGTTCCAATATGACAGACACAAGAACAACGACAATTCCAAAACCATACACACACGAATAACACAAGTTCTGAAACAAACAGTGACACGAATTAAACACGTTCCAATATAAAAGACACAAGACCAACGCAAGCGACACGACAGACACGAATCAAGCTAGTTCTGAAACAACAAACACACTAATGGAACAAGTTCCAATATAACAGACACAAGAACAAGGCAAGTTCCGAAAAAACAGCGGAATGAAGCAAGTCCGAAAAATTTAGTACATTATGATACTTTGGCAGTCTTACTGACTACAGCTGTTTTAGAGAACCAGTTTAATTTGAAACACTAAGTAATGACTAACCGTTTGAATGGCATGCCACTTAAGTTCCCAGTCGGGAAATGCGTGTGATCACTTACATACGACTAGGATTTCATTTACTTATGCTGAACAATAGGCAGTAATTTTTTTTTTGCTGTACATAATATTTTGGCATTTTCTTTTGCTGTTTAAAATACAAACGTCGTTTGGCAGCCACTCTTTTCAGACACGCCCCTTTGGCACGCCTATCTAATTTAAACCTTTACAGCCCTACTGCCCGAGTTATACCACAATGACATACTTAATCCCCGCATTAACACTTAAGTAGGTCCAATTGTGCATGAACAAAGTGATAGCGCCCGCAACTGCCGCCCGACACCGCAAGTGCACTAAGCTGTGCCACGCTTACCTGAAGCTACATTATTACCTATTCAGTTGGATAAACCTCTATTAAGATGGAGAACATACCAAGCTTAATGACATGCACTTGATTAACAACAGCTAAGCTAGTATGGGATCTATCGTGTTAGGCAATTACATCAATTTCAAACCGTTCATATAAGCGTTCTGATCTTGTCTAACCACCCTGTATCTTATAAGTGGCTGTGAAGTATGCAGTGACTCTAAACAAGATGTATTTGAAGAACGTCTTAGGTATCGTGACGTAAGTTGCCGGACTATTGAGTGATTTGTGAGCCCGAAGATGATGAACAAATTGGGATTGACCAAAAAAAATAACTCACGGTTTTTACTTTCTCATTCGATAGAATAGGAAATTTTAAGACACCAATTTCATTAATTTTGTATTTGACCCAATAGTTTTGTTTAAATATCTTTATTTATTTAGCAGACATTTGGAATGGCATTTTCTAATAAATTACCTACAACAATTAAATAAATGATGTCCAATGAAAAAAAAATATTGTAATAGGTAGTGTATTAAAACATATATTTCAAGTTGATTTCGCCTAACCCGTAAGATACACCTAGGAGGGCTTCAAGCCGAAAACGAAAGTCAAACAAAGGTTAAATATACTTTTGTCGAAATATCCAAAATAGATTAATATTTCAAAAACTTAATAATGCAGAACGGCTTTAAAACCCTATTCCTCGAAATGGTTTTCGAATTGGAGTAATTGTAAAAATATGAACAATAAAAGTGACGTGATCTAGCAGTGACGCGTTTGGTTTAGAAACCATACTAATAGAAATCCTAGTTAGCGTGCATTCAACACATTTCGTCAGTTTCTGACAATCGATTACGTTTCATGCATTTTGTCTCAGCACGCTGTACCGTTTAAGTGACTGTGGAGTGTTCAGGAGACAAAATGATTGCTAGCATACAGTGTGTTACCAGCATCCTGGCTTTTTATAAAATAGGTTAAAATAACGTATATCTGTAACGTAACTATGATATTAATTTAATTAATAAACAACTTTTCAGGCTTTGTTAACTTTCTAACAAAATGTTAATTGCCAGCAATGTAAAGCACAGCCATTTGACATGTGTAAATGACAGTCTACGGATACTTTGATTATTATGATCTGCCCCCATACCACGACATGCCTTGTACCAAGCAACAGCGATACTGATAACGATGAACACGCAGCACATGCACTACATTAAAAATGGACAGTATCTAAGAAAATTCATTGTGAAGTTTTTTTAATTATTTTTTCTCAAACATGCTATGTAATGTCGGGGTTATGTTAGTTATTTTAGGCTTCAAAGTGCCACGTTCCCGACGGAACAACTCGAGAGAACTGTAAAGGAATTTCATACAAAATTGAAGGCCTAGGCCGGGAAGTAATTTTTTTTTAATTTTATTATGGCCATGACAGCTGGTTTTATGAACAGGCTGTATATCTAAATTATATTTTTAAAATTTTTGAGAAAATGTTATAACGTCAAATACTAGGAGTGCATAAACGTTTGGGAGACATCCGCGCTGTGTCGTGTGCGCCCGCCGCCCGCCCGCCGGTTGCCCGCACCGCCTGAGATCTAAGTTGCGCTATGCCTGATATACCTCCTAATTACCGCTGCGCTCCTGGTACTTTATTTTAACACCCAATTACTTTTCTTCCCTAGGGTGGACATTTATCAATTTACTTTTTTGAGTGATGTCTTTTTTTATTTCATTGCATATGTTTGAGAAAAGCACTATACATACCTCGCCGTGAAAAGGGGTTGCCAGCCTCGTAACTATCCGACCTCGCTTCGCTCGGCCGTCTATATGAACTCGGCCTGCAACCACCAACTTCCCGGCGTCTGTAGTAATGTACTATTTATTTGATAATACTTGCAAACAATTGGTAAAGCAACATACGAGTATTATCGGCAGTTTTAATAAATGCCCGCATGCCGGTAACACACTGTATACTGTATACTTTACAGTGGAATCTAAATGGCCAAAATGTTATCGATATTGTGTGTAACTTTAGAGTGCTGGAAACTCGATCGTCAACCGGATATAAGGCCGCCTTTACACCTGTAAGTTTTACTTACGTAAGTGACTTACGTAAGCAACTTACGATAAATTTTCAAGTGTAAACACTCGTTGTAAGTGACTTACTGTAAGTTCTTACAACTTACGTAAATTGGAAAATTGCAAGTCTAAACGCGTTCGAGTTTGTTTACGGAAGCGACTTACAACTTATCGAAATAAATTGATAAGTTGAGAACTTACAAAAAAAAAATTTCCTCCTCTAAACAAAAACAAAATAAAGCCTGGTTTCCAGACGAGGTAGAAACTTTAATTACTGCTTTTGAGGCACGTCCCATACTATGGGACTACAAAAATAAGGAATATAAAAACCGCGTAAAAACAAATTTGTTGCATGTTGAACTTAGTGAAATATTTAGTACCACTCCAGAGGAAATTGCTAGATTGCATAATTTAAAAGGACAATTTAGTCAAGAAGTGACAAAATTAAAGAAAAATAAGAGCGGCAGCGGTACAAAAGAAATTTGTGTCAAATGCGACTTTGAGAAGGCATTTTATTTACTGATTTAGTAAGCAATGTAAATGGGCGTGTAATAACTTATGCAAGTTTAAATTCACAAAATTTACATAAGCATTATTTACTGTAAGTTTATATCAAGTGTAAATGCAACCGTAAGTAAATTATGTAAATATTACGTAAGTAACTTACAGGTGTAAAGGCGGCCTAAAAGCGAACTTTTACCACGAGAACTTGTTTCCAGACAGGAAACATCTTTCCTTTGTTTTCTTTTATATTGTCTGAGCCGTTTCCGAGGAATATATTTTTTTACGAACTTTGCTCACTTAACCGTACCTAAAAAAGTTCATCATTCTGTATCTCAAAACGGGTATTTATTATAAGTTATATTGCGGCGAGAACCACGCTGTTTACCTCGAATACTCAAAAAAGTAAATTGATATGTCCACCCTAGGGAAGAAAAGTAATTGCATGTAAAAATAAAGTACCAGGAGCGCAGCGGTAATTAAGAGGCATACCTATCAGGCATAGCGCAAATTACAATTAGATCGGAAGCGGTGCGGGCAACCGGCGGGCGGGCGGCGGGCGCACACGACACAGCGCGGATGTCTCCCAATCGTTTATGCACTCCTAGTATTTGACGTTATAACTTTTTCTCAAAAATGTTAAAAATATAATTTAGTTATTCAGCCTGTTTATAAACACAACCGCCATGTTTATATAAATTTTTTTAAAAAAACTTGCCGGCCTAGGGCTTGCCTTTTGTATGAAATTCCTTTACAGTTCTCTCGAGTTGTTCACTTTGAAGCCAAAAATAACTAACATAACGCCAACATTTCATTGCATGTTTGAGAAAAATATATTTCCATCTATCTTTATCTAGTAATAAAAGCCTTGTTTAGGACAGTGTTAGTTTGTGTAAGTACATCGGCTGTAGTCTGCTAGGTAAAACCACATTAATTTTGCCTTAAAATACCCTATTAATAACCATGATAGTTTGCAGATTTACTAATGTTTGGTCAAAAATCTTTTCCCAAAGTATCACTTCCCAAACTATTTTACTTAAATTTTCAATTCCCAAAAAATCATAAGGCTAAACAACTTTTAGCAAATTAACAGTTAGTAATTATTTTTTTGGCAAATTATTGTTTAACAAATAATTACTAGGTCATGTTTCATTTTACCAAATTTCATGTAGTCAAATGTATCGTTTCGCATAACGTACTTTTCCCAATTTTTTTTTTGGCATTTGACTTATATCCTGTGGTGCGTTGGATAAAATTTAGGGTATAATTTTTACGGTCGCAGTTCTAACCTAACCTAACCTAACCTACTTTTGTGGAAGCAGTTTGTTTCTGTGGGGGTCACAGTTCTAACCTAACCTAACCTACTTTTCTGGTAGCAGTTCATTTCTGTGGGGGTCGCAGTTCCAACCTAACCAATTTTTTAATTAGCAGTTCGTTTCAGTTGGGGTCGCAGTTCTAACCTAACCTAACCTACTTTTACTGTGGTATAAATTGAGTGTGCGAGGTAACAATTTAAACAAAAATTTTTTTGGAATATATTTTTAATATTTGGCAAAGGAAAACATTTGCTTAATAAAGATTTGTCCTAATAAAACTTGACAAAGCAAAATGATGCCAAATGATAATTTGACATAATAAATAAAATGCGAATTGTAAATGTGCTAAACATTCGTTTGGGAAATGAAACTACTGCGATAAGTTTTTTGGGAAGTGAAATTTGGCGAACAACATTTTGCCCAAACGGCAGTACACCCAGTTGGCAGTATGCCCTGCATAGAATTGGTCACAATAATGGAACGAGAGGGTTGGGTCCCGTTAGCCTTACTTGTATTTAGCCTTGGCGAGCAAAACGACTCAGTAGAACACTGAGTCACTGACCAAGTATGCAAAATGACTTAGTTATATAATGCCATAGTTACAAAATTGAAAACTTACTTTACAAAACGTTTAGGTCGTGAAATGCACTAGTAGGCAGAATGTCAATCAAAACCTAAAGGGTACTTCCAGTCGATCTAGAATTTTGAAATGTGGCATGAAGCCACTTCTATAGCACAAATAAAGGAAAAATTGCAATCACCGTAAATTTTTAGTTACATCATATAATTATTATTTTTTAATAATTTTAAAGTTAATACCTCTTTCCTCATGAACGCGTAAAGGTATTAAATTGAAATTGATATCAAATACTCAAGTCTATAATACCTTTAAGCTGTAACAAAATCAAACTTCCATGTAAACGCAATCAAAAGAAACAGCAATTTAAGCCGCTTATTTTCAAACTCGCAACTACTCGCAAGGGAATCAAAACCTAAAGGGTACTTCCAGTTGATCTAGAATCTTGAAATTTGGCATGAAGCAATGTTTTATAGTACATAATAAAGGAAAAAATTCAAAAGCCTAAAATTTTTAGTAACATCACATATTTTAACTCGATTGTCGTGATGGGTGAACTTTTACTTATTTACCTAAAGGTTTGTACGGAACCCTCGATGCGCGGGTCCGACTCGCACGTGGGCGGTTTTTTTTATATTTATCGCAATAATGTCGTTTTTTTTGGTTAGAGTAGTTGTGCATATTTTTTCATGTATTTTTTATCTTACATAATGACGCCAATATGACGCCATAACTCCTCTCTTTTTTTGTTTTTCTTTTCGTGCTACAAGTCAAATTGATTACATAGTTTCACACAGTTTGTTTTTTCCATAGAAAGTGAAAAAGAAACGTCCCAGTTTTTCAAACAAAACTACACCCAAACCAAAAAAACAACTGTATGAGATAACTTAAAATAAATCCTGTAAAAAAAAAAATTTGACTAGCTTTTACTACCGACTGCACTTTTTTTCAGTCGTCATCTACTTGTCAAGACAATTCTAACAAGCCCTAACACGACGGTTTTATCATGTGTAATTTAGGAGTTCCTATGGCCACCCTGAGTCTCCATCATCAGACCAGCTCGATGGTAATATATTATTGTATTGTCATCAGAACTAAAGGCGTATGCAAATATTCATCTTCATCGAAAACCGGGAAGTGGGTGTAATTGAACTTGCAAGATTTGACCCTGACATAAGTACATACATTGCAAGTTAAATAAAAGTCTTTAAAAAACCTGCTATGCTAGTAGAAAGTTTCTTCTTTTATATATTAAGATTTGAAAACTCTCATCCTCTTGTCAAAGTGACACACTGAGCTTCACTTGAGATGAAAATATTGTAATTCTTATAATAGGCTAGTTGACTCTTTTTTAAAGTAGGTCTCAAATTATTAATTATTGTCAGATTAGCTTAAAAAAAATATTGCCATATTTTTTTAGGACCTAGAAAACCGCAAAACTTTATTTTAAAAGTTTAGTTTTCGTTAACAGGCGAAAACGCTTACAGCCATATTAGTCTATGGCCGCCTTTACACCTGTAAGTTACTTACGTAATATTTACATAATTTACTTACGGTTGCATTTACACTTGATATAAACTTACAGTAAATAATGCTTATGTAAATTTTGTGAATTTAAACTTGCATAAGTTATTACACGCCCATTTACATTGCTTACTAAATCAGTAAATAAAATGCCTTCTCAAAGTCGCATTTGACACAAATTTCTTTTGTACCGCTGCCGCTCTTCTTTTTCTTTAATTTTGTCACTTCTTGACTAAATTGTCCTTTTAAATTATGCAATCTAGCAATTTCCTCTGGAGTGGTACTAAATATTTCACTAAGTTCAACATGCAACAAATTTGTTTTTACGCGGTTTTTATATTCCTTATTTTTGTAGTCCCATAGTATGGGACGTGCCTCAAAAGCAGTAATTAAAGTTTCTACCTCGTCTGGAAACCAGGCTTTATTTTGTTTTTGTTTAGAGGAGGAAATTTTTTTTTTGTAAGTTCTCAACTTATCAATTTATTTCGATAAGTTGTAAGTCGCTTCCGTAAACAAACTCGAACGCGTTTAGACTTGCAATTTTCCAATAGGCCATAGGCCGCCTTTACACCTGTAAGTTTTACTTACGTAAGTGACTTACGTAAGCAACTTACGATAAATTTTCAAGTGTAAACACTCGTTGTAAGTGACTTACTGTAAGTTCTTACAACTTACGTAAATTGGAAAATTGCAAGTCTAAACGCGTTCGAGATTGTTTACGGAAGCGACTTACAACTTATCGAACTAAATTGATAAGTTGAGAACTTACAAAAAAAAAATGTTGAAATGGTGGTGAAATTGCTGGTCGAAAATATGTATCTTTTTTTAATGATTGGTGCAACTTTTTCCAAAAGATATTCAAATCTTGTCGAATTCATTCTTATAAAATTGAAAAATTGGTCTCGGTCTTCCATTCTGAACTCGTTTAAAAGATTTTCAAACGCACCTCGTGCTTTTCTTTTTTCTAGCCAAGATTTTACCCAGCATTGTCTTTTCTTTTGCTTTAGTTTGGATAAAATTATATATGCAGCAGCTGCTTGAACGTGGCGACTTTGAGAAGGCATTTTATTTACTGATTTAGTAAGCAATGTAAATGGGCGTGTAATAACTTATGCAAGTTTAAATTCTCAAAATTTACATAAGCATTATTTACTGTAAGTTTATATCAAGTGTAAATGCAACCATAAGTAAATTATGTAAATATTACGTAAGTAACTTACAGGTGTAAAGGCGGCCTATAGATTATCTGTGCTGTGACGTCATCCGAGCCGAAAACAAACATTGACATTTGACTAGTGCATTTGACATATAAATAAACGTTTATCATTGTGAAAACCTCGATACTTTTTTAATAAAAACCATGATTTCCACCAGTTTACATGGAAAATATAGTAATTATCGTTATTGTATTGTCCGAGAATGCAAGAACACATCAGTTAAAACCTCAGGAAAGTTATGGATTAGAGTGCCCAGTGAAATAAATATAGGCAAAAAAATTACCGACCATCAACGTGTCGATTCTTGGTAAGTTTGTGCTATCTGCCTTCACGAATCCAACATCCATGATTGCTCTTATCAATAAAACGAGAAAGCAGTAACAGTAACACGCAGAAAAGGTTTTTACTAATATTAAACCGATTACGATCACAACACAACCTCAAAAGTCCACGGGTCATAAATGTCAATGTCATGTCACACCACAGAATACTTGCAGATTACATAGCGAATTTCACTCGTCTATGGTCCGACATGAAGTTTGCCTAGATTCCTATGACGTCACACCATGTCCGACAGCGTTTTCGGAGTTCAAAATGAACCATTTTAAATAGAAAATATGTAGCCATCTTACACTTTTAATATCTAAAATCGATAAATATTGGTTTCTTTAGTCTAATACTACAGAAAATATTAATTTATTAAGCCAAATTTAATATGAGGCAACTAGTACCCTATTCGTTCCGAATGGGTAGACTAGACTAGACGCGGCGATGCGGATAATGCGGCGGCGAACGGTGACATATTATGTGTGTAAAAATATAAATACAGATGTCGCCTGCCACCCGCCGCCGCGCCGCCCGGTATACGCGTGGCGGGCATTATAGGTCAGGGGTGTTTTAAGGGAGCGCTCCGGTCTATGTCGATCGGTAAAAGGACCTTTTAGGAACAAAACACATTGTAGCGAGTGCATTTTCAATTTAGCAGCACGATGGGTCGAACGTATAAGGCTGCTTAATTGAAAATGCACGCGCTACAATGTGTTTTGTTCGCACTGACGGGACTACTTAATCTCGCCGCTTGGATATCACTCGACAGTCCGCACGGCCGGCGTTGTTTACAGAATCACTACCCTGAATTGCGTGTTGTGACACTGCCGAGTGAACGAGTGGACGTATAAGGCTGCCAAATCGAGAATACACGCGCTAGAGTTGTTTTGTTCGCTTTGACGGGACTACTTAATCTCGCCGCTTGGACATCCCAGGGGTCGGACAAAAAGTGCGGATGACGTAAAATTGACGTAACTAATCTTGCACACAGGACGACGTTTGTATAAACTTCCATGTGACATGTAGTAACGAAGGAATATTAATGAAGTAACAAAATAAAATTGACTAAGAAAATCAAAAACACTATTTGAAATCACCTATAAGTGGTTTGACGTCATCCGCACTTTTTGTCCGACCCTTGGACATCACTCTTGCATTAGTTCACCTTTGCTTCTTTAGAGAATCACACCCCAGGGGTGTTTTAAGGGAGCGCTCCGGTCAAGGTCGATCGGTGAAAGGAGGTTTTAGCTCCGGATCAAACTTTTTGATCTGAGGAGGGTAGTGATTCTCTGAACGACGATCGGACGGCAAACAAGTGAATGCATATTTTAACGCGTGTATTTTCAATTTAGCAGCATGGTTTCTGCCGATGGATTCGTGTTACAGAAGAGAGCTGTTAGGATTTTGGCTGGGGTGCCACCTTTTACACGTGCCAAGTTCTATTTTATAAAACTGTGCCCAGTCTCTTTATTTTGGAAGTTGCTAAATGGGTGAATCAACTTTTAAGGTACTCCCAATTTTTTGACAAGTTTCACAAATTACACGTTTTTAGAAAAACTATATATTTTCTTACGACATGGCCTACATGTTAATTTAATTAGACAAGTAGGTTTTACATTTGAACTTATTTAATTTAAAATAATACAGTTTTGAACAATAATAATAGTTGGTAACGCAGGGGACGATGTTGTCCCTAGGTTTTGTATGAAAAAAGTGCATTTTCCCCTGAGTTACCCGGTTTTTTCGATGATTAAAAAATATTTGAGGTGTTTAACGTGTGGGGTCCATAAATTTGATAGTCTGATTTTAATATTCATACATCATTATTAACCATTAGTCACCAGGAAAGTTTTAATAGGTACCGCAAAAGAAAAGGAGTACTTTAAAGGTTGATTCACCCATAAATAATATGTTCAAGCACATGGTCGAGTTTCATATACGTCGGCCGGAGCAGAGACGCACTAATCGCGAAATAGGACCGGTACATGTTCGCTTGGCGCGTACTTCCAACTCATTGCGGGCGGTAGGCGTCCGTATCTATAACAGCCTACCACCGGAAATACAAAGTGCGTCTTCCTATCAGGTTCATGTAAAACAATTAAAACACTTTCTTTTAAAAGAGGCTTTTTATAGTGTAAAGGAGTTTTATAATAAATAATTTAACTTATATAAGTATAATTCGCTGCTTAAATGCTGAAGCGCGTCAAAACAAAAACAGACATAGTTTGATTTAAAACTTAAAGTATATAGCATTCCGAATTTAAATGCAACACAAACACATTTTGATTTTGCAACGAATTGTAGATAATAAATTTCATCCATTGGTAATACTAATAACCTAATAACATATAAGTAAAGGGGACATATTTAATTGAATAATAGTGTTTTTGTTAGGATTAAGAATACAGTTTTTGATAATTGTTTTATTTTTTTGATAATTATGTTTACCTATTTTATTTTTAATGTATTTTTGACGTGTGCTTTTATGCAATAAATATTTTTGATTTGATTTGATTTGATCGAACGTATACGGCTGTTTAATTGAAAATGTTTTTGTTCGCTCTGACGGGACTACCGCAACCGCTGTGAATTCGCTCGTTCTTCCGCCCGTCCGTTGTTTTTGAGAGAATAACACCCCAGGACACGCTTTGATATAGCTGCTATTTGATCTCGTTCACATCGAGTCGTGCGCGCTTTACTCGTTCGCTCGGGATAGAAGCTTCCCGCCTACATCTCGATAGGGCTAGGTAGCTGATACGACCAGATCGCTTTGTGACTACATCTCGATCTGACTACATCGCTTTTTGCCTAGATCGCTATACGACCAGATCACTTTACGACAGCATCTCAAAAAGTCCGAGTCGCTAAATGACCACATTGTTTTATTCACCTTATGTCTGTGTTAGCAATATTGACGGAGCCCCGCGTGGCGGGGCTCCTATTCTTGGGTTAATTGCCCTTCGAGCATTTGAAGTTACCTAACGAACCTAATCTACCTAGTAACGCAAACGAAGTAGTCATTTTGCAACTCGGACTTTTAGAGATGTCCCAAAAATGAAACTTTTGACAGAAACTTATTATTTATAAAATAAACAAAATATTTATTTATCAAACCAATACCTACCAAGTAGATGACGACTGTGCAACAAAAAAGTACAGTCGGCAACAAAATCATGTCCCGAAAATTATTTTTTTGACGGAAACTAATTACAACGTATTTTCATTTGTATTGTATCTTTATAAGTTAATAACCTTAAAACCAACTGAATTTAAACTCCGCGGTACGGTAGCATCACACAAGTTACGCAGCACCGCACCGGAACAATCTGGCTGCGCCATTATACAATGAACTATCTAGGTCAGTGCATCGGCAACTGCCTCCCTCACGCTATCAAATCAAATCAAAATCATTTATTTCAGCCATCTTTGGACCATAATAATAACAAAGTGTTAGTAAACAAATTGAATTAAAAAAATAAACCTAATGTTAGTAATGTTTTTATTATGCACATAATTAAATAAAGCTTTTTTTTTTTATGTCATCGAGTAGACAAACGAGCACACAGGCCACCTGATGGTAAGTGGAAACTGTGACCCATAGACATTCGCAATCACAAGACTGCAATGCAATCCTAAGACTGCAAATGCGTTGCCAACCCTGAGGCTAAGATGGAATGCCTCTATGCTAGTCATTTCACCGGCTGTCTTATCCCCAAACCGGAACACAACAATGCGAACACTGCTGTTTGGCGGTAGGTTAATGGATAAGATGGTGGTAGCGATCCGGACGGACCCTGCACAAGGTCCTACCACCCGCAACAAGGTCCTACCACCCGCAATACTACTTGTAATGATGTGCCAGTACGTGAACCAGACAACAATGATTCACATACTGACAATCGATCCTTTGGGTGAACATCGCCAAGATGCTGTTGGAGCTGGCCCGCACCCTGCGCACCAGGGAAGCTAAGGCTAAGGGGGCTATACGAAGCTTTATGACTTTAATGAACTAAACGGCAGATCTACAGAATTATAAACAACTCTAAAAACTGGTTGATAATTCTGTAACCACACTTTGCACAATTAGGCTAAGATGTTTACCAGTCTATTAGTGACCGGTTGCAAGCCCATCGCCTAACAGTACTACACATACTTTATTCCCTTTTTTATCTCTTACGACCTCCACGGGAGGACATGGAGTGGTTCTATTCTAACCCGGTCACCACGAAACTAAACTTACCTATTAATCATAATATAATTATTATTATTTAGTAACATGTTACCAGTAAGTAACATTATATAATTTGTAACCCAATCTGATCTGTACTATTTGACTCGTAATAATATGTAACCAATCAATAATCATTTTACATGTACGATTCTATTACTGTTCAAACAGGTAAAATATGCTCAAGCGCTGATTTGATGTATGGAACCCTCGATGCGCGAGTCAGACGTTATATTTCAATATAATAAGTTTCTGTCAAAGATTTAATTTTTCTGTACTTTTTTTGCACAGTCGTCATCTACTTCTAACGAGCCCTAACACGACGGGTTTATCATGTGTAATTTAGGAGTTCCTATGGCCACCCTGAGTCTCCATCATCAGACCAGCTCGATGGTAATTTATTATTGCATTGTCATCAGAACTAAAGGCGTATGCAAATTTTCAGCTTCATCGGAAATCGGGAAGTGGGTCGAATTTAACTCGCCAGATTTGACCCCTACATACATTACAAGTTAAATAAAAGCTTTTACGTAACACCTGGCCATAATGTGAGTTTTATCGCACGCTGCGCGCACGGTAAAACTCGCATTGTGGCCAGGTGAAGACGTAAAATTGTGTACCTACTCATCACGGGCAGTAAAAAAGAAAGCCCTCTATCGCATATTTACAACCCTCGCTATAATTAATACTGTTACTGCTGACGACTGGGAAAATATTTGTCTCCATGTCGAAGGTGAAGAAAATAAATATAGATGTCAAGAAAGGGAAATGGATCGAATTACAGAGCATAATATTATTATCAATACTTATGACAGCTCAGATGAAGAATGAAATAATAGCGAATGAAAGCAAAAAAAACGACTGAGCATTGTTTTACTTGTTAAGAAGAGAAATATGATAAGAGACTTACGTTATTCTACTTTTCATGCGAACCGTACAACTCCACGCTCTCGCTAATTCATCTATACCCTATTTGATACTTGTAACTTTGCAATATTGTATTTGTTTTTCTTTTCTTATTTTTGTGTAAGTAACATTCATTGTGTCAAATTTTGTCAGTAAATCTATTTCAATTTAAATAGAAGAAATATCTTTCAAAAACGTCTCGTACACACAAGAAACAATAAAAACCGGGCTGAGCATTTCGAACTACGCTCAGTGTAGGGTTCCGAAGCCTTTACTACCAACAATCCAGACATCGCGACAAACTTAGCTTGGCCGTTGGAAAACTGTTATGCCCATACATCGACATAGGTCGCGGTCAGTTTACCAACACCGCAAATAAGTTTTGATTAAAACCGTTTGTAACTCAAGAACCAATGAAGTCTACTTAGTGGTGATAGTTTTCTATTCAATTCATTATACAGTGTGTTACCAGGACCCTGGCTTTTTTTAAAGTAGGTTAAAATAACGTATATCTTTAACGTAACTATGACATTAATTTAATTAATAATCAACTTTTCAGGCTTTGTTAACTTTCTAACAAAATTTTAATTGCCAGCAATGTAAAGCACATCAATTTGATTAGTGTAAAATGACAGTTGACGGATACTTTGATTATTATGATCTGCCCCCGTACCACGACATGCCTTGTACCAAGCAACAGCGATACTGATAACGATGAACACGCAGCACATGCACTACATTAAAAATGGACAGTATCTAAGAAAATTAATTCTGAAGTAAATTTAATTATTTTTTGATTGATAATACTTGCAAACAATTACTTTAGCAACGTATTATCGGCAGTTTTAATAAATGCCCGCATGCCGGTAACACACTGTATGTGCTTTCATTTAAGATGTTTTTCAGATTTTTAGTATTTGTAGTTTTGGGTTGTACGTTATTTTACAGACTGAAGTTGTTTAGAATTTCATTTCATATAAATTTTTTCTCGTATTATCATTTCATAGAATAATCAATATGTAGAATAATTACTTTGAAGACTTTTATATCATCGTTTTTTATTTTAAATAAAATTCAATGTTTCTTTTTTCATATCATAGAATAGCAAATTAAATATTCTTTGTTCTCATATTATTTATTTAAAATATAACTTAATAACAATAAAATCATTTTATAGAGTAGGGTGCAGTTTGTGAAGGTGTGTGAAATGAAACGTTTGAAAAAAAGCATACGATTTTATTTTGCAGTCAAATGGTATCGCATAGCTTATTCAAGGGATATAAAAAAAATAACCTCGTAACCTAACCTATTCAAGTCGGTTCTGCCCAGAGAGGTCTTGCTCGCTCGCTTCGCTCGCTCGCTCACTCATATTTATATCATAATATAGTATTTATCTTATAACCCAACCTTCTAAAAAATGCACTGACCAAACAATATTCGTTGAAAAATAATTATATTGTATGATAAGTATGTGTAATGAAAAAATAAAATTACAAAATTCATTGAATTGATTTTCTGTCGAATTTGTTTCTTTCAAGTAAATAGTTAAAAAAAAAATATATACGAAGCAAAAATACAAGGACCAAATAGTATATGAAACATTTTCTGTGAAACAAAATTCTGTAATTTTTCAGTCTGTAAAACAAGGGGACACCGTAGTTTTGGCCTTTTGACTCTAACCAAAAATAGCCCTTTAAAGATGAATATTTCTAAAACGAATCGCTTAATCTAAAAACTGTTCTAACAAACCCGCAATATTTTTGAAATACCTATGCAACGACACCCCACACAATGGGGTAGAGGAGAAAATAAAATACATCTCCACGAAACGTTTATGTACCTCCATAAAAAAACAAGATTTTATTTTACCACATTGTTAACGTGACTTATAATATGTTATATTCATGCCAAATTACAGCTTTCTAGTAGTTATGGTCTCTGAGCTAGGCTGCGGATGGACATGGCGAAACTATAAGGGTTCCTAGTTTGACTACGGAACCCTAAAAAAGCGGTCAAGCACCGCGAGTTCCATACAGTTGTAATGTTACAATTGTTTGTTCTATAGTCGTATCTGACGCTTGTATGTGTCCCGTTATTACCATATTCATATTATTATAAGACCTTCATTATTTTACTTTATTAATAAAGAAAGGTCGACAGTTAAATCGCCGTAATAATACATATTCTGAAACAATTAACCCGCGATCTAAGGCTCGTACCGATTTTTTTTATACAGAGTCTAGAATACAACACGGTAAACGATTGATTTTTCTGATCATATGCCTCAGTTTGTGTCATCTTGATGTATCGATTGACGTAATTAATTCAGGTTAGGTATTGTCTTTATTTAAAATACAGGACTATGAAATAATTCTTACAGAAACTGTTTAGCGAACGTACCTTGAAAATCTTAATTCCACTTTTGCAGAAGTTGGAAAGATGGTGAATATAAAGTTGCTTAAATACGAAAGGGCCACAAATCAAAATGTGTTTGTGTTGCATTTAAATTCAGAATGCTACATACTTTAAGTTTGAAATCAAACTACCTAATCTGTTTTCGTTTTGTGGCGCTTTTTTATTTAAGCAGCGATAAGTCGTGCGACGGAACAAAATATTGTAAATCGGTGCTTAAAAGAATATAGAATTCAAGACGAAGCTCCAAGCTGCAAAAAAAAAGAAAATGGTGCCTACTCTAAAGAATAATTGTAGTTTATTGGCACAAAAGTTGGAAACTAGTACATCTATGGTCCAGCGAAAGTACGTCGAAATTTAAACACCTTTAAAAAAGAAAAAGCCCCAAAATAGTCAGAAAAGCAATACAATAGTTCTGTTACAAGGTCGTGATAATTATACAAGATTCTCTGCAATTTGGACAGAACATGCGTTCTCATGGACGATGAGACATATGTGAAAAAGATTTTACGATATTGCCAGGTGACCAAAACTTTGGGGGATTTTTTTTAATCTGGTAAACAATATGTTCCTGTGGAAAACGCACTGGGTCATTTATCACGAGAGGTACCTCTCGTGATATCAGCTCCTTCGACAGTTGTGTAGCCATAGCGTACCACGGTCCTACCAGTAGGACTTAACAGAAAAACCGACATCTTGTTTTAAAATTTTGCGCTATACGAATTATGGCGTGTCCTCTAAGTAAGTCTTTGAAGTACTTGGGCCTGAATGAGTACAAAAAAAAAGTACTACTGGTAGGACTACGGGTCGTAGTGACTACAAGCTGAATTTTTCGTTGGGCCATAGGAGGTAAGTAACTTCGAAATACTAGTTTTTTTCATGTAAGAAACTTACTCCTTTTAGCACTTTGGCATTCACTAGAACATGAACTCTTAATCCTAGCCTGTTGTTAAAAATGGTTTAAAGTCTTAGGTTTAGCAATCTATACATAAACTCACGCCTTCATTCCTAGAGTGGGGTAGGCAGAGCTACAGAATTACCAACAACTCTAAAAACTTGTTGATAATTCTGTAGCCACGTTTTGCACAATTAGTCTTACATGTTACCAGCGTATTAGTGACAGGTTGCAATTGCAAGCCCATAACCTAACAGTCGATAAACTCAATTATCGATGCTTTTCCCATATAATTAGTGATCGCTCCAAGTTTTGTTTGTAAAAATAAAGTTTGATTGAAAGTATGCAATGAAACAAAATAATTCTGGTTATTCTTTATTTTAAAAGGATTTTTTAACCTTCACTCATCATCATCATATATTTTTTCCGTATTGTGAATTTCAGAATGACTGACCCATTTACGATTGTTAAAATAAACGACTAGAATTTGTTACGAGTAAAAACAATATGACGATGATGAGTGAAGGTTATAAATCCTTTTAAAATAAAGAATGACCAGAATTATGTTGCTGTTTTGTTTAATTTGCATACTTTAAAAAATAAACCATTTTTACAATCAAAACTTGGAGCGATCACTAGTATATGGGAAAAGCATCGATAATTAAGTTTATCGATATAGGCAATCCCTAGCTGTCATTTAGTTTTGCCCCATAAATTCATAGGTCTGTTAATTATGTAGCTCTGCCTTCAGCTCTGGGAATAAAGGCGTGAATTTACATATTATTATGTACTTGTCTGTATGTATATTCCGATTATATTATTACTTCTCATTCACGAGTTATTGTTTGTGCGATGGTTAGTCTGTTAAGTATTAATTTAGATGTTAAAAAATTAAACTATTTACTCCCAAACTATATGAGTGCGGTAAGATCAGATGAGCGCGAATATTTGTTCCTGAGTCATGGATGTTTTCCATGTACTTAAGTATATATATTTCTATGTAAGTACAAGTATTTAAATATATCGTTGTCTAGTAATTTTTGTTATTGTTACGTAACCTATACTGCTGAACAAAATTTAAACTCCAATAAGTGAACACTAACACCACCATATAATGGTCTCCAACTTTGAGGAGGTGTTTGATGTGGGCGTCCAAGATATGGTGGTAGCTTTTTACACTTACTGCTTTTTGATTTTGCACGGCAGTATATTGCTTTGCTTGCTGTGTTTGCATTCCCATAGACAAGTCTTTTGTTTTCTGTTTCCTTAGTGTTGCCAACCTTAACAGGATGTAATTTTTATGGTCGTTCGAGTTAATCTGGATTAAATGATTTATGATCCATTTTATGTTATTTTGTGTTAAAAGTGTGTCACTTTCCGTCTCTTTACCAAGCGGTTCCAACGGAAGACCAGTGCTGGCTTTACGGCTAGCGAATGCTGAGTTGGGACCGTTTCGCAACTGTTTCTGTGTCTTATATTTTGTATCTATGTACCTAAATAATGTTTTTATGTATTGTTGCTAATAAATCTCTCTTTATCTTTATCTTTATCTTTAGTACCCATAGTACAAGTTTAGCTTAATTTGGGACTAGGTCAATTGGTGTGACACTGTCCCCTGTTTTTTTTTTATTATTTATAAATTAAACAAAAAGCGTCGTTAAGTGCCGGAACGGATGCCGATCGAGCGGTCGTTAGGTAGAGTCAATTGTTGGTCGCGCGCGCCGAGGGCCGTGGTGACCGCTGGCAATTAGAGCGAGAAGGAACACGGCGTTTGCGCATTGCGAGCAATTACGCGAGCTGGTAACCCTACACTTTTTTTGATTAGTTCCAATTACGCGAGCTGGTAACCCTACACTTTTTTTGATTAGTTCCCGATTCGTCATATTCCTAATTGGTCATATTCCCAACTCGACATTTTCCTGACTGGTCATATTCCTAACTCGTCATTGTACAGTCAAATGAAATCGCGAATACGTGCTTACGAGATTCAATAAGTAATCATTTTTAGCATTTTTCAAGAATTAGACTGAACCTAAGTTAATATTAAAGTATTCTCCTCGTATAAATTAATTACACATAGCCTGCTAAGACACTACGCCACACTTGTTTTATTATCTACAAAATCCTGTAAGTACAATTTCTCTTTCTTTTGTAAATTTATTTATGTATACGAGTATCTTTAGTTTATCGACGCTGCGTTTGGTTGGAATGTAAAAAAAATTACCACAGAGGATTTCTTTAATAAGTTTGTGCAGTCAAATAAACATGGTATGACGAGTTAGGAATATGACGAATCGGGAATGTGACGAGTTTGGAGTGTGACCAATTGGGAATATGGCGAATTACAAATACTTATTTTTCGGTTTTCTGCCTTTTGGCAAAATTATTTTTGGGAAAATGTTATCATTTCCTAACCGTTTCCTTTTAGAACCCGCTTTTTTTTCTAAAACTGGAAATATTAAAGGAATTTTATAAAAACGAACCTATCCTAACCTATATACACTACACACACTCACTGCGGGTGGTAGGACCTTGTGCAGGGTCCGTCCGTATCGCTACCTGCACCATCTTGTCCATTAACCTACCGAAACAGTTGGGGAAACGATACATTTTGCTAGATGGAAAGGTACCGGTTTTGTTCACATCTTTACATACTTAGTATAAAAGTTGCTTCCCGATGTCTGGGTAGTGATACTCTCAACAACGACGGTCGGACGAACGAACGAGTGAATGTCCAAGCGGCAAGCTTAAGTAGTCCCGTCAGTGCGAACTAAACATATTTTAGCGCGTTCATTTTCAAATAGCAGCATGGTTTCTGCCGATGGATCGAACGTATACGGCTGCCTAATTGAAAATGCACGCGCTAAAATGTATTTTGTTCGCTTTGACGGGACTACTTAAGGCACTGGTCCCACCGCCGGCTACAGACTATAAGCTAGTAGAACTATAAACTACAAAAGAGTGGGCGAGCGGCGAGAAGCGAGTAAAGTTTTGATAGTTTTGACGCTCGGCTATAAAGCGAGTGTTCGCGGACGACGGGCGAGCTAGTTTTATAGTCGATAGCTTTTATCGCCGCGGTCAACTAGTAAACAGCGGTCCCACCGCCAGATATCGGCAAGCTCGGCGAGCAACTAGTAAAATTATGTACTAGAAACAGTTGACAGTCGGCGGGAGGCTAGTAAAAATTCTATGGAATTATAGCTTACTCGCCGGGCGTTGAGTGTCCTCGCCGGCAGTGTGAACAGCGAGCGATGAACTATAAATATAATATATCTCTCTCTTTTATTTACACGGAAGCGATTATCTTTTGTTCGTTTCTTGGGCTAGAAAAAAGCCGATAGTTCATATCTCACTCGCCCGCGGTGGGACCAGTGCCTAAACTCGCCGCTGCGATTTCGCTCGTCCGTTGTTTTCGAAAGAATAACACCCCTGCACTGATCTAAAACTTTATCAAGCAAACTCAAATAGTAAAAACTATAACGCATTGTCAGCTCTTATAATCATGGCGAAGTAATGGCGGACGAATCCAAAATAATACCATAACAGAGGACAAGATGCATTATGCTAACTATCGTTAATATTCGTTTAGTGTTTATACCAATCAGTGTCACTGGCACATCACGTGACTTTTCGTATCACGTCATCAACCACTGACGTGATTGGTTTTAAAGCTAAACGAATAGAAACGCTAGGTAGCGTAGTGCATCTCGTCTGGGCCCTCAGGGCAATAACGATTTGGAATTTACTGCGTGCAATATAGGCGCTTGTGATACGCTTCGATTTCTCGAAGTACGCAACTGATTTTAGTGCCGTTACCATAAATAGATAGAGTGATTCGAGAGGATGTTTTTACTTATAAGAAATGATAGTTTAGGTACGGGTGATGCAGAAAATTGTCATAAACCGAAGCGAAGTGAGATCAGGACAGTAGTTATGATAATAACAAACAAATTTCGCAAACGTTAATACAGTGCTAATTTAAATATTCAAATTCTTGTAATTAATTATTGCAGATATACATACATACATACATTAAATCAAGCCTGTTTCCCAGAGGGGTAGGCAGAGACCACTTCTTTCCACTTGCTACGATCTTGGCAAATTTCTTTCGCTTCTTCCACATTCATACATCGAGTCATGCACGCACGTCGGTTTCGGGTACTTAAGATTCGGCCCTTTTCCAGTATTTCTCTGATTCGACTCGAAAAAGTACGCCTAGGGCGGCCCCTTCCGACCCGTCCACTCACTTTCGATCTTGCAGATATATTTTATTCAATTGAATAACGACAGTTAAGTCAACGCGGACGAAGTCACGGACAAAGCTATAGGGAATAAAAAATATCGACGACAGTAAAAACATGCCTACGAAGCAAGCGGGCCTAGGTTCGATCTTTAATTCCCTGTAATACTGGCCTAATTAGTTTAAGACTAAATCGTTTTCGACACATTGTATGTACTCCCACATCCATGAAGTTTCTTTGCATACGGCAACGTCGTTGATCGGGTCGCCACCTTCCCGACCACATGGTTGAGGGAGGCGATGGCTGAGATACCCGTCATACGCGTGAGCGGGTGGTGTTTGTTCACGTCTGCAACGACTTTTTGCTCTATTAGTCATTAGTTTAATGTATTTCACCGTACTATCAGACCATTGGAACCTTGACCCACCATAGAACTGTGTCACAGAGACGTTATGATTCAAGTCATACGAGGGCTGCTACTTAGGTAACCGGAATCCGGGATTCCAACATTTTTAAACGCTATATCTGACCTCCATGGTAAAATTTGAACTTTTTTTAATACTGGCCGCTATATATTTTTTTTCTTATGTACGCTAGTCTTTTGTTTTTGGCGGGTTTAAATTTTAATCTCGCTGCAAGAATGGAACTCACTCGTGAAAATATTCGTGCTATGATTTATTACGATTTTCGGCGTGGTTTAACGCAACAACAGTGCATAGATCAACTAACTTCGACTTTTGGTGATGAAGCTCCATCCAAAACTACTATGTATCACTGGTTTAGTGAGTTCAATCGTGGACGTAGTATGCTCAGGGACGAAGTTAAGGATGGTCGCCCGAAATCGGTCGTTGTACCACAAAATATTGAAGCTGTGCGAAAACTTATAATGCATGACCGTCATGTTACGTATCGCGAGATAGAGGCGACTATAGGCATATGTATGACGAGCATTAATAAGATATTACATGAACACTTAGCTGTGAAAAAAAATTGTTCGCGTTGGATCCCGCACAACTTAACTAAGGATCAAAAAGAGGCTCGCGTCGAATGGTGCAAGGAAATGTTGAAAAAATATAACCGTGGTGACTCAAAAGCTGTTTATAATATCTACACAGGTGACGAATCCTGGATCTATGCGTATGATCCCGAAACTAAACAACAATCAACGGTGTGGGTGTTTCAAAATGAGCCGAACCCTACGAAAGTAACTCGTGCAAAAAGCACCTTGAAGCAAATGGTGGCCTGCTTTTTTGGTATTAATGGCCATGTGGCTACAGTGCCCCTAGAAATCGTAAAACGGTTAATTCGGAGTGGTACACGACCATTTGTTTGCCGGAAGTATTTGAAGAAATACGGAAAAACAACCAGCGACGGAGAATCATTCTGCACCATGATAACGCCAGCTGTCATACATCACGTGAAACGACTCGATTTTTGGAAGGTCAAAATATAGAATTAACGGGTCATCCACCTTACAGCCCTGATTTGGCACCCAATGATTTCTATTTATTTCCAAATGTAAAGAATAAATTACGTGGTCAACGATTTTCGACCCGTGAAGATGCCGTCGACGCGTTCAGACAGCACGTTTTGGAGATACCTCAGTCAGAGTGGAAAAAGTGCTTTATAAATTGGTTTCAACGTATGCAAAAGTGCATCGATTATCACGGAGAATACTTCGAAAAACAATAAAACCATATTTAGACATGTACGTTTGTTTATTTTTTCTATTCCGGTTACATAAGTAGCAGCCCTCGTAAGAAGTGTCAAACAAATTGTTTTATAAATTTTATAATGTCACTGTAACACCGTTCTATGGTGGGTCAGGGTTCCATTGGGCTGATAGTACATTTGCAATGTTTATATTTTTAATAATTCTAATAATTAATATTCGTTACTTACCTTTTAATATAACTTACTAAGTATTATTGTATTTTATGATTGAAAAAATGACCTTCTGCTGGAGTTTCTTGCGGCGCTTCTCCGCAATGATGGTCTTGTCGGTCTTGTCCGAAGCGCTAGTAGTGTCACTCATAACCGACGTGTAAAAGAGCCCGTATGTAGGCAATTTCCTGAATAAATATTTTGATGTATATGGATAATGTTGACAGCAATAAAACAATGCTGTTCTTACTATTCCTTCCCACGAAATAAATGAGTTATCATTGTTTTACTGCTGGCAACAATGTCAATATTCTTAGAGAGTCTTGGATGTTTTCTATGTATTTAAATATAAATATGTCTCTGTATAAGTATTTATATCGTTGTCTAGTACCCGTTCTGTAATTTAATTCCTAGTTGTGACTGTTTGTTGATTCAAAAAAAAAACCGAGTGTTACATTACTGTGCATGTGATAAATTGATCATAAACACTAATTAATTATAAATCAGAGGCAGCCGAAAGCGAGGTGACATTGATCTAGTATTGTAAACGTGAAGTAGGTACAACGTTTACGGTTCATCGGTCGCCGATCGATGAATCTGATCTTTCCGAGCGAGTTAAGTTGTACTTAACTTACTACGTAATTCTGGGCTCCTAGTGAAAAGGAAAGTCTTCTAAAGATCATGTGATAAATAGACCCCGGATATATTAATTAAAACAATTTGTTAATTAATACCTTTTTTAACAGAATATTATTTTTTAACTAGGCATTCACGACAAAAAAAAAATGTTACCGCAAGTCATGTATTTTTTTTTTGTTTTTTTTTTATTTGCCAGAATACTTATGAATAATGTACAAGGTGTTATGGTAGTTTGGTGTCAAGCATTCGGCCGAAAACAATCGACATGCAAATTTTAGGAGAGCACAAACACTTTAGTAAGAGTACTTAATATTAATTTATCGATGGTGCATAATTGCCGATTCTTGAAACTCTTTCACAATATAAAAGCAATGTTCAAATAATAATTTATCAAGTTTCTTCTTAAAGTCTAAGCCCTTTGACAATTTGATTTCATCTGGAAGATGATTGAACAATACTATGCACATATTGTAGGCATTTTTGCTATAAATTGCGTTACGACAAGGTGGTTGATGCAAGAGGTTTTTGTATTGCGCCCTCTGCCTGCCAGTAAAAACCTCAGCGCGCATTTTAAAAAAAGAAGAATTCACTTTCACAGCAATGTATAACAACTTTTGATCTGTTACGGAGGGTCAGTTAACGTAAGAACAACGTCGGTAAGTAAATGAACCGATTGACAATTGACTTGCATACATACTTACATTAAATCACGCCTGTTTCCCAGGGGGATAGGCCGAGACCACTTCTTTCCATTTGCTACGATCTTGACGAATTTCTTTCGCTTCTTCCACATTCATACATCGAGTCGCATGCACACACGTCGGTTTTGGGTACTTAAGATTTGGTCTTTTTCCAGTATTTCTCCGATTTTGTCCGATTCCGACAATTGACTTATAGGTAATTTATATCGTGGATGCCTGATAGTAAAATTTTATTCCGTAGAACACTTGTCTTATAGACTAGGTTGCCGTATTAATTAACAGCGTTCCATTTAATTTCCAAATTACCCTATTGTGACGTCATTGCTACAAAGATCCGGGATCTAGGTAGTGATAAAGTGTTTTCATGTCTCATACTCTGAAAGTATCCCATTGTTTATCTAAGAGGCTGGTTGAAAGTAATAAGTTAATAAGATAAGAAAAAGTACCAGGGGACCGATTTTTGACTTTCGAGCGTTCTATTTCAAAACCGAGTGGTAGAAAATATTCGAATGCGGAAATCTTTCACGCTTTATTTTCGAATGGTCCGTAATTCCCTATTTTTGAGATTCTCACTCGAATCTGAGGGATTGACTAAATAGTATTGTTATGTTGGAACGTGTTTCATTATACGCAGAAAGTCGATGTTTTACCGGTTTTTTGTAATTCATATTTCAAATGCGAATAAATGTGTGAAGCTAACAAAAGTTAAAATTAAAATAAGGAATTTATTATTTAATTGCGAATAAGATTTTTTCACGCTTATTTTCACTAAATCTTAATTAGTTATTTTCGCTTATCGACTGGTTATAAATTTAGGAAAAATGGAACGCTTTCTCGTCTGTGGATGTCTATGGCGTTGCTAGGTTTCCAGGTTTGTTTTGTGCTATAGTTTTAACAAGTTTGACAGATGTCAAATGATACTTTCTATTAATAGCATTCAAAACGAATGACACGGACCGCTCGTGTTCATATTTTCTATCGCTCGTAAGTCAAAAATACCATTTCATTGTTTTTTGTCACTTTCGATTGAAACTTTCGAACGTTCGAAAGTCAAAAATCGGTCCCCAGGAGCGCACGGGTAATAAGAAGGTGTGTAGCGCAACTTAGATCTAAGGCGGTGCGGCGCCCCGGCGTCCGGGCGGGCGCACGACACGACACAGCGCGGATGTCTCCCACACGTCACAGCAATGTACTTTTCACCTCAGCAGCTCAAACAAGCAGGTTTTGCTGCTTAAAAACAGTGAGCAAAATTCAATTTTGCTGCGAGCGAGAGGCAAAGTAGCTTTTTAATTATTTTTTTTAAATGCCATGAGCAGTGCTGGGGCTACTCACAACATTCGAAAAAATTGAACTTCACTTTGTTCTGTCACTTTCACTTCGATAGGAAAAAAGCGAGAGATAGAAACAACTTGATTCGAAGTTCGATTTTCAAATTCCACACATAGTAGGCCCAAAAAGAAACGCACGTTCGGATGCACACATAACCGTAAAATTGCAAATAAAACTATCTGTTAAACTTTGAAATGTGTTTATTATAACTATTTTATACAGTAGGTACAATCATTTTTTTTATTTAATGTTTTGAAGACAAAATTAATGAAAAATAAGAAGTTATGTATCTACATAATTTTGTTATCGTTTTAACAATCTTTAATTTCGTGACATAAACCGCGGGGGCAGTTTCAGAACGCATTTCAAAAATAGCGGGATTATTGTACTTAAAAAAAAAAAAGTAATGTAATGTAAATGACGATGTAATTTTTGTTAATTTGTCCGCCATAGCCAATAGCCATAGACAAGGCCTAGTTAGGTTTTTTTTAAAGCCACAGACTACATAAAGCTGTATAAAGTTGTGTTTGCACTACGGCATTATCAAGTTGAGTGACAGGTTTTATCTGTTTCATGTTTATTTTTTCCACTTTTTATTTTATTAGTATTTTGCAAAAATGCTTATGATTGATGCATATGCGATCGTGTCGTTATTTAGTCGTGTATTCACCAAATGGTCACAACGGAAGACCTGCGTTGGCCCTACCAGCTTCACGCTGTGTTGTTCTCGCTGCTGAGGTGAAAAGTTGTATGTCTCACACGAGACCAAAGTTTTTTACGTCTCGTATCTTTGAATCCCTCGCTACGCTCAGGATTCTAACCTAGAATCACTCGCTACGCTCGTGATTCAATAATAGAATCCTTCGCTTACTCGGGATTCAAAATCATCACTCGCAGCAAAAACCAACTTTGCTCTCTTGTTGAACAAATAACTATTTCATGTTTATGCACTCCTAGTATTTGGCGTAATATTTTTTTCTCTAATTAGCTTTTTTTTTACTTTCCTCGTCGTAGAAATGAAAAGTAGATTGTTTAACTCGGGGGAAAGTATCAATTGCACCCTCGCTGTCGCTCGTGCCGCTTCAATATCTCGGGCTGCAATTGACCACTTTCATCTCTTGGTTAACAATCTACTAATTAAGTCTAGTAAACTCTGTTCATGTATATACCCTTTTTTATCACCAGTTAAGTCGAGTTGTTCCATTTTTCACTAGGGCAGATTTGTAGAGAAGTTTTATCTTGTCTAGGGGACACGGTTGATGCAGCAAAATATATCAAAACTTTTATGCAGTTTTTTTTATCAAATATTCGTGCTCATTACACAAATATCTGCTCTTACCAGGATTTGAACCCAGGACCGCTAGCGTCATAGGCAGGGTTACCAACTAAGCCAGCGCGTCGTGAAACAAACTTCATGTACCTAGTGTCTCCAAGGACGAATGCGTCAAAGAGGATTATAGGGCATCACAAAATGTTTTTTTAGTAAAGATTAAATCAATCCTTTCAAAGAAAATATACGCTAACATCACAATGAGTCTCTTAAAGCAAACAATTTTATAATAAAACGTTTACCACCTCGATCATCAACAGCGTAATTATTCAAACTATGACGCCATAATGACTTATGAAACGGAATGTTATAAGAGTTGAGTCACTCAAATTACGAGCCATAGTCAACTGCATAAATGTGTGTACACTTCAGTACCTTGTCACTTTAATCGCTGTGACAATTCACATTATGGCAGTCTAAACATTACATTAAAAAGACAAGGTGTATACGTATTTATGAACTCGTTTGTAACATCTTCAGGGGTTATTTTATTTCGAATAACCATATTACTTTTGACGTGTTTTGGCTTTGGTATAGCATTACCGTGTAAGCCGGTCAAGTTTAAGTCGGAGTCGTGCACTGAGGGTTCTGTATTGCACAGTACAATTTTAATTCAATTTCGAATCGAATTATCTCGAGCCCAACTGTCATTTGACCATTCTTACATCATACGTCCTTTTTGTTCAGGGTTTATTATAATATAACAACCCTCCCTAGAACCTCCCTAGTACCCTGTCATCATTTACTTATTTACCAATTTTTATTCAGTCGAATCATTTAGTTTGCATAGAATTCGAAACCTAAATGAATTGCATCCTTATTCTGGTTTACTGAAGATACTAATCAGGGTACATTTACAAGTGGGCCGTAACAGCACTTTTACACGTCAAGAATCTACCAGCGCTTCCCAAGAGGAGACACTGCTGAGAAGAAACGCCGCAAGAAACTCAGCAGTCAGTCATTTTTTAAACATATTACAATGGTACTATTTAATCTAGCATTATATAAAGTAATAAATATTAAATTCAATATAATATCAAATAACATGCGTAGATCAGCAGGAAAACATGCCAAAAATCTTACGAGAGAGATAAAGGAAGAAAAAGGAGAGAAATAAAAAAACTGGAACCCACCTACTTATATTTGTTTAGAACTTACTAGCGACCCGCCCTCGCTTCGCTTCGGTTTAGATTTTTCATACAAAAGGATTTTCCCGCTAATTCCCGTTCCCGTGGGAATTTCGGGAATTCCTTTCTTAGTGCACCTCTTTTTTTTTTTTTTTTTATGGCATAGAGAAGACAAACGAGCACACAGGCCGCCTGATGGTAAGTGGAAACTGTGACCCATAGACATTCACATTCACAAGACTGCAATGCAATCCTAAGACTGCAAATGCGTTGCCAACCCTGAGGACTAAGATGGAATGCCTCTATGCTAGTCATTTCACCGGCTGTCTTATCCCCAAACCGGAACACAACAATGCGAACACTGCTGTTTGGCGGTAGGTTAATGGATAAGACGGTGGTAGCGATCCGGACGGACCCTGCACAAGGTCCTACCACCCGCAAAACCTACGGTACCTAAGCTACGTCCCTTCCAAATTTCAAATGCCTACGTTTAGCCGTTTAGGCCGTGCGTTGATATGTCAGTCAGTCAGTCAGTCAGTATCTCCTTTTATATATTTAGATAACACGGTGCAAGATGACCACATAAAAGTTTCGATACGTTTTCCTACATCAACGGTGTGCCCTAGACAAGATAGCTTTTGCAATTGATCAAATTATTATTGACTATGATTCGGGTTTAGACCATGCATTTTTGTCTGTTAGATAGTCATGGTTACAGAATTATCAAAAAGTTTTTATAGTTGTTGGAAATTCTGTAGCTCTGCCTACCCCACTCTGGGAATAAAGGCGTGAGTTTATGTATGTATGTAATAGTCCTCGACGTTATAATTTGTAAACTACCAGCCTCAGCCGCTGCGTCTCGCACTGACTGTGCCTCTGCCTTGCTACGGCGAGCGAGGGTAGATCTCCCTCCGCGCCCCCGGCTTTTTTATATTCACTCTAGGGGTACGGCAGACAGGACCACGTGGAATCGGGGTAGGCAGATTCGGTCCTGTGACTGACTTTTGGACCCCTCTATCTCGCTAATTATTGATCTGTCAGTTAAAGTTTACTAATTTAATTATTTGGTTATGTAAAACATTTGGCAAGTAAGTACACGTTTAGGTAGCACTTGACAGATTAGTCATGAGATAAGTTATCTAAGTGTCTTTTCAGATAATGTAAAACTAGCTTGACTCTATCTCCTAAATATCAATTATCCTCTAGGTACGTAAAATGTAGTTTATGTATGTATATTTAACTATTAATATATATATTTCTGTATCTATTTATGTAGGTATTTGAATGTAGTTTTATTTTAATTTTATTTATAAAAGTTTTATTGGTTACTTTCACTTTTCTCAATCTCTCAAGGATTAGCTGGAAGAGATCCCTTAAAGGGATAGGTTCGCCTTTGTACATATTTTTGTATTAATTGTATTGTTCTGGTTTTTCTTTTGTACAATAAAGTGTTTACATACATACATACGTACATACATACAATAAATTAATATAACCTACATGGTCTTAACATAATGACGAAGTAGGTCGGATCACTAGTTTAAAAACATCAATGTCAATGACAATGATACTGTCATTCATTTACTTACTCGTAATAATTTATTACGAGACGTGTCGCGAAATATAGTTTTTTTCAAAATAATGGAGGAAATCATAATTCCTACTTAACTACAAGGTGACAAGGTAAAATTGTTTTTACACAATGTGAATTTTCTCAAGTAGAAGACGTAGGCTGACTTGTAGAAAATTAGATCTTTTTTTTTTAATCACCAATGATATTAATTAAATGGTTTAAAATACTTTTTTTCGGTTTGGTTTCCGTTTCTCGACTCGTACAAAAAGAACATTGTCACATAACTAGTCTGTTAGAAATTGTCGAGGGCTACCTAGATAACACGAGAAAGTTGCTATAGTAATATTCTACCCAATGATAATTTGACCAAATTATAGTACTTATGCTAAGTAAATATATGCCAAAGATTGGGTTGGCAAAAATACAGTTTCAAAAATTTGTTTGGGAAGTGATATTTGACTATAAATATTTCACCCAAACAGCAGACTCCCGTATACATTTAATAACACAGAAGATTGTACGTTTGGGTAACGATTCACCTGGACAAACGGTAACAGTAATAGTTAAGACTGCACCGAGCAAACGTCAAGCGTCCGGCGGCGCCCTCATTACACTAACAAACTTTAATAACAATAAAATTACCCTTTAAGTAGTCAGTTTAACGGGAAAAGTTGGCCACTTTTTCCCGTTAAGTTGATAACTCAAAGGGGAATTGTTATTAAACTTTGTGATATACCCTATAAGTTGTGTTTACATTAGTTTATTAGAAAAAACAATAATAGTCATGAGGACTGTAGATCCGGCGTACGCTCGGCGCAGTTTTAAAGACAAAAGAAATCCTCGCCGAAGATATTTGCATGTCAAAAAGCAGGTATTCAATATTCGGAACGTTTAAAAATGTTTTGTGTTCGCTGAGAAAAATATATGACGCACGCTTGACTCACAGCTGTTTGACTTTTAAAATGGTTTATATTTTGATTAATCACTACATAGTATAAAACAAAGTCGCTTCCCGCTGTCTGTCCCTATGTATGCTTAGATCTTTAAAACTACCCAACGGATTTTGATGCGACTTTTTTTAAAAGATAGAGTGATTCAAGAGGAAGGTTTATATGTATATTTTATTTTTATTTTATGTACTGGTGTTACAGAAAACTCATATAAACCGAAGCGAAGCGAGGGCGGGTCGCTAGTTTACTATATTCGTTGCTACAACAGGCCTTTTAGCTAAGCTAAGGAAAGAAAGAAAAAGATTTTCGGGGCAAACAATCTCTTAGAACAAAGAAATACGAACGATTCAATGAACTATTTAGCTACGCGAACCAGTTTTTCCCAAACCCCCCTACTTATAAATGTGGAATAAGTTTGGAATAGTTTATGCCATGCTTTGTCCTTATCTGTAATTGTGACATTTGCATCTGACAGAAAGTGACGGGAGTTACAATGAAGAGCCCAGATTTTTCGCGGCAAAACAAACGACTGTCGCAATGTTGGAAATATTTTTTATATTTACATTACAATCATTCGCCACAGTTGTTTTATATCTATAATAAATCTTAACTCCTACTTTTTCATATCAAGTAACAAAATAACCCGTCGAGTAACTAAGAGGTAAAACTTTGAATCAAGTGACTATACCTCATTGATAATAATAGACACTTCAGAGACTGTATACTCCCAGAGAATGTAGAGAAATCCATAACTATCTACTCCTATCACTATCACAAACCAAATAAAATGTGGTGTGCTGCCGTGTGTGTTTCTATATTTTTATTTTATTTTTTTATTTCGTGGACCTTCTATTGCACAGACTAACTAGTACTATAGTAACAACTAATAGCATAATGAACTCTTAGCATTAAAACAAATTGTATAATATTATTAGGCATCAAATAACATAACACTCCATATCTATATCTATAAATGTACCTACATATATTTGATTGTACTGCGAGCGTGAAAAAACGTTTTTTTTTATTATTTTTCACCTCTGCAGAGTCGGCACCTCAAAAAGGCAGGATTTGTTGTTCAAAAACGGTGAGCTGGTAGGTCCCTTTTGTTCCATGATATTTCGAATTCTCTATCAAGCTGTGACGTAAAGCTCACAACAAAATTCATTGTTCCATGGAACAAACAAATGGCACATACCTGAGCAAAATTTGATTTTTCAGCGAGCTATAGAGATTTTTTTAGAGGTAAAAAAGTTGTATGGTTGGCCAAGAAAGTAGTCTGCCAGTTTTTACAAAAGTTTTTATGAGATCTAATTATCGCTAAGGTGACACTTGTCACTGTCATAATATTGCAAGGGAAAATCAATCTTGTTGTAGAATAAATCGTCAATAACTGGCCACTCAAGAAAGTGTCATTTAGTTACTTACCATCAAATTTCTTACTGACGCTGTTAGTAAAGATACTTGGACAGTACTCCGGGTAATAACTCAGGATCTAGGTATTCTAGTTTAATCGCAAAAATGTGAGCAAATCTCTTGCTTTACACGTTTTATTGCAAAGTGGCCAGATACCGGAGGGTGGCCAGTACAGTCACGAGATTTAATTTGGTACCCACCTTAGGTCCAAAGTCAATCTGACATTCTACAACAGTAAGGTTGAGTTTCCTAGAATTTAAAAAATGACTTGACATCTCTAATGATATTGACGACTTCACGCATATTTTTCTTGAAATGGGTCCCAAATTAACGCTCGTGACCGTACAATACAATACAATACAAAACACTTTATTGCACACCAAACAAAAACATTACAGAGAAACAGTACAATTAAAAGCAAGCTTAGTAGGGATAAGGTGTTAAATTAAAATATTTTACACAGTAGGTGTAGAGTTCACGCGAGCAATAACAAGAAAACTATGTTAGTTATTAAACTTGAGATTCTTAAAAAGAAAAAGTACTTAAAAGGCGATTTACTCTGTCATGCCGTGCAAATGAACTTCAACCGTAGAGTGGTAGACCACATTTTTGGCCGAGTACAGTCAACCAATTTGATTTCTAGGCCACTTTGGACTATGTTAAAGTGACGTTGTCAACCAAAACGTAAGAGACTCCCTACGATTTGGTTTACAACGTCACGTTGACAAAGTCCATAGTGGCCTAGGAATCAAATTGGTTGACTGTACGTGACACAAACGTTACCCATGTTACATTATTTATTGTAAAATCGAGAGTCAATGTGTTAGGTTTGAAAGCCAATCCTCGTTCAGTTATTGAACAAATGCAGTATACAAACGGAAATATCAGTAAAACAAACTGTCTAGGACTGGGTTTGGGTACATATTTACTCACGGGCCTTTATAAAACCGGCGATGAAGCATCCTGAAGCTCGGAAAATAGCTTATCTCCGGCCCTTTATAAGTTTCTATTTTCGATTTCCCGCTTGGGAATTCAGGATTGTATAAAGCTGTTCTATAGATTTAAGCCCGCTCAGCGATATTTTAAAAGGCCGCCAAAAAAGTATGTCCTTAGTTTAACGTGCAATCTGTGTGCGTGTCTGTATGTGCCATCGTAGCTCCGAAATAAGCGGACAGATTTGGCAGGCTCTTGCATATTGGAAGCCTCTGGTATTCAGCCAGAATCCAGAACAGACCTTACGGCAATGCGTCTATTAAAACTGCACGAGTTACTAAGAAAAATAAATCGATATAGGTGAGCCTATAATATTTGAGCAGTTCCTCAAGATCCTGACGCGTTGACAATAGAACCAAGCATAAAGTAAACCCTTTCAAAGAATTATATTTTTCTGTCGCTCCAGCGGTTTTTGAGTCATCGGGGAATATTTTTAAACCAGATGAATTGAGGACCTCCTCCTTTTACTGGAGCCTGTCAAAGAGTCCATTGATTCGAGTGAATTAAAACGAATTTTTGTTAAACAAAATTTATTTTTTCTTTTTAATTTAGAGACAGTGGACGTTGAGAACTTTTTACGGAAGGTTCTTAAAGAAAAATGAGCAGCCCCTCAGCTACCCAGTCCGTTCGGCGGTTGCCGACACACTGGCGCCAGTAATATGGGGGCAGCAAAATCATAAAGTTAGTCTACCTAGTGATTTGACAAACTTTCCCCTACTTTACACCGCGCACCGGGGATTAACGAAGGACGAAACAAGGCATTTATAATTCTAACTCCTCAAACTTGGCGCCTGAACAAGCATAAGTTTACTGGTGATTAGACCAACTCTTCCCCTACTTTACACAGCGCACTGCTGGGGTTGGAATATTTTATATCAACTAAATATTAATCGAGCATAATGTTTTGAAATCTTACACTTTCAACTTGGCGGCAAAATAAGCATAAGTTAACTAATTGATTTGACACATTTTCCCCTACTTTACACAGCGCGCCACTAGGGTTGAACTGGGGGTGCGTTTCTGTTTTTTGGTTTTTTAAATTAGTTTCTATCTTAGAAATATTTTTAAGGCGTACAGACCTAGATTTTTGTAATAGCTACAACATTTTTAAAAGTCGTAACAATCAGGATTAACCAGAACACCCCGTGGCGTGTAGTTGCCGGGTTAGAATAGTGCCACTCCATGTCTTCCCGTTAATCTCTTAAGAGGTGACTAAGGTAATAAAGGCGTGTAGTACTGTTAGGCGATGGGCTTGCAACCTGACACTAATACGCTGGTAAACTTAGCCTGATTGTGCAAAATATGTTTGCGAGATTCTTAACAAGTTTTAGAGTTGTAGATAATTCTGTAGCTCTGCGTAGGTACTCCACTCTGGGAATGAAGACATGAGTTTATGTATGTTCTACGGGTAAAAATATATTTTACGGGTGGTGGGTCCTTCCGGGTCGCTACCACCATCTTATCCATTAACCTACCGCCAAACAGCAGTCTTCGCATTGTTTTGTTCCGGTTTGGGGATAAGACAGCCGGTGAAATGACTAGCATAGAGGCATTTCATCTTAGTCCTCATGGTTTGCAACGCATTTGCAGTCTTAGGATTGCATTGCAGTCTTGTGAATGCGAATGTCTGTGGGTCACAGTTTCCACTTACCATCATGTGGCCTGTGTGCTCGTTTGTATTCTCTACATATGCCATAAAAAATGCATGGTTTTTAATTATATCGGCACTGTAAATTCTAACTTGTGATCCAAACTTTGTCATGCGATAAATGCACTTATACTAGGCCTAAAAGGTCGCATTTTAACAGCCATTAGAAGGAAGCTCTTAGTGTCTGCCTCCAACTACTTACGATAGCTACCTTACAGTAACGCACTTATCCAAGCGAGTGGTGCGAATATGGTAAACAATAGCTATGACATCGCACTAAAACGTTTAGTTAAGAGTGTTAAGACTACGCCGAGCGTACGCCGGATGTACAGCGGCGCTCTCATTACTTTTATTGTGTTTCTAATAAACTAAAGTATTTTCTTGAAATTGAATGAAATGTTTTTGTACTACAAATGAAAACACAACTTATAGGGTATATCATATAGTTTAATAACAATTCACCTTCGAGTTATTAACTTAACGAAAAAAAGTGGCCGCCTTTTCCCGTTAAGCTGACTACTCAAAGGGTAATTGTTATTAAAGTTTTGTTACGTATCCCATAAATTGTGTTTATACTTGGGCTACAAACACATTTTGTTTGGTTCCAAGGAAATTCTTTAGATAATTAGAAAACCCAATAATAGTAATGAGGGCGCCACTGGACGCTCGGCGTTTGCTCGGCGCAGTCTTAATCGTCCATAATGAAATGAATGATGCAGGTTCGAAATTTGAAATGGCGGAAAACAAAGGATACGATTTGGGGAGCATTCACTGATTGGCAACTCCATCTTCTCTAAGCTGTTGCTGGTCCGAACACTCAAACTTATAACGAGGCAAACATTTAAGTACCTTGTGGCAGTAACTGACAGTACTGAGAGTGGTTCGAATTTATAATACGATAGATGCGAGAAGGTGCTAACATATTCAGCTACTTATTAGTTCAGCTATACAAGTGTAAGGGTAGGGAAGGCATTTAAGAGCATTGGAGTAGCGTTAAGTATTCATCTATACTTATAACGAAGTAAAGTGTGTGACGTTGTAAGAGATAATCTCTGGAACTACCAATTATGAAAATTCTTTTATCAATTGAAAGCCACTTTATTTGTGAGTGCCACTTTTCGTTGTAATTTTATAACTCAAGTACGGCTTAACCGAATTGTCTGATTTCTTTTTGTTGTGTTCGTTATTGTCAGGATAAGGTTTATATGTAAGAAAAAAATTGAAAATTCCAACGGGAACGGGAAATTTGCAGCGGGGCGAAGCCGCTGGCGGGCAGCTAGTAGGCTATAATGTTAACTAAAAAAAACTATAAAGAGGTAAAGTTTTGAGGAAAATCGGTCTGTGGATCAACTGAAGCGATTTTGAAAATTCTTTTACCAAAAGAAAGCCACGTTATTTGTGAGTGTCATAGGCTATATACCTATTAACAAAAAAAAAAAGGGTTACTGCCTAACGAAGTCATGGGAACAGCTAGTAATATACATAATCGTAACTACACATACACTTGTGTGTGTGTGTGTGTGTTTTATTTGCAAGCAGGTTTTTTAGCGGTGATTTTTAGTTAGGTTATGAAAGTTCGGTTGGGTAGATATCTTATGTTGAAAGGGTTACCATTGTCTCACGGATTGTTGGGTCATACACAGATTTAGGTTCCAGTCTTTTTTGTGGATATACCCGAAGTTAACGTGTTTAAGGCCTAATTTTCTGACTGAACCCACATCCGCATAAACAGTGTCACGTCTACTTTAGTCCTATCAAATAAAAACATAACTTATATGCGTACAAGCCCTTAACTATTGACCACAGGAGAGACAACTTTTGTTTTTGTGATTGTGTATGACCCTGTTATCTATTTAAGAGTGTATTTATTAGGTATTCAATTGTTTTACGTTTTTAAATCTATCTTGTGATGGTTACATGTCTAAACTAATCTACATCAATTATTTTAGAGAGAACTCGAGACGAGTTCAGCGGATAATAGTTTTCTCGGAATTGATACGTTCTATGTGTAACAAAGGGATATCTAAGCTTAAATTAAGTACCTTAAGCAACTAGTCTGTTATATTACCAAAAGTTTAAAACTAAATTTGTTAGCTTCATTAGTACCATTTTCCAAGAAGAGAAGATGCTAGTGCAAAATGTAGAATCACGAGCGTTAATTGGGGACCCATTTCAAGAAAAATATACTTGAAGTCGTCAATGTCATTAGAGATGTCAAGGCATTTGTAACTTTTTGGAAACTCAACGTTATTGTTGTAGAATGTCAGATTGACTTTGGAGCTAAGGTGGGTCCCAAATTAAATCTCGTGTGTGTACTCGTATTGGTGTACAGTCAACCAGTTAGTTGAAGTGATGTTGTCAAGCAAAACGTAAGAGACTTCCTATGATTTGGTTTACAACGTCACGTTGACAAAGTCCATAGTGGCCTAGGAATCAAATTGGTTAAGTGTACTTTCTTACCATGTTTTTAGCCACTCACTTGCTTGAGACTTTAAAAAAGGGCTTGGCTTGAAGTGGCTTAAATCGCTTGGACATTCCGTAAACAAGTCGTCGCGGTGTTTGCTTTATTTGAAAATCGACATCTTTGCTTCTACTAAAGTATTTGCTAAGATATTATTTACGTTGTGAAAATAAAGGAATTGAGAATTAAATAACACGTAAATTTTTTTGTTTACAACCGTAATAGCTCCCATGCAAAATAAAAAAGCAAAAAAATCGTTAACATACCTACTAAATTTAGATGTTTTTGTAATACCAATCACCAACACAAAATATAATTTATAACCGAAATAACACGTTATTTAAACACATTATAACACACACTTCACAATCACGTAAGCACAATAAGGAAATAAATATGATTAACACACAATAACACTGAAAATAAACAACCGATACGACATTCTGCAACACTTGTTCCGACACCTTGCAAAATAAAGTAGATAAAAAATTGTTTTGGTTTCTCAAGTAGACTGTAACTTTTTTTAAATGTTATCATGTTGGTAGTCCGTGCTTTAAAGATAATTTATACCATATACATGGAGCTTTCCACAGGATAAAAATCATAAACCCCAGAAACTCCGCTGGTAGCTGCGGTTACCCAAAGCAATTTGTAGGTGTACAAAGTTGGTAGCTCTTAGTCACCAAAAGCAAGTGAGTGGTTAGAGACATATTGCGTCTTGCATACATAAAAAATGCAGTTGCAGTGGGCGGGGCAGATGGCTCGTAGATGTGACGGCCGTTGGGCCGGAAAAGTTCTAGAGTGGCCGCCGGAAACCGGAAAGCGAATGTTGGCAGGTATTTCGCAATATGGACCGACGACGGTTTGATGAGGTGGCGGGAAGCCGATGGATCACGTGACTATCTGTTTCACGTAATCTACCAGTGAAGCGATTGATTGAAAAAGGAAATGTATAATAATAATAATAATAATAATATCAGGGGACAATGTCACACCAATTGACCTAATCCCAAACTAAGCTCAAGGGTATTATGGTTTAGACAACGATATAAATACTTATATGGAGAAATATATACTTAAATATATAGAAAACACCCATGACTCAGGAACAAATATTCGCGCTCATCACACTAATATCTGCCCTTACCGGGATTTGAACCCAGGACCGCTAGCTTCGTAGGCAGGGTCACTACCAACTAGGCCAGCGCGTCGTCAAACGCGAGTTGGCGTAATAAATGCATCTTAGCAGTGCACGTCTTTCGGCTGACACGGTGATGATGATGAGGGTGATGATGACATAATATTAGGTCTTCACCTATGAAATTGCCGTTTTATATGGAGAATTTCATAAAAATTGTGGCTTTCATACGTTTGACGACACGCTGGCCTAGTGGGTAGTGACCCTGCCTACGAAGCTAGCGGTCCTGGGTTCGAATCCCGGTAAGGGCAGATATTTGTGTGATGAGCGCGAATAAGTATTTGTTCCTGAGTCATGGATGTTTTCTATTTATTTATGTATATATTTCTCTATTATAAGTATTTATATCGTTGTCTAGTACCCATAGTACAAGCCTAGAGCTAAGTTTGGGACTAGGTCAATTGGTGTGAGATTGTCCCCTTATATTTGTATATTTATTTATTTTATTTTGCGGATTATTTAGTAGCATCAAATGCTACCAAAAAAAAATCTGTCAGGAATATTGGACACTTCTAAGCTATATTATACATATCTTGATTAGTTAAAAATAGTTAGCTTCATAAAACTCTGCGTAATTGAAACACTTGAACTCGCAGCACATAGTAAGAAATTTAACCATATCGCATACCTTGTAACTCTTTTTTTTTAATCATGTTTTGACACTTTTGATTAGTACTATTCTGAACGCATCTAACCGAAAAAACCGTTTACGTTTAAAAAGCAAAATAGAAAACTTCGCAACTCCAGACCTCCATTTTGTAAAAGAAATACCGCGTATCTCCCCCCCTCCCCCGCCAATCCCTTTAGTACAGTTACGTTGTGACTGCACGTCGTCAGTTTTCCGTAAATATTTAGGTAGAAAACGGGTGCTAAATAACAGGGATGTGTAATAAACTTATAAGGTTCTACGATTTTACTGATAGTATATTCTTGATTTATATTTATTATATTTAAACAAATTACTATTAAATAATTTATCTTCATTATATTTAAATTAATTATATGTAAAAAAAAAACACCGAGCTGCGCTCCAAAACTGGTATTGCGGATGTGGGTGCCAAGACCGCTAAGCTTAAGTGGGACTGGGCTGGACACGTCTGCCGAATGCATCCGGAACGATGGGCCAAGGTTCCCACCGAATGGACCCCGCAAGATGGCCACCGGAGCAGAGGCAGACCAAAAAGGAGATGGCGGGATGACTTAGACGCGTTTCAAAGCGAATGGCGGGAGCATGCAATCGGGATGAATGGCGGAAAAAAAGGCCTTTGCCCAGCAGTGGGACACCCAAATAGGCTAATAATAACGTTTGTTACGTTTACGTTTACTTTTTTTACGCAAATTATTAATCTTTTTGTAAAGTATAATATTTCATCATTATTTTTAGAAGCCAGAAGAGGCTTTTTTTAGTAAATAATTTTAATTGGCAAGCTTTTCTTTATCCACGTTTATCTTGTTCAAAACAAAAGATTATCCTTTATTTTTAAGGATTTTTACAGCAAATCTCTTAACTCCCGATTAAGATTAAAATTTTCAAGAAAAACTCGTAGCCGTCATTTCTAGGTTCAGGTTATTTAAAAATAAATGGGTTTTAACAATCTGACGGCTAAATTTACCTTAACATTATGTAAAAAAAATACTAAGCAAGTCTTCATGCAATTTTTTTAGTAATGAAGTTATTTGTGCCTCCTATAAAATTTGGTCAGATTGAGGTTGGCGATTTAAAACGCCGATATTACTTGTATCTAAAACCTTTGTAACATAGTGTATTAATAAAGTTTAAAAATAATTTGGAAATTAAAATTGAAATGACTAAATTCCGTACAAAACAACACACGTAAAAAAATCATAAGGACCCAATATAAATGGAACCATAACATAGTTATATCTTGTTTTATGTGACTGTTTTTTAAAGATTCGGCCCTTTTCCAGTATTTCTCCGATTTGATTCAAAAAAGTACGCCCAGGGCGGCCCCTTCCGACCCTCGCTATGTATTCTTTCGTCAATCTTCTTTCATCCATCCTTTCCAAATGACCGACCCAGTGAATATGAATGAAGCTAAAGAGGTTGGTCAGGATCTTAGCAGGTGAAAATAATTCTCTGCCTACCCCTCTGGAAAACAGGCGTGATTTACTCAATACTCAATACGAGTACTCAATACTCAATCATTTATTGCATTCCATAAGTAAACATAGGTGGTACTTCAATTAACTTAGAAGTTATGAGATCATTATGGACCCGGCGGCAGAGCGCAGCAACTTATAAACTAGTGAGAGCGTACTTGCTAAGGGTAGTTTATTCTTTACTTAAATATCTATTAACATAATAACTTATCATCTAAGTATTCGGTTATTGAATAATAGCATTTTTCGATCATTAAATGTTTCAGTGTGCTTACAAAGTTATTTTCATTTTTGATTTTTTCCAATTTACTTACTTGGTTATTTGTTATGTATTATAATATGATGGACATGACATTTAATGTACGTATTGTGTTTCAAATATTATAATTAAAAAAAAAAACGCGTCTCGAACTTCATACATAGGTACATAAGAGCTATCATAACCTATCAAAGTATCGCAAAACTAAGTAACACAATTTTAATGAAAATTTCATTGGAATTGTGTTACTTTTTGCGGGTTGTACGACCTTGTGCAGGGTCCGTCCGGATCGCTACCACCATCTTATCCATTAACCTACCGCCAAAACAGCAGTGTTCGCATTTTTGTGTTCCGGTTTGGGGATAATACAGCCGGTGAAATGACTAGCATAGAGGCATTCCATCTTAGTCCTCAGGGTTGGCAACTCATTTGCAGTCTCAGGATTGCATTGCAGTCTTGTGAATGCGAATTTCTATGGGTCACAGTTTCCACTTACCATCAGATGGCCTGTGTTCTCGTTAAAAAACAAAAGAACAAAAAAACTTAGTTCTACGGGTCAGTATAGTTTTACCAGTATAGTACCTGCCTGCAAAGTTAAAATTTACTATATCATACGTTGAGATCGTATAGAAGTCAGTGCAAACCCATGTTTTAATAAAACTCTTATCCACGTAAGTGGACCGTATCACGGTTAACGTAGGTATACTGTTTTATCTTGAATAAGAAACAGCATTACACAATCTTTACCATTATTTTACAGAGACATTGTAAGTTTGTTTATAGAGGGTGGGGTTTGTAACTAAAGCAAAAAATTATAACGTAGATTCTACTCCTCAAACTAGACAACTTTTTAAAATCATAAAGTTTTTAGATTGTTCGTTTTTCAAACAAAGTAAATAGTATTTTCAATGTACTTAAAACTCCTTCTCATTGACATCGCCTGTCAGTCTAGTCACTCTACAGACATAATCAATTTCATAGTACCTACATTGCGTGTTCGAATTAACTTTAAAATGTAATAAAATTCAAACCGCATGTTTTTTTTCAAAGTCGTCAAACAAACGTTGCGTAGTTTGAGGAGAAGAATGTACATTTTTTATTTTTGCTCTAGTTACAGGCCCCACCGTGTATTTAGAGCATAATGTCCGGAACCGGCTCCTAATTGAAAAATTCTTTCTATATTCATATGTAAAGCCTACTATGGTTGGGTTTCGTCCGTCTCTCTCCTACTTATATACGTGTCAGAAAGTAACGTATGTTTTATCCACATTTCGTCACGCGATAATCGTTGCCTTATAAGGCCCCCAGAATGACATTTTATCCCAGATTTTTCTACGGTATCAGAGCATCTCACAATCTTCGCGCTGAAGCACATAAAGCTGTTCCTTTCTCGCGTTAGTGTGAATACGTGGCCCTTCGTAAAGCCAGGCTATTATTAGGCGCTAAGATTAAAAACACTGGCTTAAAACTGTAGGACTTAAACCAATTAAAAAAATAAAAATATGAAGAAGTTATTTTTGTGTTTGACGCGTTAGGCGGAGGCTTAAAAAATATATTTATCTCAAACATGCTCGGAAAGAACGGTTTTCCGATTGAAAGACAAGGACGGAAAATGCCTCATTTACTCCTAGGAGTAAAAAAACCATATGAAAACACTTTCCGTCCATGTCCATTTTTTTCTAAAAAATTCTGTCAATTGCATTCAAAATCAAAAGGATCAAGACAAAAATTCCAAACAGCCAAGGTAACTGCTAGCTTTTTTAGCACAGTGCGTGTGTTTCTTTTTGCATTTGCATTCCAATATCTATGGTTAGTATTTATTTAAACACAATTGACAGTCGGTAACATTCGTTCATTCTGCATATGTGAAACCAAATGTGAAACTATTGTTGTGCGAAATACTCGAAAAAATGAGCCCATGCGACGAAAGCGACGAAATAGGTACCATGCCGCCTGTATTAAAACCTGAACTGGCTCCTGGAAAAACTATAAAGTTTTTATTTACAAATTGCCCAAACATGACCAACATAACTTTTAATGTGAATTAAATTAAACTAATTGCTTTTTAAAAATGTATTTGTGTTATTTCCTCACATGTTTGAGAAAAGCATTATGTATGCCTCGACGGAAACGAGGATTTCCTGACTCGTATTTTAGCAGGCCTCGCTATTGCTCGGCCTGCTAACCACCTCGTCAGGAAAACCGTTACTTTCCGCGCCTAGGCTACAGTGTACTATTCCTTGCTTCAAAAAATATATCTGCTTTTAGGGTTCCGTAGGTACCTTAGAAGGACTAAACAGAATCTTATAGGAACACTCGCTTGTCTTGCTATCCGTCCGTCTGTCACGGCCAATATAGTCCGAAACTAATCAACCGATTACGTTGATATTTACTATACATGTGACCTATAATAGTGTAATATTTAAATAAAATAATTTCTATGATTTAAAAGAAATTTTCTTTAAATATTGCATACATAAACTCACGCCTTTATTCCCTCTAAAAACTTGTTGATAATTCTGTAACCACATTTTGCACAATTAGGCTAAGATGTACATAGGTACATATTAAATCACGCCTGTTCCCCAGGGGGGTAGGCAGAGACCACTTCTTTCCACTTGCTACGATTTTGACAAATTTGCAAACATGCACGCACGTCGGTTTCGGGTACTTAAGATTCGGCCCTTTTCCAGTATTTCTCCGATTTTACTCAAAAAAGTACGCCTAGGGCGGCCCCTTCCGACCCGTCCACTCACTTTCGATCTGTATATCACTTTCGTCAATATTCTATCATCCATCCTTTCCAAATGACCGAACCAGTGTATTAGTGACACGTTCCAAGCCGATTGCCTAACAGAACACAGCCTTTATTCCCTTAGTCGCCTCTTACGACATCCACGGGAAGACATGGAGTTACACTATTCTACTTAACCCGGCAATGACACGGGATTCATTCACCATTCTTTAAATATTAATAAGTGATATACACCGTGTTTTTCTTGATTTACGATAACTTCTAATAATAACAAAGTGTTGGTAAATAAAATAAAATTAAAAAATTAAACCTAATGTTAGTAATGTTTTTATTATGCACATAATTAAATAAAGCTACTTGGATTGATGTGCCAGTACGTGAACCAGACAACAATGATTCACATACTGACAATCGATCCTCTGGGCGAACATCGCCAAGATGCTGTTGGAGCTGGCCCGCAATACTAATTAATATCATACCGTATGTAGCGTGACGTCATTTTTACGTCAAAGGCATGAAAATTACGGGCCCTGATTATAACCTTTGGCAATAAGTCGATATATCTCATTAGTCGACTGTCTGTGCCGACGGAAGTCACTTCATTATTTAATTGGGCGGTGACACGTACCATTTCAGCTCACTTGGCAAATTGCTAGTTTGTAACTAGAGACGTTCAATAGTATAATAAGCTAATTTAACCTCAGTAGATGGTGATATTAATCGAATCAGGATAGTGATTCTCTCTACGACGACGGTCGGACGGACGGACGAGTGAATGTCCAAGCGGCGAGTTTAAGTAGTGTCGTCAGTGCGGACAAAACATATTTTAGCGCGTGCATTTTCAATTTAGCTGCATGGTTTCTGCCGATGGATCCAACGTATAAGGCTACTTGATTAAAATTGCACGCGCTTAAATGTGTTTTGAATGACGGGTCTACCTAAACTTGCCGTCCGTAGCTTTTGAGAGAATAACACCCCTGCAGCAGCACAAATTACTTACTCTATAATCGCACGGCTAGATCAACAAAGTAACAACTCAAAATACAACTGTATTTTAAAATCAACTTTAATACAACTACTATGAAGTTGAAATAAAACTAGCAAGGATTTTGAGTTACTGTTTTGATCTTTTTTGAATGGGGTGAAATAGAGGGTGGACATTTGTATGGAGCCACGCTATGTATACACGACTTCCACGCGGACGGGGTCGCTGGCAGAAGCTAGTTACTCGGTCCAAAAGACACTTCCCCCCCATTTCTCTTAAGCGAACATCGTCCAGATACAGACAGAATAGTTTTCTTAACCGTGCTAGTCGAAGAATGAATAATTTGACGAGAGAGCTTGATATTGATATATTTAACTGTGTAATTCCTTCTGTGAGGCGTAAATTAACTAGATTGTGTTTTGAATGAGCGGCCTTCAAGTTGCGATCTGGTATATAAACGAACATAGTGGGTCGAGCATTTTATGAATGTCCGCAGTTCTTTTAAGTTCTTTTAGGTCTTACATTGTGCATTGTTTTTGTTTAATGTTTGTGTGGCTGTGGCACTGCTGTGCGTGGCGCTAAGGTGTATATTTCATAATTTATATCTATTTGTGAGTTCCTGTAATTGGCTCTGTACCTCTATTTAAGCTACTATCGGAATTGTAAAAGCTGTTGTTGGTTCTCCTTAAATAAATAAATAAATAACTACACTTGATAATTGTCCAAAAAAATTGCTCACCCCTGCTGAGCTTTGGTAATGATTATGACATGGATGTAGTTCAAAATTACTCGGGCTTGTGTTTGGAATTGAATGTCGAGATACACTGACTGTTCATGTTTGCGTTTTAATACGCTTCAGCGTCCGGTTTGCTTACAATTGGTATGTCTGGCTGTCATGAAACTAACATGATCAAGGTTCTCGGGATCCAATTATATATGTTCCTGGAAACGGGGATGACACAGTCAGCCAATCAAGTTTGTGCATCCAATTATGGAACGCAGCTCTAGACTATTGACGCATGCTATGGCTTTCGAGCAACACGGAAGCCAGTAGGCATTCGCGTTATTTCCCCTCTGCCATTGTACAAGCCCAAGCCGGCATGCGCTAGGGTGATCCAAAAAAAATTTCATTTTTATTTTCCTTCTCCACAAGGGTATTTTTATTCGATTAGACTTTAAATACCTCTGTGCAAAATTTGAGTGAAATCGGGCAATATTTAGGGGTCGCTATGATTTGCAACATACGCCAAGTATCCACGACAGTAATTTTTGATAAAAATGACTAGCATAATTTAATTTCACTTTATGTTTATTTCACATAAACCATTCGTATTAAAGAAGTGCGTACAAAAAATGACTTTTTTTTTCTTTTTATCAAAAAAATCGCCAAATCATAGCGACCCCTAAATATTGTCCGATTTCACTCAAATTTTGCACAGAGGTATTGAAAGTCTAATCGAATAAAAATACCCTTGTGGAGAAGGAAAATAACAAAAAAAACTGATTTTTGGACCACCCTAATGCGCATCTACCTATATAGTCCAGCCATAAGTTTGGTTACTTTTATTTATTAAAATTTAAAAAACAAATCAAAGGAGTTTTTCTTTAAGCGTAAGCTTAAAGGCTATTTGTTGACGCTTCAAAAATCCTAAGATGATAATGATAACGGCCACAACTTTTGTAAGAGTTCTTGTAGAGAGTTCAAATTTGCGTAACAATATTAACCAGACTTTTACCTTTAAATTCTTCTACAAATGTATTTCAAGCAACTATAGATCAGTTTGTACACCGGTCAATCTTGATGTCTTATTAAATCGACTTTACGATTTCACATGAATTTGCAGCAAATCCAAAAACATAGCAAATTTCTTGCTTCATAAGTTGGAATTGAGTCATGTTGAGAAATATAACTTTGGTCTCTAAATATACACAGAGATAGGAAGTTTTATAATATTAAAAAATAAAGTTCTTTGGTAAACGTATTCGCATTTTTAGGCGTTTGAAAAAGTGAAATTTACGGGAAAGTCATGCGTAATTTCATCGATGCCGGCTGTGAATGTTAAAAGATCGCGTCGGAAATTGCGGCGACTAACTAGAATGATTATTTGTTCTTCAAAATGTACATTGAATAAGCTTTTAATTATTCATATACGTATTGAAATAAAAAAATAATCAATATTTAGTTTTATTTGACTCAACCTTAGTAACAGAACTTACGGCTGGACTAGGTAATAAAACTATTAGTGGTCACTCGGTTGTCAAGTAGACAGAGTCCAGTCGCGCGAGTGAACGTTACCTTCACCTAAAATGCCGAATTGCTCAGTTTTCTGCTACAAAAGGGGTCTGGGACATCAAACGTACTAACATGGTGTGATTTCAATGCAAGTAGATTTTAATCGTTTTAATGCTGTTCTATTGCATTAAGACACTATAATAGTCGGATTTGTTTACCAACTAGTCCGCTCGTCCGTACAAAAATCTGTTGAGAAACAAATCAGTTGAGAAAAAAAATTGCTCGTGGTGCGCAAGTTGTGTCGGTGTATTGTTCTATTGTTTCTGTGTTAGTGTCATCATTACAGATTTGTTTTCGTATGTATGTGTGCAGAGCTGCATTTGTGTGCATATTTCCCCCCGCAAGAAATGACAGAACTATTTGACTGTAGTATTCATAGCTAAGGCTCCCTTCCGTTAGGAAGACTGTGTTCCTCGAAGGCTGTAGCTAACTGAAACTGTTTTTGATGGATTCCTTCACACTACAAAATACCTACACCTAAGGCTGCGTTTCCATCAGAGATGTGCGAGGATGCGATGCGAGGGATGTGTTTGTCATGAACCAATAGAAACACTTCATTTACCTATCCTCGCTTAGCTTAGCTCTGGTGGAAACAGCTCAGCGGAGCGAGGTTTTTGTACATACTAAAGAAGGGAACAATGAGTGCGAGGAATGTGTTGCGAGGCTCACCGCTCACCCCGCCCGCTTATTTAAAAAGAGCCCGCTACACATCCTCGCTACGCATCCTCGCACCGCCCAGCTACCTTGCACATCTTTGGTGGAAACATTCACAGGTTTACACCTCCTCGTTACACAGCCTCGCGCTGTTTAGCTACCTCGCACATCTCTAGTGGAAACGCAGCCTTAGGTGAAGGTATATTCTAGGATAGGTAAATGAAGTGTTTCTATTGCTTCATGACAAACACATCCCTCGCAACGCATTCTCGCACATCTCTGGTGGAAACGCAGCCTTAGGTAAAGGTATTTTTTAGTGTGAAGCAATCCATCAAAATCAGTTTCCATTAGTTAAGGACCGTACTGAGTGCATCGGCGTCGAATATTCGAGTGTGGACGGTCAGCTGAGTGTTACAAAACTTATACAGCGATGTTTCCACGCCGAATGCTCTCAGTGGGGACGCTTTACTGTTATAGATGATATTAGCGAGAGCGTGGAATTGCATATGTAATGGTATTGAGTGTTTATAGGCATTCTATATTTGAAATTTCCCTTTTCCCGTACTATCAGCATAAAAAGAGGTTTGTAATAAAATAATGATATTTAAGGAGAAAATTCGAAAGTAAAGTCAGTATGAAATTCTAAATATCATGAGGCTGTTTATATTGTATTGAATTTAGCAACTGAATGAATTAATACTACTACTGCTGAGGACTGGGTAAATATTTGTCACCATGTCGAACGTGAAGAAAATAAATATAGATTTCAAGAAGGGGAAATGGATCGAATAACAGATCATAATATTATTATCAATACTTGTGACAGCTCAGATGAGGAATTAAATAATAGCGAATGAAAATAAAAAAAGACTGAGTATTGTTTTACTTGTTAAGAAGAGAAATATGATAGATAAGAGAGAGTATGTAATTTTAATTTCATTAAATTAAGTGAAATACTTACGTTATTCTACTTTTCATACGAACCGTACAACCACTACAAATGCAATTCCACCCTCTCGCTAATTCATCTATAACAAATGTGCGGTTTGCGGGTGGTAGGACCTGTGCAGGGTCCGTCCGGATCGCTACCACCGTCTTATCCATTAACCTACCGCCAAACAGCAGTGTTCGCATTGTTGTGGTCCGGTTTGGGGATAAGACAGCCGGTGAAATGACTAGCATAGAGGCATTCCATCTTAGTCCTCAGGGTTGGCAACGCATTTGCTGTCTTAGGATTGCTCTGCAGTCTTGTGAATGCAAATGTCTATGGGTCACAGTTTCTACTTACCATCAGGTGGCCTGTGTGCTCGTTTGTCATGTCTATGCCATAAAAAAAAAAAAAGTGTTTTTTGACAGCGTCGTCGGTGGCCGGCCTTAGGGGGTCGACTCGTGATCGTAAGGTACCGAATTCGAACGTCGCGGTCAACATGTACCAATGAGTTTTTCTAGTTTCAGTACATTATGTATGTATGTATATAAACACTTTAGTGTACAAAAGAAAAAGCAGAACAATTAAATTAATATAAAAATACGTACAAAAGCGAACTTATCCCTTTAAGGGATCTCTTCCAGCTAACCCTTGAGAGATTGAGAAGAGTGAAAGGTTGTGCAACGAGTAAACAAGTGTACAAGAAAAATAATATAACACATTAAGTAACCAATAAAACATAATAATAAAATTAAAAAATAAAACTACATACATAAACTAAATTTTACATACCTAGAGGATAATTGATATTTAGGAGACAGAGTCAAGCCAGAACTTCTTTACCCGATGATCTTACGGTGAAGGAAATTTATCGTGAGGAAACCTGCACGAACAGCTGAGTGTGTGAGAGGGTAATTGCATAAAAGATCCTAACGGGGTAAAAGTGTATCAGAAAGGGTCCATCTTTAAGATAAGATAAGATAAGATAAGATAAGATAACAAATAATGAGCTTTAGCTGAGGTACTCAGACATTTTTGAGACAATAAGATGCTGTGATCGCCCAATGAAGGGATTTAACTTTTTTTTAACGACTCATGTTGATCGGTTGGGAGTAACCCTTCCTACGTGAATAGCGGTTCAAGGTTCAAATCCCGGTAAGGGCAGATATTTGTGTGATAAGCGCTTGAGGCTTGTTCTACGATAAATATTTATTTGACAAAAATAAACTTATACATGACTCAGGCAGTTACTCTACCGCATATCACATTCGCAAAAGATCATACTAGCAAAACATTTTTTTTTTTTTTTTTTTTTATAAAAGAGGGAGGCAAACGAGCATGCGGCTTACCTGATCGGAAGTAATCACCACCGCCCATGAACACCGGCAACTCAAGTTGAGTTGTCGGTCCGTTGCCGGCCTTTAAGGAAAATAAGAGCTCTTTTCTTGAAGGACCCCATGTCATAACTGGCAGGAAATATCGCCGGAGAGAGTTCGTTCCACAGTTTCACCGTACGAGGTAAAAAGTGCCTAGAGAAACGCACGGTGGAAGAACGCCATTCATCAAGGTGATGTTGATGGAACCTGGCCCTACGACGGGTGGTACGGTGGTGGAACACGGCGGCAGGCAACAATGCGAATAGTTCTTCAGAACACTCCCCGTTATAAAGCCTATACAGCACACAAAGTGAGCTGATGTCCCTCCTGATAGCAAGTGGATCTAATTGGACAGAGATCACTGGGTCGTTGACAATCCGAGCCGCTCTACGTTGAATCCGGTCAAAAGGAAGAAGAAAGCATTGCGGTGCTCCAGCCCAGAGATGAGAACAGTACTCCACATGCGGCCGGACCTGAGCCTTATAGAGTTGGAGGCAGTGGACAGCTGTGAAGTACCGTCTCGCTCTACTAAGCACGCCTAGCTTCTTGGAGGCTAATTTGGCTTTATCCTCCAAATGACTGCGGAACTGAATATCATGCGATATGTCAACACCCAGGATTCCGATAGTAGGCTTAATAACGAGGGAAGTGCCTTCGAACTGAGGTGTCATGACAAAGGGGCTTTTTTTGGCAGATAACACGCACACTAAAACATCATAATTACGCATAACATCATACTAGCAAAACACGATATTCGCAAAAACATGATATTTACAAATAGTCGGGTTTTGTTATACAATCGTAGGTAGGTTTAGGTTATGCTAGATTTATATCAGGCCCGGAGGGCCAAACTACACAGAAATAGGAGCTCCGCAGTAGCGGAGCTCCGTCGACACTGTCTAATTCATGTCTTAATAACAGTTAAGTTTTGCTAATGTGATGTTTTGCTACTATGATGATTTGCGAATGTCATGTTTTGCGAATATAATATCCTACGACGGATTGGACTCAGGAACCATTAGTCGCGCTCATCACACTATCCGCCCTTAGCTACCGGGATTTGAACCCAGGACCACTAGCTTCGTATCAATAATTATTACCCGTCAAACTGCTCAAGCGTCATCGTGTTTCAGATGCGCGCCAATCAATAACAATCAATGCGCGTTGACCATCGATCGATAGAAATTGTCACGTTCCTCGATTTATATAAGAACACGTTGGACGACACGCTGGCGTAATTGGTGTTACCTACGAAGTTAGCGGTCCATGGTTCAATTGACGAGAGGAATGCTTTGAAAGCGGATCCCTTTGACTACCATACATTATCGTTGGTCATAATGTATTGTTAGTCATACTTTTTTTTGTCATAACTTCTTTCAGGCTGAAGTTACAGTTTGTAATAAACGTTTATCGTGTAGATTAGTTACGTTAGGTTAGGTTAGTTTTATAATAATCCTGAAAAAATAACAGAGTCCTGAGAAAAACGCATTATGACTTGCGAAAATTATGACTTAAAACACATTATGACTCAAAATAATTATGGCAGTCAATAGAGACCCCTTTGAAAGATGTTCTGACAAATTCCATGGGTGTTTTAAAAGCATGCTATTTTTTTGTTATTTATTTATTGAGTAATATTATAATAGTAGTTATTTGTCATTTTTCACAAGGGAGCAAAATGACATAAATTTACGGCGAGGGTGCACATTGAACCCTCTGCGTTGGAATTCAAGTGTTAACGGCCAAGGTCGGAATAATATACTGCTTTTCACATCCCTTACGACGAAATTAATGTTTGTTTAGTGACGTTTTGTCTTACTCTATTGCTATAGCAAAGAAAGTGACATCAACTTTATACAAGCATTAAATTTAATTGTCGTCTCTGAGTACCGCAGTTAGTGATGAAACAAATATAATTATTATCTAAAATTGCTGAACTTATCCTATTTTCATATTTAATTGCGTATATATTTTATAATGTGCTTGAACAGAAAAGTGCCACTTTGATCCCTCCTAGCAGGGAAGAAAAGTTTTCCGAATAGGTGATGTAAAAGATTATTCTGGTAATGGCTAAAGAGTTTAAACGCCACATGATCTTTTTCTACGTCACAGTTTGTGCTACGTAACGCTGTAAGAAACAAAATGGCGTCGGCCCGACCACTACTCCAAAGCGGGCAAAGCAAACACAGACAATATTTTAAAAAAAAACCTATGTGGTGGCCGGGTTAGAATACTGCCACTCCTTGTCTTCTTGTGGATGTCGTAAGAGGCGACTAAGGGAGTAAAGGTTGTTAGGAGATGGGCTTGCAACCTGTCACTTATACACTGATATTTTGGCCTAATTATCCAAAATAAAACTGAATTATCAACACGTTTTTAGAGTTGTTGATAATTCTGTAGCTCTGCCTACCCCACTCCGAGAATGAAGGCATGAGCTTGTTGTATTTATTTTCAAAGTATTGATTTTAGTTTTTTATGATTTATTTTAATGCACCGTAAAATGTGCCTACTTTGCTCCCCCTGGGTAATTATGCTCCATGGTTACATTGAGGTAATCTGTGGGGCTAGACAAGTTGCCATCGTTCACGAACGCTAGCGTTAGGTGATCACTGGCGACATGTGTTGTCATTGAAAAATGTATGGGAATGACGTAAGTCACGTGATATATCACTCGTTAACTGACACGCTGAAAAGTGATCACTATCACTCGATAGGTTTGACGACTACGGTCGATACGCGGTACTATTTTGACACAAAGGCTAGACAAGTTGCCCTTTTGACAGGTCGAATAGAACACGAGCACAATCACCATGTCGCACTGCTAGATCAAAACAGTATTAACTCAAAATCATGGCTAGTTTGGTTTTAAGTTCAAAGAAGTTGAATTAAAGTTGATTTTGACATGCATTGTATTTTGAGTTACTACTATTTTCATCTAGCAGTGCGATATAAACGTCGGTATCTAAGGGCGGTATCTATGGACGGCCGTAACGACCAAGAAACTGTCAACTGAGTCCGTGTCATCACTGTCATCATTGCTTCGCGGTCGCATAAAATTATATTGTTTGAACTTTGATTTCTTATTAAAAATGCTTCCGCTGAGACTTACATATACGCTGCTCACAACAGTACGAGCTTATCCAGGCGCCGACCCAGAGAAATCTCTCGTGCGAGCCTGGAGGCCGCGGACGGGATGCATGAAATGCTGTTCAGGAACATTTTACGTTAAGCAAGGTCTCATTTAGAGTTCTTTGCAGCCTTTTGCGTTCCCTGACTTCGTTGAGGAGATTGAAGGAGGTTCTCCTTGAACTGAAGGTAAGCATCATTTTGATTTTAACATGTATAAGTTGGTATGTGCATTATATAAACAATACCTACAATGAAACTTGTCAGTACCAACCAATAAAGATATTTATTACGATTATTTCAGGTGCTGTGTGCTCTCAGCTTTCTGGCGACAAGGTCGGATCAGAGGATCACGGGGTATCCAACCAATTAACGCAACGGACCGCTGCTAGTAGATGCATCCGTCAAGTGGGGGATGCTCTCAACAACGACACAGTCTTGAAGAGGAGGATCGTCTTCCTACAATCGGATGAAGCTAGGTCTCGTATAAGACAAGAGTAAGTTATGACATATATTTAATGAAAGTATTGGATGTTTCATTCCCTGAATATGTGTAATGTTTTTTACTCACAAGGTCCCGCCCAACGTTTAAATTAACCGAGGGAGCGTTTTTTCTTTTATTGAAAACTCTTTATATATATAGTAGTATGGTTTTAGGAAAAAAATAGTACTTAGTTACTTATAGCGAGGTCAAGTAAGTATACTTAACCGATATCATACAATTTATTGATAAAATAACTTTTGTTTGTTTTAGGCAACAAAGAAAATCCTACAGACGGCTGGTTGACGATGCCGGATGTCCATATACTATTATCAACCCCTTGTCGCAGAATTACAAACTCCGGTGTTTCATTTTTACACGGAGCCTGCAGCCTGTATGGAAGGAGTATCTCAACTTTCATTCAATGTCTCAAAGGTCGCCCCCTAGGTTATATTGTAGTGCGGAGCAGTCCTTTTATAATTGGAGCCAAATCCAGGATGAGCCCTACTAATTAGAGGCAGGATTATACTTAATTGTTTGGTGAAATGAGTTTGAATTACTATTAATTTATTATGTTTAAAACCTCATCCAAAAAATGCTATGAATCAAAAAATTATTGATTTCAAGTATTAAACGTTCAAAACAAAATCGAAGTACATTATTTTAGTAAAGTTTCATTACTCGAAGTTACACTGATGGCCATATAATTAGGAACCGAACGCTTGCGTTTTTCTCGTAAGATATACTTAATACAATTATGACTTAAATTTTGACCACCAATCAAAAATTTCTTGACCAATTTCATTTTTAGATTACACTTATCATTATATAATAATCTGTTTAAATGTATGTACAGTTTGTCGCTGCTAAAATCGAATATTTCATCAATTTCATGTTAAAAAACTTTGTATGGATACGTCAGCACTAAGTTTTTAAATCCCTTTAAAAAATATTCGTTTTTAATAGCGGTAAACTGTACAAAAATTTGAGGCTTAGTTTATTAATTAACGATAAGTGTAACTAAAAATAAAATAGGTCTAGAACTTTTTGATTAGTTGTCAAAATTGAAAGTATATTTGTAGGCAATTACATGGAAAAAATGCAAGCGTTCCTAATTATTTAGCCACCACTGTTATTACAGGAGGTCACGACTAATTTGGTTACGATCTCGGAAATGTATTATTCTGGCCTGACAGGATAGAGAGCAACTCCCTGATGCCAAATATGTCGTTCTGCCTGCGCACAGCGGTCGCATTAACTAATATGGCGGCTGAAAGACGCGTTATCGTTCCCAAAAAAAAGAGATAAAGGAAATGGCTGAATTTTGTACATAAAGTAAGTACTAGTAGTACTCATGTCAAATACCTATGCAAAAACTGTTCAAAAATAGTTATGGTGTTATGTACAGTCAGCTGCAGAGAAATGTAACCACCTTTGCTAGGAAACTTGTATGCAGAGGGGGTCACTTTTCTCTGCAGCTGACTGTACTTTCAACGGCCGATAGTTGTTACCAAAAAAAACGATAAGGGAAATGGTTGAATATTATGAGCAAAGTAAGTATTAGTTGTACCAATGCCAAATATGTAAAAACTGACCAAAATTTTGGTCGCGTTAGGGCACTAGGACCTTTTAAAGATACTTCGAAAGTATATAACGCCATAACGTGACCAACATTTTTGACAGGTTTTGCATATTGGACATGAGTACAACTAGTACTTACTTTATTATCGTTTTGTTTTGGGAACGATACCACACGCATATAACGCGACCACTGTGCGCAGGCAGTCTGACAAATTTGTAGTCAGGTTCCTCTATTCCCACTAGTTCAGTTGACTGAACAAGTGAGATTTTTTTACTCGTTTGTTCAGTTGAAAATAAAATAAGTTATAACTGAACTAGTCAGTTTTTTTTTCGTTTGTTCAGCTGAATAAAATTAATAACCGCTTAGTTCTATATCCATGTATGACTTCTTTGAACACGTAAAATGGTACTTTTTTGTTCTGTCTAGTCATACACCTACACGATGTGTACAAAACGAGTTGTTTAAAATGAGGTAGGTTTAGGTTATGTTAGTTTTGCAGCAGGCCCAGAGGGCCAAACCACCCAGAAATAGGAGCTCCGCCTAAGCGGAGCTCCGTCGACACTCTTATTTCAAATCAATCAGACAGTGTCGACGGAGCTCCGCTGACGCGGAGCTCCAATTTCTGGGTGGTTTGGCCCTCCGGGCTTGCTGCAAAACTAATATTACCTAAACCTACCTAGTTTCTGGTTATGAAAATGGAAAAAAAGTCTTGTTTAATAACAGGTTAAGAAACAGTGAAAAAAAATCATTATTCATAACCAGTTATGAAATCTTACTTGTGAAAGTGGACGAAAGGAAATTGACGACTTCAAGCATATTTTTCTTGAAATGGGTGTCAAATTAACGCTCGTGACCGTACAGTCACCATCAAATATCGGAGTAGGCGTTCAAAAATACCCGCACTCAACTCAATTAATTAAGCAGTGTATGTAGAGTGTGTTGATATATTTTTGCACACTTTGTTTGCTGCGATGTGTTTAAAGTCGTACCTACTTTAGTTGCTTACATTTACTTCAACCGACCTACAACATCCGACATTATGGGAAAACGAGCATATTTGGAAGGTATTATAGGAATGAAGACAACATGAATTGATTATTTTACTGAGCAGAAATTATGGAAAAGTACATAATTGTATTAACGCAGACATCACAGGAACATCGGAGTGCACGGATCCAGTTAATCTGCACTGCAGTCCTTCTAGACAATGCATACTATGTGGTAAAATTGGTGGGTGAAGTGGCTGAAGACAGTGGTCTTGGTTTTTTCTGAAATTAAAATAAAATGACTTATCATAATTTTTGTCATGAATATAAACTATAACTTTGTTTCTACATTTTTTTTACATTCAAGTCAAATATCCGTAAGGGGCTAAGGGCGCTAAAACACTGAGATATTGTTGGAAAAAGGTTAAGAAAGGTTATGTACTCGCTGTCTCCAACAATAATATATTATCCAATATAGGGCTGAAACTATTGGACAGAGAGCGTGTCAGATAATTTTGAGCGTAACGCAATGTGAAATATAAATTATTATTGGCGACTGTACTTATTCTCATTTAGTTTATATTGGTTTTGCAGACACTTTAGAGAGATCAAATAACTTATATGAATAAAAAGCAAATTATTTACATAGATTTAATGCTTAATCTTTGGCCAAAGTAGCTGGTCACCCGAAACGTCATTTAGGCATGAGGAAATTTCGTTAATGAATGAGTTATCTCACGCCTCCCCCAAAACATAAAGACTTGGCTAAAAGCAGACATATTTATGCCATTTCACTGGTTTGACTGATGCAGCCGCCGTTCTCAGTTTGACAGAGGAAGTTTGAAGTGGGACCTAGGCAGCGTATGCATGCAGGTAACGTCCGCCAGGTTAGGTAAAATACTGAAAATACGGAATAAAACTGTATACACACCATGATCTGCATTTGCGAATATCATTATAGGTATCCAGTGGACTTTATAAATATTTTCTTAGTTCCAATCACGTGTAGTCTAGGTCCCTGTAAATTTAAAATTAACTGTAGGTATATCTTTATCACAAACACGCTGCTCTAGTTAATTTTATCGAGTACAGGCTTCTGTACTATTCTGTCCATGTCATTACGATTAGTACCGCAATTTTAGCAAATGTTATCCGATTTTAAGGTGTAGCTGAAAGAAAGTCAAACACAACTACACTAAATAAATAAAAAATCGTACATACATACATACATTAACCCTGAAAACATTACACTCCTTATTTTAGGCAGTCATGTAAAAATAGTTGGGTAATGCCTGTGCGCCCCTGCTGCGCTTTCACGTGATTTGAACATAAACCTGTATCTGATCTTCATTATTGATTTAAATAGGGAAACTATTTAACAATGCCTGGGAGACGCGTTCATACATTGTTATGCTGTGTAATTATTTTAAATAAATAAATAAATAAAGGAAGTAACTTTTCTTACATGTTACAAGAATTCATAACACATACATACACGTACATATTTACCTTAGAATAACACACAACACACAACACAATCATAATCTCATAACATTTTATGAAAAACCACATGTAAATAAATAATGTAACAAATACAACATAATACGTACCTAAATATGTTTATTTCCAATGCACATCTGCGACAGCGTCAACTTGACTTTTAAGGTCGAAAAGTATAGACAAATTTATCATTTTTAGAAAAAAAAACTAGACTGTCGAGTGAGGTTGTATCCATCGTGGGCATACACTTTGGCTAGATTTTTCATTTTTGACAACGCATGTCGACAGTGATCGCCTAACGCTAGCGTTACATTCGATGGCAACTTGTCTAGCCTATTTCGCCAAGTGACAGGTGATCACCAAAGTGATCGCCTAACGCTAGCGTTCGTGAACGATGGCAACTTGTCTAACCCCACTGTATTGTAAATCATTCTATAGCTTTCATTTACTTCGTAGCTGGATGTATACATCGATTCATTTAAGCATTCAACTTTGACTTTTAAGGTAACAAACGAAATAGTCACTATTTTTTTTTTTTTTATTACTCAATATAACACAGCAAAGTAGGAACATTTTACGGCAATTATATACTGAACATGCATACGTCGTTATCGCGGGGGCAAAAAAGATTTGACAGGAATGAAAGATTATGAAAAATAGGCCATAACAGAAATGACACTCGGATCTAGAAACGTTTATACCTACGAGTTTAAAATGTATAAATTTACTTTCTAATATCTTACTTCCGTATGTAGCTCGATTAGCAGTATATAAGGTGCTAACAAATTAGTTACGGATATTTTAAGAGATAATACATTACATTAAAACAATTTACTTTTAACTGTAATTAAGGAACCTTTGTATATCATTTTATTGTTTTAATTTACCGAACAAAAAATATAAATTATAATTAATCTTTAAAATAATCACCCCTATTATGTACCTGTCAAGATGTTTAACACTGTTTGTCAAAAGTTGTTTTTCATAAATGTCATTATGATTCGGCGGGAAAACTGTAGGTTATTAAATACTAGCATCTGAATGATAGTTTAAAGAGGTTCTAGAATGTCTAAAGAGGTCTCATTTAATTATCTTATTAACAGGGTGTTTTAACGTAGCAAATTTGTTTCCTACTTTTCTCCAAAAAAACATAAGAAAACCTATGATGTTTCATAATTAAATGTACTCCGAGAGCGGAGTACTATCAGCTGTAAAAATATCGGTATCTAATTTGTTAGCACCTTATATATTTAAAAAAATAGCTACGGAATCCTAACGTTAAACTCTTCAGTCACTTTTCCTGCTACTTTAGACATTTGTCATTCTTGATTGATTTGATATGTACAAAAAACATACAAAAACTTATTTAAATTAAATTTGAGTGCAAATGGAAAAGATGTATTTAAAAAAAATAACAATTTTGGGAGAAAAATACTTGATTTGACATAATATTTTGTTTATTCAAGTTGGCATGTTGACTTATTGGTAAACGTATACTCAGTGTAAGACAAGTTTGATTGACCTTATCCAGCGAAAATTTCGTGCGAGATATGAAGAACGTCTTGGAGGCTTATAAATTTATAATGTATAGGTAGAATATTCCGTTTATACTAAACAGACGTTCTGTTATATGTGTTCTTTGATAGATTTGTTCTTGCCCCCGCGATAACGACGTATGAACATGAATGACAATTTAAAATCGTTACTGAACAAATCGTTACGAATAATTATTGTTATTGGTCTATCAGTTTGAGAGTTACGATGTCACAGACAGACGAATTTAGACACTGTCTTAAGAAAACCTGTTTAACCGGAATGGTTAAAGTTAAATCGGTTGGGCTATGAAGGGGTCACCATTGTTCCGGGGCCTTTTAATTGTAGTTACATTTCTTAATTTATTATGCGAGATAACAATACACGTAATTTAATTACCATAATAATTTGACACTCAGATAACCTCGAAAATAACCAATAGTATTTATTCTGGCAACGAACACAGCTGTTCCAACTTCTCGTTAGTGATACGGAAGTCTTATATCCAACTAACATTCACCGGATTATCAAACGTAACCAGCCGTAATAAACTCCACAAATGACTGGAGTTTCATTGTCATTTAGTATAAATAAACTGTTTAGGTATATTTATGTCGTCAGCTGTCACGCGCGCTACCATATTTTATTTTAGGATACATTTTGAAGCATATATGTCACAAATAGATCAACTCTGTACTATCCCTTCAATATTCAATATTTTAGATTGCTTCAAAAAGTTTTCGGGAGTCTCTTGACGCTTCACTACATAGTATAAAACAAAGTTGCTTCCCGCTGTCTGTCTGTTCCTATGTACGCTTCTTTTTTTCAATAGAAAGAGGATAAAATTCAAGAGGAAGGTTTTTATTAATAATAAATGTTTTATGTACTCACATAAACCGAAGCGAAGCGCGGGCGGGTTGCTAGTTTTAAAATAAACACCAAGAACTTTAAAGAGTTGGAATTTCAAATGCAAGGCGTATATTTTCCGTGAAAATCTCTTTGACCCCTGAACTAAACTATCTGTGAAAAGTTATTTGATGCTGTCTTATGTCGGGTTCCTTTATTCAAACCGCAGATAGATAAGGCTTACTTCGGGTTAAAATTTTACATTTGCCCGTACAAAATGTGTCAAATTTTATTTGTTTGCGGTTTGAATATAGGAACCGGCCATTAGATGATTTTGTCATGTATGTATATTTTTTTTAAGGGTTTTCTTCCACCACTTCTCGATGAAGCTGATGAATTCGCAGACGCCTTTAGGTCTGATGACAAAACAGTAATATATTTAGTTCCATCGAGCTGGTCTGATGATGGAGACTCAGGGCTGGTATAAGAACTCCTAAATTACACATGATAAACCCGTCGTGTTAAGGCTCGTTACCATCGTATTGAAAAGTAGATGACGACTGTGCAAAAAAAAGTACAGTCGGCAACAAAAACTTGTCGTAAACAAAATATTTTGTACATACCTATAAAGGTTAGCCGCCTGTATCTCAGGAAACTGAACAGTCAAGTATATTTTAGCGGATCCCCTTGACTGCCATACATATCGTTGGTCATAATGTATTGTTAGTCATACTTTTTTGTGTCATAACTTCTTTCAGGCTGAAGTTACAGTTTTTGATAAACGTTTATCGTGTAAATTAGTTAGGTTAGGTTAGTTTTATAAAAATCCTGAAAAAATAACCGTGTCCTGACAAAAATGCATTATGACTTGCGAAAATTATGACTTCAAACACATTATGATTAAAAATAATTATGGCAGTCAATAGAGACTCATATTTTAGTCGTCATAGTGCATTCATTAATTTAAGATCAAATTCAAACAAAAATGACACTTTTTAGACGTGTGTTAAAAAAAGTAAAATTGGCAAGAAAAAAACGGTATTTTCTATTTAAACTTATTGTAGAACAGACCGCAGCTGTCATTCACGCGACGTTGTTGTAAATTAAAGTTTAGGAGCCGTCATCAAATGCACATTATATTCTGTTTTTGATGTGGTTTCTTTCAAATGTCATTACTTCTCATTATCTCACGCTAGTTGACGCGAATAAAAAAGTAAATGCATGTATGGAAGTGTATAATCGCAGGGGCTTTTTTTAGGGTACCGCACCTCGAAAGGAAAAAGCGGAACACTTATAGGATCACTTTGTTGTCCGTCCGTTCGTCCATCCGTCTGACACCACCCTTTTTTCTTAGGAATGCGTGGAGGTATCAAGCTGAAATTTATATCAAATACTCAAGTCTACTGTCCAACTCAAACTTCTAAGCCAACACAATAAGATACAGCCGTTTATGCCGCAAATTTTCGAAACTCGCAAGGGAATCAAAACCTACAGGGTACTTCTCGTGAACTCAGAAGCTTGAAATTTGGTATGAAGCAATGTCTCATAGCACAGATTAAGGAAAAATTGCGAAAACCGTAAATGTTTAGTTACATCATGTAATAAAAATATTTTTTACAAATTTAAAGTTACTACCCCTTTCCTTATGAACGCGTAGAGGTATTCAATTGAAATTCATATCAAATACTCAGGTCTATAATACCTTTAAGCGGTAACAAAATCAAACTTTCATGTAAACGCAATCAAAAGAAACAGCCATTTAAGCCGCATATTTTCAAACCCGCAACTACTCGCAAGGGAATGTTAACCTAAAGGGTACTCCAGTCGATCTAGAATCTTGAAATTTAGCATGAAGCAATATTTTATAGCACATATAATATTAAAGGTTTTTTTTTGCGGGTTGGTGGGACCTTGGCAGGGTCCATCCGGATCGCTACCACCATCTTATCCATTAGCCTACCGCCAAACAGCAGTGTTCGCATTGTTGTGTTCCGGTTTGGGGATAAGACAGCCGGTGAAATGACTAGCATAGAGGCATTCCATCTTAGTCCTCAGGGTTGGCAAAGCATTTGCAGTCTTAGGATTGCATTGCAGTCTTGTGAATGCGAATGTCTATGGGTCACAGTTTCCACTTACCATCATGTGGCCTGTGTGCTCACTATTTGTACTTGTTTTATCCATCGTCATAGTTAAGGTGACCAGCGGAATATGTCCCTTTACTTTTTCAACCTCGTTTCTGATCGAATAGTTAGATAGGAAAGTAGTCTTTATTCGTTAAGGAACATGAGTGCTTTTCCTAACTAACTATTCGATAAGATACGAGGTTGAGAAAGTAAAGGGATGTTATCTTTTGTTTTTATGTCTAATGATAATGAAGTTATGATCAAATTGGAACATTGACTTTTCGTCGGTGAAACTGCAAAACCTCGTAAGAAACTTTTTAAATGAGGAGCGAAATGCACCTTTTTTCTAAGACGTGAATGTTTATTTTGCTCAATTTGTTGGATACGTGGTTTTGCTGTTTCATCGTATATCATTCATAATAGATTCATATGTAGTTGCTTGGTTAGAATAGTGCCACTCCAAGTCCTCCCGTGGATGTCGTAAGAGACGACTAAGGGAATAAAGGCTGTGTAGTACTGTTAGGCGATGGGCTTGCAACCTGTCACTTATACACTAGTAAACATCTTAGCCTAATTGTGCAAAATGTGGTTATAGAATTATTAACACCTACCCCACTCTGGGAATAAAGGCGTGAGTTTATGTATGTGTACATGTGTGTGTTTGATTTATTTGTGTGTTTCCGTGTATGTGTGTAAAATATTGTAATTAAGTTTTTGATACAAACGTATTTATCCCGTGTGGTTGCCGGGTTAGAATAGTGCCTCATGTCTTCGCGTGGATGTCGTAAGAGGCGACTAAGGGAATAAAGGCTTGTAGTACTTTTAGGCGATGGGCTTGTAACCTGTCACTAATACGCCGGTAAATATCTGAGCCTAATAGAGCAAAATGTGGTTATAGAATTATTAACAAGTTTTTAGAGTTGTTAGTAATTCTGTAGCTCTGCCTACCCCACTCTGGGAATAAAGGCGTGAGCTTATGTATGTATGTATGTATGCATCCTAAATGTTCAGAAAAGGGGTTATAACAGGCGGGGGGGGGGGGGGGGGGGTAACATGAAACTGATTCTACGCTATTCATTTAACGATATTGAAGTAAATTATTTGATAGTATATTAGGTGCCGTTGGTCCGTTGCCGTTTGCCAATAGTAGCCAATATTAATGCGAATGTGAGTTTGTGTGATTGTTTGTTATGATTTTGTGGCTCGAACTACAGCGATATTAAAGTTACAGATATTGGTAGTTGGAGAGATCGATTATTGGTGAGATAATCCGTCCTACCGCCGCTGCAGTGTCCACATACACATACATACACACAAATTAGCACATATGCATGTATGAATTTGTACCTATAGCTCGTATTTAATGTATAACCAGAAATAATTACCTACTCGTAGTTTCTTAAGATAAATATCATACAATTTGTTACATTAACTATTTTGTAAACCCCAGGCTCAGCCTAGTTTGGTCTCTGACGGACATCTACGCTTATGCTAACGTAATTAAAAAAAAAAAAGCAGTGTGATAAATCGCCTATTACTGGCCACCCTCCGGTAACTGGCCACTTTGCAATAAAATGTGTAAAGCAAGAGATTTGCTCACATTTTTGCGATTTAACTAGAATACCTAAATCCTGAATTATTATCCGGAGCACTGTCCAAGTATCTTTACTAACGGCGTCAGTAAGAAATTGATGGCTAGTAACTAAATTACACTTTCAGAAGTGGCCGGTTATTGACGATTTACCCTACGACAAGATCGATTTTCCCTTGCAATATTAGGACAGTGACAAGTGTCACCTGAGCGATAATTAGATCTCATAGAAACTTTTGTATAAACTGGCAGACTTCTTTCTTGGCCGACCGTACAACATTTTTACCTCGAAAAAAATCTCTATAGCTCGCTGAAAAATCAAAATTTTGCTCAGGTATGTGCCATTTGTTCCATGGAACAATGATTTTTTCTCAAATATGCTCGGAAAGAACGGTTTTCCGATTGAAACACAAGGTGGGAAAGTGCCTCATTTTACTCCTAGGAGTAAAAAAAACCATATGAAAACACTTTCCGTCCATGTCCATATTTTTCTTAAAAATGCTGTCAATTGCATACAAAATCAACAGGACTATGACAAAAATTTCAACCAGCCAAGGTAACTGCTCGCTTTTTAAATGACACTTTATTGACGATTTACCCTATATAGATACTTACAACTTAAAAAAAAAAACTCGGCGTTTTTTTTAATAGATCTTAACAATGAACTTTGTTTGATGCAAATGGTTCATTAAAATCATTTGAACGGAACCGCTTCGTCAGCGTGTCCGATACGCGCTTGGCCATTTTTTTAAAGATCGTTTGCTCGTCGCTAGACTCTCATTATTCAGCCAATGTCAAAAATTAACACAGGTTATGACGACCAGCGCTACCTGATCCCCGAGCCAAAACAATTATAAGGCGATTACGGCTCCACCGGCCGCACTGTTGTTTATTCTCGTGCGACCTTGTTCGACGCTGGCTCTTTTTCTCTGAATGTTACTAACTCAAGCGACACACTGCCAAGGGCGCGCGGCGGTTCAGGCGACAAGCGGGAGCGGATTCATTATTTTTTCATGACCTTCAACACTATAGTCTGTGCCGATTGAAATTGGCCAAGATGTAAACACAAACAAATGAACCAATTCACCATTATTAAGTTTAAGATTAAATAACTGTTCAATATGATATTTTAAATGAAAATACGTTTTTGAAATTTCAATTGACACATGCGATACAAGCATAAAGTTCAAAGCAAAACAACGTATACGATAAAAAAAAATATGTTTTACACGGTCACTTTTACACGTCAAAAATCAACGTACGATTTTCAAAAACTGACATTAAGCGCTCGACGCGTCAGCTAACGTCAATACATAACGATAACGCTCGCATCTTGTCTAAGCGGTAGTCCTACCATAAGCAAAATTACATAAGCACCATATCAGTCATATCGCTTTCAAACAAAAACGTGCCAAAGATAACCTATCGACTATCGTAATGATTACATTTCAAAATCGTGTTACATCGTAGGGTTTCAAAGATTAAACTACATAGGTAGTCAACAGCATAAATAAGTGATTACTGATGTACCTTGTCACTTTAACGTCGTGTTTGAAATGTTATTTAAAATTGTGAAACGATTGAAAGCGACACGGTACAGAAATGATCACTTATTAATTTAAGACTCGAGCGAACCACACGCGCTCATCATACAAATATTTCTTCATGCTAAAAATCGAGACTAGTCAAAATCAAGTGGATAGTTAAATAACAAGATATACACATAGACTTACACGTCAAACTTATAACGCCCCTCTTTTTCGCGTCGGGGGTTAATAAAATCGCTGCCCGCCGTTTCTCCGTAGACATTTCAAAGTACGGAACGTATTTTAATGCGGTTTTCATCAAATAGATAGCGATTCAAGAGAAAGGTTTTTGTTACAATTCTGGTTCATATACGGGTATTGCAGAAAACTGACGTTAACCGAGAGCAAAGCGAGGGAAGGTTGATAGTACATACATACATACATAAACTCACGCCTTTATTCCCAGAGTGGGGTAGGCAGAGCTACAGAATTACCAACAACTCTAAAAACTTGTTGATAATTTCTGTAACTACATTTTGCACACTTAGGCGAAGATGTTTACCAGTGTATTAGTGACAGGTTGCAAGCCCATCGCCTAACAGTACTAATACGCCTTTATTCCCTTAGCCGTCTCTTACGACATCCACGGGAAGAAACGGAGTGGCACTATTCTAACCCGACAACCACACGGGAAGGTAGATAGTATAACATAAAAAAAAAACTACGTCCGAGGGTAAACGCGTCAAAAATGTACAATGGGGATACTGTTCTCTTCGCTACTCGCTCGCAGTGAGGCTCGAGCCTTATACAAACTTCACGGCTATAATAAATATCGAAAGAAATATTTCTTTACTCCACTTCGAGAGTTAGGATTTGAACGTGACTAGAATTTATTCGCAAAATTATGAAAATACTGTAAAAGAGATCACCAAAAGTGGTATTCAAATTGAAATGGGCCAAAAGAATGGATGATACAAAGCATAACATAAAATAATTTACATACATACATACATTAAAACGCCTGTTCCACCACCACTTCTTTCCACTTGCTACGATCTTGACACATTTGTTTCGCTTCTTCCACATTCATACATCGAGTCATGCACGCACGTCGATTTCGGGTACTTAAGATTCGGCCCTTTTCTAGTATTTCTCCGACACTTTCGACCCTTCCACTCACTTTCATAAAATAATTTTCTGCCAAAAAATTCACTTTTGGGACAAGCTTGTGTTGCCGACTGTACTTTTTTGCACAGTCGTCATCTACTCGTCAAGACGATTCTAACAAGCCCTAACACGATGCGACTACCAAATTAAAATAATAATACAAAGTGTTAAATAAAGTGCGTACAAGAAACGTCTTTTTATTTTTCCTTTATCGTCAAAGCAGTACAATACTTATATTAATAGCGTCAAATTTGGTAAGATTATATTGAGAACGCTGAGAATAACAAAAAAATACAAAAAAATTGTCACGCGTGAGTTGGGCTCGTGCTGATTCGATCGAAATCAAATTCATACATACATACATACATACATACATACATACATACCGTCACGACTTCATCCCAGAGCGGGGTAGGCAGAATTACAGAATTACCAACAACTCTAACAACTGGTTGTTAATTACTATAACCACATTTTAAACCATAAATTGGTTTCAATTTCGAATAATAACAAAATAATAAATAGTCACAATTGGTACCCACGAAATGTACGGAGCCCCCAAAGCTTATCTCGAAAATGGTTTTTTCCTATTATTAATCTCTGGGTATTTTCACTAATCTTTGCAATCATTCCATTCATTTATATCTCTGGTATCTAAAGTCAGCATTATATGCCTAGGATTGGGGACACTATGTCAATTGTCTGCGAAAAAACACGTTTAAGGCTGTCAAGGACAAGGCGATAAAAACCAATGGCTTAGTGGTATTAGCTTTGGTGCGGAGGTTGAGATTCGAGTCCGTCTGTTCGTCAGGCGTTGTTATTCTCTCAAAAACAACGGACGGTCGGACGATCGAGCGAAATTGCAGCGGCGAGTTTAAGTAGTCCCGTCAGAGCGAACAAAACACATTTTAGCGCGTGCATTCACAATTAGGCAGCCTCATACGCTCGACCTTATCAACAGAAGCCATGCTGCCAAATTGAAAATGCACGCGCTAAAATGTGTTTTGTTCGCTCTGACGGGACTACTTAAACTCGCCGCTTCGCTCGTTCGTCCGACCGTCCGTTGTTTTAGAGAGAATAACAACTTTCTGTAACACCCGTACCAAAAACAGAATTTATATTCAGGGCTCGGATTTTTTATCGCACGGTAAGATGAAAGATAACTATGGAGTCGATATTAAAATAAAATCTTAAGTCATATTCATACTCATACTCATTCATTTAAATAGCACTAAAAGATTAAATTATAAATAAAAATGTTAATGCCACGTCATGTTTATTACATTATGGGCCAAATAATAAAAATAATATGAACATTAAGTAAGCTCCTAGTTAGTAATATTCATAGAACAGATGTAGCTACAGGAATTAGTGTTTCAAAATCTTGACGTGTGTATGACAATTTATTATTTGGCCCATAATGTAATAAACATGACATGGAATTAACATTTTTATTTATAATTTAATCTTTTAGTGCTATTTAAATGATCGAGTATGAGTATGAATGTGACTTAAGATTTTATTTTAATATCGACTCCATAGTTATCTTTCATCTTACCGTGCGATGAAAAATCCGTGCCCTGAAAACCTCTCCTTCCTCTATATAATATTCTTCTTGAGTTTCTCTATCTATTAAAAAAACCGCGTCAAAATCCGTTGCGTTGTTTCAAACATCTAAGCATACATAGGGACAGACAGACAGCGGGAAGCGACTTTGTTTTATACTGTGTAGTGATAACTTTCCTGTCATCCATGATGTCAAACACTAATGATATTGGGGTGAGGACCAAAAAGTTGGACCACAGTTAAGCGCAGTTAACCATACAAACGACGAAGACGAAAAAAGTTCCGTTGTGCGACGAAAAGTACCCCTACAATTGTATGGCTAATTTTCGTGTCACAACGGAAAAGTTTCATAGAAACGTTAATTGATTGAGTTAGCGTGGACAACTTTTTGGTCCTTACCCATTGACGATTAGCACCGTTTTTTTCCGCCAGTTGCGGCTTTGGAGAATTGCATAAAACTTATTCAAACAGTGGTCAAAGTGTGCAACCCCTTAATAACAACTTTGAATATTGGTCGTTTACATAAGCAGAATCAAGAGTTTGACCGAATTCAAAAAATATATTAAACACCGTATACAATGTCATGCAAATAAAATAAAATAAAACTACCTACATAGTCTCATCTAATATCATAGTTTAATCGAGATGGTTTTGATCTTAGTTTGTTGAAAATCAGTTCAGCCGTTTAAGAGATATCGACCCTTTTTTAGGGTTCCGTAGTCAAACTAGGAACCCTTATAGTTTCGCCATGTCCGTCCGTCCGTCCGTCCGTCCGTCCGTCCCCGTCTAGCTCAGAGACTCATAGTACTAGAAAGCTGTTATTTGGCATGAATGTACATATTAGTCACGCCAACAAAGTGGTAAAATAAAATTTTGAAAAATATTTTTTTTAATGCACCTCCCTTACACGTAACGTGGGGATGTCTTTTTTTTTTCTTGCCTACCCCATAGTGTGGGGTGTCGTTGGATAGGTCTTTCAAAAATATTGCGGGTTTATGTAAACAATTTTTCGATTAAGGGATCCGTTTATGAAATATTAAGCTTTAAAGCGCTATTTTTTGTTAGAGTCAAGTGTCCCCCCCCCCCTACAGCCAAAACTACAAGTACTAAAAATCTGAAAAAAAATCTTCAACGAAAGCGCATATAACGAATTTTAAAGGAAAACTATCACGGCTAAGTAGACATGATTAGTTCCTGAGATACAGGCGATTAACGGGTTTATACCTACTAAAAATCATCTAAGACAGCGCCAAATAACTTTAAATAGAAAATTGTTTCATACATGTTGATTTTTGAGATAGTTTTTTGTGTTTGTCGTTACGGCTTCGGAACCCTACACTGAGCATGGTCCGACATGCTCTTGCCCGGTTTTCCACCTCTTATCTGTGCGTAAAGACTACTTTCAGTCCTATCAAAATATACGTATTTATAAAAGGTTGAGAGATCAAAGGGACGATATCAGCTCTCATGTCACAATAAAGAGATTTTATAAATTTAATACCTACTAAATAGCTCTCCGTTTGTTGGTTATTTAATTGAAATTGTAAATTGAAGTTTTAAATGGTAATAACAAGTAAATAGAAACGTTATAAAATTATTTACAAAAGAATTATTCTTTATCCGTTATTAAACAGAAGAAATCATTTGTATATATGAACCGCACGCCGCTCGCAATTCCTCTTAAATACTTAGTAACAAGACAAATATTATCTCAATCGCATAAGCAACTAAATACAGGCCTTCGGCCCGTTTAAAGTGTGAATATCACATTCGCAAAAGATCATATTAGAAAAACATAATATACGCGTAACATCATACTAGCAAAACATGACATTCGCAAAACAACATATTGACAAATAGTAGGGTATTGCTAAAAAAAAGTAGATAGGTTTAGGTTATGATAGATTTACAACAGCCCGGAGGGCCAAATCACCCAGAAATAGGAGCTCCGTCGACACTGTCTGATTCATGTCTTAATAATAGTTATGTTTTGCTAATGTAATGATTTGCGAATATGATATCCAAGCACGGAGGGCGGAGGGAATTGCATGGAGAACAATTTCCACGGGATAATTTGAAAGCAGCAAAAAAAGCTAACTGCATAGTATTAAGTATAAGCATTATACACCCAACGTGGTTACTAATAGAGTGGTTTACACGATGTACACGATTACACGATATGGTTTTTACCGCGTACAAAAAGGACCCTCTATTGTAGGAGGCTGAGAGTGTATTGACATGGTTTCTAACAGGTCAAAAACTATATTGTTTTTACCGTGTTCAATAGAGGCTCTGCCGGCCTATTATAGGTTTAGAGATGCTTTATTTACTCATAAGAACAATACAGTTCACTTAAAATGAGCTTACATACTAGAATTCCTTATAATTAAAACATGTTTAGCGTGATCGCTAGAGATTTGTTATACAGTTTTATATATGTGTTCTTTCAATTTGGTTTTAAATACATTGAGGGACTCACAATCTTTCACATTGTTTGGTAATTCATTATACATGTGAAAGATTGTTTGGTAATTCATTATACATCCGAGCCCCCTCATACATTATGCTACTTTTACCGTAACCGGTTCTATTTTTTCGCAGTTCTAACTTATTTGTATTTCTTAAACAGTGTTTGAATTTTCGTTGTGTGAAATTGATGTCTGAATGAATTTTACTTGTTAGAATCTTTCTTATAAAAATGCATGTTGTGTAGGTGTATAGTTGCTTTAAGTTTAATAGTTCTACTTTCTTATATAGTAATTGAGTGTTCATTCTATAGTCATATTTAAATAGTGTTTTTATTGATTTAGCTGCGTCTATATCGCGTGTCAAATGTGGATAAAGCATCCGTCACTCTCGTACATATTTACGAGTACGTGTCAGAAGGTGACGGACGCCTTATCCAAACTTTGTCACGTGATATACGCAGCCATGTTATATTATGTTATGGTATTTTTGTCACCTCGGCCGCCATTAAGGCTTTCGTCCACTTTCACAACTAAGATTTCATAACTGGTTATGAATAAGGATTTTTTTTCACTGCTTCTTAACAAGTTATTAAACAAGACTATTTTTCCATTTTCATAACCAGAAACTAGGTAGGTTTAGGTTATGTTAGTTTTGCAGCAGGCCCGGAGGGCCAAGCCACCCAGAAATAGGAGCCCCGCGTGAGCGGAGCTCCGTCGACACTGTCCAATTGATTTGAAATAAGAGTGGTGTATAGCGGTACCTAGATTCTGGTTATGAAAATGAAAAAAAAGTCTTGTTTAATAACTGGTTATGAAACAGTAAAAAAAAACCTTATTCATAACCAGTTATGAAACCTTGGTTATGAACGTGGACGAAAGGTAAATAAGAGCTATATGAACGTTGGCATTACGTTCACAAGTCGAAGACGATATGGTCTTTACCGCTTAGAACAAAGGCCTTTATGGAAAGGTGGTCTTTGCGCTCGTTATTCTCCTTGCCATGAAAATCTTTGGCTACGGCATAGACAGCGAAATTTTCCAACAATTCTCATTCTATCGGCCTTTTGTTATATCCCTCATCAAATTCGTGCCATATCTTAGAAAAATAAATTTGAAGGTTAAAATGTCGATAACAGTGATCGAACGAGATACAATATCTGTAGATACGAAATGGATATTAGATACAATTCGCAAAAGGCGCATATCTTTGCAAGTCACATGAGATAATCTTCACACTGTTATATGCAGGGCAAGGTCACTCAATACATTTCGGCGGTGAAACTGCAAAACCGCCTAAGTAACATTGTAAGTAACGAGCAAAATGCACCTTTTTAATAAGTATGCAAGGTTTATTTTGCTCTAGGTATCATAAATTTGTTAGTTACGCGGTTTACCAGTATCACCTACGATTTGTTAAAACAATATTAAAATATTGGTCAAGTGCGACTCGAGGTCCAGTCTCTAACATCTTGGCTAAAGCGCCTTTATACCTATGTAGTGGTTTTAATATATAGTAACCCCCAGCACAGATAAAGGGGGGTAAATATTTGATTTAGGCGACTAATCTCTATATTGAAAAATGACGAGGTATAAAAATGTCGATACCGTAAATAATGGCGAAAAATAACAAAGACTAGAACTATTTTTGTCGATGTATAAAAATGTCGAAATATAACAATGACCATCTGATTTTTGTCGATGTATAATAATGACGACAGGTAGGTTTAGGTTATGTTATTTTTGCAGCAGGTCCGAAGGGCCAAACACTCTTATTTTAAATCAATTAGACAGTGTCGACGGAGCTCCGCTTACGCGGAGCTCCTATTTCTGGGTGGTTTGGCCCTCCGGGCCTGCTGCAAAACTAACATAACCTAAACCTACCTACATTCCTGTTCCTCCTCGTCTTAATTCCATTTCGACATTATTATACTTACCTACTTCGTAATTTTTTTATTTCGTCGTTATTATTTCTCGACATTTTTATACTTTGACTTTTTTATGTTTGGAAAATCGGCATTATTATACCTCGTCATTTTTCAATATAGACATTAGTCGCCTAAACCAAGATTTAGGCGACTAATCTCTATATTGAAAAATGACGAGGTATAAAAATGTCGATACCGTAAATAATGGCGAAAAATAACAAAGACTAGAACTATTTTTGTCGATGTATAAAAATGTCGAAATATAACAATGACCATCTGATTTTTGTCGATGTATAATAATGACGACAGGTAGGTTTAGGTTATGTTATTTTTGCAGCAGGTCCGAAGGGCCAAACACTCTTATTTTAAATCAATTAGACAGTGTCGACGGAGCTCCGCTTACGCGGAGCTCCTATTTCTGGGTGGTTTGGCCCTCCGGGCCTGCTGCAAAACTAACATAACCTAAACCTACCTACATTCCTGTTCCTCCTCGTCTTAATTCCATTTCGACATTATTATACTTACCTACTTCGTAATTTTTTTATTTCGTCGTTATTATTTCTCGACATTTTTATACTTTGACTTTTTTATGTTTGGAAAATCGGCATTATTATACCTCGTCATTTTTCAATATAGACATTAGTCGCCTAAACCAAATATTTTACTAAAGGCCATTTAAATAATAAATAATAATAATCATCATTTACCCATACAATAATCCCAATATTACAATCCATACTAATATTATAAATGCGAAAATGTGTTCTGTTACCTCTTTACGCTTAAGCCGTAAAACTTAAATTATTTTGTGCTGGGTCCGTCCGGATCGCTACCATCATCTTATCCATTAACCTACCGCCAAACAGCAGTGTTCGCATTGTTGTGTTCCGGTTTGGGGATAAGACAGCCGGTGAAATGACTAGCATAGAGGCATTCCATCTTAGTCCTCAGGGTCGGCAACGCATTTGCAGTCTTAGGATTGCATCGCAGTCCTGTGAATGCGAATGTCTATGGGTCACAGTTTCCACTTACCATCAGGTGGCCTGTGTGCTCGTTTGTCTTCTCTATGACATAAAAAAAAACCGCTCAACCGATTTAGATGAAATTTGGTATAGAGATAGTTTGAGTCCCGGAAAAGGATATAAAATAGTTTTAATCCCAAAAATCATCCCCTAAGGAAGTGAAATAGAGGGTGAAAAATTGTATGGAGGTACGATATAACCAGTTCCACGCGGACAGAAGCTTACTATTTAAATACGTCACTGAAATCCTCAGATATCATTCACAGTAGCGTCACCAGCGGTCAGGCAGAGTCTAGTAGTCGACCTTATACGAGTGCAAAGAATGGGAAATATATCTTTCATACTCCTCGGACTCATAATTCTTGTAAAAGTATAGGCAGAGGCCGATTACAGGTGTCTGACTACTCACTAGCGAGGCTCGTAAGTACTCGTAACCTCTGTGGGGCTAGACAAGTTGCCATCGTTCTTGAACGCTAGCGTTAGGTGATCACTGGCGACATGGTGTTGTCATTGAAAAATGTATGGGAATGACGTAAGTCACGTGATATATCACTCGTTACAACTGACACGCTGAAAAGTGATCACTATCACTCGCGCTAGTGATAGGTTTGACGACTACGGTCGTTACGCGGTACTATTTTTATAAAAAGGCTAGACAAGTTGCCCTTTTGACAGGTCGAATAGAACACGAGCACTGTCACGACAGCGCCAAGTGACAGGTGATAACCAAAGTGACCACTTAACGCTAGCGTTCGTGAACGATGGCAACTTGTCTAGCCCCACTGCTTACAAGCGGCCGATCTCGACCTCTGTATGTGACCTCTGTCTACTCCCAGAGAATGTTGAGAAATTAATGATTATCTATACTTACTCCTATCAGTCCTATCACTATCATAAACCAAATAAAATGTCACGTGCTACTGTGTGTGCTGACGTGGATTTCGAAGAAGATTTCTATATAATTTTATACAAAACTAACGTAAAATTTTTGTTATTATATTTTTTTATTTCGTGGACCTTCTATTACACAGCTATCGATATATCGATTAAAAAAAAATCTAACACTAACTAGATTGCGACAGTTTTTTGTTTTACCGCGAAAAATCCGGCCTCTGATAATAATAAACGTTTAATACAGACATTAGAATATACAAACGTTTTAAGCCTTACTCTGTTACTCTGCCTACCCCACTCTCGGAACAAAGGCGTGAGTGAATAATCTATAGTCACATTTTTAATTATTAAAATCGTACAGCAGAACCTATGTAAAAAGATGAGTAATCAAACAAATCGTAGGTAATTTCAAAAGCATTACGAACTGAAGGAAAAAAACAGCTGTCAAACGTAAAGGTAGACAGATTAGACGCCATTTTTAAAAATTACATTTCACAGGCTAACGTTTTGTCCGACAAAGTGCCTATTAAGAAACAAAAGCGTGGAATTAGAGTGGCTCTATTTTCGGATTTTATTTCGATTTACCTTATACGTTTGCGTAAAAACATGAAAAGCGGAGAGGATAAGATTAAAAATATTAAAATAGAAAGTTCTGTTGGTAAAATTATTCCTATAGAGGCGATATTAATATTAATAATAGCTACATTGCTCTTAATACAATAAAACGAAGATAAGATGTTCACCGTGACACCTGTTATGAGTTTTAGGTATTTTTTCCATAATCAGTCCGACTCCTTGTTTTGACAAGGTGTATTTCGCGTATAGTTACAGACTATTGTCTATGGCCGTATTAGAGAAATAAATCTACGGAAACAAGCGAGGACAATAGGGGATATTCATGTAATTTTTCATAGTTTCAATATAAGCTGATGCAAGTAAAAACAGTTGAGACAAATGTTTTTTTTAATAGGTACAACAATAGCCAAGATACGAGTATTCTAACATAGTTTTGCATCTGTGGTTAGAATATTGGCGATTGTTTATGGCTCATGTAGTTTGTATAGGATATATCGCAAGAATTATAATGACTTAATGACGTAATTCAACATTTTAGCGCTCGACATCGAGTCATAAATTTATAATAATAGAGACCTAACTCAAAATCAAAAATTAGGATTAATTTGAATTAGGTCACTATAATTTTTAAAGATGAGATATTTATCTATTTAATGGTGAATAATTTTATTATTATTTAGTACCTGAGTTTGAAGGGCGGACAGACCGCCAGTAAGGGTTGTTTACTACGGAACCCTAACAAATCGATCAAGAGTATCGCGACGGCGAAAAATTAGGACAGGAAAAAGGGATTACGGTTCAATGCCTCCTAGTTTATACCTACTATTATTATAGTCATAGTCATATTTATTTATCGCTTTATATTATACAATGAGATCTTAAAAATACAGTAGGTAGCTTCAACATAAACCCTGCAAGGGCTCTGCAACATGACAATAATATACTTACATGTCTATTTAGGAAATCACATTCATATTATAACTAGCGACCCGCCCTCGCTTCGCTTCGGTTTATGTGAGTTTTCTGTAACACCAGTAGATAAAATAAAAAAATATCATATAAACCTTCCTCTTGAATCACTTTATCTTTTAAAAAAAACCGCATCAAAATCCGTTGCGTAGTTTTAAAGATCTAAGCATACATAGGGACAGACAGCGGAAAGCGACTTTGTTTTATACTATGTAGTGATATACATAATTATAACAGATGAAACTTAATAATGTAAGGCAGATTTTATTCACTTTTGTAACGCAAAAAACTCTTCTAAATTATAAAAACATTTTGAGATCAAAAAACTTCTTAACTTACTACAAAATATATACTCTTTTGTTGTTTTTGATTGTAAGAGGTATTTTATTGTAAATTTTCACAGCCACGTGATGGGTGAGCTAACAATTTTTAAATTGTTGAAAGGACTTATTAACTTACTAGCGACCCGCCCTCGCTTCGCTTCGGTTTATATGAGTTTTCTGTAACACCAGTACATAAAATAAAAAAATAATATACGTATAAACCTTCCTCTTGAATCACTCTATCTTTTAAAAAAAACCGCATCAAAATCCGTTGCGTAGTTTTAAAGATCTAAACATACATAGGGACAGACAGCGGAAAGCAACTTTGTTTTATACTAAGTAGTGATTTCTATGTGCAAATAGGGCTTTGTGATTTCGTACAAGTCTACATATTTCGTAAATATACATAGACACCAGTGTTAGGATATTGAAACGGGTGAAATGTGGCCTACAAGTATCTGTTGCTTTAATATTGACCAGTATCCTAATACATTTTTTTTGGAGAAAAAAAAAACATTATGAGGGCATAAGGTTGGATGTTAGAGTTTAGTTTTTTGTTGGAAGAAATCTGTGACACTATTTAAGACATCTTCTCTATATAGTATAAAATGAAGTCGCTTGCGCTGTCTGTTCGCTTAGATCTTTTAAACTACTAAACGGATTTTAATAGAGTTTTCAGCAATAAATAGATTCAAGAGGAAGGTGTATGTTTATGATAGATTCTGGTTTATGTCATAAAAGCCGACTAAGGTAATAAAGGCGTATAGTACTGTTAGGCGATGGGCTTGCAACCTGTCACTAATAAACTGGTAAACTGTGCAAAATGTGGTTACAGAATTATCAAAAAGTTTTTATAGATGTTGGAAATTCTGTAGCTCTGCCTACCCCACTCTGGGAATAAAGGCGTGAGTTTATGTATGTGTATGTGTGTGTCTGGTTTATTTGTGTGTTTCCGTGTGTGTGTATGGTTACAGGATTATATTTTTTTTAGAGTTGTTGGTAATTCTGTTGCTCGACCTACCTCACTCTGGGAATAAAGGTGTGAAGGTATTTATGTATGTATTATTCTAAGGTAATATACCCAGCAATGATAGAAGGAAGCTATCATTTCCTTCTATCATTGCTGGGTATATTATATTGTATGGCCTTAAATCATTTGCTCTAAACTCTGGCTATAATAATACATTTCATATTTTTAGAATAGCTTCATCAGTATACAACAAAATTTGAAAATGGGATATGAGCCAATTGTAAATTTCATAGAGTTAATTTTCTAAATTGATTATCATCCGTAAAAACAAAGGAGAAACCTTTTGTTTCCTTTTCAACCTGTCTTTATTCCATTGAGATTATTTGTTATGGACGCGAGGACTTACGAGGAAACTGCAGTGTGGAAATTTGGACTAGGTATAGTCGCAGGCTAGAACAAACAGTGCTCAAACCGACGTTCACAAAGAAAGTAACTAAGTACATAATTACCCCCCCTCCCCCAAGCAGGGGGTTGTGGGGGGCCACAACCCCATGCATTGTCCTTACTCATTTACTTCAGGGTTAGCTGGAAGAGATTTGGCCATTTAGAAATAAGTTCGCCTTTGTACTTTACTTTAATAACAATGTTGTGATATTTATATTTTTTTAGCAATAATCCCAGAGTGGGGTAGGCAGAGCTACAGAATTACATACAACTCTAAAAACTTGTTGACAATTCTGTAACCACATTTTGCACTAATAGGCTAAAAGCGCGACCTGGTTTAATCCCTTACCTATTAATTTTGTACGTGGGGGATCCTACCAGGTGATCTTACTGGCCATCGCGGCTAAGAGATGTTTACCAGTGTATTAGTGACAGGTTGCAAGCCCATCGCCTAACAGTACAAGCCTTTATTCCCTTAGTCGTCTCTTACGACATCCACGGGAAGACATGGAGTGGCACTATTCTAACCCGACAAACACGGGACAAGGAAAATAACTATTTAAACTCAACTAACTTCCTTTTCGTATATTATTCGCCATATCCGAGAATACACGTGTATTTTTTATCTTAAGTTCGCGTGAAAGAATTCGCCTTCTGTTTAAATTAACATTATCTAATGTCTGTCTCGCAGAGATAAAGGCTGAAACCAAGTTTAACATATATCCGCCTTTTATATACGCTTAAATAAAGTAAACACTTGTCTTGTATATTTTGAGGGTTGCCTGAAATTTCCAAATGACATACGAACCCTTATAGTTTCGCCATGTAAAAAAAACAAATTGAATTATATTAATTGATTAGTTTGATTACTTACCCTACCGCCAAACAGCAGTGTTCGCATTGTTGTGTTCCGGTTTGGGGATAAGACAGCCGGTGAAATGACTAGCATAGAGGCATTCCATCTTAGCCTCAGGGTTGGCAACGCATTTGCAGTCTTAGGATTGCATTGTAGTCTTGTGAATGCGAATGTCTATGGGTCACAGTTTCCACTTACCATCAGGTGGTCTGTGTGCTCGTTTGTATACTCGATGCCATAAAAATATATATATATATATATTTGTTATCCTTTGCATGGTAGTAATAAATAAATAACACAAATGCTTGTTATTACGTAGATTTATTAAAGCAAATGAATAGTATTTTTTATAATTTTTGGTTAGTTTATTCTTTATCACGGCTAAAATAAAGTTATCAGGTGAAAAGCTCCTTTCACAATCCACGGATGTTAATGGAACACACTTAAGATTAATATTAATGGCTACTCTTCACGTTTTTGTATTATTTATTTATAACTGTCCTGCAAAGGATCAAGATTAAAGTTCAGATAAGAAATCTATTGATGTAATTTAATTAAATTAATTAATATTAGCGAAAGAAATTTGTCAAGATCGTAGCAAGTGGAAAGAGGTGGTCTCTGCCTACCCCTCTGGGAAACAGGCGTGATTTAATGTATGTATGTATGTATGTATGTAAGAAATCCATTGATGTAATTTAATTTAATTAATGCCTAGAGCTTAGTTTGGGACTAGATCAACTGGCATGAGATTTTCTCCTTATATTTATTTAATGTAAACAAACCTTGTATTCAAAATGTCTTTAATTTCCATTCTACGAGTACATCATCAAATACTGCTAAATTCATGTATTATTTAATCAATAATAATAATAATATCAGGGGACTATGTCACACCAATTGACCTAGTCAATTATTTCCACATCATTATCCTAAACCATTAAAAGAATAAAATAGTGCTAGAATATGGATATCTCATTGAATGTTTTGTTTACATTGTTGGCAAGTTCTATTGAAACAAACCTTAATTCCTTTTTTTTTTTTGTATCTTCGTAATCTGGGTATCCAACTGGTCGACTATGACAAAAAAGTAAAGTCGTGTTTTATAATAAAGATCGAAATGGTCATTGATAGTGACTATTTAGGTACAATTATCAACAACACACAAACCCCTACCGTGTTATTTTGTCATATTAACAAAACCTATAAATGTAGCACGTGTTTAATGATTTAAAAAAAAGTATTTTTTCCTGTTTCCTATATTTAAGGTAGTTGCCATCCATGTGGCGTTAGATTTTTCCTAAAGTGGTTGCGCGACCTTGTCATACTAAACTATAATATTTGTCTTTCTAACGGTAGAAATTTCCTTATCTTTTCCAACTAACTATTGACAGTTACTTATCTGACTCTAGGATAAATTAATCCTATGAGATAAATCTGTATTTTTTGGAGGAAAACAAAAATTCTTAGCCTTATTAGCCCATGGTTTTTATCCGTCTAGAAAATTGATAATTTTGTGGGACTATCTCATAAGTAAAAGCCTAAAAGAATTCCCCAGAAAATACAGATGCTTAGAGCAAGTTAAGACTGGCAGCATTTGAACTGCAAATTGGCCGTTAGATGGCAGTTCTGATGCAGTTCAATGCATCAAAACTGCATTACAACCGTATCGGGCCGCTAAACACCATATCGTCGATCTGCTATCGTATTTTTACGTTTTGAGTCGTTATTTTAACGATACCGTAACAGGTCAAATACGATATGGTTTTTACCACCGGGAACAGCCCAGTCCGCTTGCAGTTTGTGTGCAGTCCTGACGACCGCACACCGACTGCAAGCTAGCTGTACGGCTGGTTTGCAGTTATGTCAGCTGCATCAGAACTGCAATACAGTTATATTGCCGTCGTATTGCAGTTTTCAAAAATAAAAAAAAATAGCTAATAGCAAAGGAGTTGCGTAGAAATTGCTTTTTCCCACATCATTCCCATAAGGATTTAGGATAAGTTTTGGTGCGTATATGTGTGGAATTGTAGCTGCCAAACATACGGATCAATTTGGACGATTTTAAAAAAACGTAATAGTTGTTAGCTAGTTTTTATGAAAAGCAGTTCAGCCGATAGAGATATCAAGACTGAAATAAAAAGTACCCGATACATCCGGGATATTATCAATATAACAGAAGCAAAGTGTGAAATATATAATATAAAACTATAACTAATTAATAATAAGTTATGTAAGAATTATTGATATGTGCAATATTCGTAGCTAATATTTTATTCTAACTAGACTAAGTCCTTGCCCTACTGTCCTAAATTGCTACGCCCTTGCAGGGTGTCATATGTATACCTTCCATGTAATTCCATCTATATACCTGTAATATGACTTGCAATAAACGAATTTGAATTTGAATTTGAATTTGAGCATTGAAAGCAAAAACAATTTAAAGTCATATCGTTTTCGATCAAGGGCAAAGAACTGTTGCAGGCAGTATCGACAGCATACCAATTAGGTAAACTGCATTAATACAAGTATTTACCTCAACGTGCGACTTTTGAGCAATCGCAGAGACATATCAGGGGACCATGTCACCCAAACTGAGCCAACTGGTGCAACTGAAGAGGTCAAAATGTTCTGCACTCGACTCTATTGTCAAGACGTCATGTCTAGATCATTTTGATCATATTCTGCTTAGACAAACATACTCAAATAGGTATCAACAAAAAAAACTCATGCTAATTACACAAGTACCTATTTACCTTTACCGGCAATCGAACCCGGGACTGGGTACTTGCTTCACGACTAAATTGCCGCGTCGTTGAAACGTATATTCATACATTACAATGCTAAATTCAATTCAGTTTCAACATTATTTTATACGTTATCAGTGGTTACCTAATCGAATACGATTACGGCTTTGTCACGTCACACAAACAGTCATACGCACATGGCAAGTTTATCATGTGTTTATGGAACATGTATGGCAGGCGACAAAAACAAAACCTTTATTCAACACAAGCTGTTGCGCGTGACTCCGTCCATGCAGAAAAATAAAACATAGCCTATGTTACTCAGGGTGAATGTAGCTTTCCAATGGTGAAAGAATTTTCGAAATTGGCACAGTAGTTTTTGAGTTTAATCATTACAAACAAACATACACACAAAAATAAAAATCTTTCCTCTTTATAATATTAGTGTTTACCTAGGTAGCTAGAGAACGAGCGTTCTTCATACACGTAGTATAAGAAATCCCTCTATTTGGATGGTTTTAGAAAAACAGTGATTTACCTAATCCTTATATTAAGAAACTGTAACTTTAGTGATGCGAGTCACGAAAATTAGTCATATCTTTACTTAAAAAAAAGATGTCATAGAGAAGACAAACGAGCACACAGGCCACCTGATGGTAAGTGGAAACTGTGACCCATAGACATTCGCATTCACAGGACTGCGATGCAATCCTAAGACTGCAAATGCGTTGCCAACCCTGAGGACTAAGATAGAATGCCTCTATGCTAGTCATTTCACCGGCTGTCTTATCCCCAAACCGGAACACAACAATGCGAACACTGCTGTTTGGCGGTAGGTTAATGGATAAGACGGTGGTAGCGATCCGGACGGACCCTGCACAAGGTCCTACCACCCGCAAAATTACGTTCTACTAGCTTATAGTCTGTGGCCGGCGGTGGGACCAGTGCCTTATTAGACTGATACTTTTTCAGAAACGGACCCCAGCCAGTCAGAATGATGAAGCACGCGTATCCCATTCCAATAACTAGCTCCGATCGAAATTCAAACCTTGACGGACCTTCCTTGCTGTCTAGCCCGGATAGGTAATGAACCACAGAGCGAGAAAAAAATACAACTTGCACTTGCACAGAAGTCATTAAAATCGTATGAAAAAAGTAAAAACTGTGCCCGTTGGGGATTAATCCAACGTCCCGTTTCGATGTTTCATATCCTTTGACAGTTCCACGTCCGCCGCGGATCATACGAGAGCTCAATTATAAAATTGGTTCAATATTGCGGGATAGAATTCGGAAAAGCAATTTTAAAACGATGTAATCTCATCCAGCGTTTGATTTTAGGCATCGGCTGTGATCAAAGGAAAAATGTGCATCATGTTCGCACAGGGAGAAATTACAAACATGCAGTACAGAAGGCCCAGACAAGATGCACTACGCTGCGTTTCTCTTCGTTTAGTTTTTAACTCACTGGTAGATGACGTGAAGCGATTGTTTCTTAGTGTAATGCAACTTGACTGGGCCCTCAGTACCTACAGTTTCGAGTAGAGAAAAATGATTTGAGAGCTGTTACACACTTGAGTAGGTGTTTGATGCACCGTGAAAATTGTACTGTACGTACTGTAATGATATTTAAGTACATACATACATACATACATAAACTCACTTTTTTCGTCTTTTTCGTTTATATGGTTAACTGCGCTTAACGGTGGTCCAACTTTTTGGTCCTCACCCATTTTACTTCAAATGGGTCCCAAATTAACGCTCGTGACCGTACAACAACTAAGATGTCAGTTGAATCACTAAAGAACTTGCTTTTGTTACTATCAGCTTTGGTTGATATAACTAATATTGTTATCCAAATTTACAAAATGGCTTTGACACAAATGTTTTTATAATAAAAATGAATTTTATTTTACTTCTAATGATTAATGATTGTGTTTTTACGGAATGTTATTTATGAATGTTAAAATTTATTGAATTACTAACGACCCGCCCTCGCTTCGCTTCGGTTTATATGAGTTTTCTGTAACACCCGTACATGAAACAGGATTTGTTATACATATAAACCTTCCTCTTGAAACACTCTATCTATTATTAAAAACTGCATCAAAATCCGTTGCGTAGTTTTAAAGATCTAAGCATACATAGGGACAGACAGCGGAAAGCGACTTTGTTTTATACTATGTAGTGATATTTTGTATGTTTGCATGCAGGCTGAACACAATGGATTCTTAATTCTTGGACATCTGTTGTATGTAAAACTGAATTCTAGCAAATAAACATGATTTGATTTTGATTTCATTTCATTTGATTTGACCTATTGTATTCATTTTACGTCAACTAAAAAGACATACGAGGGTGCATTGAAAAGTTCTGAGCCTAAGGTTGTATATAATAAAAAAAAAACAAATAAATACTGGCAGGTAAAAGTGCCATATTTAGTCGCCATTATGCACTATCTTTTGTTTTTTTCTTGTCACAATTTTGCATTTTATGCTGGAACTGCTACATAAGGTCACTGATTTTTCAAGTAATGGATAAAATTGAGCACCGTTCTGTCATAAAATATTTGCAAAAGAAGGGGTTAACACCAAAACAAATATTTGAAGATATGAACAAAACATTAGGGCAATCTGCTCCATCGTATGCTACCATAAAAAGATGGGTAGCTGATTTCAAACGTGGCCGGGAGACTGTTCAAGACGAGCCTAGGAGTGGGCGGCCGTTGACGCCTACTACGGATGAAAATGTCAATAAAATATTAGATGCGATAATGAAGGATAGGCGATTGAAGATTGTGGAGATAGCGGAAGCAATGGGTATTTCTTATGAGCGGGCACAGAACATCATCACCGATGTTCTTGGATTTTCTAAGGTGTCAGCCAGGTGGGTGCCTAGACTGCTTTCAGTCGAGAACAAACGAGTACTGGTTACAATTTCCCAAGATTGTTTGGACATGTTTCAACGTGACCCCGAAGATTTTCTCAATCGTTTTATAACTATGGACGAGACATGGGTCCACCACAGTACACCAGAATCGAAAGAACAATCCAGGCAATGGAAAAGACCAGGTTCACCACCACCCAAAAAACCCAAGGTCATTTTGTCAGCTAATAAGGTAATGGCCTCGGTTTTCTGGGATTGCAGGGGGGTTATCATGATAGACTATCTCGAAAAGGGCAAAACAATAAATTCAGAGTACTATTGTGCTCTTTTACGTCGTCTGCGAGAGGAAATTAAAATAAAGAGACCTGGAATGCTGTCGAAAAAAGTATTGTTTCACCAAGACAACGCTCGCGTTCACACTTCGGCGAAATCAATGGCACAAATACATGATTGTGGATTTGAAGTGCTGCCGCATCCCCCTTACTCGCCGGATCTAGCTCCTTCCGATTATCATCTCTTCCCAAACCTCAAAAAACACTTGGGAGGACAAAGATTTTCGACTAATATGGAGGTACAAGAAGCAGTAGACTCATATTTTAACGACCTCAGAGATTCTTTTTTTTTTGATGGGATAATGAAGTTGGAGGCGAGGTGGACTAAGTGCATTGACCTTCATGGAGACTATGTCGAAAAATAAAATTGTTATAAAAAGTGAGCCAGTTAGTTTTTTTTACCAGGCTCAGAACTTTTCAATCCACCCTCGTATCTCTGGGTTAGCTGTCATTTTTTAAGTGTACGCGGATGTAAAGTCCGTTCCTTAGCACATTGTATGAGCAAATCGTCATCAAAGAAGTTTCTATTTTAGATAAGATTAGGCCCACCTTATCAGAGCTACTGGTTCCAGATTTGAATAGTTTCGATACGGAATGAATAATTTATCGAATATGTTATACGTATTGCGTTTTGATGTATAATCTAATTGTTGAAATGATTATTATCGTTTGAAGGATACCGTGTTCGCATTCTATTATAATTATTAATTTATCCTTGTTAGTTCGACGTTAAATTTCGATGTTTATACCGTGTGTGTCTTTCATACGAATAGTTCTAATACACCCCGAATTTCAGTCAAGTTCTGCAAATGGTGTTAAAAGCATGAAAATCGAAATGATTGATCTTTAGGACATAAGAATCAATTTGAGGAATTTCGGGAATTCCTTTCTTAGTGCACCTCTACGGTACCTAAGCTACGTCCCTTCCAAATTTCGAGCGCCTACGTTTAGCCGTTTAGGCTGTGCGTTGATATGTCAGTCAGTCAGTCAGTCAGTCAGTTTCTCCTTTTATCACTGCATAGTATATAAAACAAAGTCGCTTCCCGCTGTCTGTCCCTATGTATGCTTAGATCTTTAAAACTACGCAAAGGATTTTGATGCAGTTTTTTTTAGTAGATAGAGTGATTCAAGAGGAAGGTTTTTATGTATAATAAATTGTGTTTTATGTACGTGTGTTATAGAAAACTCAAATAAACCGAAGCGAAGCGAGGGCGGGTCGCTAGTATATGATAAAATTAATGTCACATTAATGAAAACCTTTTTGTCAAGGGCTTAGGGGCTAGTTCAGTTTGTGCTCGATTGTCCCCCGTGTTAGTCCATGATAACTTAATTCGATGGCGGATCTGGAAATCGGGTAACAAGCAATAAGACGTCGATTTACACACAAAAGAGAGACCCTTTGTTTTCGTCATCATTAGCACCGTTTTTAAGATATCGATTACTTACATTAATTCTCTCTAAAGCATTAAACACACTAAAAGTGGACGCGGTGCGTTTTTTAATTACACAAGTGCTAGCTGTTCAAAAAAAGGTAGATTATTTGTTTTATTATATTCAGATTTGTTAGTAGTGTAGCTTATTATAACGGTATCCTTTCTTTTCATAGTAATTCCGCTGTAAATTGTCGTGAAGTGTTGTAAAGTGTGGTTATATTATGACTGCGCCGAGCGTACGCCGGATGTACAGTGGCGCGCTCATTACTTTTATTGTGTTTTCTAATAAACTGAATTATTTTCTTAAAATTGGACGATGTGTTTTTGTACTACAAATAAAAACACAACTTATAGGGTATATCATATAGTTAATTAACAATTCACCTTCAAGTAATCAACTTAACGGAAAAAAGTGGCCACCTTTTCCCGTTAAGCTGACTACTCAAAGGGTAATTGTTATTAAAGTTTGTTACGTATCCCATAAATTGTGTTTTTACTTGCGCTACAAAAACGCATCGTCTTATTCCAAGGAAATTCTTTAGTTAATTAGAAAACACAATAATAGTCGCCGCTTGGCGTTTGCTCGGCGCAGTCTTAACACGTGCCAGTACAAACCTAATAATAAAAACACCTCCGCTTTGAGCACGCTCTTATGTCGTTCATTGAATACAAAAGGGACACATTTCGAAATGAGTCATGCTGCATTTTGAAATTAGAAGCTGTTGGTATAATATTTTTAATGCATGAGCAAATTATTGTCCGTTTTGTATTCAATGAGCGATGTATAAAAAAACGCCGCACCCCACCGCCTCTGCTCTCAGAGCGTTCTCAGCTTTATTATAAACAAAGGGTGAAATAAAGATTTAAAAAAGGCATAGGCTAATTAGTTTAACGGATTATTTACAATAAAATGGGAAATTATAAAAATAAAACGAGTACGCCGTTTACACGTGCCGTGTTATTTTTGTATAATTGGCGATTGTTACAGAAATAAACCGTTGTTATTGATATAAAAAGGGTATTTTAACGACTTCTAAAATAACTGGGGCTTATCTATGGCTTAGCCGTTCGGATTAGAAATCTTTATTGCGCAGAAATAACTACAAATCGTTCATTGAATACAAAAGGGGCACATTTCGAAATGAGTCAGTGTTGCATTTTAAAATTAGAAGCTGTTGAATAAAATTTTTAATACACAAATTATTTTGGAATGTGTCAGTTTTGTATTCAATGAGCAAAATGGCGTACGTACCTAATGCCTATGGCATTTACCAGTCGAACAAATAATCAAACAGAAATTTACATAGTGGGTGGACAGAAAAAGAAGACAGCCAAAGATAAAACTAAAAAATTAAACCTAATACTTACTACAATAAATATATTATAATGTCATATTGCAAAGCCCGGATTTTTCGCGGCAATCTCTATCATATTATAGACTGTCGTAATCTAACTAGTGCTACAATCACTTTTTGTATCGATATAGAGTATTGTATAAAAAACTCATGCCGATGTATTTACATTGTTTTATAATCATTCGCGACAGTTGTTTTACATGTGTAATTCCATCTAGATCTTATATCCTACTTTATCATATGAAGTAATAAAATAACTCGTCGGGTAACTGAGAGGTAAAACTTTGAATTAAGCGGCAATAGACAAAATGAATACTCCTATCACTATCACAAACCAAATAAAATGTCAAGTGCTGCTACTGACGTGGATTTCGAAAAAGAAATTGCATCTGTGACTATATAATTTTATAAAGCACACGTAAAATGTTTTACTAACTTTTTGTGTTATTTCGTGGCCCGTTATTTTTTTTCTATTATACAATTATCAATTATCTATTAAAAAAACTTAGAATAGCTAGATTGCGACAGTCTTTTGTTTCGCCGCGAAAAATCCGGGCTCAGGTCGTATGTAAAACTCATTAATCTGATTATCTATAAATAAATATTAAGATTTTATATAGCTATAGAAACAAAAACAGAGACCAAATTAACACGATGTGATGAGACAAACGATACATGTACATACGACCTATGCAACCTCTTGTTCAAGAAAATGCTTCCGGAGCATTCGCTTATCATTGAGCATCATTGTAAGAGACAGAAATATAATAGTTATAGTAGGAACTATTTAAAATCACGATTCCCACTTGAGAACTTATCCGCGATGAATGGCATTGTTATCTTTTGTAAAACGCCACCGCTAACTACCTGTACACCATGAAATGCATCAATAACAAAAAAAATAAATATGAATTACAACTTTACTGTCATGCGAATAAGGTTCAAATTGGAATAGGACAAAGTTCACATAGATCCTTTTGGAAATGACATATAATAAGGACCACCGGATCGAGCATTTAGCATTTTTATAAAAATATCACCTGTAACAAACATAGACAGACACCTGCGTGACAATCGTTCTTAATTTCAAAATGTCATACGTTGAGTGCATGCTATGACAATATGAACCTTATTTTTGAAGGAATACTATTGTTATTCATACGACATCTTTTGTTATTTATGGTATTTATTTTGCACGGTTGGGTTTACAAAGGATAACAATGCCATTGTTCGGGCAGTTAAGCTCTCAAGTGGGAATCGTGATTTTAAATAGTTCCTACTATACACGGCACTGTCTCGCTCTTTCACCGTGAACTAAATTACTTGACCATGTCACGGTAAGGGCCTCAAGTCTAGGTGGTAAAAAGCATATCGTCTTTGACCTATTATCGTATTGTCTGCTATCATATTTAATGGACAGTAATGCCGGTCGAGTTAAAAACCATACCATAGTCTAATATGGCTGCGATTATCGCGTGATAAATTTTGGATAAGGCATCCCGTCACTTTTTGACAGGTAAATATGTACACGTGTTAAAAAGTGACGGATGCTTTATCCACAGTTGACACGCGATATAGACGCAGACATACTAGGCCCACATATGGTTAGGTTGGTACTAGACAACGATATGAATACATTAAAGATAAATAAACCCATTTCACCCGTGTGGATGCCGGGTTAGAATAGTGCCACTCCATGTCTTCCCGTGGATGTCGTAAGAGACGGCTAAGGGAATAAAGGCGTATAGTACTGTTAGGCGATGGGCTTGCAACCTATCACTAATACACTGGTAAACATCTTAGCTTAAGTGTGCAAAATGTGGTTACAGAATTATCAACAAGTTTTTAGAGTTGTTGGTAATTCTGTAGCTCTGCCTGCCCCACTCTGGGAATAAAGGCGTGAGTTTATGTATGTATGTAAAGATAAATAAATAATTGAACAGAAAAAATGGAAGGCTTTGAAAACAAATAATCGCGCTCATCACACAAGTATTTGCCAATGGGACTCGAACCCGTGACCGCTTTGTAGACAGGTCACTAGCCACGAGGCCAACGCGACGTCAAAAAAAACAGTCGAATCTCGACGAACCGTTGAGGAGTTCCTTTAACCACCTTCCATCTCTATCATACCAGCTCGATGGTACCATATAATTCGGAAGCGCATAACTATTCCGAATTTCGAGTCAATTTGATACTTAAGTGGGTTAAAAAAAACTTCCAATTCGATTACATTGTTATTTTGGTTGGTTAGTTTGATGTGAAGATAAAAAAAAATACTAAAAGTCAATTTATTGACAACGCGATAGCCTAGTTGGTAGTGGATTAGAATTTGTTAGCAGTAAAAACAGATGATGAATAATGGTCAAAATACTTAAATCCGAAACAAACTAGTTATCAACTTTTTGTTGTTGTTATTCTGTCCCGTAACCCAGGAGACAACAACAGGGTTAGAGTTTCTTAGAAAAAATGCTATAATATATACTTCTAGCACACTCAGGAGAAAGCCCTTAAAAGAATGGGTTTGGAATTGTCAATAAGACTGATTTTTAGTGGACTTATATTCTTTGAAATCACAGTTTTAAAGAGTGACTCAGGAGACGTCACCATGGCAACGAGCTACAAAGAAAAGTTGATTGACCCTAAAGTATTCGAGCTTTTCACATGAATGTTTGTTGTAAAATCGAACTTGGACCACCATATAAGCAATGTCACTACCAGTCTAACCATGATACAAAATGTGACACAAAAAGTGCTCACAAACTTACATCATTAAAGGAACCCCTGTACCAAATTTCAAGTTTCTAGTTTAATTAAAAAATAATTAAAATAACTTCACAATAAATTTTCTTAGATACTGTCCATTTTTAATGTAGTGCATGTGCTGCGTGTTCATCGTTATCAGTATCGCTGTTGCTTGGTACAAGGCATGTCGTGGTACGGGGGCAGATCATAATAATCAAAGTATCCGTCGACTGTTATTCACACTTGTCAAATTGCTGTGCTTTACATTGCTGGCAAGTTAAATTTTGTTAGAAAGTTAACCAAGCCTGAAAATGTGTTAATTAATTAAATTAATGTCATAGTTACGTTACAGATATACGTCATCAGTAAGACACTGTATATCTTTTTTCATGGTTTAAAACAAAGTCGCTTCCCGTCGTCTGTCTGTCCCTCTGTATGTTTGGTTAGATCTTTCAAACTACGCAACGGATTATAAATTATAATGCAGCATTCATCAATAGATAAAGTAACTCGAGAGGGTATTATGAATTTTGTACGGGTGATACAGATAATTGGCATAAACCAAATCGAAGCGAGGGTCACTTGTCTACATATACTTGGGAGCAAAGATATCGGTATATCGATATTTTATCATTGAAAAAATGACCTTCTGCTGGAGTTTCTTGCGGCGCTTCTTCTCCGCAATGATGGTCTCTTCCGAAGCGCTGGTAGATTCACCCTATATTACCGACGTGTAAAAGAGCCCTCATGTGGCCTATTTACTGAATAAATATTTTGAATTTTGAATTTTTTTGAATTTCGGGTCACTTTCTATGGAAATTCAGCACTGAGTGGCTGGATTTCTTTGCTCCCAGGTGTATTTAAAAAAAAGCAACTGACATGCAGAACGATCAACACATAGCTGATACTGTCGGGTTGGGAATACCGTGTGGTTACCGGCTTAGAATTATGCTGTCTTCCCGTGGAAGTTGTAAGACGCGACTAAGCAGATAAAGGCTTTTAGTACTCATATCGTAAAGCGAAAGGCTTGCAACCTCTCTATAATATAGTTTGGTAAACCTCCAAGTAAATTGTGCAAAATGTGTTTACAGAATTATCATCAAGTTTTTCGTTTTGCTTGGTATAGGGCAGAGCGCCCGTTCGGAAGTTGATAAGGAACCATACGATATGATTAGGACATGTTTATAAAAAAACGTGTTTAACCTTTTTTAGACGATGTGTTTAGTCTAGTTGGTAACCCTGCCTATGAAGGCCAGTGATTCCATGTTCGATTTCCGTTATATCGTATACATATTATATAGTATATAAATATTATATACTCACCATCTTTTGCCCGCGACTCCGTCCGCGTGGAACTCTTTTATATCGTAGTTCCATACATATTTTCACCCTCTATTTCACCCCCTTTCGGGGAAAAAACTACCCTATGTCCTTTCTTAGGATTCAAACTATCTTTGCATCAAATTTCACCTAAATCGGTTCAGCGATTTAAGCGTGAAGAGGTAACAGACAGACAGACACACTTTCGCATTTATAATATTAGTATGGATTCATAGAAAAAAACCAAAATTTCAAAAATAATATAAGTACATAGTAGGACAGTTGTTGTGAAACGGTCCCATCTCAGAATGTGCCGTTGTCAAGCAAACGCTGGTTTTTCATTGGCCCTGACTCTTAGATGTTTTTGGATTTATTTATCAGTACAAGCCTCACACTTAGCTTGGGACTAGGTTCAATTGTCCCTAGATAATTATTTATTGAATATATTAGTTATTTTTGTACGGTACTGGACAGTTAATGGCTAATATGGGCCATAAATTAACTATCCTGGGGTATAACCATAATCATACCAAACCAGTTCAGTTTAGGTTGAGAAAAAGGGACAGAGCTTAGTGGCTATACAGCTCTATCCCTTTCTCTCAACCCAAACTGAACTGCCTTGTGTTATTTGGTACTTTTTTTCGGAGCTACACATGATTTTTAACTTAAGGTACCTACAATCCACTACAAAGAGATGTAACTTATAGCCTTTATTTCAAAACAGTTTGTAATTGACTGTTTTTAATAACTCATTAAAAATTGAATTCAATTGCGGCCACATTTTCTGGACTATTTGAATTTATTACACGATTACCTTCCCCTGAAACTTCGTCCGCGTGGAAATCATTTATTGACATAGTCACCTGATTTGTCTCATTTCACGGCACAAAAATCACCCCAGGTCTTATCTCCGTACGAAATGATACGTTGATTAACTGAGGTAGTGAATCATGAAAACGGCAAACGAACACAATCGCTTTTTGTACAGTAATGATAAGAATACTTCAACCACTCGGTACGGTTACAACATCATTATTGTAAATGCTTTGCTTAAAAACAATGGGCGAAAAGGGATAGCAGACAGCAATAATATAATATTTATTTTATCATCGCATAGCCAGTGTTACAACTGTTACAGACTCTTATAGCATTTACGAGTATCAACATTTTAGAGACGTTATTAAATCGTGTCTATTTCAATTGCGTATGAAAAATCGTCACTAGGGACGACTTAATCGTCATTTAAACGACTCTTGAGTGCGGTGATGTCGCTCCCTACTATTAAGTAATTTTCAGTCAGAAAAATTGTCGTCAATTTCAGCGGCCAGACGCGCTTCTATGCCTCCAGAAAAACTATACTTAACTATTTTCACGTCATCGCCAATATTTTTTAAGTCACAAAAAAGGTCAATTTTTAAACAATTCCATATATCAAGAGCTGTATTCTACTCGGTAAACCCATATCGTAATTGACGTTATCATATTGTCAAAAATAAGAGTTGAAAAAATGACAACATGTCAAATAGCAAGATGATTTGTCCTATTAGAATACAGCTCTGACATTATATTAGATTCTCAAAAGACGGATCCGAAATATTGCGTTAATAATAATTGTTACCCGTATTAAGAAACAATTTTAAAATAATATTATAATATTAAACGTTACCAATATCCGTGAACATAAAAAAAATATTATTATAACACTGACTGACCTGTGAAGGTGCGAACCCTAGGAACGAAAGTTTTCTTTTTCCGTTACTCATGGTCACTCGTTGGCGCTCTTTCTAACCGTCCGTCGCGGTCGGCGCCCGCGACTATACTGAGGCCTTGCGCGCACGCACCCACCTGCAACAGAAACAGATGAGAGCGGGAAAAGCTGGGGGAACTGTAAATACACCCCTGTTGCAAAAAACGGGTTCTGATTCATTCAAAAGCTTGATCTGTATCGTACCACCATCTGTGCATTATGCACGCTTCTTTTAAAAACACAACGGATTTTAAGAGGTACGTTAAGCTAAAAAAATACAAAATGCTACAACGTTTCTCTCTCCTTTAAAGCTAGTTCGATTCTTCGATTTTTGAATAAATATCCTGTAGATATTGTTCCCTCGTGAGGCCGGGTTAGAATAGTGCCACTCCATGTCATCGCGTGGATGTCGTAAGAGGCGACTAAGGCTTATAGTTACTGTTAGGCGATAGGCTTGCAACCTGTCTCTAATACACTGGTAAATTCTAAGCATGCCTAATTATGCAAAATATGGTAACAGAATATCTTTGGCATGTTTTCCTGCTGAACTACGCATGTTATTTGATATTATAGTGAATTTAATATTTATTGCTTTATATAATGCTAGATTAAGTAATACCATTGTAATATGTTTAAAAATGACTGACTGCTGAGTTTCTTGCGGCGTTTCTTCTCAGCAGTGTCTCCTCTTGGGAAGCGCTGGTAGATTCTTGACGTGTATAAGTGCCCGTACTGCCTACTTACTGAATAAATGCCTTTTATCATTTTTAACCTTTTTTTATCAACAAGTTTTTGAGTAGAAGGTAATTCTGTAGCTCTGCCTACGTCACTCTGGGAATGGCGTGAGTTTATGTATGGTATGTGTTGTAGATATCATGAAATACTATGTCTGTACTTTATCCTTTCCAAAAAAATATTTCATACAGTGACAAACATAAAAAAAAAAACAAAAAGAAACAGAAACGAACATACTTAGTTTTTTATAATAACTACAACATATTCGAAAGATTGTGGAAATCGGACTTTATTTAAGGGATGACGTGTGGTTGCCGGGTTAGAATAGTGCCACTCCATGTCTTCCCGTGGATGTCGTAAGAGGCGGCTAAGGGAATAAAGGCTTATAGTACTGTTAGGCGATGGGCTTCCAACTTGTCATTAATATACTGGTAAACATCTTTGCCTAAGTGTGCAAAATGTGGTTATAGAATTATCAACAAATTTTTAGAGTTTTTGGTAATTCTGTAGCTCTGCCTACCCCACTCTGGGAATAAAGGCGTGAGTTTATGTATGTATGTATGTATTTAAGGGATGAAAATCGTTATTGCCCGGAGCTAAATTTGCATGGCTTTTTTTGACAGGCACGCGATTTTAGCGGTGTTTAAAAATTGTAGGATTTTCATCTATAAACAGAGTGATTAAAGAGGAAGGTTTTGGTGTATTAATTCTGGTTTTCAATATATGATACGTAAGGGTGTAACAGAAGCGAGGGCAGGTCGCTATTGTAGATACTTTCAGGAAATTATAATGTTAATTTGGGACCCATTTCAAGAAAAATATGCTTGAAGTTGTCAATGTCATTAGAGATGCCAAGTCAAGTGTAACTTTTAAATATAATAAATATATTTATATTTTATATATTTTGTAATGTTTAAAAATGACTGACTGCTGAGTTTCTTGCGGCGTTTCTTCTCAGCAGTGTCTCCTCTTGGGAAGCGCTGGTAGACTCTTGACGTGTAAAAGTGCCCGTACGGCCTACTTACTGAATAAATGTCTTTTATCTTTATCTTTTTTTATCTTTTAGGTAACTCAACCTTATTCTTGAAGAATATTAGATTGACTTGGGACCTTAGGAGGGTACCAAATTAAAGTTCTCGACTGCACGCTTTTACTTAGTTACATCGTTCATTGAATGCAAAACGGACACAATTCGAAATGAGTCAGTGTTGCATTTTAAAATTAGATTATTTTTAAACATGAAATCTCATTGGCCCGATTTCAGTGAAAAACGGAAAAATAACAGGGAATGACACTTAAGGTTAGCCTAACCTACGAAGCTAGCGGCCCGCGGTTCGATTCCAGGGCAAATCTTTGTAGTCATGTCCACATTATTGCGAGAAATGACGCCAACTTGTCCGACCTCAAAGCATGCAGGGTAGTGATTCTCTCAACAACGACGGTCGGACGGACGGACGAGTGAATGTACAAGCTACGAGTTTAAGTATAGTTTCTATCAATGTATCGAACGTATAAAGCTGCTTAATTGAAAAAACACGCGTTCAAATGTATTTTGTTCGCTTTGACGGGACTACCCAAACTCGCCTATTTCGGTCATTCGTCCGCCCGTCCGTTGTTTTTGAGAGACTAACACCAAAGCGGAACTAAATAAATTAACTCAAATATTGTAAAAGAAATTCGATTGAGGAAAAATGGATCACTGTCAAGATTTAATAGCCTTCACGATCACGAGATATGAGGGCCGGTGAAAGGCGATAACGTTATGGACTGAGGCCGTTTTCAAATATCACACTATATTATAAATGCGAAATTATGAGTGTTTAGTTTGTTACTCTTTCACGCTGCACCGGCTGGAAAGAGTTGGATGGTCAGTTTTGTATGGACACTCGCCTAAAAACCAATAATGACAAGCCATTAATGTCCTTTGAAAGATTTTTTCATATTCTACAACTTTTTGTATGGCGGGAAATCTTAAATCGCTGTGTGATATATTTAAAATTCTGGAACATCGGGACGCCTACATAGACGACGTTAGAATAACTACTTGGAAAAACCGCGGTCTTTGCCGCGATGGCCAGTAAGATCACCTGGTTGGATCCCCTACCTATTAATTTTGTACGTAGGGGATCCTACCAGGTGATCTTACTGGCCATCGCGGTCTTTGCATGGCAATAACTTTTTTCACACAAAGATTTTGAACCACCTGTCATAGTTATAGTTTTACAACTAAGAATTACCTATTCGGGGACATATCGCTTGTCCTTATTGGTCATTAGGCCCATTAGCCCACCCTCCTTTGAAATTCCAATAGCTTATACGGTCACGAGCATTACTTTGGGACCCGTTTCAAGAAAAATATGCTTGAAGTCGTCAATGTCATTAGAGATGTCAAGTCATCTGTAACTTTTAGGAAACTCAACCTTATTGTAAAAGTGTCCCCGTGTGGTAGCCGGATTAGAATAGTGCCACTCCGTATCTTTCCGTGGATGTCGTAAAAGCCGACTAAGGTAATAAAGGCGTGTAGTACTGTTAGGCGATGGGCTTGCAACCTGTCACTAATACACTGGTAAACATCTTCGCCTAAGTGTGTAAAACGTGGTTACAGAATTATCAAAAACTTTTTATAGCTGTTGGCAATTCTGTAGCTCTGCCTACCCCACTCTGGGAATAAAGGCGTGAGTTTATGTATGTAACCTTATTGTTGTAGAATGTCACATTGACTTTTGACCTAAGGTAGGTACCAAATTAAATTTCGTGACCGTACAAATCGACCTAGATCCAAACTGAGCTGGATCGCAGAGATCTAAATGTAAACGCGTCATAGGTACCATCAAGGACTTTAAATGTTGATCCACCTTGCCTTGTCAAACTGACACTGTCAAGTGACGAGCTAGAAATTACATAGAAACTAATCGTTGAATTTAAGTGATAAGATACAGTCGACCTTATAAGAAGCTGCACACTTTGTTTTTTTTTTATGTTATAGAGAAGACAAACGAGCACACAGGCCACCTGATGGTAAGTGAAAACTGTGACCCATAGACATTCGCATTCACAGGACTGCGATGCAATCCTAAGACTGCAAATGCGTTGCCAACCCTGAGGACTAAGATGGAATGCCTCTATGCTAGTCATTTCACCGGCTGTCTTATCCCCAAACCGGAACACAACAATGCAAACACTGCTGTTTGGCGGTAGGTTAATGGATTTGGTACTTTGTCTTTTTAACACCTGTGCCAAATTAGTGCAGAGCACTTCAAACATCACGTTAAAGTGACATGGTACTAAAGTGTTGTGCTACTTATAACGCCAAAGTACCTTAGTAAACTTAGTGCGCACTATGTAAATCAATTATCAGTTTCTATCGTGTTCACAGTCTCAGCAAACGCACTTCATTGCAATAAGTTTCAGAATTGAACACCATCGTGGACTTACGACCCTCTTTTAATAATAGGTACTGCGTTTAATAACTATTGTATTGAACGCAATTGAAATAATCGATGATAAAAAAAACACATGAAACTCTTCCATCACTGATTTATTGACAGATAACGCATAGGTTAAACGATTGAACCGTCCTAAACTAAACTCTAGGCACTAAACAACAATATAAAGCCCAAAGGTTAGCTGGAAGAGGTAAGTAAAAGGATAAGTTCGCCTTTGTACATTCAAATTCTGTAAATTATAGTATTTGATTTTCGGTTTTTTGTACAATCAAGTGTTTACATACGTACATACATACAATATACAGGGTGACTGGATATTCGATACAATCCTTTTGTGGACACATAGTAGAGTTCATTTGGAGCAAATTAGGTCACGTTACCCTGGCCGAAAATTATTCGTTTCTGAGATATTCATAATTTTAATCGGAATTTTGGTGATTTTCCCTTATATCCCTTAGATTAAAATTATAAATATCTCAGAAAATAATAATATTCGGCCAGGGTCTACATGACCTAGTTTGCTCCAAATGAACTCTACTATGTGTCCACAAAAGGATTGTATCGAATATCCAGTCACCCTGTATATTGTATGTATGTACGTATGTAAACACTTGATTGTACAAAAAACCGAAAATCAAATACTATAATTTACTCTACTGTCTCCATAAAAGGATTGTATCGAATATCCAGTCACCTGTATACTCCATACCAATTGACTTGTCATATTTAGCAAAACAATTTCATAACCTGAAAATGCATAATTTTTGGTTAAAACGACCGTTCTCTGATGAATGAGGCAACTAGAGACCGCATTTTGCACATAATGTCCTGATTTTACATCATGGATGGTTTTTATAACCAAACTAGCGACCCGCCCTCGCTTCGCTTCGGTTTATGTGAGTTTTCGGTAACACCCGTACATAAAACAAAGTTTATTATACATGAAAACCTTCCTCTTGAATCACTCTATCTATTAAAAAAAACCGCATCAAAATCCGTTGCGTAGTTTTAAAGATCTAAGCATACATAGGGACAGACAGCGGGCAGCGACTTTGTTTTATAATATGTAGTGATTGTTATTTTAGGCGAAAATTGGTATGGAGTTTTCATTCTTACATACATACACACATACATAATCTCACGCCTTTATTCCCAGAGTGGGGTAGGCAGAGCTACAGTATTACCAACAACTCTAAAAACTTGTTGATAATTCTGTAACCACATTTTGCACACTTAGGCTAAGATGTTTACCAGTGTATTAGTGACAGGTTGCAAGCCCATCGCCTAACAGTACTATACGCAGTTCTAACCCGGCAACCACACGGGTTTACATTCTTATATAGAGAAATACATACTTACATACATAGAAAAATACACATTCTCATCACCAACATATTTGGCCACACTGGGAACCGAACCTGAGACTGTAGGATTCCGTAGGCAGTCACTACCAGCGAGAACCATGTGACAAAAACCCGTATTAATAGTCAAGAAAAGTAATTACTTAAGTAAAAATAATGACTTAAGCAACGATTTATATATGACTTTTGACACTACTAATACTCAAGTAATTACTTATCTTCACTATAAATACTGGTGTTAGACCAGATACTAGTTTTATGACATACGTATATAGATTGGCATCCGATTCTAGACCAATTACATATATATAGTAGGTATAGCATATGAAACATAGTGTCAAGGTGTTATAGTAGCCCTACAACAACAGTAATGCAACATAGTTTTCTATGTATGTATGTACCTACTTAAAAAGATTAAGAAGCTAAAAATTTCGATACAAAACGCGTTAACGTTTCTCTCCCCATAAACAGTCCGATTTTTACGATTTTTGAATAGGTTGTAAACAGCAGGAAAAACTATATCTGTACGTTTTCTTTTCTTTTCAAGAAAATACTTCTAAGAATAACACAAATTTAAGAAAGAAAATACCGAAACATACACACCTAGTTCATTATAATTGTGGACATTAGAAAATCACTACATAGTATAAAACAAAGTCGCTTTTCGCTGTCTGTCCCTATGTATGCTTATATCTTTAAAACTACGCAACGGATTTTAATGTAGTTTTTATTAATAGATAGAGTGTTTCAAGAGGAAGGTTTATATGTATAATAAATCCTGTTGCATGTACGGGTGTTACAGAAAACTCACATAAACCGAAGCGAAGCGAGGGCGGGTCGCTAGTAGTTAAATAAAAATAAATGGTTTTTTTTTATCTTCTTCCTCAGCAGGTCGGTCATAAAAGTGGTCTACAAGTTTTGACAAAAGTTTCTGTGAGATCTAATCATCGCTAAGGTTGACACTTGTCACTGTCATAATATTATTGCAAGCGAAAATCGAAGATCGAATATGAGTGGACGGGTCGGAAGGGGCCGTCCTAGGCGTACTTTTTCGAGTCAAATCGGAGAAATTCTGGAAAAGGGCCGAATCTTAAGTACCCGAAACCAACGTGTGTGCATGACTCGATGTATGAATGTGGAACAAGCGAAAGAAATTTGTCAAGATCGTAGCAAGTGGAAAAAAGTGGTGTCTGCTAACCCTATGGGAAACAGGCGTGATTTAAGGTATGTATATGTATGTACGTTGCACAAGGTCCTGCCAATAGAACTGACTGCTGTTTTAAAACTGTCAACTGTGATCATATAGCTAAGGTGAACTGGAGTACACGCATATTGACACTGTTAGACCGAATAATTATTGGGGAAATACATATAATAATATTAATAATAATCAAAGCAGGGACTAGACCAACCTAAATTCTAACAAATTTGATTACATACTCGTATTAGCGGCTTCGTTCCGCTGAAAATTTCTGACATGCCCAGTGGTTTTTTTTCAATTATTTTCTTACATACATACCTTTTCCTGACAATGACGAATACAACAAAAAATAAATCATTAATTGCTTTAGAATACCTCGTATCTCAAATTTCGTGACGTACGATTTTAAACTTTAACATGAAGAGAATAAAGTTCAAACTCATACATATCAAAATATTAGATACGAGTTTTTTTCCCAAGTAGTAACGATTTGCGTTGTTGAAATGTTTGTAGCCTGGCTTTGAACTTGTCCACGCTTTACGTCAAGTTCTCTTCACCTAAGTTAACATGTATAGTTATGGTAGAAATAGGTTCGTCACTTTTCGACTCTATTTCAACGCTCTTAAGGTCCAAAAGTAACGAACCTTTTCTTAACGTGACTATACTTCGGTAAATTATTCTCCATTTAATATGAAAAATATTATAGTCGCCATACTGCTAAGCCGCGTAAATAACATATTTACTAAGAACAAAAATACACCTTATAACTTAATAAGTTAGGTGCATTTAGCTCCTTACCAAAAAAGTTACTTATGCGGTTTTGCAGTTATACCGACGATACGGTCGCGTCGAGCGCTTATGCCAATATCGTACGTTTTGTCAATTTTCGAGAACCATTTACGTTAGCGTTAGGTTGTGCATCTCCAAGCGGAAGATATTATTAGTTTTTAGAGTTGTTGGTAATGCTGTAGCTCTGCCGTGGGGTAGGTAGAGCTACAGGAGCCTCTGGGGGTGAAGGCGTGAATGTATGAGAGTTTTAATAAGACTAGCGACCCGCCCTCGCTTCGCTTCGGTTTAAGTGAGTATGATTATATAGCCTATAGCCTTCCTCGATAAATGGGCTATCTAACACTGAAATAGATTTTCAAATCGGCCCAGTAGTTCCTGAGATTAGCGCGTTCAAGCACACATACAAACAACGTCTTCAGCTTTATTAAGTACTAGCGACCCGCCCTCGCTTCGCTTCGGTTTATATGAGTTTTCTGTAACACCCATTCATAAAAAAATATATATTATACATGTAAACTTTCCTTTTGAATCCCTCTATCTATTAAAAAAAACCGCATCAAAATCCGTTGCGTAGTTTTAAAGATCTAAGCATACATAGGGACAGACAGCGGAAAGCGACTTTGTTTTATACTATGTAGTGATATACGAGTATACACGGTGATTTTTTATCGGTGATCAGGAGTTGAAAATTATTAATAAGCAACAAAAAAAATATTTTATGGTTGTTGTCTCAAACAAATAACTCACTGTTTAATTTATTCAAGTTAATGATATTGTTAAAACCAATCACCACTGGATACATGGACATCCTACATTAATTATTGAAGTGAAGTAGATACTTCAAGTGCCATCGCTTTGGCAGGAAATTTGACAGATATTACGCCAGTGAACTTATAAGTTAAGTGTTGTTAACTCATAGACTAAACAATTAGTAGGGTGACAATTCATTTCAATGAAAAGTTAGTTACAAAATATATTTTTTACATAAAAAATGAGTTTTGTTTCATGTAACTGCGACTTAAACGTGATCGCCATTAATAACTGAATTAGAAAAAATGTTTCCTGATCATGAAAAAAAAATCACCGTGTATAAGTACAATATGTTTTTAGTAATACCATAATTCCCCAAGTGATTTGTTTGCGGATTATAGGTTACCCTGAATTTCTCGTGATTTAAAAAAACGACTGTGTAAACACAATTCGGTTTCCGCCATGTGCGACAGTTCGAGGTGGCCGATTCTAAATCCATCTAAATACGAGCATACTTGTACCATAGACATTAATATACTAGCGTAATTGACACCGCTCATTCCCGAAATACCAGGTATTTTAAAATACCTGATTCTCAATATATCGGAATCCCAAAACTAAACATACAAATAATCACTACATAGTATAAAACAAAGTCGCTTCCCGCTGTCTGTCCCTATGTATGCTTAGATCTTTAAAACTACGCAACGGATCTTGATGCGGGTTTTTTTGATAGATAGAGCGGTTCAAGAGGAAGGTTTTTATGTATAATAAATTCTTTTTTTATGTACGGGTGTTACAAAAAACTCACATAAACCGAAGCGAAGCGAGGGCGGGTCGCTAGTGGTATTATATATTATCTTGACCCAACATTTCAAATCCGGTTTTTTGAGAACCTGGTAAAATAAGATTGACGGAAGAGATATACAGATCGAAAGTGAGTGGACGGGTCGGAAGGGGCCGCCCTAGGCGTACTTTTTCGAGTCAAATCGGAGAAATACTGGAAAAGGGCCGAATCTTAAGTACCCAAAACCAACCTGCGTGCATGACTCGATGTATGAATGTGGAAGAAGCGAAAGAAATTTGTCAAGGTCGTAGCAAGTGGAAAGAAGTGGTCTCTGCCTACCCCTCTGGGAAACAGGCGTGATTTAATGTATGTATCTATGTATTTTAAATATTGTAGCTATGATATTTTGCTTTATAAGGACGTTAATTAATTTTTAAAACTGCGTAATAATCAACCGTTTCTTGAAGAGAGCTTGGCCGGTGCCCTCTTTTTTCGCAGAAACTCATTTCATAAATCACTTCGCAAAATGTTCGTTTCATAGAAAGCTGTATTCTGCTGAAGTGTCGGTTTCAGGGTAATTTAGGGTGGTATTCTACTTTTCCAAGATATTTATCCAATGTATAAAAAATGTGAGACGCAATGCATATTGGACAAAGATCTTTGCATGACCGTTATAAATAAATAATACAAAGACGTGAGGACAGTCCCGAGATTTAATTTGGTGGCCACCTTAGGTCCAAAGTCAATCTGACATTCTACAACAATAAGGTTATGTCTCCTAAAAGTTACAAATGACTTGACAAGTCTATTACATACGAGTATATACATTGACGACTTCAAGCATATTTTTCTTGAAATGGGTCCCAAATTAACGCTCGTGACCGCACTTAAGTTTGCTCCATTAACATCCGTGGATTGCGAAAGGAGCTTTTCACATCATAAGTTCATTTTAAACGTGAAAAGGAATAAACTAAATACGGAACAATAGTGTTTATTTGCTTTAATAAATCAACACAATAACAAGTAAATTGTATTATTTATAAATCACTAGCGACCCGGCCTCGCTTCGCTTCGGTTTATATGAGCTTTCTGTAACACCAGTACATAAAATAAAAAAATATTATACATATAAACCTTCCTCATGAATCCCTCTATCTATTAAAAAGAACCGCATCAAAATCCGTTGCGTAGTTTTTAAGATCTAAGCATACATAGGGACAGACAGCGGGAAGCGACTTTGTTTTATACTATGTAGTGATTTTATTTATCAATCAACGTGCATGACTCGATGTATAAATGTGGAAGAAGTGAAAGAGATTTGTTAGGATCGTAGCAAGTGGAAAACAGTGGCCTCTGCATACATACATTAAATCACGCCTGTTTCCCAGAGGGGTATCTGGGAAACAGGCGTGATTTACTGTATGTATGTAACTATATAACCATTTAATGTAATTTAATTGGTTTATTCAAATCTTTGGAATCATTATTCACATTATTGAGAATAATGACGCCCATATTCCGATCTCTTCTTATAAGATAAGATAAGATAAGGTCCTAACAATATAATGCCTGACCGATAAGAAGTCAATCCTGATACATTGCACAACCATGTAATTTCTAAATATTGATAATATTGACAGCAGAAAAACAATTGTAAAATTTGTTGCGTGTGAAGGAATAGTAACAGCATTGTTTGACTGCTGTCAACATTATCAATATTAAGAAACTTCATGGTTGTGCAATGTGTCGTCAGGATTGACGTTTTATCTGCCTAGTACAGTCGAGTTCATAAATGGGCGTTTCTTAGAAAGATTGTACCGTTCGCCAAAAATGTGGTCTACCAACCTACGGTTGAAGTTCATTTGAGCGTCATGATACAACAAATTCGATTTTCGCTTGCAATAATATTATGACAGTGACATGTGTCAACCTTAGCGATAATTAGATCTCACAGAAACTTTTGTCAAAACTGGTACACCACATTCTTAGCCGACCATGCCTAGTTATTGACTAAAATTAAGAAACGTTAACTTTTCCGTTGCGTTACGAAAATTAGCCATATAAGACAAATGGTGGTATCTCCAATAGTAGTAGTAGTAGTAGTCATTTATTTCGTATTGGAAATTATATTATTATATGTCGCATAGTTATAATGAATTCACAATAAGATCGTCAGTAAGTATAAAAAATAAAAAGTAAAAAAATCAAATAATGTCAATGTGTAAAAAAGTAATAATCATAATGGATCAAAATAAACCAGTACAAAAACAAAATAAACATAGCTCAAATGCTACAGTCGCCAAATGTCAAGAATACAATAATATTTGGTAATGTCAAATAACAACATACGGAATTTAAATAAAAGTAATAAAAATAACAACTTAATATAGCTAATAACATAATATTACTAATCGTCAGTATATTCTTTAACAGAATATAGCGATTTACTTAATAAGAAATAAAACTCCTGTAGCAAGTGCAACCTTACTACTAACGGGTAAGGATTGAGTCTGCTTCATTTATTGAATTTGAGATACTGCTAATTGTAGTTGAGGGTAGACTTAGTGCCTATATAAACGTACGTACGACTAATTTTCGTAAAGTTAACGTCTCTTAGTTTTAGTTCCATAACTAGGTACAATACATACATACAGTAAAGGAAATTGATTCGTAGACCATTTTGGACTATGTCATAGTGACATAATCAATCAAAACGTATGAGACTTCTTATGATTTTATTTAGTGTCATTTTGACATAGTCCAAAATGGTCTAGGAATCAATTTCTTTAACTGTACATAATAGTGTAGATGTTACAAACGAGATTTATATGCTCATCCTTAATCCACGTAAGTTATTCTATAAGTTTACATGATCCCTATGTAGCTACTTTTATTGATAAACTAGCGAGCCGCCCTCGCTTCGCTTTGGTTTATGTGAGTATGATATATTACCCTTAGCCTTACTCAAGAAATGGGCTATCTAACACTGAAAGAATTTTTCAAATCGGACAAGTAGTTACTGAGATTAGTGTATTCAAGCAAACAAACAAACTCTTCAGCTTTATTATATTAGTATAGATAATTTGATTTTGATATTGATTTGATTTGATTATACACTGGATTAACACAAGGCACACATACATACATACATACATACATACATAAAATCACGCCTTTATTCCCAGAGTGGGGTAGGCAGAGCTACAGAATTACCAATAATTACTCTAAAAACTAGTTAATAATTCTGTAACCACAATAATCAATGTAATAAATATTTATAGGAGCAATGTAACTACGAATCGCCCAAACATGTTAACATTTTAATAGTTTATCTATTTTGATGTCATTTTTAAACTGCCATACGTGCATTGTCACAGCGCTTAAAGTGAAAAGGTATTAAAGTGTCACAATATTTATGAACTCGACTGAACTGTAAATGTCATGTCATCACGTAGAGATGTTCATATGCAGAATATACCCCCATCTCACACTACAGTGCGTGACATTATTATTTGCGTACGCTGCCAATTAGCGCAATTATTTTTGCAAGCCAGTGTATTGACGCTTCGTTTAGTACCCATTACCGTCCAATTACCGACATTCAGTTTGCTCGGGATATTTCGGATGAAAAACTACCGATATTGAAAAATATCATCGGTATCCTCAACGACTGAATAACTGAAGGCCTAGATATTTGAATTCTCAAGGCTATTATCCTTAGTTACGTATATAAACTCACCATATCAAAATCAAATAGGTATGTATCTGACGCTAGCGGTCCTGGGTTTCAAATACCGGTAACGGCAATAATAGTGTGATGAGCGCGAATATTTGTTAATGGGTCATGGAGTTTTCTATGTAATTAACATACATACATACATTAAATCACGCCTGTCTCCCAGAGGGGTCGGCAGAGACCACTTCTTTCCACTTGCTACGATCTTGACAAATTTCTTTCGCTTCTTCCACATTCATACATCGAGTCATGCACGCACGTCGGTTTCGGGTACTTAAGATTCGGCCCTTTTCCAGTATTTCTCCGATTTGACTCGAAAAAGTACGCCCAGGGCGGCCCCTTCGGCGAATCAGGTTTCGAAATAACAGATCACATTTAAATTAAAAACAAACAAGCAATACTTGAAGCAATGATTGCGTTTTCCAACTATTTAGCTTCCAAGAAGTTTATCAAATTTAATTAACAAAGTAAGAACGCTAACTTCACTTTTATAAGGACCAACCAATGAACAAACAAAGCAACTTGTTCAGTTTCCTATTGTTCCGTGAAACCAATAACAAAAATTGATATACTCAGACTGCAAAATAAATAAGAGGCCGCTTCAAGAAATTGGATTGAAAAATTCATTTCTCGTCTCATAATAGGGCTTCAGACTGAACGACATTTTATCGGGGCTAAAACCAAACGTTTCTATTTGATTTGCTGAACAATATTGACTCTTTATTTTATGGACGGTGTATAATGCAATGATGATACGCAAACACTCTTATAAGGCACGGTATCTGAGGCACTTTAAGCGCTTTCTGAAACAAAGTAATTAATGTTAAACTCGTTATTAGTCTGTTCAACTTTTTTATCTGTTTATTATTACAGGGTTGAAAGATAAGTTGGGATAAGGGAAACTACCTTAAATCCTCAAGTTGGCTCATTTTACTTAAAGGAGACATTCCTTTATTTATAAAAAGGAACAAAACTGCATTCAATGTCCCTCGAATCGAATCGATCTAGCTAAAAGTGATTAATGTTCAATTTCATGTTTCTTTTTATATCTAATTGTTTTTTAAAACATTTAATCGTATCGATTAGAAGAATAAAATAGCGAGTTTTCAAAAGTGAATAAATGTACGTGTGTGTAATATGTGTTTAATACTAATACATACTGCTGGAAACCTGTCACTAATACGCCGGTAAACATAAGATGTAAAATATGATTACAGAATTATCAATAAATTTTTAGAGGTTCCAAATTCTGTAGCTCTGCCTACCCCACTCTGGGAATGAAGGCGTGTATGTAAAATAAATCCTCTCTTGCGGGTTTAGTTTCTTGGGTAGTAGTGGTCTGTTTTAATCACAGTGAGTTTTTTCTTAATTGGGATTATTCATATTTTTACATTTACTCCAATTCGAAAACCATTTCGAGGAATAGGGTTTTAAAGCCGTTCTGCATTATTAAGTTCTTGAAAATTTTATTTATTTTGGATATTTCGGCAAAAGTATATTTTAACCTTTGTTTGACTTTCGTTTTCGGCTTGGAGCCCTCCTAGGCGTATCTTACGGGTTAGGCGAAAACAGCTTGAAATTGTTTGTTCTAATACACTATAGCAATCGCTTTTTTTTCATTAGATATCATTTAATTGTTGTATTATTAGAAAACGCCATCCCAAATTTAAAATAATCATGTCATCCATAAAATGTCTGCTAAATAACTAAAGATATTAAAACAAAACTATTGGGCCAAATCCAAAATTAATGAAATTGGTGTCTTCAAATTTCCTATGCTTTAGAATGAGAATGTAAAAACCGTGAGTTATTTTTATTGGTCAATCCCAATTACTGGCTTAGACAGGGCTGGGGGCTTTGCTCAGCAGTAGGGTAAAAAAAAAGTTAATTGTATGGCAGTTCAGTGGCGGATTAGGCACAAGGAGCAAATGCTACGGGACCCGCGCATTGGGAGGCCCCGCACTCATACTTAAGTCTCCTTGATATAATTGATTGAATACAAATCGGACACATTCCAAAATAATTTGCTCTTGCATTAACAATCTTAAACGAATAGATTCTAATTTTAAAATGCAACACTGACTCATTTTGGAATGTGTCCGTTTTGTATTCAATGAACTATATATTTCTATCCGGATCTATTTTATTCAGCACCTTTCTTTTGCTCTCGCAGACTGAGGTGGTTGAGAGTTCGTCATACTCACCTCCCCATTAGGCTACCCTAGCCGGGGGGGGGGACGATGCGTAATTGCATTCCCTCTCCGTTTAAAATAAGTAATAATGTATAACAAACCAAGGGTATATTTATACAATTTTACGGGCTTGCTTAATCCGGCACTATGGCAGTTTGATGAGTCCCTTATAATATAAATAACAGCAGTGTTCGTATTGTTGTGTTCCGGTTTGGGGATAAGACAGCCGGTGAAATGACTAGCATAGAGGCATTCCATCTTAGTCCTCAGGGTTGGCAACGCATTTGCAGTCTTAGGATTGCTCTGCAGTCTTATGAATGCGAATGTCTATGGGTCACAGTTTCCACTTACCATCAGGTGGCCTGTGTGCTCGTTTGTCATCTCTATGCCATAAAAAAAAAAAAAAAAAAAAAAAAATAAGTACCTAAATGGTTTTCACTCTGTGTAACCAGGTGTATTTTGCCAATATGCGTAGTTTTATTCAGTCACCTGGTCTTAGGGAAGCGCCTATTGACATCACACAGGGCAATTGTTCGACTACAGTGTATGACTTTTATAAACTATACAGATGGATATGGGGTGAGCTCCACACGCTTCTGTAGAGAGGGTTATTAACAATAATTAGCTGGGATGTAGGGCAAATGGTCAATAGCTGGTGATTCCACGGCAGCAGGCCACTTTTCATATTATGTATAAAGTGAAATATATGCTTGATATTTCTGTTAAAAGAATATCTAGATCAGGTAAGAGTTAATTAAATTTTGCAAATTATATTATGTTGAAGCTGAAAATTTGCATACGCCTTTAGTTCTGATCACAATACAATAATATAGTGCCATCGAGCTGGTCTGATGATGGAGTCTCCGGGTGGCCATAGGAACTTCTAAATTACACATGAGCTCGTGTTAGGGCTTGATAGAATCGTCTTGACGAGTAGATAACTAATGTGCATAAAAAAGTACAGTCGGCAACAAAAGCAAAACCCGCCGGGTCATAATATTGTACTGATCTTCATTATAACCCGCTGGTTAGCCGGTGGCTATAGTAACTTACTTTAAGTGAGGTTTGCATGATATATAATTGAGCAATTTTGAGCATAAGGTGCTTATTTTTCTCCTAGATACCATATTCATATTACATAGTTACTCGTAATATCTCTGTGACGAATATTAGATAAGCATTACATGAATTTAAACATCGAACTATCGAAGTGCTATAGATAACTAAATACTATCAGGGTAAAATAACCCGCCAGCTACGGCTACAGCTAGTTGTACTTTGAGTTATTACTGTTTTAATCTAGCCGTGCGACATTATTTCGCCAGGATGGAGGTAATGCTATCACGAACGGTAAACGCAACTCATCTAGGTACTTAATACCTTGTCTACAGGATTATTTATTGAGATAAAAGTAGATTGATATACGAGGCATGAAAGGAATATTTGGGCTGCACGAGTGATAGCGAGGGTGTCTATAGTTCTAGGGTACAATTGATACTTTCATCCGAGTTGAACACTCTACTTTTAATTTCGATTATGAGGAAAGAAAAAGTTAGTTACAGAAAATACAGCGAACACAGTATATTACGTAGTACAACTAGATAGGTACTGAAGATCGTGTCTTGTTTTCCCACTCTTGTATTTGACACTAACTTTTTTTTAGAGTGCGATGAAGGTTTTTTTTTATGAGGACCGGTTTCGAGGCGGTTATTTTACTACAAACGGCAAGCAGTCAAATAGGAATTAAATAAAAAGTGACAAGTAGAAATTATCTGTTTGCACAAAATGTGGTCACAGAATTAACAACAAGTTTCTGTAATTTCTAGTGGGGGTTCATAACTAGGTTTTATTAAAATCGGTTGGGTAATTTAAGAGATATCTACTCTGAAAGGGGTCACCGTTATATGTATATCAGGGGTTTTCATTTATTTATGATTTTTTTCTCGTTTAAGATCATACTCTCAGTCGAATAGAATAAAATAAACTAAATTTCAGGCTACAAGGCCCATATTTACAAATACCTTACTAGCATACATAGCAACATACAACACTAGCTGTTGTTCATCACTACATAGTATAAAACAAAGTCGCTTCCCGCTGTCTGTCCCTATGTATGCTTAGATTTTTAAAACTACGCAACGGATTTTGATACTTTTTTTTTAATAGATAGAGTGATTCAAGAAGAAGGGTTTTATATATAATAAACTTTGTTTTATGTACGGGTGTTACAGAAAACTCACATAAACCGAAGCGAAGCGAGGGCGGGTCGCTAGTCAGGAATAATATAGAATTCTAATAGTGAAAGAATTTTTCAAATCGGTCCAGTAGTTTCAAAACCTATTCAGTTCAAAGTAACAAACAATCATTCCTCTTTATAATATTAATAATATAAGTTTAGATGAAATTAACACAATTAATTATACACTTTCACGGTGTCCGCTAGCCGGCGGCCACGAAATTGCCGAAACATGACAACCCTCGGGCGGAATTCCCCCTCTAAAAAGGTCGCCCGATGCTCGGTCGGTAGTTCGGTACTCTCATCACAGCACAAATTACTTAAAATTAACCTTGTGGCGGGGCTCCGGCCATTCGATCCTTCCGTAAAGGAATGTAATCGGGACACTTAGTCACGAGATTAAGTTAGTACCTTAGGTCCAAAGCCAATCTGACATTCTACAACAATAAGGATGAAAACCTAAAAGTTACAAATGACTTAAAATCTCTAATGACATTGACGACTTCAAGCATATTTTTCTTGAAATGGGTGCCAAAGCTCGTGATCGTGAACTGCATCGATCGTCGTATGATGAGGGGCCCATTTCTCATAAACATTAATATTATTAGACTACACGCTTTAAGAAATGAGGGCGAGTCAGAGCACCTAGACAAGGATTGAGCGAGAGAAGCGAGCGTGCCACGGCAGCGCATTTTGAACAAGACATTCCAAAACACAAGCTGAGAGAAAAATAAACGATAATAAAAAAAAACTTATAGAAGCTAACTTTACTATTCGAAAGGTCGCCTTTTAAAAATAGCTTCATAATAAAAACCAAACACAGTTCCTAATCGGGTCATTATTCGAGCGTTTCAACCGCCTCACTTTTGTGGACACATTTTTGAGGAATACGGCGTTTATTTTGATGCCGTTTTTAGGATATTTGTTAGATGTCCTGTAAACTTAAATACGTAACTAGAAACTAAATCGAAATCCGCAGCCACTTCTACAATAATGTGCCCACAAAAGTGACTCGGAAAAGTTGGGAAATAAATAAAACTACAACTGTTGGTCATGACCATTCAGCGAAATGAAATTCTGCAAATAATTAGTTGGGTAGAGATAATCGGTAATGTGATTTCCTGCGATAAACCAGAGAGCCCGTGAGGCTCATTTATCAGTTGTCTAAAACTGTTTACGTTTGCGTTGACGTAATTATCTAGCCATTCAACGCCACGGCCCAGCTGGCCTCAGTCAGGTGGCACATCAGTCGCACTAGCCCCTTAACTGGATTTAGCTGTCGCAGCGTGAGGGATAAACGGTTCGGACGAGTCAATCAGACTTTGTACGTGCTACCTCATCATCTATAAATATAATGAATAACAGGAGATAATTAATGAAAATGGGTGCATTATCTGCAGGCATGTTTGACCAGTTGTTCCTCAAAAGGATCTTATCTTATCTTCTGGGCAATTCCATGGCAGAGAGTAACGCAAGTTACCAATTTCTAGCATTCAGCTTGTTTTTTTAGTTATATTTCAAGATAGAAGGATCAATTTATCTCTATATACGTGATTAAATTTATATCTACAAAAATATGAGCATTCAAAATTTCAAAATACACTAATTGAAATGGTAACTTTCGTTACATTATCGTGGAATTAAGAACTTGATGGGGTCCTTATGCATACACATCGACCCTGTGGGATCTTTTGTGTGATTACCCCTCTTTATTTCTTAATCCAATGCAGCCTCCACCCCTTCCAAATAGCTGATAGTAGAGTGCAATGGCAATGCCTTGAAATCGTTCGGTTCTGGGTAGCCACGACCGAGGATATTCATTCTTACTCCGGCGAGGTCACATTCTTACAATAAGTGTTTCATTGTTTCCTCCTCGCCGCACATTCTACAATCTGTGTTGTCATAAAGGCCCATCTTTGCTAGGAGATGTTTAACCCCAAAGTGCCCTGTAAACAATCCGGTAACGTATCGGAGTTGTCTTCTGTTGAGTTTCCAAAGTTTTCTTGGTCCAGCTCAAAAGGATAGTGACAGGTATCAACTGTCCAGAGCTAATAACATTAGGTTATCAAATTGTCGCACATCCAACACGCTGGAACAAATCGTTCATTCAATACAAAACGGACACATTCCAAAATGAGTCAGTGTTGCATTTTAAAATGAGAATCTATTCGTATAAGATTTTTAATGCAAGAGCAAATTATTTTGGAATGTGTCTGTTTTGCATTCAATGAGCGAAATATTCGCGCTCGTCACACAAATATCTGCCCTTTCCGAGATTTGAACCCCGGACCGCCAGCATCATAGACAGCGTCACCAACAAGGCTAACGCGTCGCCAAATGCCTACCGCTCGGCTAACGTTTCTAGGAGCTTGTGTATTACTGACTGTAATGATGGTTGAGTTACTATAGTCTATTCAGAATAGGATGGGTACGGCGACACATGACAGTTTTACATTTTACGCAAAAGCCGTTTTAACCAATCCAGCTGCCAACAAATTTAAAAAATATATATATTGCAAAGAAATTATTTCCAATAAATTAGATTTATCGTTTTTCGTAATATAATAATCAAGTTCCATTTAATTACGTGTTTATGTAGTGAAAATAGGTCAATAAAATAATTACACTGCATCTTCCGATACGTGAATGGAACTATTAATAGAGATTGGCAACACATCTGTCATCGACCGAATCGAACCCCCATATTAACAAATCGCTTCACTCGCGTCACGATTATATTGAAATAAAGAACATCTAGTGCTTTATTTAAATTTACGTGTAAATTATTGTCTTCTGACATTTATTTAATGACTGAATTCACCATTCATAATTTGTGTGCAATATAGTTTTAAGAAATAAAAAATATTGGCAAGTGCATAAAGAATCGATTATTTTCCCTTAGCAAACGTAATCGATAATCGTCAATAATCCTTTCAATTTCACAAGGCGACAACACTTTATCTGCCAAGTGTCATATGTCGCCGTACCCATCCTATCCTGAATATACTATAAGGCCCGTATTAATAAACTCATCTTGGCTGAGATGTACGTCACGAGATACGTCAAAGTAAACGTCAAACCATAGAACACTGTCATTTTTGACACATCTCGAGACGAGCATTAGAGTTGAGATTAGTTTATTAATACGGGCCTAACTTACTAAGTTATTAATAAGATGCTCGCAAAAAAAACAAAAGAGAATATGTAGAGGCGCTGCAAAACAGCAGGTTTTAAATAACGCTCGCTTTCAGTTAAACTCGTCCTCTAATAAACCGCGTGTGAAAAGAAAATGAAAGCGAAACACCTTTACCTGTCCCTAATATACTCGGAGTGAATGAAACCATTTTAATTGTATCTGACAATGGCTTTGTTCTTTAAACTGGGTACCAGATCAAACGAAGAGCTAACTCTTATTACTTTTTTAGAGAATAATACCTAATAACATGGACGAGATTTCATTAAACAACCCTTCTGGGAAACAGAACCCCATACATAGAACAGTCGCTTCCCGTTGACTGTCCCTCTGTATGTACCTCCTGCGCGTTTATTAATGCAGATTCAATTTAAGGGCGCGCGAGGAAAATTTTCACGCTTATTAAATTATGGTTAATGGCTGCACTTTCATTGCCGCCGACCCGCCGGCAGTGAAAGTGTTAAACCGAAAAGAAATAATGACCGCGAAAAATGTTAGTTGCTCTTGATGAAAGGTTTTTGAAAGGAATTCGAAACTATAGCTTAACGTAAATAGCTTTTGCGAGCGACTTTATCTGCGTAGAATAAGTATTCTTTTGCAATTCCACAGTGATTTATTTTGGGATTAAGGGTACCGTAAATCTACAGAACTAATGGTCCTGTCCAATTTTAATTATCACATTATTCTAAAAATATGATAGATTTAGCTAAAGCTATAGTTTAGAGAAATTTTAGGCCAAACATTACATATCGTTCATTGAATACAAAACGGTCACAATCTGCAATGAGTCAGTGTTGCATTTTAAAATTAGAAGCGATTGCAAAATAAGTATATATTTCTCTATATAAGTATTAGTATCGTTAAGTAGTACCCATAGTACAAGCCTAGAGCTTAGTTTGGAACAAGGTCAATTGGTGTGAGATTGACCTCTTATACTTATTTATTTATTTAAAAAAAAAACGAATTTTAATGGAAGAGCAAATTATTTTGGAATGTGTCTGTTTTGTATTCAATAAGCGATAAAAGCAATAATAGTTAAGTAGTAGTGCATCATATTTTAGAATAATGTAATGAGGAAAACAGGGTAGTGATTCTCTCAACAACGACGGTCGGACGGACGGACAAGTGAATGTTCAAGCGGCGAGTTTCTGCCAATGGATCGATCGAAGGCTGCTTAATTGAAAATGCACGCGCTAAAATGTGTTTTGTTCGCTGACGGGACTACTTAAGCACGCACGTTTTTGAGAGAATAACACCCCTGGACTATTGTTGCAGGCTAGGACCATAGTTGTTTAGATTAATGGTAGGCTACCTACCAGTGTGGTTGCTAGGTTAGAATAGTGCTACTCCATGTCTTGCCGTGGATGTCGTAAGAGGCGACTAAGGGAATGTAGGCGTGTAGTACTGTTAGGTAATGGGGTTGCAACCTGTCACTAATACACTGGTAAACCTCGTAGCCTAACTGTGCAAAATGTGGTACCAGAATTATCAATAAGTTTTTAGAGTTGTTAGTAATTCGGTAGCTTTGCCTACGCAATTTGCTCTGAAAACGATGGCATGATTTTATGTAGGTATGTATGTACCTATGTATATATGAATGTATGAGTGCCTTGTGTTCATCCAGTGTATAATCAAATCAAATGAATATCAAAATCAAATTATCTCTACTAAAATAATAAAGCTGAAAAGTTTGTTGGTATGCTTGAATACACTAATCTCAGGAACTACTTGTCCGATTTGAAAAATTCTTTCAGTGTTAGATAGCCCATTTTTTGAGTAAGGCTAAGGGTAATATATCATACTCACATAAACCAAAGCAAAGCGAGGGCGGCTCGCTAGTTTATCAATAAAAGTAAGCAAGGTATTCGATTAAATAACCATCGGTGCGCGAGTCCGCCACGGCCTTCACTGGTTTTCAATATTTGTTGCTTTTTAAGGGTTTGTACTTATTTAATGTCTATGTATCATACCAAATTTGACACTTGTGTGTTTTACCATTTTGACGATACAACAAAAAATAAAAACCGGGTAAGAGCATGTCGGACCATGTTCAATGTAGGGTTCCGAAGCCGTTACGACAAACACAAAAAACTATCTCAAAAAACCACATGTATGAGCGAATTTTCTATTTAAAGCTGAAGAGTTTGTTTGTTTGCTTGAATACACTAATCTCAGGAACTACTTGTCCGATTTGAAAAATTCTTTTTGTGTTAGATAGCCCATTTTTTGAGTAAGGCTAAGGGTAATATATCATTCTAACATAAACCAAAGCAAAGCGAGGGCGGCTCGCTAGTTTATCAATAAAAGTAAGCAAGGTATTCGATTAAATAACCATCGGTGCGCGAGTCCGTCACGGCCTTCACTGGTTTTCAATATTTGTTGCTTTTTAAGGGTTTGTATTTAATGTCTATGTATCATACCAAATTTGACACTTGTGTGTTTTACCATTTTGACGACACAACAAAAAATAAAAACCGGGTAAGAGCATGTCGGACCATGTTCAATGTAGGGTTCCGAAGCCGTTACGACAAACACAAAAAACTATCTCAAAAAACCACATGTATGAGCGAATTTTCTATTTAAAGCTGAAGCGTTTGTTTGTTTGCTTGAATACACTAATCTCAGGAACCACTTGTCTGATTTGAAAAATTCTTTCAGTGTTAGATAGCCCATTTCTTGAGTAAGGCTTAGAGTAATATATCATACTCGCATAAACCAAAGCAAAGCGAGGGCGGCTCGCAGGTTATCAATAAAAGTAAGCAAGGTATTCGATTAAAAACCCTCGGTGCACGAGTCCGTCACGGCCTTCACCGGTTTTCAATATTTGTTGCTTTTTTAGGGTTTGTATTTAATGTGTATGTATCATACCAAATTTGACACTTGTGTGTTTTACCATTTTGACGATACAACAAAAAATAAAAACCGGGTAAGAGCATGTCGGACCATGTTCAATGTAGGGTTCCGAAGCCGTTACGACACACACAAAAAACTATCTGACCTAGAATAATTTATTTAAGTAAAAAAAAAAGTCCTTGCAAACGTGAACAGACGGGACCCCACAAACAGCACCCGTTCACGAGTATGACGCGTATCTCAGCCATCGCCTCTCTCAACCATAGTTCGGGAAAGTGGCGACCCGATCAACGACGCCGCCGTAAGCAAAGACCTTTGAGCGAGCGTGACATGCTCATGCTGCCGGACAACAAAAAAGTTATATTGTGTGAAGAAGCTGTCCGGCGAGAAACATCACAGTGCGTTCTCGTTTAAAAGCGTCTTGTACACACAAGAACTAGTAAAGATACAAATAGTAAACATAACATTGATTGTTTGAATACACAGTTTGCTTAAAGGCTATGCTTATCAAGTTACCCTACAAACATTCTAAATATCCCAGACACTATTTAAAGACATCTTGGTCACCAATGAAGTCATTTACATTGTAATATGCCCTACCCAACAAGCAACGCTTGATGTGGGACTTAAATTTATTCAACGGCATATTGACGATATCAGAAGGTATCTTGTTGTAAAAACGTATACAGTTCCCCGCAAACGAAGTGCTTACTTTACGGAGACGGTGACCTGGAAGAGCGAGCTTATCCCTATTTCTAGTATTCAAATTATGAACGTCGTGATTATGCCTAAACTCATGTATGAACAAATGCATAGGGCATTTATTTGTTTATCTCAAAAAACCACATGTATGAACTAATTTTCTATTTAAAGCTAAAGAGTTTGTTTGTTTGCTTGAATACACTAATCTCAGGAACTACTTGTCCGATTTGAAAAATTCTTTCAGTGTTAGATAGCCTATTTCCTGAGTAAGGCTAAGGGTAATATACCATACTCACAAAAACCGAAGTGAAGCGAGGGCGGCTCGCTAGTTTATCAATAAAAGAAGCTACATAGGGATTATGTAAACTTATAGAATACCTTACGTGGAGTAAGGATGAGCTAATAAATCTCGCTTGAAACACCTACACTTGCCCTCTACCATATACCCCTCATACCTGTATCTGTGGTTGACTACTGACAAGATTCTGTCAAAAATTTCATTTTTGGAACAAACTTTTATTGCCAAAATGTACTTTTTTATGCACATTAGTTATCTTCTTGTCAAGACGATTCTAACAAGCCCTAACATGATGGGTTTCTCATGTGTAATTTAGGAGTTCCCATGGCCACCCTGATTCCATCATCAGACCAGCTCCATGGTACTATTTTATTGTATTGTCATCAAAACTAAAGGCGTATGCAAATTTTTGGCTTCATCAAAAACCGGGAATTGGGTCAAATTTAACTTGCAAATTTGACCCTTACATTCATTGCAAGTTAAATAAAAGCTTTTAAAAATAGGTACATCTAGCGGATACGATCGCTGTGTGCTGTATTCGATTAAAAAACCCTCGGTGCGCGAGTCCGACACGCCCTTCACCGGTTTTTAATATTTGTTGCTTTTTTAGGGTTTGTATTTAATGTCTATGTATGATACCAAATTTGACACGTGTGTTTTACTGTCTTGACGATAAAACAAAAAATAAAAACCGGGCAAGAGCATGTCAGACCATGCTCAGTGTAGGGTTCCAAAGCCGTTACGACAAACACAAAAAACTATCTCAAAAAACTACATGTACGAGTATAACTTATTTTCTATTTTAAGCTGAAGACTTTGTTTGTTTGCTTGAATACACTAATCTCAGGAACCACTAGTCCGATTTGAAAAATTCTTTCAGTGTTAGATAGCCCATTTCTTGAGTAAGGCTAAGGGTAATATATCATACTCACATAAACCAAAGCGAAGCGAGGGCGGCTCGCTAGTTTATCAATAAAAGTAGCTACATAGGGATCATGTAAACTTATAGAATAACTTTCGTGGAGTAAGGATGAGCATATAAATCTAACTTGTAACACCTACACAATTATGTATGTATATAAAGAGTCCGACACGCCCTTCAACGGTTTTCAATATTTGTTGTTTTTTTAGGAGTTATATTTAATGTCTATGTATCATACCAAATTTATTAATTTAATTTAAGTAACCTGTATCTGTGGTTGACTACTGATAAACGATGAATGGGTAAGTGTTAAAGTGAAAATGTAAAGAAGATACAAGCATTGACATTCAACGTGGCAATGCTGCCAGCATTTTAGGAACAATGCCTACCGGTTTGTTAGATTAGTGTAGTGTAGTTTAACATAAACCGAAAATAAATATGACAGCAAAAATTTTAGTTGTTCTTGATGAGAGGTTTTTGAACCGAATTCGAAACTATAGCTTAACGTAAATAGCTTTTGGGAGCGACTTTATCCGTGTAGAATTAATATAATTTTGCAATTCCACGAGAACACTGATTTATTTCGGGATTTAACGTATATAATATAGATAGGCCAAACCTTACATATGTACCCAGCAATAATAGTTTAGTAGTAATGCATCATAATTTTAGAATAATGTAATGAGGAAAACAGGGTAGTGATTGTCTCAACAACGACGGTCGGACGGACGGGCAAGTGAATGTTCAAGCGGCGAGTTTAGGTACTCCCTTTTACTGCATTTTCAATTAAGGCATAAGTATGGTTTCTGCCGATGGATCGATTGAAGGCTGCTTAATTGAAAATGTACGCGCTAAAATGTGTTTTGTTCACTTGCCGGGACTAATTAAGCACCCGCGTTTTTGAGGGAATAACACCCCTGGACTATTGTTGCAGGCTAGGACCATAGTTGTTTAGGTTTACTGTAGGTTACCTACCAGTGTGGTTGCCGGGTTAGAATAGTGCTACTACATATTTTCCCGTGGATGTCGTAAGAGGCGTCTAAGAGAATAAAGGCTGTGTAGCTGTTAGGCGATGGGCTTGCAACCTGTCACTAATTGTGCAAAATACGGTAACAGAATTATCAATAAATTTTTAGAGTTGTTAGTAATTCGGTAGCTATGCCTACCCCTTTCTGGGAACGATGGCGTGATTTTATGTATGTATGTTTGTTTGTGTGCCTTATGTGTTAATCCCGTGTATAATCAAATCAAATCAATATCAACATCAAATTATCTATACTAATATAATAAAGCTAAAGAGTTCGTTTATTTGCTTGTATACACTAATCTCAGGAACTACTGGTCCGATTTGAAAAATTCTTTCAGTGTTGGATAGCCCATTACTTAAGTAAGGCTCAGGGTGCGGCTCCACTGAGAAGGAGATGAGCGTAATGGAGCGGAGCTGTAACAATATTAACCAATACAAGGCGCATGCGGTCACGCCGAGCGCGCCTTGCTTACGTTAGTTTAGATTATATTGGTTAATCTATAGTTTAGATTATATTGGTTAATACGACAAACAAAAAAAAACTATCTCAAAAAACCACATGTATGAACTAATTTTCTATTTTAAGCTGGAGAGTTTGTTTGTTTGCTTGAATACACTAATCTCAGGAACTACTTGTCCGATTTGAAAAATTCTTTCAGTGTTAGATAGCCCATTTCTTGAGTAAGGCTAAGGGTAGTATATCATACTCACATAAACCGAAGCGAAGTGAGGGCGGTTCGCTAGTTTATCAATAAAAGTCGCTACATTGGGATCATGTAAACTTATAGAATAACTTACGTGGAGTAAGGATGAGCATACGAGTATAAATCTCGCTTGTACACCTACACTGCCCTTTTTAGGTTCTGTATAAGTGACCTTATTTCTCAAGGGACCTCAATCTCTATATAATATGTGTAGAAACGATAAACAAATGCCCTATATTAAGTAACCTGTATCGGTGGTTGACTACTGTCATTTATTTGTCAAGACGATTCTAACAAGCCCTTACACGACGGGTTCATCATGTATAATTTAGGAGTTAAGATTTGATCCTTACATACATTGCAAGTTAAATAAAGCTTTTAAAAATAGGAACATCTAGCGCACACGATCGCTGTGTGCGAGATGTAAAGTCATTTGTAACTTTAAGGAAACTCAACCTTATTGTTGTAGAATGTCAGATTAACTTTGGACCTAAGATGGGTACCAAACTAAATCTCGTGACCGTGTCATACCAAATTTGACACTTGTGTGTTTTACCGTTTTTACGGTAAGAGCATGTCGGACTATGCTCAATGTAGGGTTCCGAAGCCGTTCCGACTAACACAAAAAACTATCTCAAAAAACCACATGACATGTATGAACTCATTTTCTATTTAAAGCTGAAGAGTTTGTTTGTTTGCTTGAATACACTAATCTCAGGAACTACTTGTCCGATTTGAAAAATTCTTTCAGTGTTGGATAGCCCATTACTTAAGTAAGGCTCAGGGTGCGGCTCCACTGAGAAGGAGATGAGCGGAGTGGAGCGGAGCTGTAACAATATTAACCAATACAAGGCGCATGCGGTCACGCCGAGCGCGCCTTGCTTACGTTAGTTTAGATTATATTGGTTAATCTATAGTTTAGATTATATTGGTTAATACGACAAACAAAAAAACTATCTCAAAAAACCACATGTATGAACTAATTTTCTATTTTAAGCTGAAGAGTTTGTTTGTTTGCTTGAATACACTAATCTCAGGAACTACTTGTCCGATTTGAAAAATTCTTTCAGTGTTAGATAGCCCATTTCTTGAGTAAGGCTAAGGGTAGTATATCATACTCACATAAACCGAAGCGAAGTGAGGGCGGTTCGCTATTTTATCAATAAAAGTCGCTACATTGGGATCATGTAAACTTATAGAATAACTTACGTGGAGTAAGGATGAGCATACGAGTATTAATCTCGCTTGTACACCTACACTGCCCTTTTTAGGTTCTGTATAAGTGACCTTATTTCTCAAGGGACCTCAATCTCTATATAATATGTGTAGAAACTATAAACAAATGCCCTATATTAAGTAACCTGTATCGGTGGTTGACTACTGTCATTTATTTGTCAAGACGATTCTAACAAGCCCTAACACGACGGGTTCATCATGTATAATTTAGGAGTTAAGATTTGACCCTTACATACATTGCAAGTTAAATAAAGCTTTTAAAAATAGGAACATCTAGCGCACACAATCGCTGTGTGCGAGATGTAAAGTCATTTGTAACTTTAAGGAAACTCAACCTTATTGTTGTAGAATGTCAGATTAACTTTGGACCTAAGATGGGTACCAAACTAAATCTCGTGACCGTGTCATACCAAATTTGACACTTGTGTGTTTTACCGTTTTTACGGTAAGAGCATGTCGGACCATGCTCAATGTAGGGTTCCGAAGCCGTTACGACCAACACAAAAAACTATTTCAAAAAACCACATGTCATGTATGAACTAATTTTCTATTTAAAGCTGAAGAGTTTGTTTGTTTGCTTGAATACACTAATCTCAGGAACTAATTGTCCGATTTGAAAAATTCTTTCAGTGTTAGATAGCCCATTTCTTGAGTAAGGCTAAGGGTAATATATCATACTCACATAAACCAAAGCGAAGCGAGGGCGGCTCGCTAGTTTATCAATAAAAGTAAGCAAGGTAATCGATTAAAAAAGCTTCGGTGCGCGAGTCCGTCACGGCCTTCACCGGTTTTCAATATTTGTTGTTTTTTAAGGGTTTGTATTATGTCTTCATAATTATGTATCATACCAAATTTGACACTTGTGTTTTTTACCATTTTGACGATACAACAAAAAATAAAAACCGGGTTAGAGCATGTCGGACCATGCTCAATGGAGGGTTCCGAAGCCGTTACGACAAACACAAAAAACTCCCTCAAAAAACCACATGTATAACTAGTTTTCTATTAAAAGCTGAAGAGTTTGTTTGTTTGCTTGAATACACTAATCTCAGGAACTACTAGTCCGATTTGAAAAATTCTTTCATTGTTAGATAGCTCATTCTTTGAGTAATACTAAGGGTAATATATCATACTCACAAAAACCGAAGCGAAGCGAGGGCGGCTCGCTAGTTTATCAATAAAAGAAGCTACATAGGGATCATGTAAACTTATAGAATAACTTACGTGGAGTAAGGATGAGCATATAAATCTCGCTTGTAACACCTACACAATTATGTATGTATATAAAGAGTCCGACACGCCCTTCACCGGTTTTCAATATTTGTTGTTTTTTTAGGAGTTATATTTTATGTCTATAAATTTAATTTGGTATGACTCTTTATATACATACATAATTGTGTAAGTGTTACAAGCGAGTCTGACACTTGTGTGTTTTACCGTTTTTACGCTACAACAATAAATAAAAACCGGGTAAGAGAATGTCGGACCATGCTCAGTGTAGGGTTCCGGAGCCGAAACGATAAACACAAAAAACTATCTCAAAAAACCACATTTATGAACTAATTTTCTATTTAAAGCTGAAGAGTTTGTTTGTTTGCTTGAATACACTAATCTCAGGAACAACTTGTCCGATTTGAAAAATTCTTTCATTGTTAGATAGCTCATTCCTTGAGTAACGCTAAGGGTAATATATCATACTTACAAAAACCGAAGCGAAGCGAGGGCGGCTCGCTAGTTTATCAATAAAAGTAGCTACATAGGGATTATGTAAACTTATAGAATACCTTACGTGGAGTAAGGATGAGCATATAAATCTCGCTTGTAACACCTACACTTGCCCTCCTTAAAAAAAAGAGCTTATGTGTTATGGAACCCTTACTCATTGTAAGTGTTAAAGTGAAAATGTAAACAAGAAACAAGCATGGCCATTCAACGTGGCAATGCTGCCAGCATTTTAGGAACAATGCCTTACGTTTTGTTAGATAAGTGTAGTTTTAATAAACAAAGGTAATAAGATTCTGTCGAAAATTTCATTTTTGGGACAAACTTTTATTTCGGGCTGTACTTGTTTTGCATAGTTGTCATCTCCTTGTCAAGACGATTCTAACAAGCCCTAACACGACGGGTTTATCATGCGCAATTTAGCAATTCCTATGGCCACCCTGAGTCTCCATCATCAGACCAGCTCGACGGTACTATATTTGTATTGTCATCAGAACTAAAGGCGGATGCAAATTTTTAGCTTCATCAGAAACCGGGAAGTGAGTCAAATTTAACTTGCAAGATTTGACCCTTACATACATTGAAAGTTAAATAAAAGCTTTTAAAAATAGGTACATCTAGCGCACACAATAGCTGTGTGCTGTATTCGATAAAACCCTCGAGTCCGATTCGCACTTTACCGGTTCAATATGTGTTGCTTTTTTAGGGTTTGTATTATGTCTATGTATCATACCCAATTTGACAATTGTGTCTTTTACCGTCTTGAGGATACAACAAAAAATAAAAACCGGGTAAGAGCATGTCGGACCATGCTCAGTGTAGGGTTCCAAAGCCGTTCCGACTAACACAAAAAACTATCTCAAAAAACCACATGACATGTATGAACTCATTTTCTATTTAAAGCTGAAGAGTTTGTTTGTTTGCTTGAATACACTAATCTCAGGAACTACTTGTCCGATTTGAAAAATTCTTTCAGTGTTGGATAGCCCATTACTTAAGTAAGGCTCAGGGTGCGGCTCCACTGAGAAGGAGATGAGCGGAGTGGAGCGGAGCTGTAACAATATTAACCAATACAAGGCGCATGCGGTCACGCCGAGCGCGCCTTGCTTACGTTAGTTTAGATTATATTGGTTAATCTATAGTTTAGATTATATTGGTTAATACGACAAACACAAAAAAACTATCTCAAAAAACCACATGTATGAACTAATTTTCTATTTTAAGCTGGAGAGTTTGTTTGTTTGCTTGAATACACTAATCTCAGGAACTACTTGTCCGATTTGAAAAATTATTTCAGTGTTAGATAGCCCATTTCTTGAGTAAGGCTAAGGGTAGTATATCATACTCACATAAACCGAAGCGAAGTGAGGGCGGTTCGCTAGTTTATCAATAAAAGTCGCTACATTGGGATCATGTAAACTTATAGAATAACTTACGTGGAGTAAGGATGAGCATACGAGTATAAATCTCGCTTGTACACCTACACTGCCCTTTTTAGGTTCTGTATAAGTGACCTTATTTCTCAAGGGACCTCAATCTCTATATAATATGTGTAGAAACGATAAACAAATGCCCTATATAAAGTAACCTGTATCTGTGGTTGACTACTGTCATTTATTTGTCAAGACGATTCTTACAAGCCCTAACACGACGGGTTCATCATGTATAATTTAGGAGTTAAGATTTGACCCTTACATACATTGCAAGTTAAATAAAGCTTTTAAAAATAGGTACATCTAGCGCACACGATCGCTGTGTGCTGTATTCGATTAAAAAACCCTCGGTGCGCGAGTCCGACACGCCCTTCACCGGTTTTCAATATTTGTTGCGTTTTTAGGGTTTGTATTTAATGTCTATGTACGGTCACGAGCGTTAATTTGGTACCCATTTCGAGAAAAGTATGCTTGAAGTCGTCAATGTGATTAGAGATGTAAAGTCATTTGTGACTTAAAGAAAACTGAACCTTATTGTTGTAGAATGTCAGATTAACTTTGGACCTAAGATGGGTACCAAACTAAATCTCGTGACCGTGTCATACCAAATTTGACACTTGTTTGTTTTACCGTTTTTGCGATACAACAAAAAATAAAAACCGGGTAAGAGCATGTCGGACCATGCTCAATGTAGGGTTCCGAAGCCGTTACGACCAACACAAAAAACTATCTCAAAAAACCACATGTCATGTATGAACTAATTTTCTATTTAAAGCTGAAGAGTTTGTTTGTTTGCTTGAATACACTAATCTCAGGAACTAATTGTCTGATTTGAAAAATTCTTTCTTTGTTAGATAGCCCATTTCTTGAGTAAGGCTAAGGGTAATATATCATACTCACATAAACCGAAGCGAAGCGAGGGCGGCTCGCTAGTTTATCAATAAAAATAAGCAAGGTATTCGATTAAAAAACCCTCGGTGCGTGAGTCCGTCACGGCCTTTACCGGTTTTCAATATTTGTTGCTTTTTAGGGTTTTTATAATGTCTACATAGTCATAGTCATAGTCATTATTCAAGGTAACAATATACATTGCATTTGAAATCAGATAATTGTAAGTACAGTAAAATAATAATAATAATCATAAAATAAAATTAACAATCGCTACTTATCACTACATTACCTTAATATTTCAATAATAGGTACATTAAAATCAATTAAACTAAAAAGTTACAATATCATGTCGAATTATCCAAAATTTTCGTTTAAATTAAATATATTCATCTATAAATTATCATTGTTATTCTGACAGAACTCCCCCACAGAGTAGAAACACTTCGTCAGCAAAAAAGCCCTCAGCCTATTTTTGAACAGGTTCAAGCTCGTAACTGACTTCAATTCAGAGGGTAACTTATTAAAGAGAACAATTGACTGATAACCCGCAGAGTGCTTGACAACCTTGAGTTTTGTGTTTATTGTCTGTGGTAAGTCCATTCTCCTAGTTGCAAGGCGCTTTTTTCTTTCGCCTGGCGTTTCAATACGGTTAAGGTGTTTGACTAAATCACTAAGAACCACCAGTAAATATAAACTAGGAACCGTAAGGATCTCTAAATCAGAGAAATAAGTTTTACACGATGTAGTCCGAGGTATCCTTGCAATGGACCTGATCGCCCTTTTTTGGCTACAAAGGCGGACTGCATGTTATAAAGATAACTGTTTCCCCAGAATTTTATACTGTATCTTAATTTTGATTCAACCAGCGCATAATACACCATTTTCAGTTGAGGCGGCTTCACCTCTTCCCTTAGACTTCTCAACGCATAGCAAGCAGAGCTTATAGAATTTACTATAGCTGTCAGCTCATTTTTCCAGTTTAAACTTGAGTCAATCCAGACACCAAGAAATTTGACTGAATCCACTTGTTGGATGCTTACGTCATTTAATGAGATTTGCAGACCATCTTTTTTCCTGGATGTGGTTTTAAAGAGTAAGGCGTTGGTTTTGGAGCAGTTTAGTTTTAAGTTATTTGTGCTGAACCAAAAGTTTAGAGCTTTCAGTGTAAAGTCGACTCTATCATTAAGTTGTTCAATAGTCTCTGCCGATATGATGGCGTTAGTATCAACAGCAAAAATCACAAGTTTCGTATCGTGAGCTACTTTACTTATATACGATATTAGGTCATTTATAAAAACAATGAAAAATATAGGACCCAATATAGATCCTTGTGGAACTCCTCTCTCTATTTTGGCTACTCTAGATATACTCTCTACATATGTATCACACCAAATTTGACACTTGTGTTTTTTACCATTTTGACGATACAACAAAAAATAAAAACCGGGTAAGAGCATGTCGGACCATGCTCAATGTAAGGATCCAAAGCCGTTACGACAAACACAAAAAACTCTCTCAAAAACCACATGTATAACTAGTTTTCTATTAAAAGCTGAAGAGTTTGTTTGTTTACTTGAATACACTAATCTCAGGAACTACTTGTCCGATTTGAAAAATTCTTTCATTGTTAGATAGCTCATTCCTTGAGTAACGCTAAGGGTAATATATCATACTTACAAAAACCAGGGATTGAAAACCGGTTTATTTTCCGTACCGGTTAGAGCCGCACTTTGAGAGCCTAACCCATAATAAAGGTTACGCTCGCAAGAACCGCTCTAACCGGTATCTCTATGTCGGAGCGTAAACAGGGAACGAAATCAATTTACCGGTTAGAGAGCGGTTCCTCCGTGTGGGGGGTGAATGACCGCTCGTTTAAGGAGACAGGATTGGTTTGCTATGGTATTAGATTGATAGCGCAGCCACCAGTAGCGCCTCGACGCGCGACAGCGGTCATTCATCCCGTATCGAAACACAGAGTAACCGGTTAGGGAGCGCTTCGAAATAACGTTCCCAAATCATTTCGTTCGAACGTAACCTAAATTATTAACCGGTTTAACCTAAATAAATACCGGTTTATTTGTAACCGGTTACAATCCCTGACAAAAACCAAAGCGAAGCGACGGCGGCTCGCTAGTTTATCAATAAAAGTAGCTACATAGGGATTATGTAAACTTATAGAATACCTTACGTGGAGTAAGGATGAGCATATAAATCTCGCTTGTAACACCTACACTTGCCCTCCTTAAAAAAAAGAGCTTATGTGTTATGGAACCCTTACTCATTGTAAGTGTTAAAGTGAAAATGTAAACAAGAAACAAGCATGGCCATTCAACGTGGCAATGCTGCCAGCATTTTAGGAACAATTCCTTACGGTTTGTTAGATAAGTGTAGTTTTAATAAACAAAGGTAATAAGATTCTGTCAAAAATTTCATTTTTGGGACAAACTTTTATTTCGGGCTGTACTTGTTTTGCATAGTTGTCATCTACTTGTCAAGACGATTCTAACAAGCCCTAACACGACGGGTTTATCATGCGCAATTTAGCAAGTCCTATGGCCACCCTGAGTCTCCATCATCAGACCAGCTCGACGGTACTATATTTGTATTGTCATCAGAACTAAAGGCTGAGGCAAATTTTTAGCAACATTAGAAACTTGGAAGTGGGTCAAATTTAATTTGCAAGATTTGACCCTTACATACATTGCAAGTTAAATAAAAGCTTTTAAAAATAGGTACATCTAGCGCACACAATAGCTGTGTGCTGTATTCGATAAAACCCTCGAGTCCGATTCGCACTTTACCGGTTCAATATGTGTTGCTTTTTTAGGGTTTGTATTATGTCTATGTATCATACCCAATTTGACACTTGTGTGTTTTACCGTTTTTACGCTACAACAATAAATAAAAACCGGGTAAGAGCATGTCGGACCATGCTCAGTGTAGGGTTCCGAAGCCGTTCCGACTAACACAAAAAACTATCTCAAAAAACCACATGACATGTATGAACTCATTTTCTATTTAAAGCTGAAGAGTTTGTTTGTTTGCTTGAATACACTAATCTCAGGAACTACTTGTCCGATTTGAAAAATTCTTTCAGTGTTGGATAGCCCATTACTTAAGTAAGGCTCAGGGTGCGGCTCCACTGAGAAGGAGATGAGCGGAGTGGAGCGGAGCTGTAACAATATTAACCAATACAAGGCGCATGCGGTCACGCCGAGCGCGCCTTGCTTACGTTAGTTTAGATTATATTGGTTAATCTATAGTTTAGATTATATTGGTTAATACGACAAACAAAAAAACTATCTCAAAAAACCACATGTATGAACTAATTTTCTATTTTAAGCTGAAGAGTTTGTTTGTTTGCTTGAATACACTAATCTCAGGAACTACTTGTCCGATTTGAAAAATTATTTCAGTGTTAGATAGCCCATTTCTTGAGTAAGGCTAAGGGTAGTATATCATACTCACATAAACCGAAGCGAAGTGAGGGCGGTTCGCTAGTTTATCAATAAAAGTCGCTACATTGGGATCATGTAAACTTATAGAATAACTTACGTGGAGTAAGGATGAGCATACGAGTATAAATCTCGCTTGTACACCTACACTGCCCTTTTTAGGTTCTGTATAAGTGACCTTATTTCTCAAGGGACCTCAATCTCTATATAATATGTGTAGAAACGATAAACAAATGCCCTATATTAAGTAACCTGTATCGGTGGTTGACTACTGTCATTTATTTGTCAAGACGATTCTAACAAGCCCTAACACGACGAGTTCATCATGTATAATTTAGGAGTTAAGATTTGACCCTTACATACATTGCAAGTTAAATAATGCTTTTAAAAATAGGAACATCTAGCGCACACGATCGCTGTGTGCGAGATGTAAAGTCATTTGTAACTTTAAGGAAACTCAACCTTATTGTTGTAGAATGTCAGATTAACTTTGGACCTAAGATGGGTACCAAACTAAATCTCGTGACCGTGTCATACCAAATTTGACACTTGTGTGTTTTACCGTTTTTACGGTAAGAGCATGTCGGACCATGCTCAATGAAGGGTTCCGAAGCCGTTACGACCAACACAAAAAACTATCTCAAAAAACCACATGTCATGTATGAACTAATTTTCTGTTTAAAGCTGAAGAGTTTGTTTGTTTGCTTGAATACACTAATCTCAGGAACTAATTGTCCGATTTGAAAAATTTTTTCAGTGTTAGATAGCCCATTTCTTGAGTAAGGCTAAGGGTAATATATCATACTCACATAAACCAAAGCGAAGCGAGGGCGGCTCGCTAGTTTATCAATAAAAGTAAGCAAAGTAATCGATTAAAAAACCCTCGGGACGCGAGTCCGTCACGGCCTTCACCGGTTTTCAATATTTGTTGCTTTTTAAGGGTTTGTATTATGTCTACAAAATTATGTATCATACCAAATTTGACACTTGTGTTTTTTACCATTTTGACGATACAACAAAAAATAAAAACCGGGTAAGAGCATGTCGGACCATGCTCAATGGAGGGTTCCGAAGCCGTTACGACAAACACAAAAAACTCTCTCAAAAAACCACATGTATAACTAGTTTTCTATTAAAAGCTGAAGAGTTTGTTTGTTTGCTTGAATACACTAATCTCAGGAACTACTTGTCCGATTTGAAAAATTCTTTCATTGTTAGATAGCTCATTCTTTGAGTAATGCTAAGGGTAATATATCATACTCACAAAAACCGAAGCGAAGCGAGGGCGGCTCGCTAGTTTATCAATAAAAGAAGCTACATAGGGATCATGTAAACTTATAGAATAACTTACGTGGAGTAAGGATGAGCATATAAATCTCGCTTGTAACACCTACACAATTATGTATGTATATAAAGAGTCCGACACGCCCTTCACCGGTTTTCAATATTTGTTGTTTTTTTAGGAGTTATATTTAATGTCTATAAATTTAATTTGGTATGACTCTTTATATACATACATAATTGTGTAAGTGTTACAAGCGAGTCTGACACTTGTGTGTTTTACCGTTTTTACGCTACAACAATAAATAAAAACCGGGTAAGAGAATGTCGGACCATGCTCAGTGTAGGGTTCCAAAGCCGTTCCGACTAACACAAAAAACTATCTCAAAAAACCACATGACATGTATGAACTCATTTTCTATTTAAAGCTGAAGAGTTTGTTTGTTTGCTTGAATACACTAATCTCAGGAACTACTTGTCCGATTTGAAAAATTCTTTCAGTGTTGGATAGCCCATTTCTTGAGTAAGGCTCAGGGTGCGGCTCCACTGAGAAGGAGATGAGCGGAGTGGAGCGGAGCTGTAACAATATTAACCAATACAAGGCGCATGCGGTCACGCCGAGCGCGCCTTGCTTACGTTAGTTTAGATTATATTGGTTAATCTATAGTTTAGATTATATTGGTTAATACGACAAACAAAAAAACTATCTCAAAAAACCACATGTATGAACTAATTTTCTATTTTAAGCTGAAGAGTTTGTTTGTTTGCTTGAATACACTAATCTCAGGAACTACTAGTCCGATTTGAAAAATTCTTTCAGTGTTAGATAGCCCATTTCTTGAGTAAGGCTAAGAGTAGTATATCATACTCACATAAACCGAAGCGAAGTGAGGGCGGTTCGCTAGTTTATCAATAAAAGTCGCTACATTGGGATCATGTAAACTTATAGAATAACTTACGTGGAGTAAGGATGAGCATACGAGTATAAATCTCGCTTGTACACCTACACTGCCCTTTTTAGGTTCTGTATAAGTGACCTTATTTCTCAAGGGACCTCAATCTCTATATAATATGTGTAGAAACGATAAACAGATGCCCTATATTAAGTAACCTGTATCGGTGGTTGACTACTGTCATTTATTTGTCAAGACTATTCTAACAAGCCCTAACACGATGAGTTCATCATGTATAATTTAGGAGTTAAGATTTGACCCTTACATACATTGCAAGTTAAATAAAGCTTTTAAAAATAGGAACATCTAGCGCACACGATCGCTGTGTGCGAGATGTTAAGTCATTTGTAACTTTAAGGAAACTCAACCTTATTGTTGTAGAATGTCAGATTAACTTTGGACCTAAGATGGGTACCAAACTAAATCTCGTGACCGTGTCATACCAAATTTGACACTTGTGTGTTTTACCGTTTTTAAGGTAAGAGCATGTCGGGCCATGCTCAATGAAGGGTTCCGAAGCCGTTACGACCAACACAAAAAACTATCTCAAAAAACCACATGTCATGTATGAACTAATTTTCTGTTTAAAGCTGAAGAGTTTGTTTGTTTGCTTGAATACACTAATCTCAGGAACTAATTGTCCGATTTGAAAAATTCTTTCAGTGTTAGATAGCCCATTTCTTGAGTAAGGCTAAGGGTAATATATCATACTCACATAAACCAAAGCGAAGCGAGGGCGGCTCGCTAGTTTATCAATAAAAGTAAGCAAGGTAATCGATTAAAAAACCCTCGGGACGCGAGTCCGTCACGGCCTTTACCGGTTTTCAATATTTGTTGCTTTTTAGGGTTTTTATAATGTCTACATATGTATCATACCAAATTTGACACTTGTGTTTTTTACCATTTTGACGATACAACAAAAAATAAAAACCGGGTAAGAGCATGTCGGACCATGCTCAATGGAGGGTTCCGAAGCCGTTACGACAAACACAAAAAACTCTCTCAAAAAACCACATGTATAACTAGTTTTCTATTAAAAGCTGAAGAGTTTGTTTGTTTGCTTGAATACACTAATCTCAGGAACTACTTGTCCGATTTGAAAAATTCTTTCAGTGTTGGATAGCCCATTACTTAAGTAAGGCTCAGGGTGCGGCTCCACTGAGAAGGAGATGAGCGTAATGGAGCGGAGCTGTAACAATATTAACCAATACAAGGCGCATGCGGTCACGCCGAGCGCGCCTTGCTTACGTTAGTTTAGATTATATTGGTTAATCTATAGTTTAGATTATATTGGTTAATACGACAAACACGAAAAAACTATCTCAAAAAACCACATGTATGAACTAATTTTCTATTTTAAGCTGAAGAGTTTGTTTGTTTGCTTGAATACACTAATCTCAGGAACTACTTGTCCGATTTGAAAAATTCTTTCAGTGTTAGATAGCCCATTTCTTGAGTAAGGCTAAGGGTAGTATATCATACTCACATAAACCGAAGCGAAGTGAGGGCGGTTCGCTAGTTTATCAATAAAAGTCGCTACATTGGGATCATGTAAACTTATAGAATAACTTACGTGGAGTAAGGATGAGCATACGAGTATTAATCTCGCTTGTACACCTACACTGCCCTTTTTAGGTTCTGTATAAGTGACCTTATTTCTCAAGGGACCTCAATCTCTATATAATATGTGTAGAAACGATAAACAAATGCCCTATATTAAGTAACCTGTATCGGTGGTTGACTACTGTCATTTATTTGTCAAGACGATTCTAACAAGCCCTAACACGACGGGTTCATCATGTATAATTTAGGAGTTAAGATTTGACCCTTACATACATTGCAAGTTAAATAAAGCTTTTAAAAATAGGTACATCTAGCGCACACGATCGCTGTGTGCTGTATTCGATTAAAAAACCCTCGGTGCGCGAGTCCGACACGCCCTTCACCGGTTTTCAATATTTGTTGCGTTTTTAGGGTTTGTATTTAATGTCTATGTACGTACGGTCACGAGCGTTAATTTGGGACCCATTTCGAGAAAAGTATGCTTGAAGTCGTCAATGTGATTAGAGATGTAAAGTCATTTGTGACTTAAAGGAAACTGAACCTTATTGTTGTAGAATGTCAGATTAACTTTGGACCTAAGATGGGTACCAAACTAAATCTCGTGACCGTGTCATACCAAATTTGACACTTGTTTGTTTTACCGTTTTTGCGATACAACAAAAAATAAAAACCGGGTAAGAGCATGTCGGACCATGCTCAATGTAGGGTTCCGAAGCCGTTACGACCAACACAAAAAACTATCTCAAAAAACCACATGTCATGTATGAACTAATTTTCTATTTAAAGCTGAAGAGTTTGTTTGTTTGCTTGAATACACTAATCTCAGGAACTAATTGTCCGATTTAAAAAATTCTTTCAGTGTTAGATAGCCCATTTCTTAAGTAAGGCTAAGGGATTTATATCATACTCACATAAACCGAAGCGAAGCGAGGGCGGCTCGCTAGTTTATCAATAAACGTAGCTACATAGGGATCATTTAAACTTACGAGTATAGAATAACTTACGTGGAGTAAGGATGAGCATATAAATCTCGCTTAAAAGATAAAAAAGATAAAAGATGTTTATTCAGTAAGTAGGCCGCACGGGCACTTTTACACGTCAAAAATCTACCAGCGCTTCGCAAGAGACCACTGCTGAGAAGAAGCGCCGCTTGTAACACCTACACCACCCTCCTTAAAAAAAAGAGCGTATGTGTTATAGAACCGTTTCTGTATTATAAATGTTAATGTTATGTATGTTAAAAAATGTTAGTTGTTCTTGATGAGAGGTTTTTGAACCGAATTCGAAACTATAGCTTAACGTAAATAGCTTTTGCGAGCGACTTTATCCGTGTAGAATTAGTATAATTTTGCAATTCCACGAGAACACTGATTTATTTCGGGATTTAAGGTATATAATATAGATAGGCCAAATATAACATATGTACCCAGCAATAATAGTTAAGTAGTAATGCATCATATTTTAGAATAATGTAATGAGGAAAACAGGGTAGTGATTGTCTCAACAACGACGGTCGGACGGACGGACAAGTGAATGTTCAAGTTTAGATTAATGGTAGGTTACCTACCAGTGTGGTTGCTAGGTTAGAATAGTGCTACTACATGTCTTTCCGTGGATGTCGTAAGAGGCAGGAGGCGATGGGCTTGCAACCTGTCACTAATACGCTGGTAAACATCTTAGTAGCCTAATTGTGCAAAATGTGGTTACAGAATTATCAACAAGTTTTTAAAGTCTTTAGTAATTCGGTAGCTTTGCCTACCCCTCTCTGGGAACGATAGCGTGATTTTATGTATGTATGTATGTATGTATGTATGTGTGCCTTGTGTTCATCCAGTGTATAAGCAAATCAAATCAATATCAAAATCAAATTAGCTATACTAATATAATAAAGCTGAAGAGTTTATTGGTTTGCTTAAATACACTAATCTCAGGAACTACTTGTCCGATTTGAAAAATTCTTTCAGTGTTAGATAGCCTATTTCTTGAGTAAGGCTAAGGGTAATAAATCATACTCACATAAACCGAAGCGAAGCGAGGGCGGCTCGCTAGTTTATCAATAAATGTAAGCAAGGTATTCGATTAAAAAACCCTCGGTGCGCGAGTCCGTCACGGCCTTCACCGGTTTTCACAATTTGTTGCTTTTTTAGGGTTTGTATTATGTCTATGTATCATACCCAATTTGACACTTGTGTGTTTTACCGTCTTGACGATACAACAAAAAATAAAAACCGGGTAAGAGCATGTCGGACCATGTTCAATGTAGGGTTCCGAAGCCGTTACGACACACACAAAAAACTATTTCAAAAAACCACATGTATGAGCGAATTTTCTATTTAAAGCTGAAGAGTTTGTTTGTTTACTTGAATACACTAATCTCAGGAACTACTTGTCCGATTTGAAAAATTCTTTCAGTGTTAGATAGCCCATTTCTTGAGTAAGGCTCAGGGTGCGGCTCCACTGAGGCGGAGATGAGCGGAGTGGAGCGGAGCTGTAACAATATTAACCAATACAAGGCGCATGCGGTCACGTCGAGCGCGCCTTGCGCACGTTAGTTTAGATTATATTGGTTAGTATTGGCACCTGCCCTATATTAAGTTACCTGTATCTGTGGTTGACTACTGATAATAGATAAACTTACTCATTTAATGAGTAGGTGTTAAAGTGAAAATGTAAATAAGAAACAAGCATGGCCATTCCACGTTACGACAAACACAAAAAACTATCTAAAAAACCACATGTCATGTATGAACTAATTTTCTATTTAAACCTGAAGAGTTTGTTTGTTTGCTTGAATACACTAATCTCGGGAACTATTTGCCAGATTCGACCCGAGTCCGATTCGCACTTAAGCGGTTTTCAATATTTGTTGCTTTTATAGGGTTTGTATTATGTCTATGTATTATACCAAATTTGACACTTCTGTGTTTTACCGTCTTGACGATACAACAAAAAATAAAAACCGGGTAAAAGCATGTCGGACCATGCTCAATGTAGGGTTTCGAAGCCGTTACGACAAACACAAAAAACTATCTCAAAAAACCACATGTATGAACTAATTTTCTATTTAAAGCTGAAGAGTTTGTTTGTTTGCTTGAATACACTAATCTCAGGAACTACTTGTCCGATTTGAAAAATTCTTTCAGTGTTAGATAGCGTATTTCTAGAGTAAGGCTAAGGGTAATATATCATACTCACATAAACTGAAGAGAAGCGAGGGCGGCTCGCTAGTTTATCAATAAAAGTAGCTAGAAAGGGATCATGTAAACTCATAGAATAACTTACGTGGAGTAAGGATGAGCATACGAGTATAAATCTCTTTTGTTACACCTAACCTGCCCTCCTTAAAAAAAAAAGCGTGTGTTATAGAACCGTTTCTGTATAAGTGACCTCATTTCTTAAGTGACCTAAATCTCAATATAATAATGTGCAGAAGCGATAAACAAATGCCCTATATTAAGTAACCTGTATCTGTGGTTGACTACTGATAATCGATAAATGAATTTAAAATGTAAATAAGAAACAAGCATGGCCATTCAACGTAGCAATGCTGCCAGCGTTTTAGGAACAATGCCTAACGGTTTGTTAGATTACTGTAGTTTTAGGAAACAAAGGTAATAAGATTCTGTCAAAAAAATCCATGTTTGGGACAAACTTTTATTGCGTTCTGTACTTTTTTCGCACAGTCGTCATCTATTTGTCAAGACGATTCTAACAAGCCCTAACACGACGAGTTCATCATGTGTAATTTAGGAGTTCCTATGGCTACCCTGAGTCTCCATCATCAGACCAGCTTGATGGTGCTGTATTACGGATACTCTGCAGAATATGACATTCGCAAAAGATCATACTAGCAAAACATCATATACGCATAACATCATACTAGCAAAACACGATATTCACAAAACATTATATTTACAAATGGTCGGGTTTTGTTATAAAATCATTAGGTAGGTTTAGGTTTTGTTCGATTTATATCAGGCCTGAAAGGCCAAACTACCCAGGAATATAATGTAATGAGTCCGTCACGGCCTTCACCGGTTTTCAAAATTTGTTGCTTTTTTAGGGTTTGTATTATGTCTATGTATCATACCCAATTTGACACTTGTGTGTTTTACCGTCTTGACGATACAACATAAAATAAAAACCGGGTAAGAGCATGTCGGACCATGCTCAAGGTAGGGTTCCGAAGCCTTTACGACCAACACAATAAACTATCTCAAAAAACCACATGTATGAACTAATTTTCTATTTAAAGCTGAAGAGTTTGTTTGTTTGCTTGAATACACTAATCTCAGGAACTACTTGTCCGATTTGAAAAATTATTTTTGTGTTAGATAGCCCATTTCTTGAGTAAGGCTCAGGGTGCGGCTCCACTGAGGCGGAGATGAGCGGAGTAGAGCGGAGCTGTAACAATATTAACCAATACAAGGCGCATGCAGTCACGTCGAGCGCGCCTTGCGCACGTTAGTTTAGATTATATTGGTTAGTATTGGCACCTGCCCTATATTAAGTTACCTGTATCTGTGGTTGACTACTGATAATAGATAAACTTACTCATTTAATGAGTAAGTGTTAAAGTGAAAATGTAAATAAGAAACAAGCATGGCCATTCCACGTTACGACAAACACAAAAAACTATCTCAAAAAACCACATGTCATGTATGAACAAATTTTCTATATAAAGCTGAAGAGTTTGTTTGTTTTCTTGAATACACTAATCTCAGGAACTACTTGTCCGATTTGAAAAATTCTTTTAGTGTTAGATAGCCCATTTCTTGAGTAGGGCTGAGAGTAATATATCATACTCACATAAACTGAAGCGAAGCGAGGGCGGCTCGCTAGTTTATCAATAAAATTAGCTACATAGGGATCATGTAAACTTATAGAATAACTTACGTGGAGTAAGGATGAGCATATAAATCTCGATTGTAACACCTAACCTGCCCTCCTTAAAAAAAAAGAGCGTATGTGTTATAGAACCGTTTCTGTATAAGTGACCTCATTTCTCAAGGGACCTCAATCTCAATATAATATACCGGTTTTCAATATGTGTTGCTTTTTGAGGGTTTGTATTATGTCTATGTATCATACCAAATTTGACAATTATGTCTTTTACCGTCTTGACGATACAACAAAAAATTAAAACCGGGTAAGAGCATGTCGGACCATGCTTAATGTAGGGTTTCGAAGCCGTTACGACAAAAACAATAAACTATCTCAAAAACCACATGTATGAACTAATTTTCTATTTAAAGCTGAAGAGTTTGTTTGTTTGCTTGAATACACTAATCTCAGGAACTACTTGTCCGATTTGAAAAATTCTTTCAGTGTTAGATAGCCCATTTCTTGAGTAAGGCTAAGGGTAATATAATTATACTCACAAAAACCGAAGCGAAGCGAGGGCGGCTCGCTAGTTTATCAATAAAAGAAGCTACATAGGGATTATTTAAACTTATAGAATACCTTACGTGGAGTAAAGATGAGCTTATAAATCTCGCTTGTAACACCTACACTTGCCCTCTACCATGTACCCCTCATACCCCTCGAGTCCGATTCGCACTTTTCCGGTTTTCAATATTTGTTGCTTTTTTGGGGTTTGTATTTAATGTCTATGTATCATACCAAATTTGACACTTGTGTGTATTACCGTTTTTACGCTACAATAATAAATAAAATCCGGGTAAGAGCATGTCGGACCATGCTCAGTGTAGGGTTCCGAAGCCGTTACGACAAACACAAAAAACTATCTGAAAAAACCATATGTATGTACAAATTTTCTATTTAAAGTTATTCGGTCTTAGATGGTTTTTAGTAGATATACTTAAACACTTTAGTCCCCTGTATCTCAGGAACTAATTAAGTCTACTTAGTCGTGATAGTTTTTATTTTAAGTTTGCTATGTGCGGTTTAATTAAAGATATATTTTCAGATTTTTAGTAAGTATTTGTAGTTTTCGCTGCAGGAGGGGAGATGGGGGGAGGCACACGGGTCTACCAAAAAATAGCACTTTAAAGCTCAATATTCCATAAACGGATCCCTTAATCGAAAAATTGCGAATGACACCCCACGCCTTGGGGTAGACGAGAAAAAAAACACTTCCCGACGTTACGTGTAGGGGAGGTACCTACAGTGTTTTTTTTTTTGTTTCAATATTTAATTATACCACTTAGTTAGCATGACCAAATTATATATTTTTTATAAGAGTCTGTGAACTAGGCTGCGGACGGAAACTATAAGGGTTCGGAGTTCGTAGTTTGACTACGGAACCCTAAAAATGGGTTGTAGATTTTTTTAACATATGTTTGTATTGAATAATACAAACTGACAATATCCCTGACAAAGCAATAAGGACGAAGGTCTTCGATCGATGAGTGGGAGCGAGCTTTACAAGGCCGGCTTTCGCGACGCTGCAAGAACTTATTGCTGAATATTTTTATCCATACTAATCACTACATAGTATAAAACAAAGTCGCTTCTCGCTGTCTGTCCCTATGTATGCTTAGATCCTTAAAACTACGCAACGGATTTTGATGCGGCTTTTTTTAGTAGATAGAGAGATTCAAGAGGAAGGTTTCTATGTATAATAAATTTTGTTTTATGTACGTGTGTTATAGAAAACTCAAATAAACCGAAGCGAAGCGAGGGCGGGTCGCTAGTCCATAATATAAAAATGAATCGCAAAATGTGTTGGTAAGCGCATAACTCGAGAACGGCTGAACCGATTTGGCTGATTTATTTTTTGTTGTGTTCGTTATTGTCAGGGTAAGGTTTACATGTAAGAAAAAATAGAAAAATCCAACGGGAAGGTCGGGAATTTGCAGCGGGGCGAAGCCGCTGGCGGGCAGCTAGTATTATAAATGCGAAAGTGTGTCTGTCTGTCTGTTACCTCTTCACGCTTAAACCGCTGAACCGATTTAGGTGAACTTTGATGCAAAGATAGTTTGAATACTGGGAAAGGACATAGGATCGTTTTTTTACCGAAATTCATCCCCTAAGGGGGTGAAATAGAGGGTGAAAATTTGTATGGAGCTACGATATAAACGAGTTCCACGCGGACGGAGTCGCGGGTAGAAGCTAGTGTACTATCAGCCCAATGGAACCCTGACCCACCATAGAACGGTGTCACAGTGACATTATAAAACAATTTGTTTGACACTTCTTATGACTTGAATCATAACGTCTCTGTGACACAGTTCTATGGTGGGTCAAGGTCCCAATGGTCTGATAGTACTTATAAAGTAAAGTCGCACCATTTCACACTCAATGAATAATAATGATTTAGATAGTAGAGAAAGTGTTATAGTAGGTGTATGTGCCAAATTAGTTTTTACTTCTATAGTTAAATAGGTAATAATGAATAGTTAGGGCCTGTTTCACATTCGACGAGTAAAATCTGCCATTTGAAGTTAGCTCTCTCTTTAAGCGCTTGGAAATTATTTATTTAGTAATTTATTGCTTAGTGGTTAATAATAATACATGTAAGTACTAGGTTTCAATCTAAATGCTACATTAATTACAGACAACCACAGCATGCAATAGGTTGTTATAGCGAAAACACAAAAAAAATACAGACATGGATACCTACTTAGCGCTTTAAGATACTAAGCGCCAGTAATAAATAACTGCTAAGAAACCAACTAAACTTTGAATTAAGTCAGAGGATCTCCAAAAATATCCGTTTGTTAGTCGTACCTATACCTCGAAATCAAAAATTCCTTGTAGCTTTTCACCTATTCGCGTATTTCGCCGCGATAGCGTATTTTGTTGTAGCGTGTAATATCGGTGGTATATTTTGTTACTCGCATATATTTTTAATAGATTTTTACAACAGTAGTAAATTTTGATGTAGCATGTATTATCAATAGCCTATTTAGTTAGCCGTAAAAAAAATTAGTCGCCTTTTACCTGGGTCGCATATTGTTGTAGTGTATTATTAATCGTAAAAAAATTGGCTATATCACTGAGATATAATAAAAATACGGTCGCTTATTGACTGATTTGAAGAATAAAATGTGGTTTGCAAACTAGCTATAGTGCTTCAAGGAAATATCGCGATATGTAATAACGCATTACAAAAAAATATCTATCGAGGTGAAAAGCGACTACAGTGAAGAAAGGCAGGAAAGTAAATATACTATGGATTTTATATACCATTGTAATTTGCGACCAGAAATCATACTACAAGAAAAAGAATCTGTTCAGAAATTTTGAGATCGCGGCGAAACGCGAATTAGGTGAAAAGCTACAAGGAATTTTTGATTTCGAGGTATACGACTAACAAACGAAAATATCAACTATTTCTTTCTGACTATTTTTTTTTTCAAAGGAGTTACATACATACATAAACTCACGCCTTTATTCCCAGAGTGGGGTAGGCAGAGCTACAGAATTACCAAAAACTCTAAAAACTTTTTGATAATTCTGTAACCACATTTTGCACACTTAGGCTAAGATGTTTACCAGTGTATTAGTGACAGGTTGCAAGCCCATCGCCTAAGCCCATTCAAAGGAGTTGTATAGAGATTTTATCATATTCAGAGGATAAAACTATATACTTACATTACATTACATTACAATAAATCACGCATGTTTCCCAGAGGGGTAGGCAGAGACCACTTCTATCCATTTGCTACGATCTTGACGAATTTCTTTCGCTTCTTCCACATTCATATATACCTACTTATACAAATTATATACTTATTAAAGTCTAAAACTAAATTGTAATCTATTATATTCAGAATGTTAAGAGAAAACGAATACACAGTTTTCCAAATAGCCTTTATCTAATACACGACGTGTTGATATCTTATCAATATAGAATTCGAGCTGGATCAAGGGCAGCCATCTCTTCCGCTTCGTTTTATCTACCTTGTCATTTGTCATATCAATATAGCAAGAGTATTTCTGGGGAACGGGAAGTATATCTACAATTGTATTATTAACTAAAGAATTCCCTTACAATCAGACGACACGTTTTTGTAGCTCAAGTAGAAACACAATTTATGGGATACGTAACAAACTTTAATAACAATTACCCTTTGAGTAGACAGCTTACCGTGAAACTGTAGCCACTTTTTTGCGTTAAGTCGATAAGTTGAACGTGAATTGTTATTAAACTACGTGTTTTCATTTGTAGTACAAAAACCTACCGACCAATTTCAAGAAAATACTTTAGTTTATTAGAAAACACAATAATAATGAGGGCGCCACTGTACATCCGGCGTACACTCGGCGCAGTCTTAACATCTGTTTAACCGTAAGGCCAGTTTCGGAACAGACTCCTTACAGGTTCTCAACTCCTGGTAATACGATGACTAAACACCCTCATCTGAATGAACCTACTTATGTTGTAACCTAGTAACCGGTTGGAAATACCGCCGAAGGGAGTTTGTTCCACAGTTTCACTGTATATTCTAACCCCGAGATGATAACCATTTACATACATCGTTCATTAAATATAAAACGGACACAATCCGAAATGAGGCAGTGTTGCATTTTGAAATTAGAAGCGGTTGGAATACGATTTTTAATGGAAGAGCAAATTATTTTGGAATGTGTCCGTTTTGTATTCAATGAGCGATATATTTAGTAACGTTATTAATGGGAGAACACGAAATAGAAAATTTAATGCAATCCGAAAAACCTGAGACAGCATTTTTTTATTATTTATAAGTCCGATATATAAATACAGCAGTAGTTTTTCATACGCAGAAATTTATTATATTTCAGACGAGCCTTGGTTTGAGCGGTGCGAAAAACCTGGAACAGCATTTTTTTGCCAGGTTTTTGTATTGCAGCATTGCCATTGCGTGTTCCGCCATTAATGACGTGACATATTATACAACTAGCGACCCGCCTTCGCTTCGCTACGGTTTATGTAAGTTTTCCGTAACACCCGTACATAAAACAGAGTTTATTATACATAAAAACCTTCCTCTTCAATCACACTATTTATTAAAAAAAAACGCATTGAAATCAGTTGCGTAGTTTTAAAGATCTAAGCATAGACAGTGGGAAGCGACTTTCTTTTATACTATGTAGTGATATATCATCCGGTAGTCTTATAGAACTAGGCTTAGTGTCGTGGGTGAGGCAAAATTGCTAGTGAAACGCACGCTAGAACATCGCCTTTCATCAAGCCGATGTTGATTAAACCTGGCTTTGCGGAGAGCAGTTTAATGGTGGAACTCAGAGGTGCCCCAGAATAATCCTACCAGTAATTTGTCTACCCCACTTTGGCAATGAAGGAGTGACTTTATGTGTGTATTTACTCCGTTGTGAAGCTTATACGGCCCGCAAATTGAAGTGACGTCCCTTCGGGTAAAGGCTATCCAATCGGACAGTGATGGCGATTCGAGCCCGGCTGCGGTGTAACTGGTTAAATGGAAGAATGTTGGAGGATTTGTAACGTTATTAGTACTGTTAGGCGATGCGCTTGCAACCTGTCACTAATACACTGATAAACACACACACACACACACATAAACTCACGCCTTTATTCCCAGAGTGGGGTAGGCAGAGCTACAGAATTTCCAACAACTATAAAAACACTGGTAAACATCTTACCCTAATTGTGCAAAGTGTGGTTACAGAATTATCAACAAGTTTTTAGAGTTGTTGGTAATTCTGTAGCTCTGCCTACCCCACTCTGGGAATACAGGCGTGAGTTTATGTATGTATGTATGTATTAGTAGGATAGTCTGTGAATAAGTAGCTTTACTTACAGGATATCTTTGAGCACGGGGTTTTAACTATACAGTCGGCCAAAAATGTATTTGTTCCTGATTCGTCATCTTCCAAACTCGTCATTGTGCAGTCAAATTGAATCGCGAGTAACACTCATCTATTAATTATCTAAAGAGGTTCTTATCATAACATTTACCACAAAGGATTGCTATAATAAATTTGTGCAGGAAAATGTACATCGTATGACGAAATTGGAAGATGACGAATCTGGAATATGACGAATCAGGAACAAATCCAAAAATGTACTCTGCCACCCTACGGTAGAAGTTGATTTGCACATCATGATTAGGGATCGGAAATTCTGAAGCATTTATACGTAAACTTCGGCATCTACTCGTATACCTACACCGCGTTGGTATTATCTGGAATATCGGAAATTAGGATACATAATGTATACACATAATGTATTATAGTAGTTTATGAAATTGTGTCATAATGAGGGGTATTAAAAAACGAATGTGTGTTTACGAACCGAGCCGCTAGGCGAGCTTTTTAATAGTAGTAGTAGTAGTTGTAGTAGTCATTTATTTCGTATTGGAAATTACATTATTATATGTCGCATAGTTATAATGAATTCACAATAAGATCGTCCGTAAGTATAAAAAATAAAAAGTAAAAAATCAAATAATGTCAATGTGAATAAAAGTAATAGTAATAATGGATCAAAATAAACCAGTACAAAAACAAGATAAACATAGCTCAAATGCTACAGTCGCCAAATGTCAAGAATACAATAATATTTGGTAATGTCAAAATACGGAATTTAAATAAAAGTAATAAAACGTAATAACTAATCGTCAGTATATTCTTTAACAGAATATAGCGATTTAATTAATAAGAGATTTTTAAGTCGGCGACCAAATTTTTCATTCAAAGATTCATTTTTTATATCTGCGGGTAGACGCTAATAGAAAGCGGGCCCTATTAGGTACGCGCGGGTTTTTTCGAGCAGCGCCAGCCGCCGCGGCACACGCGGCAGGCGGCCCGTCTGCCGGGTCACCCTGCCGGGGATGTTCACACGTTTGAAGCTATTCATGTTGCGACGAGTATACATTATGATGTCAAAAACATACTGTGAATAGTGCGTCATTATACCATTTTTTTTAAACAGTTCCCTACACGAGTGTTTCGGTTTTACCCCTGCCAGTGTACGAAGAGCTCTCTTCTGCAAGGTGAGGACGTGTTTAGAGTCCGTAGAATTACCCCATAGCATTATACCATAAGATTAAATGAAATGAAAATAAGCAAAATATAGTTGGGTCAGTGCATCATCGGAAACTATTGGTTTGAGCTTGCGTAGTGCAAATACTGCACTACCAAGTTTTCCACACAGATTAGATGTGGTTTTTCCAGTTTAGTTTAGCATCCAATGTAAACCCGAGAAAAGTACATGACGCGCAATGCGGTATTGGACTCTGAAACGGCGGGATGGCCGTAGTGTTTCCGGCTGTAAACAGCATCACGCTAGACTTCGCCACGTTGAGGACGAGGCCATTTGCAGAGAACCAACTGTGAAGGTGCGCACACGCTAGCTATTCGCTGCTCGAGCTGCTCGTACAGTCAACCAATTTGATTTCTAGGCCACTTTGGACTATGTTAAAGTGACGTTGTCAACCAAAACGTAAGAGACTCCCTATGATTTGGTTTACAACGTCACATTGACAAAGTCCATAGTGGCCTAGGAATCAAATTGGTTGACTGTACGTGCATGCGCTCACCACCACCGTGGTGTCGTCGGCGAACAGCACCGTCAGACCTTCGGCGACAGAGGATGGGAGGTCGTTAATGAAGATTGAAAATAGGGTATTCCCTAACGCCGACTTCAAGTTTTTTCCATCTATTTTCATCTGAACTGTCTGCCTTCTGCCGCTTAAGAAGGATTTAAACAATTTGTAAGTAGTGTTTCTAATGCCTTTGGAGGAAGGAATTTAACGCCTTTTATCTTCTACTATAATAAACATAAGCCATTCTTAAATGTAGTACTTCGTTTTACAAATATACATTCATCAAAAGTAACTCATATTTTTGAAACTTTGTCACTGTAACGTTGTGTATGGACTGCCAATAGAAAATTGTGTTACGAATGAAAACGACAAGGTGTGAACGGGAGCGTTTAAAATGTATTATGACTTTTAATACAGCTGTTACAATAGTCATTATGTCAACATGCGATATTAAGCTTATTAATAATGTATTTCTTTCATATTTTTCTATACATTTGTCAATACCAGAATTATACTCATAACTGTTGTGTATTCGATTGTTAAGATATTTTAAGTTATTGGTAGCTGGGCGCTTACCAAAAAAAAAAGCATAGTTAATGACTAAAATTAATAGTAACGTGTAACGAGGTGTATCTACCTTTTCTTTTATATTTCACCTCGTTCAGTTAAAATGATTCTGGCATTCACCAATATGGCTATTTTTAATCAAAATTCTAAATTTGAGTTCATTCAAAATCTACGTTCGCCTGGTCACAACGATTGATCAGTTGCTCACGAGATTCCAAGCTATGAACAAGTTCCAATTGTTACCAATTAAAATGTTATAAATCAAGTCAAAAGTTCCTTCATCTAAATAACCGTTAACCCTGTTTATGGCACTTATTGTAAGTTTATACCTTTTATATCTAAGACCATTTTAAATTCATCTTACCACAGTTTTATTTATTCTAAGTTTTCCTTTGTTGTTGTCCTCAGGTGCCTTATTTTTTATTATAAATACTAGAGGCCTTTTAAATAAATAACCCTGCCCTGGACTCCTGGTGTTCCTTTTTACCATCCCCGTTCCTGGATCTGATCCAGGATCCCGCGACTACCTGATCCAGGATCCCGCGACACTACCTGATCCGGCATCCTGTGACATTGGCGCTCAACGTTCCCGAACCCCACCCAGATCCACCACCAACGACGCCGAAACCGAACCAAAATAAATATATATTTTTTTTAAATAATTTTATACTCCTATTGTAATAGTTAGATATAATTATTTTATTTTATTTTCAAAATTCAAATTGGTTTTAGTCAACCGATCCAAATTTCGATCATCCCTCTCGGCCTAACTACTTTTATTTAATAATATAATTTTTTTTTTTTTACCACTCTCTAACCACCCCAGGTATATTATTTACAATAATAATAAATTTTAATTAAGTTCTATTACATTATTAGTAATCGCGTTATAGGGCCAACACTGATAAGTACACTTACAATAAATATTAAACACACTTTATCACAGACAATAACACATACAAGATTTCTTCGGAAATCTAAACATTTCCTCATCTCAACCTGAAGTGTTTTTAAAACTCCTCGGAGTCACTGACGGAAGAGTCTGGAAATAAATACGGGCAGTGCTGTTGGGGAATACCCTCAGTGTATCCCATTTCTTTCACCCGACATTTAAAACTTACCTTCCAAATTATATTTAAAACCAAAATAAACGCAAATTTATATATAATATTTAATAAGAACAATAATATCACTATTATAACTTATTTAAACATTAATACCACTAAATCCTCTTTATCACTTTTACTATTTAACCACTTTAACCACTTTCCAACTTTCTAATAGTGATTTTATAATGAATCCAATTCTTCTAAATAAGCCTGAACTCATCTATGAGCTCAAGCTTCGTGGAGTCCAATATCCAAATACAGCACAAGCCGATGACTTGCGACAATTGCTCACTCCTCTGATCAATACGAGTAATTCTTGTTCAGATCAAGCGAGTCCATATCCCCTTGAGCAAGACTTCGAGGACATCAAGAAATGCCTCACTCTTGTCACTTCTCGCATTCTCCTATCCGCGACTAGCACAGCTCATAACGATAAAATACAAACGTATTTGAAACATTTAACAGCCCGAATTAATCGTTTGCAAATAAATACGGAACATTCTTCCGAAATTTTATTGACATACAAAGACATTTGTGAGCAGTTGATAGAATGTCAAAGAAAAGTAAATTTTTCACAAACGTCAACCACCACATCTACTTACGAATCTGCGACCTCTTTACTTACTCCGCCTACAGATTTCGACCTACTCGCGCATAAATTATCTAACCTAGCCGAAAATAAACCAACCGATTTAAAAAGGTTTAATTTCAAAGGAGACGGCTGTCCACACGATTTTATACGGGGAGTGGAAGAGTTCGCAATCGCTCGTAATATAGACCACAAACGATTACATAATTATTTATATGATTTATTATCGGGCACAGCTTTAGATTGGTATAGAGCCAAAAAATTAAACCTGACAGATTGGCAAAGTTTTAAAAAACAATTTCTTGAAGATTTTGAACTCCATGACCATGACTATAATCTCTTGCAAACAATAAACTCTCGAAAACAAAATAATAAAGAGAGAGTCATAATGTATTTCTCCACCATGGAAGCACTCTTTTCAAAATTACATGAACCATTATCAGAAACAACAAAAATAGCAATTTTACGTAGAAATATCAACCCGATTTATAGTTCCAAATTATTACCCACTGATTTAATATCAGTTGACCAATTATTTAAATCTTGCAAATGGTACGAAAGTTGCAATCCCACACTTACTTACCATAGTCATGTCAATGACCAACAATCATTCAGAACAATTAACAACCCAAGAAGCCATACACATTCCAGTATGCCCCAGATTCCCCCATTCCCATATACATCAACGGTTAATGCCGAAACTCCTTCCCAAAATCCAACGATTCGTTACACCTGTCCACGTTGTCGGACAAACGCTCATTTGTTGGAAAATTGTACTAATAAAAATATAGTTTGTTTTCGCTGCGGCAAACAAAATGTAACTTATTCCAAATGTACCAACTGTCATAAACATTTAAAAAAACGAGTAAAGGAGAAAAATAACATTAATAAAACTAATACTACAGAATGGAATCAATGGTTAGACACGATTAAAATATTTTTCACATCTTCTTACAATAAACATCACCAATATTACGAATTTAAAGAAGGAGATATCGTCTGGAAACACAATTATACACTAAGCAATGCAAATAAATATTATTCCGCAAAACTCGCCCCAAAGTTTATAAAATGTAAAATAACTAAACAAATAACACCACTTATATATGACTTATCAGATATGTTCAACAAACCTATAGGACGTTGGCATATTAGGGATCTAAAACCTTTTCCTAAAATACATAACTAACATTATCTTTTTACCCAACACACGGACATAACTCGTTATTTTTCTCCTATTTCTTATCTCGTTTCTTAATTAATTTTGTACATATATATAAATACTTAATAATAATATCGTAAATTTAATTTAAAAATATTAAGATCATAACTCGCCTCATTAGTACTTTTTGCATAATAATCACATTTCATTACAAATTCTTCAACTTGTAACATTATATTATATATGTATAACATAATACCATAATATGTTATAATATAATTAAACATTATTTTCATAGTTCTCTAACTATTCAACGTTCTATTTCTCAATTGTGTTATGTAGTAATTCTACAACACGTCTTATCGAATATACTTCGATTATAATATACATGAAGTATGTATTAACATACCACATCATTTAATATGTAGTATTCCTACATATTAATCTGTATATATGTTTTAGGTTAAGCATTCATCATTTAATTAATATACCAGCGGGTGGTTACTGTAACAAGCCTTAATACCAACTGGGAACAACTTTACGAGTATCTTCTTTATTACCAAAGTCAATACTCTAATGAAAGATATTTGGTTATACTTACGTATTATGGTTAACCAAAATAATGAAAGATTGATGTATAAATGATAGATGTATGTGTGAACTAGTTTCGTTTCCCGTGTAAATACTCATCCCATTTCAAAATTATCATTCCTCATCTTACATTAATATTTAGGAAAAATCCATCCGGACTAATAATAGTCCCTCAGGATTTTCCCTTCCAGGGCAGCCCCGGTATTGTAACGAGGTGTATCTAAATACCTTTTCTTTTATATTTCACCTCGTTCAGTTAAAATGATTCTGGCATTCACCAATATGGCTATTTTTAATCAAAATTCTAAATTTGAGTTCATTCAAAATCTACGTTCGCCTGGTCACAACGATTGATCAGTTGCTCACGAGATTCCAAGCTATGAACAAGTTCCAATTGTTACCAATTAAAATGTTATAAATCAAGTCAAAAGTTCCTTCATCTAAATAACCGTTAACCCTGTTTATGGCACTTATTGTAAGTTTATACCTTTTATATCTAAGACCATTTTAAATTCATCTTACCACAGTTTTATTTATTCTAAGTTTTCCTTTGTTGTTGTCCTCAGGTGCCTTATTTTTTATTATAAATACTAGAGGCCTTTTAAATAAACAACCCTGCCCTGGACTCCTGGTGTTCCTTTTTACCATCCCCGTTCCTGGATCTGATCCAGGATCCCGCGACTACCTGATCCAGGATCCCGCGACACTACCTGATCCGGCATCCTGTGACAAACGTTTCCATTACGTCACGAAAACTAACTATACTGCTATAGCAGTGGGCACGGACGGCGGAGAACGTTAACAAAACTCGTAAAGCTGACATGAAGGAGAACTTACACCCAAAAAAAAAAAGAATAGTATTGAATACTAGCGACCCGCCCCGGTTCGCTTCAGTTTATGTGAGTATGATATATTATCCTTAGCCTTCCTGGATAAATGGGCTATCTAACACTGAAATAATTTTTCAAATCGGACGAGTAGTTCCTGAGATTAGCGCGTTCAAGCAAACAAACAAAGTCTTCAGTTTTATAATATTAGTATAGATTACGAGTATGTTGTAACAGGCAACTAAGGGGATATACACTGGCCCGCAAAACTGTACCTATCACACTTTTAGTGAAACTTTCATTGAAAGTGTGATACTTAGTTTTGCGGGCCAGTATAGTACTTTTTCGAGTCAAATCGCTGAAATACTGGAAAAGGGCCGAATCTTAAGTACCCGAAACCGACGTGCGTGCATGACTCGATGTATGAATGTGGAAGAAGCGAAAGAAATTTGTCAAGATCGTAGCAAGTGGAAAGAAGTGGTCTCTGCCTACCCCTCTGGGAAACAGGCGTGACTTAATGTATGTATGTATGTATAGTACGTTATCGCTAACGTTGACACTTGACACTGTCATAATTATTAATGCAAGGGAAATTTGAACTTGTTGTATCATGAGCATGCTTTTATACCTACAATTAGCTCAGCATGCTTTTATACCTACAATTAGCTGAGCATGCTTTTATACCTACAATTAGCTGAGCATGCTTTTATACCTACAATTAGCTGAGCATGCTTTTATACCTACAATTAGCTGAGCATGCTTTTATACCTACAATTAGCTGAGCATGCTTTTATACCTACAATTAGCTGAGCATGCTTTTATACCTACAATTAGCAAATTCCCGGAAAAAGCTCAGCAAGTATGGAATCGGCTTTTTAAAAATATTACTTTAATTATTTAAGTTCCGGGATTCCAGGATTGTACAAAATATCAGGAAATAGTGATAACTGATAACTGTCAAAATATTTAGTCTATGATTATTTTCAGCAATTTTGTTAACATACCTACACGTTGGTAAACAGTTTTCACTAAAATCTGGTTTAAGGACGTAAAGTTTTTAACAAAAATAAAATACTAACGTTCCATCAGTATTTTCATAAGAATTATAATGTAACACCTGATGGTAAGTGGGAACAGTGACCCATAGACACTTGCATTCAAGACTACAGTCTTAGGACTGCAAATTCGTCGCCAAACTAGAGGACTAAACAAGATGGAATGCCTACACATACAAAAGCTCACGCCTTCATTCCCTGAGCGGGATGGGCAGAGCTACAGAATTACCAACAACTCTAAAAACTTGTTGATAATTCTGTAACCACATTTTACACAATTAGGCTTAGTTTACCAGTGTATTAGTGACAGGTTGCAAGCCTATCACCTAACAGTACTACACGCGTTTATTCCCTTAGCCGTCTCTTACGACATCCACGGGAAGACATGGAGTGGCACTGTTCTAAGCCGGCACACAGGATTATCTAAATATATAAAAGGAGAAACTGACTGACTGACTGACATATCAACGCACAGCCTAAACGGCTAAACGTAGGCACTTGAAATTTGGAAGGGACGTAGCTTAGGTACCGTAGAGGTGCACTAAGAAGGGAATTCCCGAAATTCCCACGGGAACGGTAATTAGCGGGAAAATTTGCCCAACACGAAGTGGACACGGGAACAGCTAGTTAATTATAATTCTGTAAATAAATCCGCATTTCGCGTAAAAACCGTACCTTTGAAATTAATCGAAGCGACCCGTCTAATCTGCATTCGACCTTCACACTGCACAAGTCCAAAAACAACCAGAAAGCTTAAAACACTTTTTTTTTAATTCAAAACCACATGATAAATTCGCGACTTAACAGGCGTGTTTAAAACTGAACACACGACCGTCGAACCTCGTTGTTCATTATAAATTCAACAAAACAATTGCTATTACTTATTACCATTCATACTGTTGTGTGTGTACAGGTGTGCGATGAGATACGCTATACGTGTGTGTTGCCAGTTAAAATGCTTAATGGGAGATTATAGGATAATATTTAGCTGTTCGTAAGCACTAAGTCGCAGCCTGAGTAAACAAAACTACGTTAGAAGCAATAGAATAATTCATAATTTTTAATCTTGAAAAATATTGCTGGTGTTTACCATTTAAATATACACGGTGGGGCCTGTAACTAGAGCCAAAATTAAAAATGTACTTTCTGCTCCTCAAACTACGCAACGTTTGTTTGACGACTTTGAAAAAAAACTTGCGGTTTGATTATTATTACATTTTAAAGTTAATTCGAACACGCAATGCTAGGTACATTGCGTGTTCGAAATAACTTGATTGTCTGTAGAGTGACTAGACTGACAGGCGATGTCAATTAGACGGAGTTTTAAGTACATTGAAAATACAATTTACTTTGTTTGAAAAAATAACAATCTAAAAACTTTATGATTTTAAAACTTGCTAAACAAAAGTTGTCTAGTTTGAGGAGTAGAATCTACGTTTTAATTTTTTGCTTTAGTTACAGGCCCCACCCTGTATACCTAGTTAAGAGTATACTTTTTTTTTTGAACTAACGTTAACCTGCTAACAATAGCATAGCTTGAACGAGCTTAAATTAACCGTTTAAATTATATTTTACTCTTCTTTTTTTATATTTATTAATCCTTTTTTTTTACATTAACAGAAACAAAAATGAACCATACCCCCGTGATCAGAATCGTGCGAACTATTACCCCGCCAAATATCTCTTATTCAATCCAAGACACCCTGTATATATTTTTTTTTTTTTTTTTTTTTATGGCATAGAGTAGACAAACGAGCACACAGGCCACCTGATGGTAAGTGGAAACTGTGACCCATAGACATTCGCATTCACAAGACTGCAATGCAATCCCAAGACTGCAAATGCGTTGCCAACCCTGAGGACTAAGATGGAATGCCTCTATGCTAGTCATTTCACCGGCTGTCTTATCCCCAAACAGGAACACAACAATGCGAACACTGCTGTTTGGCGGTAGGTTAATGGATAAGATGGTGGTAGCGATCCGGACGGGCCCTGCACAAGGTTCTACCTACGCTAAAGCTGAAATAAGTACGCGTTGTTTACGATTTAACCTTGTATTTTCTCTCTTGTCGAACTGTATTCCTTCGAGAAAATAAATCTCTTAAACGGTAAACCGTACCTTCTAAGTAATAGAAATAACATTCAGTCAAAAATTGCATTTTTGGGACAAGCTTTTGTCGCCGACTTTTTTTTTCCGCTCAGTCTTCACCTGGGCCCGTATTATGGTCACCTTTATCGCGGTGGACAAAGCATCCGTCACTCTCGCACTTACGTACTGGTCAGAAAGTGACAGATGCTTTATTGACATCGATAAACACGCCCGTAATAGGCCCTCTGGTTATTAATATAAAACTCATGCGCCCCAATCTGGCGGGTACCTTCATTATTATACCTACAGCTACGAGCGTGTCCCCACCTTGCGACTGCATCATCCGATTAGCTCGATGGTACTATTGCACTGTCGTGTATTTGAATTCAAACGGGTTCTTTTTTCAATTGTTTTATACCTCAAAACCTTTCGCGTGAATTACTATGTATCTCGATAAAAATCGCGTTAAAATCCGTGGCATAGTTTGCAAGATCTAAGCGTACAGACAGCGGGAAGTGACTTTGTTTTATGTAAAGATCTAGATATTAGTGTGTATAAAGTTAATATCCTCTTACACACGGCCCGAAGCGACCCCCTAATCTAGACCAACGCTCTTCAATGTTCAGTCTTGTAACGATAGTTTCTGAGAAAACGTGAGCATGACAGTGACAGTTAGCGGAACTATATACGTTTCTAAATTGACTTTGGAACTTCAAAAGGAACGAGAGAATTCTTCGTAAAACGTTTCTAAGTGCGGCGATAAGATTTTTCAACACCCTGTTTATAAGTGAAAAACTTAAGTAAAGGAAACTGGCATGGAAGTTACATCAAATTTCAAATATAGAATGTCGAACGGTCTATACAGATGTGTTACAACTAAAGACGAGTTCAGAATCAGGCGAACTAACTTGACAGTTCATTGTACACTAATGTTGCCACAGTTTGGCTAGTGCTGTTATTATCGATAGCTAAATCGAACACATAACGGATTTGGAATTTATCATCATCACTTCATATGTCTGTCCCTATGTATGCTTAAATCTTTAAAACTACGCAACGGATTTTGATGCGGTTTTTTTTAATAGATAGAGTGATTCAAGAGGAAGCTTTTCATGTATAATAAAGTTTGTTTTATGTACGGGTGTTACCGAAAACTCACATAAACCGAAGCGAAGCGAGGGCGGGTCGCTAGTCAACCATATAATATAACGTTTGTCTCTATCACACTTTCATATTTGCCAGAAAGAAAGGGATGAATGCTATATGTATGGTACATGAAATGTAGCGTACTAGCCCGACAGAAGTCACCTAAAAGGATCACAATGGCCTGTTGTAATAAGAGCATTATTTTTGTATTTTGTTCCTAATTTGAGGAGTAAGTATCGTAAATATCCGCTTTTAACCGTACATCCCTCAGATCATAGTATATCAAAAAATGCCTGTAGGTGATCCCTATTTGACAAGTATGTATGAGTGTTAAAGTATTCGACGACAATTACTTGATAAAACATAAATAGTATTGTTAGGCGATGGGCTTGCAACCTGTCACTAATACACTGGTAAACATCTTAGCCTAAGTGTGCAAAATGTGGTTACAGAATTATCAACAAGTTTTTAGAGTAGTTGGTAATTCTGTAGCTCTGCCTGCCCCACTCTGGGAATATAGGCGTGAGTTTATGTATGTATGTATATAAATAGAATCAGAATTAACATAGAGGCTCAAGGTTATATCGACATATTTATGTCGACATAAACCTATCACTATTCATTTTTTCCTATGTCCGGCAACATTTTCCACTGTCAAGTTAGTTCGCCTAATTCTGGACTCGACTTTACATGCAAGAGGTCCTTAAGTTTTTCACGTACATTAAGATTCGGTTCAATAGTTCAAGAGTCAAAGACGACGGATGACTTGCACATACTAGACAACGGAGCTCCTCAAACTCTGCAGAGGCTGTGTGCCTCATTATTAACGGTTGAGGATCGAATTTCCTTTATGGTTAGAGAGCTGGTGATGGAAAAATGATTGCAATTTACATCGCCGAGGAGCAGTTGCAGTTGCGAGTCCGTAGGAAGTTTAAATGTATCTACCTACCTAAATTTTAAACAACTTTTTCCTCATGCTCTTAAAATGTTACTTAAGTCTCTGCACATCGGGACTAAAGCTCTTTATTAATCTCTAGGGACTAAAGTAATGTTTTTTTTAATTATTTTTGATACTCCTAAACAGCCAATCACGGTGTTTGTGAATGGAGGATTATCGCCATTTTCAGTGATTGTGTATGGACCATTTTTTGAGCGTGGGAATAACCTCAAAATTACAACAAAAAAATATAAAAAATAACGATTTAATTTCGTGAAACATTAATCTATTTAATGATTACGAACATGAATCTATTTAATTATTTATATTTAGTTTGAATCTGTTGGCTAAATATGCAAGCTTTTAAAGCGTCACTTTACAACAACAAAATACTGTGGAACAATTTTGTAAGCAACTTTGTTATTTATTGATTATAATCAATATTGTAACTTTTATATGTAGAAAGTCGTTTTTTTCCTCGCATTCAAAGTAAAAAGTAGAGTGTTTATCGCGAGACTAAACAACCATAATGACACTCGAACTATAGCCACCCGCGCTCCTCTTGGGGTGGCTAAACATCTCGTGTCATTATAGCTTGTTTTAGTCCCTTGTTAAACAATATACTATTAGCTAGCGGTATAATTATACCGTCTTGACAGTAAGTTTGAAATGTCAGCATTGTAAATATTGTAAATCTACCTTTCTTCTCTGATCTTTTATGTACTCAAAGGATTTTAATGCAGTTTTTAACAATAGATATAGCGAAGGTTTATAATACATATATGAGATTCTGGTTTATGTACGGGTGTTACAGAAAACTCACATAAACCAAAGCGAAGCGAGGGCGGTTTCTAGTTAATTATGTAGTCATGTTAAATCCTTAAACGTGAATATTTTATCTTTTAGTGCTTATCAATGCATACTTTTCGTGAACAGTTACTGTGTGTTTTTTGCTCTGTGAGCAGTAAGAAATTCGTTTTTCATGTCTCATACTCTGATTCCCCATTGTTTATCTTAGAAGCGGGTTGAAACCGATACATATCCACTCTAGGGAAGAAAAGTAATTGCATGTTTAAATAAAGTACCAGGAGCGCAGCGGTAATTCGGAGGTGTAGCGCAACTTCGGTCACACCTCACAGTAATGTACTTTTAATGTTTATGCACTCCTAGTATTTGACGTTATCATTTCTAAATCGAAATGAAAAGTACAGTCATTTGGATGACAATCAACTATTTCCAGTGCGTTTTCCGTCGTCGCTCTCGGTCTACACGCCACCCCCCTGCTAACGACAGGATGTCGAACTTGTTCTAGATTCTATTTCAGTCGTACTCAATCCCCTTTGAGCTCTGTACCGGAATACCGGTGAAAACTTACGAATACGTACATTCCATACTAGCTATGGTCCGACTTTTAATTCACTGCAGTAAAATGACACAGCCAAATGTCACTCTGAGAAATAATGATACCACATTTATTTAAATAGTGCTTGACACGTTCACCTAACGAATGATTTGATCAAAGAATGAACTAAATATTTTATGAGCATTATATAGGTACTTAGCTAAGTAGATTATTTTATTACATTAAGCTGATCAAATTGCTTGCAACAGATAGTTAATAAAAAAATATGAGACACGAGTAAGCCACAGACTAAACAAAAAAATATCGCATTTAAGTAACATTAAAAAAAACAAACCTGCTCAATTCATAAAGACAGTGACATACTTAAATCAAGGGAGCTGTAATAATTATATAAACCAAAAACGTCAGATCACTTATTCATGCAATAGTAATTAGTTGGTTTAGGCGTTTTGTTTATTTGTCAAAATTTACATCCTTAGCAATATCACGCCACATATCATACCATTGACGTGTGGCATTCGGTACGCACGGCTACCCTGAGAGTTTTCGTTTGCTTACTGCTACTTAAACCCTCCTAAATATTAATAGTATTAATGTAGTGCAAATAACTCGAATGAACTACAATACATTGTTAATTTTTTCATTCATTCATTAGGCAACATCACTATTTTTTATACACCAAAAACTGACAACACTGAAGCTGTCATTCTACTGCACTGAATTAAAAGTCGGACCATAAGTTCGATTCGACGCATGGACGAATATTCCTCTGACGAGCACGAGTATTTGTTCGTGAATCTTGCTTTTTCTATGTACTTGGGTGGATTTTTTAAGCCATCGTTTTTCGTCATTTCGGTGGCATGTTTTTTTTTTTAGTTTTTGATGATAATTATAATTTTATAGGTTAAAGATTCAATTAAGAATGATAAATATACATGAGGCACCCATTTCAGGCCAGTAATTTAGTAGAAACTAATTTAAAAAAAAATCTCCACCGAAATGATGGCAGTGGCACCGAAATGACGGCTGCTTAGAAAATCATTGTGAAATTATATATTACAAACTGAGTTATAAGTATAATCGCGAATATATTATGTAAGAAGGCCTATTGAGTACATTAATAAGTTAACAGAGCATTTCTGAAAAAGTTAATTCGTAAGAAACTCGACAGTCCGCATTTTATATCAAAATAATCATTATAATGCTTGTTTTACTTAAAAAAACTCGCCACGGTCCGAGGTGGCAAACCGGCTTATTTTATCGAATTTTAAGCTTTAAGTGCATGAATTATCTTTATTTTCCCAACCTTTAGTAATAACTAGCAACCCGCCCTCGCTTCGCTTCGGTTTAAGTGAGTTTTCTGTAACACCTGTACAAAAAAACAGAATTAATTATACATAAAAACCTTCCTCTTGAATCACTTTATCTATTAAAGAAAACTGCATCAAAATCCGTTGCGTAGTTTTAAAGATCTAATTATACATAGGGACAGACAGCGGGAAGCGACTTTGTTTTATACTGTGTAGTGGTTTGCCAGTTTGCCTCCTTTTTACGCATTACGTACGCCATTACTTTCGCTTCGTAAAGATGCACGTTGTTTCTATTAAAGTTTGTTTGGGTTATTTATTATAGGTGTTTTGTTTTATGATACTCAGTGAAAGGATGATGGGCAGTTTTGTATGGACACTAGCCTAAAAACCAATAATGAAAGGCCATATGCCAATTTAAAGGTTTATTCATGTTCCACAACTTTTTATATGGCGGGACATCTTAAATCACTGTGTGAAATATTAAAAAATCTAGAACATCGAGACGCCTACATAGACGACTTTAGCATAATTAGGTACTTTGAAAAAACGCTGTCTTTGCATGGCGATAACTTTTTCCACACAAATATTTCGAACCACCTGCCATAGTAATAATTTTACAACTTAGAATTTGCTATTCGGGGACATATCGCTTGTCCTTATTGGTCATTAGGCCAAATTAGCCCACACTCCTTTAGCTCACTAAGTGTATGCGAACTATCTGGCGTTTCGTGGCGACGACGTAGGTTTGTTTATTGCCACTTTTACTACGTTAGGTGCCTATAGGTTTTGCTTAAATCTATTTATTTAGGTTATATTCGTGGGGTTTTTAAATATTGTCGTCTATCTGTACTCAAAGTACAAATGGCTGCCATTGGTTCTTATTGAGTGTTGTCTTACAAATTACCAACTTAATAAACTAACATGTTTTACATACAGATCGAAAGTGTGTGGACGGGTCGGAAGGGGCCGCCCAAGGCGTGCTTTTTCGAGTAAAATCGGAGAAATACTGGAAAAGGGCCGAATCTTAAGTACCCGAAACCGATATGCGTGCATGACTCGATGTATGAATGTGGAAGAAGCGAAAGAAAGTCAAGGTCGTAAATAGCAACTGGAAAGAAGTGTCGCTGCCTACCCCTCTGGGAAACAGGCGTGATTTCATGTATGTATTTATGTATATTTTACAAAGTATTCCTTTGAAAATAAAAAACGTAGGTAATTACGTTAGAACGCGCTCACCCAGATATAAAAATTGATTATAAGCGTAGAGATACACCTTTTTTTGCTGCGGCTTGCCTATTTATTTACGCGAAGCTTCGCCACAGTAAAGTGGTAAAATAAAACCTTGTAAATCATTTTTTTAGCGTACCTCCCCTACTGCACGTAACGTGGGGATGTATTTTTTCTCGTCTACCCCAGGCTTGGTCTTTCAAAAATGTGTTGTACGTTTGTGAAAATAACATTTCGATTTAGGGATCCTTTCATGAAATATTAAGCTTTAAAGCGCAAATTTTTGTTAGATTCAAACCCACCCCCACCCACCCCCCTACAGCCAAAACTACAAATACTAAAAATCAGACAAAATATTTTTGATGGAAGCGCATTTAACGGATGTAAAAGGAAAACTATCACGGCCAGGTAAACTTAAGTAGTTCCTACAGCTGCGACTAAAGTATTTAACGCTCTAAAGTCCCAGACAGACGTTCAAGTAAGTGCGCGTACTTAAGCCTCGACATGTCTGAGTTTACCTTTAGAAGCGCCGTGATGACACGGAAAGCGTCGGTGGTCAAGCGGCTTAGGGGTCGACTTGAGATCGTCAGGTAGGTAAGTACTTATTTACTATCCAGGTTTTATATTAAACTAGCGACCCGCCCTCGCTTCGCTTCGGTTTATATGAGTTTTCTGTAACACCCGTACATGAAACAGGATTTATTATACATATAAACCTTCCTCTTGAAACACTCTATCTATTAATAAAAACCGCATCAAAATCCGTTGTGTAGTTTTAAAGATATAAGCATACATAGGGACAGACAGCGGAAAGCGACTTTGTTTTATACTATGTAGTGATGTGGTTACTAACAGTGTCCATATTGGCTCACATAAATTGGCCTTTCGAATTTTTCTTTACGATTAGTGACTATACTCATCATTACTCGTACTCCGAAAAATTTTGCTCATACTTTTTTAAGTCATAATTATCGCAACTCATAATCCATTTTCTCAAAAAACGATTACTTTGAAAATTGTACGGTTCCATGAATTTTGGCGTTATAAATTCAGATGATTTTAAGTTACGATCATTAGTATTAAACAAAATTATGAAGAGTGGTCATTACATTGTAAAATTATATGAGATACATTTTCGGAGTTGCAATAATCTAATTTGCAATTTTATATAAACTTTGATGCACCCCCTTGGGGACTGACAATTTTTTCGGACAAAACTACTCTATATTTGCTTGGAGTGTACGCTACCATACCAAATTTTATTACAATCGATTCATCCGTTTTGCTGTAGTGTGACATACTAACTAACAAAGTTAGTTTCGCCTTAATCATTTAACGTAACCGCGCAAAAAAGTAAAACATAGTCTAGTAGTTTCTGAACCTATTCAATGCAAACAAACAAATGTTTCCTCTTTAATATTAGTACAGATTGATTTGTTAACCCCTCAAATGCTGAACGTCCCATCACGACAATCAAAAATCAACCCTAAGGTCAATATAGAGAGCAGGAAATCCGAAATGCGTGCGATACAAGGACGTAGAGTGCATGGGTTGCAGACTAATCGATAAGCAGATGTTAGTGACAAGATGTACAGTCACGAGATTAAAGGAGGGTGGGCTAATTGGCTTATTGACCAATAAGGACAAGCGATATGTCCCCGGATAGGTAATTCTAAGTTGTAAAACTATTACTATGGCAGGTGGTTAGAAATCTTTGTGTGAAAAAAGTTATCGCCATGCAAAGACAGCGGTTTTTCAAAGTAATTATGCTAAAGTCGTCTATGTAGGCGTCTCGATGTTCCAGATTTTTTAATATTTCACAAAGTGATTTAAGATTTCCCGCAATACAAAAGTTGTGGAATATGAAAAAACCTTTAAAATGGCATATGGCTTGTCATTATTGGTTTTTAGGCCAGTGTCCATACAAAACTGCCCATCATCCTTTGGTACCCACCTTGGGTCCAAAGTCAATATGACATTCTACAACAATAACGTTGAGTTTCCTAAAAGTAACCAAGTGACTTGACATCTCTGATGACTATGACGACTTCAAGCATGTCTTTTTTGAAATGGGTCCAAATTAACAGTCGGGTTTGGTTATAGAGTCGTAGGTAGGTTTACGTCATGTCAGATTTACAGACTGTCTAGTTCATATCTTACTAATAATGATGTTTTGCGAATATGCTATTAAAAAATAATTGAAATGGGTGCCAAATTAACCGTATCTCGTACTTTTAACTGATTTAAAAATCGTTTTTAGGGTATGAATAACATGCTCAAAATGATCTAGACACGAGTTTTTCTCTTGACAATAGAGTCAAGTGCATATTTTAACCTTTTCGGTTGCGTAGCTACTTCTGTTGCTGACTGTACGAACTGAACGGCGGAATTGAAAGCTCGCTTTTTTTTATTCATTTCACAAACATATTATCAATTTGCTAAATTTTTTTTTTAACAAAACTGGACGTATAAATTTCTGGTCTTACAAGTTTTAATTTAACTTGCAATGTATGTATGTAAGGGTCAAATGTTGCAAGTTAAATTAAACCCACTTCCCGGTTTACGATGAAGCTGAAAAGTTGCATACGCCTTTAGTTCTGATGACAATAATTTAATATAGTACCATCGAGCTGGTCTGATGATGGACACTCAGGGTGGCCATAGGAACTTCTAAATTACACATGATAAACGCGTCGTGTTCGGGCTTGTTAGAATCGTCTTGACAATTAAATGACGAATGTGCAAAAAAAAGTACAGTCAACCATAAAAGCTTGTCTCAAAAATTAATTTTTTGACGGAATCTTATTATATTTGAATTAAATTTAACAATAATATTTTTACAGCTTCAGAAAATAACGTTTTGAAAAATGGGTATGTTTGTGCAATATCGATTAGCAAGTGATTAAATACCGATAACAAAAGTAATATGTTTTTACCGAGTTGAAAAGAGCCTACAACGATTATTACCCTATTTTTTTAATTATTACACATAAACTCACGCCCTCATTCCCAGAGTGGGGTAGGCACTAGGCATAGCCACAGAATTACCAACAACTATGTATAAAAACTCGCGAAGATAAACCTGGATTAATCGCCGAATTTGTATAGATTAATCTCAGAGTAAGCCTTATTCCAAGTTTGGTGAAATCCGGACCGGTTTCAAGCCCATCGCTTAACAAGCCTTTATTTCCTTAGTCACCTTATACGACATCCACGGGAAGACATGGAGTGGAACTATTCAAAGACGGTAACCATACGGGGGACCATTTTTTGAAACCCTCTTAAACCTAATAAAATATGACGATTTTTGTTTCGTTTCGATACACCCCAAGCTGTATTATGTTTGAATTATCGATAGTTTATTAAAAAAAATCCAAAATATTGGTTTTTTTTTATGGCTTAGAGAAGACAAACGAGCACACAGGCCACCTGATGGTAAGTGGAAACTGTGACCCATAGACATTAGCATTCACAAGACTGCAATGCAATCCTAAGACTGCAAATGCGTTGCCAACCCTGGGGACTAAGATGAAATACCTTATGCTAGTCATTTCACCGGCTGTCTTATCCCCAAACCGGAACACAACAATGCGAACACTGCTTGGCGGTAGGTTAATGGATAAGACGGTGGTAGCGATCCGGACGGACCCTGCACAAGGTCCTACCACCCGCAAACATTATTTTAATGCAAACAATATTTTATCCAAAAACGAATCGTAAAATAAACTTTAAATAACATCCACAACGTATCGAAACATTGTTAAGCTTCAAAGCTCCGACAATGTTCACTTCAGGGAGAAATATGAACAAATTTTATATTCAATTTTACCGGTTCCGAAATAATCCGCGTATACTTTATTATACGCTGGTAACCCTATGACAAGGCCATGTAGGCCTTCCAACCTTCCATTCATTTGCTCGATCCCATTGATTCATGAAGAGACGTTACAAATTACGATTTAAATTATGTTCACTGTAAATTCCATGTAAATATAGCGAGGTAAATAAAAAAAATGTGCTAAATTTTCACGCTTATTCCGCTGTTTCAAATGTAGAAAATTTACTTAAATTGAATATGGCGGTCGCCTCACTAGAATTTATTTTTACGACGCATTATCTGAAGGCTACTAATAATTAATCTTTTAAGGCGCTCATACAAAAATGGTTAAGATGGAGACCTTATACAAATGAAGATCACTATCACTACAACATATTATAAAACAAAGTCGCTTCCCGCTGTCTGTCCCTATGTATGCTTAAATCTTTAAAACTACGCAACGGATTTTGATGCGGTTTTTTTTAATAGATAGAGTGATTCTTAAGGAAGGTTTATGTGTATAATAGATTCTGGTTTATGTACGGGTGTTACAGAAAACTCACATAGACCGAAGCGAAGCGAGGGCGGGTCGCTAGTATAGTATAAAACAAAGTCGCTAACCGCTGTCTGTTTGTTCCTATCTATGCTTAGATTTTTAAAACTACGCAACGGATTTTTTTAATAGATTTATATTTATGTACGGGTGTTACAGAAACCTCACATAAACCGAAGCGAAGCGAGGGCGGGTCGCTAGTAATATAATATTAAAACGCTTCGTTTAAAAACGATACGAATAGAAAGTTACTAGTATAACGTCAAATACTAGGAGTGCATAAACGTTTGGGAGACATCCGCGCTGTGTCGTGTGCTCCCGCCCCCGCCCGCCGGCTGCCCGCACCGCCTGAGATCTAAGTTGCGCTATGCCTGATATTATACCTCCTAATTACCGCTGCGCTCCTGGTACTTTATTTTAACTTTACTTTTTTCTCATGCTCTTAAAATGTTACTTTACTCTGCACATCGGGATTATAGCTCTTTATTGATCTCTAGGGACTAAAGTAATATTCTTTAATTTATTGTGGAAACTCCTAAACATCCAATCACGGTGTTTGTGAATGAAGGATTATCGCCAGTTTTCAGTGATTGTGTATGGACCATTTTTTGAGCGTGGAAATAACCTCAAAATGATAACTGTGCAAAAATATAAAATATAACGATTAAATTTCGTGACACACGATTAATGATTACGAACATGAATCTATTTAAAACTGTTGGCTAAATATGCAAGCGTCACTTTACAACAACAAAAATCGCGGAACAATTTTGTAAGAAACTTTGTTATAATCAATAATTTAGTATATATAGATTCAAAGTGAAAAGTAGAGTGTTTAACGCGAGACTAAACAACCATAATGACAATCGAACTAATACCTACCCGCGCTCCCGTACATCTAAAGCAGCGACCAAAACAATGCTTAAAAAACGGTGACGGTACGGAATCGCAGTGACGCGTCGTATTAGCACCGTTTTTGACGCACGCTCCCTACACCGCTGCCTGCTTAACGTTGCGTATATCACGGCACGTCAAAATTGACGCCATGTTATTACTATGACACATTCTTTTGTTTACGCACCTTCTGTGAATTTTGAGCACCGGTGTGGAGAGCATGCGTCAAAAACGGTGCTAATACGACGCGTCACTGCGATTTCGTACCGACACCGTTTTTTAAGCATTGGTGTGGTCGCTGCTTAACTTTATGGCTACAGTGTGGCAGGGCGGCGGGCGGTGTCGGTTCGTTGTGCGTTAAACTATCTTAACTCGTAGTTTTCAAACAACCATTATCTCCAAATTAGTCAAAAGACTAAAAAAATACTTCTAATCGTGTATTTGTAAAATTTCCTAACATTGTTTGAGAAAAGCATTAATTTGCCTCGGCGGAAACGAGGATTTCCTGACTCGTATTTTAGCAGGCCTCGCTATTGCTAGGCCTGCTAACCACCTCGTCACGAAATCCCTTTCTTTCCACGCCTAGGCAATAATATATGTAGGCAACACTCTCTAAAAGTGCTGAAGTTATCAAATTGAACAAGATAATTTGTGGTAGCAATTTTTCGAACCGTACAGTCAACCAATTTGATTCTTAGGCCACTATGGACTTTGTCAACGTGACGTTGTAAACCAAATCATAGGGAGTCTCTTATGTTTTGGTTGACAACGTCATTTTAACATAGTCCAAAGTGGCCTAGAAATCAAATTGGTTGACTGTACCTACTGTCCTTGAACAAAAAAGTCCCCTTCCCGAATAAATGATATGTAAACATATACTTGTACGCCACAGCGATGGCAAAAAACAAGATACGATCTGTGATAATTGTAAATACCTTTTTTCTACTCCTGTACTTTTATTAGTCTTTTACATAGTCACGAACACTATTATAAGAACATAGATAATATGACTTCAGAAAAGTCTATAACTCTATTCCCCATAACAGCTCTCGGTGTCGTAAAGTCGCCCTAACGATACGCCACAGATTGCTAAGTGTAGCCTGTTAATCATATTTCCATTCCGTCAATTTAAAAACAAAGTAAACCATAGACACATATTTTGTCATTTTCTTGTTTCCCGCTCGTTTGTTGTTCTTTACTTCGTTTGTTCGTTTGTAAGTTTTTTCGCTTAATTTTGCATTTCATTTGAAACCTAGTCGTAGAAAAAGTATTGTATGCAACGGTGTATAACTAAGTCAAAAAACACTCGTGGCGCTTTCCTTTACGATGTTCGCCTTCGGCTCACATCGTAACTCACGCCACTCATATATTTTGACCTCTCTTATACAACTATTGCATAAACTACTATTATGTACGCTTATTTTTATGCAAATAAACTATTCACTCGTTCATTCAAGTGCGAGGGGCTCGAACTGTACAACCCGGTTCACGCCCGACCGGCTACCATTATTTGTTGTTTCTCTTCAAAAAGAATGAAACACTACGTTAATTCGTATTTTTTTAAAGTTTACACTATAAGCACTCTTGTGAGGACCCAGGTTTCCGCTCCATAGGCAAGTACTGGTAAAATGCATTGGTCAAACAACCTGGCTTTCTGTTCCGCTGTAATGTTCATTTTGAAAGCAAAGTCTACTTTTGCGTAGGCGGCCCACATGAGACGTATGCGTCTATTTATCTCGTTCACTTGATTTTCCTTTCCCATCCTTATAAAGAAAGTAGAGAGGAAGCTCGCACACGGGTTTTGCGGGTGGTAGGACCTTGTGCAGAGTCCGTCCGGATCGCTACCACCATCTTATCCATTAAACCTACCGCCAAACAGCAGTGTTCGCATTGTTGTGTTCCGGTTTGGGGATAAGACAGCCGGTGGAATGACTAGCAGAGAGGCATTCCATCTTAGTCCTCAGGGTTGGCAACGCATTTGCAGTCTTAGGATTGCATTGCAGTCTTGTGAATGCGAATGTCTATGGGTCACAGTTACCACTTACCATCAGGTGGCCTGTGTGCTCGTATGCCTTCTCTATGCCATAAAAAAACACACACACACATAAAAAGAAAATCCAACCACTGGCTTAGGGTTCCACGTTTGTATGGAAAATAAACACGTTGCAGTTTAAAGTCCCGCTTATTTGGTTAAATGTTTTAAAACGAATCTATGTGAACTTTCAGTTATCTATGTCAAGGATAAACCGGCTCTCGACGACCTCAACGTTTCCAAATCCGGGTTGCGAATATACAAAAGTCGTTGTATTTGAAAATGAGTTACTTTGACAACTTAAACTCGGCGCTGCGATTTCGCTTGTCCGTCCGATCGTCCGTTGTTTTTGATGGAACAACGCCCCTGCACAGCTCTAAGACAGACCGTCTCCTCGAGTCAAAGCAGAATCAAACAAAGCGTCTTAGGCCCGTATTTATAAACTAATCTCAACTCTAATGCTCGTCTTGAGATGTGTCAAAAATGACAGTGTTCTATGGTTTGACGTTTACTTTGACGTATCTTGTGACGCGCATCTCAGCCAAGATGAGTTTATAAATACGGGCCTTAGGCACGACGCCCTGAGATCAATATCATGTCTGAACATAGTAACGAGTACTAACAGCAATAGGGAATATGGATGAATTGTTTTAATCGCATTTCTCAACATCGTAATTCGCTGCTGAAATGCTAAAGCGGCTCAAAACAAAAACAGACATAGTTTGATTTAAAACTTAAAGTATATAGCATTCTGAATTTAAATGCAACACAAAAACATTTTGATTTGAGGCCCTTTAGTATTTTAAGCAACGATATATAGTAAAAGAGATCACTAATATTAATATCAACCAAGAAATATATAGATAAAAGCACTTTTAACTAGTTGTACCACTAGACCGAAATTGGTAAGAACTAATTTCATTAGGTGTACCAACGTTTGATATAATTCCCATTAGCAATGTCATGACAGCTAAACTTGTATGTCCTAATTAATTACTAGACCTAAAGTTGTATAACCTATCGTTTACTTGTACTGATTATTCGTAATGAATTATCGATTAATAGACCTAATACTCAGAACTGTTTGAACTAATTATTATCTGAACGAAATGTAAATTAAACACCAATACTCAATTGGGTAATTTTTACCCATATAGGTTAGGTTAGGTTAGGTTAGGTTTAAGTTGCGACACGGCGCGAAGCGCTCTACCTACGCGGAATCGGAGCTCCGCGCACAACATAAACATGAAACATTTAAACATTTCATTTCATTTTATCTGTGAGAGGGCGTCCAAAGCGAACCTCATCTTCCACACTAAAATTTCCAGACTTGAAACGTTTGAACGACATTTATGCTAATCTCATTGATACCGTATTTGGTCTGTAAACCGCACAATTTTTATTCCCGGCGTTCGTCGTATTTTTACCGTTTATGTAAGTAATAAAACTTTAAATTGTACAGTTCATTTTGCTTGCTTGAAAAATAATTAAAAATTTACTTTCTCCATACTAAGAGAACTCTATCTATATCAGAAACTAATAACAATTGCCAATTGCTTAAATCGATAGCTTATGAGCTGCTCTATCACACGCTTAAAGCTTTGCATCTAGTTTTAATTAATGAAAGGTTACATAAAAGTAGTAAGTAATCATACATACATACATACATACATTAAATCACGCCTGTTTCTTAGAGGGGTAGGCAGAGACCACTTCTTTCCATTTGCTACGCTCTAGACAAATTTCTTTCGCTTCTTCCACATTCATACATCGAGTCATGCACGCACGTCGGTTTCGGGTGCTTAAGATTCGGCCCTTTTCCCGTATTTCACCGATTTGACTCGAAAAAGTACACCTAGGGCGGCCACTTCCGACCCGTCCGATTTTCGATCTGTATATCTCTTTCGCTACGATCATGACCAATTTCAAAAATGATAAAAAATTTCAAATTATCAACCTTTACAAAAATGATTATTTCAAAACGATTTAAAATAAATAGGATAGATTACAGCTAAAGAATCTACGAGTATCAATAAGTCCGCAGAGTGAAGCGCGCCGCGGACGCGCGGGGGCGTCTTTCAAGGTACGCAAATCTCTAACATAACAGATGTAGTGAATAATCCTTTCCCATCGCTTTTGGTCGGGATAACTTCGTATTTAGTGCCTACAAAGCGCTCCTGGGTTCGAATCCCGGTAAAAGCAGATATTTGTGTGATTTCGCTCATTGAATACAAAACGGATAAATTTCAAAATAATTTGCTCTTGCATTAAAAATCTTATACGAATAGATTCTAATTTTAAAATGCAACACTGACTCATTTTGGGATGTGTCCGTTTTGTATTCAATGAACGATTTGTTCCTGAGTTATGGATGTTTTTTATGACGTACCTATTTAAGTTTATATTTCTCTATAAAAGTATTTATATCGTTACGTGACCCATAGTACAAGCCTAGAGCTCAGTTTGGGACTAGATCAATTGGTGTGAGATTGTGTCCCCTTATAATAATAATAATAATTTATCTTGCTTTCTCAGTTGGCTTATTGATGGGTACTGAAGCTAATTGAGAAAGCTAGATAAATACGAACATATCCGACAAAAAACTGTGGGAAAGGATTATTCACTACTATACAAGAAATGTTAGGATTCTTTTGGGTGATGTCAGGATTTATTAGGACATTTAATTATTCCATATGGCAACTCCAAGCCCAGTGGGCTTCTCCGAAACACTAATAACATTAAAAGCCTAACCCCTTTTTTCGGACAGCGTTGCATCGAATTCGATCTGGGGATTAAACCTTCTGGCCCTCGTCGCCATCTTGATGTTTGTGTTTTACAATCCTTTCGTAATATTTAATAACTAAATACAAAGCAAGCTTTAAAAACCTTGCTTTTTGGAAATTGTTATTATACTAGTTTATTAATATTGTCTTATCTTCTTGATGGGGTCCTTATGGATACACATCGACCCTATGGGATCTTTTGTGTAATTACCCCTCTTTTAGCTCTTAATCCAATGCAGCCTCCACCCCTTCCAAATAGCGGATAGTGGAGTGCAATGGCAGTGCCTTGAAATCGTTTGGTTCTGGGTAGCCACGATCGAGGATTTTCATTCTTACTCGAAGGGCGTCACATTCACACAATAAGTGTTTCATTGTTTCCACCTCGCCGCATATTCTACAATCTGTGTTGTCATATAGGCTGATCTTTAGAATATCAAACTGGTACACATAATTCATTCCCATCATACCCCTTTCAAAAAACCGCCAAAGCTCCAAAATAAAAAACCCAAAATCTAAAATTTCACCTGCTTTCATGCGCATCTATAAAAACTCCAATCCCTTCAAATTTGGAAAAGTCCATTCTCAAACAAAACCAACCCCTCGTAATACCACATATCCTCTTTATTGGTCTGGACTAGCCGTTGATGAGGATGACAACTCAATCAGACGGTCAACTGGGGCGTTGCTAATGTACTGACTAGATAATCATCTGACGTAATTAACTCCCTTACGCACCGGCTTATAGCACTAAAGCTTAGACCAGCATCATTGCAACAGGGACTAAGCTACTTTGTCAGAGTCCATTAACATCAAACGGTTCCCGACTAATTGCAATCAGACACAGGCACTTTGATAGATTGGCGTTCAACACTACGAATATCGCTCTGCCCTCATAATAACCCCCTTATTCAAACTGTCTCCCTCTTCCTATTTTACTCGAACGGAGAGTGAATAGGACCGAGTTTGAAGTGCATTGGATAATGCAAACGGCTGAGTTAAGGTGGTCATCCCCTCGTAGGTGCGTCAAACAGACTAAGGCAGTTCAACAATTTGGCTGACAATCTGTGAGAATAATCAAGGTACATACACGCTGTAACCTTATCTAATAATCAGTAGTGTGTGGGGTCCGGTCTGTTCACAATTGCATTGACTTCAGCCTGTTATTCTAGTTCAATAAGTAATTAATAAACTACTGGTGTTTCGGGAATGAGCGGATTTTGTGCTCCCAGTTATTACTTTACAAGTGTCGATGATGGTAAGTAAAAGAAAACGAGGATTTCCTGACTCGTATTTTAGCAGGCGTCACTACTGCTCGGCCTGCGAACCACCTCGTCAGGAAAACCCTTACTTTCCGCGCCTAGGCAACAATGTACTATTTCCCTAATGGACTAAACAGAAGCATGAGGGGTTTAGCTCCACGTGCTTCTTTTTTTTTTATGGCATAGAGATGACAACCGAGCACACAGGCCACCTGATGGTTAGTGGAAACTGTGACCCATAGACATTCGCATTCACAAGACTGCAGAGCAATCCTAAGACTGTAAATGCGTTGCCAACCCTGAGGACTAAGATGGAATGCCTCTATGCTAGTCATTTCACCGGCTGTCTTATCACCAAACCGGAACACAACAATGCGAACACTGCTGTTTGGCGGTAGATTAATGGATAAGACGGTGGTAGCGATCCGGACGGACCCTAAACAAGGTCCTGCCACCCGCAAAAGAAGAAACTGTCAGAAGTTGTCTATTGCTTTAGAACTGAAGTTTAATTGAGACAGCGATCAACTTTTTAATGTTTATTGCCAGTCTAGTGCGCTTATTCAAGTGTTTCAAAAGTAACAAATAATATTCGAATGCTTTATTTAATAAAAATACTGAAGAGGGCGCCACTCGCATGATCGGTATCCATATAGACTCAATTACGCCAGAACTTCCGCATCAGTCCCCGGTAAATTAAGAGTAACAGTGATTTTTCGTTCGACTGATTCCTCAAAATTCGGCTCAATAATGATTGCACTGGAATACGCGGCACGATATTACCATTTAAAATTCTTGAACATTCACTAGGGGAAGCTGTTGTACCCCCGACCGTGAACATTTTTGTTTTTAAAAAAGCGCTTCAATTTTGCCGAATATGCCAATATTAATTAATGTTAATTGTTAAGTATTAACTTGTAACCCCTAGTGAGATTGTTTATCCGCACTGCCGCGCCGAGCCAAAGGGGTCTATGTTGTGCTCGATTCATAGCGACATACGTCCTTTTGTTCATCTGCGGCGTGTAGTGTGGAGTTGACTATTCATATTGTTACGCGCACGCCTGTTTCCCAGAGGGGTAGGCAGAGACCACTTCTTTCCACTTCCTACGATCTTGACAAATTTATTTCGCTTCTTCCACATTCATACATCGAGTCATGCACGCACGTCGGTTCCGGGTACTTAAGATTCGGCCCTTTTCCAGTATTTCTCCGATTTGACTGGAAAAAGTACGCCTAGGGCGGCCCCTTCCGACCCGTCCACTCACTTTCGATCTGTATATCTCTTTCGTCAATCCTTTCACCCATCCTTTCCAAATGACCGAACCATCGAAGCATGCCCTTTTCAATCTTAGTCACTACATCTTCTTTTATTCCACATTTCTCTTTGACTTTTTCATTCCTTACTCTATCAATCAGTTTCACACCACACATACTACGCAAAGAGAGAAAGAGAGTAGGTTTTAACAATTCCACCTTAAACATTGTAGATATATTATTTGAGGTCACTTTACTTTCACATGCTTTAGGAAGATTATTAACCAATTCCACTATTATGTATTCTTAAGTCCTTTTCCCGTAAATGTTTTTAAATTCAGGTTTCCTCAGTTTGTTATTAGATTTATCAATATTATGTTTCTTATCGTTAAGATGTTTGTTGATTTTGTCCGTAAACCGTTTGTTTTTATGCGCGAAACAAAACTGGTTAGGAGACAAAGCTTCATGTTTATAGTAAAAGTTAGAGATAAGGTTGCTAATATACTTTTCACCTCAGCAGCTCAAACAAGCAGGTTTTGCTGCTTAAAAACAGTGAGCAAAATTCAATTTTGCTGCGAGCGAGAGGCAAAGTAGCTTTTTAATTATTTTTTTTAAATGCCGTGAGCAGTGCTGGGGCTACTCACAACATTCGAAAAAATTCTTTCACTTTGTTCTGTCACTTTCACTTCGATAGGAAAAAAGCGAGAGATAGAAACAACTTGATTCGAAGTTCGATTTTCAAATTCCACACATAGTAGGCCCAAAAAGAAACGCACGTTCGGATGCACACATAACCGTAAAATTGCGAATAAAACTATCTGTTAAAGTTTGAAATGTGTTTATTATAACTATTTTATATTGTAGGTAAAATCATTTTTTTTTAACGTTTTGAAGACAAAATTAATGAAAAATAAGAAGTTATAATTTTGTTATCGTTTTAACAATCTTTAATTTCGTGACATAAACCGCGGGGGCAGTTTCAGAACGCATTTCAAAAATAGCGGGATTATAGTACTTAAAAAAAAACGTTTTTTGTTACTTTTCTGTTACGCTACGTTATCTAATTTCGATAATAGTTAGATATAATAAAAGTAATAATAAATAAATATGAGCGAGTCCAGTGACGAAGACAGCTATTTAATGTAAATGACGATGTAATTTTTTTTTATTTGTCCGCCATAGCCAATAGCCATAGACAAGGCCTAGTTAGGTTTTTTTAAAGCCACAGACTACATAAAGCCGTATAAAGTTGTATATGCACTACGGCATTATCAAGTTGAGTGACAGGTTTTATCTGTTTCATGTTTATTTTTTCCACTTTTTATTTTATTAGTATTTTGCAAAAATGCTTGTGATTGATGCATATGCAATCGTGTCGTTATTTAGTCGTGTATTCACCAAATGGTCACAACGGCAGACCTGCGTTGGCCGTACAGCTTCACGCTGTGTTGTTCTCGCTGCTGAGGTGAAAAGTTGTATGTCTCACACGAGACCAAAGTTTTTTACGTCTCGTATCTTTGAATCCTTCGCTTACTCGGGATTCAAAATTATCACTCGCAGCAAAAACCAACTTTGCTCTCTTGTTGAACAAATAACTATTTCTATTGTTATGTCTAGAACAGGAAGCATAGTTATTATGTATGCTTGCTATGTATGCTTCGATCTTTAAAACTACGCAACGGATTTTGATGCGGTTTTTTTTAGTAGATAGAGTGATACAAGAGGAAGGTTTTCATGTATAATAAACTTTGTTTTATGTACGTGTGTTATAGAAAACTCAAATAAACCGAAGCGAAGCGAGGGCGGGTCGCTAGTAATTGTATAAAGGATGATGGTCAGTTTTGTATGGACACTGGCCTAAAAACACAATAATGACAAGCCATATGTCCTTTGAAAGATTTTTTCATATTCTACAACTTTTTTTGGCGGGAAATCTTAAATCGCTGTGTGAAATATTTAAAAATCTGGAACATCGGGACGCCTACATAGACGACGTTAGAATAATTACTTGGAAAAACCGCGGTCTTTGCATGGCAATAACTTTTTCCACACAAAGATTTCGAACCACCTGTCATAGTAATAGTTTTACAACTTAGAATTACCTATTCGGGGACATATCGCTTGTCCTTATTGGTCATTAGGCCAATTAGCCCACCCTCCTTTGTATCGAGGTTGCTTTTTTAAAGTAAAATGACTTATCAATTGATTTCCCATAGGTAAGTTCATCAAGCAATGGTATATTACATTTGGGAAAATTATTTTGCGAATTTATTTTAAAGCTTTCAGACAAACTTATTAGCAATAAGTTTGTCTGAACCTTGGGATTTAAACGCCTTACCAATTTAATCGCCTATTTTTTTTAATTATTTATTTATTTATTACTAGCGACCCGCCCTCGCTTCGCTTCGGTTTATGTGAGTTTTCTGTAATACCTGTACATAAAACTAAGTTTATTATACATAAAAACCTTCCTCTTGAATCACTCTATCTATTAAAGAAAACAGCATCAAAATCCGTTGCGTAGTTTAAAGATCTAAGCGTACATAGGGACTGACAGCGGGAAGCGACTTTGTTTTATAATATGTAGTGATAACAAACACAAAGTTTACATGGTTATGCATTGTTCCACAAAACTGTTTGCACAGTTTGACTGCGGAATCTTCTGTCCAGCTTGTTGATCTTTAGTATCATTACACATAATATAAAAACCGTACTTAATTAGATATACACTAATGTATAATATGATTTTAATGTATAATATATTCACCCATAATTATATAATGAATATTGCTGTAGATATTCTTCCAGTCATTTCATTAAGAATCTGCCAAAGCTTTCTTATATACATAGCTTTCATTAAAACCAAACTTAATTGATTCCTTTGTGTAGGTAACGAAAGTTTCGATACACAAAGCATGCGATCGTGATTTTGTTTTCTATAAGCCTTTAATTATGTACAATATTTTTGAAAAAGACCCTTATCAATGTTACAAATCCATTGAAACTAAGTGATAGGGTTGTCGCTATTTATTTCGTAGTCAATGTGACGTTGACTACGAAAGATATTGGTCATATATCATTTTTTTTAAACATTTTAACAAGTAAAATAACAGATTTGTATGCTCTTAGTAGTTTTCTGAATAAATTTTGTTGTCTATCAATGTGGATCCATTTTAAATATGAAAACAACCAACAAACAACTCTCTACAAATGTAATTGGTAAATACGTCAGGTTATTAAAGTGTTCCACTGTGTTTTTATTGTGTTGTTTTTGTTATTTGAGCCTCCTGTTATTAAGTAATTTTAATATTACTCTCACTGCGCTGGAATCGGATATTTTAACTGTATTTCATACACACATTATTTCCTGTCGGTTGAAGTTTTAACATGGACATCTTTCTAACCATACCATAACCTAAAAATGCTCATTGATTCTAAATAATTTTAACTGGATAAGAATTAAATGAATTGTATACGACATACTTAACACGACATGCATCAAATTATACCTACATACATAGTCACGAGATTTAATTTGGTACCCACCTTAGCTCCAAAGTCATTATGACATTCTACAACAATAACGTTGAGCCTAAAAGCTACAATAATGACATTGACAACTTCCAGCACATTTTTCTTGAAATGGATCCCAAATTAACTATCGTGACTGTACCAACATGTTGTGCAGTGCCAACCCTAATTTTAATAAACTGCAACGCTAATAACAGGGTTTCATTTCGAATAAGTACTTAGGGCTGATCCCCTGTTAGGGTCGCTAAACGTCTATATCTATCTATACAGCTGGACACGGTTCTTTGTAGCAGGGCGCGCCGGTCAAATTTCACGCTGCCACGATTCCTTTACAATTAGTATGCCCCTGTCTGTTAATAACTTGATTGATCGGTTGGTCTTCATTACACGACCGCCCATAAAAAGATGTAACGTTTTCGGTGTTATTTATTCACTATAACCTCTAACCCCTTTCTTATAAAGAATAAGAATAGTTTATGCCATGCTTTGTAATTTATCTGTAAATGTGACATTTGCATCTGACAGAAAGTGACAATGACATAAACTATTCCAAGCTAATTCCACGTTTATAATTATGGGGGTAAACGCCTGAGCCGATTTAGATAGGGTGTCATAGGATGCCTTAATTGACAACATTTCATTTTGGTGACACCTGCAAATTACTATACGAATCGAAAGGGTTTTGCCTCCTGAACACAGCAAAATATTTATTTAGATTTATTTTTCCTTATTTACAAAATTACAAGTAATTTAATAAAAATATCGAGTTTTATATAGCGAGCCTGAATAAATACCATTGCCTTTTTCACGAGAAAAAAAGCTGTCATACTTCAAATTTGACATTATCACTATTTGCAGATGGATAGATACTTAGGGCCACTTGCACGCAGAATTTAACCCTGGGTTAAGGCACTAACTCGAGTTTGTCGACGTCAGATTCATATGAAAACTGTCATTTTAATTCGAGTTAGTGTCTTAACCCAGGGTTAAACTTTTCGTGCAAGTGGCCCTTAGAGAATTATCGGTTGACATGATACTTTTTTATATATAGATTGGACTAACGTAATAATTATGTCCATTGTGTCGTAGAAATGAAGTAACGCCCTTTTAGAATAAATACATCTTAATAAATTAATAATAAAATAATTATTCATTCTAAACAAAATTTAAAACTATTAGTGTCTTCCTCCTTCCAAACAGTATCTATAAAAGTCTTGAAAATTTTAAATTTTGTCAATTATAATAATAATAATAATAATGCCCTGCGGCGGATATGCCTTTCGATAAATGAAATTCTGCGTAACGATAAGTTCGAACTTCGAACGGCTTCTCTATTCGTAGCGATTTTCGCTGGAAATCGAAATAATCGTTACGTTACGAGCGTAGTGCCTTTGACATGTTATCGTGAACTTTTTAACTCGGTTGATATTACGTTGATAACATTTCACAGGTGATATTTATTTATTGGGAAAAAACATATTTAAAAATACAATTTTGCCTCACACATGAGCCGGAACAAAAAACAGAGTTGCTCAGAGAAAACAAAATTAAAGTAACGGTGATTTATTTAAAGTACAATTGGTTAACTTAATCAACGATGACATTAAATGTGTGTATAAATTTTATACATACATAAGCTCACGCCTTTATTCCCAGAGTGGGGTAGGCAGAGCTACAGAATTACTAATAACTCTAAAAACTTGTTAATAATTATGTAACCACATTTTGAGCAATTAGGCTAAGATGTTTTACCAGTGTATTAGTGACAGGTTACAAGCCCATCGCCTAACAGTACTACACACCGCTTTTATTTCCTTAAGTCGTCTTTTGCGACATCCATGGGAGGACATGGAGTGGCACTATTCTTACCCGGCAACCACGCCAGGCCGGTGACACTCCGCGCTATCGCCTTCAAAACGTGCTGCCCCTTGCAAGGGGCGAATGAGTTGAGTGTCACGCGAGCGCTCGTCACGACGCGCGCCGCCGTGCGCCGCCAAAGTTTTTGTTTGAATACGCACTAATACGAATATGACTAATCGAAAAGGCAAAAAGTATTGCATCGCATACGGGTGCTTAAATAATAACTCCAATGTCGAATTATCTTTTTTTAACCTGCCTCAGGATGACGAAAGGCAAGATTATTATTACTTAATATTATTAATAACTTCGATCCAGATAGGTAGTTACGAGTAGCTGGACTTAATTACTGACACAATCAGTAGGTACCTACAGTTTTGAATCCTCGACGCAAAAAGAGCGGCATAATATTATTTATTTTATTAACAACCCGTCCGCAGTTTCGCAGTTTTCAACTTATTCGGACCAAAAACCAGTTATCTACTTGCCTTAAACAGCGTTCAGTGTAAGTAAGTAGATCTCCCAGTACTAGTAACTGCCTGCTAAAACAAGGTCAGCATAATTCTGGATATTAGGTAAACACAACACACAAACAAATGGCAGTTTTTCTAAGTAACGGAGTAGGTAACGATAGTACTTGAGTTTATAACAAACAAAAAGTTTTAAGGTCTATATTGATTTGTTTATTTTATTTATTTATTTATTTATTCAATTAGTTAGACACACAAATAGTTGTACAAACAAATACAAATGGTATGTATAAAGAAAATAGTTAAATAGTTAGTACCAATTACAGGTGTGCAACAGTATGCACAGTCGGGATACAATAAAACTAAAAATTAGGCATTTATCACATTACAGCAAAATGTCTATTTAACAAATATTTTGAAGGTTAATATCTACGAGTAAACTACGTCTTATTACTTAGATGGAAAGGGAGATTGGAGCAAACAACAAACAAGTCGCGGACAACTTTTGCTAGCCCTCCAGGCATGAACTATTTTTTCTCGTCATTTAAGTAAGAACTACTTAAAAAAACTACAAATTATCATAAATTTAATTTGTTTTTTACAACAGCCACGGAAAGAAATAGAACAAGTAAGTGCCAGCCCTGGGAGGTGGGCGGAGTCAGTAAAGATCATGACGGGCGAAATAATGCAGACTCTCACGTCCCAGATTTAAGGTGCATTTTGCTTCGTTAGGGGCGCCCCCACTATCGATCGCAAAATGTAACCAAGGTCACTTCCGTGCGTGCACTTGTATTATTATCGTTCGCGCGTTCTGAATAGGTTTAAATTCGCATGTTTGATGTCACAGAGAGTCGCTTCTGTACTTGTACTATTATTTATTCTGTGACCACGCGGGGAATTTATACCTACATTCTACTTAAGAAAGAGCAAAAACGAAAAACAAAAACAAAACAACTTTCAAACATGGGACTTTGTCAACGTGACGTTGTAAACCAAACCATATCAAATGATCGTTGTAATCAAACATAGTCCAAAGTGGCCTAGAAATCAAATTGGTTGACTGTACATTGTACATTGATATGATATCTGAGGTTAGCTATTGTTACCTAATTCAGCTTTTTCTTTTATCTACACATATTTTCTTAAGCTCTCTATTATGCGTTCAAAACCCGTAGGCAAAGACCAGCATTACCTGTGGTAGTAGGTGACAGCTATGACAGCTGGATCTGTGTGGCAATGTCGTCACAACAGGGTAATTTGGGGAGTAAATGGAACGCTGTTAATTAATACTCCAACCTAGTCTATAACTGTTCTACGGAATTAAAATTTTACTATCAGGCATCCACGATATAAATTACCTATAAGTCAATTGTCAATCGATTAATTTACCGACGTTTTTCTTTCGTTAACTGACCCACCGTAATAGATCAAAAGTTGCCAAATGACTTGCGGTATAATAATATTTTTTGTCGTGAATACCCAGTTAGTCACCGTCACGGACCGATGAATTAAAGGATGATGGTCAGTTTTGTATGGACACTGGCCTAAAAACCAATAATGACAAGCCATATGCCATTTTAAAGGTTTTATCATATTCCACAACTTTTTGTATGGCGGGAAATCTTAAATCACTAGGTATGTGAAATATAAAAAAATCTGGAACATCGAGACGCCTACATAGACGACTTTAGCATAATTACTTTGAAAAACCGCTGTCTTTGCATGGCGATAACTTTTTCCACACAAAGATTTCGAACCACCTGCAATAATAATAATTTTACAACTTAGAATTTGCTATTCGGGGACATATCGTTTGTCCTTATTGGTCATTAGGCCAACCAGCCCACGCTCCTTTACATTGGAATTTATTTTGGATTACCTCATTTGAGTTAATAGAATATAATTTATATGGCGATTATTACGTCGCTGCACTTATTGTTACTATACTATAATTATTACAAGTATAAGCTAAAAACCTACAATCTAAAACTAGCGTTCCTAAAGTATTCCACAGCTTTTCCAGACAGGTCTTCAATACTAGGTGGTATAATTATTGCTCCCACCGCTTCCCTACACGTTATACCTGGGTGCTAAAAGTGCAATAAACTGGCAGCCGTACTGTCCCACTCGTAATCTCACGGCTTAACTTTCACTGCGAATCGTCTATCGTCTACCAATGCTCAGTAATCGATCACAAAACGGTGCTTTTAAGCGCCCCCTGAGTAAAAACCCTCCGGCCGTGTCCGTTCACTCAATATAGAAGGCATAAACCAAGCAAAATCGGAATGCTTAGGTACGATTGTCAAAGACAACAAAATAGACATCGTTCTTCTACAAGAGACCCACACAGCGGATCCTACACAGGTCTCACAACGAGGAGCCATCCCAAATCAAATTATCGGTGCCACCTACCATTAAAAATACAGTACAGCTACATATGTTAAAACACAGAATAGCATATTTATTTATTTATTTATTTATTTATTTATTCAAGGAGATCCAACAGCTAATCTAAGCCAATTATAGGTTCTCACAGATAGAAATAGGAAAAAACGTAGTGATTAACACCACAAAAAGCCGGCTCAACAGCGGCAATTCCGCTAAGCACGGACAAAAGATTAAACACTTAATACCTATTAACGGCAAGTACAGCTAAAACATCAATTAAAACACGGGTATGAAAGGGTCTTAACAGGAAAGTTCACAAATGGGTAATAAATAACAACATTGAGTTTATATAACGATATAAATGATTTATTCGGTGCTAAAATGTAAATTAATACCAATTTAGACAATTTTTCTTGATTCATTGAGCATGGTGTCAGGCTTACAAACCTTGACGCTGGACCACCGGATTGAAGAGAGAAGAGACCGCTCCCAATCCATCTCCATACTATTCATTAAAAGTAATATTCACCGAACAGATACTGATAGGGTAGGGTGGTATAAGATTGCGCGGTCGATAAAATTGCGCACACGTCATACCAGGACAACGGAGTGATCTTTGTAGCCAACTTCAGTTGTGTTTTATTTGCCGTCACAACCGGCATGTGCTCCCAAAATAATATTGGAAAACAGTGGGAAACACAAGAGATACGTAAGTACAAAGTTTTTATTCACTTTTGATCTAATTTTTTGATGAAATGAATGTGTTAATTTACAAAAAATCTAAGTAATTTTAGTAATTTCTTAACGTTTTTTCGCGGCAGTATCATTCAAGTTTCGACCTCGTAGGAAGTAGTTCGGACATTTTCTAAGAGATGGCTGCAGTGTCGCAATGTTTAGAGTGGTGTTGCAATGTGTAAAATTGCGCACTTTGGGTACGTGTAAAATTGCGCGCGCATATCTTACACGTTCCTATTTTTTGTAATGAAACATAAAAAAGAATTTTGAATAATTCAGCCAGCTTTTTATTTTTGTTTTAGATATTGATTGATTTATTATTTATATATTGGATTTTAATGCCTCGCAATTAATAATTCTTGTTTTTTTTTCAGAATTTCTAGAAGAGAAAGGAAAACAGCTCGCCGGGTTTGTTCTGACGAAGCTATCAAGGAGCCTCGTAGGCGAATTGATAATGGCGAAAGCCAAAGAGCCGTAGCTGCGTCTTTAGGGATGGCAGAGACTTCACGATTCCGTTTGCAACAACCACATTGTGCTACAAAGTTAGGCAGATTTGATACAACGTTTTCAAGAGAGATAGAAGAGTTTTGCAGGCACCTAAATACCTTAGATGATATGTTTTATGGTTTAACACCAAAAACATTGAGGCATGCAGCGTTCGAGTATGCAAAAAAACACCTTTTATTTGTGATTTGTGCAAATAACATAGTTGCGCAATCTTATCGATCTCAACGCGCAATTTTACACACTAGGGTGTACAAAATTGCGCAATTCCCGATTTGTGATTTTAGGTTAATTACTAACAAGATTATTATTTATTTGTTAAAATTCGTCTTGTAATATGTTGCCATAATAACAAGGTTAAATAAATAAATGATTGATCTCAGGTAAGATTATCAATTTTTATTTTATGAGCTATTGATTGCAAATTGCGCAATCTTACACCACCCTACCCTAGGATATGACCTAGCAGGAAAGAGTCAGAGGAATGTCCGAAATTGTTTATCTTAGAAGTAAGAAAAGTAATTGCATGTTTAAATAAAGTACCAGGAGCTCAGCGGTACCTAATAAGGAGGTGCGTAGCGCAACTTAGATCGCAGGCGGTGCGGTGCGCCACACAGCGATCTCCCACACGTCACAGCAATGTACTTTTAACGTTTATGCACTCCTAGTATTCGACGTTATATTTATTACCCAAAAAACTTTTTTTTTACTTTGCGTACGTACATACACATACATAAGCTCACGCCTTTATTCCCAGAGTGGGGCAGGCAGAGCTACAGAATTTCCAACAACTATAAAACTTTTTGATAATTCTACACTTAGGCAAAGATGTTTACCAGTGTATACCTAAGTGACAGGTTGCAAGCCCATCGCCTAACAGTACTACACGCCTTTATTACCTTAGTCGGCTTTTACTACATCCACGGAAAGATACGGAGTGGCACTATTCTAATCCGGCTACCACATTTTACTTTATCGAAATGAATTATAGAGTTTTTAACTCGGCTGAAAGTATCAATTGCATCCCTTTAACAATCTACTACGCCAACAAGGCGCGGAGTGAACGCCAAATTCCGCCACGATTTTTCCACCACTTTTATTCCTAGCTTTAACATCCACCGGACAAGTTGTCCGGTGACAAAATTAGACAGAACTCACGGATCTGCTGGTACGGAAATCGCTTTGTCCCCGCTTTGCAAAGTGTTCTTGATCCGCGCCGTGCCCTACGTACTTTAATGTTTACACTCTGACGGAATCGAACTATAATGTCAATTAAACTGTGCGGCTCAGTCGAACCCCAGCCATCGGATTTTACGTGAAACCTATTGCAGTGTCTATTTGCTATTCGACAAAAATGATTTTTTTGTAGAATACATCGTTTGAGCGTTTTGCGAGTTTCGCTTGATTGGAAACGGGAACGTTTTTAAAAAAAGAGACCTATAGACGTTTGTCTCTAAAGCATTTGTTCTCTTTATTCACTGAGAAAATTAATAAAAATTATGCTAATAAGTAGCTAAGCTTAAACGGTACATGGTCTTTTCTACGTCACAATTAGTACCAGAGTTAAAAAACCAATCGCTGCTGTTAAAAATTAACTGATCCGAAATCTGAATTATTCAATTCGGGCGTAGCATACCTAAAGTCTGTGCTATTCAGACTGACAATAACAAGTCTTCAAGTTTTGTCTTTAGATAGAGGACGAAATATTGATAAAAATAATATTACCTAACCTAACCTAACCTACCTATAGCTTATTTTTTTTTACCGTATAATTCGAATTCTGCTCGCATTTTAGCAATAAATTCTGTTCGCAATTTTCAATTAAGCACACTCAACCAATTCGATTCATAGGCCACTATGGAACTATGTCAAAATGAATTTGAATCGTTACGTCACTATGACATAGTTCCATAGCAGCCTTTTTTTTATGGCATAGAGTAGACAAACGAGCACGCGAATGTCTATGAGTCGCAGTTTCCGCTTACCATCAGGTGGCCTGTGGAAACTGCGACTCATAGACATTCGCATTCACAAGAATGCAGTGCAATCCTAAGACTGCAAATGCGTTGCCAACCCTGAGGACTAAGATGGAATGCCTCTATGCTAGTCATTTCACCGGCTCTCTTATCCCCAAACCGGAACACAACAATGCGAACACTGCTATTTGGCGGTAGGTTAATGGATAAGATGGTGGCAGCGATCCGGACGGACCCTGCACAAGGTCCTACCACCCGCAAGCCTAGTATTCAAATTGGTTGACTGTACATACAATTAGATATCAATAGGTTCTTTCAAAGCTGATATCTCTTTAAAGGCTAAACCGATTTTCATAAAATTCAGCTAAGAAGCACCGCTAGAAAACCTGCTTTAAAGTACAAAATTCTGCAACCAAATCCATTTAGCCGTTTTAGAGCTACGGTGCCGCAGACAGATGCATGTATACACACGTCAAACTTATAAGTTGTATAGTTTAGTTTAGTTTAGTTTAGTTTGTTTATTCATCAATGTAATATTACAATATTAGTTGCATTGCATGTCAAAAAATACGAAATTACATTGAGATCGTCAAACATAAATACTAATAATCAAAGAATACAAAAATTAAAAATAATTATAACAACAACAATTACACATCTAATAAATGGTCTCTCGTCCGATGTCAATACATAATATAATGTTCTCTCACGCCTTTATTCCCAGAGTGTGGTAGGCAGAGCTACAATATTACCAACAACTCTAAAAACTTAAAAATAATGATAATTCTGTAACCACACTTATGCACACTTAGGCTAAGATGTTGTAAGATGATTTACAAGAATTAATAAAGTCAACACAATAATAAATTTACATTTCCAACACCCCTCTATTGGCAAGGGTAAGAAAAGAGTCAACAATGTCAGTAACACAGAACTTCTTCAGGGCTTTCTATAAATAACCAATCAGAGCTAGCTAAAAGCTCAGACAGACGTAAATAAACTGTGAATCAATCAATATTTCTGTCTCCATCGTTCACGGGCACGTCGCTCTTCAAATACAAGTTGTTGAATACCTATTATTTTTTTTGGTGAGCTTCCTAAACTTGGAATAAGACTTACTCCGAGATTAGGTATAGGACCTTATTCCAGTTTGATCGAGTCCTCACTTAATCAGTTTATTCCAATCGGTTCTTCATTCACAGAGTTATTTTAAATCAAATGAATAACCAAATGAAAAGTAAACTTTACAAAACCCGACTGCACTTTTTGATATTATTAATTACTTAACCCGTTTACTAATGCTACTATATTCGTTTTTTTTTATGGCAAACGAGCACACTTTTCTGATGGAAAGTAGAAACTGTGACCCATAGACATTCGCATTCACAAGACTGCAATGCAATCCTAAGACTGCAAATGCGTTGCCAACCCTGAGGACTAAGATGGAATGCCTCTATGCTAGTCATTTCACCGGCTTTCTAATCCCCAAACCGGAACACAACAATGAGAACACTGCTGTTTGGCGGTAGGTTAATGGATAAGATGGTGGTAGCGATCCGGACGGACCCTGCACAAGGCCCTACCACCCGCAACCGCGTATAGATGGTCACATTAAGAACTTTCAAATGACACCTATATTTTAATGTTAATAAGACTTTATTTTGCTGACGTAAATAATTGACATTATGCCATTGTCTTTGTCAATTTTAACAGTTTAGGTATCCCATGTCACCCGGGACGGTGAAACGATTCTAACGAAACCACTTTTAAATTTCCTCAGGAGTTTAGAAGTTATGTTGGAATAAATAATCGTAGATACATACTTACATGAACCCTAAAAACATTAAACTCCATTTTTTGAGTAGTCGTGTAAAAATAACATGTCGTTGCTTAAATAAAAGAGCGCCACAAATCAAAAACAAATGTAGTTTGATTTAAAACTTAAAGTAAATAGCATTCAGATTTTAAATTCAACACAAACACATTTTGGTTTGTGTCGCTTTTGTATTTAAGCAACGATGTGAACTTTTTTGTTAATGGAGCAACAAAAAATGTTATTATAACTGATTAGTGGAAGTTTATTTAAATTCAACATACATACATACATACATACATAAGCTCACGCCTTTATTCCCAGAGTGGGGTAGGCAAAGCTACAGAATTACCAACAACTCTAAAAACTTGTTTATAATTCTGTAACCACATTTTGCACAATTATTTAGTATCGAAGAATATGAATCCGCCAAATTGCCCAGAACTACGGCCGATAGAAAAATACTGGGCTAATATTAAAACAAAGTTGCGAAAAACATGCCAACCGGCCACATCATTGCCCGATTTCAAAAGAAAGTGGATGAAATGTACAAAACTGATCACAAGTGAATCAGTGCAAAATTCTATGAGTAGCGTCAAGAGTAAAGTCCGAGAATTCTCTCGTCGTGCTCTGGAGAAACCTTAATTGTGTTAGCTGATCCATTTTATGTCTTTAACTTTCTTATAATAAAAAAAAAATGAGTTACTAGAACATTATTTCATTTTGTAAAACTTAATTCAAATGGCGACAATTTAATAGTACTCACCCTTTAGTGACAGGTTGCAAGCCCATCGCCTAACAGTACGAGTACGTAAGTAAAATTGTACTATTGTTGCAGGCTAGAATCATAGATGTGTAGTTTAACGGTTCTTCTTGTGTGGATATTGTATTGTTTTAGTGTGATTTTTTATAGGTTTAGGTCTAAAACAATTAGGGCAATGGAAATTGTGTAACTAGGGTAATCCGTTTAGGGATTTTCGATATTTTCTTTAACAAATTTGTAATATAACAATATTTTAGTTGTTACTAATTTATCTGTGATTTTTTATAATGTTTTAGTTAGGTAATTTATATATTTAGAGTGAGTTTTATTTAATTTTAGTTTTCTTTTTCAGTTATTGTGTTATGGTTGTTATATTATTTTATGTTGTTTTACTTAATTAAAGTATTTATATGTCGTTCTTCCCACTTTATTCTCAACAAGAAATCAATACGAGTGCCACTACCACGATATTTTTTTGTGCATAAGCTATAGTTGATAACATAGAGCGACCGCCGAGCGTTGGTACGAAAAGTGAAATTGAAATAGACACATGTGATTGATTTCTGTACCTATCTGTTCTGTGGTGCAGCGCATGGACTCTCTTCAGGCTTTTAGACGCAAAAACAATGTCCATGTTGGTTCACGTGAGACAAAGCCCCAACAGCATTCTGAACGCGATTGCGGGCAGATTAAACTGTCCCATTTTAAAGGGTACGTTATTATTATTTATTTATTTAATGGCGTCTACATAAAATATAAATAAATAAATAAATATAAGGGCACAATCTCACACCAATTGACCTAGTCCCAAACTAAGCTCTAGGCTTGTACTATGGGTACTAGACAACGATATAAATACTTATATACAGAAATATTATACTTAAATACATTAGAAAACATCCATGACTCAGGAACAAATATTCGCACTCATCACACAAATATCTGCCCTTACCGGGATTCGAACCCAGGACCGCTAGCTTCGTAGGCAGGGTCACTACCCACTAGGCCAGCGCGTCGTCATAATAACGTAATTTTGCCAATGTCAAGTATATAAGCAACGTTGTACGGGGAATCCTGTCCTGTCGTCGAAGTCTTCCAGTCATAGTCGTGCCCCTTGAAGATGGCGGGCATCCACTTCAATGGCTTGGTGTGATCTTGACCGCTAACTCATTTGGAACCATCTTTTCACTGTTATTCTATTTAATGCAAGTTGTTCATCAATGTTACAAGTTGTCCCACAAAACTGCCCTTGAAGGGTGCGTTGTAATGTAATCATGTATTTTACAAACTCAATTTTTAAAAGATTGAATGTTACTTCAGTATCGTCATTTTAGCCGAAAGACGTCCACTGATGGACGAAGGCCGGCCAAAGGTTTGCCACAAACATAGATCCTGAGACGTTTGCATTAATTCATCTTCATCTCCCCCTCTCCCTTGCAATGTCGCTTACCTGTACCAAATATAATGAATAGGCAGTTACCTACTGCTTTATAATGTAAATTTACTCACAGTGGTTGTATAGTATTTGAAACAGTCACACTTAAACTCAAGTATGTTTTTATATCGTTCACGAATCTTGGGTTATATTTTAACACTTAAAGTAAAACACTTCATTTTTGTCACGAATTACATCAACACACGCACCGACACTTAAAAAATAAAACCATTGTACTTATTTCACTTTAGTATTTTAAATACTAACAATAAATACTTATTCATTTTAGTCAACAGTAAAACTAATGTCCAATGGCCAACAACTTCAAACTGACAACCTTTTATCTACCATAAACATAGAGAAATTAATTTAGCCTCCGTAGCGCTGAAGAAAGGCGCCTACAAAAAACGAATAGCAAAATGTTCTAAGCATTTATTAATTAAAATTTACCTTCAGGCGCTCCCGCCGACTGAGTTTCAATAAAAGAAAGAAATGCATGCTGCGCTGTTCAATTCCGAGTAAACAGTAGACAAGCAAAAGTAATCAAACACCTTCTACTTTATACAGCTTTTCAGAAGCAGCTCTCGTTGATGAAGTCTATTCTTTGAACTTGTTAGCGTTCTTGAAACTGTACACTCGTTTTGTTAATTTACATTTTCCAACAACTAGGTAAATGAAATTTGAAATACAATTGCCTTTGTTTTCGAAGAATGGTTGCATCTTTCCGGGGACGCTTTATTGTTCGTGAAACCGTTTGAATAGAACACCATTGTAACATTACACTATAGTGTTCATACTAATGAAATTCGTTCAAATAAATTAGCACCGACTTTTATTATAAAGGTCGCTCGTGGACAAAGTTCCCCACAGTTTGACGCCTGAATAGGTATACTTAGAATTCGCGTCATACCTTGATGTGTTTGCCTGTGGGTGGAGGGTAGTGAGTATTGAATGCATAAAGTTGTGCGAGAGGATGCTCGCTTTGCTTCGAAGTATACAGGGTGTTAACGGGGTCGTGATACAAGTGATCACCTCTGTGTTTTGCCCGCGAATATGAGCAACTTTCCCTATGGAACCAGCTTGGAAATCGGGAAAAAAAAATCAGCTGCTTCATACATTTTGGTCGAGTACCTACCCCTGTTCTTGTTCTATGAAACAGCTGATTTTTTTTCCCGATTTCCAAGCTGGTTCCATAGGGAAAGTTGCTCATATTCGCTGGCAGAACACAGAGGTGATCACTTGTATCACGACCCCGTTAACACCCTGTATAATGTTATATATATATATATATATAACTAGCGACCCGCCCTCGCTTCGCTTCGGTTTATGTGAGTTTTCTGTAACACCCGTACATAAAACAGAGTTTATTATACATAAAAACCTTCCTCTTGAATCAATCTATCTATAAAAAAAAACCGCATCAAAATCCGTTGCGTAGTTTTAAAGATCTAAGCATACATAGGGACAGACAGCGGGAAGCGACTTTGTTTTATACTATGTAGTGATACATAAAAACCTTCCTTTTGAATCACTCTATCTATCAAAAAAAACCGCATCAAAATCCGTTGCGTAGTTTTAAAGATCTAAGCATACAATAGGGACAGACAGCGGGAAGCGACTTTGTTTTATACTATGTAGTGATAGTGATATCTATAACGGCATTATATTATGTTGTAATTTTTATTGTAAGATCATCTTTGTTGTTTTCTGCTTCATAATAAAATAATGCCACATTTGGTTGTAATTTTATAACTCAAGAACGGCTTAACCGATTTGCCTGATTTCTTTTTTGTTGTGTTCGTTATTGTCAGGATAAGGTATAAATGTAAGAAAAAAATTGGAAATCCCAACGGGAACGGGAAATTTGCCGCGGGGCGAAGCCGCTGGCGGGTAGCTGGTAGTGTATAATTGTTATACTGTGGGAAAAAACATTTCTCTTACAATCTAATGTAATCTAATTTTTTTGCTTTTATTTGTAATATTTACTTTGTATTAGTTTACAGAGAAGTTAATAGTATTGAATTTAAAACCTACCCGTATTACTGCATTATTATAATTGGGTTTCTAACTTCGCTGGAATTTGGAATAAGTACAATAACTAGAACTGTTTCAACGTTGCCTTGACGAACTTAAGCTCTGGTTTCCTAGGATAGCGGTGCCGTAATATGACGGCAGCTATGAATTGCCTATGATACTATTTGACATTACGGTGTCAATAACCGCCCTCTAGGAAACCGCGCTAATTTGTTTACATAGACAACGTTCTTTGTGACGTCATTCACCGCTATATTACGGCCGCTATATGACGGCACCGCTATCCTACGAAACTAGAGCTTAATCATTTTGGATAACACAATATTGAGAAATTAAATTAAGCTAAGTGCTTACAGAGACAAAAACATTAAAAAGCTCGATATATGGCAACCCGTACTTTAAAGTCAAAACAAAACTAATAAGCATGATCCTATATCCAAAAAAGCTTCCGTTTAAAAAAAAACACCCTAATCGGTTCCGTTCAAAAGCTAAGTATGTCACCACAAACGCATTCTCAGATACACAAAATGAACTTAACACCCTTCAAGTAAAACTTTATAACTCGCTTCAGTCTGCATTGAGTGCATTTTATCGACGTTTCAAAATGCAGACAACAAGATGCACACTTGATTTATTTATTTCTCAATCGCTCAAAGGTTAACTGGTAGAGATCCCTTAAAGGGATAAGTTCGCCTTTGTACATCCTTGTTATATATATATATATATTTTATGGCATAGAGATGACAAACGAGCACCCAGGCCACCTGATGGTAAGTGGAAACTGTGACCCATAGACATTCGCATTCACAAGACTGCAGAGCAATCCTAAGACTGCAAATGCGTTGCCAACCCTGAGGACTAAGATGGAATGCCTCTGTGCTAGTCATTTCACCGGCTGTCTTATCCCCAAACCGGAACACAACAATGCGAACACTTTGGCGGTAGGTTAATGGATAAGATGGTGGTAGCGATCCGGACGGACCCTGCACAAGGTCCTACCACCCGCTCAACAACAACGCAACTCGCTGCAACTCTAAGAACTTGTTGGTAATTCTGTAACCACATTGAGCACAATTAGGCTAAGATGTTTACCAAATCTCTTAACTAATAGTTAATAGGTTACATTCGTTCTTAATTATTCTAATTATTATTTTTAACTAAGTGAGTCATATTTGTAATTTTTTAAAGTACAATCCGTTTGAAAACCAACTAACCGTTTTATTTATTGCATTTCCAATTCATCCAAATACCGCTTCGATATCTGCGAATATGCGAAAATCAATGCCCGTCGTCCCAATTAACCCTCCGCGTAACTAGTATTTCAGATTTTCCACCAGGTATTTAATGTTTCGACACACGAACGTTGATTGATGGTGATGGGTTAAAGCAATATTATTACACAGTTGATCGCAGCCAATAATGGCACGATGCAGTTACGAATGCAATATTCCAGTGGAGAAATGGAATTGAAACTTTTATCTCTGTTATGTTGGGAATATGTTATGGTAGTTTCTAATATTAAAACCGGTAAAGGAAAACAGTACTTTGTAAATCATAAACTAGTAAAAAAAAACAAAAGTAGTACATTCACGAGATTTAATTTGGTACCCACCTTAGGTTCAAAGTCAATCTGACATTCTACAACAATAACGTTAAGTTTCCTAAAAGTTAAAAATGACTTGACATCTCTAATGACATTGTCGACTTCAGGCATATTTTTCTTGAAATGGGTCCCAAATTAACGCTCGTGACCGTACATAAGTAATTATTTGAATAGGTATTTCTTAGCAAGCAATTGTATTACTAAAATACCTTTTTATTTTCTAATCCTCAGGGCCTGCGTATTTTAAAAGCTTTTATTTAACTTGCAATGTATGTGTAAGGGTCAAATCTTGCAGGTTAAATTTGACCGACTTCCCGTGTTACGTTTTTGCTGTTCGAATCCGCCATCGGAGAATTTTAGAAAAACGCATAAGTACCTAATTGTGAGAAGTGAAATGTAATTAAATATGGGAGGGCTTTAATACACATACATACATACATAAACTCACGCCTTTATTCCCAGAGTGGGGTAGGCAGAGCTACAGAATTTCAAACAACTATAAAAACTTTTTGATAATTCTGTAACCACATTTTGCACACTTAGGCGAAGATGTTTACCAGTGTATTAGTGACAGATCGCCTAACAGTACTACACGCCTATATTACCTTAGTCGGCTTTTACGACATCCACGGAAAGACTTGGAGTGGCACTATTCTAATCCGGCAACCACACGCTTTAATATAATGTGAAATATAACACTTATTATCCGCTAAAACGTCTAGTGTAGTCACCTGAAGTACACTTTAACTATTTATCGTTATTTAGGTACCTACCTACCAAGGTATTTCGACCGAGCGAAATGTAGTTTTTATTTGTTGGATCGAGTTAAAAGGACAAGACGCAAAATGCTTATTAATCCAGGTCGAAGTCGGAAGATGATGCATACACCTTTAGTTCTGATGACAATACAATAATGTAGTACCTACCATCGAGCTGGTCTGATGATGTAGACTCAGGGTGGCCATAGGAACTCCTACATTACACATGATAAACCCGTCGTGTTAGGGCTTGTTACAATTGTCTTGACAAGTCGATGACGAATGTGCAAAAAAAAGTACAGTAAGCAATACAAGTATGTCCCAAACCTTTGTTTCTTAAAACTACACTAACCTAAAAAACCGTTAGGCATTGTTCCTAAAATGCTAGCAGCATTGCCACGTTGAATAGCAATGCTTGTTTCTTGTTTACATTTTCACTTTAACACTTACTCATTTATCGATTACTAGCGACCCGCCCTCGCATCGCTTCGGTTAATGTGAGTTTTCTGTAACACCCCTTACATAAAGCTGAATTTATTATACATAAAAACCTTCCTCTTGAATCACTCTATCTATTAAAAAAAACCGCATCAAAATACGTTGCGTAGTTTTAAAGATCTAAGCATACATAGGGACAGACAGCGGAAAGCGACTTTGTTTTATACTATGTAGTGATCAGTAGTCAACCACAGGTACAGGTTATTTAATATTCGTCATTTGTTTATCGCTTTTGCACATATTAAATTCAAGTTATGACATGTAAGTACCTATGTAGATCAAACATTTATGAACTGACGCGAGCTGACTGGACACCGAACCGCCGGCGGCAGCGTGTCGGGATTCGCTTTGGTTTGGCTGTAAGTAACAGCTTTTCTAATACCTAGACAGCTCAATGCGAATTTAATTTTCTGAACCCCTATTAAAAAAAGCATAAAATTCTTGTAAATGCAGTTGAAATGCGCTCTTTGCGTAGTATGTGTGGTGTGAAACTGATTGATAGAGTAAAGAATGAAAAAGTCAGAGAGAAATGTGAAATAAAAGAAGTTGTAGTTACTAAGATTGAAAAGGGCATGCTTCGATCGTTCGGTCATTTGGAAAGGATGGATGAAAGAAGAGAAGATTGACGAAAGAGATATATACAGATCGAAAGTGAGTGGACGAAATTGCAAGAAAGTGGTCTCTGCCTACCCCTCTGGGAAACAGGGGTGATTTAATGTATGTATGTATGTATGAACCGATACTTTGTCGTTTTTACTTATATACTTTACATACATACATTAAATCACGGCTGTTTCCTAGAGGGGTAGGCAGATTTCTTTCCACTTGCTACGATCTTGACTTTCTTTCGCTCCTTCCACATTAAAATATCATAAAACGATTCAATTTTAGCATTTTAATACTTACACCCATGGACAATGAGTCAATGTCATAGAGAATCACTGCTAAATGTGATAAAAGAGAATGGAAGGTATCTACTTATCATAGTTTTTCCTGAATAATTATAATTTAGTATAGACTAATTAGGCTTCTTATTTTTAATCAAGAAGTCTTAGTACCTACGCTACATTGAGATTAAGCAGAGATTTAAAAAAAATGCAATTGCTTGTTTAATAGACAAAATACATACTAATCGAAAGTATGAAGCCTTTAGAATATGCAAACGTTAGGTAAGTTTATTTATTATCGCAACCCGCCCTCGCTTCGCTTCGGTTTATATGAGTTTTCTGTAACACCCGTTCATAAAAAAAACATTTATTATACCTACATGTAAACCTTCCTTTTGAATCCCTCTATCTATTAAAAAAAACCGCATCAAAATCCGTTGCGTAGTTTTAAAGATCTAAGCATACATAGGGACAGACAATGGGAAGCGACTTAGTTTTATACTATGTACCTAGTGATAAATATTAAATTTGATATAAAATACTTTCTATCGAATACACAGCCCAATGAAGGTCGTTTCTATTCAGATCTCCTATTACTAGAGGTGCCTCTTTATAAACCAGATAAGTCGATTGGATAGTCAATTAACTTTAGTAGACAATGCCGCTTGATCAAAACAATCTACGAATAAAATACAAAAGACTAGACATTATTGGGAGCAACGACTTGTAATATAATCTATTTGTTACCTGTTTGGATAGTAGAGGCGTTTTCCATTTAAGTACGTGGGAAGTTATGACGTCAAACATTGCTGTGTTTTAAGATGGTTTAAAGTTAAATCAACCAGACACATCGTGTAGGATGTTAAAATAAAGGGGTTCGTGAACTGATTCTAAAAATAATACGATATTATGTTTCTGCCACTCTTTGGCTAAAAATAACAAATTAATATATCGAATTTTGATCTCTTCTTAGTAAACGGCATAATAGGGTAAATCGTCAATAACCGGCCACTTTAGAAAGTGTCATTTAGTTACTAGCCATCAAATTTTAGTTTAGTTTTAGTTAGTAAAGATTCTTGGACAGTACTCCGGGCAATAACTCAGGCAGGATCTAGGTATTCTAGTTTAATCTCAAGAATATCTCTTGCTTTACACATCATCATCATCATCATCATTATCAGCCGCAAGACGTCCACTGCTGGACAAAGGCCTTCCCCAAGGTTTTGCACAACTTTTTTTTTACACATTTTATTGCAAAGTGGCCAGTTACCGGAGGGTGGCCAGTAATAGGCGATTTACCCTATTTAAAAGTAAAATGTACAGCAAATGTGTCGACAAAACTTGTAAACGTAATTAACAACTAGAAATATTATAAGACGAAACATTCTGCCCACTCTAAGGCCCGTATTAATAAACTCATCTTGGCTGAGAGGACCGTCATAACATAAGATACGTCAAAGTAAACGTCAAACCATAGAACACTGTAATTTTTGATGCATCTCTAGACGAGCATTAAAGTTGAGATTAGTTTATTAATACGGGCCTTACAAGCCTAAAGAACAAAAGAATGTGCCAAATGGATCAATTCTGATACAAACTCCGTATATTCTGTAAAGGGGTAAGTGTTGTCTTTGTAAAAGTCATTTAAAGTTATTTGGTGCTATCTTTGATGATTTTTAGTAGGTATAAACACTGTAGTCGCCTGGAACTACTTAAGTCTACTGAGTCCTGATAATTATAAATTAAATTATTATAAAATCGTTAAGTATATGCGCTTTCATTAAAGATATTTTTCAGATTTTTAGTATTTATAGTTTTGGCTGTATGGGGGGGACTTGACTCTAACAAAATTAGCGATTTAAAGCTTAATATCTCATAAACGCGTTCCTTAATCAAAAAGCTGTACTCGCAAACCCGCAATATTTTTGAAATGCCTATCCAAAAACACCCCACACTATGGGTCAGATAAGAAAACAAAATACATCCCCACGTTACGTGTAGGACAGGTATACTAACAAAAATTCAAGGTGAATGAATGAATGAATGAATAAATGATATTTATTTTCCAAAGTAAGTCACAGTATACATTGCATGTTATGTCAAAAGCACAAGAATATATACATAAATTTTAGTATAATCAAAATAGAAATAAGAAGTCAGGAATTCCTACACAATCCAGGCAATAAGGCTATGGAACGCTTTGCCTACAGAAGTTAGGCGTGCTCAGTCTATTTTTATTTTTAAAAACAAGTTAAAGGAATACTATATATTGCTTCCGTAGTTTTTCTATGATTGCCTTTACTTTTATTTTTACCATCCTATGACCTCGTGTATTATCTTTGTTTGGCTGATTTCTAGAATTTATGTATAAGTATATATTTTATATTTGTATAATAGTATGTATTTTATTTAGCGTGTATTTAGTATGTATTTATTAACTAATTTACTTTGTTTATGTGTATATTTATATGTACTTAGTTTATATTTGTGTAAGTAGTTTTCACAATATCAGAAGTGTTTCTTGTAGTTTAGTTTGAGTTCTGTATAATTTAGTTTGCACCGCCTGCCATGTATTTTTGTTTTTATTATTTCTCTGTCCAAGGTTGTCTGGAAGAGATCGCTATTTAGCGGTAAGACCGCCTGTTGTATACCTATAGTTAAAATGTACTGTTCCGTGTTTTGTTTTCTTTTGGTGTTCAATAAAGAGTAATTGTATTGTATTGTATTGTATTGAAGTCAGGATAACAATAACAATACAGAACTAAGAAGTTAGCGGCCATTCGTAAAAGTGATAAATTATGATAGATCTATACAAAATAAACATATTTTGTTATGTAATGTAATACTCTTGAGTGCATCGGAGCCGAGATATTTAAATATTCATACCTAGTGGTAGTTTTGGGGAGTTTGAAAAAAAATAGCACAGCCTTGACTTTTTCTTCAGATTTGGAAAAAAATCCGCACGCTCATTGTGATCATCATTCTGAACAATAAAAAAATAGTACTCCCGATATGTCCCTAAAAATATGTATGGAATTGTCCGTTTTGTTACCAAGAACCGTATTGGATTTTGATAACAGACCGGAACAATTCCATACATACTTTTGGGGACATATCGGGAGTACAAGTTTTTCTTGTTCAGAATGATGATCCCAACCAACGTGCAATTTTTATCCCAAATCTGAAGAAAAAGACAAAGGTGTGCATTTTTTTTAAACTCCCCTTTTAGTACCATGATCTTCAATATCTCCGCTCCGTAATTATTTAAATTTAGAGGTCAGATCAGATTTATGTGTATTTAGAGGTCCATTAAACTATTATTCTCTTATAATCAGTCTCCCATAGTCCCGTGACTCCTCACTTGATGACATTGGACATGATAAATGGCTTTTCAATCACATATTATTAAACTCCCCCGATTGGAAAGTGATTGAGCAAATACACGATGAAATCGTTCAAATTACGACCGTCATTTTGAGAGCTTTGAACTGCGGAATGGCCTATTCGATTTTCAGTAAATCCAGCAAATCAATCGCCAATCAGAGTAGCTTCCTATTTAAAAAAACCGGGCAAGAGCATGTCGAAACATGCTCTGTGTTGGGTTCCGGAGCCGTTGCGAAAAACACAAAAAAAACTATGTCAAAAAACCACATGTATGAACTGATTTTCTATTTAAAGTTATTGGGTGATTTTTAGTAGGTATAAACACTAGTCGCTCGTATCTCAAGAACAACTTAACTACATATCCTTTTAAATTCGTTATATGCGCTTTCATTAAAGATATTTTTCACTTGACTTTAACAAAATTATCGATTCAAAGCTTAATATTTCATAAACGGATCCCTTAGTCGAAAAGCTGTTTGAACAAACCCGCAATTTTTTTGAAATACCTATCCAAAAACACCCCACACTATGGGGCTGACAAGAAAAAAAAAATACATCCCCACATTACGTGTAGGAGAGTTAACCTAAAAAAAAAAAACATACATTTTATTTTACCGCTTTGTTGGCGTGACTAATATGTTTATTCATGCCAAATTACAGCTTTCTAGCTCTAAGAGTCTCTGAGATAGGCTGCGGACGGACGGACGGACATGGCGAAACTACACTCACGAGCAAAATAATCGAATCAATGTTTGGAATTTTCCGCCCAATATCTTATTTCTTTCTCATGCGATGCTAAAAAATTTAGTACCAAATTAAAGCAGATTTTATCACCTTTCAATTGGTAATATATTTTTCAGGATCGCATGAAAAAGAAATAAGATATTGGGCGGAAAATTCCAAACATTGATTCGATTATTTTGCTCGTGAGTGTATAAGTTCGTAGTTTGACTACGGAGCCCTAAAAAACGCGTCAATATTTGCTAGTCTGGTTTGGCAGCCATGATCCGTACGTTACTGAAAACAACCCTTTTGTTTGCATGGGGTATAAAACCTTTGTAACTCAAACAAAAAGGTTTTTACTATTAATTAAAAGAGTGAAACGAATGTCTGACTCCCAATAGCTACAAATAATCTCTATTTGCTTTAATCGCTGTAGGTACGTATTAAAGGTTGTTTATAGATTAACTGTGATTAAAGATGCTGCTGTCACGTTCTTTGCTATTGCAATAGAATAAGACAAGACGGCACTAAACAAGTATTCAATTTAACTTACGTCTCTGTGTGCGACAGTGTTTTTACATACTTTACCAGAAGCTGCTGCATACCAAAATTAGGTAGGTACTTACATAAAAAAATATCTCTAATAGGTAACTAAATATTCTACCAATGTGATGCCATCGTTTATTAACATTCATACATTTCAGGGGACATTTATTTTAATTCAATTATGTCCTATAAGTAATTAAAAAGAAGAATGAATATTTTAGAGAAAGGCGTCGGCCAAAAAGCGCCCAAACTATTACTCATTCGGTGGCAAAGACAATCTTAAAATCTCGCTCTACCCCGACAGAGTTTGGCCGGCGCCGTATAATACCTACTTCTGCTGAAGAATGTGTCAGTTATTGTCTATCTATTATCTATAGGTATTTCGTATATTCTCATACTAGCGACCCGCCCTCGCTTCGCTTCGGTTTATGTGAGTTTTCGGTAACACCCGAACATAAAACAAAGTTTATTATACATGAAAACCTTCCTCTTGAATCACTCTATCTATTAAAAAAAACCGCATCAAAATCCGTTGCGTAGTTTTAAAGATCTAAGCATACATAGGGACAGACAGCGGGAAGCGACTTTGTTTTATAATTATGTAGTGATGTAGTGATGTAGTGATTAATAATAACGATTAAATTCGGACGTTTCCTTTAATAACAAATTCTGGAACCAAAGATGAAAACTAATCTCGGCCATCTCCGATATCGTTAAACGCTTTAAATTATTATACTTATTTATGTGTACCTACTTGTAGTCCTCTCAACCAATTCATAAATTGGCCAGTTGGTTGACAGGTAGAGAGTGTAGGAACTGCATTATGTTATGACAGACCAGCCATTTATACTTCTCAAAATTGTACATTAAAACTTTTCAATGTTTGGGTAGGTAAGTACATAATAAATAAATAATCAGCCTGTGTAGTATACAATTCCTGGTCAGTTGCCACAGATTTTAAGGTGTACGTATGAAGTAAAGCTATTCAGCATGATCACGCATGATTTCGTAGAATGTAACGGATAACCCTGATAATGGCCCAATCTTTAGATAAACTATTATTAATTGCCGCAAGCAGTTGCTATAAAGACATGTTTGGATACAAATACAATGTGCATACTGGCGCCATCTAGTGGTGCAGGTAAGTTTCATGCAAGCCATAGATAACATAGTTTTCATTTGGTCCAAACGATTAAAATGAGTTTTATCCATATCGGCTTGTTTGCAAATACTGTTTTTGTTTCTTTATTGTTATGCCTAGTTATAAATATTATTTTCCATATAGAGAACCATGCGCAACGGAGACAAGAATGGCGTAGCTCTGCTCTCAAAGTTGCGTCTTTATTTATTTCAGCGAGTAGCGTGGTTTGTAATTAACATACTTTATCTTCAACAATTGAGCTTTGTATCGATTTCTAAATAAAACTCCACTATTGCTTTTTTAATATTATTTATTTATCTTGTAGATTAAGTACAGGTGCTCAAGTTGGACCGCTTAATAGTTCTCGGTAACATTTATCGGTAGCGTTGAGTCTGTGGTGTGGCTGTATTGTTGTCTAACTAGAAGGTCTATTAATTTGATCGGCTTTATAGTGAATTTAAACAAGTTTTCTGTGTGTAACAATGTCATTTATAAATGTATTATAGCACAAAAACTCGTATATTAACGAAGTAACGATGTTTCGTTCTCCAAAGTATACCACAATCATATCAATAGTGCCCGCCGTGCAAAATGGCTTCGAACTTATAAATCTCAATTTCTTCGAGTTGCAACCAGATTAGAAATCGAAACAAATCAAGTAAGTGTTTAATTTAGTATTTTTCACTGGTGCGTCGTAATTTCATGCTGTATTACCCACATTGAGTTTGCCAGTTTTGAGGTTATGTATTGATTTGACCTATATATCTGAAAGTGGGTCACCGCGACGGTCGATATATTGATGGTCGATATATATATTTATCAAGACTTATTTTATAGGTGTGTGTACATAATGTCTAAGTACAAAACATTATTTATTTAACAGTAACTGAAAATATACATATGAAGATTAAAATTTAACTAAAAGTTAAACTTTAACTTTAAAAAAGTCTGTTTTCTGGCTTGCTATATAATTATTTTTAATTTGAAATGACTGACTGCTGAGTTTCTTGCGGCGTTTCTTCTCAGCAGTGTCTCCTCTGGGGAAGCGCTGGTAGATTCTTGACGTGTAAAAGTGCCCGTACGGCCTACTTACTGAAGACATGTCTTTTTATCTTTATTAATTTATTTATGACACAAGCAATAAGCTTATGCGTGCATATAATTAATTAATTTATTTATTAAGGGTATCAACAGCACATTACAAATCATATAAACAGTAAATTTAACAAGACAATAGTGTCAATGACAGACATTCACCTTTGAGCTATGAATAAAGAACAAACAACAACTACCAGATACATGCAAGTAGTTTACAAGTTTGAACATAAATAAAGACTCTTTAAATATAGGATTGTCAAGCTGCGTCCACGGTATGTTACAACCCACAACAAATTTCACGAGCTCACGATTGAAATCATACATGTTATCCGTGTGTTTATCGGACGCAGCATGTTGTGTCGTGTTGCACCAAACTTCGTTTGGGCGAAGCTTGCGTTGCACTTGGTGCAAAAGCACGTTGAATCTGGAACCTCTATAATCTGCATTATTTTCTATCCACGAAAGCACGAGTTCGTAATGAGCTTTTATTTGTGGAGGCATGTTGGTTTGATTTTACTATTATATTGTATTTTGAAAATGCTATTGCATATACGTAAATTATTATTATTACTGTTTATTTATTTAATGGCGTCTACATAATAACGTAGTTTTGCCAATGTCAAGTATAATTTAGTATAAGCAACATTGTACGGTGAATCCTGTCCTGTGTTCAGTCATAGTCGTGACCCTTGAAGATTGCAAGCTTCCATTTCAATGGCTTGGTGTAACGTGAACTTGACCGCTAACTCATTCAGAACCATCTTTTCACTGTTATTTTATTCAATGCAAGTTCTTCATCAATGCTACAAGTTGTCCCACAAAACTGCCCTGGATTTGCGGAACAAATTCAACAATAAAATAATTTACATTTTTTTTTATAATTGGATAGATGTTTTCAGACCCCCTACGTAAATTACATACTCGTAAGACAAAGGCACGGTATGTATGACAGACATTGAATGTCACATATCAATCATGACGTTCGATATCTTTGAAGTATTTATCATCAACGTGTGTAAGAACTTAACTGAAGAGGTTGATAATTTTCTGAACATTATATTTGATATTATACTAGACTAGATACATACATACCGTCACTCCTTCATCCCAGAGTGGGGTAGGCAGAGCTACAGAATTACCAACAACTTTAACAGCCAGTTGTTAATTCTGTAACCACATTTTGCACAAACAGGCTAAGATGTATTATTATTATTATTATTATTAGCCCGGAATGTCCCACTGCTGGGCAAAGGCCTCCTTCCCATCCTTCCACGTAATTCGGTTTTGGGCAGTTTCCCGCCAATCGTGCTGAAAGGCTTCTAGCTCATCTCGCCATCTGCGCCGGGGTCTGCCACGTAAGATGTATATCATGTGTATATTAGTGACAGGTTGCAAGCCCATCGCCTAAAAATACTACAAGCCTTTAATCCCTTAGTCGTCTCTTACGACTTCCACAGGAAGGTATGGAGTGGTACTATTCTATTCTGCCGGCAACCACACGGCCAGACGGACTAGATATTACCCACGGCTTCGTAAGCGTAGTTAAATTAAATGTTTCGTTCGATCGAAAGTGACAAAAAACAATGAAATTGCGAGCAATAGAAAATATGAACACGAGTGGTCCATTTTGAATTCTATCAATAGAAAGTATCATTTGACATCTGTCAAACCTGTTAAAACTGAAACGTAAAACAAACCTAGCAACGCCATAGACATCCACAGACGAGAAAGCGTTTCATTTTTCCTAAACTTAAAAATGTAATTCGCAATGAAATAACAAATTACTGGTTATAATTTCAAGTTTTGTTAGCTTCACACATTTATTCGCATTTAAAATATGAATTACATAAAATCGATAAAACATCGACTTTCTGCGTGTAATGAAACACGTTCCAACGCAACAATACTATACAGGGTGGAAAGATAAATCGAGCCCTGGAGGGAAACTACCTTAAATCCTTAAGTTGGCTCATTTTACTTAAGGGAGACATTCCTTTATTTAAACAAAGAAATAAAACTGTATTCAAAGATTTTGTAAAATTTTATTGTCTCCCCCGGAATCGAACCGGCTAAGAATAAAAAAATAAACACTCGCTATGATTAATGTTAAATTTTAGTTTTTATTTGATTCTAAGACTGAGTGTATCTTAAAGACTGTATCGTTTAGTATAAATACAACTTTACGTAGTCATCTTTCTTTGCTAAAGTATTTTTTAGATTAAATTGTACATGTGTTTAATTAGTGTTTTTATTAGGTACACATTTCATCCTGCGGGCTCGACTTGAGGCATATGGTTTAGTCAAAATTTACCGAATCCATCTGAGTGATGTTAACGAAAGTGGACAAATAGCAAAAGAAATTTTACTGTTTGCGAGCTAGACAACGTAACCAAAAAAAAATATCATACTACGCAAACCATAATTACACAAGATTCCCAAAGTAAAACATCTGAGCATTCTCTTTAATTTATTTTTAATAAAAAAATGGCATGGATGGCGGTGGGCGGTGGCCATTTTGAGAATATGGCATATTACTCATTACAACTCCGACTTTGACATCTATTATAACTATTAAGAAGCGTTTCTATCGACGTGTTTTACCGATGGTTGGACGCCACGATTGTCCATTGTGCTTGGGTCTGGCTGAGACCTTTGGTTTGTCTCCCTCCTCCCGCTCGCACCAGATATTGATGGGAAACCAAAACATTACGTAAAAAGTCGCTTTTGTGTGAAAGTAAAAATCGATCATATTTATTCTGAGGATGCTCATTCGGGTAAACATGAAGGGGACACTTAGTTAACATGTTTAGGCTGTATATCAACCTATTGCATTTTAAAATTGTACTTTAGGAGTTGCTGAAATACTTCAAATTGAGCTCAATAGGCTTGTCCGAAATATATTTTAGGGACGATTTTGAAAGCATCATAAAGTCTCTAAGACACAAAAGTTAACCATATTATATCAGATGAAATGGTTAAAAAACACCTTCAGGTCATATCCTCAGAACATTGTAATTCAAAATAATACGAATGTCAAAAGTTACACTAGGTTTTGTATGTATTTATACTAAACGATACAGTCTTTAGAGACATTTAATTTCGAACAATAAACCTATCAATTAGAAGAATAAAATAGCGAGATTTCAATTTATAACTTTCTAGCTGGTTCGATTCCCGAGAGAGTCAAGAAAATTTTAGAAAATCTGTGAATGCAGTTTTGTTTCTTTTTAAAAATAAAGGAATGTCTCCTTTAAGTAAAATGAGCCAACTTATAGATTTAAGGTAGTTTTCCTCCAGGGCCCGACTTATCTTTCCACCTTGTATACTAATGAGAATCTCAAAAATATGGAATTGGGTAAGGACCAAAAAGTTGTCCACGCTAACTCAATCAATTAAATTTTCAATGAAACTTTTCCGTTGTGACACGAAATTTAGCCATACAAATTGTAGGAATACTTTTCGTCGCACAAAGGAACTTTTTTCGTCTTGGTCGTGTTTTTATGGTTAACTGCGCTTAACTGTAGTCCAAATTTTTGGTCCTCAGCCAATTACGGCCTTTTCGAAAATAAAACTTGAAAGATTGTCGCATTCAATTGTTTTCGTTTGAAAGTCAAAATCGGTCCCTGTTCTGTTTTTGCTCCGCGTTTACTATAAATTAACTAACTGCGCCGTACTCAGAGACGTCTATTAAATTTAATACTTGATTAAAGATGCTGCTGTCATATTCAAAGAAATAGAATAAGACGTCACTAAACAAGCATTAAATTTAATTGGCGTCTGTGAGTGCAGCAGTAAGAGCAGATGGGTCATACACAGATTTAGGTTCCCGTCTTTCCTGTGGACATACCCGAAGTTAACGTGTTTAAGGCCTAATTTTCTCACTGAACCCACATCCGCTTAAACGGCGTCACGTCTACTTTAGTCCTATCAAATAAAAACATAACTTATATGCACACGAGCCCTTAACTAATGACCACAGGAGAGACAACTTTTGTTTTTGTGATTGTGTATGACCCAGATACTTTTAATAGTTCGTTCTAGTACAGTGACTGGAATTCATACTCTATCTAATGAGTTCACGTTACAAACATCCAAAGAGATTTTACAGAATTATCTCATCTTCAGCTTTATTCCGCTTATTAGGATTCCGCACCTTGAAAGGAAAAAGCGGAACCCTTATAGGATCACCTTGTTGTCCGTCCGTCTGTCAATACCATTTTTCTCAGGACTTCGTGGAGGTATCAAGCTGGAATGTATATCAAATACAGATATAGTGAATAGTCCTTTCCCATCGTTTTTGGTCGGATAACTTCGTATTTATCTTGCTTTCTCAGTTGGCATATTGATGGGTAGGTACTGAAGCTAATTGAGAAAGCTAGATAAATACGAACATATCCGACAAAAAACGATGGGAAAGGATTATTCACTACATCTGTACTCAAGTCTACTCTCCCTTGGAGCTGTGAAAAAATCAAACTTCTAAGCCAACGCAATCAAAATATACAGCCGTTTATGCCGCAAATTTCCGCAAATATTCGATACTCGCAAGGGAATCAAAACCTACAGGGTACCTACTTCCCGTGAACTGAGTTCCCTTAAATTTGGTACGAAGCAACGTCTCATAGCACATAAAACGGAAAAATTGCGAAAACCGTATATTTTTAATTACCTACATTATTATATTTTCTTTTTTTTTTATTAGCCTATTTGGGTGTCCCACTGCTGGGCAAAGGCCTCCCCTCTTTTCCGCCATTCATCCCGATTGAGTGCATGCTCCCGCCATTTGCTTTGAACCGCGTCTAAGTCGTCCCGCCATCTCCTTTTTGGTCTGCCTCTGCTCCGGTGGCCATCTTGTGGGGTCCATTCGGTGGCAACCTTGGCCCATCGTTCTGGATGCATTCGGTAGACGTGTTCAGCCCAGTCCCACTTAAGCTTAGCGGTCTTGGCACCCACATCCGCAATTCCAGTTTTGGAGGTGTTCGCAGAACTGACCTACATTATAACATAGTAAAAATATTTTTAATAATTTTAAAGTTCCCTTCCCTCACGAACGCGTAGAAGTATTAAATTTAAATTCATATCAAGGCTTGTTCGCACTTGGCTGGTTTTTTATTGGAACTCCCCTCGTATACCTAACTCCGTAGACAAGGCCACCTATCAACTAAGTATACCGCGTATATAATAGCTAAATATATAGTTACTTCATTCTGCTGAAACAAACACTTTAACATTAAATACCTAGCGTCTAAACCTAACCTAACCTGTCACTAGATATAACTTGTTACCTACATGATAAGGTTCAAAACGTCATAATTTCCACAATAAATAAAGCAAATAGATTATTGTATGTACTAAAGCGATAAGTTTAATGTAATTAGTGCATATAAAATGGAATAACGTCACATCTCATAATAATTTTCTCAACCAATCACAACCTAAATGCTCTATAGTTTAGTGGCTCTTACAATGAACATGTTCTTGATGTGTGCCTCTTTGCTTTCAAGTATGTATTTGTTTGGCTTCTCATTGGGATGTATATTTAGTTCATTACTTGACTTTGAAAGAGAAACATGGCTCGGGGTGAGTTTTAGTTTAATCTTACACTATTTGAAATTTGTACCTTACACTATTAAGTTGAGTACATAAATAAATTCACGCTTTCGTCCCCAGAGTGGGGTAGGCAGAGCTACAGAAGCTTTTGCGGGTGGTAGGACCTTGTGCAGGGTCCGTCCGGATCGCTACCACCGTCTTATCCATTAACCTACCGCCAAACAGCAGTGTTCGCATTGTTGTGTTTCGGTTTGGGGATAAGACAGCCGGTGAAATGACTAGCATAGAGGCATTCCATCTTAGTCCTCAGGGTTGGCAACGCATTTGCAGTCTTAGGATTGCTCTGCAGTCTTGTGAATGCGAATGTCTATGGGTCACAGTTTCCACTTACCATCAGGTGGCCTGTGTGCTCGTTTGTCATCTCTATGCCATAAAAAAAAAAAAAAAAAAAAAAAACAGAATTACCTACAAAAAAACTAGTACAGTCATGAGATTTAATTTGGTACCCACCTTAGGTCCAAAGTCAATCTGACACTCTAGAATAATAAGGTTGAGTTTCCTAAAATCTACAAATGACTTGACATCTCTAAGGACATTGACTTCTTCAAGCATATTTTTCCTGAAATGGGTCCCAAATTAACGCTCGTGACCGTACATCATCTTAATCTCTACATCAAACCAAATCAACCTACGCAACGAATTTTGATGCCGTTTGCCGATGCTATATTATTTCAGTTCTGATCAAAGAGATATAAAACTGTTCTTGCTCGAAATAACGCTTAATTTCGCTCGCTAATTTGTTCGGACATACATACATACAAAAACTCTCGCCTTAATCCCCAGAGTGTGGTAGGCAGAGCTACAGAATTACCAACAACTCTAGAAACTTGTTGATAATTCTGTAACCACATTTTGCACACTTAGGCTAAGATGTTTACCAGTGTATTAGTGACAGGTTGCAAGCCCATCGCCTAACAGCACTACACGCCTTTATTATCTTAGTCGGCTTTTACGACATCCACGAGAAGACTTGGAGTGGCACTATTCTAATCCGGCAACCACACGGGCAATACTAACGGGTAACGGGAGGTTTAATACGGGTAATATTATTATTACCTAGTATTCTTATCTCAGTGCGCTCCACAAACTTCTTTCTTTTCTTTCTATCTTTTCATCGGTCTTCACTGAGCGTTGCCTGCTTGTACAGACAGACAACTAGCACGGATCTACATTCTGTTTGCTTCGAGATTTCTGCCCTCCTAAACTAAAAATGCAACATCTGAATTCAATAGGCAAAGCAGATTCAACTCTCTCCTGTTTGTAACTAGGTTGCAGTTTCTACGGGTGTTCTCTCTGAGATATCACCAGTAGTTCCAAATAGTTCTAAATCAAGTTACTGGCATCCAACTTGGTACGCGTAGAATATGTTCCGAATAGGCAAAGTTCCGTCTTCAAACTTTGTAAAAGGTGCAATGGTGCGTGTATTTATAACACTAGTCGCGGGTCGGAAGTTCGATTCCAGTCACCGGTAGTTTCTAATTACAAGCTTCTATTTAAATTGCAAAACACCTTAACGTCTATAATCCTGTGAAGACGTGAGGCCAAGTTCGTAAGCAACAACCTAGATGGCGTTGTTAACTGAGGTAGTTCAAAACTTTGGCTACAACTGTTTGACGTTTAGTATTGTCTATACTAATATTATAAAGAGTTTGTTTGCTCGGACGTGCTAATCTTAGGAACTACTCGTTCGATTTGAAAAAATATTTCAGTGTTAGATAGGCCATTTATTGAGGAAGGCTATAGGCTATAAAAAAAATGTGCACCTCCACCCTCTACACGTGACGTGGGCATGTATTTCTTTCTAGCCCATAGTGCTGGGTGTCGTTGGATAGGTATTACTAAAATATAGCTTTTCAATTAAGGGATCCGTTTATGAAATATTAAGCTTTAAAGCGTTAATTTTTGTTAGAGTCAAGTGTCACAGTTACAGCCAAAACTACAAACACTAAAAACCATCGTATCATAATTCTAAGGTAGGTTTAGGTTATTTCAGTTGTTCAGCGGGCCCGAAGGGCGAAACCACCCAGAAAAAGGAGCTCCGTCGACTCAGTTTAATTTGAATTAGAAATATAAATCATCGGTCTGTAATGCGGATTAGTAGTGCAGTGGGGAAGGAGGAGCAGTTTAAAATGCTTGTATCATCCATTTTCTTATAGAATGTCTTTTTTTTTTTATGGCATAGAGATGACAAACGAGTACACAGGCCACCTGATGGTAAGTGGAAACTGTGACCCATAGACATTCGCATTCACAAGACTGCAGAGCAATCCTAAGACTGCAAATGCGTTGCCAACCCTGAGGACTAAGATGGAATGCCTCTATGCTAGTCATTTCACCGGCTGTCTTATCCCCAAACCGGAACACAACAATGCGAACACTGCTGTTTGGCGGTAGGTTAATGGATAAGACGGTGGTAGCGATCCGGACGGACCCTGCACAAGGTCCTACCACCCGCAACTCACTCACGCGTTACTCACTTTTGATGGTCTCTTTTACGATATTGTCACATTCTGTTGAGAAATGCGATTAAAAAAATCTAGACGTATCTTGTTTACTGACGTTTTAATGACAGGAAGATAATGAAGATAGCCTGTTTTCTTAAATCAATAAACAGATATAAACTTTATATACCTAATGAGGATAACGGGCCAAGGCTATGATTAAATGTGATCCTCCGGAAATTGAAGGTTGGTTTTACAAGGCATATAGCTACGTAATAGGGGTTAATAAAGATGTATTTTCGAACGCCTACTACACTGAAACGGGTTGTACAATATACAAAGTGTTACAAAAAAACCCCGTAAAAAATCTAATTAATTATCAACGCCTAAAATATTTAATAATTGTTCAACTTAAATGGGTTTAAAACCGTATCCCGACGAGCGAGGTTGTGCATTGTACAGTCAACCAATTTGATTCCTAGGCCACTATGGACTTTGTCAACGTTGTAAACCAAATCATAGGGTAGGGAGTCTCTTACGTTTTGGTTGACAACGTCACTTTAAAATAGTCCAAAGTGGCCTAGAAATCAAATTGGCTGACTGTACAAGGCAGAGCTCACTTTGAGCCGTTCCTGTAATTTTGACGTTCTTTACGAAAAAGTAAGTGCTAGTTTAGGTTTCTTCGTAAGTAGTTTGGGTCTTTTAAAATCTTCCAAAACTCGACTTGTAATATCTATCTAATCGAATTCTGTACATTTTGTTAGTATGTCTCTTAATCGTTTCACGAATTAGGTAAAAATGTACATAAACAATCTGCGTAGTTTACTCTTTAATTTTACTGAAATAGGGTTTTCACATCAATGAAAGCAATAATGGTTTTCTTTTTTTTGCCGGTAAGTCATGCGGTTCTCGAATATTGTTAATTGACCTTATTATAAGGTACCATTTAACCCCCTTTCGGCTTTACGGGTATTATTGTAACACCTTGTATAATTAATTACAAAATCTTACTGTCTTAGATGATTGATTTTCAACGAAACGTAACCATAAAATGTTTACAACATCTCATCTGAATCGGTCAATTCGTTTGGGAGCTAGGACGCCATAAACATACAAACAGACACACAGATACTTATAACACCCTTCTTCTTGATCTGGGGTAAAAAAAATAAGTAGCGTTCATAGTTCCAATATTAAGGAGCGGCCACACCGCTGCTCAAAATACGGTGACGGTACGGAATCGCAGTGACGCGCCGTAAGCGTCGCGATTTTATCACATGCCCTCCACATCATCATCAGCCTATACCTACTAGTCCACTGCTGGACGTAAGCCTTTCCCATTGCACGCCACCGAACACGATATGCGGCCACTGTCATCCAGCTGGAGTTATCATGTCCTTGAGTCCCTCTACGCTTGTCGTGTGGCTCTACCTTGTCTCTCAGACAAGGTAGAGCGTCCCTTTTGTCGTTGGATACCATATTCGCAAAACATGACATTCGCAAATCATCATAGTAGCAAGACATCACATTAGCAAAACTTAACTATTATTAAGACATGAATTAGATAATTTCAACGGAGCTCCGCTACCGAGGAGCTAACCTAACCTAACCTAACCTAACCTAAACCTACCTAATGATATTATTACAAAACCCGACTATTTGTAAGTATAATGTTTTGCGAATATCGTGTTTTGCTAGTATGATGTTATGCGTATATGATGTTTTGCTAGTATGATCTTTTGCGAATGTCATATTCTGTAGAGTAACCGACGAGCTTCGCAAGGTGACTGGCAAGACCTGGATGAGAGTGACCTCCTCACCGCTACTCAAAATACGGTGACGGTACGGAATCGCAGTGACGACGTGACATTTACTTCACGACTTGACCGCATGCTCTCAACCCATCTGCCGTGACGCTTACGACACGTCGCTGCGATTCCGTACCGTCACCGTATTTTGAGTAGCGGTGTGGAGAGCACACGGTAAAGTCGCGACGTTTACGACACGTCACTGCGATTCCGTACCGTCACTGTATTTTGAGTAGCGGTGTGGAGAGCACGCGGTAAAGTCGCGACGTTTACGAGACGTCGCTGCGATTCCGTACCGTCGTCACTGTATTTTGAGCAGCGGTGTGGTCGCTCCTTTAACTGTACGCGATCTTAACTTCTTCACAATAAGATCATATTGTCAATTTATCCACTGACTGTACCAATTTGACGATAGCAAAACGTGGACATGACTAGGTTATTTTAGAGCAATTTAAAAAGTTAATGTTCATATAATGATATTGGTAATAAAATAAAGTATCGTAGAAACCACGTTCTAAGATAAGCGTCCTCTTGTTTTTTAAGATTAGAGTCACTTTGTCGTTCGTGACGCTTGTGTATGTACCTATTGTTTTAAAAAAAAAACACCGGTTTTCCAAAAACGTAACAATTGTACTGTTAAACAAATACTTACCACACAGTTGCGTTTTCTGCTCTAGTTAGTTGCTCTTTTTTTATTTTCACGTTTTATTTCGATTTTACACCACATGACGACATGCGGCCATACCATTTTTATTATATAAAATGGCGGATCTAATCATCAGTAATTTTTAAAGTTTTCGGCGATGGTGATTTCGAAAATAGTTGGTAACGGTAGACATTTCTAGAACCCTGTCATAATTGTGTGTGTCAAAATTAATCACTGTTTTTCTGCGACAGAGTTCTATATTGCTTCAAAACAATTAAAGTTGATGGCTGTAACATACCTAACTGTAATCACAGACATAATTTTCATCTCGGTTTTCCTTCTCGGAAAACGTGATGTCATGTTAAATTCTTCCGTCATGAAATGGCAAAATGGGGCCTAGTATGGCTGCGTTTATTGCGTGACAAAGTTTAGATAAGGCATCCGTCACCTTCTGACACGTATATAAGACATTAAGTACGAGAGTGACAGATTCTTTATCCATATTACCACGCGATATAGACGCAGCCATACTAGGTCCTCGTGAAACATGAAACAAGAACCGACATGCAGGTTCTGTCAGGAAATAGAGGAGACAGCAATGCACATCCTCTGTTCTTGCGGACCACTAATGCGTAACAGAAGTATCTACCTAGGGCGACATAATGTGGACCCACAGGAGATACAACTTCTCACGGCCCAAAGCATCTGGAAATTCTTAGACGCAACGGGCCTTTGCGGTGAACTTTAAACAAAGGGCTGTTACAAAAGATCAGCAATGGTCGAAGTGACACACAAGGCCCATCCAAACCCCCCAATAATAGGTCCTCGTGGCCTGTATGGCGTTTGCCTCCTTCAAGCCCCAAAAAAAAAGGTCATTATCCGTTTTTAGTCAATGACGACGCCACGATGAACCGTGAATCCATACAAGTGATTAAGCTGGGCACTGAACTTGATTTAGAGGCAGGTAGGTACCTAAATCAAGTCTTGTTTTTACGTAACGTGTTTTTAATGACGTGTGTATTATGAACTAAAACCATTGGTTCATATCACTACATAGTATAAAACAAAGTCGCTTCCCGCTGTCTGTCCCTATGTATGCTTAGATCTTTAAAACTACGCAACGGATTTTGATGCGGTTTTTTTTAGTAGATAGAGTGGTTCAAGAGGAAGGTTTTTATGTATAATAAATTTTGTTTTATGTACGTGTGTTATAGAAAACTCAAATAAACCGAAGCGAAGCGAGGGCGGGTTGCTAGTGGGTGATAAAATAATTAAATATTAAGACTGCACCGAGCAAACGTCGAGCGTCCAGTGGCGCCCTCATTACTATTATTGTGTTTTCTAATTAACTAAGGAATTTCCTTGGAATCAGGCGATACGTTTTTGTAGTGCAAGTAAGAACACAATTTATGGAATACGTACGAGGGTCATGCCAAAAGAAATTAGATATTCAAAAACTACAAAGTTTATTCTTTATTATTGCTATCTATTTTCTCGAAGTATTCACCGTGAGCACGTATACACTTTTTCATTCGGCTAAACCACTTGGAAAATGTCAATGACCATTCTTCTTTGGGTACCTCAGAAACTTCATAATTATAGGCAGCCAGGGCATCTTCTTTGGTTTCAAATCGCCTTCCTTTTAATTTTTCTTTAATTTTTGGAAACAGGTAAAAGTCACAGGGTGCCAGGTCAGGAGAATATGGTGGGTGAGGGAGTATAGTGATATTTTTCGAACTAAAATAGTCGAGTGTTCGGGCAGAAGTGTGCGGGGCGGCGTTGTCGTGGTGCCAGAGCAGGTGCTGGGTTCCTGACTTTGGCCGCTTGTCACACCAAGCTGACAACACTTGTGGAGCACAAACTGTCACATACCATTCTGAGTTGACAGTTCTTTGATCCTCTAGCACCACAGTCGCAATATGCCCTGTCTTGCAGAAAAATGAGGCAACCATTTGTTTCTGTGTGCTTCGTGCTCGGCGACATTTTGTTGGAGTCGGTTCATCTTCGAAGCACCATACCGTTGACTGCCGCTTTGTTTCAGGATCGTAGTTATACAGCCATGTTTCGTCACCTGTCAGTATATCATACACAGTTTTCTTCTCGCCAGCGTCGAATTTATTTATCGTAAATTTACACCAATCCACGCGGCGTTCTTTCTGCAAATCGTTGAGTTTATGCGGCACCCATCTCGAACAACGCTTATGGAGGGACAGTTGTCCATGAATTATGGTTTGCAGTGCTGCTGATCCAATGCCTAGATCTCGTTCAAGCTCTACGTATGTAATTCGTCGGTTCTCACGGATATTTTTTTCCACGGCTTGCACATTTTCTTGAATAACTGCGGTTGGCGGTCGCCCCGACTTCGCCTCATCTTCAAAGCTCTCCCGCCCTCTTTTGAATTCAGCAAACCAGTTAAAAACAGTTGCACGAGAACAAGCAGACTCACCAAAAGTCGTGGTTAAAAGTTCAAAACATTCTTGGGGCTTTAAACCTTTTTTAAAGTCATAGTAAATCATAACACGAAAATCTCGTCGACTAAGTTCCATTGTAACCGCAAATTCCCGTCAGATTCAATCAGAAAAAAAATATTTAAAAAATAATTACGCAGATTTCCGGAGTATTCCATTTTGAAATTTATAGCTATATAATCAGCCTTCACTATGGTGTATAACTGGCCAGTATCAAACAAATGAGCATGGAGTATCTAATTTCTTTTGGCATGACCCTCGTAAATAACTTTTATAACAATTACCCTTTGAGTAGTCAGCTTAACGGGGAAAGGTGGCCAGATTTTTCCGTTAAGTTGATAACTCGAAGGTGAATTGTTATTTAACTATGTGATATACCCTATAAGTTGTGTTTTTGTTTGTAGTACAAAAACTTATCGTCCAATTTCAAGAAAATACTTTAGTTTATTAGAAATTACAATAAAAGTAATGAGAGCGCCACTGTACATCCGGCGTACGCTCGGCGCACGCTCGGCGCAGTCTTAATAGGAAAGTAGTATTTGTAAACATTAGATCATGAATGTTTTTTCCATGTAATTAATCGGAGGGGTGGCCACTTTAAAAAAAAAAAGTGCAGCCTTAGGATTGCATTGCAGTCTTGTGGATGTGAATGTCTATGGGACACAGTTTCCACTTACCATCAGGTGGCCTGTGTGCTCGTTTGCCTTCTCTAAGCCATAAAAAAAAAATTTCGCATTTATTTAGGGATAATACAGTCAGCCAAAAATGTGGTCTACCACCCTACAGCTGAAGTTCATTTGCACATCGTGATACAACAAGTTCCATTTTCCCTTACAATAATATTATGACAGTGACAAGAAGAAGATCTCACAGAAACTTTTGTCAAAACTGGTAGGTTTCTTGGCCGACCGTACAGCCTTTAAAATTAGACGAGGTATAGAGGCTTTTCGGTATATAGTGAATGTATAAATTAAGTAATTATAAAAATAACGGAAAAAAGGCGGATACAAACACACACACACACACACACACACACACACACACACACACACACACACACACACACACACGCGCGCGTTTTTGTTCTAGTTTTTTTTTATGTTTTTGTTTTTCCTAGTGTATAAGTAAAATTAAAAAGGTACCTACATGTTTACTTTTATACAGGGTGGGGCCTTTAACTAAAGCAAAAAAATAAAACGTAGATGCTACTCCTCAAACTAGACAACTTTTGTTTAGCAACTTTTTAAAATCATTAAGTTTTTAGATTGTTCTTATTTCAAACAAAGTAAATAGTATTTTCAATGTACTTAAAACTCCGTCTAATTGACATCGCCTGTCAGTCTAGTCACTCTACAGACAATAATCAATTTCATAGTAGGTACATTGCGTGTTCGAATTAACTTTAAAATGTAATAAAATTCAAACCGCAAGTTTTTTTTCAAAGTCGTCACAAACGTTGCGTAGTTTGAGGAGAAGAATGTACATTTTTAATTTTTGCTCTAGTTACAGGCCCCACCGTGTATATATAAATATATTGTTTCCGGATGAGACCTGTAGTTATTGGAGGGGCGGAGCTTCCTGACACAGGTTATGTACACCTACTAGGAAGTTCCAACCGTCGATGTCATATAGACTTAAGATTAAGGAAATAAAATATTTTTCATTTTCATTCATTATTCACTTTTCATTCATTCTGCTTACACGCTTAGGCAGAGATGTACAAAATGGTTTTAAAAAAGCATTTAAATACAAAATGCAAAATACTTTTCAGATTTACTATTTCAAATGCAAAATACTAAATAGTTTTTCGTTTTGTATTTGAAATGCTAAATGCAAAATAGGTATTTTCAAAATACTTTTTCAAAATAAAATACCTTTTGACCAAATCTCGGATATTTTTATTTATTTTATTACGCTTTTTAACAATACCAGTTGTTCGAATACCTCGTCACTCATTTTTCTTCTGTGAGGTCTCATAATCATCCCACCGTACGAATAAAGTCTTTCTACTGGCGCTGAACTTGGTAAGGATGTGTTGTTTTTGTATCACAAAGTATTTTGCATTTTGAAATGAATATTAAAAATGCAAAATATGTCTCGAAAGGTATTTCAAATAAAATACAAAATGCTTCTTACTAAAAAGCATTTAAATGCAAAATACAAAATAGCTATTTTGCATTTTGTATTTGCATTTTAAATAGAAGTATTTCAAATAAATCGCATCTCTTAGTGCATGTACGTGCTTTCTTGTTTACATGGTTCATCTCTTACAAATTGACCTAGTCCCAAACTAAGCTCTAGGCTTGTACTATGGGTACTAGACAACGATACCCTTATATAGAGAAATACATACATACATACATACATAAACTCACGCCTTTATTCCCAGAGTGGGGGGTAGGCAGAGCTACAGAATTTCCAACAACTATAAAAACTTTTTGATAATTCTGTAACCACATTTTGCACACTTAGGCGAAGATGTTTACCAGTGTATTAGTGACAGGTTGCAAGCCCATCGCCTAAAAGTATATAGAGAAATACATACTTAAATACATCGAAAACATCCAAGACTCAGGGACAAATATTCGCGCTCATCACACAAATATCTGCACTTACCGGGATTTGAATCCGGGACTGCTAGCTTCGTGATCAGGGTCACTACTACCGACCAAGCTAACGTGCCGACATGTTATCGTGTTGTCTTACCGAGTAATACATTTAATTTTGTAACGTCACGTTTATTTAGTAACGTCAAATGCATACCAAACAAAATTCTGTCAGGAATATTGGACACTTCTAAGCTTTATTATACGTATCTTACATACATACATACATTAATTCACGCCTGTTTCCCAGAGGGGTAGGCAGAGACCACTTCTTTCCATTTTTTACGATCTTGACATATTTATTTCGCTTCTTCTACATTCATACATATCTTAATTACTTAAAAATATTTAGCTTCATAAAACTCTACTTAATGAAACACTTGAACTCGCAGCACATGAAAAGAGTTGAGTTCACACTTTAATTTTAAACATTAAATAAGAAATCGAACTATATTATTTGTAGTGACCGACCGAAACATGTTATTTTGCCGAAACCGAAACCGAAACCGAAGGTTCGGTTTCATTGTAGTTTCGGCCGAAACCGAAACCGAAACCGAACCTTTTGTATATAAAAAAAAAGTCCTTAAAAAGTCGAAAAAATGTTAGTAAGCCCGTTTTTTTCTAAAATTAATATCTCGCCGACCTATAATTACAGGTTTCTACTTTCAAAGATTTATCACAATGAAATTTCAGCACAGTTACAGAGGTTCTGTTTGAAAATTTAACTACCTACTATATTGCCAGCCGTGCCTAGCGCGCCCGACGTTAGCCGAGCGCGACCCGAAGGTACGATGTTGTAAGTTTCGGCGCGGCCGAAGGGTTCGGCCGTTTTTGGCCGAAACCGAAACTCGGGCCGAAATTGAAACCGAAACCGAAATTTCGGTCGGACACTAATTATTTGTATCTAAAACCTTGGTAACATAATGTATTAATGAAATTTAAATAATTTGGAAGTTAACATTGAAATAACGCCAATTTCATAGGTAAGGACCCAATATAGGGGTTTGCGGAGTACAGTAAGTACCTAGACACCCGGTATAGATTTAAAAACTAGGGTTGAGTAGGGACACAAACTATAATAAGTCATGACATGTTACTAATAAGAACCAGTATTAAATGGACAATAACGTTACGTCTATTGGAATTAATTTCAGTGTTATATTTAGTGACATTCTTCATTTTAGGTGGTGTCTTACGGTAAACGGTTGCTGTGTTTTACGGTAAACGGTAACTCTTGACATCTGAGATTTTCTTATCTATCATTGGACTAATATATATATGCTGTGGCATTCGCGGCATTATTAGTTTCTCGCTTCGGCGTCAGAGTACCTATAGGAGTCGATGAAAGCATGTCTTCCCTTAAGTTGTGTGTGTGTGCCATGTTTTTGATGACTGGTAAGTTTTTTGTTCTAAGTGAGGGTACTGTGCCAGGATTTTGTGAATTTTCAATTTTTCAAATAATTTAATTAATGAAAAACAACATGAAATAATACAACAACCATAACACAATAACTGAAAAAGAAAACTAAAATTAAATAAAACTAACTCTAAATATATAAATTAACTAAAACATTAAATCTAATAATGGCCCCTGCGGCATTGTACCAAAGATGCTGACAGCATTTTCTCGCTGGATGGTTAAATTAATAGTTTTTTTTATGTATTTTTATAGTTAATTATGTTGTTTGGGTGAAGTTAGTCCCCCATATGCCATGCCATTTAATGCCATGCCTTGTCCTTATCTGTAATTGTGACATTTGCATCTGACAGAAAGTGACAAAGAATGGCATAAACTATTCCAAGCTTATTCCAAGTTTATAAGTAAGGAGGAATATGTTTAAAAACTTTTTAGACATAATTTAAATTACATCTGTTTTATGTAATAATGGAATAAGTATTCATTACTTTTTATCATAGCTTCAATGTAACATATCTACAGTTGAGGAAAATATTTTTTGAATAGTATAACTATAACCAAGAATACCAACAAAGATTTGTTACTATATTTTTCTAGCAAAACGTCCTATTCTCAGACCTGTACACGCAAAATTTCATCAGAATCAGTCAAGCCGTTTAGGAGTTTTTTTTTAAACACTGGCACGAGAATTTTATATATTAGAAGAGATATAGTAAGATACCGAATTGTCACCTATCACGGCTATCACTGTCAGAAGCTAGTGATGCAATTGTATGAGAAACGGAGCACTAGCGTAGGTAAGCGTTTATATATCGCCATTGTTATGTACAGTCAACCAATTTGATTCCTAGGCCACTATGGACTTTGTCAACGTGACGTTGTAAACCAAATCATAGGGAGTCTCTTACGTTTTGGTTGACAACGTCACTTTAACATAGTCCAAAGTGGTCTAGAAATCAAATTGGTTGACTGTACATACTAGCTCCTGCCCGCGTTATTCCCTTGGGAACATTTGAATTTTCCGGGATAAAAAGTAGCCTATATGTTCAATGTATAAGCTATGTCCATTCTAAATTTCATCCAAATCCGTCCTGCCATTGCACACACACACACACTAACTTTCGCATTTATAATATTAGTAGGAGTACAAGATACTCTCATTAGCGGAAACTGGTCACTTTGTATTGAAACTCTTTACAGAGTGTTCCGATATTTGTGCCTTCGAGTAGCCAGTGTATTAAGCTAGGGGTACACACGGGATAAACGACAGGTGACAGTGTATGTATATTGGTTATTTTTAAAGCTTGTTTTAAATGATATTTTTCTTAACGGTATGTTACATCAGCTTTTATTGAAGACTAGTTTCTGCCCGCGACGCCGTCCGCGTGGAACTCGTTTATATCGTAGCTCTATACAAATTTTTACCTTCTATTTCACCTTCTTAGGGGGTGATTTTTGGATAATAGTACATTACTACAGACGCCGGGAAGTAGGTGGTTGCACGCCGAGTTCATATAGACGGCCGAGCGAAGCGAGGTCGGATAGTTACGAGGCTGGCAACCCCTTTTCACGGCGAGGTATGTATAGTGCTTTTCTCAAACATATGCAATGAAATAAAAAAAGACATCACTCAAAAAAGTAAATTGATAAATGTCCACCCTAGGGAAGAAAAGTAATTGGGTGTTAAAATAAAGTACCAGGAGCGCAGCGGTAATTAGGAGGTATATCAGGCATAGCGCAACTTAGATCTCAGGCGGTGCGGGCAGCCGGCGGGCGGCGGCGGGCGCACACGACACAGCGCGGATGTCTCCCAAACGTTTATGCACTCCTAGTATTTGACGTTATAACATTTTCTCAAAAATTTTAAAAATATAATTTAGATATTCAGCCTGTTCATAAAACAAACTGTCATGGCCATATTAAAATTAAAAAAAAATTACTTCCCGGCCTAGGCCTTCAATTTTGTATGAAATTCCTTTACAGTTCTCTCGAGTTGTTCCGCCGGGAACGTGGCACTTTGAAGCCTAAAATAACTAACATAACGCCGACATTACATAGCATGTTTGAGAAAAAACTATTTTATGTCCTTCTCCACGACTCAGACTATCTCCATACCAAATCACTACATAGTATAAAACAAAGTCGCTTCCCGCAGTCTGTCCCTATGTATGCTTAGATCTTTAAAACTACGCAACGGATTTTGATGCGGTTTTTTTAAATAGATAGAGCGATTCAAGAGGAAGGTTTTTATGTATAATAAATTCGGTTTTATGTACGGGTGTTATAGAAAACTCAAATAAACCGAAGCGAAGCGAGGGCGGGTCGCTAGTTTCATATAAATCGGTTCAGCGGTTTAAGCGTAAAGAGGTAACAGACAGACAGGCACACTTTCGCATTTATAATATTAATATGGATATGGATATTAAAAAAAGTAATGTATTTGTATTACGTAGCTTGTTGTTTGTTATAAGACCTGTCGAACAAACTTGACGTATCGAATTTACTTTGTTAACTCTCAAAGAGTTTCAAGGTATGTTATTAACATAAGTACATACAAAAGATATAAATTTAGATGAAATTTAAGTTTTCTGTTATTAGTATAGTCATGAGGTTTTAAAAGACGTTGTGTATTCTGCCCTCGTAAGTCAATAAGCAGTATCCCAAATTCAATAATCAAAGCAATTTTAACTATATTCTGTTAGTAATGAGGTTGATATTGCTACAGGAGTTTTACCTGACATAGTCCCTATTACCTTAGAAGGGCTGGTATACAGTGAGAGTGGAAAAAACGAAGGCCACATCATCGACGTCATCTACCTTAAATATTAAGAATAGCAAGTTCTACGCAAAGGAGACTTTTTTTTTTTCAAATGTAAGTTAAGAAATATAAATAAACGTTGAAAATAATTTCACAGGCCTTTCGATATGAACGTTTCCCAGCAGGTCGGCATGACGCTTTCGGAATGACTATTAAAAATAACTGAAAACAATTTTAAATATTAACAAAAAAATACTGTGTGGTAGCCGGATTAGAATAGTGCCACTCCGTATCTTTCCGTGGTTGTCGTAAAAGCCGACTAAGGTAATAAAGTCGTGTAGTACTGTTAGACGATGGGCTTGCAACCTGTCACTAATACACTGGTAAACATCTTCGCCTAAGTGTGCAAAATGTGGTTACAGAATTATCAAAAAGTTTTTATAGTTGTTGGAAATTCTGTAGCTCTGCCTACCCCACTCTGGGAATAAAGGCGTGAGTTTATGTATGTATGTATGTACCTATGTAAAAAAATACTCTGGTATTAACCACTATACATCGATTATTAATCTCGCGATGCGACCTTCCCCCACGTTTGGGGGAGGCCTATGTCCAGCAGTGGACGTCTTTCGGCTGACATGATGATGATGATGATGACCTTCCCCCACGTTGTCTTGATGGGTACAGTAAGTAGTCAGGCAGTAGTCTGACTGAAATAGCATGACGAATATGAACATTTCCGAGAAAATACGATGGAAAATGAATTTTCACTACATTACATTACACTATAAGATTACTTTTTAAAATCGCGTCTCGTTTCACTGTAGCCCCAGCCTTAGTGTCTGTCCATAATTTTGGAGGATACACTAAACAAGTTCAAGGTCACTGTACCACGTTTCATCAAAACCGGTCTAGTTTTTGGAGGAGCAACTTTTTTACCGTCCGGTTTTTTTAATGCCTTCTCCGTCGACTCCGTCATAGTTGTTTGTGGAGTTATCAAGAAGCTTTCTCATTTAAATAGACCCGCCCTCGCTTCGCTCCGGTTTATGTAAATTTTCTGTTACACCCGTACATAAAACAGAATTTATTATAAAGAAAAACCTTCCTGTTCACATTTAAATCCCTAATAAGGATAAGATAAGATAAAAAAGAGACATTTATTCGCAACAATACAAAATTACGAAACACTTAAAGTAAATAAGATAATCGGTAAGTATCTTCATAATTAATACAGTTGTAACGAGTAACCTTAAATCACGAAGTGGCTTTAACTGGGCGGGTTAATTTAAAAACGTTAATTATTTTAATGTCGAGCATTATTTGCTAGTTAACCCGTCGAATGGCTACGCCCAATGGCTCTGGTAAAAACTATATCGTCTTTGGCCTGTTATGTTATGTTATGGTATTGTTATTTACTCGAACGCCATTACTGTCAAGTAACTAAGAGCTGTCAAAACGTTGACGATGCGTTAACAGGGGGCCTAATATGGCTGCGCTTATCGCGTGATAAATTTTGGATAAGGCATCCGTCACCTTCTGACAGGTAAATAAGTACACGTGTCAAAAAGTGACGGATGCTTTATCCACAGTTGACACGCGATATAGACGCAGACATACTAGGCCCGCAGTTTAGATAGCTGAAACTAGATTGAGATAAGAAATTGGAGCTGATATCTCAAAAAACGGACCAACTGATTTTTATGAAACGCAACTTAAACAAGTCTTAAAATTTTTTTTTTTTTAAGTTACACCCTTAGGTACTTTTATCGGTCACGAACACGAATATAAGAACATACATAATATATCCGCAGAATAATCCAGAGCAAAGTCTATATTTCTTGTTTATGCCCTAAAACAGCACTTGTGCGTTTTTGAGCCAAAACGATACGCCTAGCTGCCAAAACTTAGCGTTGCACAATCGATTGAATCATATTTTAACGATTGTGGAATAGGGACTTAAAACACCTAATGTTTTGAGATATGGAGTCTGTTACCTGATTGGTCGATTTTAAAATAGGTATATTCTGCTTGGTTGATACCACATACATAGTTATTTGCACTCAGTTTTAATTTATGAATAAAATTCCCGGGATTTATAAATAAACAAATTACGTCATTGTAAATTCACATTTAAGTATTTAGATTAACTATTTGAAATTATTTTCTATATATCTGTACGCATTGAACTAGTGAAGTTTGAGGCGAAAATTGACATAAAGTTATATACATATCGATGCTTTGTCACTTCCTGTCAGATGCAAATGTCACAATTACAGATAAGGACAAAGCATGGCATAAACTATTCCAAGCTTATTCCACGTTTATAAGTAAGGAGGTTATTGTAGAATAATTAAAACAATCCATTCACAAAGGGCATTGGGTAAATTTGTTTGGAGAATATTGTCGATTTTTTTTTCAGCGGTCACTGTTAATTTTTACATAGTTATTTAGAGGACCTCGAAATACACAAAAAAAAAAAAAAAAAAAAAAAAAATGGCGTTTTATAATATCGGAGCCGAGATATTTAAGATTCTCTGAACAATGACGGTCGGACGGACGGACGACCGAATGTCCAAGCGGCGAGTTTAAGTAGTCCCGTCAGCGTACAAAACATATTTTAGCGCGTGCATTATCAATTTAGCAGCATCGTTCCACGTATAAGGCTGCTTAATTGAAAATGCAAGCGCTAAAATAAGTTTAGGAAATACCAAAACTCGCCGCTGCGATTTCGCTCGTTCGTCCGCCCGTCCGTTGTTTTTGAGAGAATCACTACACTACCCAGTTTTCGGTACTAAAAGTATACCCAGGTAAGAATGTTAAATATCTCGGCTCCGATGCATTTAAGAGTATTAGGTACATTACATAACAAAACATGTTTATTTTGAATTATTCTATCATAATTTACCACTTTTACTATAGTCTATACTTTTAGGTATTTAAAAAATTGTAAACAATCCAAACCACGTGACATTATTAAACAGCCAATCAAAACTGTTTCATTGCACTTTGACGTACCTATAAGTGTTCTGCTTCTATTGGCTGACGATAGTTCGTCAGCCAATAGAAGCAGAAATCACGTGGTAGTTTTGTTTACATTTTTTTAAATACCTAAAAGTATAGACTATAATGACCGCTCATCTTGATAATGTATGACTTTTACCCAAACCCCTTTCGTTGTATTCCTCCGGATGTTTAATAGTTACGTGCCCCGTGGATACAAACCGGTTGGCATCGCGTGCGGCCTTGCACTGTGCAGGCGCACACTGTGCATCCCACGATGCAATTGCATTATTGTCATTATAATTGTTTTCTCTGTTACAGTTAGATATTCGTGACAAGGTTCAACAGTTTATAACAAAATGCCTAAGCCAATAGTAGTATCTTAGGTTCAATTATCAAAGCAGATTCAATTCTTTCTTGTTACAAGGTTGATATTGTTACAGGAGGTTTATGTTACTTACTGCGTTTAGCTGAGGCAGTATAATGATTTGACACGATATGCTGGTCCAGCCACGCTATTATAGCCACATTACGTCGGTGAAACTGCAAAACCGCGTAACTAACAAATTTATGACAGAGCAAAATAAACCTTACAAACTTATTGAAAAGGTGCATTTTGCTCCTTATTTTAAATGATACTTACGCGGTTTTGCAGTTTCATCGACGATTACTAAACAATGACTATTAAAGGAATTAGTCGTGAAAAGAGTCTGTCTGTCCGTAGCTCTGAAACTAGGTTGAGCTGTTGAAGAGACATCAGCATACCTGGGATAACTCGGGCATCTATACGAAAGTGATGTAGCAAAATATTTTATCGACAAAATAATATATCGATATTACTGCCAACATCTAAATGTTGTTCGACATAAATAGATTATACTTATTTTCTCCTCATTATTTAACAATCAATATTTTTTCCATAGTGGTCGGTATTAATGATTGCCGTCTAGATGAAAATATCCACTTTAAACTGCTAAACGTTCTCTCAACGTCCACAGTGGTCAAGAGGGCATTCTTAAAATATTTATAATGACTCAAAGATTCATTCATGTTGGTTATTAAAATTTCTTAACCTTTTGTTAGACTGGTTACTTTTTTAAATGTGTTATAATCAGTATTTGTTTTCTAGAACCATTCTTAACGTTTTGTAAATACTTTTCCCATTTTTATTCACATACAATTTCGATAAATCAGGTTGAACTCTTTTTATTCTAGCGTCAATTGAGGAGCTTTTATTATCTTAAGAGGCTCGATATCAGATATGACATCGAACCTCTTTATAGTAAACGAGAATGTTCAATGTGCACATGTAATAATTTAATTATATCGACATATTTTTTATCGATATAGGGGTTTAAATCCCTAGAACTTGCTCCGAGTTATCCCAGGTATGGACATCAGCTTTGAAAGAAGGTCACCGTTAGTTGGGGGTTTTTGTCATATCCTTGTAAGGGCCAGTGTGATATAGGATGTAAAAGGGCATTGGGTGAATTTGTTTGAAGAATATTGTCTTTTTTTTAGCGGCCACTGATGATTTTTACATAGTTATTTACAGGACCTCGAAATACACATAGATATATATAATTTATGGCGTTTAATAATATCGGGGCCGAGATATTTAAGATTTAAGTTTTTATCTTTTGTTACTAAAAGTACGCCCAGGTAAGAATATTAAATATCTCGGCTGCGATGCACTTGAGAGTATTAGGTACATTACATAGCAAAACATGTTTATTTTGAATTATTCTATCTTAATTTAACACTTTTACTAATGACAATACTTTTATTTCTAGTTGATTATTTGGTCAACTGGTAGAGAATGCCGAAATAAAATTTAATTTCCTTTCTTCTTAACCTGAAAAAGACATTATTGAACTAAAGATTAGTTAATTGAATTGTAGATTCAAAGTCCCTCTTACAAAGAACTCCCTTTTGTAGTATCGTGGGTTTACGAGGATATAGCTATCACCAACCAAGAAGCACTTTATAAGGCTGAGAATTCTCACAGTTCTGCCCTCCTAGTTAAGCTTATAAGCGGTATCTTAATTTCAATCACCAAAGCAGAATCAATTATATTTGTTAGTAATAAAGTTGATATTACCTACTACAGCAGGTTTATCTTAGTTACTGTGTTTTGGCTTAGGCCGGCAGAGTTCAGAGTCTAAACCCGTATACCGTTGATGTAGGAAAACGTATCGTAACTTTTATGTTATAAACAAATATTAAGTAGGTGGGATTTCGTTTTTTTTCCTCCCTTTTCATCCTTATCTCTCACGTAAGATTTTTGGCATGTTTACCTGCTGATCTACGCATGTTATTTGATATTATATTGAATTTAATATTTATTGCATTATATAATGCTAGATTAAGTAGTACCATTGTAATATGTTTAAAAAACGACTGACTGCCGAGTTTCTTGCGGCGTTTCTTCTCAGCAGTGTTTCCTCTTGGGAAGCGCTGGTAGATTCTTGACGTGTAAAAGTACCCGTATGGCCTACTTACTGAATAAATGTCTTTTATCTTTATCTTTAAAACAAAGTCGAATGAGCTCGAGCCCAAAAGCAGCCATATTAGGGCCCCTGGAATTCCTCCTCAGGCTCCATACCAAAAAGGTATATAGAAACAGACTGCTTACAATATCGCTAAAATAAGGTCGGTTATATAATCTTGTCGGTGATATAACCGAACGCCCTAGACCATGAACAAGGTCGCCAGTTCGAATCCGTTAACGGTGCAAGCGAAAGGCGAATAACGAGATAAGCCACAGTTGTAAAATGTGTATGGAATGCAAATAACCGATTATAACCGGTTTTAACCGGTTATTTTCATACAAAGACGGGTTATAACCGGTTAAATTGCATTCCCTAAATGTTTCACATTACTCCCATTGATCTTGTCTAACACTTCTCTCAACTCGAAACTATGAAGAGAAGACTTAACAGTATCGTAAAACGGGGTGAGTAGTGACACAACCTAACATAAAGCATATAATTATGTTAGTAATAATTAGGACTGAAATTATTTCCAATAGACGTAACGTTATTTTCCATTTATTAGTCGTTATAAGTAACAAGTTATGACGTATTATAGGTTGTATACCTTCTCACCCCGTTTTAAGGTACAGTCTCGAACGAGTATTGAGCCACTTACCCATGTTTCTAATTTGGCCGTGTAATGCAAATCGAATAGCTGTCAGCGAGTCGGTGGCATCGGTTATTGAATACACGGCTAAATTACGAACAATGGCAAGTGGCTCAGCAATCCCGGTTCGTGACTGTACCAACGCATGAAATCTCAATATAAAACTCCGTGCTAGTTAGATAGTGGAATTGAAGGTAATTCAGGTTGTGGCTTCGCTACTGCTTTGTCAAAGAGACGTGCGATCAATTTAAATATACACATTCTTAAACGATATACAGACAGCGGACGGGCGTGGGTCGTGTGCCGAGCGGGATCCCATTTTTAGACTATTATTGTTTCGCATAATTCATTTGGCATAATTTGTATTGGCATAATAGTACTGTCGCATAGCGATACTTTGGCCTACTACTTTTTTGGCATATTAAGCTTTTAGAATAATTTCAGTTGGACTAATTTCTATTAGACTAATACACATTATGCATATTATTGTTTGGGCTATTAATTATTTGTTATATATCATTAATCATAATTTTAGTTCCCTAAATGAATGAACCTACAAAATTAACAACAAAATATGAGGTTACGTTAGATCACGTTAGGTACATTAGGTTAGGTTAGGTTAGTATGATAACCAGGCGCGAAGCGCCCAAGCAACGCAAAAATAGGAGGTCCGCGAGGTCCGCGAAGCGAACCTCCGTCGATCTCGCCTTACTTCCTAAATATATAATAACACAAAACTTGCCATTTGCCCATGACTATTTTTTAGGACAAATACTGTTATACGCTTTGTAATGATGCTAATTTATTATTATGACATTTCGTATTTATGCTATTTGACGTTAGTCGTCATGACAAATATGCTTTCTGTATTTATGCTTTTAAATTTTATGCGTAAAGATGAGTATGCCCATCGCTAATTCGGCTAAAAGCAATTATGCGTAACAATAATATGACAAATAAAGGACATGGCCCGTTTGTGCCCCAATTCGTACACGAATGAGACATATCGTCAGTGCGCCTGCAATACCGCGTAAGTAAAAAAATCATGTAGTTGCAAAATGTACCTTACTGACTTAGGTGCTAAGGTGTACTTTGCAACTTATTTAATTTGTTAGTTACGCGGTATTGCAGGCGCACTAACGATATGTGAAAAATCATTAAATAATTATTAATTACACGTGTGATTAATTAAATCTCCGTACAAGCAGCGGAAAAAAAGTAAATATAAAAAAGATATTGTGTGCCGGAAACCACCCACTTGACAGTTTGGCATGTACACATACGCGTGCCGGCGTGTTATTGAAAAAGGTGAATCCCTGGAGGCCGTATTACAAATTCTTAAAACTGACAAGTTCTAGGCAACGAAAGGGACAGAGCCATATGACATCACTCTGTACCTTTCACTAGAGGACGTTTAACTTGGCATGCCGCCTTTTTGGATTAAAGACTCGGGATTCAAAATAAAATAAAAAATTAAGGTGGTTCGCCTAAGGTTCGCGCCCTTTTCGCGCTATAGAGCAGTTTTTTTTTTTTTTTTTTTCTATTTTCTGACAAAAATAACAGTAAGGACTAGAAAAACAACAAACGTTTTACTATTGATATTATTGCACGTAACATATATTTTTCCAAAGCAATTTGAACAATCCGTTTAGGAGCAGTAGGCCTTTAAAGAGAGATCAATTATTGCAGTTTGAGGTGACAGCGCCTTGCTCGTTATGATGTGTTTTGAGGTTATGTAAAAAACTAAGTATCGAATTACTTTAAAACCGCTGCTTTATATGTAAAATGACAAATACATATTGAAAGTACATAATTTTCGCTTTAATTTGAGATATAAATGATTGCTGTACATTCTGGGGCACAGGGCCATAGTAAAACGGGCCATGTCCTTTATGCCATCCAATAGGGAACCGTGCCGAGCGGGTCAGAAGTTCGGCGGGGGTTTTAACCATGCAGTTATATGGACGCATTCGCACACGCGGCAGGCGCAGGGGTGTTATTCTCTCAAAAACAACAGACGGCGTGCATTTTCAATTAGGCAGCCTTATACGTTCGATCTTATCGACAGAAGCCATGCTGCCAAATTGAAAATGCACGCGCTAAAATGCGTTTTGTTCACTCGCTGCGATTTCGGTCGTTCTTCCGACCGTCCGTGGTCTTTGGGAGAATAACTGAACACCCCAGGTCGGAAGCCGCGCCGGCCGCCCGCCATTAGAAGCGCGGGTGGGGCGGGTCCGTCGCGAGCGTCATTGCGTTGTACCTAATACACGCATTCTCCGATAGGCATTCTCACAGAGTGCGTATGCGGGACGTGCGCGGTGCGTGTGGCGCGCTTCGTGAATGCTTTGTAGTGGAGTTGTAAATTCTACTCTATATACTCGACATTACCATCCGGTCTACGATCACCCGCGCGTTAAGGCGCTCTGTGTGAACACGACAACCCGCGCGGCTTCCGCGATGAAAACGACATGCTAATGTGATTTAATGTTTTTAATTCGTTCGGCAAATTATTAAATATCTTGACACACAACTATACAACAGTCTAGAAAGGCCACCAAGGACGAGCCTATTTTGGTCCATGCCCTTCTATATGTATATTTCTAAACCGCTTGTCACTCATAGCTTGAGTCGTCACGATTACGCGAACTTGTGACTATAAAATTATGTAGTAACTATTATATTCTGCCGTCCTAAGCAAAAACACAGTAACGACAATAAACCTCCTGTATTAATATCAACCTTATTATCAACGGCATATAATTGAATCTGCTTTCTTACGAGGGCAGTGTAATAGTCATTTCAAGTAGGCAATATCACATCATGCCAAATTACCCATTGTCAACGTACTGTCAGCTCTACCGTTGAGCGGTTGACGTGTTTAAAAAGACAATAGGGTATACTTAAATCCTATCTACATACGAGTACATACATACATTAAATCACGCCTGTTTCCCAGAGGGGTAGGCAGAGACCACTTCTTTCCACTTGCTACGATCTTGACAATTTTCTTTCGCTTCTTCCACATTCATACATCGAGTCATGCACGCACGTCGGTTTCGGGTACTTAAGATTCGGCCCTTTTCCAGTATTTCTCCGATTTGACTCGAAAAAGTACGCCTAGGGCGGCCCTAACCCGGCAACCACACAGGATATTATTGTAAATGCGAAGTTTGTGTGCGTGTGTGTGTTAATTTGTTACTGCTTCACGATGCAATGGCTGGACGTATTTGGATGAAATTTGGATTAACAAATAGGATACGGTCACGAGCGTTAATTTGGGACCCATTTCAAGAAAAATATACTTGAAGTTGTCAATTTCTTTTAGAGTCATGTAAAGTCATTTGTAACTTTTGTAACTTAACATTTGTAACTTTTAGCCCGCCCCCTACAGCCAAAACTACAAATACTAAAAAATCTAAAAAATATCTAAAATCTAAAAAATAACTTTAAATAGAAAATATTAGTTCATACATGTGGTTTTTTGAGATAGTTTTTTGTTTGTTGTAACGGTTTCGGAACCCTACACTGAGCATGATCCGACATGCTCTTGCCCGGTTTTTTATACACGCAGATAGTTATTAATTTTGTTTAACCAACAAGTATTTCATTTCCGTATATTGATTTATTACGAAATGGTGCTATCGAGGTTAAATTATGTTCACGAGTTAAGTTTAATGTGCGTTCATACTAAGCTTGTCGGATCAAATAACGAAGGGACTGTCAAACGTCATAGTGACAGCAGATTACCATGGTTCACCAAGGGCATGCAATCGTAGGTTGGTTTTAATTAGATAAGGAAATTTACCGATCAGCCGTGCTTAGCAAAAAGTCAGTAACTCGGATAAATCTCCTGTAGTAATATCAACCTTATTGTTAATATTATAGAATTGAATCTGCTTTGGTGATTGAATTTAACATACATACATACATAAACTCACGCCTTTATTCCCAGAGTAGGCAGAGCTACAGAAATTCCAACAACTCTAAAAACATTTTCTTAATTCTGTAACCACATTTTGCACACTTAGGCGAAGATGTTTACCAGTGTATTAGTGACAGGTTGCAAGCCCATCGTCTAACAGTACTACACGCCTTTATTACCTTAGTCGGCTTTTACGACATCCACGGAAAGATACGGAGTGGCACTATTCTAATCCGGCTACTACACGGGGAATTGAATTTAAGATACTGCTTATTAACTTAGGTGGGTAGAGATGCCAATCGTCGGTGATGCTGCAAAACCGTAACAAACAAATTTATTATAGAGCAAAATGTGTCTTAGCTTCTTCGAAAAAACGTGCATTTTACTTACGAGGTTTTGCAGGTTCACCGACGCAATGTCAAAGAATAAAAGTCCCTTTACATTCTCAATCTCTTATCTGATCGAATAATTACATGGAAAAAACATTCATGATCTAATGTTTATAAATACTACTTTCCTATTAAGACTACGTCGAGCGTACGCCGGATGTACAGTGGCGCCCTCATTACTTTTATTGTGTTTTCTAATAAACTAAAGTATTTTCTTGAAATTAGATGGCAAGTTTTTGTACTACAAACAAAAACACAACTTATAGGGTATATCACATAGTTAAATAACAATTCACCTTCGAGTTATCAACTTAACGGAAAAAAGTGGCCACCTTTTCCCGTTAAGCTAACTACTCAAAGGGTAATTGTTATTAAAGTTTGTTACGTATTCCATAAATTGTGTATTTACTTGCACTACAAAAACCTATCGTCTGATTTCAAGAAAATTCTTTTGTTAGTTTGAAAACATAATAATAGTTGTGAGGGCGCCACTGGACGCTCGGCGTTTGCTCGGCGCAGTCTTAAAATATTCGATCAGATAAGAGGTTTAGAAAGTAAAGGAACGTATTAAGAGCTTTGTAGCAAACACATTGTAGCGCGTGCATTTTCAATTAAGCAGCCTTATACGTTCGACCCATCGTGCTGCTTAATTGAAAATGCACGCGCTACAATGTGTTTTGTTCGCACTGACGGGACTACTTAATCTCGCAGCATGGTTTCACTCGACAGTCCGCACGACCGGCGTTGTTTACAGAATCACTACCCAGGACTCGTTTTACCTACCCCAAACTCGTCCAGTAATCTCTTCACGGCCTCCGCAGTAATGTACGGTCACGAGCGTTAATTTGGGACCCATTTCAAGAAAAATATGCTTCAAGTCGTCAATGTCATTAGAGATGTCAAGTCGTTTGTAACTTTTAGGATTTAATGTGTTTTGTTCGCACTGACGGGACTACTTAATCTCGCAGCATGGTTTCACTCGACAGTCCGCACGACCGGCGTTGTTTACAGAATCACTACCCAGGACTCGTTTTACCTACCCCAAACTCGTCCAGTAATCTCTTACTTCACGGCCTCCGCAGTAATGTACGGTCACGAGCGTTAATTTGGGACCCATTTCAAGAAAAATATGCTTCAAGTCGTCAATGTCATTAGAGATGTCAAGTCGTTTGTAACTTTTAGGATTTTTTTTTTTTTTTATGGCATTGTGTAGACAAACGAGCACACAGGCCACCTGATGGTAAGTGGAAACTGTGACCCATAGACATTCGCAATCACAAGACTGCAATGCAATCCTAAGACTGCAAATGCGTTGCCAACCCTGAGGCTAAGATGGAATGCCTCTATGCTAGTCATTTCACCGGCTGTCTTATCCCCAAACCGGAACACAACAATGCGAACACTGCTGTTTGGCGGTAGGTTAATGGATAAGATGGTGGTAGCGATCCGGACGGACCCTGCACAAGGTCCTACCACCCGCACTCATACATTAAATCACGCCTGTTTCCCAGAGGGGTAGGCAGAGACCACTTCTTTCCATTGGCTACGATCTTGACAAATTTCTTTCGCTTCTTCCACATTCATACATCGAGTCATGCACGCACGTCGGTTTCGGGTACTTAAGATTCGGCCCTTTTCCAGTATTTTTCCGATTTGACTCGAAAAAGTAGCCTAGGGCGGCCCCTTCCGACCCGTCCACTCACTTTCGATCTGTATATCTTAACTCAAAATCTCGTGACTGTTCTATTTCGCTATAGGATTATTGTTTGCGGTTAATAATATTACAATGGGTATCAGTTTGTGGTCTGCGTAAGCCAATCGTGATAGTGTTTACATCGTGACCGTTTTTTCCGTTCTATTGACGTATAACAGTTTAGGTATACTTTAATTGCTATGGAAAACTTGTATTTGAGGATAAAGACGCCGCGGTGGAACGTGTCATGTTGTTTTGTTTCGCTCGTTGCTTAGATTTTGTGTTGTTGATTTTTTTTATGTGAATTAACATACCTATGTCCATATTATACACGTGGTTAACTCATGGCACGAATACTAATGTAACAAAATATTTTTGCGTCAATAATATGTAGGTACCTACTTAACGATGTTAATGTCAAGATTGAGATGTTGGTCAACATTTATGTTTTTTTTTTTATTCTATCTTAATTTTATAATAAAAACAATAAACGAAACATTATTTTTACATTTTATATTGGTTTTCATAGTAGACATACAATTTTTAAATTTTATCCCCAGCCACCGTTGAACACTTTGTCACGTTGACCACCCATTACAGGAATACTGAGGTATCATCAAGGGACCGTTCCCCCCCCCCCTCCCGTCACACAAAACTACAAGTACTAAATTCTGGAAAATGTCTTAAATTAATGCACATACCTACATACATGTATTATCTAGCCACGATTAGAAAGGGATTAGAGGTGACAGTTTTACCATATACTTACGTCAAAGTGCATATGAATTGACAGCTATTCCAATCCCAAACTAATCGCGGTTTCATACGACATGGTTTTTGTGTCGCGGGCCTACACAAAAGGATGGTTCGACATGCCCGATTTTTTTAGCGTAGTCCCGATTTTTGTATCTAGTCCTACAACCTCTTAAGGGTATAACAGTAACCTTGCAAATAAAAAGGACGCACGCTCAACTTTGATAGTCAAAGAAAATTCAACCCTTTACTTAAGAAATAAGGTCACTTATACATACGCGGTTCTACGAGATATGCGCCCTTTTTTCTAAAAAGGGCAGAACAGATGTTTTAGGATGCAGATCCTTGTGCGCCGTTCACTATTCAGTCATAGATCATTGATTAATGTCAAGTCATGCAGACTTGGTCGTGCCGCGTGCGCAGGCAAATCCGGTCCCGTGACAATCTATTCTAAAACAAGAACGGTAATTACCAACCTATTTACCCGACTGCGCGACGCAAAGGAGAGTAATGGGTTTATCAGCCTATATCGTGGACACATTCCGAAATGAGTCAGTGTTGCATTTTAAAATTAGAAGCGGTTGGAATACGATTTTTAATGGAAGAGCATTTTATTTTGGAATGAGTCCGTTTTGTATTCAATGAGCGAAATATAAGGTGCTAACAAATTAGTCTCGGATATTTTTACACCTGATAGTACTCGGTTCTCGGAGTACATTTAAGTATGAAACATCATAGGTTTTCTTGTGTTTTTTTGGAGAAAGCTAGGAAACAAATTTACTACCTACGTTAAAACACCCTGTTAATAAAATAATTAAATGAGACTTCTTTAGACATTCTAGAATCTCTTTAAACTATCATTCAGACGCTAGCATTTAATAAATAAAATAACCTACAGTTTTCCCGCCGAATCATAATGACATTAACGAAAAACAACTTTTGACAAACAGTGTTAAACATCTTGAATTCTTGACAGATACATAATAGGGGTGATTATTTTAAAGATTAATTATTATTTTTATTTTTTGTTCGGTAAATCAAAACAATAAAATGATATACAAGGGTTCCTTAATTACAGTTAAAAGTTAATTGTTTTAATGTTATTTATTATCTCTTAAAATATCCGTGACTAATTTGTTAGCACCTTATATTTATGTATGTTTGCTCTTTTTTGGCGCTCTAGAAACTAAACGCGTAGGCTGACTTTGATGACTCTTATGTCAATCGATTTGTCTTAATCTTGTGTCATACTTAAGACTGCGCCGAGCAAACGCCGAGCGTCCAGTGGCGCCCTCATTACTATTATTGGGTTTTCTAATTAACTAAAGAATTTCCTTGGAACCAAACAAAATGTGTTTGTAGCGCAAGTACAAACAGAATTTATGGGATACGTAGCAAACTTTAATAACAATTACCCTTTGAGTAGTCAGCTTAACGGGAAAAGGTGGCCACTTTTTTTCGTTAAGTTAATAACTCGAATGTGAATTGTTATTAAACTATATGATATACCCTACAAGTTGTGTTTTCACTTGTAGTACAAAGACATTTCGTCCAATTTCAAGAAAATACTTTAGTTTATTAGGAAACACAATAAAAGTAATGAGGGCGCCACTGTACATCCGGCGTACGCTCGGCGTAGTCATCAAAATTCAATATGGCGGCAACTGCATTGGATGCCATGTTGTGAAAAGGAAAAAATAAAGTCGACGAACTATGACAAGTAACGGGAAAAGGTGACCACTTTTTTCGAAGATCAATTGTTATCAAACTTTGTGATATATCCAGTAAGTTGTGTTTTCATTTGTAGTATAAAAAGCACCGACTGATTTCACGAAAATACTTGGGTTTATTAGAAAACACGATAATAGTAATGATGGCGTCACTGTACATCCGGCGTATGCTCTGCGCCGTCGTGACAAATTATAAACCACTAGCGACCCGCCCTCGCTTCGCTTCGGTTTATGTGAGTTTTCTGTAACACCCGTACATAAACCAGAATCTATTATACATATAAACCTTCCTCTTGAATCACTCTATCTATTAAAAAAACCCGCATCAAAATCCGTTGCGTTGTTTTAAAGATCTAAGCATACATAGGGACAGACAGCGAGAAGCGACTTTGTTTTATACTATGTAGTGATTTCCACCGAAGATGAGGGAATCGTTTTTAAAAGCTATATTTAACATACAATGTATGTATGTAAGGGTCAAATCTTGCAAGCTCAATTTGACCCACTTCCCGGTGTTCGATGAAGCTGAAAATTTGCATACGCCTTTAGTTCTGATGACAATACAATAATATAGTACCATCGAGCTGGTCTGATGATGGAGACTCAGGGTGGTCATAGGAACTAAATTACACATGATAAACCCGCCGTATTAGGGCAGGTTAGAGTCGTCTCGACATGTAGGTGACGACCGTGCACATAAAAGTACAGTTGGCAATAGTTAGTCCCAAAAATTTCATTTTTGGCAGAAACTTATTTTATAACTATTTTAAATTCTCGTTTCGCCTCGCCATGGAAAAGCGCCTTAAAGGGATTACGATCGCTTCAATCGCCTAGATGTCAAAAAAAAACCATACGGAGGTACGGGCGATAACGTTTGTCACTCCCTACCTATATCAAATCCGATTACCACGATTTTTGATTGAATATGTCGTTATTGTTATGACAAACTACGTTGGTAAGTGTCCTCTTTTTTTGGCCATCCTTAAAATATTGTCTTAGAAAGTAAAACGATATAAAAATCCTAAAAGTCGGACTAAGTAAGGGAAGCGAAACGTGATCGCATTTTGTACAGTCACGAGATTAAATTTCGTACCCACCTTAGGTCCAAAGTCAATCTGACATTCTACAACATGAAGGTTGAGTTTCCTAAAAGTTACAAATGACTTGACATGTCTAATGACATTGACGACTTCAAGCATATTTTTCTTGGAATGGGTCCCAAATTAACGCTCGTGACCGTATGTATGTTTTTTAGCTACACATCATTATCATTATCAGCCGCAAGACGTCCACTGCTGGACAAAGACCTTCCCCAAGGTTTTCCACAACGATCGGTCCTCTGCTGCTGTCATCCAGCGGTTTCCCGCGACCTTTATCAGATCGTCAGTCCACCTTGTGGAAGGTCTGCCAACACTTCGTCTCCCGGTTCGCGGTCGCCACTCTAGAACTTTACCGCTCCAACGGCCATCAGTTTTAGCTACACAATCCTTTCTAACTAAAAGATTAAAAAAACGATAACGATGTTTATTCAGTTAGTACCAGTAGTGACCAGTAAGGCCGTCCTAATTTCCGCCGATGCATATATGTATAATGATTTTCTCAAACTCGCTCGGATATTACGAGTTACTTATCGATATAGAATAATTAAATCACGCGATGGTTAAATTAAATCCATTAATAACCTACATATAGTTTGCTCAAGGATGCTTATATAGTTTAGTGCACGTGTCAACAGTATTTTATCGCTTTGACCCCAGCAAATCTATACTGATATTATAAAGCTGAAGAGTTTGTTTGTTTGCTTGAACTACATGTCCGATTTGAAAAAATCTTTCAGTGTTAGATAGTCCATTTATCGAGGAAGGCTATAAGCTATATATCATACTCACATAAACCGAAGCGAAGCGAGGGAGGGTCGCTAGTACATAATAACAGTGCTTAAATACAAAAGCGCCACAAAACAAAAACAGATATAGTTTGATTTAAAACTTAAAGTATATAGCATTCCGAATTTAAATGCAACACAGACACATTTTGATTTGTGGCCCTTTAGTATTTAAGCATCGACATGTTAGGGACGCTTGCGTTTTTCCCATACAATTGCCTACGAGTATTGTAACAGTCAGAAAAGGGGACAATGTCACACCAATTGACCTAGTCCCAAACTAAGCTCTAGGCTTGTGTTGTGGGTACTAGACAACGATATAAATACTTATACAGAGAAACATATACTTACCCCAATCTCAATAAAGTCCCAATTAAGTTGGGACAAGGACAGGAGAATGATGAGAGAAACGTATACTTAAATACATAGAAAACCTCTATGACTCAGGAAAAAATATTCGCGTACATCACAAAAACATCTGCTCCTATATCCAGTGGGCGGCTGACGGATGCAAAATAGGGACGTAAACAGAACATGGATAAGACTTTTATTAAATTTCGAGAAATATTTATGAATACAAAATTATGCAGTTTTTATCTTTATCATACATTATTAGTAAATACATAATAATATACAGGGTGTATACGGAGGGGTGGATCAAACGAAGGTCAAAGGTAGGGGACCTCAAGGGGCATCTGAATCACCCCCATGTATGTTCAGCAATTGTAAGTAGTTTCGGAGATATTGATCATTTTAATCGGATTTTTTGTCACTTTTCCTTATGTCCGTGATACGAAAAACCCCTAAATTCATGTATTTATACTTTTTTTTTCCAGTGTTTTCTTACATGATTAGAATCACAGTGAAATAAGGAAGTTTTTAAAGCTAAATGCCATTTTTTGTTCATTACAACTTTTTGAGTAATCGCACAGAGTTACTTTCTCCATACTAAGGAAACCCCGCGTTTGATTTTCACCAAGTATGGAAAAACAAACTTTGTGTGTTTACTCAAAAAGTTGTAATGAAAAAAAATATGTTATGTAGCTTTAGAAACTTCCTTATTTCACAGTGATTCTAATCATGCAAGAAAACACTGAAAAAAAAAGGTATAAATACATGAATTTAGGGGTTTTTCGTATCACGGACATAAGGAAAAGTGACAAAAAATCCGATTAAAATGATCAATATCTCCGAAACTAATAACAATTGCTGAACATACATGGGGGTGATTCAGATGCCCCTTGAGGTCCCCTACCTTTGACCTTCGTTTGATCCACCCCTCCGTATACACCCTGTATAATTATGAATACGCACCTCTTTCATCTGTACATGTAGAGAGGTCATTTTCCTTATATAAGTGGATTGTGAACCATAAAAGGAATGGATTGAAAATATGCAATATAGAAAAAATTATGATTATTTACTACAACAATACAATTATATAACTATTTTACAATTTCGTTCTTTTTATTAAACCCCTTGCAGTCATATCCATATTACGTATAACGTTCGACATTATTTTGACGTAATTTGCATCCGTCAGCCGCCCATTGTATATCACCATTGTGACAATCACAGGTGACAGATGACAATTCGGTATACATTGCAAAGTTGGAAAGCTTTCACATCAATGGGATTCATATCAGCGGCGCTATGTACATTGAAATATCACCTGTCACCTGTCATTGTCAGGATGGTGAAATAGGGGGCTGGCCTTACCGGGATTTGAACCCAGGATCGCTAGCTTCGTAGGCAGGGTCACTACCAACGAGGCCAACGCGTCGTCGCGTTGCAAAAAAAGCAGTCAGAAGCACTTCTAGACATTTATAAGGTCCCAGTTATACAGTTATACCAAATAAAATTCAATCATGTGTGACACTTTCAACGGAATCATTTAAAAGTTAGTAATTTTTAGTGCAAAATCAACAGAATATTTATCATATTCTGTAGTAGGTACGTAAGGTTTAAATTCTAAATAAATATATGTGGTCGGCTGGTCGCTAAATCGCCTCTCTTATAAGTACCTACCGTAACCGACTAGAACTAGTAGTTGTACATACATACATACATTAAATCACGCCTGTTTCCCAGAGGGGTAGGCAGAGACCACTTCTTTCCATTTGCTACGATCTTGACAATATTTCGCTTCTTCTACATTCATACATCGAGTCATACACGCACGTCGGTTTCGGGTACTTAAGATTCGGCCCTTTTCCAGTATTTCTCCGATTTGACTCGAAAAAGTACGCCTAGGGCGGCCCCTTCCGACACGTCCACTCACTTACGATCTGTTTATCTCTTTCTAGTAGTTGTAAGGGCTAAGGGTAGGTACTTATAATTTCAAAATACGATATTTATAGTTGTGTAATATTATGACGCCGCTCGGCGTCCACGGCATTCTGTTACGCCAAAGAAAAACGCCGATCGGCGTCATTGGCAATGAATTGATTGAAAGGGCTGTTCAATCATTAGTTCTTTACCCGAAGTAATTGATCAACCTCCGCCCGATATGCCGGAAGAAAATTTAAACATGCTTATTCGGATACATGCTGTGGCCTTATATATAGGCGTCTGTCATATTAAAGTAACGTGGTTATTTAAACTTTTTTTTATAAACACAATACAGAAAAAAAAACTTAATAATATCATAAAGTAATTTTGTTACCATTACGATACAAGTTAATCCAAAAAAGTTACTGTCACCAACGAGGTTGCATATCAATTATTTTTTTATAATGGAACGCACATGCGGTTCGAGTAATTTTTACAGCATTACAAAAAGTTTTCATTAAAATTTTTACTTGTCAGTGACAGCGCCCGCTTTATCACATGCGCGGTGATGTGCTAGGTTTTGGCGCCATTCATAGAATACGTTTTGTTGTAATGTATGAGAGTAGATAAAGTAGTGTATGAAGCTGCACATAACTAGGTATTAAAACACTCGTGTTTTAATACCCCTCATTAAGGTTGACACTTGTCATTGTCATAATATTATTGCAAGGGAAATTCGAACTTGTTTTTTTTTTATTATGTCATAGGGAAGACAAACGAGCACACAGGCCACCTGATGGTAAGTGGAAACTGTGACCCATAGACATTCGCAATCACATGCAATGCAATCCTAACACTGCAAATGCGTTCCCAACCCTGAGGACTAAGATGGAATGCCTCTATGCTAGTCATTTCACCGGCTGTCTTATCCCCAAACCGGAACACAACAATGCGAACACTGCTGTTTGGCAGTAGGTTAATGGATAAGATGGTGGTAGCGATCCGGACGGACCCTGCACAAGGTCCTACCACCCGAAAAACTACCTACCAACCTACCAACTGTTGTATCGTGTCATGACTTGCAAATGAACTTCAACCGCGGACCACATTTTTGTCAGTAATAAAAAACTGGTGGGCGGTTATTTTTGCCGCTGAGTGTATTACTTATATTGGGGCTGAGCTGTAGGCTACCAACTGGGTCCACAGGTGGCGAATAGTGGAACGGCCATCAGATATGGTGGTCAGCTGCGAATACACAAATAAGCAGTCCCAGACCAAAGAGCGGTAGGGTAGGAGGTTGTGGTGGTTAGTCTAGTAGGATAGGCTGACCTATAAAATGCCAAAAAGAACCAATGATTACCCTATGACATGGCGAGTATACGCCGCCATTAAATAAGCGTAATTCCTCTGACACTGGACAGCAGCGGTGTTAGTATGGGCAGAAGGCCGAAGAGAAGGGCTCTAGATGGGTTTCTGTCCCAACAGCAGTGGAAGGAAGTCCGGAAGCTGTACTGCGGTGTGGAAGGCAAGTGGGGCTACCACCACACTAAATGCCCTATTTATGGAGTAATGGAAATGAGTATTACTCCATCGACAAGAGCGAGGCTCTTAAATTAAGAGAGAGAGTGTATTACTAAGTCATATAATATAAAAGCGGATTTCCTGTAAAAAAAGAACAATAAGAAAATATACTAAAGAGGTTTTATGTGATTAGGTATAGTTGTGATAAATTAGTGCGAACCTTTTAAACCGATAGCGTGTCACTTGGTTGGTATAGAACTTTCGGTGCGTGAGTCTATCCACCACCAATTAACCAAGCAGACCCGGTTTTTTTTAAGTGAAAGAAAGTGACGAATGGACACAGCAGACCGACTGGCGGTATTGGTGACACTATAAGGCTGTTTGTTTCTCTACGGAACCCTAAAAACTAGTTATATTTAAATAAATATAATGCCATAGTAGACTTTATGCTAATAGTCGCTTACGACTTTCTTTAATACATCCGTACATAAATGTATAGACATTCTGAAATAATGACTTAACAAACACCCGCTCCCAGATCATTGGCAGGTTGATAGCTTGATAAATCTTTATTACCTTTCAAAAATCCATTATAATTAATATGAGAAATGAAACACCAATTTAACTTTGCTGTTAGCCACACCGTTGAATTTTTAGGATCTCATGTGGTTAGTATGAAAAATAACTTAGTTCCGGACTTGCTCAGTGGTATTGGTAAGTTTGTTCTACTTGACATAATTATAGTTCTAGTCACTAGTTACCTTCATATTATGTGTGATACGGTAATTTTGGCGTATAAGAAACTATGTAATTACGCTCAGGGACAAATTGAGACGAAAAAAAAGTGACTATATTACGGTATTTAAGGGTGTAAAATCGCTTATGCACTAAGAATTTGGAAATAATGCGTTTTTTGGATATAAAAAAGAAAAAGTTTTTTTTTCTGAAACTACTTAAGTATATTCATACTATAAATCACGCCTGTTTCCCAGAGGGGTAAGCCGACTTCTTTCTTCTTTTCTTTCCATTTGCTACGATCGTGACAAATGTCTTTCGCTCCTTCCACATTCATATACATATTCGGGTGATTTGCAAAAATATTGTACATAGTTAAGGGCTCAATTAAAAAATCCTTAACAATCCTTAACTTTTTCCTTTGTGTAACGAAGCTTAGTCATATAATCAAATGGATAACTTTCGTTACACAAAGGAAAAACAATGGAAGAAAGTTAACGTTGTCTCAATTAAGCCCTTAACTATGTACAATATTATGTATATATTTCAACGGCAACACAATATTACATAATTATAAACGTCAATTATATTATACACGTCGACAACCCTAGGTCGCTGTCAAGTGTCATTTGACGTCATCGCTCCAAAAATGTTAGAAAAAGTACGATCACTGGTGATTACTGTGCTTTACTCTAAAGTCACAAAGAAAAACAAATATCCCGATGTTGCTATTTCTGTTTACAGGGCTGACACTTGAAACGGGTAAACCGGTTTCCATAAAGTCATGGTAATAGCTACCTCGAAATAACACGTGCTAAGCATATGAATTAATTATATAAGCTTAATAATTGGTTGGAAGATTACTTCCCATCAGTTAAGGTCGCGTACTTGTTAGCCTTCCATTTAAAAAAAAACAAATGATAGTTTTGCACCCGATTAATCTATTTAATCGGTTTTCATGAAACTTGGTAGCAATAAAACCGGTTAAGTGTAACTCGGGTCCACGCAAAAAGTAGGTAATTGTTGTCAACATAATTTTGCAATAAATAACATGGCAGAGTATCCCGTGTCACAGATTAAATAGTTTGACAATAAACAAATGGTAAAAAACTCTTTTTAAGTTAAATTATGTCGTTTTATACGACTGATTAAGACTGCGCCGAGCGTACGCCGGATGTACAGTGGCGCCCTCATTACTATTATTATGTTTTCTAATAAACTAAAGTATTTTCTTGAAATTGGTCGGTAGGTTTTTGTTCTACAAATGAAAACACAACTTATAGGTTACATCACATAGTTTAATAACAATTTTCCTTCGAGTTATCAACTTAACGGAAAAAAGAGGCCACCTTTTCCCGTTAAGCTAATTACTCAACGGGTAATTGTTATTAAAGTTTGTTACATATCCCATAAATTGTGTTTTTACTTGCGCCACAAAAATGTATCGTCTTGATTGCAAGGATATTCTTTAGTTAGTTAGAAAACCCAATAATAGTCATGAGGGCGCCACTGGACGCTCGACGTTTGCTCGGTGCAGTCTTAACGTGTTTAACGATGTTAGTGTTATAAATTTATAATAATAATTAGAGTCCTGATTTTTCCCGGCAAAACAAAAGACTGACGCAATCTAGGAAGTGTTAGAAGCGCTTTCTTTATCGTTATCGAGTATCATTATATGAAATAAGTTTCTGTCAAATATTTCATTTTGGCACAAGCTTTTATTGCCGACTGTACTTTTATTTGCACAGTCGTCATCTACTTGTCAAGACGATTCTGACGCGCCCTAACACGACGACTTTATCATGTGTTATAGTTCCTATGGCCACCCAGAGTCTCCATCATCAGACCAGCTCGATGGTACTATATTATTGTATTGTCATCAGAACAACAAATACTAAAAACAGAATAAAATAAATATTTAAGGGGGTTCCCATAAAACAAACGTGAGGTTTTTGCCGTCTTTTGCTTGATATTAATACGAGTAGTCTTAAAATATTTACAGAATACTTACTCGTAGTTATATGTTCTCTTTAAAAGTAAATAAATAATAATAATATTAATATTTAAGGGGGGGGGTTAGTACAACAAACGTGATTTTGTATAGATAATGGTACGGAACCCTTCATGCGCGAGTTCGACTCGCACTTAAATAAATAAATAAAAAATAAAATGTCAGGCGACAATGTCACACCAATTGACCTAGTCCCAAACTAAGCTCTAGGATTGTATTATGGGTACTAGACAACGATATAAATACTTATATAGAGAAATATATACTTAAATACATTAGAAAACATCCATGACTCAGGAACAAATATTCGCGCTCATCACACTAATATCTGCCCTTACCGGGATTTGAACCCAGAACCGCTAGCTTCGTAGGCAGGGTCACTACCAACTAGGCCAGCGCGTCGTCAATTTGGTCGGTTTTTATTGCTATTAGAATAGAAACCCTGTTATCCTTATTATCCTTACTAATATTATAAACTCGAATGTTTGTAAGTATTGTATGGATGTTTCTTACTCCTTCACGGTGCAACGGCTGGACGGAATTGGATGAAAGTTGGAATGGAGATAGCTTATACCTATACACTGGATTAAAATATAGGCTACTTTTTATCCAGAAAATTCGCGGACGAAGTTGTGGCCAAAAACTTGTGAATTATAAAGGTACATTATATTTATAATTCACTAGTTTACTATAGTCATTCGCAAAAATACCTACACGTGTCGTCGATGCATATAATACCGATGCATGTGATAAAATCTATTCATATTCAAATTTCGTCCTGGTTTTTTGCATGACTGGTCCTTACCATACAAACCGTGGCGGGCGTCCTCTTCTATGTTCTGCATACAATGCAGATTGTTTGTGTTCGCCTTACAAAGTGCACTGACTTGTTTATCAAGATTTTTGTACCAAATACGTATGTAGTAGAGAATCCAAATTGGGACAACCTTCACAGGGCTGTTTACTCTACAAAAATGATTTTATATTAAGACTGCACCGAGCAAACGTCGAGCGTCCAGTGGCGCCCTCATTACTATTATTGTGTTTTGTAATTTAAAAAAAAACCTTGCAATCAAACGATACGTTTTTGTAGCGCAAGTAAAAACACAATTTATGGGATATGTAACAAACTTTAATAACAATTACCCTTTGAGTAGTCAGCTTAACGGGAAAAGGTGGCCACTTTTTTCCATTCAGTTGATAACTCGAAGGTGAATTGTTATTAAACTATGTGATATACCATATAAGTTGTGTTTTCATTTGTAGTGCAAAAACCTATCGTCCAATTTCAAGAAAATACTTTAGTTTATTAGGAAACACGATAAAAATAATGAGGGCGCCAGTGTACATCCGGCGTACGCTCGGCGCAGTCTTAAAGGGCATTGGGTAAGTTTGTATAAAGAAAATTTACCAATTTTTTTTTCGTATCTTTATTTAGAGGACCTGTAAATACACATCCATAAATAATTTATGGCGTTAAATAATATTGGAGCGGAGATATTAAAGATTTAAGTATTCAGTTTTGATACTAAAGACTGTACACGATAAAATCCGGCCATGCATGATCTGGTGTATTTTTTTAATGAATGCTAATTTTCAAGCAGTTTTTTTTTTAATATGTTGTATAATTATAATACTGTATAATGAAATAAAATCGTATCATAATGCATGGGTATGTGTGAGTTTTCGCCAATTATATTATATCCTACCTTTCATCTCCTGTACAGTGTTTTTTGACAATCTTCACTCGCTTCCTGCTTCTACGCCACAACTGTATTTATATTGTTACAAGCAGTTTTACCCACAATAGAATGTCGTCTTACGAAAAAAATACTTTTTGAAACTCATTTCTATTTGTAGTAGTCAGGAAGACATTTTACTCCAAGCACTGAAAATTGTTTTTGTATGGGAGGAATTTATTTGTCAAAAAGTCAAATTCGACAAAGTTAAAAAACCTCAGAACTATCTTAATCTGAATATAATTAGGAAAGTTTTAACTATTGTGGTAAGATAATTGAATAAGGTATAATTTGGCTTGTATAATTAAAAATAATAAAATGTTTTAAAACGGAGAATTTGTTAAGGACTGTCAGAAGATCGTGGACAAAAAAATAAAGGTACTGTGGATTATATAAGGGTCTAAGACACAGACGCTTTAACATTTTATTATGATTGTATTTTTATTATGTAGTTTCATAACCACTGACTATTACAAAAAAGTGCCGCTTGAAAATTAGCATTCATTAAAAAAATACACCAGATCATGCATGGCCAGATTTTATCGTGTACAGTCTTTACCTATATTAGTACGCCAAGGTATCAATATTTAAATATCTCGGCTCCGATGCACTTAAGAGTATTACATTATGTAACAAAATATGTTTACTTTGAATAATTCTCTCATAATTTACCACTTTTACTAATGGCCGCTCACCTTGAAAATGTATGACTTTTACAAATGACAATCACTTTTACACCAACCCCTTTAATATGTTAAGTTTTGATGGCGAATGGGTAGGCTGGAAAAATTCAGTCGGGTACAAAATAAATTTAAAATTTAAAAATGAATTTAACAAAAATGCAATTTCTTGTTTAATCCAAAGTATGAAATAAAATATGCAAACGTTAGGTTATTTTTTTTGCCATCTTAACTATTGCGTAGGCAGGTATAAACTAGTAAGTCGGTACTAATAATTTCCACCAAACCTAATGTTTGCATATTTTATAGGCTACTTTCGATTAGTACTTATGTAATTTGTCTATTAAATAAGCAATATTTAGCATTTATTTTAAACTTCATTTTTATATAAGTTTCAGTCTACGAATTATATGTATATGATTATGAACAATATAATTTCGAAATTAGAGTCTTAAAATATGGTAACATAAATAAATTTTGGTCTATAAAGACGTTTCTGAACGACAAAATGTTATTGAGAGAAACTAGATCGAACAAAAAATTTGTCTATAAAATAAATAAAAATGTACTATATTATTGTTGTTTCTACTATATTTTTTGGTCCTTTAACTCACCATATACCTGCTATATATCTTGATAAGAAAGGTGGCAACCCTAACCATGACTGACCATGCTCAGTGTAGGGTTCCAAAACCGTTACTTAGACGTTAAAACTCGATTTTGAAAAAAGACAAGATTTTTCTTAACTGTGTGAAAACAGCTGTGAAAATCAGTCATTAATATTCCCAACTTTACTCAAAACACGTCAAGGGTGAGCCGTTTGTAACAACACCAACAAATACTTGCATTTACATTAGTAAGAATGATATTAAGTTAGTATGCAATGGGTACTTAACTCGGCATAATCCGTTCACCTGTCAGTGTCAAGTATTGGTTCGCTCCATTTGGCGTTAACGATTTAAGGCGACATTCATAAAATCTCCGTATGTATAAAAATCACGCACGTTCATAAATTCTGTTCCTATTCATTCGGACACTCATGTAAAGAAAACAATTTACCATTATTACTTTACAGGGTGGAAAAGACGCTCATTCCCGAAATACCAGAATTTTAAAATACCAGATTCTCAATATACATGAATCTCATAAAATAACATTTAAATTTCGGTATCGTTGATTATGCTTACCTAATATTTCGAAGCTGGTGATTTGGGAATCTGGTAAAGAGAGTAGTCTGGTATTTTAAAATACGGGTATTTCGGGAATGAGCGGGAAAAATCTATGGGCCCTGGAGGAGAACTACCTTAAATCCTTTAGTTAGCTCATTTTACTGAATGGAAACATTCCTTTATTTTTATAAAGAAACAAAACTGCATTTAAAGATTTTTTAAATTTTGCTTGTCTCACCCGGGAATCGAACCAACTAAAAATAAAAAAATAAACCCTCGCTATTTTATTATACGAATCGGTAGGATTGTTGTTCAGGATAAAATTTGTCTAATAAACATTTGGTCCTACACTCATCTGTTGTACGAGATACCCACAAAATTGAATATTTCAGTAAAATGAGCTAACTAAAGGATTTAAGGTAGTTTCCCTCCAGGGCCCATAGAATTTTTCCGCCCTGTATATTCGCTCACTTTTGAAGGTTGACCATGGTCATAATCTCATATTTATTTGTACACTGACCCCCTTATTTATAAAGTGGAATAAGTATGGAATAGTTTATGCCATGCTTTGTCACTTACTGTCAGATGCAAATGTCACAATTACAGAAAAGGACAAAGCATGCCGTATACTATTCAAAGCTTATTCCACCTTAATAAGTAAGGGGGTTATACATTGTATTCATGTTTTTTTCGAGGGAGTACTCTCTATTTAATCTTGGTGAAAATACCATGAGACCATGACACTGACTGACTGAAGCCTGTCATTTACATTATATTTTTTCGAAATATATTTGACATGAAAATGTAGTGATGTTTTGATAGATTTGATTGATTAGGTTTTCGTCTCTGTCGCACCCAGCGTAATACGATGATGATGAGGAATATATATTCAACCTTTTTAATAAACTAACTAGAGGTAACATTATTCTCATCACTATTTCATCCTCTATCTAAAGACAATTACAGTCAGGTATACTTGTTATAGTCGTTGGCAGTCTGAATAGAAATAGACTTTACCTATTTTATTTTTTTAATCCAAGACATGAAAGATTTCATTCGGTCACTCATATAAATAAATCAATTTATCAATAATGGTTGACGCTGTAACAACAAATACTAAACACAGAATAAAATATATATTTAAATGTTTATCCCATACAACAAAACGTGTTTTTTTTGCAGTTTTTGGCTCGATATTAATTACGGCAAAAAAAAGTATTTTAACTTTAAATATAAGTAATTAAATTAAAATAAAATGAATTTAAAAGGGCTCCCATACAACAAACTGAAATGAAATGAAGTGAAATGACTAGCATAGAGGCATTCCATCTTAGTCCTTAGGGTTGGCAACGCATTTGCAGTCTTAAGATTGCATTGCATTCTTGTGAATGCGAATGTCTATGGGTCACAGTTTCCACTTACCATCAGGTGGCCTGTGTGCTCGTTTGTCTACTCTATGCCATAAAAAAAAAAAAAAAAAAAAAAAAAGTCTTTTTTTATGGATAATGGTACGGAACCCTTCGTGTGCGAGACCAACTCACACTTGGCCGAGTTATTTAAATCGCATTTGTCAGCAATATACCTTGAAAAGAGAAAAAAAAATTACAATCGTCCAAAAAAAACGTATGATACAAAGCATTTTAGGAAATTTACCATTTTCGACTATGTCATAGTGACGTAATCACTAATCAATCAAAACGTAAGAGACTGACATAGTCCAAAACGGTCTAGGAATCAATTTCCTTGACTATCTACATCTAAATATATAAAAGGAGAAACTGACTGACTGACTGACATATCAACGCACAGCCTAAACGGCTAAACGTAGGCACTTGAAATTTGGAAGGGACGTAGCTTAGGTACCGTAGAGGTGCACTAAGAAAGGAATTCCCGAAATTCCCACGGGAACGGGAATTAGCGGGAAAATTATTAACTCAAAAAAAATGTTTTGTCCAACGAAGTGGACACGGGAACAGCTAGTGTTATTTATTATAAATATTTACCTACATATATATGGCTCCACCTGAAAGTGTTTAGAAACTTTTGAAATATTGATCTCGAAATGTGTAATTCTCGCTTGACTTACGTATCGTCGTCGTCCCCTACCCTACAGCCAAAACTAACAGTAATTAAAATCTAAAATATATTTAAAGTGAAAGCTCATACTTATAATTAACAAACTTACCCCCTACTTATAAACGTAGAATAAGCTTGGAATTAGTTTATGCCATGATTTTACATGCTTTTTTTTTTTTAATGGCATCGATTAGACAAACGAGCACACAGGCCACCTGATGGTAAGTGGAAACTGTGACCCATAGACATTCGCAATCACAAGACTGCAATGCAATCATAAGACTGCAAATGCGTTGCCAACCCTGAGGCTAAGATGGAATGCCTCTATGCTAGTCATTTCACCGGCTGTCTAATCCCCAAACCGGAACACAACAATGCGAACACTGCTGTTTGGCGGTAGGTTAATGGATAAGATGGTGGTAGCGATCCGGACGGACCCTGCACAAGGTCCTACCACCCGCAAAACCCGCTATGCTTTGTCCTTATCTGTAATTGTGACATTTGCATCTGACAGTAAGTGACAAAGCACGGCATAAACTATTCCATGCTTATTCCAGGGTTTATTGAAAGGAAAACTACCACGGCTAAGGCCCGTATTAATAAACTCACCTTGGCTGAGATGCGCGTCACAAGATACGTCAAAGTAAACGTCAAACCATAACACTGTCATTTTTGACGCATCTCGAGACGAGCATTAGAGTTGAGATTAGTTTATTAATACAACCTTAAAAGTCATCTAAAACAACACCGAATAGGTACTTTAAATAGAAAATTAGTTCATACTTGTTGATTGTTTTTTTTTGTAAGGGCTTCGGAACTTTTCACAGACATTTTTTAAATTGCGTATTTTTTTTCGGGTCATAACGTTTCTCACCACCTATATCAATTCGGATTTCTAGGATTTTCAAACATACATCGCTCATTGAATACAAAACGGACACATTCCAAAATAATTTGCTTTTCCATTAAAAATTGTATTCCAACCGCTTCTAATTTAAAATGCAATACTGACTCATTTTGGATTGTGTCCGTTTTGTATTCAATGAACGACATGTACATACATATAAGCTCACGCCTTCATTCCCTGAGTGCGGTAGGCAGAGCTACAGAATTTCCAACAACTCTAAAAACTTGTTGATAATTCTGTAACCACATTTTGCACAATTAGACTAAGATGTTGTTATTATTATAAAAAACTAGGTTTGTTTCGGTGGTTTTTAACTCGTTTCTTGGAAAGGACAACGTACAGACCTAGTTACGTAAAATCTACAACATATTCAGAAATCGTAAAAATTGAACTAGGTTTAAGGTGATAGAAACGCTACCGCATTTTGTATGGAAATTTTCAGCTTCATAAGTGACAACGTGTTTTTTTTTTAAAGGATTTATAAAAGTCATGCTTATAGACGATTGCTACTCCCGCTTTGTAAAAGTGGTCGGAATGACGTAATTTTGCCAGTCTAGCACTAGCCCGGCCGTCGAAAAAAACCTACGGCAATTCAGCCCTTGAGCCTTTAGCAGAAAATATTGCATGCTTTTACAAATATCTATGAACATGTTTTTTTTTCACCCCACATTTAAAAAAGTTGCTGTTAGATACAGACAGACAGAAATAACGAATCCATATGGGTTCAGATTTTTGTCATTTGGCTACGGAACCCTAAAAAGATCCTGTTGGCTATCCTCTTAACGGTCAAGTTACGGTAATCGCTCAAGTGAAGGACGGAGCGATGTTTTCTATTAGAATTGATTAGAATACTTACACTGTTGTGGTTATTATCGCTAGGCCTGCGCTCGCGGCGGCAGTATACAATCCGCGGCCGTTGAAATCGCGCGTTAGCAACGTTCCAATTTTGAATTGTTTTGTGGCAAAAAGGCTCGCCGTTGGATCTAAAATGCCGGAGTATAGCGGTGAGTTTTTTTTTTGTGGATCAGGATATTTAGATTTGGGTGATAATTGTTTTTATTATTTTGTGCTCGTTTTTAGAGTTTATAACACCCGTAAAAATAGGGGTGCTTAAACCTGCTGAGGTACAGTCAACCAATTTGATTTCTAGGCCACTTTGGACTATGTTAAAGTGACGTTGTCAACCAAAACGTAAGAGACTCCCTATGATTTGGTTTACAACGTAACGTTGACAAAGTCCATAGTGGCCTAGGAATCAAATTGGTTGACTGTACAGTCCGGCAAATAATGTGGTCTACCACCTTACGGTTCATTTGCACGTCGTGACATAACAAGTTCGATTTTCCCTTGCAATAATATTATGACAGTGACAAGTGTCAACTTTAGCGATAATTAGATAAAGTGGAAAGAAGTGGTCTCTGCCTACTCCTCTGGGAAACAGGCGTGATTTAATGTATGTACGTATGTACTAAAAGTTTTGTCACAACTGGAAGACAACTTTTTTGGTCGACCGTACACCGGTCAATCTTGATGTCTCATTAAATCGACTTTACGATTTCATATGATTTTGCAGAAACACGAAAACACACTCAACCTCTTGCTTCATAAGATGGAATTAAGTCATGTTGAGAAACATAATTTAGGTCTCTAAACATTCACAGAGATAGGAAAGGATGATGGTCAGTTTTGTATGGACACTGGCCTAAAAACCTAATGACAAGCCATATGTCCCTTGAAAGATTTTTTAATATTCTACAACTTTTTGTATGGCGGGAAATCTTAAATCGCTGTGTAAAATATTTAAAAATCTGGAACATCGGGACGCCTACATAGACGACGTTAGAATAATTACTTGGAAAAACCGCGGTCTTTGCATGGCAATAACTTTATTGACACAAAGATTTCAAACCACCTGTCATAGTAATAGTTTCACAACTTAGAATTACCTATTCGGGGACATATCGCTTGTCCTTATTGGTCATTAGGCCAATTAGCCCACCCTCCTTTTATAAGTTTATACAAAAAAAGTTCTTTTGTAAACAAAGACTAATCTTTGCGCTTTTAAAAAAATGAAATTTACCGAAAAGTCATGTGTATTTTCTTCGATGCCGGCTGTCAATGTTAAAAGATCGTGTCGGAAATTGCGGCGAATAACAAGAATGATTATTACGGCGAACGAGGTAATTTGTTAACAATACTACGATTGACAGGTTCGCGACGTGACCGTAAAAAAACAAATGCGTGCACATGCTTTTGTCACGGTATTTCAATTGTTTCTTCTTTTATTTCTCTTATTGAATAGATAACAACCGGGCAAGAGCATGTACAGTCTGTGAGCACTAAGATGCTTCGGTTTTGTACTTCTCTCTTACTCGCTCATAATAAGAGCATAAGTGAGAGAGAAATACGAACCCGAAGCACCTTCTAAAAGATCGCACTGTCTTACCATGTCTGTAGGGTTCCGAAGCCTTTGGTATAAACGCAAAAAATAACGTTATCAAAAAACAATAATATGCACAAATTCTGTATTTAAAGCCACGAGCTATACAGCCTTCCTAGCAGAAGGGAGTCAGCTTAGTTAGGAATATTACAGTCAAATAGTTCTGTCGTTTCTTGCTGGGGGAAATTTGTACACAAATGCAGCTGACACTAGTACATACAAAATTGAACAATACACTGACAAAACTTACGCACCTCGACAATTTTTTTTCTCATCTCATTTGTTGCTGAACAGATCAAATTTTTGAAAAGACGAGCGAACTCGATGTTGGTAAACAAATCCGATATCAATACATAGTATAAAACAAAGTCGCTTCCCGCTGTCTGTCCCTATGTATGCTTAGATCTTTAAAATTACGCAACGGATTTTGATGCGGTTTTTTTTAGTAGATAGAGTGATTCAAGAGGAAGGTTTTTATGTATAATAAATTTTGTTTTATGTACGTGTGTTATAGAAAACTCAAATAAACCGAAGCGAAGCGAGGGCGGGTCGCTAGTATTACAATAAAATATACGAATTTGGTGTCTTAATGCAATTATACAATAAAGATTTAGGTACCGATTTAAGCAGCGACCACACCAATGCTTAAAAAAAGGTGACGGTACGAAATCGCAGTGACGCGGCGTATTAGCACCGTTTTTGACGCATGCTCTCCACACCGGTGCTCAAAATTCGCAGACGGTGCGTAAACAAAAGAATAACATGGCGTCAATTTTGACGTACCGTGATATACGCAACGTTAAGCAGCGGTGTGGGGAGCGTGCGTCAAAAACGGTGCTAATACGACGCGTCACTGCGATTCCGTACCGTCACCGTTTTTTAAGCATTGGTGTGGTCGCTGCTTAAATCGGTTCAGCGGTTTAAGCGTGAAGAGGCAACAGACAGACAGAGACACTTTCGCATTTATAATAATCATAAAAGTCTCTGTTCAACCGCGGGCAGACGGAAATGTCTTTTTTTTTAATTATCTTAAAGGTTCTTCGTCGACTACGAAACCCTATTTATTTATTTTTTTATTTTTATGGCATAGAGAAGACAAACGAGCACACAGATCACCTGATGGTAAGTGGAAACTGTGACCCATAGACATTCGCATTCACAAGACTGCAATGCAATCTTAAGAATGCAAATGCGTTGCCAACCCTGAGGACGAAGATGGAATGCCTCTATGCTAGTCATTTCACCGGCTGTCTTATCCCCAAACCGGAACACAACAATGTGAGCACTGCTGTTTGGCGGTAGGTTAATGGATAAGATGGTGGTAGCGATCCGGACGGACCCTGCACAAGGTCCTACCACCCGCAAAACCCTAATAAAGGAGTTACATAATAATATCTTAATATAAACGCAACTACTTTCCTAGCTTATTAAAAACAGGCTTTGAACTAACTTGTTTCAATGTTACACCTTAGCATAACTTGCCGAGGTGACAAACTTTTCCTGTTTATTCCATTCATAGGGGTTCCGAGGTGGAATTACCGTTGACTAAGAATTCCTATCGCTCTACAATTACGTACAAAACCGGGGACTCTTTTGAACACGGTAAAAACCGTGTCTCGTACCGTGCTGGGTAGTGAATTGATTCTATAAACAACGCCGGTCGTGCGGACTGTCGAGTGATATCCAAGCGGCGAGATTAAGTAGTCCCGTCAGTGCGAACAAAACACATTGTAGCGCGTGCATTTTCAATTAAGCAACCTTATACGTTCGACCCATCGTGCTGCTAAATTGAAAATGCACGCGCTACAATGTGTTTTGTTCGCACTGACGGGACTACTTAATCTCGCCGCTTGGATATCACTCGACAGTCCGTACGACCGGCGTTGTTTACAGAATCACTACCCTGTGTGGTTGCCGCGTTAGAATAGTGCCACTCCATGCCCTCCCGTGGATATCGTAAGAGGCGACTAAGGGAATAAAGGCGTACCCTGTACTAATACGCTGGTAAACATCTTAGCTTATTTGTGCAAAATGTGGTTACAGAATTATTAACAAGTTCTTTGGATGAATTGCAAAAATATTTTACATAGTTAAGGACTTTAAATGACGACGCGCTGGCCTAGTGGGTAGTGACCCTGCCTACGAAGCTAGTGGTCCGGGGTTCGAATCCCGGTAAGGGCAGATTTGTGTGATGTATTTGTTCCTGAGTCATGGATGTTTTCTACGTGTTTAAGATATATTTATCTATATTAGTATTTATATCGTTGTCTAGTACCCATAGTACAAGCCTAGAGCTTAGTTTGGGACTATGTCTATTGGTGTAAGATTGTCCCCTTATATTTATTTTTGATTTTCATTTAACGTTAACTTTCTTCCATTGTTTTTCCTTTGTGTAACGAAAGTTATCCATATGATTATATGAGTAATATCATCGTTACACAAAGGAAAAAGTTAAGGATTTTTAATCATTTTCTAATTGAGCCCTTAACTTTTGTACAATTTGCAATTCAACCTTCTAGAGTTGTTACAAATTCTGTAGCTCTGCCTACCCCTTTCTGCGAATGAAGGCGTGAGCTTACGTATGTATGTAAAATAACTTGAAGATAATATTGTAGTTTGCACAGTTAAACATATAACAATCTAAGAATATGCATAGATTTTTTTAATTCCGTGTGGTTGCCGGGTTAGAATAGTGCCACTCCATACCTTCCCGTGGATGTCGTAAGAGACGGCTAAGGGAATAAAGGCGTATAGTACTGTTAGGCGATGGGCTTGCAACCTGTCACTAATACACTGGTAAACATCTTAGCCTAAGTGTGCAAAATGTGGTTACAGAATGAATGAAACGATGAATGATGAATGATGAATGAATGATGATGATGATGATGATGATGATGAGTGGGGTGGGGTAGGCAGAGCTACAGAATTACGAGAAGTCACGTGATCTACCAGTGACGCGATTGGTTTAAAAACGAAACGAATAGAAACGCAAACTAGTATCACCCTATAGGTGGTCGACCGGGAACGCCCGTGACTATAGGCACTAACTTTACTATTTGTTGTATATGTAACATTATTGTGTATGTCACGGGTTAATTTCATTGCCTCATACACAGATCAAAGAATACAAGTAGGTACAGATATCCAATCTCATAGAGCAAAAGCGTGCCTTCCTAACGTAGGCAAGTCTGTAGGCAATTTTAGTTCCGTAGTTACACCAGTAGATGTCGTATGTGAGCACCACTGCTATGACGCTGGCGGCCTACCTAATAGTTTTAGTAACGTATTAGATATCACCAGATGGCATTGACTTAAAGAAAATAGTTGACTTTAAAAATGAGACTTCAAGAAAATGGATGACTTTAAAAATTAATATGTAGTCGCTATATACCTACGTATCACATTGTGGTACCGTTTTAGTAATTCAGATGATCTGCCCTGATTTATGATTGATTCCTTGGCGCCATCTACTGACAGTACCCAATAAGACGTAGCAAGCTCACAAGTATTGTATGAGATTGATGGAGTAAATATTTTTGTTTTGCATTTATTATAAACTAACTTATAAAATGTACCCTTATTTTATGTAGAGCAAGGATGTTTTTAATAAAAGTAAGATACGTTGAATTTATTAGGGCGTAAACATTCAATCTTCACGATTACTGATTCAAATGTTGCGCTCGATACCTGTGTCGCCATCTATGAGTTTATTAAAGTAATAAATTATACGTTGTTCGAGTTGGAAGGCCATGCCTCATATAAGCTGCTTTTAACGCCACTTCACCAGGGTACCTCGTATACATCTAGTCTGGATTACAAGAGTTGAATACATTTCCTATATGCATAGCTACATACACCATGTTTGGTATGTTTCCGGGGATGTCCGAGTTAAAATATGTCAAATACCACCCGTTTTCGGACGAGCTATGTTTCATGTTTATATGGATTACATTACATGGTTGACATAACAATCCAAAGATGGAACGATTAATTGTAAAACAAGTTTATAGTAGCGTCTATTTCAAATGCTTTTAGATAAGGATAGATGATTTATAATTGATGCGGTGACGCAGTGTTTGAATTGTCCAACCAAATTACATTCCTCTCTAGGGACGCCATTTTCATCCTGCTTTTCGCACAGAAGACATAATAGTTCATTGAATGAATATGAATAATGAATATAAGGGGACAATCTCACACTAATTGACCTAGTCCCAAACTCAGCTCTAGGCTTGTACTATGGGTACTAGACAACGATATAAATACTTATATAGAGAAATATATACTTAAATACATAGAAAACATCCACGACTCAGGAACAAATATTCGCGCTCATCACACTAATATCTGCCCTTACCGGAATTCGAACCCAGGACCCACTAGCTTCGTAGGCAGGGTCACTACCCACTAGGCCAGCGCGTCGTCATTGGTTATCAATAGGCTAAAATACCCCATTAGGACACTAGATATTAGCGCAAATCATTTTAATCTTGAGTTAGATTACACTTCACTTCGATTGCGAGAAAATAAATCAAAAGTTAATATAGTAATTTTCAAGACGAACAAATGAAAAGAATACAACCTATAGCACTTTTTATACTCTCTATCCGTGACTTAAATGCGTAAAGGGACCATTTAGGGTAAAGTCACCAGTGGTCGGCTTGAGACCAGTAGTCTACCTTATATGAGTGTGAAGAGTGGGAAATATACCTTTCGTATTCTTCCCACTCATACAAAGTATAGGTAGAGGCCGACCACAGGTCTCTGGCTGACCAACTGGTGACTTTACCTTACATAGAACTGAAATATAGACGATTTATGTTGCCTTATTTTATAGTAGGTAGGTAAATTAATTTAATCGATAACAATTCTCTTTTATACCTTATCGATAATCGATAAAATTCAATGCTATTTTAATTAGCAGTATCACTAAAGCTAAATGACATCTGTCACAGGCACAATAGATTATGAAAAATATTATAGTGAAAGAGTAGATTTGACAGAAGCGCGTGGAGGTAACCCCATGTGCTTCTGTTTAGTCCATTAGAAAAAGAAATCTTATTTCTCTAAATAAGTCCATGGGAGTGTCTATAAATAACTCAACATTGGCGAAATACACCTTAACAGAAGTGAAAGCCATTAATTGTAATTTAAGAAAAGTGAAAAAGTACTTTCCACTCACCTAAAGTAAGTCATTATAGCCATCGGATAACCAGCGGGTTATAATGGGATCCAGTACCATATTATGACCCGGCGGGTTATAATATGGTACTGAACGTTATAACCCGCTGGTTAATAATTAAATTTGAATTCGTATAAAAATGGTTCCATAGAAACCTACAGCAAAAAGAACTTTTTTGAAAATCGAACTTGCCTCTACAAGCCATATACGAACAAAGGAAAGGTGAGAAAAGTAGAGTATTCTCCTTTGAGATAAACCTGTTTTCGTCTCGGGCGAGCTCGTATCCCTCGCTTCCCTCAGGACTTAACTCGTAACACCCTCGCTATGCTCGGGAGTTAAACCTGGAGTCCTTCATTTGCTCAAGATTCAATATCGCTCCCGAGACACAAAACAGTGCTTTATCCCCTCGGTGGCATAATGTATAACTTTAGTCCACCTATACATGGCATATTTTTGGCCATTTTAGGGCGTGAGTAGTGAACAGATGTTTTGTACTGAATATTGTATTGTACGCGATGGTGGATAAACTGCGAGTATTAAAAAAAACCCAATTAAACGCCAATCAAAATTATCTTCTAATTCACCTAGATATTTGAAATGGTCAAGGATGCAAGATAAAGACATCATTAACCTGTATCTTACTTCGTTTCCAAGATTTGTTTGAAAATACCGTTTAGCGTTCCGTGACTTAAATTGTTTTTATTAACTTCTTCAGTACTCATTAGGCCTAGCGATTTACTTTCCTTTGGGCTAAAGGGAAAATCGACGACTCGAAATTATACGGCGACAAGAAAAAATTAAATAACGTCTAAAATAGAAAATGTCCCATGGTAGAATTGTCCAATATGATATGAGACGAAAGAAAAATGCCCATTTGTATTTACGTACAGTCAACAATTTGATTTCTAGGCCACTTTGGACTATGTTAAAGTGACGTCAACCAAAACGTAAGAGACTCCCTATGATTTGGTTTACAACGTCACGTTGACAAAGTCCATAGTGGCCTAGGAATGAAATTGGTTGACTGTACACTTAGGCCCGTATTATTAAACTCATCTTGGCTGAGATGCGCGTCACAATACGTCAAAGTAAACGTCAAACCATAACACTGTCATTTTTGACGCGTCTCGAGACGAGCATTAGAGTTGAGATTCGTTTGTTAATACGGGCATTAGAAATATAACCAGTGGGCCTATAGGATACGCTTCGACCCTATAGGATCTTTGGTGTAATTACCAGTGATCGGGGTTTTGGATGCGACTTGGGGTGAATGACCTCAATCATTATGCTAGTATGGATATGCCGCGGGATTCCGGGCTTTCGTGTGGTTTGATAAAGGACAGTTTTTTCGTCATATTCATTTATTTCAAATATTTATCATATTATTTTTTATTACTTTTGGTCTCTATAAAATTTAAAAAACAAACCATTATTTTTTTCAATGTTTCCTATTGTTCACCTATTTCGATTAACATCTAAAACCCATTTATGAGCCGAAAACGATATTATCGGGGCGAATTTGTATAAAGAAATTTCATAGGATGCGAATTCGTGTGATATTTGTTCGGCGTATGTTCTGAAATCATTTAAATCGGGAGTTCGAGCCATGACTGCTTCTATTTTATTTTACATGATATTAATCGAAATTACAGGTCAACGTTTGAAATAAACGTTATTATTATTGAATAAATATCGCGGGGTTATAGTCACATCCATACTATGATTACGACTCGAAATCCCGCGTTTGCATCCAAAACCCCGATCATTGGTAATTACCCTCTTACACACTCAGTTGTTTGAATTTGCAGAATGCCTCACAATGTTTTTCCTTCACCGAAAGAACATCAGGTAATGCACTTAAGTTAGAAAAAATCATTGGTACATGGTGACCGTGGGGGTTCGAACTCGTACCTTACGATCACGAGTCGACTCCCTAAGCCACTAGGCCACTGACACTTTCTTACATACATACATACATACCGTCACGCCTTCATCCCAGAGTGGGGTAGACAGAGCTACAGAATTACCAACAACTTTAACAGCCAGTTGTTAATTCTGTAACCACGCTTTCTTAATCATAAAAAAACCGGGCAAGAGCATGTCGGACCATGCTCAGTGTAGGGTTCCCAAGCCGTAACGACAAACACAAAAAACTATCTCAAAAATCAACATGTATGAAACAATTTTCTATTTAAATTTATTTGGCGCTGTCTTCGATGATTTTTAGTAGGTATAAACCCGTTAATCGCCTGTATCTCAGGAACTAATCATGTCTACTTAGCCGTGATAGTTTTCCTTTAAAATTCGTTATATGCGCTTTCGTTGAAGATTTTTTTCAGATTTTTAGTACTTGTAGTTTTGGCTGTAGGGGGGGACACTTGACTCTAACAAAAAATTGCGCTTTAAAGCTTAATATTTCATAAACGGATCCCTTAATCGAAAAATTGTATGCATATACCCGCAATATTTTTGAAAGACCTATCCAACGACACCCCACACTATGGGGTAGGCAAGAAAAAAAAAAGACATCCCCACGTTACGGGTAGGGGAGGTGCATTAAAAAAAAATATTTTTCAAAATTTTATTTTACCACTTTGTTGGCGTGACTAATATGTACATTCATGCCAAATTACAGCTTTCTAGTACTATGAGTCTCTGAGCTAGACTGCGGACGGACGGACGGACGGACGGACATGGCGAAACTATAAGGGTTCCTAGTTTGACTACGGAACCCTAAAAACGGCACTTTGAAGCTGCATACATTTTAATCTTAATCTGAATGAATATTCATAATAAAGGCTTGTAGTACTGTTAGGCGATGGGCTTGCAGTTGCTACCTATACTATAACTAATACGCTGGTATACTGGTGCGGGTGGTAGAACCTTGTGCAGGGTCCGTCCGGATCGCTACCACCATCTTATCCATTAACCTACCACCAAACAGCAGTGTTCACATTGCTGTGTTCCGGTTTGGGGATAAGACAGCCGATGTAATGACTAGCATAGAGGCATTCCATCTTAGTCCTCAGGGTTGGCAACGCGTTTGCAGTCTTAGGATTGCATTGCAGTCTTGTGAATGCGAATGTCTATGGGTCACAGTTTCCACGTATCATCGGGCGGCCTGTGTACTCGTTTGTATTCTCTATGCCATAAAATAAGTAGTAAATTTAATTTTACCCACTTTCCGGTTTCCGATGAAGCTGAAAATTTGCATACGCCTTTAGTTCTGACGTCAATACAATAATATAGTACCATCGAGCTGGTCTGATGATGGAGACTCAGGGTGGCCATAAGAACTCCTAAATTATATATGATGAACCCGTCGTGTTAGGGCTTGTTAGAATCGTCTTGACGAGTAGATGACGACTGTGCAAAAAAAAAGTACAGTCGACAGCAAAAGCTTGTCCCAAAAATGAAAGGGTGATGGGCAATTTGGTATGGTCCTCGTCCCCACCCTCCAACAGTCACGGGATGCATGTCCATATGTTCATTAGGACCCAAAAAAAGACAAAATATTTATTTTAGTAGCAAAATCGATGGGATTTTTTTGATGAAATTCATTTTCAAACAAATTCCATACGATACGATTTTCCGAGAAAACCCCATACATAAAATATGGCGATCATGGCCATAGCAAAAATACATCATGTTGCCAAGATTTATAAACTGGCACGTATTTCATCTCTGTTGGTGGGTGGGGACATTTTTGCCCATCGTCCATTTTGACATAAACTTATATTATTTATTTACTATATAATAATGCCTACGATAATTGCTTTCAGGAACTGATGGCGTTAAAGAGCTCAGCCGCCGCCAAGCTGTGCCCGTTGTTTATCTTCAAGGAAGCCATTATGATATCGGCTTCGACACGGTTAGTTCACTAGTATTTAAACATCAATGCAGTTTGGTAGTGAAGCTAGCGGTCCCGGGTTCGATTCCCTGTAGCAAATGTTTGTGATGAGCTAGAGTCTGTGAATATCTATATAACTTTCAAATCAATTGTTGCGAGATTATCCTCTCATAAAAAATAACTTATTAAAGTTCTAAAACCATCCAAATCCATAATAACTGCAGTGTGAAGAAGTAATAAACTAACACACTAACTTAGGATGGCAGTGCATTACGGTAACCAAAAGTGATTCAAAATTGACCAGCAAGGTCGCAAGATTTGACCCAAAACACTAACGTAACTTAAATAGCAGCATTAAGTTCGAATCAAACTCGGTCACGTGATTTAATTTCGTACCCACCTCATGTCCAAAGTCAATCTGACATTCTACAACAATAAGGTCCAGTTTCCTAAAAGTTACATCTCTAATGACATTGACGACTTCAAGCATATTTTTCTTGACCATACTTTTCAAAAAATCAGATCCTACTTCACAGTAATGGGCTATGGGCCTAGTTAACAATACGGCACCATGTCAAAAGCATTATTGTATATGAGAGCAAGTTATACGACCATGCCTAATTTCAAGTCGATAGCTTTCGTAAGAGCTGAGAAAAACATGTTTGACATACAGATACCAGTATCTCACCATAACGACTCCTTTCTTAACATTACTGTACTTGCTAGCGAGTCGAATACTCTGTCCCTCGCAGACCTCGCAGTATTCTATAGAGTGCGAGGGACCGAGCATTCGACTCGCTAGCGAGTACGGTAATTGTAACTGTACCCTCACCATGAGTTACAATTACCGTACTCGCTACAGAGTCGAATGCTCTGTTCCTTGCACTCTAAAAATACTGCGAGGTCTGCGAGGGACAGAGCTTCGACCTGTTAGCGAGTACGGTAATTGTAACATGGAGTTTGATTTCTAAATGAGAAAGCACTGCACCCATACACTCAACATACACGTATTTCACACAAAATACTCTACGGAGTCACGGGCACCCGGCAAGTGGGCACTATAAATACGAGGGCTGCTACTTATGTAACCGGAATAGAAAAAATAAACAAACGTACATGGCTAAATATGGTTTTATTGTTTTTCGAAGTATTCTCCGTGATAATCGATGCACTTTTGCATACGTTGAAACCAATTTATAAAGCACTTTTTCCACTCTGACTGAGGTATCTCCAAAACGTGCTGTCTGAACGCGTCGACGGCATCTTCACGGGTCGAAAATCGTTGACCACGTAATTTATTCTTTACATTTGGAAATAAATAGAAATCATTGGGTGCCAAATCAGGGCTGTAAGGTGGATGACCCGTTAATTCTATATTTTGACCTTCCAAAAATCGAGTCGTTTCACGTGATGTATGACAGCTGGCGTTATCATGGTGCAGAATGATTCTCCGTCGCTGGTTGTTTTTCCGTATTTTTTCAAATACTTCCGGCAAACAAATGGTCGTGTACCACTCCGAATTAACCGTTTTACGATTCTCTAGGGGCACTGTAGCCACATGGCCATTAATACCAAAAAAGCAGGCCACCATTTGCTTCAAGGTGCTTTTTGCACGAGTTACTTTCGTAGGGTTCGGCTCATTTTGAAACACCCACACCGTTGATTGTTGTTTAGTTTCGGGATCATACGCATAGATCCAGGATTCGTCACCTGTGTAGATATTATAAACAGCTTTTGAGTCACCACGGTTATATTTTTTCAACATTTCCTTGCACCATTCGACGCGAGCCTCTTTTTGATCCTTAGTTAAGTTGTGCGGGATCCAACGCGAACAAATTTTTTTCACAGCTAAGTGTTCATGTAATATCTTATTAATGCTCGTCATACATATGCCTATAGTCGCCTCTATCTCGCGATACGTAACATGACGGTCATGCATTATAAGTTTTCGCACAGCTTCAATATTTTGTGGTACAACGACCGATTTCGGGCGACCATCCTTAACTTCGTCCCTGAGCATACTACGTCCACGATTGAACTCACTAAACCAGTGATACACAGTAGTTTTGGATGGAGCTTCATCACCAAAAGTCGAAGTTAGTTGATCTATGCACTGTTGTTGCGTTAAACCACGCCGAAAATCGTAATAAATCATAGCACGAATATTTTCACGAGTGAGTTCCATTCTTGCAGCGAGATTAAAATTTAAACCCGCCAAAAACAAAAGACTAGCGTACATAAGAAAAAAAATATATAGCGGCCAGTATTAAAAAAAGTTCAAATTTTACCATGGAGGTCAGATATAGCGTTTAAAAATGTTGGAATCCTGGATTCCGGTTACCTAAGTAGCAGCCCTCGTACAAAGAAACAACCGAACTCCGAACCCTTTAGGAGCTCGAGTTAGGTACCTACAGAACGGTGCGAATTCAGCGTTGATCAGCGTTGATCAGCGTTGATCAGCGTTATGTGCTATTTATGTGGTACTAAGGGCTTCGTACTAAACAGATTAAAAGGAAAGCTATAAGGTGGTCGCAGACATAACTGCATGACACCGCGTCAGTTCAAATTGAGACATTGAAAAGTGAGCTTTGATACCACTTTTTTCGCTTGCTTTAAAAATCCGGTGCCTATAGTCTATACTTATAGGTATTTAAAAAAATTTAACCTGCCAAATCACGTGACTGTTAAACAACCAATCAAAACTGTTTTATTGAGCTTTGACGGCAGCCAATAGAAGCAGAACACTGTCTACTTCTATTGGCTGACGAACTATATCACGTGGTTGTTTTGTTTACATTTTTTTAAATGCCTTAAAGTATACACTATAGCTGTTGTCTACGACAAACTTGAAGGTGAGACTTCTGTGTGTCTCTGTCTGTATGTAACAGCTGTTCTTCTCGGCAACTACTGAAGATATTAATTGGAATTTTGCATATTTTTAAAACATGTCATGCATTTTGTGGTTGGAAACGTTAATTATAGTATTTTACAAGTTTTTATCTACCTTGCAATGTATGTATGTATGTATGTATATACGGGTCAAATCTTGCAAGTCTTTGACCCACTTCCCAGTTTCTGGTTAAGCTGAAAATCTGCATACATAACGTAGACACATTGTGCAAAAAAAAAAGTACAGATGGCAACAAAAGCTTGTACCAAAAATTATTTTTTTGACAGAAACTTATTTGTTGATATATGTGGTCAATCGGTTAAGAAAGAACGTTGTGATTGGTGATCAAATTCGATTTGTAGTTGTTTGTATTGTTTTTAGTGTGCGACTACTTGTGTACGGTCAAAAAAATTGTGACGTAATCAATCAAATCCAATAGTTCTATAGTGCCCTAGAAATTTAAACAATTGCGATCTACGTGTGGCAAAATGTAACCTTGTCCTACCATAGCACCGTGTCACAGTGACATTCCGTTTGATCATTCTTACGATGTAATCTATAACGTCACTGACACAGTTCTATCCATTTTGCCCATTGTACAGTCGAGGAATGTTATTGTTGAGCAGTTTGACATAATACTCGTAGGTACGTCAAATTGGTCAGGTTATACATTTCCCACGTGTCATTAGACGTGTCGCGCCAAGAAATGTATAACACGGCTAAGTTACGTATTACGTCAACCCGTTAAACAATCAGTTTCCTTGGCTATACAAACTCGAAGACAATAATTTGTGTGCAAGCGAAAGTTTATCGTTATACGAATTCTACGTATTTTTTGCTTTATCATCGAGAATGGGGGCTCGTGACGTCACAACGTGGTAAGTATACAGGGTAGAAAGATAAGTCGGGCCCTGGAGGGAAACTACCTTAAATCCTTAAGTTGGCTCATTTCACTTAAAGGAGACATTCATTTATTTAAAAAAAGACATAAAACTGCATTCAGAGATTTTGTAAAATTTTATTGTATCTCCCGGGAATCGAACCGGCTAAGAATAAAAAAATAAACACTCGCTATGATTAATGTTAAATTTCAGTTTTTATTTGGGTATAAGACTAAGTGTATCTTAGAGCCATTTAATCCCGAACAATAAACCTATCAATTAGAATAATCAAATAGCGAGTTTTCAATTTATAACTTTTTAACTGGTTCGATTCCCGGGAGGGTCAAGAAAATTTTAGAAAATGTGTGAAGGCAGTTTTGTTTCTTTTTAAAAATAAATGAATGTCTCCTTTAAGTAAAATGAGCCATCTTATAGATTTAAGGTAGTTTTCCTCCAGGGCCCGACTTATCTCTCCACCCTGTATAGTGTGCCACAGTGTGACGTCACGCGTAATGTAAATGACGGACTAATTAGATTTACTTTACTCGCTAGCGAGTCGAATCCTTTGTCCCTTGCACTCTATAAGAATACTTGCGAGGTCTGCGAGGGACAGAGCATTTAACTCGATGGCGAGTAGGTACGTCAATTGTAACTCATGGTAAGGGTATAGGACACTAGCCTATCGTTAGTAACCATCTTGATTCCATACGAGCCTAACAAGACTTTAGATACCTACATCGGTTAAGACTTAGGTAAGTTATTTATTTCAAAATAATTTGTTGGTGTTATTGGTTTTTAACGGAACCCTTCCCGGTCAATATGTCGCTGGCAACTACAGGCACCTTGTTCTATACGAAGTAAAAAGCACCAATACTAGCCTATCGTTAGTAACCATCTTGATTCCATACGAGCCTAACAAGACTTTAGATACCTACATCGGTTAAGACTTAGGTAAGTTATTTATTTCAAAATAATTTGTTGTTGTTATTGGTTTTTAACGGAACCCTTCCCGGTCAATATGTCGCTGGCAACTACAGGCACCTTGTTCTATACGAAGTAAAAAGCACCAATACTAGCCTATCGTTAGTAACCATCTTGATTCCATACGAGCCTAACAAGACTTTAGATACCTACATCGGTTAAGACTTAGGTAAGTTATTTATTTCAAAATAATTTGTTGTTGTTATTGGCTTTTTACGGAACCCTTCCCGGTCAATATGTCGCTGGCAACTACAGGCACCTTGTTCTATACGAAGTAAAAAGCACCAAAACTAGCCTATCGTTAGTAACCATCTTGATTCCATACGAGCCTAACAAGACTTTAGATACTTACCTACATCGGTAAAGACTTAGGTAAGTTATATATTTCAATTATTAAAATAATTTGTCGTTGTTATTGGCTTTTTACGGAACCTTTCCCGATCAATATGTCGCTGGCGACTACAGGCACCTTGTTCTATACGAAGTACGAGGGCTGCCTTTTAAGTTGTGTCGTTTGGAAAAACTAAAGACAATTTAAGTGTTAAATGGTATTTATTGTTTTTCAAAGTAATCACCGTGACATGTAATACACTTTTTCATTCGATCGAACCAGTTTTCGAAACACTTATTCCAGTCCGAAGTCGGGGTCTCCAAAATGGCCGTTTTGTATGCCTCAACGGCTTCTTCAGGCGTCTGGTACCGTTGACCACGAAGTCGTTGCTCGATTTTTGGAAAAGTAAAAAAATCGTTAGGGCTTAAGTCTGGACTGTACGGCGGGTGTTCCAGAATTTCGACGTTTTGCTCTTTTAAAAACGCAATTGTTTGCCGGGCGGTGTGCGAGCTCGCATTATCGTGGTGCAGTCTTATACGACGTCTTGGGTTATTTTTTCGAAACTCGCCGATGACTTCTGGTAAACAGACAGTGGTATACCAGTCAGCATTAACCGTTTTACGATCCTCGAGCACGATGGTGGCAACGTGACCACTTTTCGCCACAAACGTGGCGACCATTTTTTTCGAAGTGCTCCGTGAGCGTATTACTTTGGTCGGTTTTGGCTCATCTTGGAACACCCAAACAGTCGACTGCTGTTTAGAATCGGGATCGTAGGCATATATCCAAGATTCGTCACCACTGATAATGTCGTAAACATGTTTCGAGTTTCCTCGGTTGAATTGCCGCAGAGTTTTGCGACACCATCGAACGCGAGCCGTTTTTTGGTCTTCACTGAGTAAATGTGGTATCCAGCGTGAGATCAACTTTTTTACGCCTAAGTGATCATGCAAAATACTGTGAACACTGGTCCCTGAAATACTTAAGGAAGCTTCTATCTCACGGTATGTCGCATGGCGATCTTCGACGATCAGTTGCCGTACAGCATCAATGTTCTCCTGGGTTACGGCTGTTTTTGGTCGACCTTCACGATGTCTATCACCAAGACTAGAGCAACCACGTTGAAATTCTAAATACCAGCGTTCCACAGTCCGGAGGCATGGTGCTTTATCATTGAAAACCGTAGTCAACTCTTCGAAGCACTGAAGTCGCGTTAAGCCCCTTTTGAAGTTGTAAAAAATTATCGCACGTAAATTTTCCTTCGAAATTTCCATTTTCACAACTGACTTGTCAACTTTGAACGAACGCTGTACTAAAACGGTTGGGCCGATTTCGAGTCATTCTTTTGTTTTCGAATTCTAAATTCAAATATTTCAAGATGACACTAGTTCTTTTTTATGCAATCACGGGAGGTTTGCAAACGACAGAACTTAAAAGGCAGCCCTCGTAAAAGGCACCAATAGTGGCCAGCCACATGTTGCTGTGAAAAATTGATAGTGTTTATTTGAGCCGTTTAAAAGATATTTAGCTCTAAAAGAATTTCGCAATAATATGACCAGAGTTTTTATCTATTTAATAGCGTGTCGCGTGATAAAATATGGATATAACATCCGTCATATATTGTATATTGTCCTGGTAACATGGTTTCTGTAGGAGAATGTATCGAAACATTTTTTGTAGTTGTCCTACACCATCATAATTCCAGTATATGAGTATAATTTTTATAATTATTTTTCTATTACTACTAATTAGTTCTGGAGAAAATTCCTAGTTTTGACGACGCGCGACGCGATGCGCGACGCGTGCGACGCGATGGGCATCGCGTTCGACGCGTAACTAGTGATGGGCGATTTCTGAAACATTGCATAATTTTCATTACTTGCGAAAATTACACGTTGGAGTCAATTCGGAGAAATACTGGAATAGGGCCGAATCTTAAGTACCCGAAACCGATGTGCGTGCATAACTCGATGTATGAATGTGGAAGAAGCGACAGAAATTAGTCAAGATCGTAGCAAGTGGAAAGAAGTGGTCTCTGCTTACCCCCCTGGGAAACTGGCGTGATTTAATGTATGTATGTACACGTTCCGTAATTTACATATTAGATGGAAGGTATTTTTACACTATTAAATTATATTTAAATTTCATGAAAAGTTTCGGTTACTTACGTTACATGTCAAAACAATAGTAGTTTTCAGAAATAGAACGATTTCACTTTAATAACTTTCAGAATATTGCATTATACTTTAGGTTAAAGTTCCTATTTAAAACTTACAAGTCGCTTCTCCATGAACGCTCTCATATATTGGCATATGTTTCATCAACCCGCCCGTCGCGCCGCCCGACGCGTCGCGTATCGCGTCGCCGGTCCCTAAGCGAGGCATCAGTTAAAATTACTCTTGCTTGCTTTTGAACGCCTTACGTCGATTACAAAATACGCCATTCACACGCCGTACATGTGTGCTATGCTATGCAAATTACAAGTTAATTCATACGAAACAAAGTCTCTTTTAATCTTGGACTTATGTCGGCTGTAGCCGTCGTGGCGTCAGTGGCACGACTTTCAGATGTCGGCCACAGCCGTCTGTGGCGTTCAAAAGGTTTTTACTATGCACTGTACAGTAAGTTACAACACGCTTATACTAAGCCAAAAAACAGGTGGGCCATACTTGTATGTGCCTAGTTTTAATTCATACAGACACACACACTACCATAATCTGAATGGTGACGCTGAGCGACATCTACAGACACATGCAAGGCCCACCCAGTTTCGTGAGATAAAATAACTGACTGTAACCTACATTACACGGCCGAATTACAAACAGTGTCAAGTGCTCAATAACCCCGTGTTGCGAGTGGGCATCTAACTTGTTCGTATATTTTTAAATGCTTGACGCGAGCCGATGCGAAGTGCGATGGATGTTCAGTGTCTTACTCCTATTCGCTTACACACCGACCTAGATATAGTAAAATCAATCTGTCACTATTCACTAATATGCTGCGTAGCTGCGTTATTGGTTTTACTAATAACTTAAGGAAGATTTTTATTTCCTACGAATTAATTGCATGTTAATGTTTTCTGTTTTATTTCATTTCAATTCATCAAAGTATTCTTTATATCAACGTTATATTAAAGTCATAGGTATTATATAGTGTCACTTGGTAGTTCCACTATGTTCGAACTAGAATATGTTGAAATTGGAAAGCGACGAAATTATAATGTGTCCGACAAAACAAGAACACATCGAAAAAGGAAGCTATCATCACTATGACTTAATGGAGTGACAGCTATAGTTTTTACAACATTAAGTTAACAAGATTTATTGGTTTATAACGCATGCCTATGCACCAGGGCTCGAATACCGGTTAAATGTCCAAACCGTTATTATGTACTTGACGCAAAACCTTTTCATTTCGGTTCCCTTCGCTTAAACCGGTTTTTCATATAAAGTTCTATTCGAATTAACCGGTTAATTCAGACGCATGCCGAGCTCGCTCGTGGATTAAACCGGTTAATTTAAATTAAATATGATAACGTTGGCGTTCCATTACAAAAGTTCGGAGCGAAACCGAAGTAAACCGGTTCCGAGCACGATACACACAAGTCGAAAGTGTATTCATTCGTTTATTGTCTCAATTCCAGGGTCGTCTGTTCGCCTCGGTGATCAAGAATTTTCTCGTGACTGGCGAAAATCTGCCGGATTTCGAGAAAGAATACGCGACAGAGGCCGGCAAGGCCGCTTACGATAAAACCCTGGCTAATATGAAACGTCGATATCCGCAGTACGTTAAGGAGATTCAGGGCATTGCTGATGGAGCTAGCGTGCCGTTTTATAAGGTTGGTATTAGGAAGTTCAAATAACCGGTTAAAACCGGTTTTAATCGGTTAAACTGGTTTTAATCGGTTATTTTAATACAAAAGCGGCCAATAACCGGTTAAATTGCATTCCCTAGTTGGTATACAGATAGAAAAATAATAATATGGGCCATGGAGGACCTACTCTAAATCCGTAAGTTATATTATTTTCCTCGAAGGCAACTTTCTTTTATTTGTAAAAAACTGTCCAGTGGCGCCCTCACAACTATTATTATGTTTTCTAATTAACTGAAGAATTCCCTTAAAATTAGACGATAGGTTTTTTGTTGTGCAAGTAAAAACACAATTTATGGAATACGTTGATAACTCGAAGGTGAATTGTTATTTAACTATGTGATATACCCTATAAGTTGTGTTTTTGTTTGTAGTACAAAAAGTTACCGTGCCATTTCAAGAAAATACTTTAGTTTATTAGATAACACACTGAAAGTAATGAGGGCGCCACTATACATCTTATAGTGTGTAACCCTCCCTAACGAATTTAACCTCTACCTAATTAAACCTAGGAGCTCTCTAAATAATAATTAACCTAAGCTTAAACTTTCTACCTAGCAATATACAGAGTAAATTGAATACATATTGTTGAATTGGCCATATGATCATCTAGTGTCCAAGAACCTACATTGTGAAACCGTTTAGTTAGTAACCTAAGAACTCCTCATGCATATAAGAATGGTATAGTTATTTAAATAAAACCTATCTCTTTAGCCTACAAGATTTAGTGAGAATTGTAGTGAAGTAATAAAAGTGAATGAATATTGGTCTTATAAGTAATAAAAGTTCAGTCAAAGTCTTTGGGTCTTTTTAGTGATTGTTAGGATGAAAACTGGAAAGTATGCATAAGGCATTTTATTTTGCGCCTACGGTCAGAGCCCGCGACTCCCCGCTCATGACTGTGAGACTCGACTCCTGACGGGACATCTCTCCAGCGCTGCTAAATCTTTTCTTTCCAGGTGGGACTTTGATTTTACAGTCTTTGTCAGCTGTTAATAATAATTTAGTCATGTCATCAGTTTTCAATGGACAAGAGGGATTATTCGCGAAAGCTCCTTACTCCATTGCAGGAGTGAAATATAATATACTAGGAGCTGTATCACTAATGTGTCAAAGTCACACTGTTAAGATGTAGATAGGTTAGTAGTCAATTAAGACCAAGGTTATGTAGTTTGATATTGTATCAATTTACTGCAGTTTCTATGAAGAGCCTAGTTATAATTATAACAATAATAATTCCTTAAGATGATTGTGACTCTTTCTAGTCATGATGAAAGCTGGATCTGATGAATGCTGGATCTGATGATTTCAATCATAATTTGTAGATATTTGTTGTAGTATGTTCCCGTAGGAATTGGATAGTGATTCCAACTGCTAACAGACTATAAGGCTGGTATACCCTTGAGTAATACCAAGCAGGGGACGTATCCCATAGTGTTAAACAGGGAAATCACTCGTTGTATAATATTCAATGTAGGTTGAGAGAAATCAGTCAATCTCATAATATTCAATGTTGAAGTATAATTGGCTATCTGCCATTGACTAGAAATAATCACATATCATTAGCTAAGGATCTTTGTCCTAGCAATATATTGAGGCGTTGCGAGCTTACTATCAGGTAGCTAAGTTTGATGATATTATAACTGGTCAGTTGCAATATTTGCAGTAGATATTTATTATTATTCATAGGAAAAGCCAGATCACTCAGGCTCAATTATTCATTTCAAATGTTGGTATGTGGTATAGTAAAGGTTTCCAGTCTTGATACTATTTGATATATTAAAGTACATTCACAAGAAGGAGTGTCGTCGGCCAACAAGATGCACTTCTTTATGCATAGGTTCCCTTGGGAAAAGCATGATAATTCTGCTGCACAGGGACTAGCCGCAGCCCGTAGGCAGTACGGCCGAGTCGTAACTCAGTTTGAACAGAGAATACCAGCCGACGAAGTGTTGGTAGGAAGACAGTCCAATTCATAAATATGACTTTGAACTTTACTTATGAACGCAGTTACTCTGCTTCAGACTAGAAATATTTACTTTCTGATAAGCTTACATGAGCATTATTGGCTAGGAATAAAGTTAAATAGAGTCATATATTAATGATATTATAACTGATCAGTTGCAATACTTGCAGTAGATATTTATTATTATTCATAGGAGAAACCAAATCACTCAGGCTCAATTATTCATTACAAATGTTGGTATATGGTATAGTAAAGCTTTCCAGTCTTGATACTATTTGATATACTAAAGTACATTCACAAGAAGGAGTGTCGTCGGCCAACAAGATGCACTTCTTCATGCATAGGTTCCCTTGGGAAAAGCATGATAGTTCTGCTGCACAGGGACTAGCCGCAGCCCGTAGGCAGTACGGCCGAGTCGTAACTCAGTTTGAACAGAGAATACCAGCCGACGAAGTGTTGGTAGGAAGACAGTCCAATTCATAAATATGACTTTGAACTTTACTTATGAACGCAGTTACTCTGCTTCAGACTAGAAATATTTACTTTCCGATAAGCCTACTTGAGCATTATTGGTTAGGAATAAAGTTAAATAGAGTCAAAATAAGTTGATATCTCCTTAGAATAAAATTAGGTATGCTTAAGTAAATAGTTAATTTCCCAGGTTTCCCCAGGTCTAATTTCAATAGTTATAGTCATAGCGGTAGCGGAGTTGGCAAAGTTGAACAAACCTGTAACCATAATAAGATATGCCTAGCTATCCACATTACGTGTTTATAAGTCTCTCACGGTGTAATGAGAGATCTTCTATCTACCTAGGGTCCCTAAGCACCTATTATTCTACTGTTTTAAATTAAACTAAAAGTCCGAAATTGACTTTTATGATTACGTTAAACGTGTGTGTGATGTAGAATATTCCGGTGTAAGAATACCCTTCTAGACCAGCTAAACCTATCATAACAACGACTTCGGAAAACCAAGTTTCCTGTGTGTAGTCCTAAGTACTCTTCAGCCGGCTAATAAAAGCCTTTAGTTGGCGTCAAAGCGGAGTAAATACCTAAGGTGGTCGTTATATAAATATATAAATAAGGGGTACAACACAAGAGGTATATCTGCATATCGTCTGCACCACCTGTAAACAGGTTCGGATCCGACTAGGGGCCCTATGAAGCAAATATACGGAATACCACCAGTGTTGTCTGACGTACCGAGTTAAGGCGTCAGAACCTTGCGCGTAACCCTCCTGACTTACTTGGCTAATGAGATAAATCGTATGTTTCTTGATTGTAGAAACCTTCCGATTCCATCCCATAACCAAAATGTAAGCGTAGGTTATTTTATCGTTTTCAACGTCTGCCTTGGAGCTCTGTTTAGTAGACTACCAGTAGGCGTCATTAGGTACAGAGATCTGGAAAATCAACATGATTAGTAAACAAATCACAACAAGAAAAGGAACACGAACCCAATTGTTAACACATCCCATAACCCCTGCCACGACAGCTGCTCCCAGACACTACGTAATCAAATCATAGCAACTAAAGGAACACAAGAACGCGAACACAAATTATTAAACCATTCCCGCAGCCCGTTCCATGCTAGCTGCCTTCGCCAACTCGTAGCGCTCCCCATCCATTAAGTACCTAAAGCGTCACACCAACAAAAACCCAATTATAGAATAAGCACGAACACCAAAATGAACAGACAAAATGGACGACACGAGCTCCGGAGCACCCTAAACCATTCCCGCATCCCGTGCCATGCTAGCTGCCTTCGCCAACTCGTAGCGCTACCCATCCATTATCTAAAGCGTCACTCCAACAAAAAACCCAATTATAGAATAAGCACGAACACCAAAATGGACGACACGAGCTCCGGAGCACCCTTACTGCCACTACTTCACCACCTAGACGGACGACCGGACCCCAAGAGAAAGAGAGCTTAGCGTCCCCTTCCCGGCCCTTTTATCTCTTTTTCCTGTCATGCGCACTACGAGATATTCCAGCTATCAGAGACTAATGTTAAATCATTCGTATTTCCAGCTGTTAGGGAAGCTTTCCGCTTGTCCAACCATTTCCTATCTCCAGCGTTCCTTGCGAGGAGCCCCAGCGTCCCGGCGCGCGTCGATCGCGAACCACCCCGCCAAATCTCGCTTCATCCACCTAGCCGCATTGTTTAAGCTAACGTAATGAGTAACAAATAAGACTCACTTTCATTTGAATTTGTCTCTTTCTTTTTTTTAATCTAGTTTGGTTTAACCTCTGCTAACCATGTCTAGTTAGCAGAAGAGTCCTTGTTACATTTTATAATTCTTCCTCATTTAATTTATTTAATAAATATAAATAATTAAGTTTGTTTATTATCTGAATATTAATAAAACATTATTATCTGAATATGAATAAAACTTCAACAATTTATTTTGTGTTGTAATTGGACATAAAACAACGCCATCTGTAGGAATCGGAAGGAACCCGCTTTCCTCACTAGATGCCCGGGAATAAATCTGTCAATTCTAAGACTAGCTGTTAAATAGTTTTCGATTTCCTCCAGAGAGGTCTCTGTTTCTCAATTTGTATAAAACAATAATAGCGTTCCTCATTATGTTTGAAGTAAGGTTGTATTTCGAGATTCAAAGTTTTTGACATTATGTTTGATTGTAATTAATTAGTTAATTGCAGATATGATGTTATTTAATAACGAAATATAATTTGAATACTAAACTTTAATGTATAATGTTTTTTTTTACTCTCGTTAGAGCCTAAACTGAAATGAATTATATTTGCGAATTGAACGGGCATTTCTGGACCGTTACAATCAACCCCCAAAATTTACACAGGTGGCAAAATTGTTTAACCGGAGGAAATTTTCAAATCTCAAACTAAATTCGTAAATATAATATACTCTACCAATTTGTTAACACTATCTCTCAAATGTAAAAGCCATTACAATAATGGTGAGGTGTGTATTGAAACCAGAAGAATAGAATTTGATTACAGAATGTATCTCTCAACCTGTCGATATGCCAACAATGAACTATCATCACTCTTCGCAAGGAACACAAGGTCTCAGCAAGAGGAACCTGGGTTGTGAATCCAAGTCTACTCTAGTAGTAAAGTTTTGTCGCTTCACAACAATTCGGCGACCACATTGCTCGGTCTGTGAATTTGACTTACATTGCCCAAGCCATAAGTGACCTAACAAAACCCCCCCTCTAGAAACCGAATGCCTTTGATAGCTAAAATGCTAACAATCCGAAAGTTATTATATCCAAATTAAGAGTCCCACCCCGTTTATCAAACTATATCCTTTGGAGCATGTTTAGTTGCCGAAAAAAATATGACAAAGCCACTGCGGGCTGCGTGTATAGTATGAGTTTTCTATGAAAGCAGACTTAGAAACTGCAATTTGATCTAACCTAACACCTATTCCACAGATAACCCATTGTTAGTGTAGCGCCTTGAGATTTAGTATTAATAAATCGAATTCCATTTCTAAAGAAACTATTGAATCATTAGGGCCCATACTTTTTCCTTTTTTTTTTGTTGCGGAAATAACGTTCGTCTACCTAATTCCTTCCTCATTCTCACTTTCATACGCCCCCAACAAACCATCAGGATCAATTAGAATGGAAACTTTAAAACTACTTAACTATTTATTAACTTCAATGTACATACATTACCCCTGGTCAATCAATTAATTCACTTTTAAGTAACTACGCATTAAATCTACAACCCCCCTTTCTTACAACGACATGATTGTTCTACAACCTTACTTTGGATATTATATCATATCTAAACAAAAGTTTTTTTTTCTTTTTATTAACAGCTTTTGTCTACTTTATAAAAACTACCTAATAACACATTTATTTTTGTCATCCTTCAAAACCGCGTATGATCCTACAAATTAGTAATCACTAATTGTATTTTTATTTTTTAATATTTTACTGAATGTATATTTTGATTGATACGTTTTTTTTTTAAAGTCTTTGAAGTTTATAATAACTAGATTCAAATTTATTTTAATACGTAAATATCTTTGATTATTATTTGTACTCATTACATCACTACTCAACCGTAGAATCCCAAACTCGAGACGATTTTCTGAACAATGAATTCCTACGTTAATCAATTCGCAATATTTACAGTACACCGCTCCTCCAAATATTTTTCCTCTACCACTTTGCTTTGTTTTGAATAATATCCCAGTTTTACAATCCATACAACCTGAAACGAGACTTAGACAATAGGCACCTATGAAAAAAATTATACTTCACTCTATTTGTATACTAAAACATAATAAATAAGTCATGCGCTTGTCCCTTAAATTTATCAAAACAATATAACTTTAAATTAATTAGATATTCAATGTCCTATTCTGTCTTCTTGTAAATTAATAATTGCGAATTTAAAATATAATTATTTGTTGACAGTTGTCAAACTTGACATACCTAACCATATTATAACTACCTTCACCTTATCTCTAAGCTTCATGCCTGCGCAAGAACAAGTCAAAACTCATGTTTCCTGTTAGTAAATGTATATTAAAAATAAAATACATAGCTAAAGATGACTAAATATGGCTAGTAACCTGACGTCTAACAAATTATCCACTTAACTTACTTAATACCTAACTATATTAACGATGTGTTAATCCTACTTTAAGTTAAAATAGATACCTGGTCTACTTACTCAATGTTTTTATCAATCATTTATCCTAATTTCCGACAGCTAAACAAACCTATTGTATAAATAGATATAATATTTAAGTACTCACAGCTAAACCGATTTCGATAAAATCCAATATAGAGACAGCTGAAACTCACTGCGGTTCAGTACTGACATAAGTATAGTTTTTTTTTTCGCTTGAAAGATAAACGATTTTCACACAGAGAGAGTCCCGGACAACAACTAATGTTGTAATATAAATAACCTTGTTTTTCCCATCCAAACATCAGAGTAAACCTTATGAATAACGATGACATCTGTAAATCCATTAATCGACAGATATCGCCATCTTGCAATTATTTGGGTAAACTATTTACCAAATATGTTCTTATCAGGTAATATTAGCGCCCCCTAACGGAGATTTAAATAAGTTTACAACTTTCACCCTTTAAAAGTTCAACATAAACATTTTAACCTAAACTAAACATACATTATAGCAAAATAATCGTATGATTATTTTCCTACTTGAGATGTATCTAACTAATCCGATTTCTAATCCACGAAACTTTACATAGGTATTAAACGTACAGCATTGGTATAATGTCAGTGTGAAATAACTCCCTTGACCTAATTACACGCATACGCACACATACGAATTGTCAAAATTACATAAATACATACATTACGTCATGTAACATCCTTATTAATAGCTACTTTTTTTTAATACAACTTTTTAAACATAACAACCTTACAAACTTACAGATGTCATGTATTGCGAAATTTATCCCTAATTCTTTTTATTTTTAACTATCCTAAGTATTCGCTACCTTTTACATACACACATACAACTTGACAAGTTTACATAAGTACATACAATACGTCATGTATTGTAAAAAAAAACCCTTTTTTTTTTCAACAATATCACCCTAGAATCGCTACTTTTTCCATACAACATACATAGAACGTTACATACGTTACAAACATTGTGTAGGTATTTCCCTATTTATTTATTTTAAACTATCCTAATTATTTGCAACCTTTTACATACACACTATACCTACATACAAGTCATGTATTGCAAAACATGTAAAATAAAATAATTATGTATATTTCAGTTCAATGAGGCGACTCAAAATTAAATCGGCAATATGATTCAATTTCTACACAACTGTTCCTTAATGTATAGTAATTTTCTATCACAAACATTCGGTTTATCCCTTTTTTTATTTCATCAAAATTATTGTAATTGAAAATCTACTTCAAGTAAATAATAATTCTAATCATTTAATTAACTTTACATTACACCTATATTTTATTAGTGTACTTTCTTATCAAAAATGTTTGGGTTTCTGAACGGATAGAGACAGACGGACGCCATTGCACTTGACAGCTAGGTATCTATTGTTTATTTTTATCATCTATGGTTATGGTTATTGTTCGTGAAAATAAAACTGAAGAGGTGAAGACCTATTAAACAAATTAGTTGTTATTAAACTAGTAGTTACTTAGTTACTAATATATATTAGACTATGTTTAACTCCTGATCAGCTGATCATATAGTGTAATAATTGTACAAACTGAGATGGACAATAATGGAATGTGTGCCCGCGTCAAACGACGACTTGGTCTATCTTACTAAAAGGGAGTACTATTCGTAAAACGTAAGTATATGATCGACGTCTTTTACTATTATAAACTATTTTATGTATTTGTTAGTTAAAACTTATAATATTAACGCTAATGCATATTATTTATCTTGTCCTTTTCTAAAACTTGATTACCCAATAAAGATACCTAACCTACCTAGTTTACCTGGTAGTAAGTAAAGTTAGTTGTGATTTTTACCTAATGTTGTTTTAAGTAACTAATTAAATATCTTTTTTTGTTTCAGCCTGCTTCGTGAAATATCCTCCGCTGATATTGTTAGAGAAAAATGTATCTTGCTAACTTGACAATGTTAATGAAGGTTTATGTTTCTACAAGTTATAACTAAACTATAAAGGATTGCACTACAAGCAAAATCCTGGTGAACCAATGCACAACCTATGGGATTTGGTTTCCTCCTTCTGGTTAAACTACTAAGTTATGTGATGTGATGTCATAAGAGTTTTATTGCATTTGAATGTTTTTATACTCTCTTTGCACATTCTCCTTTGTTATGCACTATTCTTGGATTATACAATTCCTATATATGTGTTTCTTAATTATTTATCTCCTAACATACCTAAATTAGCATGGTTTGTTTACTATATGCATCGTTAGGCAAATTTTAACTTGAAATAATCTGTTTATAGCATGGTTTTCTATTATGTAAGTGCCTGGTAATAAAAGGTTTTGTTTAATATACATACTACATAGTTTTAAATTCTATCAACCCCCAGACTTTGCTATATGTGAGAAGTTCCTAAATATTGACAGCGGTACTAGATACTATAATAATTAGTATTCAATCCTTGTAACTAGATACTATAATAATTGGTATTCAATCCTTGTTATTCAACATCAAAGACCTATTTTTAAATATATTAAATAATATGACTTTATTTAACTGAAAACTGAAAAGTCATCATTCTTTTCTGGTAAACAATTTTAACAACCCCCAAATTAGAAAACTTGTAAATCTTGTAAATTGGTATCCTAGCGGGTTAAATAAGATGTTGCATTCTAAATACCTTACCTAAACTTTTTACTTAATTCATACTGAAGGCAAAACATACATCGGCCCAGCTCAGTTCTAAGTTAAAACTATCCAACCCCCCGTCTCTTAAATTAATGACATAGTCACTAAGTACTATGATATTGAATAATAAATCTAACTGAGAAATTGTTAAATATCATATCATACATTCTTTTATGAGCCACTGATTTAATAATTAACTATTGTTTCTTGTTCTTAAATGCACCTATCAAGCCGCTTTTAATTAAAAACCAGACTTGTATATCTCCCCTTTCAGCTACTTTCCAGTCTAGCCTGAGATACACTCTTAATATATTTGAGATGAGAAGAAGAATCATGTATGTTATATCAAAATTATTTAAAATGGTAAGTTAAAAATATAGTCAACAAAGTTGAAATCGTTTTTTTTTCTTTTAATATGATCGCTAGACAAAGGTAATATAGAACACATGCACATACTGCTAAGTTTTTTTTCTTTTTACCCTAAACCTTTTATGGTAATATGTAACTAAATAAATAACTAACTAATTATTTTGTAAAGTTCAAATGTAAAGCTAAGGAAAACAAACTAAAATTTAATAATTAAGTTCTACCCTAACAATTCCTAAATAAACTTGTAAGTATATCTATAATATATTATAATTTGTTTCTGAGTCATGGATGTCTTCTATGTATTTAAGTATATATTTATCTATATAAGTATTTATATCGTTGTCCAGTACCCATAGCACAAGCCTAGAGCTCAGTTTGGGACTAGGTCAATTAGTGTGACATAGTCCCCTGATATTATAATTATTATTATTAATCAATGAACTCTTATAATTTTAACTACCTTTTATTGGTTAAGTTATTTTTAACTATTGAAATAATTTTCCTAAGATTTTAAAGTTTTTTTTTTTTTTTATTTACCTGCAGTGAAACTTAATAGAAAAATACAATTATACATTTCTTATACTTAGCTAAAATATTTTTAATTCAATCGTAATTAATAAATAAATAAATTAAAGATGACTTTTAGATATTAGTGAAGTACTCATTTTCAATCATTGCATTATACTAAATTATTTAATATTTTAACCATAGCAACTTTTTTTTTCAGTAATGTCTTCGCTGTATTTAATCTGTCTGTGTCAAATAACAATGCCCTATACCTATCTAACCAAATTAGCTTTGCTTAAATTTTAAAGTTAGTGAAGTGTTTCATCTAAATTGTAAGAGAGTCGTTCTTATAGAACAAATAAGACGTACCTACCCGTACTTAGCTACAAATAAGATGTATCGTGTTAACCTGGACTAAAACTTTTTACGTTTATCGTGACGGTGGCAGATAAAGCGGACGAGAATACCAAGACATAATGATGATGATGATGAAGGACGTATTAACAAGTGTTACACCAAACCTAACTATAGTGAAGTGTTTAAAGCGTCTGAGAATCTAAGAAACTTTAATGCAACCTAACCTTTTGTATTGTTTTTGTGAATTATAAGTGACGTTTTTAAATTTGAGTTTAACTTATTTAACAACTAACCAATATCATTAACTATACCATATCTTATACCACTATCCATTCTCACGGCACCAAATTGTACCTACCTAACACATTCTTACTCTTTAAAAATAATTATTTATAAATTTAATTGGGCAAAGTGTAATAACAAAGTTCTTTATCCTGGTCACGGCACCAAATTGTAACCCTCCCTAACGAATTTAACCTCTACCTAATTAAACCTAGGAGCTCTCTAAATAATAATTAACCTAAGCTTAAACTTTCTACCTAGCAATATACAGAGTAAATTGAATACATATTGTTGAATTGGCCATATGATCATCTAGTGTCCAAGAACCTACATTGTGAAACCGTTTAGTTAGTAACCTAAGAACTCCTCATGCATATAAGAATGGTATAGTTATTTAAATAAAACCTATCTCTTTAGCCTACAAGATTTAGTGAGAATTGTAGTGAAGTAATAAAAGTGAATGAATATTGGTCTTATAAGTAATAAAAGTTCAGTCAAAGTCTTTGGGTCTTTTTAGTGATTGTTAGGATGAAAACTGGAAAGTATGCATAAGGCATTTTATTTTGCGCCTACGGTCAGAGCCCGCGACTCCCCGCTCATGACTGTGAGACTCGACTCCTGACGGGACATCTCTCCAGCGCTGCTAAATCTTTTCTTTCCAGGTGGGACTTTGATTTTACAGTCTTTGTCAGCTGTTAATAATAATTTAGTCATGTCATCAGTTTTCAATGGACAAGAGGGATTATTCGCGAAAGCTCCTTACTCCATTGCAGGAGTGAAATATAATATACTAGGAGCTGTATCACTAATGTGTCAAAGTCACACTGTTAAGATGTAGATAGGTTAGTAGTCAATTAAGACCAAGGTTATGTAGTTTGATATTGTATCAATTTACTGCAGTTTCTATGAAGAGCCTAGTTATAATTATAACAATAATAATTCCTTAAGATGATTGTGACTCTTTCTAGTCATGATGAAAGCTGGATCTGATGAATGCTGGATCTGATGATTTCAATCATAATTTGTAGATATTTGTTGTAGTATGTTCCCGTAGGAATTGGATAGTGATTCCAACTGCTAACAGACTATAAGGCTGGTATACCCTTGAGTAATACCAAGCAGGGGACGTATCCCATAGTGTTAAACAGGGAAATCACTCGTTGTATAATATTCAATGTAGGTTGAGAGAAATCAGTCAATCTCATAATATTCAATGTTGAAGTATAATTGGCTATCTGCCATTGACTAGAAATAATCACATATCATTAGCTAAGGATCTTTGTCCTAGCAATATATTGAGGCGTTGCGAGCTTACTATCAGGTAGCTAAGTTTGATGATATTATAACTGGTCAGTTGCAATATTTGCAGTAGATATTTATTATTATTCATAGGAAAAGCCAGATCACTCAGGCTCAATTATTCATTTCAAATGTTGGTATGTGGTATAGTAAAGGTTTCCAGTCTTGATACTATTTGATATATTAAAGTACATTCACAAGAAGGAGTGTCGTCGGCCAACAAGATGCACTTCTTTATGCATAGGTTCCCTTGGGAAAAGCATGATAATTCTGCTGCACAGGGACTAGCCGCAGCCCGTAGGCAGTACGGCCGAGTCGTAACTCAGTTTGAACAGAGAATACCAGCCGACGAAGTGTTGGTAGGAAGACAGTCCAATTCATAAATATGACTTTGAACTTTACTTATGAACGCAGTTACTCTGCTTCAGACTAGAAATATTTACTTTCTGATAAGCTTACATGAGCATTATTGGCTAGGAATAAAGTTAAATAGAGTCATATATTAATGATATTATAACTGATCAGTTGCAATACTTGCAGTAGATATTTATTATTATTCATAGGAGAAACCAAATCACTCAGGCTCAATTATTCATTACAAATGTTGGTATATGGTATAGTAAAGCTTTCCAGTCTTGATACTATTTGATATACTAAAGTACATTCACAAGAAGGAGTGTCGTCGGCCAACAAGATGCACTTCTTCATGCATAGGTTCCCTTGGGAAAAGCATGATAGTTCTGCTGCACAGGGACTAGCCGCAGCCCGTAGGCAGTACGGCCGAGTCGTAACTCAGTTTGAACAGAGAATACCAGCCGACGAAGTGTTGGTAGGAAGACAGTCCAATTCATAAATATGACTTTGAACTTTACTTATGAACGCAGTTACTCTGCTTCAGACTAGAAATATTTACTTTCCGATAAGCCTACTTGAGCATTATTGGTTAGGAATAAAGTTAAATAGAGTCAAAATAAGTTGATATCTCCTTAGAATAAAATTAGGTATGCTTAAGTAAATAGTTAATTTCCCAGGTTTCCCCAGGTCTAATTTCAATAGTTATAGTCATAGCGGTAGCGGAGTTGGCAAAGTTGAACAAACCTGTAACCATAATAAGATATGCCTAGCTATCCACATTACGTGTTTATAAGTCTCTCACGGTGTAATGAGAGATCTTCTATCTACCTAGGGTCCCTAAGCACCTATTATTCTACTGTTTTAAATTAAACTAAAAGTCCGAAATTGACTTTTATGATTACGTTAAACGTGTGTGTGATGTATAGGAGATTATGGTTAATAAATGAAAGTATTATTTCTAATCACTGCAATGTTTATTATATTATTAATTTATACAGGGAAGCCGGTATGAAAAATACTATCAAGAAGAGCCATGTTGAAGATGAGAGAGAGTATTGCCAGCAGTCAAATATGAGAAAACATTATAGTCTATGCTTTATTTAATTACATAGTTTTGTCTATTATTTTAACATTAATTTTTGTACCAATAAAGTATTTCAACACGCCCCCTCAAAAATTAATCATAACAATATAAGTACCGCTTCCAAGTATTCTCTGGGAAAAATATGTACAATAAGTATGGTCCAACATTTGTTGCTGGGATTAGGGAAAACCCAGGAAAACCTAATCAGACCATTTGAGTATACCTACCCAATTTAAATTAACATAAAATCATGTACTGCCATTAAACAAATATGACATTTCCAATAAACAACCATCAAGTAAAATAATAATAATATTATCAATAAACAATCAACGAATCTTAATTATCATTCCAAGCCCATGTTGTTTCGCATAGCTTCAAAGGTTATTCCAGGCAGCGGCTTTGTTAAAATATCTGCCAGCTGTTCACCTGTAGGAACATACATTAATTTTACAACATTTTTCTCAACTTGCTCCCTAGAGAAATGATATTTTATGTCGATATGTTTCGACTGTTTATGACACGTTGGATTGTTGGCTATACTGATACAGCCATTATTGTCCTCAAATATGACAATAGGCTCTGTAATGTTTATATTTATACTTTGTGCAAAAGACTTAAGCCACAAAGCTTCTTTTACAGATTCATACAAAGCCATGTACTCGGCTTCTGTTGATGAGGCTGCTACAGAAGCTTGTCTCTTTGTACACCATGTTATTGTGCATGTTTCAAAGAGCTTAAATATATAACCACTAGTGCTTTTCCTGTCACTATTATCATGACCACCCCAGTCAGAGTCTACATATCCACACAATATATTTTCATAACTATTTTGTTTATATGTTAATTTAAGATGCATAGTACCTTTCAAATACCTAAGGATTCTTTTCAGACATTGCCACAGTTCCTGATTATTATTGTTTGTATAGCGACTAAGTATATTTACAGATGCACTTAGATCTGGACGTGTACACAACATGACATACATTAAACAACCTAGGAGGTTGCGACATGGGGCATCATATTTGGTTTCAGAGTTTAATGCTTCATAATTCAACTTGGTTTCTGTGGGGGTCCTTACAGGGTTGCATTCGGTCATATTAAATCTATCTAAAATAGTTTGGATATATGCACTTTGATCAAGTGTTATTTTGTCTGAATATTTTGTCACTTTGATACCGAGAAAGAATTTTACATCTTTTAAATCAGTCATTTCAAACTTACTCATCAAATAACTTTTAAAATCAGTCATAGTCTGAATATCGGCACAAACTAAAATTAAATCATCGACATATAATAATGCATATATGTTTTTGCTTATGTCACCTTTATCTAAAATGTAAATACATCTGTCTACTAATGAGTTTTTAAAACCTTTTTCTTTGAGAGATTGTTCAAACACTTCGAACCAACATCTTGCAGCCTGTTTCAGTCCATACAAAGCTTTATTTAACTTACACACATAATTATTTTTGCACAAAATACCTTCTGGCACTCTCATGTATATTTCCTCTTTTAAGATGCCATTTAAAAATGCAGTCTTAACATCCATATGATGAATTAATAATTTATGTTGGTTTGCAAAACTAATTATAAATCTGAAACTAGCTATCCTAGCCACAGGTGCAAAGGTCTCATTATAATCTGTAAGATATACTTGACTAAATCCTCTAGCAACAAGGCGAGCCTTGTACCTTATAGGTTTACCAAATCCATCCTTTTTAATAGTAAAGATCCACTTGCAATCAATTATATTTTTATTTGCTGGTCTTGGTACCAAAGTCCAAGAATTATTTACTGCAAGAGACTTTAATTCGTCTTTCACTGCTTTTTCCCATTCAGGCCTATCTGGTAGTGATTTAATTTCATTAAATGATTTAGGTATTTCAGAAATGACCGACATAGCACTATATACAAAATCATCATCATATTTTTTATATGGTATATGGGCACGACTTTTAACCCTTTCACTCCTCCTACATGCACTTGGTTCATCTGATCTATTTTGATCAGTTAGTGGTAAATTATCAGAATTAATCTCAGGTTCTATTTCAGATAGTATCTCATCTACTTCCTTGCGAATTTTACACGGACTGCCTTGTTCATTAGATTTTGATTTATCTAATTTAGGAATGTCATCATGATGAGACTTAGTAGACACTGATTTTGGAACAAAGTCACTATCAGTTTTGTCTTGAGAATATTCCTTATTACTCTCTTCAAACCTTACCGGAGGTCTGGTTTCCACAAAATTAGTCTCATCCACAATAACATCTCTGACAGTTTCATACCTTTCAAATTCTGTGTTCCATACTTTGTAACCATTTGGCTGATAGCCTACCAATATACCCTTCCAAGATTTATCATCAAATTTATTTTTATTGGTTTTAATATGTACATACACAGTTGACCCAAATACTCTTAAACTTTTTAAGCAAGGTTTCCTTTCATGCCACATTTCATATGGTGTTTTAGATTTGTGCAAGACCCTTGTTGGTGTTATATTTATCAAGTGAACAGCGGTTAACACTGCTTCACTCCAGAAACGTTTGTCTAATTTTGCACCATGTATCATAGCACGAGCCTTTTCAGTAATAGTGCGGACCATACGTTCCGCAACACCATTTAATTGTGGAGTACGAGGAACTGTCAAGTGATACGAAATTCCTTTTTCTTTACAATAATCTTTCATCTCAGTGGATAAATATTCTCCACCATTGTCAGAGTACAAATTTACTAACTTTGTATTAAATTTTGACTCGCTTTTGGCAACAAAGTCTTTGAACGCTGAGAATACTTCTGATTTGTAAGTTAATGGATACACTACACAATAGTGTGTGAATTGATCAACAAATAAGACAAAGTAGTTTCTGTTGTCCACAGTTGAAGGAGTGATAGGCCCACATACATCAGTATGCACAATATATAATGGTCGTTTTATATAACTCTTATCTTTAGCTTTGTTAAATGGTAATCGAGCCTGTTTCCCATTTATGCAAGACTCACATAATTGATCATGTGGCAGCACTGTTGCAATTTGTTCTATATCTTCAGTCATGTTATTATTTTTAAGTTCAATAAATTTACTTTTACTAATATGACCCAACCGCTGATGCCACAAATCATACTTGTTTGCACTGGTCTGACATATTTGGGAAACAGTTTGATTTACTTTAGAAGGGATCTGAAAAACTAAAACAATTAAATTATTATATGTTTTACCTTCCATGACGATTTTACCATTTTGTTCAATATGGGCTCCTCTTTGGTTAAAAATGACAGTCATCCCTGCCTGCTGCATCTTTGAAACTGACAGCAGGTTGTATGGTACCTCTGGACAAAAAAGCACATTCTCCAGAATGCCTTTGATACCGGTGTTGCTGATGATCTGGATGGTACCTCTCTTTGTAGCTGAAATAAATTCACCATGTTTAGCAATAGATATTTTTATAGGCACATTTAAATTTTCACTTTTGATGAAGAGATCTTCTCGATTTATAATATGATCCGATGCTCCTGAATCTAATAAAAATGTAACTTTGTTTGGATCATTTTCAATCTGATAGTCTCCTGTCATGAATGCAAATCCACCAAAGTCATCAGTTGACTTAGAATTCACAACTTGTATCGTTCTTGGTCTTTCCGGAGGAGTGTTTTGGTTATTCCGCTTGTAATAATAGCATTCCATCTTTGTATGTCCTCTTCTACCACAATGATGGCATTTCATAACAGATTTGTTGTTTTTTCTATTGTAATTGTTTTGGTTTTTATAACTGTAAGACTTTTGTTTGTAATTAGTTGGTTTTCTTCTGTTATAGGCTTGATTATTGTTTTCAGTAAACAGGACTTTTGTACTTGTATCTGCAAGTTCGTTTTTCAATTTGACTTCTTGGTCTAACAATCTCGTCTTTACAAAGGCCACTGTCAAATTATCTTCTGTTAAAGTCTCTATAGCTGTGATGACTCCGTCGTAGTTTGATGTCATTGTGAGCAGTAAGTGAGCAACCTTGTCTGTCTCGTCTAATTTTGCCCCGGCCGCGGATAACTCCGTTACTAGATCATCGAACACAGTGAAATGTTTAATCAGAGGCATGTCCCCTTTCAATTTTAAAGATAATAATTTTTTCCGTAATGCTAATTGTATCGCCAGGCTTTTTCTTTCATAAATGGAGTCCAACTTTTTAAATATTTCTTTAGCAGTATCCTTTTCATTAACAAATCCAAGGAATGAATCCGTTAGGTATTCCACTATAATATTTTTCGCACTGTTGTTATTGTCTTTCCACTTTTCGGATATTTCTGTTGGAACATCTTTATCAATTACTTCGATCAAGTCAAATTCTTTTAGTAAAGATCTAATCCGAAATTTCCAGACACTATATTTTTCACCGGCAAAGGGCTTTATGTTTCGCTTTGATTTCTCCATGTTTTTTTTTTCGTGATGCAGTTTTGTTTTTTTACCAAGTACCTATTTGTATTTGTGATTTTACTTTGAATCCGTTAACTACGAGTATATTCAACGTGCTGGGACCATAACCTATAGGAGATTATGGTTAATAAATGAAAGTATTATTTCTAATCACTGCAATGTTTATTATATTATTAATTTATACAGGGAAGCCGGTATGAAAAATACTATCAAGAAGAGCCATGTTGAAGATGAGAGAGAGTATTGCCAGCAGTCAAATATGAGAAAACATTATAGTCTATGCTTTATTTAATTACATAGTTTTGTCTATTATTTTAACATTAATTTTTGTACCAATAAAGTATTTCAACATGATGTAGAATATTCCGGTGTAAGAATACCCTTCTAGACCAGCTAAACCTATCATAACAACGACTTCGGAAAACCAAGTTTCCTGTGTGTAGTCCTAAGTACTCTTCAGCCGGCTAATAAAAGCCTTTAGTTGGCGTCAAAGCGGAGTAAATACCTAAGGTGGTCGTTATATAAATATATAAATAAGGGGTACAACACAAGAGGTATATCTGCATATCGTCTGCACCACCTGTAAACAGGTTCGGATCCGACTAGGGGCCCTATGAAGCAAATATACGGAATACCACCAGTGTTGTCTGACGTACCGAGTTAAGGCGTCAGAACCTTGCGCGTAACCCTCCTGACTTACTTGGCTAATGAGATAAATCGTATGTTTCTTGATTGTAGAAACCTTCCGATTCCATCCCATAACCAAAATGTAAGCGTAGGTTATTTTATCGTTTTCAACGTCTGCCTTGGAGCTCTGTTTAGTAGACTACCAGTAGGCGTCATTAGGTACAGAGATCTGGAAAATCAACATGATTAGTAAACAAATCACAACAAGAAAAGGAACACGAACCCAATTGTTAACACATCCCATAACCCCTGCCACGACAGCTGCTCCCAGACACTACGTAATCAAATCATAGCAACTAAAGGAACACAAGAACGCGAACACAAATTATTAAACCATTCCCGCAGCCCGTTCCATGCTAGCTGCCTTCGCCAACTCGTAGCGCTCCCCATCCATTAAGTACCTAAAGCGTCACACCAACAAAAACCCAATTATAGAATAAGCACGAACACCAAAATGAACAGACAAAATGGACGACACGAGCTCCGGAGCACCCTAAACCATTCCCGCATCCCGTGCCATGCTAGCTGCCTTCGCCAACTCGTAGCGCTACCCATCCATTATCTAAAGCGTCACTCCAACAAAAAACCCAATTATAGAATAAGCACGAACACCAAAATGGACGACACGAGCTCCGGAGCACCCTTACTGCCACTACTTCACCACCTAGACGGACGACCGGACCCCAAGAGAAAGAGAGCTTAGCGTCCCCTTCCCGGCCCTTTTATCTCTTTTTCCTGTCATGCGCACTACGAGATATTCCAGCTATCAGAGACTAATGTTAAATCATTCGTATTTCCAGCTGTTAGGGAAGCTTTCCGCTTGTCCAACCATTTCCTATCTCCAGCGTTCCTTGCGAGGAGCCCCAGCGTCCCGGCGCGCGTCGATCGCGAACCACCCCGCCAAATCTCGCTTCATCCACCTAGCCGCATTGTTTAAGCTAACGTAATGAGTAACAAATAAGACTCACTTTCATTTGAATTTGTCTCTTTCTTTTTTTTAATCTAGTTTGGTTTAACCTCTGCTAACCATGTCTAGTTAGCAGAAGAGTCCTTGTTACATTTTATAATTCTTCCTCATTTAATTTATTTAATAAATATAAATAATTAAGTTTGTTTATTATCTGAATATTAATAAAACATTATTATCTGAATATGAATAAAACTTCAACAATTTATTTTGTGTTGTAATTGGACATAAAACAACGCCATCTGTAGGAATCGGAAGGAACCCGCTTTCCTCACTAGATGCCCGGGAATAAATCTGTCAATTCTAAGACTAGCTGTTAAATAGTTTTCGATTTCCTCCAGAGAGGTCTCTGTTTCTCAATTTGTATAAAACAATAATAGCGTTCCTCATTATGTTTGAAGTAAGGTTGTATTTCGAGATTCAAAGTTTTTGACATTATGTTTGATTGTAATTAATTAGTTAATTGCAGATATGATGTTATTTAATAACGAAATATAATTTGAATACTAAACTTTAATGTATAATGTTTTTTTTTACTCTCGTTAGAGCCTAAACTGAAATGAATTATATTTGCGAATTGAACGGGCATTTCTGGACCGTTACAAGTGGCGCCCTTAGTCTTAATAATATTCGCTTATCTCACCCGGGAGTCGAAACAGCTAAAAATTCTAAAAACAAACACTTGCTATAATTAATGTTACATTTCACGATAGTTTTATTTCTTACATAAATGTTTATTACAGAGATTTTATCTTAAATTTACAGGTAGAGAGTTTTTTGAATTTGTAGCTGATTCATTTCGCGGGTGAGGCAATCGAATTTTAGAAAATGAAGTATATTTTTATTAAGTTAAATGAATCAACTTAAGGATTTAAGGTAGTTTCCCTCCAGGGCCCATCTTTTTTTACCCTTTATAGTATCTTCCATTTGTTTATATATTTATGTAATGTCAACGAAAAATCTGGCGTCAGACTCGCATACAAACAATTGACAACATTTCATTTTGGTGACACCTGCAAATTACTATACGAATTGAAAGGGTTTTGCCTCCTGAACACGGCAAAATATTAATTTAGATTTATTTTTCCTTATTTACAAAATTACAAGTAAGTTAAAAAAAATATCGAGTTTTACAAATACTATGCCTGAATATATACAGTATGTAAACTTACTAAAACCATCTCTTTCAACCAGTTACTAGGCTAGTTGAGTTAAGTGTTTTACCACATTTTTTGCTAGTCTGTGTCGAATATTTTTAATTTTATCATTGCATAAAAATTATAACATCTCACCTTTTTCAAAGTCGGTTAACCCTGAAAGTATAATCCCATGTGTAATGTTTACATCGTTGTTCAGTGCTCATTATAATATCCGTATGTAATATTTTCATCGTAACAGATTATTGAACTTGCGTTCAGTGCATTCTTTATTTAAATTTGAAAAAGTGTTAAGATTTCAATAATTTATATACCCCAACCTTATCTATCGCCTAGACATGATCGGGTTCAAATAAATGGTTTTAGTAAGTTTACATACTGTATAATACCATTGCCTTTTCCTCCTAAATTACACATGATAAACTCGTCGTGTAAGGGGTTGTTAGAATTGTCTTGACGAGTAGGTGCCGACTGTACAAAAAAAGTACGAACGTACAGGATTCACCGTACAGTCACGAGATTTAATTTGGTACCCACGTTAGGTCCAAAGTCAATCTCACATGCAACAACTATAAGGTTGAGTTTCCTAAAAGTTACAAATGACTTGAAATCTCTATTGAAATTGACGATTTCAAGCATATTTTTCTTGAAATGGCTCCCAAATTAACACTCGTGACCGTACAAAGTTGCTTATACGGTGTGTTACCAACACCCTGGCTTTTTTTAAAGTAAGTTAAAATAACTTATATCTGTAACGTAACTATGACATTAATTTAATTAATAAACAATTCAGACTTTGTTAACTTTCTAACAAAATTTTAACTGCCAGCAATGTAAAGCACAGCAATTTGACAAGTGTATATTACAGTCGACGGATACTTTGATTGTATTAAGCAATCTTCGGTTGCACTAGCGCCCGACTGACTAGGAGTTGAAGTGGTCGCCATGGCCGGAAACGGTCGGAAAGATCATCATCATCACTTTGATTATTAAGATCTGCCCCCGTACCACGACATAAATAATAAATAATAATAATAATAAATATAAGAGGACAATCTCACACCAATTGACCTAGTCCCAAACTAAGCTCTAGGCTTGTACTATGGGTACAAGACAACGATATAAATACTTATATAGAGAAATATATACTTACATACATAGAAAACATCCATGACTCAGGAACAAATATTCGCGCTCATCACACAAATATCTGCCCTTACTGGATTCGAACCCAGACATGCATTGTACTTAGTAACAGCGATACTGATAACGATGAACACGCAGCACATGCACTACATTAAAAATTGACAGTATCTAACAAAATGAATTGTGAAGTTATTTTAATTATTTTTTAATGAATAATACTTGCAAACAATTGCTAAAGCGACATATTATCAACAGTATTAATAAATGCCCGCATGCCGGTAACACACTGTATATACTTGACATTGGCATAATTACGTTACTATGTAGACGCCATTAGATAAATAAATAATAATTAGGCATCGGAGTTTTTGTCGGTAAGACTAATAGCAAGCTATGGAGTCGTCATTTGCCATAAATCTAATCTCTTACTCATATTCATACTCATTTATTTATTTAATTATTTACGTTTTTTTTTATAATCAAGGACAATAACGTTGACGAGTTTAGAAACGATTATTTAATGTTATATTTAGAAAATAAATCACTACATATTATAAAACAAAGTCGCTTCCCGCTGTCTGTCCCTATGTATGCTTAGATCTTTAAAACTACGCAACGGATTTTGATGCGGTTTTTTTTAAAAGACAGAGTGATTCAAGAGGAAAGTTTTCATGTATAATAAACTTTGTTTTATGTACGGGTGTTACCGAAAACTCACATAAACCGAAGCGAAGCGAGGGCGGGTCGCTAGTATTACAATAAAAACTAATTACCATTTCTATCCTGATTTAATTACGAAAATTTATAAACAAACAAAAGATACATTAAAACACGGCAGAAGTGAATGTTTTAGTCCACACTAGTGGCGAATTACCTATTCGCAGGTGTCAAGGGCAGGGTTCAAGTTATGAATTTATAATCTAATAGGTTTTTTTTAACTTGACTAAGATAATCATACACGACCGACCGCTATAGAGGCATTTTAAGATAAATTAAATAAATATGAATATGAATAAGAATTTAGATTTATGTCTTAGCATGCGACAAAAACTTCGATGCCTATAAATAAATAATAATAAATGCTTGTAGTATCACATAACGCTGACAATTTCAGCTGTTCCTCCTTCACCTGGATGACGTCATCGGCACCATTAACGACTCCAAACAACCCCGCCCTGACTCCGGTGGCTGCAGTTCCATCGGCATCAACACTCAAGACTATGTAAGTCAGCATACTACAGTCTGTGATCGAATTCGAGATCAAAAATGTAAACAAACAATTGTCAATGTCAAAGTGACATTCCAGGGGTATGCAATCTTATTTTTCAAATGTAATTATTTAAATGTATGAATTTTAGCCAGCAAATATAACCTACATGGTTTTTAGTAAGATATTGGCTGGACTTTTAGACACCTACCTAGTTTAGTTCAGTGTAATCATTATGGCTGGGATATAGGGTGAAAATAAAACCAGAACTTAATAAGAAACAAAAATTTAACAACAGAAAGCAACGATACCAAAGGATAAACGAAAAGAAAAGAATCGAATCACATTCATTCGACAGATGTCAAAAAACGAATGCCCAAAGTTTATAAGGGTATGTCTACGAATGCCGTATATCCGTATGCACCTTAGAAATACTAAAGAACTATTACCTCTGAACACTTAATAGACAATAATATTATAATTATTATAATTACGAACCAAATGTTTGAAACTTCTTACCATTGCCAGTGGCATAAATTAAAACTACATATATTTAATTCAAACAACATAAATACGGAATAAAAAAAAGTATATAATTACTGTTTACCTAAGTGTAATATTTTTAACTCTTTACGCTATATTGTATAATTCTGAATATTATAATTTTCATTTTTATTTGATTGATTTTAAATTAACCATCACTTGGATTTGTTTTTTTATGATGGCAATCCGTTTGTTTACATTTTTGATCTCGAATTCGATCACAGAGTGTAATCGGTGAAATGAACTAGTTCGGACTTTCATTATTGGCCCTATAAGTTTAACTGTAAGTAGGTAATCAAGTGTGCGCGTCGTGGTGCGCGCCAATAGAACCATGGCAACCAATTAGTGTTCTGTGAGCATAAGCATGGCTTACGGGGGCGCCTTTGTATGCGGAGTCTATAGGGTAAGTGGTCTGTGTGTCTTCTCAACAGTCTTCTCATATAAGGAAACTCTGCTGGAATCATGACTTACAGTCGAGGAAATTGATTCCTGGACCACGTCGGACTATGTCGAAGTGACGTCGTCAATCAAAACGTTAGAGACTTGATTGATTTTATTCACAGTGTCACTTTGAAAAAGTCCGAAGTGGTCTAGGAATCCATTTCCTCGACTGTACAAGTGCCCATGGGGCGGCTTGTGGTGACAAATGTAATTTTTATCTTCTGAAATGGAACCAAGGGATAACCATAATCATCCTTTGGCTCCATTTTAGTGACTTATTGAGGAAGCCGATATCCACCCCTTAAATTCCGGGGGACACATCGCTATCGAGTTTAAACACGTAACAGCGCCATCTATCGAAGTCTATGGTACTAAAATAACTAAGAAAAAATATTATAACTGCTACGGGCTTTCGTAAGTGCTTTTAACCATCGAAATCCGGTTCAGTGTGTCAGACCCGCGCACTGAGGGTTCCGTCACAATATAAACACTCATTAAAAAGTAAATAATACGAGAAATACCGTTGCATTTACCGATTACATGCCATTTAATTTTCTCAAAAATGCTATGTAATCTTGTCATAACATCATCAAATAGGAGCCAGTAAGTTAAAGTTCCTGGAGCACTCTCAAAAGTGTCCAATAAGTAGAGTGATTTTGAATTAGGAAACCAAAAAGTGTCCAGTAAGTAAGTATGGAAAATCCATAAGGCTCAGGCTCGTTCGGTCCGCTTCTTAACATGTCTGCTTCCTAAACGGGCCTTCGTCCCACATTGACCGTTTCCTATGATGTCTACTTTTGAAAATGTCTGTTTCCTAAAAGGTCTGCTTCTCAAAATTACTTTCTTCCCACATTGTCGCGGCTCAGGCTCGTTCGGTCCGTTTCCTAAAATTGTCTTCTTCCCACAATGTCAGTTTCCTACGTTGTCTCCGTCCAACTCCGTCCACAGTCCCATTTCGTCACCTTCTTAAATGCCATCAATAATGCCATCGTTTGAGGCCGATCTGAAAGTTCCTCAACTGATATCTATCAATTTCCTTGTCATTGAAGATGGTATGAAAGAGAAGATCCTGGTTATTTCAACTCAACAGGCCAGAAACATTGTGAAAAGCAGACATTGTTGGAAACGGGCTTTAGAACACAAAAAGTGGGCATTATAGGAAGCATACATCGTAGGAATAGGACATCACAAGGAACGGACATTATAGGAAGCAGGTCAATTTTCGAAACGGACATAATAGGAAACGAATCATTCTAGGACAGTGGCATGATAGGAAACCATTTGCTGACATTATAGGAAAGAGTCATTTCATGGAAGAAGACCAGTTTGAGAAGCAGACATGTTAGGAAACGAACCGAACGAGCCTGAGCCATCCATAACATACCATATTATTTGAATTTGGAACTATCTGTACAGACCTGTGACAGCCTTTGAAAAGACTAAAGAAGTAGCAAGATAAAGCCACATGAAATAAAAATTAATTCAGACCAGTATATTTTCTCAATAAGGATTTTCACAAAAACAACCATTCAATAAAAAAAACGCTTTATAGTTTAAAGTTTCATATTTATATAATTTTTTTAATTGATATGAAAAACTGAGCATTCATACTGATACTACAACAAGGTCTTTTAAAAAAAATTAAGAAACGAGGTCAGTGTTGCCAGTATGTAAAACCCAGGTATGCTGCCAGGTAAAATAAGTTCAATCGTTCGGTGTTTTTTTGTAGACTTGTAGGAATGTACTATTTTTAAATACAATCTACTTGTTTTATTTTTGAGAAAAGCACTATACATGCTTCGCCCATTAAGAGCCATCCTGGACTTGTATCTATAAAAGGCCTCACCTGGCAGTTCGGCCTTTTAACTCCTACTCGTCCAGGAAGGTTCACTTACTGGTCTTTGCAGTAATGTACTATTACTTCTTATTTATTGTTATTATTTATTTATTTAAGACCACATACAGTCGTACATTAAAATATGTATACAGGTAATTAAAGAACAATATAAAGACGTAGAGGTTCATAAAAAGTACAGTAATAGGTACTAATGGTTATTTAAAACTAATGTTACTTAAGGAAATTAAAAATGAACAATACTAGTATTTGGTACAATAATTGCACAAAATATGCCATAGTAAGTCGTTGCACAAATTATACAGGAGAAGATAAAAGAGAAATTATTCTTTAAGTTGTCGCTTGAAAATTTTCTTTAGGGTACTAAGTGAACTAACAAATGGGTCAATATCATATAAATGCTCATTAATTAAACGAGAAACTTGTCTGAAGAAAGTGTGTTGGGTGTAGTTAGTATAGTTGGTTCCAGTTTAAATGACGAAAAGGCACTTAAATCCAACCTTTAAAAACATCTATTGTTCAATTGTTATCTTCAAGTAGGGTTGTAAAACAATTACGCAGGTGTGTCGGTACGGCCAAAGTATACTGTGAACAAACAATCTTGATAGTTTTGATGTTGTTTGTCTGTATTTTACCGCACGACGTGCGTTTCTAAAATAATAATTAAATACTGTGTCAATATCACTTTGTAAAATTTTTGAATAGTATTAAAAATACATTTTTACCTGAGTGCGATTACGCACTGTTATTATAATATTTTTTTATGAATGTTAGCCATAAGAATATGCGAGATGTTGATTTATTATGTATCAATAATGACAACTTAAAATTATATTGAATGTTACATATAGGAATATTTATTAAGTATATTTTTGAATTACAATATAGACGGCTTAAAAAATCTTTTATTCAATGACCAAGAAGGGTTGAGCTACTCCAGGGTACGTGCCACACTTCGGTCGTCCCTCTGTTATCTTTTCCTTTCATATTTAGCAACAAAAGAAGTTGTAAAATCCCGCGTTAAGAGCCTTTTCGTCATTTAAACTGGAACCAACTATACGAGCAAAACTGACATGAAATACTACTACTACTACTACTTCTTATTAAATTGCAGTCGATACTTGGCCACAACGAGGATGCTTTCAGCGCTACCCTGAACCATTGGTACATCGTGACTGCTCATGTGATCCCTACCGAGGAAGACAGGCAGTTCGGGGTGAGTTTTGTAACCTAACGCACCTCACGGCGCTAGCCAAGAAGAACCCGCGAATTATCGGCGGAATTTTTGCGGGTGGTAGGACCTTGTGCAGGGTCCGTCCGGATCGCTACCACCATCTTATCCATTAACCTACCGCCAAATAGCAGTGTTCGCATTGTTGTGTTCCGGTTTGGGGATAAGAGCCGGTGAAATGACTAGCATAGATGCATTCCATCTTAGTCCTCAGGATGGCAAGGCATTTGCAGTCTTAAGATTGCATTGCATTCTTGTGAATGCGAATGTCTATGGGTCACAGTTTCCACTTACCATCAGGTGGCCTGTGTGTGCTCGTTTGTCTACTCTATGCCATAAATAAAAAAATAAAAAAATAAAAAAAAAACTAGCACCAACCCGCTTCCTTAAAAAATGAGTCCAGTAACGAAACATTCAAGCGTCGATTGAAAAACCTTTTGTTAGATAATGCATTTTACTCTGTAAGTTAATTGATTGACACTGAATTTTGACTTTATAATACCTATATATACAGGGTTACTGGTTAAGTCGACCTAGATCGTTTAAGGGGTTATAGTTTCCATAATTTCTGACCACTTTTACTTGAAACACCCTATTCCAAACTTAACCGTTTTCAAGATATTTGACTTTTAAGATAACTATTCTTAAATACCTTTTTTTTCCATATTGCATCATTTGTTTTAGAATCCTTGCATTTCATTTGTTTTTTTTACAACAATTATGTAGTAGATAAGTGTCTTCAACATTCTGGGTACCTAAATTACCGTTAAGTGTGCTAACCGAGTCGTATTAGATGAATGATTGCGAAAGAAGGAAATAAATTTCCACGAAATATTTTTTTTCTAATAGGAATATTACAAAAAACTCTATGGCAGTAATACTGCAGATAAGAAAAATCATCTACATTACTTCAGCTATCTAACGAGGTATGGCAATCTTGGCTATTATCAAAAATAAATAGAAATATCTTAGTTGAAAGTCTGCCAGGTAGTAGTAAAAATTTTCTTCTTACTCTACATTGAGCATGAACCTGCAGAAATTCAACCTCTTTACAGAATCTCCAAAAAAATATTATGTCCTGTGCGTAACTAGATTTATATTGTTACAATTTAAATATAAAAGCAAAACGGACATGTAACACAGTATAACTGACAGTAGACTAACCTTCATTCATAATAACAGCATCAAAATCTATATCTGTACTAATTATATTTTCTTCATCTTGTCTGTGGTAATAAAGGATCGTCATTATTGTCTCTACTATGACATCGTGTAAAATGACCCTGTTTTCATTGTAAAACCATTTAGTTTATACACAGGGAGCATATTTGCTATAAAATCGGCATAATCGCGAATTTTGTCATAGTCCGGAATCCTATTTAGAATACCTAGTAAAATCGATAACTGGAATAGTCGATAAAACATAATGGTCAATCCCCCATGACGTTTGATTTTTGCTATGAAAATTCCGCCCCTGGGAGCACGGTGTTTTGGCTGTAATCACTTTTTTATATAAAATCAGCATATTTGCGTATCATGTCGTAGTCCGGAATTCTATCTACTTAGTACTTTTTCAATTTTTTTTTTCATTATGGATACCTAATGCGATATTATTCCGTAACATCGATAAGTCGATAAAACAGTTAGGTCAATCCTTCTGACAGTTTGAATTTTGCTATGAAGAATTGCGCTCTTTGGTAATTACTACGGTGTCAGATGCCTGCAGAAACGTCTACCTTACATTCTCAAGATATTAGGTTGGAGGCCAATAAGGCAAAGTTTAAAAGAAGAATGTTTTATTATTTAGTTAGTATTATATACATTTTTAAATTAATTTTTCAGTAAAGTTGTATCATAGTTAAGAGACTCAAAGATCCCGCAGTCAAACTGTGTAAACAGTTTTGTGGGACAACGTTGTATTGATATACTGTAATTGTAATAAGAGCTCATTTCATATCATTAGTAGCGTTCAGTCGATGACAATGACGTTTTCAGGCAGTGGAAGAAAGGTTCTCGTCGCTCTGCTACGCTGGCCAGCTGCCTGGATACACGATGGGCTACAACGAGCACGGGCTGGTGTTCTCCATCAACACGCTCAGCCCTCTCAACCTTCAGCCAGGACGCACGCGTGAGTACTATAGTCTGTGGCAATCGAAATTGCCAAAGACGTAAACAAATTTGTATTAAACATAACCTTGAATATTCATCAAGCGTGTTTTTATTTGAAACTATACTCCATCTTATTAAGTAAACAATTTTACATACATACATTAAAATCACGCCAGTTTCCCAGAGGGGTAGGCAGAGACCACTTCTTTCCACTTGCTACAATCATGACAAATCTCTTTCCCGTCTTCCGCATTCATACATCGAGTCATGCACGCACGTCGGTTTCAGGTACTTAAGATTCGGACCTTTTCCAGTATTTCACCGATTTGACTCGAAAAAGTACGCCTAGGGCGCCCCTTTCCGACTCGTCCACTCACTTTCGATCTGTATATCTCTTTCGCCAATCTTCTTTCATCCATCCTTTAGAAAAAACGGTACCATCGAAGCATGCCCTCACTAGATCTTCTTTTCGTCCCTGATCTTTTAATTCCTTACTCTATCAATCAGTTTCACACCACATGCATTTTAACTGCATTTATACGAGTTTCATTGTTAACATTCAACATTCACATCAGAGTATGTTGCAACTCTCCATTGTGAACAGCCAGTCGGACTTTTTGTGAAACCATCTCAACTGCTTGGTCCCCATTAATCTGATTTCCCGCATTCACCCACTCATTCATACAAATCATACATGGAAGACAATTAAGACTGCGCCGAGCGTACGCCTGATGTACAGTGGCGCCCTCATTACTTTTATTATGTTTTCTAATAAACTAAAGTATTTTCTTGAAATTGGATGGTTGGTTTTTGTACTACAAATGAAAACACAATTTATAGGGTATATCATATATAGTTTAATAACAATTCACCTTCGAGTTATTAACTTAACGGAAAAAACCGGCCACCTTTTCCCGTTAAGCTGACTACTCAAAGGGTAATTGTTATTAAAGTTTGTTACGTATCCCATAAATTGTGTTTGTACTTACAAAAACGTATCGTCTGATTGCAAGGAAATTCTTTAGTATTGTAGTAATGAGGGCGCCACTGGACGCTCGATGTTTGCTCGGCGCAGTCTTAATTTAAAAGGTTTTTCATCACACTTGCTCTTAAATGGTGTTATTCCATGCCTGTATACAGAAGGACACTGGCCTAAATTGTTCACGCGGGAATTATGGCGAGTTTGTCATCCCTAGGGAGTAATGACTTTCTTTTTAAAATTTGCAACTCTTTCGTACATCATTTCTGACTAAGGAGGTTTAATTTTCAGCCAAAAATTTAATCGGTTTCTAATTTCATCTTTAAAAATTAGCTATAGACGAAAACTTCATAATTTTTATACCTATTTCAAGTTTATATCAACATTTATCATTAATTTTAGTAATTATACATTTTTATCAAATTGGATAAATCTGGCTCGAATCCAGGTCGAAACTAAACGCAGTTATTATCTGTGGTAGAGGTCACAAAAAAAATATCTTTTCCTTTTACGTTCCCGTTCGTCAAAAGTTATTTATTTATATTTTGCACAGTTAAAGTGTTTTTTCCTCGCAAATGTGATGAATACCATTGTGTGTATCACAGGTAGTACGGGGATTACTAGCTCGAGTCATTAAAAGCTCTCCGCCTTCGGCATCGGGCTTCTAACACTCTCGTTAGTAATTCCCTTCTTACTACCCTTGATGCACAATGTACTATTATTTGGGTGGATCAACTTTTTGTTGTTGTTATTCTGTCCCGTAACCCAGGAGACAACAGTGTTAGAGTTTCTTAGAAAAAATGCTATAATATATACTTCTAGCACACTCAGGAGAAAGCCCATAAAAGAATGGGTTTGGAATTGCCAATAAAACTGATTATTAGTGGACTTATATTCTTTGAAATCACAGTTTTAAAGAGTGACTCAGGAGACGTAACCATGGCAACGAGCTACAAAGAAAAGTTGATTGACCCATTTCTATCATCCTTTTCAGCTCGCACTTTTATAACTCGGGCGTTACTCGCATCCAAGAACTTCGCCGCGGCGGAAAGAGTCTTACGCGACGACGGCTTAGGAGCTGCCAACGGTGAGTGACTGTTCGGTTCATTTGACTCTCCCATTAAATAAATAAGGGGGGAATCTCACACGGATTGACGTTTACTCCGTTTGTTTAGTACAGTCGCCATCAGATATATGGTAGCGGTCAAGGTACCTACTCAAATATTTCGGAGCAGCATTAAATTTCAATATATTAATTACGCTAGATAAGGTCTATAATATCGGCCCATATAATTCGTCATAAATTTAGGAGCAGCGACTTTTCAATAAATTCGTAACATTCAATTAGGTAAAGATATCGGAACTTACAGAAGTCAAAAATATCGAAGCAGCCAGGATGATCATAAAGGTCGGAACATTTATGGAAAATATACCTTAAGTCTGTGTCACATAGTTTTATGACGAATTATATGGGCCGATATTATAGACCTTATCTAGCGTAATTAATATATTGAAATTTAATGCTGCTCCGAAATATTTGAGTACCTTGACCCCTACCATATATCTGATGGCGACTGTACAGTCACGAGATTAAGACTGCACCGAGCAAACGCCGAGCGTCCAGTGGCGCCCTCATTACTATTATTGTGTTTTCTAATTAACTAAAGAATTTCCTTGGAATCAGACGAAATGTGTTTGTAGTGCAAGTAAAAACACAATTTATGGGATACGTGACACACTTTAATAATAATTACCCTTTGAGTAGTCGGCTTAACGGGAAAAGGTGGCCACTTTTTTCCGTTAAGTTAATAACTCGAAGGTGAATTGTTATTAAACTATATGATATACCCTATAAGTTGTGTTTTCATTTGTAGTACAAATAAATTTCGTTCAATTTCAAGAAAATACTTTAGAAAACAAAATAAAACTAATGAGGGCGCCACTGTACATCCGGCGTACGCTCGGCGCAGTCTTCAATTTGGTCTAAAGTCAATCTGACATTTCCATGGTTCAGTTTCTTAAAAGTTACTAGTGACTTGACATCTCTAATGACCAGTGATCGTACTTTTTCTAGCATTTTTGGTGCGATGACACATGACAGTGACCTAGGGTTTTCGACGTGTACAATATAATATGATTGACGTTTAAAATTGTGTTGTAAAATCGAACACTTACCCCCTTACTTTTAAACGTGGAATAAGCTTTTTTGCATCTGACAGAAAGTGACAAAGCATGGCATAAACTATTCCAAGCTTATTCCACGTTTATAAGTAAGGGGGTAAGCCAAAAAAGTAACCCAAAGTTCCTCAATTTTTTCGGAGGGTATGCCGACGATTTATGTTCGTGATTTTGATTGGCCTGTCGAACAACAGCAACCTTTATTGCAAGTGTGTTACATTTTCTCATTTAGTAAAGTGACCCTTCATTTCATTATGTATATTGCTTTACAAGCTCTGAGAATATTTTCTGTATTTTCGACTTGTTTAAAACGCTTTTATATTTGTATATTTCTGTTTAATAGATTTTTGGTTCAAACATCTTAGCCTAAGTGTGCAAAATGTAGTTACAGAATTATCAACAAGTTTTTAGTGTTGTTGGTAATGCTGTAGCTCTGCCTACCCCACTCTGGGAATAAAGGCGTGAGTTTATGTATGAATGTATGTATGGTTCAAACAATTTAATGTTGGGCACTACTGACAACTACTGCACCGAAAATGCTAAAAAAAGTACGATCACTGCAATGACATTGGCGACTTTAAGCATGTTTTTCTTGAAATGGGTCCCAAATTAATTCGGGTTTTGTTATACAATCGTAGGTAGGTTTAGGTCATGTCAAATTTGCAGACTGTCTAGTTCATATCTTACTAATAATGATGTTTTGCGAATATGATATCCAACGACGGAGTTGTCTAGAGCTTTGTGTGGGATTGTCTTCATTGCATTTATAGGGTATACCAGTGGTTCCCAAAATCTTTTGTTTCATAGAAATCATAGACCACTTTCAAAATTTTGCTGGATCCGGTGAACCCCCTGCAGCTACATTACAACCAATTTCTAAATCTCGAAAAAAAAAAGTGAAGATTAGATCTATCTATGGAAACTTGCGTTCTCGCTGAGTTTGAACGGCGAATTAACAGTTTTCGAAAATAAAGGGAAGAATTGATTGCTTGATAGGGCTAATTACGTAATAATTAAGTCGACTACGTGTTGTACTGAATATGGAATATGCAATTTTTTACAAGTAACAGTCGCTGAACTTCTTAAAATATTATCAGTTTATCTATATTGATCGGATAAATCAAGCTAACATTTTAGTTCTTGACTATCAAACCAAAATAAATTTTCATGCACCCCCACTTACGATTGTGTCACCCCCAACGTAGACCCCCGTCGAGTCTCCTGTGGACCCCTGGAGGCAGTGATTCCAGATCTACTGATAAAACAGTAGATCTACCTGATTTTAGATTTATCTATCTACTGATCTACCTACAGACTTATTTTTAAAAATTCAAGACATAGGTATACCTGCTTTTTTTATTTCATGTATAAATCCAAGCTATTTGATGTACAAAAACAAATTTCGTCTATTCAATACGTGTCTGTTAGTGGTTGTTGCATATTCTGTTACAACGTCGTCTCCAAAAAAAATCCAGAGGCCCTACTTTGAAAATAGATGTTCAAAGTTACGTTAGGTCCATCTCCTTCTCTCGATTTAGTCTCAAATTAAGAGTGACAGGGATGAAGCTAACGTAACTTCGAACTTCGATTTTCATGGTTGGGCCTCAGTGTTTGCAAAAAGTAAATGGTGCCATTCTTGAATTAGGTATATGATAAAGGTATTCTAAAAACGACAGTGGTAAGTTTGTTAATTTAACAGGTTAAGCAGTGACAATTACTGACAACGACGTTTATGATTATGACTATAAAAGTTATAGACTTTTACTGTCTACTGATTTTTTCCTGTGTCTACTGATTTTTATTTCAAATTTCTACTGCTTCTTTGAGATTGCATCTGGCAACACTAACTGGGAGTCCACCTGGACCACTTTGGGAATCACTGGTGTATACATACAGCAAGGTATTTGTGTTAAAGGTTTCTCCATCAACATGATCTGGTCGGACGCGTGGGGCGGCCGGCAGCTCTACAACGTTGAGGTGGCTCCGGACAAGTCGGACAAGTCTGTCGTTAACGTACACAAGTACGTTAAGGACTCGCTGGTGCACTGCAACATGTGAGTGTCTATGGTTAGACCTGCCCGCTATTTCATCATCGTGACATTGACATGTGACAGGTGACATTTCAGTGTTCACTGCGCAGCTTATATGAAACCCAGTGATGTATCAGCGTGTTTTTTTTAAATTATTTTAATTAATGGCTTTCACTCCTGTTAAGCTTTATTTCGCCAATGTCAAGTTATTTATAGACACTTCCATGGACTTATTTTATTAGAGCAATAAGTCCGTGGATATCATACGCGAGGACAATTGTTCGGTAAAAGAGAATTTTCTCCAATGGACTAAACAGAACACATTGGGTTAGCTGGTAACTTTGCAATGTATACCGAATTGTCATCTGTCACCCGTCATTGTGGGGATGGCGGCAGGTTATCGATTTTTTTATCTAACAAACCTGCCTAACGCAATTGTAATCGTTTTCATTTTAAAAATCGGAAGGCTTGTCTGCATACAAAATGAAAACTATACGGTGTTTGACAAAAGTCAAATCAGCTTCTTTTTATGAAACATCTAAAACGCTCCGTTACTATGGAATTAATAGGGATTACAATCTTGTGATGTCACAATCAAACAGCGTCCTTATTGTTGGATATTATCAATTTAAAAATGTTCGTTGGTTAATCTTTATAACTATTTAAGAGTCTCTCCAGTACAATATATAAATAAATTGTAAAAAGCGTCCTTAAGAACATGGGAGGAGGGTATCAAAAGGCTAATGTAATTATTTGCCAAAAAATATTCTGCCTTGGTTACTATATTTTTTTACGCTTTACCCTTAATTCATATTATCCATTATTCACGACAATAACGATACGTTGGCCTAGTTGGTAGTGACCCTGCCTATGAAGCTAGCGGTCCTGGGTTCGAATCCCGGTAAGGGCAGATATTTGTGTGATGAGCAAGAATATTTGTTCCTGAGTCATGTATGTTTTCTATGAATTTAATTATATAATTATTTCTTTATATAAGTATTTATATCGTTGTCTAGTACCCATAGTACAAGCCTAGAGCTTAGTTTGGGACTAGGGCAATTGGTGTGACGTTTAAAAAAAAATGAAAGCATTCCCAATATTTCCCAAATAAAATCTGGTCGGTTTTGTTACTTAATGTTTTTCCAGTAACAGAAAAGACAGTTGCAAACAAATTTTTGACACATTGTGAATTTCATTCTTTATTAACATGACACTGCTTATTCGCCATTTATCTTGTCCAACTATGCGCCTAACACTCTGTATACAGCAAACAGAATAAAACATAGACAACTTTAAAACACCATAAGCAAATGGGCCAATCTACTTTTCAGTGTACATTTTTGCTAATCGTCCGATTAAAAGTATACCAAATTATGAATCCGCGAATAAATAAATAACATGAACTTAAAATGTTTAAGCTTAACGGTTTTCAAAAAAAAAAACTCTTAAATTACTCAATTATCGCTAAAGAATCTTGGTAACTCAGTAGTAAATTGCACTTTTTCCATAGAACAGGCGGGGACATCAACGTCCACTGCGTTACTAACTTTATAGTTATTACAAATAACTTTTTATGAATTAGATTAATTCTAAATATAAGCTTATTTACGTCCCTTTTCGAATTTCAAGTTAAAAAAACGCACCACTTCACCGTTTTTTTTAAATAAAAATAGTTTAGTGAGAACGTGGCTAAAACTTATGTACAGTCACCAAGTGGCAAGTGGCGAATGTTACGCCACTTGCCACTCTTCTTAATTTAGCCGTGTACTACACTCGGGTAATATGTCAAGTCGGCTGTCAACCCAAAATGCATTACACGGTTAAATTAAGAAGAGTGGCAAGTGGCGTAACATTCGCGGGTGGTGACTGTACAACGAAAAATAGAATGGCCCAATTCCCAAACTGACCCAATCATTTTTATACCACAGATACCAACGTCTCAACGTAACGGAGGTCATAGGGCCTATCATAGACAGTAGCACGGCCCGTCTGTCCGCTATACACCGCCACGCCCCGCCGACGAACAGGCGTGACGTGGCAGACATACTGTCTGACGTCACTGGCAAGACGTTCACAGTGTGGCAGGGACGGGACGACACGATCATCAAGACCATCGTCACTGGTAAGTCATTGGTTTGCGGGTGGTAGGACCTTGTGCAGGGCCCGTCCGGATCGCTACCACCATCTTATCCATTAACCTACCGCCAAACAGCAGTGTTCGCATTGTTGTGTTCCGGTTTGGGGATAAGACAGCCGGTGAAATGACTAGCATAGATGCCTCTATGCTAGTAATTTCACCGTCATTCCATCTTAGTCCTCAGGGTTGGCAACGCATTTGCAGTCTTAGGATTCTATCGCAGTACTGTGAATGCGAATGTCTATGGGTCACAGTTTCCACTTACCATCAGGTGGCCTGTGTGCTCGTTTGTCTTCTCTATGACATAAAAAAAAAAAAAAAAAAAATTTGGCTTTACTGTTATACTGTGGAAAAGAGTCGCGTCCAGGGACCGGCCCGCTAACCCATTCAAGGGGTTTCGAATGGGTTTTTACAAGGATTTATTTAGAAAATTTTACGACGTGCTAGCCTAGTTGGAAGCTAGAGGTCCTGGGTTCAAATCCCAAGAATATTTGTTCCAGAGTCATAGATGTTTTCTATGTATTTAAGAATATATTTCTCTATTTCGTGACTAAGATTGAAAAGGGCATGCTTCGATGGTTCGGTCATTTGGAAAGGATGGATGAAAGAAGATTGACGAAAGAGATGTACAGTCACGGACGTTAATTGATATGCCACTTGCCACTGTTCGTATTTTAGCCGTGTAATACAAATCGGGTTCAGTCGGTTTTACTCGTATATCGAGATAAGGAAATTCGTACGTCTTCGTATGATAGAAAAACAAAATGACATGCAACATTAACGAAACATTGTTATGCCATTGTGAAGTTATCCACGGGCATTCACGAGATTACACGATTAATCACGAATACATGACACCGCGGGAACTACATAATATTAAAGATGACGGATAAATAGATTGATTAGTTCGAATCACAAGGAGGTTATAGGTTAAACGTGATTAAAATATTGACAACTGGTATTTTAGAAATATTGCAGGATCGTTGTCATAATGACATACAGGTCAAGTTTAGACGTCAGTATTATAAATTAACAAATTTTAAGAAAATAAGATGCCACCAGCAATTTCTACGGAAACTCGTCACACAATTGTGACTTTGCACCAAGAAGGGCTAAGTTAGCGAGCCATAGCAAGACAGTTGTTAATATCGGTGGGTTAATTACTTCTATATTTATTCTAGTATAAAACAAAGTCGCTTTCTCTGTCCCTATATCCCTATATCCCTATGTATGCTGCAGACGGGAGTTGCAGAAAACTCATATAAACCGAAGCAAAGCGAGGGCGGCCCGCTAGTGATTAAATAATATGGAAAGTTTATCTCTCTCTTCTTCCTGATATATAAAATTCTCGTGTCACATTGTTTCCTCCGAAACGGCTTGACCGATTCTTATGAAATTTTGTGTGTATATTCATTAGGTCTGTGAATAGGACGAAAACTAATGATAAAGGTGATCCACCCCACACTATTCCCTCGGGACTCGTGTAAACGAGCTCCACGCGGACGAAGTCGCGGGCAATAGCTATTATTGTTATAGATGTTATTTTTTTTAGCGAGACACAGTTGCCTTGTGGGTCAGGCGATTTGCTGAAGAAGGGCGTATCGTAGATCGTCGACAGAATAATCATCGCCCTGCTTTATTAACTGAAGCCCGGCGAAGAGAAATGTTCCGCGAATACGAAGTTAATGGATTCATTCCGACAAGGCGATTCGCGGAGCGTTTTGATGTGCATCCCAGAACAATTCGGCGACATTTCAACACATTGCTGGATTTCTTTCATGCTGCTTCTTCTCAACAAGCTGCGGAATAAACACCAAATCTGTATTTTATAATTTATTGACCGATTAAAACATTATGTAACGTATTTACTTTCTTTATTTTATTAAATTTTACGCTACTTGTGAGGTAATACTTTAATCAGCCATAGTTATGCAGAAAGAGACTAAAAGAACTAGAATATTTAATCATTTTTAAATTTAATATCTATAGTATACTAGAATTTTAAAAGTTTGACTATTTATTGTTTTTTTCGAGTCGAAAGAGTCGAAAGTTTCGACTACACGCTGACTAATCAATTATTTTCAAGATGGCGGGGTTTGACGTGTTATTTATATTAAGATATTTGCAACAGTTATCACATTGTCATGGATGTTTTTAATTTTAATTTTTTTAATCTATGTTATCACCAATAGTAGACGTTGTTTAAACGTTGTCGTAGCAACCCTATTAAACGACAAAAATGATTGTGTTCAGTAGAATAGCTGATTGGGCGTTGTAATCACCAATAGTAGCTGTTGTTTAAATGTATAACCATAGCAACTAGACATGCAATTTGACTTTGGGTGAAGTCACTCTGTAGTCATGGGGTTAGCCAATCGTTAATGTTGCATGTCATTTTGTTCTTCTATCATACGAAGACGTGCGAATTTCCTTATCTCGATATACGAGTAAAACCGACTGAACCCGATTTGTATTACGAGGGCTGCCTTTTAAGTTGTGTCGTTTGGAAAAACTAAAGACAATTTAAGTGTTAAATGGTATTTATTGTTTTTCAAAGTAATCACCGTGATATGTAATACACTTTTTCATTCGATCGAACCAGTTTTCGAAACACTTATTCCAGTCCGAAGTCGGGGTCTCCAAAATGGCCGTTTTGTATGCCTCAACGGCTTCTTCAGGCGTCTGGTACCGTTGACCACGAAGTCGTTGCTTGATTTTTGGAAAAGTAAAAAAATCGTTAGGGCTTAAGTCTGGACTGTGCGGCGGGTGTTCCAGAATTTCGACGTTTTGCTCTTTTAAAAACGCAATTGTTTGCCGGGCGGTGTGCGAGCTCGCATTATCGTGATGCAGTCTTATACGACGTCTTGGGTTATTTTTTCGAAACTCGCCGATGACTTCTGGTAAACAGACAGTGGTATACCAGTCAGCATTAACCGTTTTACGATCCTCGAGCACGATGTTGGCCACGTGGCCACTTTTCGCCACAAACGTGGCGACTATTTTTTTCGAAATGCTCCGTGAGCGTATTACTTTGGTCGGTTTTGGCTCATCTTGGAACACCCAAACAGTCGACTGCTGTTTAGAATCGGGTTCGTAGGCATATATCCAAGATTCGTCACCACTGATAATGTCGTAAACATGTTTCGAGTTTCCTCGGTTGAATTGCCGCAGAGTTTTGCGACACCATCGAACGCGAGCCGTTTTTTGGTCTTCACTGAGTAAATGTGGTATCCAGCGAGAGATCAACTTTTTTACGCCTAAGTGATCATGCAAAATACTGTGAACACTGGTCCCTGAAATACTTAAGGAAGCTTCTATCTCACGGTATGTCGCATGGCGATCTTCGACGATCAGTTGCCGTACAGCATCAATGTTCTCCTGGGTTACGGCTGTTTTTGGTCGACCTTCACGATGTCTATCACCAAGACTAGAGCAACAACGTTGAAATTCTAAATACCAGCGTTCCACAGTCCGGAGGCATGGTGCTTTATCATTGAAAACCGTAGTCAACTCTTCGAAGCACTGAAGTCGCGTTAAGCCCCTTTTGAAGTTGTAAAAAAATATCGCACGTAAATTTTCCTTCGAAATTTCCATTTTCACAACTGACTTGTCAACTTTGAACGAGCGCTGTACTAAAACGGTTGGGCCGATTTCGAGTCATTCTTTTGTTTTCGAATTCTAATTTCAAATATTTTAAGATGACACTAGTTCTTTTTTATGCAATCACGGAAGGCTTGCAAACGACAGAACTTAAAAGGCAGCCCTCGTACACGGCTAAAATACGAACAGTGGCAAGTGGCATATCAATTAACGTCCGTGACTGTACAGATTGAAAGTGAGTGGACGGGTCGGAAGGGGCCGCCCTAGACGTACTTTTTCGAGTAAAATCGGAGAGATACTGGAAAAGGGCCGAATCTTAAGTACCCGAAACTGACGTGCGTGCATGACTCGATGTATAAATGTGGAAGAAGCGAAAGAAATTGGTCAAGATCGTAGCAAGTGGAAAGAAGTGGCCTACCCCTCTGGGGAACAGGCGTGATTTAATGTATGTATGTATGTATTTAATTTACCTACTTACAATTAAGGTAGCATAAATCGTCTGACACCATACTAGAACTATTGCCATCGTATAAGTCTAGATAGGTGATCCTATGTAGTAAAATAAAAGTTTAATGACTAAAATCGTCATTGACTAGGTTATTGACAAACACTTTTAACGGTCCGTATCCGTATAGAAAGTAAGATTTGTTTACTTGTTTTTTATTTAGTTCCTTGAAATATGTGCATTTTTTCATAATTTTTCCCCTTTAGTTTGTGAAAAAATGAAGTACAGGTAACGCCATCTATGATTATTTTGCGTAACTAAAATGCGGTCTTGCATTCCTTTTCATGTTTTTTTTTTTACATCAAACTTCAGTTTTAAGAATCGTTATAAATCGTAATACTTTTTACGATACGGATGATCGTCAAAAATAACGATAACCTGCGGTTTACGATTATCGGCATCGGTGTCGTTGCATCCCTAGTTACATACTAGCACAGACCACTTACCCTATAGACTCCGCTTCGGAACAGTTTGTCTAGTATCTCAATAAGCCAAAATGGCGGGGCGCGGGGGGCAGAAAGTGCACCGTGATTGGCTAGTTCAAAGTCAACGAATAATCAAGTGTGCGCGTCGTGGTGCGCGCCAATAGAACCATGGCAACCAATTAGTGTTCTGTGAGCATAAGCATGGCTTACGGGGGCGCCTTTGTATGCGGAGTCTATAGGGTAAGTGGTCTGTGCATACTAGAGTGTAATGAAATTTGTATGCATCATTGCGTGCTTGTGTAGTGAGCATGTATTTTTTTTTAATTTGAGATCTGTCAGTAAATTATGTACTTCGCGTCCAAATGTAGATAGTGTCAACTTTTCCGAACATTATTGAGAAAATTATTTTTAGGCTAGAGTATCTTACAGCGCTTCTTCTCCGCAACGATGGTCTTGGCCGAAGCGCTGGAAGGTTTACTCCATATTACCGACGAGTAAAAGAGCCCTCATGGGGTTAATTACCAGAGATCGGAATAGGTAGAGCTAATTTGCCTAAACTTGACGCGTGTTCATTCATTGCGTGAGTGAAATGGGAATACATTATTGAATGAAGGTGCATCAAGTTTAGGCAAGTTAGCTCTACCTATTCCGATCTTTGTTAATTACATACATACATTAAATCACGCCTGTTTCCCAGAGGGGGTTGGCAGAGACCACTTCTTTCCACTTGCTACGATCTTGACAAATTTCTTTCGCTTCTTCCACATTCATACATCGAGTCATGCACGCACGTCGGTTTCTGGTGCTTAAGATTCGGCCCTTTTCCAGTATTTCTCCGATTTGACTCGAAAAAGTACGCCTAGGGCGGCCCCTTCCGACCCGTCCACTGTCGATCTGTATATCTCTTTCTTCAATCTTAGTCACAAAATAGAGAAATATATTCTTAATTTATTTAAGTCTGCAAGCAGATATGATAAGTATTATTTTGTTTCAGGCATATTCGACCTTGAGAAACGGTCATGGAGTCTCTACATTGACCAGCCGAACCACTCGGAGCCAATCGCCGTATTGCCTCTCAGGTTCACTCAACTTACCCAGATATATTAACTTGAATATAAATATTAAGATAAAACCGAGCAAACGTCAAAAGTCGTGCCGCTCTCATTACTATTATTGTGTTTTCTAATTAACTAAAGAATTTCCTTGCAATCAGACGATACGTTTTTGTAGCGCAAGTAAAAACACAATTTATAGGATACGTAACAAACTTTAATAACAATTACCCTTTGAATAGTCAGCTTAACGGGAAAAGGTGGCCACTTTTTTCCGTTAAGTTGATAACTATACGTTGTGTTTTCATTTGTAGTACAAAAACCTACCGACCAATTTCAAGAAAATACTTTTGTTTATTAGAAAACGCAATAATAGTAATGAATGAGGGTGCCATTGTACATCCGGCGTACGCTCGGCGCAATTCCGACTAAACCGGCTTGATCCGGCCTGTTGAGTTGGCTTGTGTTAGCTCGCGGTGCATACGGTCAAGGCACGCATACACGCAAGCAAGCGATATACCTTTGTTTGAAGACATACTACTGTTTGTACTGTAACGTTATTCTAATATTAAGATAATTAAATATGTTTACGTAACACCTGGCCATAATGTGAGTTTTATCGCACGCTGCGCGCACGGTAAAACTCGCATTGTGGCCAGGTGAAGACGTAAAATTGTGTACTCATCACGGGCAGTAAAAAAGAAAGCCCTCTATCGCATATTTACAACCCTCGCCAATGGCTCGGGTCTCAAATACCTGCGATTTCGGGCTTTCTTTCTTTTACAGCCCTTATTAAGTAATGTACTATTTCATCACACTTGCTCGTAAATAGTGTCCTAACATGCTAGAAAAATCGACCGTAAATCCAAAATAATACCCGCGGGCCTTTTTTTGCCATTACGCTTCTAACGTGCGTAATAGCTTTTTTTTAAATATAATACGTGGACTCAAACTGTCACAATACGTCAGGACCCCAATTCTTGTGCCATTCGATATGAAGTTTCATTCGAGATGAAATGTCAGTTGAATACTATTTCCTAAAAATCTCGCATAATAAACTATTGATCTCATATGTCACTAGAATCGGACTCCGAACACGTTTGACATTATCTGTGGTAAGTCACAGACAATGAAGTAGTCTGCCGCTAATAAGTTAAAAATATGATCTTTTGTCTGATTTTATTTCATTTCCTCGCAATTGTGATGAAAAACATTGTATGTTACACGGGTGGTAAAGGAAATACAAAGCTCGAGTCATTAAAGCCCGCCGGCTGCCCGCACCGCCTGAGATCTAAGTTGCGCTATGCCTGATATACCTCCTAATTACCGCTGCGCTCCTGGTACTTTATTTTAACACCCAATTACTTTTCTTCCCTAGGGTGGACATTTATCAATTTACTTTTTTGAGTGATGTCTTTTTTTATTTCATTGCATATGTTTGAGAAAAGCACTATACGTATAGTCTTTATTATTTCTAGCGAGCCGATCTTCTACACAAAGACCATTGTTTGTGTACAATACTATTATCTTTCTTTGTGTCCGTAACCGCAAGCCGATTACATGCAAAAAAGTTAGAACTACATTGAATGTCCATAGAATTATCAACCCTATCCTCTTAGTCAGTAGGTTTAAAATGTAAAGTGTCAGGATACAGATATGTCTTTATTATTTGAACCGGTCTTATTCCCTACACAATATTACCATCTTCTGTCGCCAGATAATACCTTGATATTATATTGTTCTACGTTCAATACTTTATAGTACATTACTACAGAGGCCGTGAAAAGGGGTTGCCAGCCTCGTGTATCAGGCCTCGCTTCGCTCGGCTGTCTATATTACTCGGCCGGCAACCCCCTACTTCCCGGCCTCTGTAGTAATGTACTATAAAGTATTGAACGTAGAACAATATAATATCAAGGTATGTAGGCTTGAATACTTTCATTTTGTCAAAATGTAGTACCGTATAACCAGAGCCCGGATTTTTCGCGGCAAAACAAAAAACTGTCGCAATGTAGCTAGTGTTAGAAATATTTTTTTATCGATATATCGATAGTTGTGTAATAGAAGGTCAACGAAATAAAAAAATATTAAATAAAACATTTTACGTGAGTTTTGTATAAAATTATATAGAAACAGATGCAATTCCTTCTTTGAAATCCGTCAGCACACACAGCAGCACGTGACTTTTATTTGGTTTGTATTAGTGATAGGAGTAGATAATCATTATGTACAATGATTATCTACTATTTTGCATTATCAACATTCTCTGGGAGTAGACAGTTTCTGACGTGTCTATTATTTAAAGTAAAAGTAAAAGAAAAAGCCGCCACAAAGTCTTTATCTTCACTTTTGCTTGAAGTTTTCTTCTGTGTCCGACAATATTTACTTACATGACCATATTGGTTGCAGTTGAAACATCTTGGGCCTTTAGGTTTCACATTGTTCTGCTTCTCATTAGTCTTCTTCTTAAATTAATAGGAAGCAGTAGTCTCGGAACTCGGAACTCCTTGTAGAAGTTTAGTTTCAATAATATCTGCACTGATTTTTACCCCGGAGCTCTCAATTGCCATAATCATTACGGGTGGTAGGACCTTGTGCTGGGTCCGTCCGGATCGCTACCACCATCTTATCCATTAACCTACCGCCAAACAGCAGTGTTCGCATTGTTGTGTTCCGGTTTGGGGATAAGACAGCCGGTGAAATGACTAGCATAGAGGCATTCCATCTTAGTCCTCAGGGTTGGCAACGCATATTCAGTCTTAGGATTGCATCGCAGTCCTGTGAATGCGAATGTCTATGGGTCACAGTTTCCACTTACCATCAGGTGGCCTGTGTGCTCGTTTGTCTTCTCTATGCCATAAAAAAAAGTTGAAACATCTTGGGCCTTTAGGTTTCACATTGTTCTGCTTCTCATTAGTCTTCTTCTTAAATTAATAGGAAGCAGTAGTCTCGGAACTCGGAACTCCTTGTAGAAGTTTAGTTTCAATAATATCTGCACTGATTTTTCCCCCGGAGCTCTCAATTGCCATAATCATTGCGGGTGGTAGGACCTTATGCAGGGTCCGTCCGGATCGCTACCACCATCTTTTCCATTAACCTACCGCCAAACAGCAGTGTTCACACTGTTCTGTTCCGGTTTGGGGATAAGACAGCCGGTGAAATGACTAGCATAGAGGCATTCCATCTTAGTCCTCAGGGTTGGCAACGCATTTGCAGTCTTAGGATTGCATCGCAGTCCTGTGAATGCGAATGTCTATGAGTCACAGTTTCCACTTACCATAAGGTGGCCTGTGTGCTCGATTGTCTTCTCTATGCCATAAAAAAAAGTTGAAACATCTTGGGCCTTTAGGTTTCACATTGTTCTGCTTCTCATTAGTCTTCTTCTTAAATGAATAGGAAGCAGTAGTCTCGGAACTCGGAACTCCTTGTAGAAGTTTAGTTTCAATAATATCTGCACTGATTTTTCCCCCGGAGCTCTCAATTGCCCTAATCATAGGTTTGTACATATCCGGCAAACCTGCTAACATCAATGTCCCCAACCACTCATCATCCACAGAAAAACGTCATAATCTTATTAACATATTCTTCGACACTTTTGGAGGAATCCAAAGTTGTTGGTTTCAGATCTTTCAACAATGAAACTTTCCGTGATAAACCGTTATCGTCAAATGTTCGCTCCAAGTTCAACCAGACTTCTTAACAAGTTTTCGCGTCTTGAATGTGAACATAATTAATAGCATCCACTAATAACATTAGCTTCGACTTCGCTTTAACGTCTTTCGCGGTGTCAACTTTTTCATCAGAAACACAAGTCCAAAGGCCTTCATATTCGAGATATGCCCTCACTGCGAACTTCCAATTTGCATAATTATCCCGTCCAGTGAGTTTCTCTATGCTGATGGAACTAGTGGGAATAGACCCATACGTTGCATCTCTGCGACAAAATTATCGCCCGGCGAAAAATCGTGGTGCGCGCTTAGCCTTAGGCTCGATCCATTCACTATACTAAAGTATGATATCCATAGACTAACGTGGTGAAACGGAGTTAACCATAGACGCGAAGATGACTTCTATCTATACACACTAGTACCGCAGTCCGTTGCATTGCCAGTTGAATGTTACGGTACCTATTTTTACTCTTTGAGAGTATCTTTTACTTCAAACTGTCTCAAATGTTTGCGGCTTTGATGTGGCCCCTACTTGTCTTTTTTATTATTACGAAATGTGTCATAAATGTTTATTACGAAATGCTTTATATTCGTCTAAAATACACTTTTTAAGTTAACCTAAGCTAAAATGAGTCGCTTAACTTCCACTGGACAATCCATCAAATCCAATGGACAATTAAATTTGTGTCTTTTTTCAAACAGCAGTGTTTACATTGTTGTGTTCCGGTTTGGGGATGAGACGACCGGTGAAATGACTGGCATAGAGGCATTCCATCTTAGTCCTCAGGGTTGGCAACGCATTTGCAGTCTTAGGATTGCATCGCAGTCCTGTGAATGCGAATGTCTATGGGTCACAGTTTCCACTTACCATCAGGTGGCCTGTGTGCTCGCTTGTTTTCTCTATGCTATTTTTTTTTTAATTCTCTTTGTTTCAAGGACATATCCGGAGTTTTAAGTTAAGCGACTCAAATGTGGAATAAGTTCCTAAATTTTATCAAAATTACGACGATTTAGTATGTGTCAATAATTTTGCATTAATGTGTGATGTGTAATGAAATTAAACGACAATAACTGTTATTCTTCTTTTATTTAAATCCAAAGAAATAGCTTGTTCCATACGTAAATCCTTATTTTCCCCTCTGTAGTACTCAGACATTTTAGAGATAATCAAAAGGAATGTGCGAAAAGTCATCAGTGTCATCACCAAGAAACGACTAATAGTCATTGACATGCTCTGAGTGCAGACGATGTCCGGGTAAGGACCAAAAAGTTGTTTTACCAAAGTTTTTTTTTTTTTAAGTATCCCTACATACATACATACCGTCACGCCTTCATCCCAGAGTGGGGTAGGCAGAGCTACACAATTACCAACAACTCTAACAACTTGTTGTTAATCCTATAACCACATTTTGCACAACAGGCTAAGTATATCGCTACAATTTGTTAAATAATGAACGCAACATTATCTTTATTCTGTCTGTGGTTCCATATTCTATAATATAGAATAGGTATAGACTATATTATAGTCTGTGTAATTTTAGCCGCTCTTTGTCTCTCGTATTAAAAACAAAACATCACTTTGTGCAACGTAATAGTTTATCTTTTATTTTACTAAAGTAACCAAAACAGGGATGTCAGACGTACAACTTGTTGGTAAACATACCAGTTTTTAGTGTCACGTACCATGTACCAAGAATACTCGGTCCTTGTATGCAAAAATACCAAGATTGGCCGTTGACCGACAAAAATACACCTATAATACAGAAAACCGACAAATTTCAGAGACGCAAATGAAAAAAAATCCAATCAGAAATCGGATTTCCTTTATGATATAAAACTTTATTTTAGCAGCAGTCTCGATAAATGCTTACTTACCATTTTTCGTCAATTGACTAACTAGATGCTAGGTAGCGCGGTGCCGGTGGTAACGTGCAACGCTCACATTCTAAGGGTCCTATCCCTCAAGCTAGTGTTTTTTTTTCAACGCAATAAACGTGAAATTATTTCGGGTGCTTATGAAAGGTTAATATTTTTCAATTGATGGAAGAATCTAGTATTATTAACTAAAAATGATGAATTTTTATTTTTTTATATACCTATCCGAAATGCAATATAATATCAAAAAGAAAGGTTTAAATTGATATTTCTTCGGTACGTCCGATAATTACTGCCCTCTAATTAACGGTACACGAAATCAAAATATTAAATTTTTTCACTTGGATTCAATTTCCGGCACAGTTTATAGCAGCGCCGCAGCGGAGCATAGGGGTACTAACTAGTTTTTCGTTTTCAATCAGTACCAGCTTTCAGCCAGCTCGACACAAGGATTTCCGAGTGGCCGTCTAATATCCCTGAACCAAAATCCTTCATGGTAGCAGAGCGACATGTTTACACGCAATATCTAAAGTGAAAAGACCGAAACATAAAAACAACAACGGAAATATCTACTGAATTGGCGTCATACAGTTTGGAGGTTAACTGCAATTGAAAAGTGAAAAATGTCTACAAACAGTATATTCAGCATAGAGAAACTCACTGGACGGGATAATTATGCAAATTGGAAGTTCGCAGTGAGGGCATATCTCGAACATGAAGGCCTTTGGACTTGTGTTTCTGATGAAGAAGTTGACAGTGTTGACACCGCGAAAGACGTTAAAGCGAAGTCGAAGCTAATTTTATTAGTGGATGCTATTAATTATGTTCACATTCAAGACGCGAAAACATGTAAAGAAGTCTGGTTGAACTTGGAGCGAGCATTTGACGATAACGGTTTATCACGGAAAGTTTCATTGTTGAAAGATCTGAAAACAACAACTTTGGATTCCTCCAAAAGTGTCGAAGAATATGTTAATAAGATTATGACGTCGGCTCACAAGTTGAGAAATGGCATTGTTCGTGAAAGTGATGATGAAAGTGATGATTCTCTATCAGGTGTTGAATTTTTGGAATCTGATTTTGATTATGACTCATGAATAAATGGCTTTATCATTTTATAAAATTGTTTTAATAAAAAATACATTAGGTATATTAATTTATTATTGACTTCTAAGTACTACCTACGTAAACTAAACAGGTATGTTACCAGTTTAGTTTATATAGTACCTACAGTCGAGTTCATAAATATAATTATGAGCAAATCCAAGGCTTCAAAAATAAATGAGCATAGAAAAGTACATATGAACTGATCAAATTTACCAATCAAAAATATGTACACACATCTGTCATATTTATCTGAGCATATCACACAATAATACTCGTATGTAAGCAACTGAAAACTGATAAATATCTGTACTAAGTACTATTTTTCAAAATTATTTAATCAAGGCAAAGTGCACAAATATCTATGCAAAAGTTCTTTCAAATATTTATAAACATGTAGTGGCACAAAAATATCTGTACTGACGTTTTACAATGTTATGTGAACACGTTGCTGTTCATAAGTATCTAAACAAACACAAGACTTAACCCGTACTGTCAAATCATACATTTGTCTCTTTCCCTTTCAATGTGACTTCATAGAAGTGTCATTAGCAGGGCCCGTAATTTTCATGCCGCTGACGCAATAATGACGTCACGCTACATAGAGTATGATTTCAAATTGTTTTATTGTAATTATTAACCATTAGTCGTCAATCATTTAATCATGTACAACTGAGTCAAGTAATCTATTGACGCGTAGAAAAATAAATACCTACTTGATACATAAAACGTAAATGAAACTATTTGTTTTGTATTTTATGCTCCTGATGCTAACATAAAATTCGTAAGATCCAGGTTGAACACCTTTTGTGTTTCCTTCTTCTTTTTCAATATGTTTAGTTGTTCTTTTTATTTTTGATGTTATATTTTAATCACAATTAGTACTTTAATCGTTTTTGTCGTTTACGCTTAAAAACGGATATTTGTTCCAAAACTCCTGTAACAATAGCAAATGTAAACAATAACTAAGACACTATTAAAATCTAAGGAACATAGGTAAGTATGAATTATTTAATAATTTGATAATCTGTTTTTTATTTGAGTGACAATAGTCACAGTTAGTTAAACATTATGTACTGATTATTTTATCGATACCGGTCAACTAAAGAGGTTGACAAATGATTATGACGAAATACTAATTGGAATCATACTGTATGTAGCGTGACGTCATTTTTACGTCAACGGCATGAAAATTACGGGCCGTGGTCATTAGTGTTTGCTTGCGTTTTCTAATATAGTAGTACAGATATATATCAGTTTTCATTTGCTACTATTCTAATAACGTAATAATATAAAATATAATTACATCAAGCATCAAATAACTTTTATCTTTATTTACTTTATGTTACCAGCTAAAGATTTTTTGAATTTGACGCTTTTTTTGTGCAACGACTCACTACTCTAGCAGCTCCGTTTACGATTCGGAACTTACCACACTGCCTCATAGACATGTTAACCGGGCTCGCTCCCCCGGAGGTTCACAAAATGACTTTGGAAGTATGGAAATGTGGGGGTGGAATGGGAGTCTAGTTGATTGGAATAGAGATCAGAGACCACTACTGGAGTCTTCCTGGCGAGCGTCCACTCGTAACACCTACAAAAGTGCTTGGAATCGTTGGATAAAATGGGCAAGCAAACACAAAATTAACCCCATTGGACCTAATGGTTCCGATTTGGCAAGATATTTAGCTGATTTATTTTTAATAGACCAATTATCGTACAATAGGTACAATTATGTTACATAAATCGGTTGTTTCCACCTGTTGTAACGCCGATAGCTGCTCTGGGCACTTAAGTTCTCATACTTTAGTAAAACATATGTTAAAGTCGATTTGTTTGAAACAACCAATAACATCGAAGCCTCCTGTTTGGAATGTCGACGTCCTGACTGCATTTTTAGACAGTTATTCCATAGAAGAAAATAATGTATTTGCTATATGTAGACATACTGCCGTGCAGTTGTTACTTTGTTCCGGCAGGCGTGTTCATGATTTGACCCAGCTATGTGTTGATTCTAATCACCTAATTATAGCAGATGATTTTGTTACTTTCTGGCCAAGTTTTGGGTCAAAGACTGATTCCACTGATTATAGACAGTCTGGCTGAAGATTGTTTGTTAATAATACGAATGATAAATTAAATCCTGTTTTGTGGATTAATCGCACAGTTGGTGTTCTTCGAGATAGAAGAGCTTTAGCTAAATCTAATAATTTATTTGTTACTTTTCGAGGTCCGGCTAAGGCAGCCTCTCGCACTGTAATTGAGGGTTGGATTAAAACTGTGCTGACAGAAGCAGGCATAACTGCAACTCCAGGGAGCGTACGGTCGGCAGTGGCCTCAAAACACTGGGAAGACCATTTACCAGTTGATGAAATATTAGCCCGAGGCAACTGGAGGTCGGGTAACACATTTAGACAATTTTACAGGCGTGAAGTTATGCCTGAGTCTACTAATACCAACCCTCAAACTAATGTAACTATATAGGCTTTTTAATCCCATTGATTAACGAGATTCCTTAACCTTGCAAATGATTAGTGTGATTGTGATACTCATACTTAATTGGAAATGCTTTAAAATTCTATGTCATATAAGTTCAAGAGTAATAGTGGTGCTTTTAAGTGACAATATAGAGCAATGATTACGCACATTCTGGGTTTTGAATTACCTTCTTTAACAAAACATTCAACAATGTATTGACATTCTTTAAATGAGGTCACATTGGCGTCTCATCTTGTCCAACACACACACCACCAGGCGATAACAAACACTTCTCAATATTATTAAGCTTCGAATAACGGTCAAGTGATTTAATAGCAGCGTTCTACCTACCAATAAAACGCTTATTAAAATACTTACCTTATTCGAAGCTTACAGTAATTCCGGCCTGGTGCTTACAAACATCAATGAGCCAGAGGCGCCCGGAGCTATTCCAGGCTACCTGGTGGTGGTGTGATCGTGACGTCACGATGGCATGATGAGCGAAAGGGAGGCATGTATAAGGGTAGAAAGAGAGAGGTAAACATGCGGGAAACGGAAGGGCCTATCTCAATATTATTAAGCTTCGAATAAGGTAAGTATTTTAATAAGCGTTTTATTGGTAGGTAAAACGCTGCTATTAATTTTGTTTTCCAGTAGCTACTAAATACTAGGTGGCGAAATAAAACGACATAGTTATACTTTACAACTTTATTTCAGTAGAACGAGATTAACTAATTTCGATCTTAACAGTAACCTTTTAGACATATAGTGTTATATAAGCAGATAATAAAACTACCAAATTACGATACTAACAGCATTTTTAACAGCGTTTAGTTTTTTTAATCATTACGGATTAATTAGTCAGCAGTGGTGAAAATGTAGTACCAATATATCCGTCAATAATTAATTATTTTTCTAATTATTATTATTTATTATTTATTAGCCTATTTGGGTGTCCCACTGCTGGGCAAAGGCCTCCCCTCTTTTCCGCCATTCATCCCGATCGAGTGCATGCTCCCGCCATTCGCTTTGAAATGCGTCTAAGGCCCGTATTAATAAACTCATCTTGGCTGAGATGCGCGTCACAAGATACGTCAAAGTAAACGTCAAACCATAGAACACTGTCATTTTTGAGACATCTCGAGACGAGCATTAGAGTTGAGATTAGTTTATTAATACGGGCCTAAGTCATCCCACCATCTTCTTGGTCTGCCTCTGCTCCGGTGGCCATCTTGTGGGGTTCATTCGGTGGCAACCTTGGCCCATCGTTCTGGATGCATTCGGCAGACGTATCCAGCCCAGTCCCACTTGTTGATCTCTTTTACGATATATTTACTTATTTTGTTGAGAAATGGGATTTAGAAAATCCATCCATATCCCCTATTCACACTTGACCGGCTATTGTAGCCTTCCAATTGTGAATAGGGACTTTGCATGGATTTTTTAAATCGCATGTCTCCAAGTTAACATTGGTTCAAGTTTTTGTGTTACGTGTGTAGTTGACAGACATTTTATTATTAAATCCATTGATACATTTGAAAAGGGTAGAATCGTTGTACACTTAAACGAGATGGTTGTAGGGGCCGTATTAATAACAGGGTTCGAAAGTATCAAGACACTTCACACTTCTTTATAGTTATCAAAATATCAACAGTGAGTGTGAGTCAGTCAGTCATTCGTTATATTAGGTCCTTACCTATGAAATTGGCGTTTCATATAGAGAAGTTTATGAAAACGGTGGTTTTCATACATTTAATTTTGCGGATTATTTAGTAACGTCAAATGCAAACCAAACAAAATTCTGTAACGAATATTGGACACTTCTAAGCTATATGATACATATCTTAAATACTTAAAAATAGTTAGCTTCATAAAACTCTGCGTAATTGAAACACTTGAACTCGCAGCACATGAAAAGAGCTGAGTTCACACTTTAATTTTAAGCATTAAGTAAAAAAATTAATCATTAATGAAATTTCAAAAGAATTCGGAAGTTAAAATTGAAATGAATAAATTCCGTACGAAATAAAACACGTAAAAAGAAGACAATTTCATAGGTAAGGACCCAATATTTATAACAAATTGAAAAATGCATTATTCCGGTAATTCTAACAAAATAAAAACTATATACAAACAAATTTCATAGATTTTCATTAGTCATTTAAAATTGTAACAATTGTTAGAATACACACATAAGCAAGCGCATGTTTTGTTATTATCATAATTCCGGGGTCCTAGCGAAAAAGGGAAGTCGACTTAACTCATAATAAAAAAAGGGTGTATACGTGAATAGAGTATACTAGGCTCATTGATCTTCGGAAGACATACCCTTTTTTAAGAGGACCTCAAAATTATCCTTTCGAACCCTGATTAATAAAATTATCAAGCAAGATGCTGGTTCAAGGTACATCAAAGTATCAAGTCGTAGAAAAGTCTTGACGCTAGCACCTCACTTAACATCAGTTTACTCCGTTAAGTTGAACAGAATAGAAGCACATCTTTGTCATTTTTTCGATTCCGACACAGTGGGCCTGTTTTCTAGCCGGTAAAAACCATTATCGTCTTTGGCCTGTTACGGTATTGTTATAACTCTGCCGCCATTACAGTAACTATATCAATAAGAGCTATCAAAAAATCGACCAATCCCATCCCATCGTATCCTGTGTGGTTGCCAGAATAGTGCTGCCCCATGTCTTTCCGTGGATGTTGTAATTGTAAGAGGCGAGGGAATAAAGGCTTGTAGTACTGTTACTACTGGTACACTGGTAAACATCTTAGCCAGAATGTGCAAAATGTGGTTACAGAATTATCAACAAATTCTCAGCCTAGCTAGTTCGGAGCAGACCCCATACAGGTTCTGAACTCCTGGTAGAGTAGAACACAATTTATATGGCGTGTCGTGAATCTTCGTTCGCGCAGACACGAACGATTCCGATGATTTCCGAGAGCACGATCAAAACTTGTATGGCTGACTGACTGGGCGCGTCAACATGGCGTCACTAATAACCAATAATAGCACAGAGTACAACCACGCTACGCTTGGAGCACGCTGATTGGGTCCCGCGCTTCGAACAAATGTCATCTGCGCTGGTACATCGGTAAGCCATATCAATTGTGTTTTACTACAATAGGAACTATAGGTATACACCCTCATCTGAATGTTTGTCAAATTAGAACAGCTTGACGAACAGGATTCCTTCAAGGAGACTTGACTTGTTGATAATTCTGTAGCTCTCTCTGGGAATGAAGGCGTGAGTTTATGTATGTGTATCTGTATGTAAGGCTGACAATACGATCAGGTCAAAGACTATGGGTTTTACTGCCTAGAATTTTGGCCCTATATTGTTGTTATTTGCAATGTTTTGAAGTTAGCCGCACCCGCAGCCCCCTGCCGGCGGCGGGGCGGGCCCAGAGCCCGAGCTGAAACCGCCGAATCTCTTGGACGGTGGCTTCGGAGGCCTATAAAGACAGATAGGTAAATGTTAAGGATTAACCAGCCCCTACTGTTATAATATAAGTTATAATTGTAAAATATCACAAGCAATATGTTGTTGAGTTTCTTGCCGCGTTTCTTCTCAGTAGTGGTCTCTTGTAAAGTGCTGGTAGATTTTTCACGTGTCAAAGTGCCCGTGCGGCCTACTTACTGAATAAACATCTTTCATCTTTTTTATCTTTATCTATACAATAAACATCCTTCTTTGGTATTACAACAGTCTTACCCGGGTTCAGTATGTTACAATGTTTTATTATAACTTAAAAGTAACTTACCCGCCACCAGGTCGAGTGATATCCCTGCCATACTCGTCCCCAAACTTGTTGAAGTTAGCGTTCGTTAAGGTCTGGAAGCTGTAACAAACACAAGGATAAAGTAACGCATTTTTTTAAATAAAAATGTTAACATTTATTTCAGACAAACAAACAAAAACATACGAAAGAACTTACAGGTCGATTCACAAGAGTTGGCACGAATGGATTGAACGAAAGTAATGGTACCTATCATTGTGTGCGTGCCGTCCTTTGAACCGATGTTCAGATTTCAAACCGAAAACCTGTTACTATTTTACACACTAGTATACTTTCATTTACTCATTCAATCCATTCGTGCCAGCTCTTGTGAATAACCTAAACCCAACGGAGTGCCTCTTGAGAATTTGCTAAATGCCCTGCGTTAGCTTAATTTGGCAGTAGAAGAGAGTATTTTACAAAAACTCTTATCCCATAGATAATCGGGGTAATTCACAAAATGAAATCTTACCATGAATATGGAAAAAGTGAACCAGATTTGACAGCATTGTAGGAAGTGAAAACAATTGCTCTGCCTATCCCTCAGGAAACAGGCGTGATTGAATGTATGTAAATCAGGGACCCGACCACCCATTCCCCGATAAAAGCCTTTAAAAGACCTCTCGACGTACAACCCACTAAAAGAATAACCCCTTTTGAAGAAATATACAACTTAGTTGTTTGTTAAACTAGCCATCCCATCACATTAGGGAAACCTAAAGAGCAGCAGTAAATTGATATACCCTTAAAAATAGTGCTTAAAAAGCCAATAGAACGGCTTTTTATAAGGGTAACCCTTATAAATAGTGCTTATAAAGCCAATCAAACGGTTTTTTAACTTAAATGGATATAGGTATCACTCAAAATACAGCGCTACAAAAGTAAAATCGAGCAAGACGTACACGGAACGGATTTGGTAAGGGTAACCCTTATAAATAGCACTTTAAAAGGCTTTCCAGCGATACAGCTCCAGATTCGAAACCCCTTGAATGGGATAGCGGGCCGGTCCCTGATGTAAATATTACCAATGCACAAAACTACTTACAATAGATAAAAGAAGTTGAATATCCCCCACAGCAGCCCGTAAAAACTGAATGGATTCTTCTGTACCATGCGGCCATCTGAAATGTGGACAAAAACTTTGAGTTAATTCTGTTTCTACTATATGATGTTCATTTTGACCGGAGGGGCTATTGCTTAACGCACTCGCAATCGTATTCATTTTGAAAATCGAAGGCTTGTCTGCATACAGAATGAAAAGAATTGTTACACTTTGAAGCCAAATGAGATTGCGAGGGCGTTAGGAGACGCAGGGCCGTGTATTAAGTCAAGGGCCATTAAAAAGAAAGCAGATCGTACTTGTTCCAAGAACTTTTAGGTTATGTAACAGATCTGGATGTAAGCAGCCTTGTATCGACCAGCACTGTAGACTGGTTTTCGTGGATGTAGAATGGAGTATGGACATAAAATAATTCTGAATGATACAACCTTTATTTACAAGATAGTTACAGAAGGTAGCAAACTGCGTTTGATAACAAACGTGATCTGTTACTGAGTGTCGGAGGTTCTCTATGTACGGTCACGAGCGTTAATTTGGGATCCATTTAAAGATAAATATCCTGGAAGTCGTCAATGTCATAAGAGATGTCAAGTCTTTTGTAACTTTAAGGAAACTCAACTGTATTTAATTATTGAATTCTGGGTTTAATATTATCTAGTACTGCAAAATGAGGTTAGTTTGATTAATTTTAAAAATATATATTTTGTAACTCCCGAATTTAATCGTAAAATGGATTATTTAATATGTTATACTGGCGACTACTTATATGGAGTACCTTAAAGCAGCTAGAGGCAGACTGCAGTAGACGATTTAGTAGAAAAACAACATTACGCAGGTTAAAATATTGTTTTTTAAAATGGGGCTACATAGATTATCTCTGTTTATTTCACACTATCAAAGTCATCCTTGAGGCCCGTATGTCAAAAAATTGCAATTTTTGTTTCAGTTTTTAAATCCAATTTGCCCGAAAATATCTGAACTACCTACAAATATTTTTCGCTTGCATATAATACAAGAAAATAATGTCGCGAAAGAGCTAAATAACAACTCACTTTGCACAAAATCCATGATTCAAAGTAGCCTTGCATTTCTAAAGTCACCCTATTTTACGGTACTCATACTTTAACGACTAAGTCAATTTGACACTAAAGAAGGAATAAACAGTAAGGGTTTTTTTTTAAATCACCCTCCTTGGGGCAGCTTGCTAAAAATAAAGTAATAAAATGCCATCTATAACATAATTACACTCAAATTTCCTGGTTCTTTATATTAAATATAGAGCAGGGCCAGCATGGTCGCAGGGATTGAAAACCGGTTTATTTTCCGTACCGGTTAGAGCCGCACTTTGAGAGCCAAACCCATAATAAAGGTTACGCTCGCAAGAACCGCTCTAACCGGTATCTCTATGTCGGAGCGTAAACAGGGAACGAAATCAATTTACCGGTTAGAGAGCGGTTCCTCCGTGTGGGGGGTGAATGACCGCTCGTTTAAGGAGACAGGATTGGTTTGCTATGGTATTAGATTGATAGCGCAGCCACCAGCAGCGCCTCGACGCGCGACAGCGGTCATTCATCCCGTATCGAAACACAGAGTAACCGGTTAGGGAGCGCTTTGAAATAACGTTCCCAAATCATTTCGTTCGAACGTAACCTAAATTATTAACCGGTTTAACCTAAATAAATACCGGTTTATTTGTAACCGGTTACAATCCCTGCATGGTCGCCCTTATCATGGTTGGTAAATCATCCGGCACTGGTGCACTTACATACTGGTCAGAATGCGCTGAAAGTCAATTCTCAATCATGCTAAGTACCTCATACGCTCTTATTACGAGCGAGTGAGAGGGTAATATAAACCCGAAGTACCTTCTAAATGCTCATAGACTGTAATTCATATTCATATTCATGAGCTGCATATGCTCTGTTGTTCTCAACGTGATATTTAAATGATTTACGGATTAAATTATCTAGAAGCTTCCTGTATGCTTCCCACATAAACATACTACAATAAAAAATGACGTCAGTATGATAGCAGTAAAGTAAGACCTTTACTGTTCAACTTTTAAAGATTGACAGTGCCTTACATACTACCCACACGATTTTTCCTAATAATTTATAAGAAGATTAACATACAAATTATTGTGAATGGATAGAATAAACGTTATAATATGTTGTTTGTTTATAAATGCACTCTGCATTCGTAGCAATCACTCGCTGACGAATGCGTGCCGTAAATACTAGATAGTCTGTTTCCCTTATAGCTTGCGTATCATAACGATGTGAAAAGTTATAAAATTAATCTAGAACTAGGAAGATGTCTTAGGCTATATCGGTTTAACGATGTCAAAGGTCGCTGTTTCACAATAGTTCAGTATAATTCAGCACAAAACATTAAAACTGACGTGGCCTCATAAGCTACTCAATGTGAAACATTTAGTGTAAGCCAATCGCACTAATAAACCGTTACGTACCTGAAGTAATATACGCCATGGCTCTTCTTGATCAAGCTCTGGATACGTTACTGCAAAACAATACAAGTAAACACAATATACACTTAAATTAAACAGTTAGTACTGACTGGCTGACCACCCACCACAGATTATAGGGTATGTCTAAAGACAGATAGGAATCAACCATAGAACTGACAGTTCATTAGTGGTAGTTCAGGTACGCAACATACTACGGAACCGGTAGCGCTAGTGGGCAATAAAATTCAAATAAAAATGGCGGAATGGCGGGGAATTTAAATTTTGACAGCCAGTGTTCATTCATAATGAAGTTCATTCTCGAATTGAACGAAGTTAACTTTTTCGCACTCATCGATTAAATTGTATGTACACACTTCATCGATGAGCACAAATTAGTTAACTTCGATCAATTCGAAAACAAACTTTTAATTTCCGCAATCAATATGCTAAAGATAAAGCATGTTTCACAGTCTTCTATAAATAAAATATGAATACAAGGACGGAATATTAATACGCTAAGCATTTTTTTTAACAAGACAGTGAAACAAACTCCATAAAACCACATAGCACAACACGTTACAGTAGAAATTATAGACTTTATGAAATGTAATATCTTTATTGTGCAAGGAATTTACCAGCGCTTCGCAAGAGGAGACCACTGTTGAGAAGAAGCGCCGCAAGAAACTCAACAGTCAGTCTTTTTTCAAATAAACCATCATAACAATGACAATAATAAACTTAAGGTAAGAGTATCATAAAACCAATTCCAAATAATAGAAGTAAAACTATGAAGGAAGAAGCAACAGACCAAGTTAACGTAAGTTAATCTTTTTTTAAGGTAAATATACATTTAATCTAACCTAAGTTTTAATAACACGAAAGCACAGCAATGTATTAAATGATAAATATCTGAGTATGGTGCTGTGAGCTTACATAAAGGGGTTTGGGTAAAAGTCATACATTTTCAAGGTGAGCGGCCATTAGTAAAAGTGGTAAATTATGATAGAATAATTCAAAATAAACATGTTTTGTTATGTAATGTAATACTCTGAAGTGCATCGGAGCCGAGATATTTAATATTCTTACCTAGGCATAATTTTAGTACCAAAAATTGAACATTTAAATCTTATTAAAAGCTATAAATCACATATATCTATGTGTATTTCGAGGTCCTCTAAATAACTATGTAAAAATAATCCGTGGCCGCTGAAAGAAAAAATGACAATATTCTTCAAACAAATTTACCCAATGCCCTTTGTCCACAAGAATATACCTCGTAACCTAGTTTTACAAAATAAAATAAAGTCTAGTCTGGAATTATCCAATACCAATTTTCTACCTCTTCATAAGAAGATAAAAACAATAGAACAGGTTAATAAGTGAAGAGCTATTTAGTAGTCGTTTTTAAAATGTTGTTTTGTGGCTGCCCAAGTAACACAAAACACCATTATAAAAAACATACAACAGCACGAACTGACGCGCAAAGAATTATATGCAAATCCTATATCAGCTGTATTTACTTTTCTACAGCTTTTTTAAGAGCAATTTGGGCCCCAAATTATACAGCATTGAGCTTTATAAAGGCTGCTTAGTAGCATTACAATGATTGCACAAAGTTATTATTGAAGTCGGTAAAGAACAAATCACTAGACTTAAAGCATTTATTGCGACCACAGTACAGCCAATATACACCTTATTAATATACAATCTCTAAATCGGAACATATTCAAATGCTAATTGTTTTATTTCCTTTGTAGAAAAGAATTTCTCAATAGATTTTAAAAAAGTTATGTTACATTTAGTATTTATTGCGAGCTTTTGGTGCAGGAGCAGTGAAGATTCGCGAGTATTGTAAATAATTGTGAAAAATAATATTGAATGGCAAGTAAACTTTATTTTCTTTAATGGGTGAAATTCAGCTGCGGATGTCAGTTTACTGAGAAAACATGTTACGTTTTGTGGTAATATTTCCACGCGCCCTCGTGACAATGCTTTTTATCACAAAAAATATAGAAAATTATAATCGACTCTTAATATGTTTTGTAAAATTATAAGCTCTTAGCTTAATTTTAATGAATAGAGTTGATTTTATAGGCACCGCGCATAAAGTAAAATTATAGAAAGTGCTCTTTTAATCAGATTTTAGTCACTTTTAATCATTTTAATTGTTTCCGTAACAAGGGGAAACAGAAAGCAAATGGCGTCAGATAATATAAATGCTTTACGCATTCAACGAAATTATAATAATGCTGTTAATCTTAATATAGCTAACCAAAATAATTTGGGCCTGTTTACCAAAGTATAAGACACTCAATAATAGTATTCAGGTATATTGCAACACTTCATAAGAACATTATAATGTTTGCTGCCATTATACACCATAGTGATTAGTTTCTATCGTGTTTATTAGGGTATCGCAAATCATTTGGTAAAACTTTATTAGCATTATTAGTTTTTTTCCAATCGTTTTTATCCATGGCGACAAAATATAACGCGCACGCACACAAACACGATTATAGTATGTTACTAAAATAACCACTCGCAAAATTGAATTACGATGTAATTATTCCTTGCAATAATAAAAATACATTTCTTTATATCAATATACGACTAAAAGCTTTATTGAAGAAACAGATTATGAAGAAAACGGAGTTAAGATTTTATCAACTGTTTAGTGAATGTTACTATAGGACTAGCATTACATGAACACAAACACAGATCATTAAAAAGTTTTTGATCTTAAAAAATTGCCACTACAGCTCTGTGCAGGATAAAATATTTCGTTAATGCTTATTTAATGTATTGGGCTTTTCAAATTACTATTATAAGAGTTTAACCTTTGTGTAAGTGTAAAAGCTATTTAAGTTGCTGTATATTATAAATACCTGATGCTTTGGTAGGAGTTTAATCTATATTTAAGAGTATAGTATAGCTTTAAGCATTTCGAAACGAACCAAATGCTATTAAAAACTATTTTATCTTTGCCGAACCCAATTAAAAGTGTTATTCGGACTTTTGGACATAAATCCATATCCACTTTGGTTAATATATAGGTTACGTGTTACTTGGGTGTTCAATATTAATATTCAATTTACTTTTTACATAAATATTCATTTATACAATGCAATGCATGAAAATATCATCGTTCTTATATTGTTTATACAATTCAATGCAAAAACATTATATTGCTAGAGATACATTCAAACTTATTCCATAATCCTATCAAAGCTTTTAGTTAAATTGTTAATTTACACATCTAGAAAATAATAAAACCTTGGACCCGTTTCACGAAACCTTGTAACTTGTATTACAAGCGGAAATCTCTTTTCAACAATATGCATTAAAAAGAGAATTCCACTAATACAAGTTACAATGGGTTCTATACAACATGCTAAAACAATAATGCTTTTAACACATGTCATTATGGTAGTTTAAAACTCGGCCGCCATTACTCTCAAGTAAATAAAGAGCTGTAGTAACGTTAATACAACACGTCAAAAGCAATATTGTTTTACAGAGTTGAATAAAGGCCCAGGGCCTATATTCTACACGGTAAAATCATATTGCTCTTGACGTTTTTCCGTATTCTCCACGGTTTGATAGCTCTTCTTATTTACATGACAGCTATGGCGGCTAAGTTAAAAACAATACCCATAAGATGTCAGGGGCGATACCGTTTTACCCAGTACAATAGGTCCTGATTTCGTAAAACGGGCCTCGGTAATAGTGACACTAAACTCGTTAAGTGCTTATAAAGTGGTGAACCAGTGAAGGGCCATATATGCAGTGAAATTATCTTATAATTATTATGATAACGGTGGCCATTGGGAAAATTCCTAACAAACTATTCCGCCACTTTAATCGTACTTTTAATAAAATGAAATTAAATCATTTGCGGTATATAATCAAAGCTTAACCCTACACATAAATTATGTAGATTAAGCTGTCTTTGATCTTATACCCCTCAAATATAAAACTTGTCATGGGCTCATAACGTTTTCTACCGAAGAGAGAATAAAATGTAGAAATGTTGAAAATCATAATGAACCCGTGACGTGATCTTAAACATAAATTAAAACTAATGTAGACAATTTAGCATGCTGGGCTGGCCACTCTTGGAGACGCATCTATTGATTCTGGAAAAAAACAAAATGTTGACTTAGACGTATAAACAACACACACCACACATCACGTTATTTCGTCAAATCGAAAGCGAAGGCCAATGGATAAATTTGAGCGACACGTTAGGTCGACGAATGAAAGAGATGGCCTTTGTATCTTGATATTTTTAAACATATTTTCAACGTGACACCCTCAAAATCTCTTACAAAAACATCGTTGTAACGTAATATTAGGTTTCACTATACAAATTTACCAAACTGTAGTATAAATGAAAGATAGATACCATTAATGTTATTTGTAGTCGAAGATCAAAAAGGTATTCATTGCTGGGCTTGGTGATTTCATTGTGGATGCTCGCAGTCATTGGAACCCCTATAAACACAGAATAATATTATAAAATCATTTGAATTTGAATTTACATAGTATTTCAGTATACTAAATATTGCAAAATTTAATAGCATACGTTGAATTTTTCATATATTAGTCCCATTTGGTGTCATACTTTAACTATTCTGTGCAACTTGTGCAACGGACCAGTAAGAAAATGTTATTCTAATACAATGCGACCTTTGTATCTTAATATTTTAAATCTATACAAATTTACCAAACTGTAGTATAAATGAAAGATAGATACCATTAATGTTATTTGTAGTCGAAGATCAAAAAGGTATAATAATTTGTAGCAGTTTTACTTGAGATTGCTATTTATATATAATTTTAATTGCTTTATGTTGGTATATATATTCGAATAGTTTCAAGCAGACAACAAGTAGGTTAAAATATATTTTCAAGATTCATTACTTTATTAGTTTGCTGTTTATTACATTACAAGAAGTAAAGCTTATATAAGCGTGTTAAAAGGTGACAACCCTAGACAAATTGACTTGATTTGATATCTTATTAATATTAAGTGAGAAAGTTTGGATGAAAGAGTCGCGAGGAACAGCTACTATATCATAACTTTATTTGTAATTATATCGTAATTCGTCATTTTCTCATCACTATATTTCTGGCAATATTTACTAATATCCGCCAAACTTTGGATTTTGGTATAACTCTTATTATTTTTGGTAACAATACCTTCTTGTGAATCAGCCACGCCTGCTGATGATACTCCGGATACCGAAGGTATTGGTGCACTGGGCACAGTTATATACTCTGGAAATAATAGTTTAGATTTAGATAGTACTAGTAAAACAAAAAGCGAAAAGTTTTGTCTCGATTTTTTTTTTATTACCGTCGCGTGATCTGCCTGGGTTAACAGTCGTTCCACTTGTAGACGGAGTTGGTTCTGGAAATTAGGAACACGAGTTTATCAAGCGAATCATTTACTTATTTCACCAAGGCCTATTAAAACACAGGCACGGTCTATTAAAACATCCCAGCCAGTCGGTGATGGCCTTTGATATTGGCGGAAAAGGCAGCCTCCTCTTGGCACAGCAATGTGCAAGGCTTGTTACAAGTTAGAATGGGTACACACACACGCTCACACAAAAGAGCGGTAACGCAGGATGCGCACATTAAGGGGTAATCTTCTTCAATATATGTAAAAATGAATGTTTGTCTGCATGTCCTTTATAGAATCGTAAACTATGCATTTGATCATGTGATGATCTTCAGCAAAGTGTTGTGCATGTGTCTACGATGAATTCTGAGTTGGTACGATGTAGCAAGACGCGCAGGGTACAGCTAATATTATAATATAACATAGTTACTCTTTCATAATAATGCAAAATATGTCTTCCCAATGTGTTAGATTAAGAAAGTATATATAAAATAAAGTTACCCTCAAGTTGGGCTTCACTGTAAGGTAAAAAGGCACCATCACCGGAACCGCCGGGAACGTCGTTTGCCGTAGAAGTAGGGAGACCTGCTGAAATAAAAAGAACACCTCAGTAATACATAACTATTTTTTGCAGCTAGAGAACTAGAAGCGTCATCCTGATTGTGATTGATAATAAATATAAGCAGATCACACTAATTTAACTTATTAAACAAACTAAGCAAGCATCTTATACATTAACTTTCATACAAACTGTCAATAATCAATGTAAGTATAAGTATATATTTATTTTACGTATCATATAATATGTATGTATGCCATGTATGGGTTTCTTTGCGATTTACCACAATACCATTACACTTAGCTGTAGACTTGAGTATATGGTTTTAATTTCAACTCCATACCTTCATGCGTTCCCGAGATAAAGGGTCTTGAAAGACAGACGGACGGACGAACAGTGATCCTATAAGGGTTCCGTTTTTCTTTTTTTGAGGTACCTACGGAACCCCAAAAAAACCACATCCAAATCGGTTCACAGACAGACAGACAGACAGACAGACAGACAGACAGACCGACAAAGACACAATATTTTAGAAGCTATATTCAGAATGTAACAGCTCAGCTCCCGCCTTGGCCTTCGATGTTTTTTTTTTATCTGCCCAGAAAAACTTCCTTCCGATAAATGCATTCAATTTTAATAATAGAACTACTAATTCGCGGGGTTCCGTCGACACGCTGGCTCATAAATGCTCGTATAATAACTAATAATAAGCATTCACTTTTAATAATATAACTACTAATTATATGAGTACAAATAATACTATCAAAAAAAATTATAGGTCCGCATACAATCTTGGCCACAGTATTATTATGAGTATAAAAAATCGGAGTACTGCATATTATGAGTAATACTAGTAGTACTACAAAATTATAATGAACAATATTCTAAGAAACAATTTTCTAACAAAAAATGTTTATGATCACAAAGCTGTATTATAAAAAAAAATCTAAATTAAAATACTTGGTCAAAGTATATCCAAAAGGGCCCATCTGTACAAGATAAGATGACAGAAGAAACATACAATAATAATAAATTATAAGATACAATTGGTGCATAATCAAGTTCTAAATTACTCTACTAATTATTCAGTAAATTATCTACTAAATGAATTAACTACACTATCTAATATATATATTTTTTAAACGTCCAGTACTTAGTGTTAGAACTTGTCTAGATGAATCACTGTAAGTATGATCATGCCACACTAGACAGCGCTTTTTGAAAAGGGTATCCTCAGCTGAAAAAAAATCAAATGCATGGTAACATATATGTAAAGATAGCCGATTGAAATTCAGACTTTCATTAAAAATTACCACCATTCATGAAAATAAAAAGTAGATTATCACTGTTCCTTCGTTAACTGTTATATTTTCCTTCCTGGGACTGGACTTCATAGAAATCAGTTCAGCGTTTTAGCTGTTAAAAAGTGACACACAGACAGACCGGGTTACTTTCACATTTATAATATTAGTGAATTATGACAAAAAGAGTTTAATGTGGTGTAACATTCAGAAGTGAAATCACCATATCAAGCATTAGATCTCCAAACAAATAATATAACATTATTCCCAAGTGAACTAATATTTTATCGCAGGATAAAAAAATATATACATTCACACATACATTACGCACTTAAGTAGAATTATATTTAAATAAAATTGTGGTTGCCGGGTTAGAATAGTGCCACTCCACGACTTCCCGTAGATGTCATAAGAGGCGACTAAGGGAATAAAGGCTTGAAGTACTGTTAGGCGATGAGCTTGCATCCTGTCGCTAATACACTGGTAAAGGGGTCCATATTGACTCACATAAAATTCTTATTCCTAGATTTGGATTTCCTAAAAAAGTTATGTGAGTAGATACGCACCCCTGGTGTAAAGATCTTAGTTTAATTGTGGTTACAGAATTATCAACCCATTTTTGTTGGTAATTCTGTAGCTCTGCCTACCCCACTCTGGGAATGAAGGCATGACTTTATGTATGTACGTATATATGTATGTATGTATATACTAACCTTCACTAGCTGGCAATCTCCTTTTGCGGCCAGTCTCGCTTTGTTCATAGCCATGTACTGTGTATATGTTAACATCAGCTGAAAAAGGTAATAAATAGGTTTAAAAAACAATTGAAAGGTCTGTTGTGTTAACAGATAGAATGGAGTTGTTTGAAAGCGACAAGAGTCTGTTATAAGATAGCCTTGAACATTATGGGTCTGTCTGAATATGGTTATGATCTTATAATCTAGATATGTGCATACCAATCAACACTTGCAAATAAAAGTTTGTAAGTTACACACTCTTTATCTTTAAATACTGCCAAGCAACATTGCTTGGATTGCGGTTCTGGTATGGGTATGCAACAACCTATTAATTCTCAGGGGTGTCAGACGCACACTGGCAGTCTAAGGATTGTAGCCTTAAGATTGGTAGATTGCAGGGGTCTCAGATCCCACTTACCATTAGGTGGGCTTAGTGCTCGATTGACTATACCATATACCATAAATTAAATGAAAATTATACAGTCATGAGCGTTTATTAACTACTGTGACATCCATCAGCAATGAAAAATATTATGATCAATTTAACGGCGAGGCAGAGGGCGAGGCGAAGGTTTATGACATCCCACTGAGGAACATAAGTTAAGATGTTTGCATTACAATAAAATACTAGATACTTACACTGAACAAAAGCGACGGCCGGTTGCCCTGACGAAATCTCCTCTGCTGTAAAAAGCGTCGGGAACGCTATGCGCTTCCTCCTCGGCTTGGGTCCTTCAAGCAGCAGATACCGCCTCTCAAAGTGTGACGAACACACTTTGAGGTTCAGTATGAAAGCCGCACCTCGGCTTCGCAGGCTTCCAGCGTGTGGCGTCAGCAGCTCGCACCAGATGCGTTGGTAATCCTTGTTCCTGGGAAAACGAAAAAAAGTATTATTGTGCACGGTCGACGTACAATGCTTAACCACGCATTTCGTGATAGGCATTTTGCTTGAACGCAGACGTTAAAGATAAAAAGATAAAGATAAAAGACATTTATTCAGTAAGTAGGCCGTTCTGGCACTTTTACACGTCAAGAATCTACCAGCGCTTCGCAAGAGACACTGCTGAGAAGAAACGCCGCAAGAAACTCAGCAGTCAGTCATTTTTTAAACATATTAATTACAATGGTACTACTTAATCTAGCATTATATAAAGCAATAAATATTAAATTCAATATAATATCCAATAACATAAGTAGATCAGCAGGAAAACATGCCAAAAAATCTTACGTGAGAGATAAAGGAAGAAAAAGGAGAAATAAAAAACAAGAAAAAAAACTAAAACCCACCTACTCATAATGTTTATAACTTATAACACGGTGCAAGATGACCACATAAAAGTTTCGATATGTTTTCCTACATCAACGGTGTCCCCTAGACAAGATAAAGCTTTTGCAATTGATCAAATTATTAATGACTATGCTTCGGGTTTAGACCATGCATTTTTGTCTGTTAGATAGTCCTCGACCCTATAATACGCTTTAGACATTAACGACTTTTTCAAGTAATTTTTAAGTGCTGGAAAGGGTAACTTTAAAACTACGTCAGGTAATTTATTATAGAAATGAATGCATTGACCAACAAATGATTTATATACTTTACGGACGCGGAATTTACGAATAGCGATTTTATTTTTATTTCTAGTATTTAAATTATGTACATCAGAATTCTTGGTGAAAGAATCTAAATTCTTAATAACATAAATAATATTTTCATAAATAAATTGAGACGCTACAGTTAAGATATTAATTTCTTTAAAAAGTTCTCTTAAGGAGTCACGGGAATTTAAGTTGTAAATAGAACGAATGGCCCGTTTTTGTAAAACAAATATAGTTTGAATGTCAGCAGCCTTACCCCAAACCAAAATACCGTACGACATGACACTATGGAAATAACTATAATAAACTAAGCGAGCTGTCTCAACATTGGTTAATTGTCTAATTTTCCTAACGGCGTAAGCTGCCGAGCTTAGTTTACCTGCCAGTACCGCTATATGGGGACTCCATTGCAAATTTTTATCTATTGTTATGCCTAGAAAAACTGCCTTATCTACCATTTGCAAACACTCGTCATTTAGAAAAATTCTAGAATCTACCGGTTTAACGTTAGGCAAAGAGAATCTAACACATTTAGTTTTCTTAGCATTTAGTAGCAAATTGTTGGAAGTAAACCATTTAAGTACTTTAACTAGGGTGGCGTTTATCCTACTGTAGTCTACAGTTTGTCTTTCTACCTTGAAAATTAGTGAAGTATCGTCAGCGAAAAGTACTATATCACAAAGTTTATCTACTGTTGGTGGCAAGTCATTTATATACACCAAAAATAAAAAGGGACCTAAAATAGAGCCTTGTGGCACACCTATTTTCACTGTAGCTCCAACAGATTGAGTTTTGTTTACAACAACTGTTTGAGTTCTATCACGTAGATAAGAAGACATAAGACTTAAAGCTTTATTGGCCAATCCATAATGTTCTAATTTTAAAATAAGGGTCGTATGATCCACGCAATCAAAAGCTTTAGAAAGATCACAAAATATTCCTACTGCATCGCAAGATTTCTCCCAACTGTTATATATATATTTAATGAGCACAGAAGCCGCATCAATAGTGGATCGTCCTCTGGTGAAGCCGAACTGGTTACTGTTAAGCAGTTTATTTCTATTGAAGTGACCTAACATATCATTTAACATTAACTTCTCAAAGACTTTACTTAATACTGGTAGTATGGAAATGGGACGGAAGTTTGTTAAATCACTCATCTCGCCCGATTTTAAAAGAGGTATGACTTTACTATTTTTCATGAGATCTGGAAAGATCCCCTCCGATATGCAATTATTATAAATTAATGCTAGATGGGGTGCAATTACATCTATGATATGAAAGAGTACTTTAACTGATGTGCCCCACAAATCCTCGGTCTTTTTTAAACTAAGCGATTTAAATACCTTGACTATTGAAACTGAACTTACCGGGCTGAATTCAAAGTTTATATTACATTTACTGACATTAGTGCAAAGTAATGATTGAGCTTTAACCGCGGATGATTTAAGATATTTCGTAGTATTTATGGCTATGTTGGAAAAATAATCTTCAAATGCTATGGCCACGTCTTTATTTGACGTGATTAGTTTGTCACCTGTGTTTAGGGTGATTTTATTATCGCGAGTTTTTGATTTTCCCGTTTCTCTATTTATAATATTCCATACGGTTTTTACTTTATTATCAGATGATTTGAGTTTAAGGCTAAGAAAATTTGCCTTAGCAGTTAAACAAACTTGCTTAAAGGTCCTCGAATAATTCTTAACATAATTTAGGAAGTCAGCGTTCTTATTGTCCTCCCTCTCTTTATATAGGTCATAAAGTCTATTTCTACTTTTATGAATGCCTGCAGTAGCCCATTCACTAAACTTGGTTTTCGACCCAGAAATAGTTTTAATTTTAAAATTGTTATTAAATTGATGCAGAATTAAGCCAAACAAGTCTTTATAAATACTATTACATTCATTATGTAACAAAGGTAACACTGAGATATTACTCCGAACTTTATTTTTGAATAATTCCAAACGATTACTAGTTAAAGGTCGGTATGTTATTGTCTGAGGTTTTTGATAAAAATCATTTACAAAAGATGCCCTCTGACCACTATGGTCCGAATTAAAACAATTAAATATTTCTTTATCCAAACATTCGCAATTACAAAAAATATTATCTAAGCAGGTTGCACTACTAATACCTATCCGTGTGGGTTCGAAGAACAGATTACCTAAATTAAAAGATTTAAATAAACTAAGTAACCTAGTAGTACTATTTGACTTTTCGAGTAAGTTAATATTAAAATCTCCACAAACTACAACATGCTTCAGGCCACTACATGCTAACTTTAACACATGTTCCATAGTAGATTCAAATGTGCTAAAATCAGCCAATGGTGGCCTGTAAACACATATTATTATATAAATGTCTAGTTCGACGCAAGAAATTTCTACAATCCTTTCTATTGATAGCTTAACAATATCCTTTCTTTCTTTGGATTTAAGAGTACTTTTAACTATTATTAAAGAGCCACCATGAATGGCACATTTTCTAGCAAAATAACTAACTAATTCAAAATTTATAAAATCAAAAATTAATTGGTCTTGTCGAAGCCAATGTTAAAAAACAATAATATCGAGAGAAAATGAAAATTCCGTGTCAGCTATCAAAAGGGTTGGTTTTTGAAATAAGCGAATGAATGTATAAAAATAATCACAGATTAAACAATTTCAGAAAGCTTGCTATTCCGCTACTATAAATCATTCTATCTGAATGAATGAATTGAATGGATGCTTTATGAAACAACTTGCGGACCAAGTCAAGCTGTCAAAAACTAATGTCGGAGAGTGAATGAGGCAGATTCTCACCCGTGCCACCCACTGACTGACTAGCTTAGCTCGGATCCCAACTGACAGTACTACTTTGCTTACGATACGATTCTCTCTGTGGTCCCTGTGTGACCACAATCCTATCTATTCTTTATCATTCCGCATAAAATATGTAATTTTAACCTAATGTTTAGCGATTGACTTTTTAATATATACCTTAAATAAAAGATGTCTCAATAAAAACGCATTTTTAATGCAATTCATATACTTTTAATGTTGGCTGGAAACCAAAAACAATGCTAGCAATACAATTTTCTAAAAAAAAAACAAAATGAGTAAAAAATGTGCTATTTATATTTATTTTTGCGCCGTGCTCTTATTTAAGTATTCCTCTTTCCTTTTACACAAAACTGTCCGTACAAAGATAGAAAACAGGAATGTTTTCTCGGATAATGACGAGGTACAAGAATATTATAGCTGGAAGCGTTAGTAATTTTATCGTTGACTAATTGACTTACACTTGACTTAAAACTAAAACAACACGAAATGAGTTTACGCGGAATAAGATTGGTAACTTTAGACGCAACAAATACAATTTTGAAGTTCCGTGTACCCGCGTGGCAGTATTACGCCGATGTCGCGCATGATTTTGGGTTCCCCGTGGATGCTCAACAGGTAAAAACTAATTTATTAGGCAGCTTCAAATCTATAGGTACACAGCATCCTAATTTCGGTAAAGGAACTATCGGTTGGCAAGAATGGTGGCGAAGATTCGTCGTATCATCTTTCTGTGGCGTCCTCCCTTCGACAGCAGACGTCGACCGCATCGCCAAAAGGCTCATAGAAGATTTTGAAACTCCAAAATGTTGGTGCCGGGGCGAAGGGAGCGAAAACCTCATCTCTACATTACGCGATAAAAGCATTGATATTGGCGTCATTTCCAATTACGATCCGAGATTACACAAGCTACTGGAAAATATGAACTTTAGTAAACATTTTAAGTTTGTTTTAACTTCGTATGACGTGGGCTATAGTAAACCCAGTAAAGAGATCTTTGATTGTGCGGTCAAGAAGTTAAATGATGTGTCGCCATCGGAGTGTATTCACATTGGGGATAATGTTAAGAAGGACTACGACGGTGCAAGACGTGCGGGTTGGCATGCTTTGCTTGTCAACTCGGATTCAACTGAGACACCACCAGCCCGGAAGCATGTGTTCGAGGATTTAGAAGCACTTAACTTAGCCATTCAACGGGATATGTTAGTGCTCTAATCCGCTACTAGTTTTTAAGTGTATTTGCACCCTTTATAATAAGATGCTGGCAGATCCAACTATGTAAAACATATTTATATATTTAATACCAATTGCTTATTATTTGAAGTTAAGCACAATTTTTTTGCTTTTTTCCTTATAGCATTCATAAATATTTTCATAACATTTTGATATTTTAAAAGAATACTGGAATGCCATTTAAAAAATGAAGTATTTACCACTTTTGTTCATTATTTGTATCACTGAAGATGGAAACATTAAAAATAAATCTCCTGCAATCTATACTTACTCAAAAAGTCCTCTATAGAATCACTGGTCATTGATAAAATATAAGTGGCTACATACAAACAAAAAAATCCTGTGTCTATTAATCTATATCAAGCTAGCAATTTTATTATTGAAGGTGTCTGTGTGACTGTAGAATGTTTATTAAACTCTATAATAAGTAATGTGGGTGATACAGACAGACCCTCTTTTTAATCATTTAATAGTCAAACAAAGATGCTATATCCCTTGTTGCACAAAAACATCTTTTGTACATTGCAATACGGTAGCAAATTTCAACATTAGCTGGAACTGATCTTATAATTATTTTAAATGTGTGTCAATGATATGATATGAGATTGATATTAAGATTGGATTACATCTAGAAAGATATGTATCTTTCTTTCTATCTGAAAAGTTACTGTAGCATGCATGTGGTTAAGGTTAGAGGTCTGAAGGGTTCAGAAGCCGCTACAATGAACAATTTTTTTTCTCAAGAATTATGATGAACAATTTTTTTATTTATTCTTTTTTGGTGTCGTATTAGATGATTAAGCTGCTGTATTTCAGGAACCAATAATGTCTACTTTGCTGTGATAGTCTTATGTTTTCATAATTTCATTGATAGTTTTAAGAGGAATAAGAATGAAGCACTAACGCTTGAATTTGTTCATCAGCATTACTTATTAGAGACATGAATGCGAGTGTTTAATTTAATTCATACAGTAAATATCAGAAACATTTCGGAATAAAGCAATAAAACGTTGTGTTCTATTTGCTAAGGTGCTTTTGTTTGTGATTCCAACAATAGTGAAAAGTTCCATGGATTTGAATTGAATTTTGCGCACAAATTAGCTGTATCTTAGAACTAGCATAAGACACTCTTCCCAGCAAACTGGACGAGTTCAAAGAGTGGACAGAATAGTACCTAGTTTAAAACAGGACAATCTACAAATTTAGTAGTTTAACACATTCACTGTCCCCATACAAAACAATCACAAGTCCAACTGTGCATTCAGTATGGGGATGTGATCCTGAAAAAAAGCTTCATTGCACCAAACTGGGGGCACCCGGACAGGGAATGTGTTAAAATACTTTCGCCTAGGTGTTAGTCTTGAAGTAGTTCAGATACGAGGATACTTAAGCGTTCAGCCAAAAAGTAGGAGATAAAAAAATGTTTCTGATATGGATGGTTTTTGAGTGCCATTTAGATATGCTCTATCGGCCAGTGGCCACATCAAATGCAATTTATATATGAGGCTATATACATTATACATAAACAAATATAATGTATCATATCATAAATATTTATTATATTATGTAAAATTAAATTATTTCAATATGCTTATTCTGGAGATTTATATTAACAGTAAAAATGGTTCTGTACTTTATTAGAAAAACATTGAAACTGAGTATTTTTTTATAAATACGAATAATAATTGGTACAGTAAAAAATAAAAAATAAATTATAAGGTATGTACTTAAATATATTTAATTGGTCTCTGACTATACTTAACTAGCACTGCAGGGCTTAGGTGAAATTTATTTTAGAAATAACTATTGTATCATAACTGGCCAGTCACCATTATATTTAAAAAAATCTGATTGCTTTAAAGCAACTATTAAAAAGTGATAAAAATGTTGACCAAACCAAGTTTTTGTATCATTATTCATTACAGTACTACTGCAGTTGTATTTGGTTATGTTTAGAACTTGAAAATTAAACATAGAACCCCTTTTTTCTGGATTTATTAAAATTCACTTCAGTGTCAATTAAATTGTCATTCATTCATTACTTAGGGCCTGTTGTTTGATCAGTAGTTAAACTAACTAATTGTTAAAATTTGAAAAAGGAATCGAAAATTTGATAGAATCTCAAGGAAATGTGTCAAATTTTCAATTCCTTTTTCGAATATTAACAATTAGGTAGTTAGTTTAACTACAGATCAAACAACAGGCCCTAAGTCAATATTATTGTACTTAACTAAAGTTCCTATCTCATGCTAAAGTTTTGCAATCAATAAATAAAGTCCTATATCTAAATGCGAGTTTTATTCTGAGAATTCATGTTGGCTTTAGTTATGTCATCATAATTTCCGCTTAATTCAGACCACCACCTAAGCAAGGCACATGACTTTTGGTAAACAAAACTTTTGAGTTGAACTGTTTTGAATTTACGCGGGTCATACACAATCACAAAAACAAAAGTTGTCTCCTGTGGGCAATAGTTAAGGGCTTATGTGCATATAAGTTATGTTTTTATTTGATAGGACTAAAGTAGACGTGACGGCCGTTTCCTTGTGGTCCTACTATTTTTGTCCTACTGACTTTCGACGGAGCCCCGCCCAAGGGCGGAGCTCCTGCTTCTAAGTGGTTTTGCCCTTCGGGCATCTGAAGCTACCTAACGAACCTAACCTACCTACTTTTACAACCACAATTAGTATTTAGTGATCAAATCTAGGTTCACTTTTTGACTAGTAGGACAAATTAGTAGGACCACGAGGAAGTATGCGACGCTGTTTATGCGGATGTGGGTTAGCCCGAAAATTTGGCCTTAAACACGTTAACTTCGAGTATGTCCACAGGAAAGACGGGAACCTAAATCTGTGTATGACCCAGCTCTATATCTAAAAAAAATGCATCTTCAAAATGATCTAAGGCTGCCTAATATGACTGTTCAATACCATCGCGTTTTGAGTATAAACGCATAAAAGCTCCTTGGGTGGTTGTTTTTATCATTGTCGTAAGTTTTTTTGGTTTGTTATAAGACTTATAAGAAAGATAAGGACAGCTACAATTTAGCTGACAGATAGTGTTCTCTGGAGATTTAAAAATCAGCCCTTAATGCTCTTTTCAAATCCTCGGATATTAAAAGTACCTATCCGACAGTTAATAATAATAATCAGTGCTATCACCTTTATTTACTTTGTCATACTATCATACATAATGCTAGTTTATCATTGGACGAATAGATATAAGATAACATGGATAACTTCAAGGAAACGAGAGCAATTTAATTTTAGTCATAAGTTCATAACTTTTCATAGAAATATACCTTGAAGTAAGTACCTAAATAAATGGTGTTGATAAAATATATCGGCTCGTGGTATTTTTTTAAAATTTTCTTGTCAATAGTGGCATTAAATAGAAGTGCGCTTTATTTAAAGCACTTGCAGCTCTGCAATCAAGTTAAAAAAGTGAAAGTAGATTTCAAAGCATTAACCAAAGAACAAAGGAATGTATGATCAAATGATATAAATTCATTACATTTCAGAAGATACAAATTATAATAAAGTTTATTCAGGTAAGCCAACATAAGGACCATACTGCGCATGCGTAGAACAAGTCTCTACTGCGCAGGTTTACTTTACATATGGTTGTGAATTTTTGTTGCGATAGCAACACTCACTCTGAGATCAGTGGGCGGGCAACACATCACACCTAGTGCGCGTCCATCCATGTCAAGAAGTGTACGTGAAGATCAATATAAATTAAAAATGCGGAATCTTCACATAAAACAATATAATTCGTGATCGTTTTTAACTGTGATTGTGTCGCGGCGATCCTTTCGCTCGCGTGGCGCCGCGGCGTGTTAATTTCGCGAGTCAATCGGCCATTGAAAGGTCTCAAATGAAGGGGCCTTTATCTCAGTGAAGTGTTCAGACGTCGACAAGTTAGTTATGTAGTGACACTGGTGACTGTTCCGGGAACTCTGTCGCGGACGATCGGGTTTGACCGTGCTATTATGTGATCAAGATGATTTCTTTGTGGGTGGGAATAGTTCTGGCGATATGGGGCGTGAGCGGGGAGCAGGTCATGCTACTAGATACGACGACTGAGGCGACCTTGTCATGGACCAGGTTCCCTTACGGGCCCCAAGCGAGCACCCCGGGGTGGCTCGAAGAGTCTTACACGAATTTCGAAAAGCAAATTAACTGGCGATCTTACGTTGTATGCGACGTAGCTCATCATAACGTCAACAATTGGCTGTGGACGCCGTTTATCGAAAGGAGAAATGCAAATCGTATTTATATTGAGATTAAATTTACCATCCGCGACTGTTCGTTGTTTCCGGGTAACGCATTGAGCTGTAAGGAAACCTTCAGCTTGCTGTACTATGAGTTTGATGTCGCCACGCGTGAGCAGCCTCCGTGGGAACCAGAGAGCTATAAACTTGTTGGCCCCATTGCGGCCGGAGAGGGCAGATTCAACACCAATTCTGAGGTAGATATCAACACTGAAGTTAAAAGCATAGCGGTGACCAAGAGAGGAGTCTATTTCGCATTTAGAGACAAAGGTGCATGCATTTCTTTGCTCGCTGTCAAAGTATACTACATAACATGTCCGGAGATCACTGTTAACTTTGCTCGGTTCCCTGCCACACCTACCGGCAGAGAGGTTACTGTCATTGAACAAGCGAACGGTACTTGTGTTGAAAATTCAGAAACTGCACAAGGTGAGGTAGCACCGGTTTATTTATGTAAAGGTGATGGCAAATGGACATTACCCAGTGGATCCTGCAAGTGCCGGGCAGGTTTTGAACCAGACCATCATAATCAGGTCTGTAATGAATGTGCACCTGGCAAATTTAAGTCGCACACTGGTGATGATCCTTGTACACCTTGCCCAGATTATTCAGAGTCTACCGTCTATGCCTCTGTGGAGTGTAAATGTGTACCCGGATTTTACAGGGCAAAGAAAGATCTGAAGAACATTTCTTGTACGCAGCCACCATCAGCTCCAGACAACCTTACAGTCACTTTTGCTGACCAGTATTCTATATCTCTCGCTTGGAAACCACCACACAAAAATGGTGGCCGCGATGATATCACATACAGGGTCCATTGTACTAATTGTGGCCCTAATGTTGAATACCGCCCTGCTGCTTCAGGTCTTAACTCAAGTAAAGTCTCCATAACCAATCTGGAACCAGTAACAGAGTATAAATTCCAAGTTTTTGCTGAGAATGGTGTGACAGAGTTTACTGGTGAACCACCGAAGAAGGTTGAAATTACTGCTGTTACTGACGCATCAGAAGTGAGTGTGGTAACTAAACTCAGAGTATTAAGCACAGAGAGTGACAAACTATCTATTGCATGGAATCCTCCTCCATTAGATTCATCAGATCCTGATGACAGTATAGAGAGTTATGAAGTGAAATGTTTTCCCAAGGATATTACAGAGAAGAGTGGCAATATGACACTGAAGTTAACAAAAGAGCCTCATATGATTATAACAGGGTTGAGGCGAGATACCGAATATGGTATTAGAGTGAGGGCTAAGATGAAGAGAGGCTGGGGGGAGTTCAGTGCTGTGGTGTATACACGCACTGGTGTGCCTGAAACTAGCTTTGTTGGTGAAGAGGAGGGAGCACAAGTTAGACTAGTGGCCGGTGTTATGGTGGCAGTGGTGGTACTCTCAGTCATAGCCATAATAGCGACGGTATTATTCCTCCGTTCTCGCGCCGACGACGAATGCGATAAGAAACAACCAAACGATTGCAACGCGCTTAACTACAGAAACGGAGAAGTATATACAGGCCCTGAACGCCCAGCTAAGACCAGCAGTAATGCCACTACCCCACTCTTCGCAGGAACCGGATCGAGGACGTATATAGACCCGCATACCTACGAAGATCCTAATCAGGCTGTTAGAGAATTCGCACGAGAAATCGACGCTTCATGCATCACAATTGAGGCAATTATCGGTGGAGGAGAGTTTGGAGACGTATGCCGCGGCAAACTCAAGCTGCCAGCCAGTTGTGGCCAGGAAATTGATGTGGCTATTAAAACTCTCAAACCAGGATCTACAGAAAGAGCTCGCAGAGATTTCCTTGCCGAGGCTTCTATTATGGGTCAGTTTGAGCACCCTAACGTGATTTTCCTGCAGGGCGTCGTGACGAAATGCAATCCAATCATGATAATCACGGAATTCATGGAGAACGGCTCTTTAGATACGTTCTTACGGGCTAACGATGGGAAATTCCGAGTCTTGCAGCTTGTTGGAATGCTGCGTGGTATTGCAACTGGAATGCAGTATCTATCAGAAATGAATTACATACATCGCGATCTCGCGGCTCGCAACGTCCTGGTGAACTCCCAACTCGTCTGCAAAATCGCGGATTTCGGTTTGTCGCGTGAGATCGAATCGACAGCTGATGGCGCTTATACCACTAGAGGTGGCAAGATTCCTGTACGGTGGACCGCGCCAGAAGCGATCGCTTTTAGAAAATTCACATCAGCCAGCGACGTGTGGTCTATGGGTATCGTCTGCTGGGAAGTGATGAGCTTTGGTGAGCGCCCGTACTGGAACTGGAGCAACCAGGACGTCATCAAATCGATAGAGAAAGGCTACCGTCTTCCAGCTCCCATGGACTGTCCCGAAGCGGTATACCAGTTGATGCTGGATTGTTGGCAGAAGGAGCGCACGCATCGGCCTACGTTCTCCAGCATAGTAAAAACGCTGGACAAACTGATCCGCTGTCCTGATACGTTGAGGAAAATCGCGCAGAACCGTTCTGCTGACCCTTTGGCAGGAGACACTCCTGATATGATACAGTTCTCCTCAGTCGAGGAATGGTTAGAGTGTATAAAGATGTCGCGCTACATTGAGAAGTTTCGCGCAGCTGGTATCTCTGATATGGATGCGGTGGTCGATTTAACGGTGCACCAGCTCGCTTCGCTCGGCGTAACACTAGTCGGCCACCAGAAGAAGATAATGAATAGTGTCCAAAGTATGCGTGCTCAAATTCGCGTCAGTGGCCCTTACGGCTTCCTAGTGTGAGTGAAGTGAACTGACTGACTGAGAATGATCTCGTGTGGTATCTGAAAGATTGCATTTTGTATATTTTTCTAAAAAAACTGTCTTAGCATTATTGAGGTATTTAAAGCTAAGGATAAAGTATTTTGCTGATTGTATTTATTTTGTAACGGCTTTAATTTAATGGCAGCTAAGGCCTATTATGTAACCTGCTAATTTAAGCTACTCCCGTCTTTTATCGTACATCGAATGGAAAGCCATACATTATTTTACAAAAAACGAAGTATTTTCAAGAGCAGCTATCTCGACTGAACTTTGTCTTTGTGATTTTTTATCGACTTTATTTTAGTGTTTAATTAAATTAATTAATTAAAGATATATTATTTACGGATAGAGGTACAAGGAACAAAAACGGCATTGGAAGTAGAGCTTGCGATTTCAGAATTATATTTAATGAGCATGTTATATTTGTGTAGGTAGCAAATTTCGCCGTAACTTTTTCGATGTTCGTATGTGTATATTCAAGGTTTTGATATCGGAAAAATAGAATAACGTGGTGTTACGTGTAAGTAGTGTAATCGGGCCCTGTAGTGTCAACTTATTTCCTATATGTGATCAATTGAAGTACTTAACTTGCCACGTGTTACATTTAATTTTATTGTAAATAAATTCTATGGTAAGCGCAACTCTTGTGTTAATCCGCCTTTTTTGTAACGAATTTTTTATTGTCTTCGTACTTGCCTTATCCTTTGTTTAGAGAGATGTAATGTATCTCGTTCTTGTATACAATAATAACTAGTTTCTTATTTGGCCTGACGGTTGGAATGTCAATATACGATTTGAATTATTTTTGCGTTCTAAAGTGGTTTATACACGAGACTTTCTAGTGATTCCAACTTTTCACAGGGTATGCGTGATTTTATGCCTAAATTGTCTTGTGTGCTTATGCCTTAACGATCATACGGCTAGGTATTGACAGTACCTAATTGTTTTTTTTCTCGAAGAATACCCCAGTGGTTCTACAATATTATTTTTTTTTGGTTGTCATAGCCGTTTTGACCGTTAATATCAGGTGTAAATTATTTTAGTCTTAGAATAATACTGCCAATTAGTTTAAGGCCTTAATCTTTGCTTTGTCATATATTTGAGCATTGCGAGTCAGTTAAAGGGAGCTAGTGAATAATTATGTTCGTCACTATAGTAGATCGCTCGCACGATCGCAATTTGCATCGGGAGCAAGCGGGATGAGTACACTATGTAAGGCACTGCCTTCGATGGTTTAAAGTACATCTTTTACATGTATTCAATAACATTGAAGACGATTTTTTGGAGAAACTTATGTTTTTCTTTTACAAATCTTTAAATTAGCGAAAAATCGATATAATTTTCGAATCCGTAACGAACTTTTGCTTGTTCTTATTTCAAAATTATTTACTGCCTCACTAGCTCCATCTAGCACACCCACTTTGACAATGCTACAGCGGTTTTGTAATGCGCTATGCGATTTATTGTTGTAATTATGTAAATGTTCAGACATTTTTACTGCTATTCTAGATTTGAAATTGTATGCTTAACAAGTTTGTATATCGTGTATGTGTTTTCCGGGTTTCCTTAATATTTTTCTTCACACAGCTTTAAACTTTTTTGATACTTATTTATGTCGTAAGTGACATTTATCGCTTTGCTTTGACTTTGAACAAGTTGGACATTTTACAGCCTCCATTCCACTTTGTGTTCTGCATTTGTCAGTCAGAGTTACTACGACAAATAATAACGCTTAACCCCATACAGAGGTAAATGGGGATGCGTGCCATGTTCTTCTAGGTTTGAATAAAAACCAAGTTATTTTTAAAATTTTAAATCTAGATAGCAAAAAAATACTGAACACCTGTCTGTTAGTCGTTTACGACTTTCCAAAATACGTCAAAAACTGTCCATAACATTTGGTTGTAAAATATAATGTAATATTCATATTTCTAATTTGTTAAAAGGCAATAAATATGTAACTTTAATTATATACACGTATCGTAACTGTGTGCTTATCGTGTATCCCTCTACCGAAATCCATTGGTAGATCTCTTTTTTCACACGCTGCTATTTTTTTCGAGTCTCATATAAAGACTTACTCAAGAAAAAGGCTAATTTTTACTTTTATCGTTTAGACAAACTTTAATTATCCTAATATTGCATTTATTATGTCTGTTTATGACAATTCAGTAATGTTTTTTATCGTATTTTACATTTTTATCCTGATTATTAATAATGATTCAATTGTCCGAACAATTTAGTAGCAATAAAATAACAATAAAATCTATCAATAGAGAATTTATATAATATACATATAAGGAACTATTCACAGATAGTGCTGTATAGGATTAAAAAACCCCAGCAATAAAAAGTGCATATTTATAAAACTGTCATTATAGTATATAGTACTATAAGTGAATAGTGCTAAAGTATTTTTAACTCATGTACTATCATTAAGAAATAACATATACCTATACCTATACATTTTCAGACATAGTCGAAGTGAGATAGAAGCAAGGCATCAGCCATATAGCAAATAGTTCAAGAGTCGTCTTGCGCAAGCGCGTTTCTTTTATTCCCGTATCAGCCCACACTAAACCCATTGTAAAAGATAAAGAGAAAATAGATCGGTTACCCTGTCTGACCAATTCCGCATAACAAACTTTCCATTTTGCCCCATTTTTTTTATCCAATTTTTTTTACAAACTGCATATTTTCCATTTTGGATTTTCCCCACTCGCAGGTTTTCTCAATTCATAATCAACTTCACTGAGGCGACGGAGCGCCGCTTCAGCGGAGCTCCTATTTCTGAATGTTGTGGCCCTTTGAGTAAAACTAAGAACCTACACCTATCTATTTCTATCTATTTCGACTTGATTACTATGGGAAATTGTGCGGTTGGTAGAAAAACAAATTAAAATGGGGAAAAATGCTACTAGAAAGTTTTCTGCGTGAAAAAATCAGTTTGAGGAACCAGCTTCATCCAGCTCTATCCCAATATCCTCATTAGATCAATATCTTCAAGCAACGCTTTCCATGTCACCTTAAATACCCATTTTTTTTAAATAAAGTATTGAAAAAAATCCAAATCCTTAAGCTGATTTTACAAGTGTCAAAAAAATATGTGACATTATGTAATTTTAATATTATTAATTTCTTGAACAAATGCGGTCGTTTCTGTACTTATGTTGTTTAAATGAAAGACAATAAACTTACTTTTAAGTAAGTATAGTTACTTTGAAATATTTTTTAGGATGATTCGTATAAGTATCTTAAATTAATTAAACAATTTAGTAGAACATTTAGTTGTTTTTAAATCTTAAATAAATACGACTTCAAGGCCACATCTGGTTCTGTCTCACTTTGACTATTAATTATCACATCCATCACATATGGCTATTACAATTTTGGTTACGGTAAAAATTACAATTTTAATGCACTTTCGTCGCAGTATGTCTCGAACAAGAACAAAAATGATACACGTATTTATTTTAACATTACCTTTGAATTCAATTGCATTTGTAAAATTTATAATTATTGTTGTTTTAATACAATATTAGTCGGTCTTCTCTTGTTTAATACGTGTATATGTTAACGTCTTCCAACAAACGACTGATATAGATTTTTTGCCCTTATAGACAAAAGTGCATTAAATAAAATCAGAACTCATAAACACCAAACTACGACTGTATGACTGATGTTCATAACTAATCTCAAAAAGTATTTTAATTAATGTTAAACAACTATTCCATTTCTAATTGTTCTATTGTTCCAACTAAGTGGGCTACCATGAAATGAAATAATTGAAAAACAAATGAAAAACTCAAATCATCGCAAATTTAATTAACTTAAAAATTATTTATCCGTTTCATATAGTTAATACTTCCGAAAATACAGAAACAAATGACAAGACATTTTTTTGCTCTGGTGATATATTTTAAAATCCTTTTATTCGTATATTTTTTAACATAATAATCTAAAGTTTATTGTATTAAATCAGACTTGCCCTTGATTAGTCGTAATAAAAAAAGGTCCCTGGGGATGTATTTTACTATGTACCGAATACTTTATATTTTATTTATTATCTTTCGCGTTTATATCAAATACTCAAACAGTCTTCATCTTTTTGATAAAAATGTTTTTATTCCGGTTTGAACAGACTAAATCTACTCTAATCCAAAAACTAACTCTTAAATTACAAGGTTAACACCATCGTTATTTTTATATTTAAAAACTATCTTCTATATTTGAATTACGAATATTTGAATAGAACGTCCCCAAAGATTTAAATTTAACGTTAAATTCCAGGGATCTTAATAATATTAAAATGACGACTCGTTAACTGTCAATTAATAACACTCTATCGATTACCGTCAATTTTTGTTTTTTTTTTATACTGTAAGTTATTTTGTAACAGAACTGACATCCGCTAATAATACATATTTATAGTATTGGTAGCCCTCATTTGAACTGAGTCCCTTTCATTTTCTAAGTAGGATTTCCAATAATTCCATTTCTGATATTACAACATACGCCATTACGTACCTATATCATAATTCATATACTAGACTCTAGAATAGTCTATAATTCCATTTTCATAACACCAAGTACATTAAAGCGCAATCAAGTTTAGATATACTATATGTTAGGGTCGATATGTTATTTATGATCCAATATTTTTTAAATATAGTTAGGATAAATGGAAAAAAATATTATATTAAGATTTTTGATACATTGGACGTTATGGAAATGTAAGATATGTAGTTTTAAAGATTTAATGTCCATTATGAACGTTTAATTTGAATTATCAACGTGACTTTTTACGATGTCTATAGAGAGGTTGGAAATGGCTTTGGGGCTGGTCGCAATTCTTGTTTTTTTCTTTGGCTTCCTTTGTTGTAATGTGCTACAAATGTACCTATATACCGTGTTCATTCTCACTTGTCTTTTGGCTAAAAGCGCTCTTTATCGTAAATATAAAGTAAATTGAGTAAACATTTTGGACATCTTTTTTTCTTTATTTTATTTAAACTAGCTGTTTTAGCCAAAAAAGGCAAATTTTAAGGTTAGAAAGTTGTTTACCATATTAGATAAGTGAGAATGAAGACGATATACATTTGTAAGGAATTAGGATTTGTATTTAATATGAATTAAATACTGTGATAATGTGAGTTGGGAAACGTTACAGTCAAATTCAAAACAACCAGAAGACAACAGATGAGAGATTCTTTAGTTTGTAGTCTTATGTCTTGAACATTTTTTTACCCCGATTGATGCCCAAGTATTTTTTTTTTCATCAATCAGGATTTTGGGTGGCGTTTTTTTTTTTTAATAAATTGCGACCATCCCTGACTCTGTTCCCTATGAATGTTGTGTACATGGCTGTAACGTAAATGTAAGCAAATTGTACATTGTAATTCTGATGCGAAAATCAATAACATAATCCAATTGGTCGATAATAACTTGTGGGACAAACTTACTTTTTAAAAGGGCACATGTGTTACAGAGATCCTATTGCATATGCGGCTTTATTAATAAGTTGTTGAACCTGCTCTGGCGTCTTATTAACACATGTCCTTTTACCTATTTTCATGAATACTTTATTTTACTTTATACTTATATACACTCTAGGGTTATGGCACCAGTTATGGACCAGGCACCAATAATGGACACTTGATTCTTATTTTACAGAAGACAAGGGTTATTAATTTGTTTTGTAACACTCAATTTAAGAACGTACGATATTAAAATTAAGAGTAAAGTGTCCATTACTGGTGCCTGTCACCAAAATGATAAAATGTTTTTTTTTTAATTTTATAATTTTTGTTGCACAAGTTACGATCGAGTGGAAAAACCTTTTTTTTAATAGTGAAGTCACAAATTTCAATGTTTTCACCGGTGCTTTGGCGTCGCTTTGTTCCTATGCCAGGAACTACTCATATGTAACTTATCTTTGTACTATCCATAAGACTACACGCATACAATTTGACAAAACTAGAAGGTCAATAAAGTATCCCAATTTAACTTGTTCACAAATTGTATTCACTAGTTACACACTAGATGGCGCTTTAATACTTTGCACCGCCATCTATTGGAGTTCTGAAGCAAAGCGACGCCAAAAATCAATCTGGTTCTCACATGTGATACATTTAAGCCATACTTTAAAAGGAACTCTTAATTTTTCATTGCTTAAGCTAATGTAGTCTGTCGATATAGTAATGTAGTAACACCAAGCATAGCCTATAGAGTATAACATAGAGTGACGTTAGAATTTATTAAGATTTTTTTATATAGAGCGCTGCTGGTTACGTTTGTTTTTGGTTACACAAAAGAATTTAGTGTTCTTCTGTGTAGTTAAGAATATTTTTGGTAATGTGTAGGTCATGGCAAAGTATAAGCGACTTTTTACTGTTGTGTTATGAATAAGGGAAAAAACAAACATGCTACAGTAGAACACAATTTATATGGCGTGTTGTGAATCTTCGTTCGTGCACGAACAATAGGTCCGATGATTTCCGAAAGCACGATTAAAACCCGCGATCAGACTTGTACGTAATAGTTAAAAGGTGCAAATTAAATTGCATCTATTTTTACCATCTCACTCACGCACGTTTGATGTCTGACTGAATGACACGCGGGCGCGCAACAACATGGCGTCAATAATAACCAATAATAGCACAGAATACAACCACGCAACGCTTGGATCATGCCGATTGGTGTAATCGAAAAATGGTCATCTGCGCTGGTACATCGCTAAGCCATATCAGTTATGTTTTACTGTACCTACCTGTTTGTGATTTTTAGTTACTTTTATTCTCTTTAATCAGAGCTCATGTTAAATTAGCCTTGTATAAAAAAATAAAAAGCAGCCCAATTTTGATATATGTTCCTAAAAAACGTGGGCTACTTTTCGTACTTTTGAAAAATAATTACGCCGTTTTTTAGTTTTATGCCATGTCGTGATCTACAGTATAGGTCTTATGGTTCGTCAAAAGTACGACAGATGTCGCTACTGTGGACGATTCATTATCGAGCAGATTTGACTATATGACATATATGTGATGTGTCCAGACTGCGTTAACCATTTAATGAAATAATTTCAAAATAACTTTGTCTATGTATTTGTCCGTGACAAAAGTTGCGCCAACTAGTGGACATTTTTAGAAACTGACTATTGAAATTTATCCCGTCACAGTAGCGACATCTAGCGGCTGTAGACTGAAACCAAACGACAAAAATTTGATTTATGGTGACCGCAGTAGAGATGGTTATAGTATATAACTTAGACAGTTTTTAAATCTTTAATACAGTTAGGTGGAGAAATGTAAGCTTGGCTATAATTTATGTAATAAACTATTGATACTTACGTGAATTGCATTTTTTATTTCATACTAACGGCCCGCCAGCGGGTTCGCCCCGCTGCAAATTTCTGAATTTCCCGGTGGAGTTTTCAATTATTTTCTTTCATACAAACCTTGCCCTGACAATCACTTAACACAACAATTTAATTTTGCGGGTGGTAGGACCTTGTGCAGGGTCCGTCCGGATCGCTACCACCATCTTATCCATTAACCTACCGCCAAATAGCAGTGTTCGCATTGTTGTGTTCCGGTTTGGGGATAAGAGAGCCGGTGAAATGACTAGCATAGAAGCATTCCATCTTAGTCCTCAGGGTTGGCAACGCATTTGCAGTCTTAAGATTGCATTGCATTCTTGTGAATGCGAATGTCTATGGGTCACAGTTTCCACTTACCATCAGGTGGCCTGTGTGCTCGTTTGTCTACTCTATGCCATAAAAAAAAAAAAAAAAAGTTTCTGTCAAAAAATACATTTTTGGGACAAGCTTTTATTGCCGACTGTACTTTTTTTTGCACAGTCGTCATCTACTCGTCAAGACGATTCTAACAAGCCCTAACACGACGGCTTTATCATTTGTAATATAGGAGTTCCTATGGCCACCCTGAGTAAAATTTTCAGCTTCATGCAAGTTTTGACCCTTACATACATACATACATTGCAAGTTAAATAAAAGCTTTTAAAAAAGAAATCAGCCAAATCGGTTCAGCCGTTCTCGAGTTATAGCGTGAGAGCGTGACCAGGAGAAATAGGGGTTAATTTTTATCTATATAGATGAAGATTTTTTTATTTTTTTATTTTTTTTTTTTTTAGATTGCTTTTACGCAATAGTGCAGTATCTCAAAATAAGTTGCTGTTGCATTTCAATTCAGAACACTTTCTTCTTAAGGTTTTCTTTAAAACTTTATATTTTTTTGAGTTGTAGCAGTATTGTATAAAAGCAGCATTATAATGGAAAAGGGTTATGTATTTATGACTATACATATATAAGGTGCTAACAAATTAGTCACGGATATTTTTACAGCTGATAGTTAGTACTCGGTTCTCGGAGTACATTTAAGTATGAAACGTCATAGGTTTTCTTATGTTTTTTTGGAGAAAACTAGGAAACAAATTTGCTACGTAAAAAACCCTGTTAATAAGATAATTAAATGAGACCTCTTTAGACATTCTAGAACCTCTTTAAACTATCATTCAGACGCAAGTATTTAATAACCTACAGTTTTCCCGCCGAATCATAATGACATTTACGTGAAACAACTTTTGAAAAACAGTGTTAAACATCTTGACAGGTACATAATAGGGGTGATCATTTTAAAGATTAATTATAATTTGTATTTTTTGTTCGGTAAATTAAAACAATAAAATGATATACAAAGGTTCCTTAATTACAGTTAAAAGTTAATTGTTTTAATGTAATGTATTGTCTCTTAAAATATCCGTGGCTAATTTGTTAGCACCTTATATAAATGTGTTTGTTCCAGGGATTGAAAACCGGTTTATTTTCCGTAGCGGTTAAAGCCACACTATTAGAGCCTAACCCATAATAAAGGTTACGCTCACATGGAGCGAAATGCATTTACCGGTTAGAGAGCGCTCCTTCCGTGTGAGCCGAGACAAGGGTGAATGACGGAAGCGCTCTCTAACCGGTTATAATCGGAGCGTAACCGCAATTCGTTGGAACGTAACCCAAATAATTAACCGGTTTAACCTAAATAAATACCGGTTTATTTGTAACCGGTTACAATCCCTGGTTTGTTCCTTTGTAGCGCTCTAGACACTAAAAGCGTGGGCCAATTTTGATGGTTCTTATGTCAATCGGTTTGTCTTAATCTTGTGTCAATAAAGATATGAGAGTAGGTAATTCAAAACCAATATGGCTGCAACCAGACGCAATATTGTAAAAAATAAATGAAAAATAAGGCGAACTACGACAAGTGGGGTATCATTGAGTAGGTAATTAAGTTTATTTCATCATTATCTTAATTTTTTTTTTTATGGCATAGATAAGACAAACGAGCACACAGGCCACCTGATGGTAAGTGGAAACTGTGACCCATAGACATTCGCATTCACAAGACTGCAATGCAATCCTAAGACTGCAAATGCGTTGCCAACCCTGAGGACTAAGATGGAATGCCTATGCTAGTCATTTCACCGGCTGTCTTATCCCCAAACCGGAACACAACAATGCGAACACTGCTATTTGGCGGTAGGTTAATTAATAAGATGGTGGTAGCGATCCGGACGGACCCAGCACAAGGTCCTACCACCCGCATGATGATTTAGGATTTATAACGATATATAGCTGGTTAGCAACTGTCGAGTTTTTCGGGCCCCGTACGGACTCCGTATGGCGTACAACGGTGCCTTTAAAGAGGTTAGCTCGCGTTGGAAACATTTCAAGTCACCGTTGTACTATCAGACCATTGGAACCTTGACCCACCATAGAACTGTGTCACAGAGACGTTATGATTCAAGTCATAAGAAGTGTCAAACAAATTGTTTTATAATGTCACTGTGACACCGTTCTATGGTGGGTCAGGGTTCCATTGGGCTGATAGTACACCAAACGGAGTCCGTACGGAGCCTGCCCCGCTCGCAGTGGAAAGCGGGCATAGTTCTAGAAAACTGAATTTGGCATGAATATACACATGTCAGGACAAAGTGGTAAAATAAAATTTTAAAACGTAATGTGGGGATTTTTTTAAGGGTTCCGTAGTCAAACTAGGAACCCTTATAGTTTCGCCATGTCCGTCCGTCCGCAGCCTAGCTCAGAGACTCTTAGTAGGTACTAGAAAGCTGTAATTTGGCATGAATATACGTATTAGTCACGCCTACAAAGTGGTAAAACAAAATCGAGGAAAAATATTTTTTGCGTACCTCCCCTAGGTACACGTAACGTGGGGATGTATTTTTTTTCTCGTCTACCCCTCCTATCTTCGTCCTATAGTGTCATGTGGGATGTCGTTGAATAGGACTTAGGTACAGAAATATTGCGGATTTGCAGAAACAATTTTTCCATTTAAGTAAAAACCAGATTGTCTGTGGACCTGATATCGAACTGTCAACGTGTTGATCACAGATTATATATAGGGTAGGTTTTGACAGCTCTTATTTACTTGACAGTAATGGCGCCCGAATTAAAAACAATACCAAAACAGGTCACAGACAAATGACACTATGGTTTTTACCGCAAGAAAGGCCCTGGTTTATATCTATCTATTGGTGACTAGCGACCCGCCCTGGCTTCTTTTCGGTTTATGTGAGAATTCTGTTACACCCGTACATAAATAGTAGATTGTACAACAAGGGCATAAAACAAACCATTTTTTCCGAGACTTATGGTATCCAACCGAGCCGGCAGGCGAGGTTGGATAATTAAGTCGAGGATAAAATGGGTTTTAAGACCGAGTTATACACTCTGCTTTTCACTTCGATTACGAGGAAATAAAACAGTGATAATGTAAAAAAACTTCAATTAAAATATAAATTGAAATTTGAACAATTCTGTATATTATACGAGTATGTTATGGTTTTTCCGGGCATATTTACAGTATGGATTTAGGCAGCAATGTCTGTTCAATAAGTTCTTTTGCATTTTTTCCATGAGTGTGTTAGGTGTGAGCATTATTTCCTCTTCACTAGACGACATTTTAATTAAATTCCATAACGCAACAAGTTTTGCCAAGAAAATAACTAATTAATAGTCCAAAACCTCTTTCCCGCCACTGTATTTCTGTCTAATTTTTTTTTTATTTTCTGTTTGCGATTTTTGACTTAGGTCGAACGCAATACTGCCAAGTTTATACCTACGTTGATTTTTTATGTTCTTGTTAATAATGCTTGTTTTTAATAGTTAAAATTTCTTTTTTGTTATATACTAGGTACGATGCAAATATTAATAAAATTAATAAAATTAAAGTAAATTTATTCAAACAACAAGTTTATTTAATGCAGTCACCTCGTCTGTCTGGCTGTAGGGCTTAATTGTCTTAGTCTAGATGACGACAACCATTTATGCACTAGTGCATAAAATGCGATTTTATGCAGCCTATACCCAGCATAAAGAAGGACTTTACGAGCATGAGAAGTGAAAATAAAATGTATTATCAGAGCCTTGACTTTTCGCGGCAAAACAAAAGACTGTCGCAATCTAGCTAGTGCGAGAATCACTTTTTGTATCGATATCGAGTATTATTGTATAAAAAAACTCATGCCGATGTATTTACATTGTTTTATTATCATTCGCGACAGTTATTTTACATGTGTTATTTCACCTAGATCTTATCTCCAACTTTATCATATCAAGTAATAAAATAACTCGTCAGGTAACTAAGAGGTAAAACTTTGAATTAAGCGACAATAGACAAAATGAGTACCTACTCCTATCACTATCACAAACCAAATAAAATGTCAAGTGCTGCTGTGTGTACTGACGTGGATTTCAAAAAAGAAATTGCATCTGTTTCCATATAAATTTATAAAAACCGCACGTAAAATGTTTTATTAACTTTTTGTTTTATTTCGTGGCCCGTTATTATTTTTCTATAGTATATTAAATATTTCTTACACTAGCTAAATTGCGAGTCTTTTGTATTGCCGCGAAAAATCCGGGCTCTGTTTATTATACATAAAAACCTTCCTCTCGAATCAGCCTATCTATTAAAAAAAACCGCATCAAAATCCGTTGCGTAGTTTTAAAGATCTAAGCATACATAGGGACAGACAGACAGCCGGGAAGCGACTTTGTTTTATACTATGTAGTGATTCTGTGCGTCGTACTGCGTACTATTTGAACTTGATATCAATCCATTGGCTTTAATTTAGATAGTTGTGTATTTATTTCCTGTTTCCAGATTAGCGGAAATATATACGAGTATATTATTATTAGGTACGCCTGATTATTAGGAAAAGCCCCATTTATACCAGTTTAGTACTTGTATTTAGTGGTAGAGGTGGGTTGAGTAGGATAGCATGCAAAGTTCCTATAGTCACATAGCAATATTCATTGTTAGGGTTCCGTACCGTAATAGTAAAAAAGGAACCCTAATGGTGAGACTTCGTTTTTTGTCTGTCTGTAAGTATGTCACAGCAGGTTATCTCAGCAACTACAAATGCTATCAACTTGAAATTTGACATAGTTGTAGAATTTAGCGTGCCCGCGTCTGTTTCTAGTTAAAAGGGGTCTAGAATGGGGGGTTAAAAAATTAAAGTGGTTTGATTATAGCATAAGGGGTGTCATATGAAAGGACCCAATCTGCACATTTCAAAACACTTTTCATAAAAAAAATCTTGTGTGTAATTTGGGACCCATTTCAAGAAAAATATGCTTGAAGTCGTCAATGTCATTAGAGATGTCAAGTCTGTAACTTTTAGGAAGCTCAACGTTATTGTTGTAGAATGTCAGATTGACTTTGGACCTAAGGTGGGTACCAAATTGAATCTCGTGACTGTATCTACTTTTTGATATCTTAGCGTGTTTGCGCAAAATGTGGTTACAGAATTATCAAAAAGTTTTTAAGAGTTGTTGGTAAGTCTGTAGCTCTGCCTATTTCACGTACTATTGATTTATATGCAAAAAAAAACAAAAAATTACCGACCCCCGTTTTGTGACTCCTTATCTCCGAAGCTTATTAATCAAAAACTCTGAAAAAATCCTGACGTATACGTAATTATTTATATTTTATGGGAAATATAAAATGAAGTGTTCATTATTAACAGTTTTTGAGAAATAAAAAAAAAGCTCTCAAAAGCTTTGTTAAAATTTAAGCTAGTCAAAATGGACCTGCATAGAAAATAAAGTTCAAAGCAAAATGAGCATTTTCTTTTGTTACCAAGCATATTATCTTATACTAGCCCGCCCTCGCTTCACTCCGGTTTATGTGAGTATGATATAGCCTATAGCCTTCCTCGATAAATGAGCTATCTAACACTGAAATAATTTTTCAAATCAGACCAGTAGTTCCTGATATTAGCGCGTTCAAACAAACAAACTCTTCAGCTTTATAATATTAGTATAGATACGGAACCCTCGTTGAGCGACTCCGGCTCGTACTTGACTGGTTTTATATGTGTATAATTTGTTGGTGCATGAGCGTATCTGTGGTAAGAGGCCACATTGTTAAAGTGGGTAGTGTTCCGCTACCTGGATCTCAATAACCATAACACCTTTATGTCTGGTCTTTAGATATATCAGGTCGTCCATTTGCCAGGAAGCTTGGCCCACCTGGAGAAGTCTAAATAGGCTGAGGACCCAGGTTGGCCGAAGCAAAGATAACCTGTGTCGGTGGGGGTACTCAAGTAGCGCAGACGCTAGCTGTGAATGTGGAGAGCAACTGCAAACCATGTTACACCTCACTAACTGTCCCGCGTGCCCGACCACCTGCTCGCGTGAGGACTTACTTGCCAGTAACCAGAGGGCTACCACGGTAGCCGCTTTCTGGGCAAGTAAGATTTAGCCCGAGTTCTTGCCGACACGAAAGAAGAAGAAGATATATTAGGTTACCTATGAAATTGGCGTTTTATATGGAGAATTTTATAAGGTGGTTTTCATACATTTAATTTTGCGGATTACTTAGTAAGCCAAACCACACAAAATTCTGTCAGGAATATTGGACACTTCTAAGCTTTATACATATCTTAATTACTTAAAAATAGTTAGCTTCATAATACTCTGCGTAATTGAAACACTTGAACTCGCAGCACGAAAGGCAAGTAAGAAATTGAACCATATTATTTCTATCTTATACCTTTGTAACATAGTGTATTAATGAAATCACTGCATAGTATAAAACAAAGTCGCTTTCCGCTGTCTGTCCCTATGTATGCTTAGATCTTTAAAACTACGCAACGGATTTTGATTTAATAGATAGAGGGATTCAAAAGGAAGGTTTACATGTATAATAAATGATTTTTTTATGAACGGGTGTTACAGAAAACTCATATAAACCGAAGCGAAGCGAGGGCGGGTCGCTAGTTTAAAAATAATTTGGAAGTTAAAAATGAAATTAATAAATCCGTACGAAATAAAACACGTAAAAGAAACGCTAATTTCATACGTAAGGATCTAATATTAAACTTGGTCATATTTTCTTGAGATTGAGACTGCTAAACGTGAAAACACGACTAGAAACCGAATCATCGACATAAGTCGTTATCGCGGGGGCAAGAACAAATCTATCAAAGAACACATATAACAGAACGTCTGTTTAGTATAAACGGAATATTCTGCCTATATAAGTATTATAAACCTCCAAGAAGTTCTTCATATCTCGCACGAAATTTTCGCTGGATAAGGTCAATCAAACTTCACTGAGCATACATTTACCTATAAGTCAACATGCCAAGTTGAATAAAAAAAATATTATGTCAAATAAAGTATGTTTCTCCAAAACTTGTTAAGTATTTTTTTCTAAATATATATTTTCCATTTGCATTCAAATTTAATTTAGATAAGTTTTTGTTTGTTTTTTGTACATATCAAATCAATCAAGAATGACAAATGTCTAAAGTAGCAGGAAAAGTGACTGAAGAGGTTAACGTTAGGATTCCGTAGCTATTTTTTGAAATATGTACTGCTAATCGAGCTAAATACGGAAGTAAGACATTAGAAAGTAAATTTATACATTTTAAACTCGTAGGTATAAACGTTTCTAGATACGCGTGTCATTTCTGTTATGGCATATTTTTCATAATCTTTCAGTCCTGTCAAATCATTTTTGCTCCCGCGATAACGACGTATGATCATCGATAATTTTATTTTTCAAATACGATACCTTTCCGCATGTGTTTATTTATTGCATTTTTTACAAAAGAAACGTACCTACTTCTAAGTACAACCCTATTAGGACATTGCAACGCGTAATTAAAACAACATAAATTTCTGTTATAGAATAAAAAATGTAAATTAGTAATTAGGGTAGCAATGAACACATAATAAGTTATCTGTATCTATAGTTCTTTACAATTTAAACATTCACTATACATACGTAGGTACCTATATATTTATGAGCTTGACTATGATATTGTTTTTTTTAATTTTTATTTTAAATTGTTGGTCAATTTTAAAGTATATTGGTACTGTTTCTTTCACTATTGGATTACTAATTTACTTTTCTAATTTATATCTCAAAATTCAAAATTTAGTTTTAAGTTGTAGTATTAGTTTATGTTTTCTACTTAATTATATTTACTCATTACCTATAATAATGTTAACTCTTTGAGCAAAATTAATGTATTAACTATATGTGGAAACTGTTTTGGCTAATGAATTAAGAACATTTGTTAATTTAGTTGTAATATATCTGCTGTATGTTTCCCTTTACAATAAAAAATAAAATAAAAAATAAATAAATAAATCTTCAACAGGGTAAAGCAGTAATAGTTGAGTACTGTAACACAGGGATCTCTAGCACAGGACCCACTATATTGCTTCTACTTCTTGTGAGGTTTAATTTCTTCATCTACATTTTCATCCTGGTTAGCCATTTTTTAAATAAATGCTGCAGTTTTGAATGTGAAATTGGCGAATTCAAAAATATATGTTATAACTAACACTACATTGACGACATTATCCAAACTGTTGGGTTTTTAGGGTTCCGTGGTAAAACTACGAACCCTTATAGTTTCGCCATGTCCGTCCGTCCGCAGCCTAGTTCAGAGAACCTTAGTGCTAGAAAGCTGTAATTAAGCATCCATATACGTATTGGTCACGCCAACAAAGTGGTAAAATCGCTAATTTTTGTCAAGTGTCCCTCCCACCTACAGCCAAAACTACAAAATTTAAAAATTTAAAAATGTCTTAAATGAAAGCGCATATAACGAATTTGAAAGGAAAACTATCACAACTAAGAAGACTTTATTAGTTCCTGAGATACAGGCGGCTAAAGTCATTGAAGACAGCTCCAAATAACTTTAAATAGAAAATTAGTTTATACATGTTGTTTTATGAGATTGTGTTTGTCGTAACGGCTTCGGAACCCTACACAGCATGGTCCGACATACTCCTGCCCGGTTTTTGTTAGATTTGTTCAACACTTGTCTACCGTAACTTAATTAGCTACTAACTACAACAAGCCGATGTAAACGAGGCTCGTGCTATAATAAGCGTGGCGTGTCTAAACAAAGCATAATACCGTATAATGGCTAGCTGATAACACTCGTCGTGTTTTAAACGCGCTAAAGGAATTCTTTGAAAGTCCATATGCAACAAGAACACGTGGTGTTGACCTAGATCGGGTATGTCGAACCAAAAAAGAGGGAGTTTCAATTCCCAAACTCGATTCTCCCGCGTGGAATTTTTTCCAGTCGCGATTTTTCCCATTCGTGATTTTATCGAATCGTTTGCTTTCGCAATCTTAATTAGTCCAGGGTAGTGATTCTCTCAAAAACAACGGGCGGGCGGACTAACGAGCGAAATCGCAGCGGTGAGTTTAGGTAGTCCCGTCACAGTGCAGCCTTATACGTTCGATCCATCGGCAGAAATTAGACTTAGTAAATGATACAGTATTTCTTGGTATAACGTTAGACTCAAAACTCCAATGGGGTACTCATCTGGCTAAATTAGCGAATAGACTAAGTTCTGCAGCTTTTGCAGTTAGTAAAATTCGGAATCTAATAGACTTGAAAACCGCTCGATTAGTTTATTTTAGTTACTTCCATAGTATTATGTCATATGGTATTTTACTATGGGGTAGTGGTGCTGACGTAAACAGCATCTTTGTTCTACAGAAGAGGGCTATTCGTGCTGTTTACAAGATGGGTCATAGAGACTCGCTTAGAGATAAGTTCAAAGAAACGAATATATTAACCGTATACAGTCAATATGTTTATGAAAACATTATGCATGTTCATAAGAACATCAGTAATTTTAGAAAGAACTGTGACATACATAATGTTAATACTAGAAATAAACATAAGCTCGCAGTGCCCTTTACACGGCTTCACAAAATAAAAAACTCTTTCATGGGTAATTGTATAAGGTTCTATAATAAGCTCCCAAGTAGTGTTACTCATTTATCAGTAAATAAATTTAAGAGATACGTTAAACGTAAACTAATTTCTAAAGCTTATTATAGTATTAAAGATTATATGAATGATGACAATGCTTGGGACTGATATATATATATTTTTTTGTATTACAATTATTAATGACCGTGGAGACTATATACATCTCCCTGTATGATTACCTATTATTTTAATATGACATCTGGAGACTCTTTAAATCTCCAAAATTGACCGTGGAGACTTTCTACATCTCCCTTATTTTATTTTTTGTGTGTGTGTGTGTTTTTTTTTATATAATTGTATTTAATTTTAATTTGACATCTGGAGACTCTTTACATCTCCAAAATTGACCGTGGAGACTTTCTACATCTCCCTTGTTTTGTGTGTGTGTGTTTTTTTTTTAATTATATTTAATTCTTAATTTTAATTTGACATTTGGAGCCTGTTTACATCTCCGAAATTGTATTATTTATTTTAATCCGACATTTTGATTTATTTAATTATTATTACTACTGGGACCTGTACATCCCTGTGACATTTAAATTATGTAGCTTAAGTTTAGTATTGTAATAAGTGATTTATTTATAAAAAATGGCTTACTGTTGAGTTTCTTGCGGCGCTTCTTCTCAACAGTGGTCTCTTTGGAAGCGCTGGTAGACTCAGACTTGTAAAAGTGCCTACAGGGCCTACTTACAGAATAAATGATTTGAATTTGAATTGAATTTGAAACCCTGCTGCTAAATTGAAAATGTACGCGATAAAATATGTTTTGTTCGCACTGACGGAACTACTTAAACTCGCCGCTTGGACATTCACTCGTCTGTCCGTCCGACCGCGACCGTCGTTGTTGAGAGAATCACTACCCGTCGCATATTTACCATTCTGGATTTTTCCCAGTCGCAAATTCCCCATTGTAATTAGGTCGAAATAGGTAGGTAGGTTTTGGTTGCTAGTTCTACAGCAGGCCCGAAGGGACAAACTAACCAGAAGTGACTCTATGAACATGATATAACTATTCAGATGAATACCTACAGATTGGGAAGTTATGATACTAGAATGAAGAATGTCTGTAGGTACGCCAAATCGCTTGAAACCTTGTAAAAGTAAAGGTTATCAAACATAATAATAATAATAATAACAACCAAAACAATAATATTAATAACCAAACATACTACTTTTTGTTTCGATCAAATAGACCCAATAGTTTTGATTTTACGAACGTTTAAAATTTTGTTCTAAAATATTAAAGGGCGCCGGCGCCATCTTGCTGTAGTGACGTCATTGCTTAACAGCCGTTACTATCGGTACCTACGCGCCCTTATGATGAAGTAAGTTTACATGGTTATATGTATTTAACTGTAATAAGTAACCAGTTGAAATTTCCATAGAATACGAGTTATTATAAACCCTATCGTTTAATAGTACATTGTGTATTAAGGGTGGTAAACGAGAGTCTGTTAGAAGCCCGAAGCCGAAGGCATCACAATGCAGTTGGGGCTGAGCTGTAGGCTACCAACTGGGTCCACAGGTGGCGGATAGTGGAACGGCCATCAGATATGGTGGTCAGCTGCGAATACACAAATAAGCAGTCCCAGACCAAAGAGCGGTAGGGTAGGAGGTTGTGGTGGTTAGTCTAGTAGGATAGGCTGACCTATAAAATGCCAAAAAGAACCAATGATTACCCTATGACATGGCGAGTATACGCCGCCATTAAATAAGCGTAATTCCTCTGACACTGGACAGCAGCGGTGTTAGTATGGGCAGAAGGCCGAAGAGAAGGGCTCTAGATGGGTTTCTGTCCCAACAGCAGTGGAAGGAAGTCCGGAAGCTGTACTGCGGTGTGGAAGGCAAGTGGGGCTACCACCACACTAAATGCCCTATTTATGGAGTAATGGAAATGAGTATTACTCCACCGACAAGAGCGAGGTTCTTAAATTAAGAGAGAGAGAAAGAGCGCGTGGCAGCGCAATCACAGCCTCTCTTAAGCCCTTTAACCCTTCACCGTTTTAGAAAAAGGTTTTTTATTATATATTGCAATGAAGGATGTTGTAGCTCTTTTAATTACCTTAACAATGGTTTTTTATAAATTGTGATAGCATGAAAATTGAAGGAGTTATGGTCCAAAAACTTATCATATTTTTTTCTACACTTAGTAACTGAAAATTTCGGAGTGTGAATATTCGGAGCAATGTGAAAGTACGCAGTATAATAGAGACCCAAAACTATTGTAATGTGTATATATATACATAATATGGCTCATATATTTTGGAAACGTAGGCATGAATACATACCAACGTTCTTATATGGGTAAGGCCGCGAATTTTGACGAATTTGGACGTTTCAAATTTAACATGCTCATAAAAAAAAAATGGTAGCAGTAATCATATATATTTACCTACTGTTTTAATTTAGGGGTAGTTTTAAGGGTAGAAAACCTTAAGAATATGATAATCATTTTCGAGAGTGTGGAATAATATTTAAATCCTTTTCATTTTATCAAAAAAAAAAATTTAACAATTTTTTATCAAGGGGTACTTTTCAAGGGTTGAAAGGGGGGAATTTGATAATTATTATAGAGAATAATTATAAAATATTAGGTACTTACTATATACTTACATCTTTTTATGTCATAAGTACCAAAGTATTTTTTTGTGACTTTTTCAATTTAGGGGTTGTTTGCAAGGGTTGTAAGATTTTCAAGAGGTTGAAAATAATTTAAATATGAGGTAATTGTGTTAGAAAACACTTTACAATTTCACCACTTACTATTAGACATGTTTTCTAGCGATAAAATGGCTCAATGTAAATTTTTCCATTAAGGGGTTGTTTACACCCCTTAAAAATAATAGGCGGAGTTCAGATCATTTTCACTTTTGAAGTTAAGGGTAAGATGAGCCTAATTCCAAAATTTCATGCAAATCGGTTCACAGTAAAAAAAATCGGAGGTAAGACCGTATTTTTCGCTTCAATTACTGCAATAAACTTACATTAACCGAAGCGAAGCGAGGGCGGGTCGCTAGTAAACTATAAAACATGAAGTTTTGATTGACCTAGTAGTTCTGATATATCGTGTAAACGGTGTAATACATACATACTCGTACATACATTAAATCCCGCCTGTTTCCCAGAGGGGTAGGCAGAGACCACTTCTTTCCAGTTGCTACGATCTTGACAATTTTCTCTCGCTTCTTCCACATTCTCATACATCGAGTCATGCACGCACGTCGGTTTCGGGTATTTAAGATTCGGCCTTTTTCCAGTATTTCTCCGATTTGACTCGAAAAAGTAATAATAATAATAATAATAATCATTTATTTGCTAAAAACATGGTACAAAAAAAGGTGTTTCAGTTTATGAAAAGTTCACATGTTTAACCATCAGTAAGGCTGCAAATGTTACCTTATTTACTACAACATAACTCATACTAGTACCTAGTCATTACTTAATAAAAATATTATTCAGAAGGATCAATAAAAAATAATAAAAATACATTAACAAATTTCATGTCAAGTTTGTTCCTTATAAATATAAAAAAAAAATGAATTAATTTATTTTGTCAAAAAACTCGTTTAAACTGTAAAAGCCCTTTAGGCTTAACCATTCATACAGGCTTTTTTTCATGGTTCTGTTATTTAAATTTTTCAATTCGCTCGGTAAATTATTAAATATTTTAACACACATAACTATACAACTTTTGCTTAACTTCGATAGTCTAGAAATGCCCTCAATGACGAGCCTATTCTGGTCCCGTCGGTGCCGGGTACTTATATCACTTATTTTTGTGAATAACTCCTTGTTTCTGCAGACGAACATACTCATTTCAAAAATATAAAGAGACAGAAGTGGCAACAAACCAAGATTTTTAAACAACGGTCTGCAGGATTCATTAGGCCGCAGTCCATATATTGCTCTGATGCATTTTTTTTGTGTCACAAATGCTCTGTTATTGTCAGTACTGTTACCCCATGCTATGAGCCCATAGCGTAAGATTGACTCAACATGATCACGATAACATAAAATTGCGGTTTTTATATTTGCTACATTTCTAATTTGCTTAAGGGCGTAAACATATTTGTTTAATCGGGATGTTACATTATCAACTTGCATCTTCCAATTTAAGTTTTCATCTATAGTTAATCCTAGAAATTTCATCTCTGTCGCTTCTTCTACCTTCGTTATGTTTAAATTATAATTAAATTTTAAATTAAATGATTTATTAAATTGTAAAAATTTTGATTTATTTTGATTTATTTTTAAATTATTATCATTAAGCCAACGTATTACATTGTCAATAGTGGTATTAATTTCATTCTCATGATCCCTAATTGTAAAGTACTTTTTTTCAGATGTAAATATAATAGTAATGTCGTCCGCGTATAAAATACATTTATGATTTGTTACGTCAGCGAAGTCATTAATGTATAACAGAAACGCTCCCTTGTGGGACACCACATTTTTGATGCCTGTATTCTGAACAATAGTTTATAATTTCTCTTTTATCGTTCATCCCCTTTACTTCAACGCATTGTCGTTTATCATTTAAATAGGAAAATATCCATTGAAGAGCTGGACCTCTGATCCCTACCTTCTCTAATTTATGTAGCAGAATTTTATGAGAGACACAGTCAAATTCTTTTGATAGATCCAGGAAAAGTCCTGTAGTAATATAATTATTGTTTACGTTAGTCAATATCAGTTTAAGTAGTGAGAAGATTGCTAAAGTCGTCGATTTATTCTTTTGGAAACCGTATTGTTCCTTCCTAATTATTTGGTATTTATTTGTAAAATTCACTAGTCTCTTGAGCATGCATTTTTCGAATATCTTAGACATTATTGGAATCAATGTAATAGGGCGGTAATTACTGACTTCATCTTTTTTACCCTTCTTAAATAACGGCCTCACAATTGACGTTTTTAATAAGGAGGGAAAGGTTCCAGCTGAAAAGGAAAGGTTAACGAGATGAGTTAAAATTGGAACTAGGTCATTTATGCACGCTTTTATAACCTTAGTATTGATTTCGTCAAAACCTTCAGAGTTAGTGTTGGATAACGACATCACTTCCAATCTAACCTCATTCTCCGACATAGGCTTTAGGAAAATCGAATTAACTCTAGAACTTAGACGAAGATTTGTGTTGGTATTTTTATTTGATGGTGAGTTTTGTAAAGAGTCAATATAATAGTTATTAAATTCATTTGCTATTTCAACAGGGTTGGACAATCTATTGTTCTCGGTGTTAATATTTTCGATTATTCTTGTGCATTTAATGTCAGAGATTTGGCTATTGATGACCGACCACGACGCTCTACACTTATTTCTACTCTTGTTTATAAACTTTATGTTCGCAACTTTTTTGGATCTATAGATACATTTTTTTAACAAACTAGAGTATGTAGTATACTTAGTTTTGTTAAATAGGTTTTTATTTTTATAGTACTTAAACCGTAGAGATCGTTTTGTATTACAGCTTCGAATTAAACCAGGGCTAATCCATTTTTGTTTGTGTTTATTGACATTGCAAATTTTAATTTTAATTTTAGGAAAGCATAAATAGTAAAAGAGACATATCAATTCATGAAAGTCGCTAAAAGCATTGTTTAGCTGATTTTCATTGAGGATGTCCGACCATGACAAACACTGTAAGCAATCCTTAAATTTTCTTATATTGTCTGTGCTATAATCTCTTTTATAAATGAAAAAGAGTTAATTTTTACGTATTTCCTGGTCAATGGGAAATCTTAATAATTGCGCGGTTTCGTGATCTGAGAGATGCAGAGGAAGAACGGTTTCCTCCGCATTTGGAATATTGCTGAGATTCTGATCCAAGCAGGAGAACTTCCGTGTCGGGACATTTATATGAAGTTTTAGATTATAGTTTTGTGAAAGGTCTTGCAATTCATTTGTTATTTTATTTTTGTTTAGCGTGTTTATATTAAAGTCCCCGGTTATGACTAGGTGTGTCTTAGAATTATATTTACCGGTTAACTCGTGTAGCAGACAATTTAGCTTGTCAAGGAATACACTAGGGCTAGATGTAGGTGATCTATAGAGACAGATTATTATGATTATTTTATTTGAGATTATTTCTATGCCGCAAACTTCGAAAACATGTTCTGTGGCATACTTTTTTATAAACGAAAGTTCTTTGCATGTATAACCTTGTCTAATTAAAATGCACGTACCACCTCTTTGTTTTTCCCTGCAAAAACTTGCCGCGATGTTATAGTCATTAAGTTTCAAATAGTTTTCGTAGCCAGTTTTAAGAAATGTTTCCGACAAGCATAAGACATCAGGATCGTAGCCGTTATCTCTCAGTTCCTGTAAAGTCAACTCTAATATTTCCTGTTTTGATAAGATGCTGGCAATATTTTGATGTAAGAGCATAAATGAGTTAGTTGAAGTTGAAATGGCACCTTTATACTTGAAAAAACTGATTCTTTTTTATGATAGGGAAATAGTATGTTATAGTTCCTTTTTTTGGTCTAAGTATGCTTAGGGCGGCCCCTTCCGACCCGTCCACTCACTTTCGATCTGTAGGTATATCTCTTTCGTCAATCTTCTTTCATCAATGTCCATGAATAAATTGAACAGCCACGGTGAGGCAACACAGCCCTGTCTAACATCTTTAGAGATATTAAACCAGGCCGAGTATGCCCCATTGATCCTGACACAGGCCCTGGAGCCCTCATAAAGGGACCTCAAAGCCTGCACCAGGTTGCTAATAATCAAATCAAATCGTATCGTAATCGTGCATTTCATTGATTTTGCGCCCGGGCGCTATCTTAGTAAAGAACTAAGGTCACATTTTTATTCCCACAGAAAAAATTAAAACAAAGTTACGTCACTGTCAAAGTGACGTTTCAGGGGATCTCATAGTTAGGGCCAGCAAGAAATATAATATTAAGTTATCATTTCGCTCGAACCGTGATATAAAAATAAATTAGAGATATAATTGAAATTGAAATCGCATAAATGAGTCTCTGGAAAGCGATTACGACGGGAGCACGAATGGTGAAGCGAAGCGAGTGAAGTCTCAAATCTTTCAAGCATCCGTCAACTTGTTAACGCGGGTGTATCGAGTCAATGATACCAGTGCAACAAATAAATTATGCATACAAAAACGTTTTAAATTAATACAACAAAGAGTTTATATCCAAATGCAGTTTTCCATCAACAAATTAAATTCTTTAATCTTGATTACAATAATGTTTTTTTAAAGAAAGTCGATTTCTTATAAATGTGGAAAGTAAAAATATTTTAAATAGGTACTGAAAATGATTTTCGCTAATGGCAACACCTTTGTTTACATTTTTTCTGTGGAAATAAAAATCTCACTCGTTATTAAATAGGTACATACCTACATATAGGTACCTAAACACTCTCGCTTCGCTAGGTCTAGACATAGCTGGCCACTGTACCAAGTAGGCAATGCTGGACTGTTTTAGAGCATTATTTTATTTACTGTATTATTTCGTGTATGCACGATGATGATGATGATGATGATGATGATGATGATGATGATGATGATGATGGGAAGCCCGGCCGGATCAGGGTAGTAATTCTCTGAACAACGACGGTCGGACGGACGGACGAGTGAATGTCCAAGCGGCGAGTTTAAGTAGTCCCGTCTGTGCGAACAAAACATATTTTAGCGCGGGCATTTTCAATTTAGCAGCATGGTTTCTGCTGGTGGATCGAACGTATAAGGCTGTTTAATTGAAAATTCACGCGCTGAAATATGTTTTGTTCGCTCTGACGGGACTATTAAACTCGCCGCTGCGATTTCGCTCGTTCGTCCGCCCGTCCGTTGTTTTTCGTTGGTCGATCGGTTCTCTCCGGTTATTCCGCATGCAAGATAGTGTGTGTGTGTGTGTGTTAGAAAGACAAACATTATAAACAGAAAGGCCGGTCAGTGACAGACAGTTAGTTTAGTTTAACTGTATGTAATACAAAAACAATAGATAACCATAACTACCTACCATAGTAACATCAAAACGAATTCGTAAAAATATTACGACTTCCTAAGTTAAGCAACTACAAGCGTGGTCTAAAACAGGATGGGTGACCCCTGAATACATCGTGTTGATAACATCAGTTTTGACATATACTTGTAGCAGTTTTACTTGATATTACTATTTAGTCAAAACAAAAGTTATTGTAAAACCCCAATTTACATATTTTTATAAATATCTGATGTATATTCTTTCTTTCTTTATTTGCCATAAAAATACACGTACCTTATAGGTATATTAATTACATTAGCCAGAATACCATTCGTTAATATTTTAGCCACAGCTGCCAAACTAGGTGGGGACCTGTAGTTCAGCAGTCAGCGCTCAACCCCAAGAAATTAGTACTAAGAATTATTATATAAACTAAAGAAAACAGTAACCAGAAATGAACATAGCTAATTATACTTATCACTACATAGTATAAAACAAAGTCGCTTCCCGCTGTCTGTCCCTATGTATGCTTAGATCTTTAAAACTACGCAACGGATTTTGATGCGGTTTTTTTTAGTAGATAGAGTGATTCAAGAGGAAGGTTTTTATGTATAATAAATTTTGTTTTATGTACGTGTGTTATAGAAAACTCAAATAAACCGAAGCGAAGCGAGGGCGGGTCGCTAGTATAAACTAAAGAAAACAGTAACCAGAAATGAACATAGCTAATTATACTTATTTACTATAAAAATAACAAAAGTGTGAGTTTGAATGAAGGTGTGTATTGTGAACCTCTTCTTATGAAAGTATGTGTGCGAGTGTGTGTGTGTGTGTGTTTAGAGAAGAGGGTGTGTAGGTATACAATTAATTCGTTTATTTCAAAACTAGCGACCCGCCCTCGCTTCGCTTCGGTTTATGTGAGTTTTCTGTAACCCCCGTACATAAAACAGAGATTTATTATACATAAAAACCTTCCTCTTAAATCACTATATCTATTACAAAAAACCGCATCAAAATCCGTTGCGTAGTTTTAAAGATCTAAGCATACATAGGGACAGACAGCGGGAAGCGACTTTGTTTTATACTATGTAGTGATTGTAAAAAAATCCTGTTTTATTGGTGGCATGATGAATACTGCTGTGGATCCGAGATTAATAGCGCTATAATAACATTATACCGCGAGGATAACGATATAAGTAGTTAAAAAGATAAAGATAAAAGATATTTATTCAGTAAGCAAGCCGCACGAGCACTTTTACACGTCACGAATCTACCAGCGCTTCCCAAGAAACGCCGCAAGAAACTCAATAAGGCATTATATAAGCTATAAATATTAAATTAAGCTAAAAATACTAAATTAAATATAATTTCAAATATCATGCGTAGTTCAGCAGGAAAATATGTCAAAATATTACGAGAGAGATAAAGGGAGAAAAAGGAAAAAGAAAAAAAACACAGGACAATCAAATAAAAGTTTGAAATGTTTTTCTACATCAACGTTGTCCCCTAGACAAACAACTTTGCTATTTTACAAATTATTAATGACTAAGTTACGGGATTAGGCCAAGCATTTTCATCTGTTAGATATTCCTCGACCCTATAGTACGCTTTAGACATTAACGACTTTTTAAAGTATTTTTAAGTGGACAGGTTAACGTTAAAATTTCGTCAGGTAATTTATTAAGGTGCGTCTACGCTAGGCGAACCGAGCACGAGCCGAACACAATTCGTCTAATGTGTACCGACTTACAAGCCTCGAACGAGCGCGCTGCGAGCGTTTCGTTCGTGCTCGTTTGCGTTCCGCCGGTTGTCGGTTTTTTGACGAACACAAAGGGATTTGCTTCGCGCTCGCAGGGCGCTCGTGGACGTGTTTAGTTGTACGTCCACACTTGACGCCGCGAACGACGAAACCGAGAACGGCTCCGCTCGTGCTTCGCTCGTGCTCGGTTCGTCTAGCGTAGACCCACCTTTATAAAAATGAATGCACTGATATATAACTAAATGATTTAGGTATATACTTTACGGACGCGGAATTTTCGGATAGCAATTTTATTTTTATTTCTTGTATTTAAATTATGTACATCAGATTTTTTTGTGAAAGAATCTAATTTTTTAATAACAAATAAATAATTTTTTATAATGTTCTCATAAATAAATTGAGGCACTATAGTTAAGATGTGAATTTCTTAAAAAGTTATCTTAAGGAGTCACGGGAATTAAGTTACAAATAGAACGAATAGCCCTTTTTTGTAAAACAAAATATATACTCGTACTTTGTATTTCAGCTGCCTTACCCCAAACCAGAATACCGTACGACATGACACTATGCAAATAACTACAATAAACTATGTGAGCTGTCTCAAAATTAGTTAGTTGTCTAATTTTCCTAACGGCGTAAGCTGCCGAACTTAGTTTACCTGCCAGTACCGCTATATGGGCGGACTCCATTGCAATTTTTTATCTGTGGTTATCTATCATGCCATCACTGCCTTATCTATCATTTGCAGACACTCGTCATTTAGAAAAATACTAGAATCTACCGGTTTAACATTAGGCAAAGCGATCCTAACACATTTAGTTTTTTTAGCATTTAGTAGTAAATTGTTACTAGTAAACCAATCAAATACTTTAACCAGTGTGGCATTTATCCTACTGTTATTAGTAGTTATAACGTAATCTTAAAGCTTTCCTTTTTTGTTACTTTCTTTGGTTCATGGTAACAAAAAAGGAAAGTTTCATACAAATGTATCAGGACATTCAGGGCATACCAACCTGCATTTCGTTCATTCAATACAAAACGGACACATTCCAAAATGAGTCATTGTTGCATTTTAAAATTAGAATCTATTCGTATAAGATTTTTAATGCAAGAGCAAATTATTTTGGAATGTGTCTGTTTTGCATTCAATGAGCGATTTGTTTTTGCAAAACAAGGGAGTAAATGAAATGTACAAACTTTTTTAGATATGCTCAAATAACACTATTTGAAGTTCGGTGTTCCATGTGGTTGCCGGGTTAAATTAGCGCATGTCTACTAGCATGCCTTGCGGCGGACGACCTAATGTAATTGTGGCTGAAGGCGATGGGATAAATTGGGTTATTGCAACCTGCCACTATACTGGTAAACATATTAGGTCCTTGCCTATGAAATTGGCGTTATACCTATATGGAGAATTTTGTGAAAACGGTGGAGTTCATACATTTAATTTTGCGGATAATTTTGTAACGTCAAATGCGCACTAAACAAAATTCTGTCTGGAATTTTGGACACTTCTAAGCTATATTATAGGTACATATCTTAATTACTTGAAAATAGTTAGCTTCATAAAACTCTACGTAATTGAAACACTTGAAAGAGTTGAGTTTTAACCATAGAAATTTAACCATATTATTTGTACTTATCTAAAACCTTTGTAACATGTATTAAAGAAATTTAAAAAGAATTTGGAAGTTAAAATTGAAATGAATCAATTCCGTACGAAATAATACCCAACATAATAGCCTAATAGTGCGAAATGTGGTTACAGATTTATCAACAAGTTTTTTTAAGGGTTGTTAGTAATTCTGTAGCTCTGCCTACCCCATTATGTTAACGGGCGGTGAGTTTATGTATGTGTGAAGAATGCCCAGACAAGATGCACTACGCTAGCTAGCTTTTCTCTTCGTTTAGTTTTTAAACCGATCGCGTCACTAGTATATGACGTGAAAAGAAAAGTCACGTGATGTGCCAGTGACGCTTAAAAACTAAACGAATAGAAACGATACTTAGCGTAACGGTGGGTTTAGACCAAGCGAACGAACAAGAATTCTATGGCATTATCTCTTACGTTTTCTTTGTAAAAATGACAAAACATGTTCTAGAGCATTCTCTCGTTTGGTCTAAAGTGTCTAAACCCACCGTAATGCAACTTGTCTGGGCCCTCTGGTAGGTAGTTATTCGCGCGATATCGGTGACATTTGTTCGATTCGGAATGTTCATAATAATGTGAACGCTATCTCAGTGAAATACCGACATGGCACGCTCCGGGGCTCTCTGTGCCAATCGAAGCTGAAAATCATTCATCGGTAAGTAATACCTACAAGCATCTTGTCGGCACTTGTTCCACCGTCAACACGAAGCGATCAGCTATCGGTTTAATATCGGCAGTGGTTCTCTGAACAACGACGGTCGGACGGACGAACGAGTGAATGTCCAAGCGGCGAGTTTAAGTAGTCCCGTCAGTGCGAACAAAACATATTTTAGCGCGTGCATTTTCAATTTAGCAGCACGGTTTCTGCCGATGGATCGAACGTATAAGGCTACTTAATTGAAAATGCACGCGCTACTTAAACTCGCCGCTGCGATTTCGCTCGTTCGTCCGATCGTCCGTTGTTTTTGACAGAATAAAGCCCCAGCTCGTCTAAAACGCAGTTGGGGTACGTTTTATAAAACTACAAGTAACAATTTTACAGGTCTAAGGCTGCGTTTCCACCAGAGCTGTGCGAGGCAGCGAAGCGGTATTGCGAGGATAAATCCACCAATAGGATAGTGAGGCTAGCTCAAATGGCTGGTCGTCATTGGTGGAGGTTGTGTCAAATCAGCTATCGGCTATTTTCTTGCTCAACAATCGAGCCCATGTCAATAAAAGAGACTCATATTAATAATTGATCGCTGCCTGTTCATACTGCCGGCGAGAACTCTCTTTACAACAATAGTTATTTGTTATACAAGGGTGGAAAGTTGTATTTTACCTGCGAGTAAAATAACACAAAACTTTTCACCTCACTTCAGCGAGGAAAATAAGAAAATGGGTTTGTACTATCAATTATTATTTATTTAATACCTCTTTGTCAAAAGGCTTAATTGAAAAGTTTTGACTTAAGTTTTTTTTTATTATTTCGGATGCGTTTTGTTCGCACATCGACTTACTTGGACTGTCAGAACATTTTATCCGTTTTTACAACATGAATGAAGGTTAATATTGAATGCTGATATTAATGAATTAAAATAAAGTTGTAAGACTGTATTTAGTGTTTTACTCGACGCAATTCACTAATTGTGATGTTAAAAAATCAGCACTTTTAACGTTTTACGTTTTGTTAGCTGTCAAATATCACTTAAGCTGCCTTCAAATGTCTAAACTCTTTCTTCACATGTGGATAAAAAGTGATTTTCTCAATAGATATCAAACAAACAAAAAGGGCTTATTTATCCCGTGTCAAAGAGAGACGCATTTAGTAGAAGTTGATATATGACTGGCTCTACTCGTTTCCCGCTCATCCTTGGCTGTGGGAGTGCCTTATGAAAGCCTTATAGTCTAAGATCCGAATAGGAGTCAGTCTACCTATTCGCCATTATTATACTTAACATTAAAAGTTTATATACACTACTTTTGATCGAATAAACCGCTCTGCGATGGTTGTCTGTATTCGGATCCTCTACTATTACAGTAAAACACAACCGATATGGTTTACCGATGTACCAGCTCAGATGACATTTTTTCGAAGCGCGGGAACCAATCAGCATGGTCCACGCGTTGCGCGTTGTATTCTGTGCTATTATTGGTTATTAGTGACGCCATGTTGACGCGCGCGTGTCATTCAGTCAGCCGTCAAACGTGCGTGAGTGAGATGGAAAAAATAGATGCAACTTAATTGGCACCTTATAACTACTACGTACAAGTCTGATCGTGGGTTTTAATTGTGTTTTCGGAAATCATCGGAATCGTTCGTGTCCGCGCGAACGAAGATTCACGACGCGCCATATCGGTTGTGTTCTACTGTAGGTCGTCTACAAAATTTCTCTCACACGCCAAACATGTTTGCTATGCTATGCAAATTACACCTTATTGATACAAAATAATAGTACTTTATTGCCTAGGCACGGAAGTAGGCAATTGCGGGCCGTGTATATGTTTAAACGGACGATGCAACTCCGTTTAAGCAAATAGGTATAGTGCTTTTCTCAAATATCACAAGAAATAAAATGTGTTGGTGTAAAATTTGCTTGCAGTTTCAATATTTTTGACGTACAATTAATATCACCATCGCCTGAACTCACTGTTTACAATTGCATACATACAGAAACTACACGTGAAAAAAAAACACTTTTTACCTTGTCATAAACATAAAAGCTTAGGTATGTTTAAAACAAGGAGAAAGGCAAGATTAAAAAAAAACACAAGCTATTCAAGACACAGATAAAAAAGTTATGTGTCGAATACAATATGGATGTATAAGACTTGTGCCCTCATTTTATTACGGCACTTTCCACTATTTAAAAAGTTACAAACTAGACATTAATGAAATATGTATGCAACATTGCCTGTGTATGCAACATGTTTGTCTTTCACCCCTTAGAACTAATCAGGCCTTCCTGGTACTAATTAGTAGGTACTACAAAGCAATTCTCATTAGTGACTTGTCTTAGCACATTGATAACATTGTATCAAATGTATTATACGTACCTAATCAAGGGGATTGCAAACTTGAACTAATACACGAATAACTAGGGATATAATATCTATTCCACAATTTAATCATTCATAATCTTCGGTACAGTCACGAGATTACATTTGGTACAGATGTAGTGAATAATCCTTTCCCATAGCTTCAGTACCCATCAATAAGCCAACTGAGAAAGCAAGATAAATACGAAATTATCCGACCAAAAACGATGGGAAAGGATTATTCACTACATCTGTACCCACCTCAGGCCCAAGCCAATCTGACATTCTACAACAATAAGGTAGAGTTTCCTAAGAGTTAAAAATTACTTGACATCTCTAAAGACATTGACGATTTCAAGCATATTTTTCTTGAAATGCTGCCTCCTTATCCTATAAGCAGTATCTTAAATTCAATCACCAAAGTAGATTCAATTCTGTGTCATAAGTAATAAAGCATAAGGAATAACGTACAAGTCTGATCGTGGGTTTTAATCGTGCTTTCGGAAATCATCGGAATCGTTGTTCGTGTCTGCGCGAACGAAGATTCACGACACGCCATATCAGTTGTGTTCTACTGTACATGGCATTACTAAGCTCGAATTAGTAGAGCGAATAATGAACGAATGTATTACATGGCAAGAAAATATTGTTGTTCAACGGCCGTGCAACGGTCTGATATCAAAACTTCAGTCATGTCAACTTACTTTTTAGGATTCCGTAGGAACTGTTATAGTTTCACCAAGTCCGTCCGCAGTTTAGCTCAGAGACTCTTAGTTCTAAAAAGCTGTTATTTGGCTAATAAAAAAGTAAAAAAAACCGTGAAAAAATATTATATTCGGTGCCTCCCCTGCACGATACGTCGAGTTTTTTTTCTTTCGTCTAACCCATCCTATGTGTCGTATATTCGATTAAGGCCTATATTCAACACGTTAATAAATATTATATCGTTTTTGACCTGTTATCGTATTGTCAACATTTTCATAGCTCTTAGTTACTTGACAATAATGGCGGCCAAGTTAACTCTTAAATGCATAGCGTGTCGAAAATCAAACGCGTCTTTAAAGTTCATATCCAAATTTGAATTTTAACAAAGCTACAAATCTTACTGCATAAATTCTGTTTGAAAACTTAAAATGTACTTATGTTTGAAATTGAACTTTAAAATATACTATGTAAAACTACATCATTATGCAGTTAAACAATACCATATTATGTCAAAGACGATCTAGACACGCGGCAGCGTGTCCAGCCAAGTTCAAGAAAAAGGAACTGGCGAGCGCAGCCGTGTGTTATTTACACGAACCGTTTGGAGCCACTTTTGACCCCTCAATAACTCCAAATCTACTTAATATGGTTTTTACCACCTATAACAGAGGCTCTTGGACTACAAACTACAATCTAAGACATCCAGTTAGTTTCACGAAATGCAGACGGTATCAATTCTGCCAATTATTATGAAACTGTGATCTGTATTGCTTCGCTTCGATGCATCGAGTTTTGAGATTTCGTCCGCATAGATATCTTACTCTATAAAGCAGCGACCACACCAATGCTTAAAAAACGGTGAAGGTACGGAATCGCAGTGACGCGTCGTATTAGCACCGTTTTTGACGCACGCTCCCCACTCAGCTGCTTAACGTTGCGTATATTACGGTACGTCAAAATTGACGCCATGTTATTACTATGACACATTCTTTTGTTTACCCGTCTGCGAATTTTGAGCCCCGGGGTGGAGAGCATGCGTCAAAAACGGTGCTAATACGACGCGTCACTGCGATTTCGTACCGACACCGTTTTTTAAGCATTGGTGTGGTCGCTGCTTTATTCTTATTCCTACGGGTTTATTAAATTTTCCGGTATGAACCAATCCGCATGAATGTCCAGCCGTTGCAGCGTAAAGGAGTATCAATATCTAATGATGAAAAATATCTAATGGTGAAAACTGTACGAAAATCGGTTCTATACTTTTTGAGAGGTGCTTACATTTGAAATCGGCTTTTTATATGGCAAAAATATACCCATTTTTCGAGCTTTTCCACGTTTCCAATTAGTTTCAGGTGAATTATAACTAGGCATCGGAGTTTTTGTCGCACGGTAAGACTATAGCAAGCTATGGAGTCGTCATTTGCCATAAATCTAAACTCTTATTCATATTCATACTCATTTATTTAATTTATCTTAAAATGCCTCTATAGCGGTCGGTCGTGTATATTTATCTTAGTCAAGTAAAAAAAAAACCTATTTATTAGATTATAAATTCATAACTTGAACTATACACCTGCGAATAGGTAATTCGCCACTAGTGTGGACTAAAACATTCACATCTGCCGTGTTTTAATGTATCTTTTGTTTGTTTATAAATTTTCGTAATTAAATCAGTATAAAAATGGTAATTATTTTTTATTGTAATATTTATTTTCCAAATATAACATTAAATAATCGTTTCTAAACTCGTCAACGTTGTTGTCCTTGATTATAAAAAAACCTAAATAATTAAATAAATAAATGAGTATGAATATGAGTAAGAGTTTAGATTTATGGCAAATGACGACTCCATAGCTTGCTATTAGTCTTACCGTGCGACAAAAACTCCGATGCCTAATTATAACTCACACCGAAGCCTGCCGCTAACTCTGACGTAGTTTGCGATGGACCAGAGGGACTATTGCTTAAAATGCTTAACACTCTCGCAATCGCAATTGTTTTTATTTTGAAAATCGAAGGCTTGTCTGCATACAAAGTGAAAACAATTGTTTGGCTTTAAAGCCAATTGACATTGCGACTGCATTAATAGCGACGCCGCTTCCACAATCACTTTGAAGTCGTCGTTATTAACTTGGGTCAAAATTTCCAGAATGAAAACGTTGGAACCAAATACGTACCGTGTTTTATTTTACAGTAGCTGCCTCATACACATTTATCGTTCGACCCGTTTCTGCAACACCGGTGCCACGGTGAAACTCGTATTCGTAAATAACGTGATATTTTAAGTTCTCCATATTGTGAACAGAATGATGTCAAAAAAACAAATGACGCGATAACAAATGCATCGCTAAATTCGAAGCGCAAATTCATGAGCTAAAATATGAAATAAATTTGAATTTGGAATTTGGAATTCTTTTTTGAAATTACCAGATATATTTCGAACCAAAGTGGCCGTTCGTTCGCTTTCTGTAAAATTGAAATGTGATATTGGTAGATATGGAGAAAGCATATTTTAAGCTGGCAACATTATGGATATTCAGAAACTGGTGGTGCTGATCAAGATTGACTTCTCATCTCACAAAGTCAAGTAAAAAAACGCCTGATCTTATTTTATTTAAAAAACGATCGCAATGAAAATCTTCGCTCGTCGCATTGAAATAAAAAAGCTGCAACGTTAATAAAGCTCCGTTGTGCCGTCATAAGCGAAAGCGCAGCAACTAAGATACGACTTGGAATTTAATCTGCTTTGGTGATTGAATATGATACTGCTTACAGGCTCCGGCGGCAGCGTTGCTTACCGTTGAACCGGCGGATACCTACTTACTCCGTTGTTCAATCACTACATAGTATAAAACAAAGTCGCTTCCCGCTGTCTGTCCCTATGGTATGCTTATGCGTTGATTACACCTAACGAGTACAGTGGCGAGTCAGTAATTGAGCTCTCGGCCGAGAGAGTCGCCGAACCGAGTGGGTGGTCACACGTATTTACTATAGTGGCGAGTCAGTTCAGATTTGATCACGCTTTAAACACGCACACTGCTTGGTGATGGATGAACGAACGAGTGGCGAGTGGCCGAGTGACAAGCGAGTACGTGTTCATACGTGCCGAGCGGGATATCGAGTCGCTGCGGGGGCAGAAGAATGAAGCGGGGAGGTGGGTACTCGGCCTAGTAAACAGATTGGGATTCTAGTGACTCTCTCGCCTCTCTGCTCGACCTAGCACTCGGCCGAGCACTCGTTAAACTGTTTATACCTACCGAGTACTCGGCCGAGGACACTGACTCGCCACTGTACTCGTTAGGTGTAATCAACGCATTAGATCTTTAAAACTACGCAACCGATTTTGATGCGGTTTTTTTAATAGATAGAGTGATTCAAGAGGAAGGTTTTAATGTATAATAAACTCTGTTTTATGTTACGGGTGTTACAGAAAACTCACATAAACCGAAGCGAAGCGAGGGCGGGTCGCTAGTTTAATCATAAAGGGCATTGGGTAAATTGGTTTGAAGAATATTGTAATTATTTTTTTCAGCAGCCCGTGATGATTTTTACATATTTATTTAGAGGACCTCGAAATACACATATATATAATATAATTTATGGCGTTTAATAATATCGGAGCCGAGATATTTAAGATTTAAGTGTTCACTTTTCGGTACTAAAAGTACACCTACGTAAGAATATTAAATATGTCGGCTCCGATGCACTTAAGAGTATTACATTGCATAACAAAACATGTTTATTTTGAATTATTCTATCATAATTTACTAATGGCCGCTCACCTAAAAATGTATGACTTTTACAAATGTTTAATGTTTATTTGGGCACAAACGGTACAAGTAAAGAAAAAATATAACAGAAAAACTTACATAACACATTGACCAGTGAAGTTGCCACAATTAACTAATACAGTACAGAGTAACACGTCAAAAATGTGAGTTTACATAATATTAAATTCAAGTAAAGTGTTAAATTCAATTCAACTACTGACTGAAGGGAAAGACTAAATATATCTAGTGAGAAAATGAGCTATTATAATTTTTAAAAGTTCTATTTCTATCTATTTTCTATTTTTAAATGACAACATTTTATCCAAACCGCTTTCATAATGTAAGGACCCAATAATATGTAGTGACAAGCGCTCCGCCTCGCTTGCCTTCAGTTTACGTGAGTATTCTGCAATTTGAATCCACTCTATACACGGTGATTTTTTATCGGTGATCAGGAGTTGAAAATTATTAATAAGCAACAAAAATGGAATATAATGGTTGATGTCTCAAACAACTAACTCACTGTTCAATTTATTTAAGTTAATGATATTGTTAAAACCAATCACCACTGGATACATGGACATCCTACATTAATTATTGAAGTGAAGTAGATCAGATACCTCAAGTGCCATGGCTTTGGCGGGAAATTTGACAGATATTACGTCAATGGACTTATCAGTTAAGTGTTGTTAACTCATAGACTAAACAATTAGTAGGGACCCAATTAATTTCAATTAAAAGTTAGTTTCAAAATAAAAAAAATAGTTTTGTTTCATGTTACTGCGACTTAAACGTGATCGCCATTAATAACTGAATTAGAAAAATTGGTTCCTGATCACCAAATAAAAATCACCGGTATATTGAAGAAAACCGCATTAAGATCCGTTGCGAACTAAGATCTAAGCGTACATACAGTGGGACAGACAGACAGCGGGAAGCGACTTTGTTTTATACTAATGTAAAAGCGACCCGCTTTCGCTTCGCTTCGTTTATGAGTTTGGGGCTACGAGGGAGACACATACACAAACTGACACATAACGCTCCTTTAGAATAATAGTGACCTAATTCAAAATTTTCAGCGTTCGACTTCGAGTCATAAATTTATTACTGTAGAGACCTAACTCGAAATACAAAATTTGCTAATTAGGTGACTATAATTCTAAAGATGCGTAAGTACATTGGTTCTGATAGATACACAAAATATACAAATACGTAAGTACGCACGTCAAAATTAAAACATTTTTTTTTTGCTTGGGGGTTATTTGTTATACAAGGGGGAAAGTTGTATTTTACCTGCGAGTTTTCATTTGAAACACGAGCTAGCAAAAGGATTCTATGATTGACCACGAGCGAAGCGAGTGATTCAAAAATGGAATCCTGAGCGTAGCGAGTGTTTCAACACACGAGACGTAAAATAACATTTCACCCGTGTCAGAGCCGAGAAAAAGATCAAACGCTTTCATGTACTTATCTTAAACGGGATTTGTCATACAATAAGTTTAATTCCGCATTTTGATACAATAAGTTTTTCTCGGTTTCCCATGATTCTACAGGTGTTAATATGTCTTCGTCACTCGAATCACTCATTTTTAATACCAAAGCAAACTACATAGAAAAACATGCTAATATTTAACGTTGAAGGTTTAATTGAGAAGTTTTGACTTGAGTTTTCTTTTATTATTTCGGATGCGTTTTGTTCGCACATCGGCTTACTTGGACTGTCAGAAAATTTTATCCGTTTTTACAACAAGAATGAAGGTTAATGTTGAATGATGATATTTATGAATTAAAATAAAGTTGTATGATTGTATTTAGTGTTGTTTACTAGATGCAATACATTAATTGTGATGTTTAAAATTCAGCACTTAACGTTTTACGTTTTGTTAGCTGTCAAATATTACTTAAGCTGCCTTCAAATGTCAAAACTGTTTCTTCACATCTGGATAAAAAGCGATATTCTCAATAGATATCAAACAAACAAAAAGCGCTTTCCGAGCTAGTGAGATGAAAATAAAACCGCATTTACATATTTCGATAATGTCGCCTATGCATGTTCGTTACTATGTAAATATTTTAAATTCTGCCATTTTCACTTTTAACTAACGTACCCAGTTAAGACGAATTGAACGACGCCTCGCTTGTCGAAATCCGGCCAATAATTTTTCCTTTACCAGTGAACACTGAAATAGGTACATATATAAGGTGCTAACAAATTAGTCACGGATATTTTTACAGCTGGGGCCCGTTTCACAAAAAGTATTAGTCTAATAATATTAGTGTTTTGTCTCATTTTTTAGTTGTATTTATGAGATAAAACACTAATATTATTAGACTAATACTTTTTGTGAAACGGGCCCCTGATAGTACTCGGTTCTCGGAGTACATTTAAGTATGAAACAGCATAGGCTTTCTTATATTTTTTTGGAGAAAACTAGGAAACAAATTTGCTACGTTAAAACACCTTGTTAATAAGATAATTAAATGAGACCTCTTTAGACATTCTAGAACCTCTTTAAACTATCATTCAGAGGCTAGTATTTAATTCTACAGTTTTCCCGCCGAATCATAATGACATTTACGAAAAACCACTTTTGACATAACAGTGTTGAACATCTTGACAGGTACATAATCGGGGTGATTATTTTAAAGATAAATTATAATTTATATTTTTTGTTCGGTAAATTAAAACAATAAAATGATACACAAAGGTTCCTTAATTACAGTTTAAAGTTAATTGTTTTAATGTAATGTATTATCTCTTAAAATATCCGTGACTAATTTGTTAGCTTAGCACCTTATATACAAAACGTTTCCATCGTTCGGCAGTCGAATTCTTTCTTATCAATTTAACTTTTAGGTTCACTCTATTCTCGTTCTGGAGTTTTTTTTTTTTTATGGCATAGTTAAGACAAACGAGCACACAGGCCACCTGATGGTAAGTGGAAACTGTGACCCATAGACATTCGCATTCACAAGACTGCAATGCAATCCTAAGACTGCAAATGCGTTGCCAACCCTGAGGCTAAGATGGAATGCCTCTATGCTAGTCATTTCACCGGCTGTCTTATCCCCAAACCGGAACACAACAATGCGAACACTGCTGTTTGGCGGTAGGTTATTGGATAAGATGGTGGTAGCGATCCGGACGGACCCTGCACAAGGTCCTACCACCCGCAATGATGTTATTCTCCGAAGAGCTAGTAGGTTCACTCCATATTACCGACGTAGAAAATCCCTCATGTAGCCAATTTACTGAATAAATCGTTCATCACTACATAGTATAAAACAAAGTCGCTTCCCGCTGTCTGTCCCTATGTATGCTTAGATCTTTAAAACTACGCAACGGATTTTGATGCGGTTTTTTTTTAGTAGGTAGAGTGATTTAAGAGGAAGGTTTTTATGTATAATAAATTTTGTTTTATGTACGTGTGTTATAGAAAACTCAAATAAACCGAAGCGAAGCGAGGGCGGGTCGCTAGTTTAATACAAAACGGACACAATCCGAAATGAGTCAGTGTTGCATTTTAAAATTTAGAAGCGGTTGGAGTACGATTTTTAATGGAAGAGCAAATTATTTTGGAATGTGTCTGTATTGTATTCAATGAGCGAAATGTGCAACTAAGTGTGCAAAATGTGGTTACAGAATTATCAAAAAGTTTTTATAGTTGTTGGAATAAAGGCGTGAGTTTATGTATGTATGTGTATGTATGTATATTTTGAATTTTGAATTTTAATTTTAATCCGTATCTACCTAATTTCATCATCATCGTTTCAGCTTTATAACGATGTCAAACCATGAAGGCGAACCCTGCCAATCAAATTGATATTGCATGGCATATTGGATTTCTTGACGAGGTCGTTAGCAGGCCGAGCAATAGCGAGACCTGCTAAAATACGAGTCAGGAAATCCTCGTTTCCGCCGAGGCAAATATAATGCTTTTCTCAAATAATGCGAGGAAATGATACAAATACATAATTATAAGTATTTTTAAAAACCTTTGAGAAATTCGGAAAGAATGTTTGTTTGAAAACTACGCGTAGTAGTTAAGATAGTTTCACGCACAACGCGCCGCCGCCGGCCGACACTGCACCCACAAGTTGGGTGTACGGAATTATTTCCATATTCCTTTCGGTTTTATATGCAATAGAGAGCACTTTTAATAAACAATATGGACATGGACGGAAAGTGTTTTCATACGTTTATTTTACTCCTATAGGAGGTAAATGAGGCACTTCGTGGTTTCGTTTTTCATGCGTTGAGCATGTTTGAGAAAATTTATTGACTGGTTACTAATGTCTTACCAACAGGTGCTAAAATATCTCCTAGTTATATTGATTACAATCTGGCGTATGTTAATTGTACAACTATATCACAGATAAACACCACAAACAAAAAAAACAAAAGACGAAAATTTATATCAAATTCTTGAGTGCTTAAAGAAACAAATGAATTGAAAGCATTGAATAATGAATTTAGCGAGTTATATTATAACATTAGGTTTTATTTTATTTTAATATTATTAGTAAGTACCTAATGCCTAAAAATAAAAAACCTTAAATTAAAACTAAATCTAACTAAACAAATGTGTCATTACAAGTTAAGTTTATTTAAAACTTAAATAATTGTTGCCTTTAAAGACAATTTCACATTTTCTTAAATTATAAGTAATTTTAGTTTATTCAAAATCAATGTTGTTAGTAAAGCGCTTTTCAAATCAGATATTTAACAGCTAATTTCTTGAGGAAACTTTTCATAAGACTTGTTATCATCTTGCATTTAATTTAACAAATTAGAGATATGGCATTAAAATATTCCGTAATAGAACGTTATAATTTATAACACAATATTGTTTCTCGGTTTAAAATATTTTTGTGTGAATTTATGTTCTTAAATGTTTAGATAAATAATTAATGGGACTTTGTTTTGACTTGAAATCAGATGTTTTTTCACTGCCGCCGCCATTATGGTATTTGTACTGAGAGTTAGTCTGAATTGCTTTTTAATAAAATACATTGTATACGTGTGTGGAGTTGTTGAATTATAGTGTTTTGTTTAAAGCTATTGTAATTATATAAGGTGCTAACAAATTAGATACCGATATTTTTACAGCTGATAGTACTCCGCTCTCGGAGTACATTTAATTATGAAACATCATAGGTTTTCTTATGTTTTTTTGGAGAAAAGTAGGAAACAAATTTGCTACGTTAAAACACCCTGTTAATAAGATAATTAAATGAGACCTCTTTAGACATTCTAGAACCTCTTTAAACTATCATTCAGATGCTAGTATTTAATAACCTACAGTTTTCCCGCCGAATCATAATGACATTTATGAAAAACAACTTTTGACAAACAGTGTTAAACATCTTGACAGGTACATAATAGGGGTGATTATTTTAAAGATTAATTATAATTTATATTTTTTGTTCGGTAAATTAAAACAATAAAATGATATACAAAGGTTCCTTAATTACAGTTAAAAGTAAATTGTTTTAATGTAATGTATTATCTCTTAAAATATCCGTAACTAATTTGTTAGCACCTTATATATTGATTTAGTGGCGTGAGACGTGCTTGTATCCTTTATAATTTATAATGAATGTGTTAAACTTAGTGAAATTTATGTATTTCATTGTAAAGAAAGCCTAAAGTTCCTTTAGTAATCAGTAACAACAATTGTTGTATTTGGGTTTTTCCTTTTTGTATTGCCACTAGCTGTTCCCGGGCCCACTTTCTTGGGCCATAATATTTTCACAATGTACTAAATAGCACCTAAGAATAAAAGTAAGTATACGGTATAGATTCCTGTCCTGTGATGTCTAAGTATAGTGAATTGAAGTTTACATAAGTTTACATGCTTATACATGTGTTGTATATATATGCACGTATGAGAATGTGTACGAGTACCTACTATTTAAGCTTAAATTTGGTAAATTTTTGTTTGTATTCATGCGCATAATATTATTATCTTGTATGTTGAATTTAGCATTACAAATATTAATTAAGAAAACTTTAGGTCTAATATATTATATTATGACCCATTGTTTCTCAGTAAAATAATAATTATAGAGTGTTGTGTGTGCTGAAGTGCTATTTCATTTGAAATCCTGTGATGTCTAAGGACCGTATTAATAAACTCATCTTGGCTGGGATGCGCGTCACAAGATACGTCAAAGTAAACGTCAAACCATAGAACACTAACACTGTCATTTTTGACGCTTCTCGAGACGAGCAATAGAGTTGAGATTAGTTTATTAATACGCTTCTAACTCTCCCGACGCGGAGTCGCCCCGGACATTTACCTAATAATGTTTTTTTTATGAATCCATTTGCAAGTTTTTTTTTTAATATTGTTCGCCGCCAATTAGTAACATGAAACGCGTACCCTAAACAACCAAAGATTTAATTTCAGCGTCAATGTAATTTTATTTTAGGGAGGGTAAAAAAAGCCTTACAAGTGCCATGCAAGTGTGAAGTACATATCACCTTCGTATTCATTATAATACTGACGCTTGCACGCGTTTCCGTCTGGGAAACTTCCGCTTGCCGGCGTAAAATGGATTCTATATCCGCTGGAAGCCACGCCGATAGGGAGGCTATAACACAGTAGATCAAAATCAGTTGAACATCTTTAGGTTCGTAACTAAAACGACACTTTTTAAACACTGCATCACCCCATCTGTCTTCTTAGAAAATCCACGTGTACTTTTGGTACAAAAAGGTCAATTTTTGAAAAATAACAAATTAACCTCGTATCTGGTCGAATAGTTATGTAGAAAACCGGCCAAGAGCATGTCGGACCAAGCTCAGTGTAGGGTTCCGAAGCCGTTACGACAAACACAAAAATCAATCACAAAAATCAACATGATTTTTAGTAGGTATAAACACTTAAGTCGCCTGTATCTCAGGAACTAATTAAGTTTACCTAGTCGTGATTGTTTTTCTTTTAAATGTCACCACGTTACGTGTGAGGGAGGTACACTAAAAAAAAAGTTCAACTTTTTTTTTACCACTTTGTTGGCGTTACTAATATTCATTCATGCTAAATTTCAGCATTCTAGTATTAAGTCTCTGAGCTAGGCTACGGACGGACGGACGGCTCCTAGGATGACTGCTGAACCCTAAAAAATGAAGCATTCACTCGAAAGAACATTCACTCGAGTGAACCGTCTGATATCACCTTAAGAATTCAACTTCAGCTATTTTCACCGCTAGTCTATTTCGCTGTTAAGTTATTAAACAAATGAATGCTAGGATAGGACGCACGCGACGCACCCGAGCGCGCGTAGATAACGTTCCGTTAACGGGCCGTTATTCCAGGAGCTAAAAACCAAATCGTCTTTGATGTGTTATGGAATTGTTTACAACTCTACCGCGATTACTATCAATTTAATAAGAGCTATCAGAACTTTGAAAATACGATAGTAGTGGGCCCAGTATGGCTGCGTCTACACGGTGGGGCCTGTAACTAGAGCAAAAATTAAAAATGTACATTCTTCTCCTCAAGCTACGCAACGTTTGTTTGACGACTTTGAAAAAAAACTTGCGGTTTGAATTTTATTACATTTTAAAGTTAATTCGAACACGCAATGTACTATGAAATTGATTATTGTCTGTAGAGTGACTAGACTGACAGGCGATGTCAATTAGCCGGAGTTTTAAGTACATTGAAAATACTATTTACTTTGTTTGAAAAAATAACAATCTAAAAACTTTATGATTTTAAAAAGTTGCTAAACAAAAGTTGTCTAGTTTGAGGAGTAGAATCTACGTTTTAATTGTTTGCTTTAGTTACAGGCCCCACCCTGTATATCGCGTGTTAACTGTGGATAAAGCATAAGCGTCATTTTTTGACACGTGTACTTATTTACCTGTCAGAAGGTGACGGATGCCCTATCCAAAATTTATCACGCGATAGGCCCCTTGATAAAAGACGATATGTTTTTTACCGCCTATAATCTCGGCCCACAGATGTACTACTTTTACATATTTACTATGGTGCATCCCTCCGAAGCATGCACGTAAATGCAGTTAGGAGGCGGTGAACTGAGAAAAACTTTGCAAATACGCTGTACGCGCAAACTCATAACAAGCCTAACAAGTTTTAAATATCCTGCTTCGCGATTTACATTTGCTTTTAGTTGCGCTATAGACTAACTTAGTCTATACTTTTTCTCGTGTCGATGATTCCAATTTTAATCAGACTTCACGGGAGCAGTACCCCTACCGTGAGTTACAGATACGTACTCGCTAGCGAGTCGAATGCTCTGTCACTCGGACTCTATAAATGAAATGAATGAAATAAAATTTATTTGGCACTTAAAGTAGGTACTTCAAATAATAAAATTTTCTGAATTAAGTTAATCAACTTATTCTAGATATTCTGTTGTATTTGAGTATGACGAAATCGACTCTTAGAATACATCATCAAACACTGAAAATGAATACGTACAATGGTCACGGCACAGAATATAAATTCGTTCCTTTCAGATTTTAAAGGACATTTCGAAAAGGCTTATAGAAACAACCGGAGACCACAGAGCCGGTAACGCATAACCATTCCTATACAACAAGGAAATCTGCCAGCATCTGTGGTACTTTGCCACTAAGGTTAAATACCTATTCATTTTTCTTCTTTTTTTTTAAGTTTATTTGTTTTTTTTAGTATCGTAACACGGGGGGAGTAGGCACACAACCTTAAATACTTAAGTCATAACTTGTTACAAATAAGAACAAGTGTTAAATGAACAATCACGTTACGTCTATTGGAAATAATTTCAGTCTTATAATTAGTAACATATGCTGATTCATTTTAAACTTGGAAACCTAATTAGATTCCAATATACGTCAAAAAAACTACCAAAGATGGCGGAATGTCACAGTTACACGTGTCATCATCATTGTGACGTTTCAGGAAAAACCAACCTTTGGTACAATAATTATGTTAAAACTAGCTTCTGTCAGCGACTTCGTCCGCGTAGATTTCGATCATCGTTATTCCCGTTCCCGTAGGAATTTCGGGAATTCCTTTCTTAGTGCATTCCCATTTTCATTTCCATTTTACTTGCGATAAAGCAAAACCCACGAGCAAAACACAAACTTGAAACAATAACGAAATGAAACAACAAAAACTTAACAATGGAAATCACCACGGGGCGAATAGGTACAGAAAACATTCAAGCTATCCAAACGTCAGAATATGTCGAATGAAGTGACAATAGATGTTATGGCCGCCACAGAACCACCATGTCCACCATAAAGGTTACCACACATGATCAACTGATAATTTTTTGAAGACTTGAAGATTTTTTGAAGATTTCGGTCAAGTTTTGAAGACGTACGTAAAAATGTGATTGTTTTTTTTTCCTAAAAATGTAATCGCACATAATGAGAATAATAATTGGTACCAAATGTTATTAAACCCTGAGTTATTGCCATTTTTATTTAAACTTTTCTCCTATAAAACAATTTAATTAAATATCTTTTTTTGGGACGAGTATTTAGATAAGATTGTTTATTTAAGAAGCAAATTAAATGTTGCCTTTTATATTATAAATAAAATAAACAGCTACCTTTAACATTTACAGAAATGAACATTTACCGATCCACCTAATATGTCATTTTAATGGCAACACTTTTTTGACGTATGTTGGAATCTAATTAGGTTTTTTAGTTTAGGTTGTAACCGTACTCAGCCTTTAATCCCATAAAGGAATGTCATAATTTTTGCTTTTAGCAGAAAATTATTTATTTTCAGTGTTGCCGGGTCATTCAGTGTCTTCCCGTGGATGTCGTAAGAGGCGACTATGGGAATAAAGGCTGGTAGTACTATTAGGCGATGGACTTGCAACCTGTCATTAATACAATGAGAAATCTCTTAGCCTAATTGTGCAAAATGTGGTTACAGAATTATCAACAAGTTTTTATAGTTTGTTGGTAATTCTGTAGCTCTGCCTACCCCTCTCTGGGAACGAAGGCGTGGGTTTATGTACGTAGGTAGGTATGTAAGAAAACGTAGTGTGTCTTCCTACGAAGAATACTTAATATAACAGTCAAATAACACCATTGACTCCTGTAAAAGCATATTGCGAAATTAATTTTATCCCCATGGAATTTCAATTAGATTTATGTAGCGTTTTGCCGTTCGCACTTCACTTCTTTTTATAATTTTTATTATGTTTTATCAAAACGGCTCGCTTCTCTCTGAATGGCTTCGGCACCCCCTATATTTGACTGAGGGTCCTACCCCCCCAAGCGCCTATTGGGAGGTGTCTGTTGTCGTGTTAATGTTGTACCTATAGTGTCAGATTAGTTTGTAGTTTATTTCGTGATTAAAATATTGCCTATTGGGAGTTTATTGTACGTATGCTATGAATAGAACTACATAGTTGGCTTTTGAGACACATTCTATAAGCTTGTAGTTATTCAGAACACCTTTTGAAGAAGGCCCTAAGGTAAAAGCTCCTATTATGGACAGTGCTCCAGTTATGAACAATTCTATAAATATAAGTCTCTGAGATTGATAATGCTTTTAGTGCTACAATTAGATTTTATTAAATTATTCGGGATTACTACTATTAGAATAAAATGTTTAGTATTGATATGTTTTCATTTAAAAAAATGATAATGTTCATCACTGGAGCCTTGTCCATAATAGGTGCTTTTACCTTAGTTGTTGATTAGATGTAGTGTTTCAGACCAAGACATGTTCATGCCACAAACAAATACTTAGGCCCGTATTAATAAACTAATCTCAACTCTAATGCTCGTCTCGAGATGTGTCAAAAATGACAGTGTTCTATGGTTTGACGTTTACTTTGACGTATCTTGTCGCGCATCTCAGCCAAGATGAGTTATTAATACAGGCCTTTAGTACTGCTAACATACCGAGAAACTCAGTCTGTTTGAACATATTCATTTGTACGTGTATTCTGCCTTCGGTGATCGATTATAGCAAGGGAGCCCACGACACTAAACCTAGTTTCATAACGGCATGTTTAATAATGCTTCAAGTTACAATTGTACAGGTCTAAACTGGCAACACTGCTCAAATGACTGGTTGTCATTGGTCGAGGTTGTGTCAAATCTTAAACTTGTAACCTTAAAATTGTAATTTGTAGCTTTATAAAACAGGCCCCAGGGGCAAGTTTTATAAAGCTACAAGTTAAAATTTTACAGGTCTAAACTAGCAACACTGCTCAAATGGCTGGTCTTCATTGGTCGAGATTGTCAAATGGAAACGTAAATTGTAATTTGTAGCTTTATAAAGCAGACCCTTATGATAAATATTATGACGGAATGCGTCATACTCGGTCGATAAGCAGATACTGATAACTTATACTGAGCAAGCAAAAACCGATCTTAAGGTGGTCAACATACACACACAACTACAACTACAGACACTTGAATGACAACTGCTTTCATAAGCAATTGTCACTCAGGTGTGTGTCATATTTATAACCATATGTACCTATAGTCACTTACCTTATTTATTACTTACTTACCTAAATAGAGACTCCTGCCTGCAGACAAACTGTAAAAACAGTTTTGCGGGAATATTGTTATATATTTACTTTTGTACCGTGCCTAATAATATAATTAATAAATAATAATAATAACCTTTTCATTCTGTGACTGTACGTATTATTTTGAATCTGTTACTTTATTTACTTACATGTTCATAAAATGTTATAAGACTGTGATTGTGTTTAATGACTTAGTGACTAATACTATCTCCCAGACTACGAGTAATACGTCTTGCCTAAGTAACACATTCAAAGCATTGTTAAGCTGTAACCCAAACCGCCTTAGGCAGCGACTGCGTCGAACACCTTTGGCTTAATTGAGTTGCTAACTCAGTCGGAACGCCCCAATCAGGCCTTAATACAGTTAAACCACTGTTTACTCTGAAACTGATCGTGTTGACGCATTAGACAGCCAAATTGCATTATTAATTGATGTATTATATTAGGTTCGCCAACATATATAGCAACATTAACTTAATTTTGAAATTATATGTCTAGGGAAGAGTGACAGGCTGTTAGGCAAACTCAGCTTGCGTAAAACAATCGCTTTTGTGCCGATGTGGCACAATAACACACTTAACAGCAGCTTAACAGTATACACGGTGCCTTTGACCTTGAGGCTTTAAATGCAACCATCGATTCTAGTCGCTAAACTGAACTACTTTTGTTCTGCAACATTAAAAAATAACTTAAATTTAGATAACTAACTGATGTTAAAGTTTGGTTGTAAAATCAGTGTATTACATCATGGCCATAAAAACACGATCTCATGGTACGGGGGCGACATTTCCTTAGTACGAGGGCTAAAGGAAAATGTAGAATTGGATGGCGTACATTGAAAATTACATTTAACTTCTATGAAAAAAATAAAATTTAAGTTGGACATATTTTTAACATCTTACAGAACAAAAGTAGTTCAGTTTCAGGAGTCGAAACGATCCATGCATTTAAATTAAAGCCCCAAGGTCAGAGGCACCCTGTATAGGTCAGTGTATAATTGACGAAAGAGATATACAGATCGAAAGTGAGTGGACGGGTCGGAAGGGGCCGCCCTAGGCGTACTTTTTCGAGTCAAATCGGTGAAATACTGGAAAAGGGCCGAATCTTAAGTACCCGAAACCGACACGTGCGTGCATGACACGATGTATGAATGTGGAAGAAGCGAAGCGAATGTGGAAAAAGTAATTGTCAAGATCGTAGCAAGGGGAAAGAAGTGGTCTCTGCCTACCCCTCTGGGAAACAGGCGAGATTTAATGTATGTATGTAACAGTATATGTACGAGGCTAAATCAAACATGACAAAGATAAAAACATAACAAAAAACAATTAAGGACTTAAATTCAAACCGCTAGGATATTTAACAATTAAACTGCTTCTTAAGAATATGGACTAAGCTATCTGTAAACAGTTTACTGGGGTACGTATCATAATGTATAAAGATCAAAATACATAATGGGTCATAATGCATAATGGTTCATAATATATAATGGAGATTTTTCTGAAACCGTAAACTTTACGAGGTTGTTATAAAATAAACCTAACCTAATCTAATGGGTTCTATATAATGACCTTTTAAACAATCCTGAAGCGGGTCTATATTGGCTTACATAAAATTCTTATACCTATTTTTTTGTTTTACTATGTACCGATTTGTATTCATAATAATCACTCTTCATAACTTTTTTCCTCATACTTTTTTGTTCATACTTTTTAAGTCATAATTATCGCAACTCATAATGCATTTTTTTAAGAAACTGTTACTTTTTGAGGATTTTTATAAATCTAACCTAACCTAACGTAACCTTTTCTACACGTAAGATATTTAAGAAATTTTGAAAAGTGGTCTGTTCCATGAATATTGGCGTTATGAATTCAGATGATTAATTTATGAGTTCCAATCTTTAGTATTAAAAATAATTATGAAGAGTATAAAGAGTGATCATTATGATGTAAAATGGTATGAGAAACATTTTCGGACTTTCGATAATAGGACTTAAAAAGTTATGTGAGTAGATACGCACCCTCCTGAAGCATACAGCTTCGGAAATAAAACCGTTATATATTATGAACCATTATGTATTATGACCCATTATGTATTTTGAACTTTATAAATCATGATACGTACCCGTTTATTGATCAGTCTCAGTTTAAAGAAACAACAATAATAAACTGAAATCACAAGTAGGTAACCGTGCATAACACGATACAATTGTTACACGAAATGTAACATTAAATTTATAAAGTTGTAACGACAACTTGACTTTGGGTTGCGTGCACTAAGAAAGAATGAAAACCAACCAAGAAAGGTTTTCTCTTAAGGTGCATTCCAATAATCTAGACCGTAGATAGAGATGCGACGTCTCGTTAAAATTTGACACATTTTGTACGTAGCAAATGTCAAAGGATGATGGTCAGTTTTGTATGGACACTGGCCTAAAAACCAATAATGACAAGCCATATGTCCTTTGAAAGATTTTTTCATATTCTACAACTTTTTGTATGGCTAGAAATCTTAAATCGCTGTGTGAAATATTTAAAAATCTGGAACATCGGGACGCCTACATAGACGACGTTAGAATAATTACTTGGAAAAACCGCGGTCTTTGCATGGCAATAACTTTTTTCACACAAAGATTTCGAACCACCTGTCATAGTAATAGTTTTACAACTTAGAATTACCTATTCGGGGACATATCGCTTGTCCTTATTGGTCATTAGGCCAATTAGCCCACCCTCCTTTTAACGAGACGTCACGGTTTTGAATGTACGTACCATTAGTTGACAAAAAAAATATTGTATAAATTTATTCGCTACTAGCTGTTGCGCGCGACTCCGTCCACGCAGATAAAGGTCGACATGCGTTGTCAAAAATGAAAAAGCTAGCCAAGTTGTATGCCCACGATGAATACAACCTCGCTCGGCTGTCAGTTTTCTTTGTCTAAAAATGATTTTGTCTATACTTTTCGACCTTTAAAGTCAAGTTAACGCTGTCGCAGATGTGAATTGGAAATAAACATACTTAGGTACGTGTTATGTTGTATTTCTTACATTATTTATTTACACTGGTAAACATCTTCGCCTAAGTGTGCAAAATGTGGTTACAGAATTATCAAAAAGTTTTTATAGTTGTTGGAAATTCTGCAGCTCTGCCTACCCCACTCTGGGAATAAAGGCGTGAGTTTATGTATGTATGTTTTTATTTAGTTGTTTTTCATAAAATGTTATGAGATTGTGATTATGTTGTGTGTTATTCTAAGGTAAATATGTACGTGTATGTATGTGTTATGAATTCTTGTAACATGTAAGAAAAGTTACTTCCTTTGTATGAACGCGTATCCCAGGCACTTGTTAAATAGTTTCCCTATTTAAATCTATAATAAAGATCAGATACAAGTTTATGTTCAAATCGCGTGAAGCAGGTTGCGCGCAGCAGGGGCTCACAGGCATACCTATTTTTACATGACCGCCTAAAATAAGGAGTGTGATGTTTTCAGGGTTAGCGCGAGTGATAGAGATCACTTTTCACTTTTGACTATTTTATTCCCATACATTTTTCAATGACAACACATGTCGCCAGTGATCACCTAACGCTAGCGTTCGTGAACGATGGCAACTTGTCTAGCCCCACAGTTGTAACGAGTGATATATCACGTGACTACTTCATTCTCATACATTTTTCAATGACAACACATGTCGCCAGTGATCACCTAACGCTAGCGTTCGTGAACAATGGCAACTTGTCTAGCCCCACCGTTGTAATGAGTGATATATCACGTAACTTACGTCATTCCCATACATTTTTCAATGACAACACATGTCGCCAGTGATCACCTAACTCTAGCGTTCGTGAACAATGGCAACTTGTCTAGCCCCTCAGCATCGGTGCCCTAATCCTGACGCTCTTTTGTTCCGACTTAGTTTTGTAACAAGCACTAAGCTTTAGTTGCTGAACTCGTGTAAACCTAGATAACGAACGTAGTTAACATTACCACTTTAGTTCGCCGGCAAATACATAGTGTAAAATCAAATTTCACGTCGCATTGTACAACTTTAGGAATAGATTTACGATTGTTTTCTACGGTTAAGTAATTGACACGGTAGTTTTAATCACCCGATAAGAAACGTGATTTCGCATTCAAAGAATTCACTACAGTAAACACTAAGTTTTAATCGTAAAAGCATTTTGCTTTTGACATGTTATCATAACAGCAATTATTATGTATCATACGTCTTATTTGCTTCACTGTAATGGCGCCTGAGTTAAAACAGTATGATTTGGAAGTTTTAGAGCAAATCGATTTTGATCTTAGTTAGTTTAGTTTAGTTTATTTATTCATCAATGTCATATTACAATATTAATTGCATTGCATGTCAAAAAATACGAAATCACATTGAGAACTAATAATCAAAGAATACAAAAAAAAATATTATAACAACAACAATTACACATCTTCCATACCTTCCTGTGGAAGTCGTAAGAGACGACTAAGGGATTAAAGGCTTGTAGTATTTTTAGGCGATGGGCTTGCAACCTGTCACTAATATACACATGATATACATCTTAGCCTGTATGTGCAAAATGTGGTTACAGAATTAACAACTGGCTGTTAAAGTTGTTGGTAATTCTGTAGCTCTGCCTGCCCCACTCTGGGATGAAGGCGTGACGGTATGTATGTATGTATGTAACAATTACACATCTAATAAAATGGTCACTCGTCCGATGTCAATATAATGTACAAGAATTAATGAAGTCAACACAATAATAAAATCTATTTACATTTCCAGTTCCATATATTCATCCACGGAGTATAATGGATTATCCAATAAAGTTTCTCAGCTGATGTTTCAATGCTTCGTCGGATTGTACATTTTTAAGTTTGGCTTATATCGTATTGTCAACTTTCTCTTAGACACGCACTTATTTACGTGACAGAATGGCATGGCTATAACTGTGCAGGGTCCGTCCGGATCGCTACCACCATCTTATCAATTAACCTACCGCCAAACAGCAGTGTTCGCACTGTTGCGTTCCGGTTTGGGGATAAGACAGCCGGTGAAATGACCAGCATAGAGGCATTCCATCTTAGTCCTCAGGGTTGGCAACGCATTTGCAGTCTTAGGATTGCATTGCAGTCTTGTGAATGCGAATGTCTATGGGTCACAGTGTCCACTTACCATCAGGTGGCCTGTGTGCTCGTTTGTCTTCTCTTTGCCATAAAAAAAAACAGGTCCAATACGTTTTAGATTATACCAGCTAGAATAGGCGCAGTCCGCTTGGAGTGCGAACTTATGCGTCCTATTCACACGTCTTGAGCAGGACACGTTTTTTAACAGGTACTATTTGTCTCGGTTGACTAAGGGAATAAAGGCGTGTAGTACTGTTAGGCGGTGGGCTTGCAACCTGTCACTAATACACTGGTAAACATCCTAGCCTAAGGGCCTGTTTCACAATCGACAAGTAAATTTATCTGCCATATAAAGTTAGCTCTCTCTTTGTCTTTTTTCAAGTGAAAGAAAGAGAAAGGGCTAAATTTATCTGTCAAATACGCTTTACTTGCCGATTGTGAAACAGGCGGTTAGTGTGCTAAATGTGGTTACAGAATTATCAACAAGTTTTTAAAGTTGTTAGAAATTCTGTAGCTCTGCCTATCCCACTCAAGGTAGTGATTCTTTAAACAACGCCGATCGTGCGGACTGTCGAGTGATATCCAAGCGGCGAGATTAAGAAGTCCCATCAGTGCGAACAAAACACATTGTAGCGCGTGCATTTTCAATTAAGCAGCCTTATACGTTCGACCCATCGTGCTGCTAAATTGAAAATGCACGCGCTACAATGTGTTTTGTTCGCACTGATGGGACTACTTAATCTCGCCGCTTGGATATCACTCGACAGTCCGCACGACCGGCGTTGTTTACAGAATCACTACCCTGGGAATAAAGGCGCGAGTTTATGTATGTATGTATTTGTCTCATTCGCATTGAGCTCGGTGCCGTGTGCTCTTTACTCGTTCGCTCTTTCGCTCATACGATTAACAATTGCTACGGACCTAAAGGACCGAAGACCGATTAGTATCGTTTACGAGGTACTAGTTCCTTGGTCTTTTTTTGTTTTTTTTTATGGCATGGGGCAGGCACGCGAGCACACAGGCCACCTGATGGTAAGTGGGACCTGAGACCTATAGACATTTGAAATCACAAGACTACAATCCGAAGACTTCAAATGCTTTACGTAATACAAACTTTTTATAGGTAACATTCGTATTCCATCCTGTTTTTTTTTATGGCATAGAGAAGACAAACTAGCACACAGTCCACCTGATGGTAAGTGGAAACTGTGACCCATAGACATTCGCATTCACATGACTGCAATGCAATCCTAAGACTGCAAATGCGTTGCCAACCCTGAGGACTAAGACGGAATGCCTGTATGCTAGTCATTTCGCCGGTTGTCTTATCCCCAAACCGGAACGGGCGGTGGGTTAATGGATAAGATGTTGGTGGCGATCTGGACGGACCCTGCACAAGGTCTTACCACCACTAACCAAGCTAGAGACACAAGCCGATGCCAGGATCCTGGCGCGGCACACCTTCAGGTTACCGACGGTTTCTTCACCGCTGCTCCGTGCCACTAAACTATAAGGGAAGGAAGGGCCTACGCTTCACTGAGCCAGACCACACTCTACCCCCTTCGGTACCTTTACCATGAGTTACAATTACCGTACTTGCTAGCGAGTCGAATGCTCTGTCCCTCGCACTCTAAGAATACTTACGAGGTCTGCGATGGACAGAGCTTCGTTTCGCTAGCGAGTACGTTAATTGTAAGGCCGTGTTCAAACCAAACTGACTGTAAGCTGCCGAGTTTATTGTATTTCCATACTTATGTAACTTCTCGTTCACACCGAATCGACAATACGCGATTACAGCAAACAATACAGACAATGAGCCTGCTCACATTCGGCGGCTTACATTCAGTTTAGTTTGAACACGGCCTAACTCATGGTAAGGGTATTTACACTATCGGAATTATTTTAATAAATTCTTTAAACTCCTTTCTATACTTATAAACGTGGAATAAGCTTGGGATAGTTTATGCCTTGCTTTGTCACTTTCTATCAAATGCAAATTCATATAAAAACGTGTATGGTATGAGAACATACCACTACATCTTACCCAAAGTAATTAACGAACTCCCTAAAACCATACAAGGTTTATAAATCTACCTCCTCGTTACACCTCTCCAACCCCAAATCAATAAAACGTGTAAAAAAGTAATTTTCACTTCTCACGCTCTTAAAATGTTACTCTAGTCTCTGCACATCGGGACTAAAACTCTTTATTAATCTCTAGGGACTAAAGTAATATTGTTTTAATTTATTTTGGAAACTCCTAAACAGCCAATCACGGTGTTTGTGAATGGAGGATTATTGCCATTTTCAGTGATTGTGTATGGACCATTTTTTGAGCGTGGAAATAACCTCAAAATGATAACTGCAAAAATATAAAAAATAACGATTAATAAATAATGATTAATGACTACAAACATTAATCTATTTAATTATATTAAGGATAATTCATTTTATTATGCATGGTCCAATTAGTTATAAAATAGTTTTTAAGTTTGAATCTGTTGGCTAAATATGCAAGCATTTAAAGCGTCACTTTACAACAACAAAAAACCGCGGAACAATTTTGTAAGAAACTTTGTTATAATCAATATTATAATTTTGTACATGTAGAACGTCGTTTTTTTCCTCGCATTCAAAGTGAAAAGTAGAGTGTTTAACGCGAGACTAAACAACCATAATGACACTCGAAATATAGCCACCCGCGCTCCGCCTGGGTGGCAAACCATCTCGTGTCATTATGACTTGTTTTAGTCCCTCGTTGAACAATCTACTATTATTTCACGTAATAACTTGGATTACATCCTTTGATTGCCATATTCGTAAATAAGTGTACTTAAGTTAAGAATAAATAAACTTAGACCCGGTTTTTGTAAGAATCCGCTGGTATACAAATGGTGGCCCAAATCGTAGTTACTTCATATACTTAATGTAAGTATAACTTTTGAGACATGATTGAAATTTAATCTAGCGGTTTCTTTATAAAACCCAACTTCAATAGTAGCCTTTATACCGAACTCACTGACTACTCATAAGCCTTTGTGACTTTTGTAGTCTTTCTTTATTTAAAAACTCTGCGATTCATATAATATTAAGACCTTTTATAATAAAAAAAAAGTCTCAATCATCACTACATAGTATAAAACAAAGTCGCTTCCCGCTGTCTGTCTGTCCCTATGTATGCTTAGATCTTTAAAACTACGCAACGGATTTTGATGCGGTTTTTTTTAGTAGATAGAATGATTCAAGAGGAAGGTTTTTATGTATAATAAATTTTGTTTCATGTACGTGTGTTATAGAAAACTCAAATAAACCGAAGCGAAGCGAGGGCGGGTCGCTAGTTACACATAAGTTCAAAGCATGGCTTAAACTATTCCAAGCTTATCCCACGGTAGGATGTGACAGTGACGTTTCAATTATAATTAGTATATTCTATAGTAGATTACATACCATAACTACTTACGTTATCGCATTACAACATATTTAATTAAATTAATCACTGATAACAATTTCAAGATAACAATGAACAATAATTACTTTACTAATCAAAAGGATCGTATGTCTACCAGTACGTACTCAATTATTACAAGTTTTTATATAACTTGCAATGTTTGTATATTAGTTTGTTCTTTGGGTACAGTCAGTATAGATATTAGGATAGTAACATGCTCAAAATTATCTAGGCACAACGTATTTCTCTAATATTGTACGTCCGAAATAGATAAACTGTTGGAACTATTATAATCAGAGCCCGGAATTCTCGTAGAATTTTTGAGCTTTCATACTTCTCGTTTATCGATACTCATATTTTATCGATACTCATATTTTATCGATACAATATAGAACACAACGTATTAAAGAAGATTAAAAGTAGAGGTAAATCACAGGCGGTCTTATCGCTAAAGATTACTTTAAGATAACTTTTGAATAGTTAAAAATGTGAAACAGATATTTGTAATAAAAACAATCGATAGCATTTCTTGTTGCAATTTCTTTCGAAAGGCATATGAAATCCACAAACTATTTATAAGGAACCATAATAGGTATATTTATATTTTTATTCCTATTTAAAATTTCCTAAAAGTCATTATCGAAGAGATCGCTAAGTCGCGATAAGACTCCTGTTGTTTACATCTACTCGTAACCATATTTTAAATATTGTATCCTGTATTCATCTATCTTCTAAATATATAAAAGGAGAAACTGACTGACTGACTGACTGACATATCAACGCACAGCCTAAACGGCTAAACGTAGGCACTTGAAATTTGGAAGGGACGTAGCTTAGGTACCGTAGAGGTGCACTAAGAAAGGAATTCCCGAAATTCCCACGGGAACGGGAATTAGCGGGAAAATCCTTTTGTATGAAAAATCTAAACCGAAGCGAAACGAGGGCGGGTCGCAAGTCGACGTATATATGTGTATCGGAAGTCGATAGACGAGGTCCCTATGACAGCTCATAAATGCTGCGAGAATTCCAGGCTCTGATTATAATGCATGACATCTTATTATAATAATTACGCACGCAGTTTCACTACATAGTATAAAACAAAGTCGCTTCCCGCTGTCTGTCCCTATGTATGCTTAGATCTTAAAAACTACGCAACGGATTTTGATGCGGTTTTTTTTAGTAGATAGAGTGATTCAAGAGGAAGGTTTTTATGTATAATAAATTTTGTTTTATGAACGTGTGTTATAGAAAACTCAAATAAACCGAAGCGAAGCGAGGAGGGCGAGTCGCTAGTTGTCAATAAATGATTATCTTACCTTTTCTTTTTCTCGTGACAATAGTCGAGTGCAGATCATTTTGACCTCTTAAATTGCGTAGCTACTTCTGCTCCTGACTATTATTTTATCAAAACACATTGCAATGAACGTACCTACGTAGAATTTCGCCGCATGTTTTTTTTGCTAGTGACATGTCTAAACTAACCTTATCAACGTAATTATTAATTAACGTAACCCTTTGAACGCAAAGAACCACCAACATGGACGTGTACTGTAAGGTTTATTTCAATAGAACTTGCCAACAATGTAAACAAATCTTGTATTCAAAATGTCTTTAATTTCCATTCTACATCATCATATACTGCTAAATCCATGTGTTATATAATCAATTCTTTCCACATCATTATCCTAACCATTAAAATAATGAATTCGTGCTAGAATATGGATTTCGCATTGAATGTTTTGTTTAGGTACATTGTTGGCAATTTCTATTGAAACAAACGTGCGTATGACGCCATCGACCCATATATTCAAATTCAAATGATTTATTTCAGACCAAGTCCGTATATTGTTAGTACCTAACATCTAGAAACTTAAAAGCTAAGTTAGTAAAATACAAACTTATTTTAGTAGGTAAAGATATACACATACTGTCACGATTACTTGACGTAAGTACGTCAAAGTAGTCCTAACTAGTCGACGGATACTTTGATTATTAAGATCTGCCCCCGTACCACGACATGCCTCGTACCAAGCAACAGCGATGGTACTGATAACGATGAACACGCAGCACATGCACTACGTTAAAAATGGACAGTATGTAAGAAAATCAATTGTGAAGTAATTTTAATTATGTTTTAATTGATAATACTTGCAAACAATTGCTAAAGCAACGTATTATCGGCAGTTTTAAATGCCCGCATGCCGGTAACACACTGTATACATATACCTACTTTAATTATACGTTATGTATATCATAGCTCTAGTGATGTGTTGATAACCGGGGTAATTTGTCCCTTTACTCTCTCAACGTCGTATCCGATCGAATAGATAGATAGGAAAAGGACTCTTGTACCTAAAGAATGAAGACTACTTTCGTATCTAACTATTCGATCAGATAGGAGGTTGAGAAACGGGACGAATTGGTTTTCCTGATGAATGATTATTGGGTAATAGAGATGATAATAGATCAGTGAACTAGGATATTGCAGAACCTCTGGCGCATGCCCTGGGGTGTTATTCTCTCAAAAACAACGGACGATCGAATGGACGAGCGAAATCGCACCGGCGACTTTAAGTAGTCCCGTCAGAGCGAACAAAACACATTTTAGCGCGTGCATTTTCAATTAACCAGCCTTATACGTTCGATCCATCGGCAGAAACCATGCTGCTAAATTGAAATACACGCGCTAAAATGTGTTTTGTTCGCACTGACGGAACTAGAACTCGCCGCTTGGACATTCACTCGTCAGTCCGCCCGACCGTCGTTGTTGAGAGAATCACTACCTAGCCTGGCTAATGTTAATTACTAGTTAATTATATTTGTGCATCCAATTATGGCCCAATGATACAAATGACTGAGTCCCAATATAGGCACTTAATTAATGTTTGGTTCAGATGACGCCAACCACCTACGAGCTAAATCTGGGGTCGCCAAACTACGGCCCGCGGGCCAAGTAACGCCGGGCCCTTCTAATCCGAAAGCGGGAGAGCCCACGAGCCTACTTCCACAGCCATTCATCATTTAAGAATAAGAAGAAATACATTTATTCACCAACCATAAGACACACAAACATACAAATGATTCAACAAAACGTTGAAGGAAACTGGGATAGCACGCAAATGTGTCCTCGCGGCAAACGGACACTGGCTAGGCAAAATGCCGAAGTGTCAGACACCTAAAGCGCTGATTCGTTAAAAAAATTTGAATATCTTCTCGGATCTCAAAAAAACGCGACAAAACTTTTAGACAGCTAAGCCAGCGAACTACAGTGTATTATGGCCAGACCTAGGAATAGTAAGGGCAAAATTAAATGACAGCTAGGGATTGCCTATATCGATAAACTCAATTATCGATGCTTTTCCCATATATTAGTGATCGCTCCAAGTTTGGTTTGTAAAAATAAAATTTGATTGAAAGTATGCAATGAAACAAAATAGCAAAATAATTCTGATTATTCTTTATTTTAAAAGGGTTTTTTAAGCTTCACTCATCATCATCATATATTTTTTCCGTATTGTGAATTTCAGAATGACTGTCCCATTTACTATTGTTAAAATAAACGACTAGAATTTGTTAGGAGTAAAAACAATATGACGGTGATGATTGAAGGTTGTAAATCCTTTTAAAATAAAGAATAACCAGAATTATGTTGCTGTTTTGTTTAATTTGCATACTCTAAAAAATAAACTATTTATACAATCAAAACTTGGAGCGATCACTAGTGTATGGGAAAAGCAACGATAGTTAAGTTTATCGATAGGCAATCCCTAGCTGTCATTTAGTTTTGCCACGTTTATTCCTAGGTCTGATTATGGCGTATTGTGTAGTATGGTGTAATGTAGGTTTTTCACCTATTTCACGCGTCTCTATTCATCATTAATATACGCCGCACTCAAGCGGGCAGTTTGGGGGCAAGGTAAGGTTTACAAATAAAAACTTAACTTATGAGTAGGTATTATAATGTAAGTACTTAGTATTTGTAACATAGTTAATTAGTTACCCGTTATCATTTATTAATCTTTAATGTGTAAATACTCTTTGAAGTGATAACTGATAGCCCATTTAAGTGGGCACTTAAAAAAAACATATAAATAGCAGACATGCGTCATTATGACTGTCGTTTATACTTATATTTGTTGGTGCAGTGGTTTGATGTTGAAAGATCGTTCTCCCTTTTAAAATTGTTATTTTCAAGCCGACGAAGAACATAATATATGTACGCATAATATACCTTCTTAAGTAAAAGTTAAATCGGAGAAATACTGGAAAAGGGACGGAGAAAAACTCGTTTATAGGTAATCGTAATTATATCATAGTACGTAAAATTTTTCAGATATATAGATCGAAGATCGAAAGTGAGTGGTCGGAAGGGGCCGCCCTAGGCGTACTTTTTCGAGTCAAATCGGAGAAATACTGGAAAAGGGCCGAATCTTAAGTACCCGAAACCGACGTGCGTGCATGACTCGATGTATGAATGTGGAAGAAGTGAAAGAAATTTGTCATTATCGTGGCAAGTGGAAAGAAGTGGTCTCTGCCTACCCCTCTGGGAAACAGGCGTGATTTAATGTATGTATGTATGTAAGTAAAATCAAATATACCACATACTATTCAATCTTATTTTTATTTAAAAATGAATGGATATAAAAAAAAACACTTAACTAACGTACAGCCTTAGTTGCCAAGATATTTGGAATTGCACATTACAAATACAAGGTACGAAATACTAAGTACAAATACTTTATTCTGACTTGAAAATTAATTGATTGATTTGTGAACCTTATCTATGGTTATGACATGCCACCAAACTGCCCGCTTGCATTGACTGCACGCGTATGCATCAACTATCATCAGTAGACCCCCTATCTTGTCGCATAAATATTGTTTTTCAGTAGAGTGTGAATGATTTTTTTATCGACCTTCTTGATATCGATGTTTATATAATGCAATTTAATTTTCGCCTTTTAAGTGTATATACTCAATTTCAATTAAAACTTTTTGTTTACAAATAAGTACATAACCTTATTGGCGTTACGAGAAGCGATAACCTTAGATAAATGATTTGCAATTGCATGTCACATTGACAGACACTATAACTTGCAGTTCTTTGGAATAGTGTTAGTTTAATTGTGGAATATATTTAATTGCTTCGTGTATACGTACATATTAATATGCTATAACTCGTAATGTATGAAAAGTCCAATTTTTTTTTGCGATTTCAGGGTTGGCCGCATAGTGAAAGTGGTTCAGTATGGCCACTTATTCACCCCGTTCAGGCTTTTCAGTGGGTCAGAAACTAATAAGTAGTACCTAGTGACACCTCTTTGAAATTATCAGTGACATACACTATCGAAATTTAGATAAAAAGTCGATAAAAAAAGCATTCACGCTCTAGTGAAAAGTAATGTCAGTGCGACAAGATAACGGGGTCTAATGATCAGCATCCTAGCGTGTGGTCTGTACGCTTTGCTCGTTCAACGGACCACCAGGGTCCGATTTTATAAAGCTACAAGTAACTTGTAATTCGTTTTATAAAACCCGCCCCTGAAAGTAACTCATGATTGATTGATTGATTTTTTTTATTGATAAATATAAATTTACACGTCATTTTACAGTACATAAGTAGTTATTAGAAATTTATACATTTGTTATTCATTATTTATAACTAACATTACAGTAGCTTTTAACTAACAATTGGTTTACCAAGTATTGACAATCATTGAGACACATATTGTAGCTCGATAACAGAAGTTAATCTTTATAGTAAGTGACAAAGTCATACACTACCAGTAGGTATTAAAAATATGCATATTTAATTCTTATACATTCTAAACGTCCGACTTCCCATCATAGTTAAGCCTAGAGTAGCGAGACATAATCAACACCAAGTGCATTCCTTATGCGTTATCAAGAAGCCCCCTGAAGAGCAAAACTACTTTAAAAAAAAAAGATGAAAGATGTTTATTCAGTAAGTAGGCCGCACGGGCACTTTTACACGTCAACAATCTACCAGCGCTTCGCAAGAGACCACTGCTGAGAAGAAACGCCGCAAGAAACTCAACAGCCAGTCGTTTTTTAATCATACAATTATAAAACTTAACCTAGCATTATACAAAACAATGAGTATAACATACAAATAAGAAGTAAATGAATTCACGCGTAATTGAGCAGGAAAAAGTGTCAAAACTCAGGATTTTCACCAGAACTAATTAGTACCTAGTAATAGAAAAATAAAAATTATAACACGACGACGGCCCACGCACTGGTCTAGTTGGTAGTGACCCTGCCTACGAAGCTAACAACGGTCCTGGGTTCAAATCCCGGTAAGGGCAGATATTAATGTGATGAGCGCGAATATTTGTTCCTGAGTCATGGATGTTTTCTATGTACTCGTATTTAAGTATATATTTCTCTATATAAGTAAGTATTTATATCGTTGTCTAGTACCCATAGTACAAGCCTAGAGCTTAGTTTGGGACTAGGTCAATTGGAGTGACATTGTCCCCTGGTATTTATAAAAAATAAACTTAACGGTGATGGTGCAAGGCAACTACAAAAAAAAGTTTCGATACATTCTTCGACAGAAACCGCGTCTCCTAGACTAGTTAACATACTAACTCTTAACTAATATACTAATGTATTACGAGGTAATAACTAGCCCTAGACCAGCCATGGAACCGAAGTCTTCGCCCGCACAAATATATATTAAGTGCAGTGTGACCCTTGAGTCAAAAACTTTCTTTCTTGAGACAAAATCATGGGATGGTCAGTTTTTTTTTAGGTATAAACATAGAAAGGTACTCCCCAGCTACATATGCTCTTATGCATTCGACTGAACCAACAAAAAAACTTGCGGAAGGTCAAAAAAATCGCCTGAATTCGTCCACTGCTTCATCCGCCGTCGAACATCGTCATCCACGTATTTTTTCGTGGGGAATTGAAAAAAATCACGCGGAACCAGGTCCGGGCTACAGGGAGGGTGTGGTAGCAGTTGCACTCGTGATTTGTTCAAAAAGTCCATGGTTCAGGCAGCCGTGGGGCTATTATGACATGGCTATGCAGTTCATTTTACGGTGAGCGTAGAGGACGGAGCTATATAGCAGTTACATAACTCTGTCCTTTTCTCTCAGCGTAAAATGAATTGCACAGTGACGTCATAGTAATCCCACAGGAGTGTCATCTTGATGAAAAATGATGCCCCGGGTTTAAAGACTGTACACGATAAAATCCGGCCATGCATGATCTGGTGTATTCTTTTAATGAATGCTAATTTTTAAGCAGCACTTTTTTGTAATAGTCGGTGGTTATGAAACTACATAATAAAAATACAATCATAATAAAATGTTAGAGCGTCTGTGTCGTAGACCCTTATATAATCCACAGTTCCTTATTTATTTTTTTGTACTCGATCTTCTGACAGTCTTTACCTAATTCTCCGTTTTAAAACATTTTATTATTTTTAATTATACAAGCCAAATTATACCTTATTAAATTATCTTACCACAATAGTAAAAACTTTCCTAATTATATTTAGATTAAGATAGTTCTGAGGTTTTTTAACTTCGGCGAATTTGACTTCTTGACAAATAAATGCCTCCCATACACAAACAACTTTCAGTGCTTGGAGTAAAAAGTCTTCCTGACTACTACAAATAGAAATGAGTTTCAAAAAGTATTTTTTTCGTAAGACGACCTTCTATTGTGGGTAAAACTGCTTGTAACAATATAAATACAGTTGTGGCGTAGAAGCAGGAAGCGAGTGAAGATTGTCTAAAAACGCTGTACAGGATGTTAAACTTCGAAGACGGTTATTATCGGCTTTAACGGTGAGCTCGTTTTACAATTTGTGGCTATACAATGGCTTTGTATTTTTAAGAGGACAAGCTCAATTGAAAATGTTTAAACTATACCTACACGTTACGTTACCAAAACTCTGAAGTTCAAAACAGATCTCCTTCCTTATGAATAAATTGTAAATTGAGAAATTGACTTACGCGAACTATACAGTGTGTAACATCCATAAGAACATACATTTTAAGTAACGATAACTTTAAGTGCAGTGTACCGTTTTAAAAAAAAATTTTTTTTTTTTAATTTGCAAATTAGGCAGTTTCTTAGTCTAAACTTTTGGCAGTCTTGTCAAAATGGTCAACGAAATTTAGGTAATTCACGGGGTCTATGGCTGGCTGTCATTCTGAAAACATCTGTCCAATTATTTAATTTATTGTAAATTATTTTATCGTTGATTTTGGTTCGCAAATCCAGGGCTTTTCTGAGGGTCAACTTGTAACATTAATGAAGAACTTGCATTGAATAAAATAACAGTGAAAAGATGGTTCCAAACGAGTTAGCGGTCAAGTTCACACCAAGCCGTTGAAGTTGATGCTCGCCATCTTCAAGGGGCACGACTATGACTGGAAGACTTCGAACACAGGACAGGATTCACCGTACAACGTTGCTTATAATAATAATAATAATAATAATAATAAGCCTTTTTATTTCCTTATCAGTTAAGTACAATTTCCTTATTACTAAGATGCGTATTAGTGTTTACCTTACTTTAGTTTTGTTAGTAGTAGTATTTTAAAAGTAAAAATTAATATGTATAATATTTATCTGATAGGAACCCCTTCTAGGGTGTAGGCCTCCTCCAATTCGTTCCAGATTTCTCTTTCCTTCGCCTTGTACATCCACTGTTTTCCTGCTACTGCCATACTATGTCGTCGCTCCAGCGCTTTTGTGGTCGTCCGCGGTTCCTCTTACCGCCAGGTCCCATCCATAGAGTCACCTCTCTAGTCCACCTCTTATCTTTGTAACGCGCTAAGTGTCCGGTCCATTTCCATTTTAATTTAAGGACATAGTTAAGGGCGTCAATTAATTTGGTTTTGTGCCTAATATGCTCACTTCTCACTTTGTCGATTTTTCTTAACTTAAGCATGCTCCTTTCCATAGCGCGTTGGGTGGTAGTGATTTTAGTTTTAGCTTTTTACGTGTGGCGCCAAGTTTGGCATCCGTAAGTAAGTGCTGGCAGAATATTTGTATCCATCACAATTTTTTTAAGACTTAGAGAGTAATCTCCTTTAAAAATTTCTTTCAACGACCAATATTTTTTCCAACTTATGTTTATACGTCGGTCTATTTCCTCTTCTGTGTTATTGTCGCTGAAAGTAATTTCTCTTCCCAAATAAATATAGCGCTCTACATATTCAAGTGGTGTTTGGCCAAGGGTAATAGGTTGTCGTTTACTATTCGTCATAATCTTGGTTTTTTCCTCATTCATCTTTAATCCTACTTTCACGCTCTCTTCACTTAGTGAGTTTATCATTCTCTCTAGGGTTTTACTCGTGGAGGCGAAAATAACGATATCATCAGCGAATCTGAGATGGTTTAGGTATTTGCCACGTATTTTGATTCCCTCTTGTTGCCATTTTAGTTTTGAGAATATATTTTCTAGTACGGCAATAAATAATTTAGGTGAGATCGGGTCTCCTTGCCTCACGCCTCTGCCTATAGGAATCGGTTCCCCTCTTGTTTCTAGTCTAACCGTACTTTTACAGTTATTATATAAGTCTCTTAGTACATTAGTATAATTCCGGTTGATTTGAGACTGATAGAGTGCTGCCCATATAGAGTTATGACAGATGGTGTCGAATGCCTTAGCGTAGTCGATGAATGCTATATATAGGGGTTGATTGAACTCCTTATGCTTTTCTATAATTTGTTGCATAACATGCATATGGTCTGTGGTTGAAAAGCCGGAACGAAATCCTGCTTGCTCTATCGGTTGGGCGTTATCAATTTTTGGGTTCATTCGACTTTGTAATATTGATGTAAACAGTTTGTAGATACTAGACAAGAGGCTGATTGGACGGTAGTTCGCAATATCTTGTGGATTTCCTTTTTTATATAATAAAATTATTTCTGAGCTTTTCCATTGTTCTGGTGCGTGGCCTGAATTTAATACCAGGTTGTATAACTTCGTCAGTATAGGAGCGAGTTGAGCTTTTCCTAGTTTCAGTGCTTCATTCGGGATACCGTCAGGACCAGGGCTCTTGTCTAGTTTTAGTTTCTTGATGTGCGTTAATAGCTCTGTAGTCTCAATAGGATTAATATTATCATCACCTTCAAGGACCGGTAGATCTATAGCTGGGCGACCATTATCTGTTTTTTCGTATAAGTGCTTGTAAAATTGTGTAGCGCAGTTTATAATATCTTGTCTTGTTTTTGTTTTTATGGATTGTGATTTTAAGCTTTGTATCCATGTTTGATTACTATCTAACTCTTTAAAAGCTCGTTTTGTACTTCTATAGCATTTTAAGTTTTTTGTAATGACATTTTGCCGGTAGTTGTGATAGTCTTTCCTTAATGATTTACTGGTTACTTTAAATAGTTTGCTGAGCTCTTGTTTCTCTTCTTTCGTCTTGTTTTTTCGTTTAATTAAGGCGGACCGTCTTTCCATGAAACGTTGCTTATACTATATTATATTATACTTGACATTGGCAAAATTACGTTAATATGTAGACGCCATTAAATAAATAAATAATAGGTAATTCATAAGGTAAGAGTGTCACTAAGAGTGAATTTTGAAATAAATCAAATGTAAGTGTTTTTTTAGCTATGTTACCATTGCATGCCGAATTAATTTAAATGAAAAATAACTGTTTCCTTTTAACTAGAAATACAAATAACGTTCATTAGGGCTTATACTTTCAGCTCTCAAAATATGTATATTATGTTCTTATGGAAGTCACACACTGTATACTGGTTAAGTATTATAATTTTTATCACCACATAATATATAAGTCCAGAGACCGCACAAATTTGCGACATTGTTCGCAATAGTGTGGACATGACTTCAAAATGAATTAAAATATTATTCAGTTAATTAATTTCTTACTTGACATATAATTTGATTCCTAGTCAATAAGTAGAACTAGAAAACTTCTTCGTCAGAAATAATAACTATAGCGTAATCCATGTAGTAGTTATTGGGTATTGTTACTAGTGTAAGTAATCGTGTCAGTTTAAAATCGTTATTTATTTATTGTATATAAATATTTACGAAAACGATACCTATTTTAAACACGAACGTAAAAGAAAGAAAAAACGACTGTCTGCCGAAAATGTAGAAAAAAATACTGACCGTTTGCCTTAATAAATATACTTTAACAAAATGTTGTACTTACTGACTAGCAATGAAATATATGTCAAGTAAGAAATTAATTAACTGAATAATATTTAAATTAATTTTGAAGTCATGTCCACACTATTGCGAACAATGTCGCAAATTTGTGCTGTCTCTGTATAACAAAATCGCTTCCCGCTGTCTGCCTGTCCCTATGCCTGCCTAAATCTTTAAAATTACACAACGGATTTTGATGCGGTTTTTTTATGACAGAGTGATTCAAGAGGAAGGATTTTATGTATAATAAATTCTGTTTAATGTACGGGTGTTGCAGAAAACTCACATAAACCGAAGCAAAGCGAGGGCGGGTAGCTAGAAAACAAATTTTTACAATATTTGTGACTGTTAAAGGGCATTGGGTAAATTTGTTTGAAGAATATTGTCATATTTTTTTTCAGCGGCCACGGATGATTTAAACTTACTTATTTAGAGTACCTCGGAATATACATAAATATATATAATTTATAGCGGGTAATAATATCGGAGCCGAGATATTTAAGATTTAAGTGTTCAGTTTTTGGTACTAAAAGTACGCCCAGGTAAGAATATTAAATATCTCGGCTCCGATGCACTTAAGAGTATTACATTACATAACAAAACATATTTATTATGAATTATTCTATCATGATTTACCACTTTTACTAATGGCCGCTCACCTTGATAATGTTTGACTTTTACAAATGACAACACTTTTACCCAAACCCCTTTCCGGTGGCGTTTCTTTTCAGCAGCTCCTTTAAGGAAAAGCTGCTGATAGAATCACGATTTACAAGTGCCATAGCCATATACGGCTGCTTGTGATAACAAATGTAATTTATACCATTCCCCCTATTAAAGGCTTATTTTATTCACTCAAAACAGTGAATAAAAAGCACTTTTACTCACTATTTTGGTGTTTGAATTTAGAACATAAAATACGCGATACAAACTCCTCCTCGAGATTTGATTGGTCGTCATTAACCACAAAGAGTTTAGCATTAAAAAAGTTTTGTGTTATTTGCTGTCATTAGTAGGTAAATTGGCGCCATAGGCTGTATGGACCGATGTCTTTTGCCTTTCTCTCTGTGAAAAATACAAGGAAAAATAAATTGGCGCCATTTTGAATACTGAAAGTTGTACGAACATAAAATTTAGTGTTTCTTAATAAATAAAACATTTGTTCCAATTTTAATGTGCATTTTAATTAATTTTACCTTCCATTTTTCGTCATTAAATATCTATTTTCGCTTAAATCTTTCTTTTTCTCGTAGTCATGGTATAAAGTTTAGTATGCAACTCTTGAATAAAACGGATTTATATCGAGGGCCATGTATCACTCGCGTCGCTCAGGATTCTAACACTTGAATCACTCGCTACGCTCGTGATTCAATCATCCTGAATCACTCCCTGCGGTCGTGATTCAGTCGTTAGTATCCTTCACTTGCTCGAGAGTCATCTATGGCCCTCGCATTAAATCCGTCTTTTATTCACTAGTTGCATAATATACTATTTTGGCCCCAAGTCGAAAGTCAGGGAATAACAATAAAAATAACCTCGGCTTTCGATTTGGTGAATTATGGAGCCAGCCGACATCCACCCCTTAAACTCAGGGGGACACATCGCTATCGAGTTTAAACACGTAACAGCGCCATCTAGCGAGACGTTGCGTACTAAAATAAATGACGAGGAAACAATATTTCGTCGTTCGGGCTTTCGTCTACATATACATGTGTTTTTAAGCATTGTAATCCGGCCCAGTGTGTTGGATTCGCGCACTGAGGGTTCCGTACAAATAGGAATAGGAATACTTTATTTGCAATAAACATTACTAATGAGGTGTTAACATTTTCAATTATTAGGTTTACATGTTTAACCATACTCGGTATGCAAAAATTACAGATTTTTTCTCTTAACGCAATAGACACTTATTATATATATCATATTTTTATTAGTAAGCCATTGGTGCAGTTGCTTTTTAAATTTTAAAGTATTCATTGTCTTCATCTCATTTGGTATTTTATTATATATTTTAAGACCCGTAGTTTCGGATCCTATTCAAACAAACAAACAATGAAATCTTTCCTCTTTATAATATCAGTGTAGATGAGTATTATTTGTGCATAATAAAATGAATATTTATTTTTATTTCAACCATATAATATTAATAAAGAAACGTAAACGTTTAACTTACCGCAACTGAAACTACTTTCCTATTTGTTATTAAGTAATCTTCATACACATACATACATTAAATGACGCCTGTTTCCCAGAGGGGTAGGCAGAGACCACTTCTTTCCACTTGCTACGATCTTGACAAAGGATGATGGTCAGTTTTATATGGACACTGGCCTAAAAACCAATAATGACAAGCCATATGTCCTTTGAAAGATTTTTTCATATTCTACAACTTTTTGTATGGCGGGAAATCTTAAATCGCTGTGTGAAATATTTAAAAATCTGGAACATCGGGACGCCTACATAGACGACGTTAGAATAATTACTTGGAAAAACCGCGGTCTTTGCATGGCAATAACTTTTTTCACACAAAGATTTCGAACCACCTGTCATAGTAATAGTTTTACAACTTAGAATTACCTATTCGGGGACATATCGCTTGTCCTTATTGGTCATTAGGCCTATTAGCCCACCCTCCTTTCTTTCTTCATAAGAGTTACTTAGATTAAATGCTTGTTTAGTGACGTGTTGTGATGTTGTCTTATTCTATTGCTATGGCAAAGAATGTGACAGCAGCTACGTTAATCAGGCATTAAATTTAATTGACAAACAATGCAACTTGTTCAGTTTCCTATTGCTCCGTAAAACCAATAACAAAGATTGATATACTCAGACTGCAAAATAAATAAGAGGCCGCTTCAAGAAATTGGATTGAAAAATTATTTCTTGTCTCATGATAGGGCTTCAGACTTTGAACGACATTTAATCGGGGCTAAAACCAAACGTTTCTATTTGATTTGCTGTACAATATTGAGTCTTTATTTAATGGACGGTTCATAATACATTGATGATACGCAAACACTCTTATAAGGCACGGTTTTTGAGGCACTTTAAGTGCTTTCTGAAACATAGTAATTAATGTTAAAGTCATTCTTCTGTTTAACTTTTTTATCAGTTTATTATTATACAGTTTTGAATTACCTTAAATCCTTAAGTTGGCTCATTTTACTTAAAGGAGACATGCCTTCATTTATATAAAGGAACAAAACTGCATTCAAAGATTTTGTTAAATTTTATTGTATCCCCCGGGATTCGAACCGGCTAAGAATTAAAAATGAAACACTCGCTATGATTAATGTTTAATTTTTTCGTGTTTATTTGGTTCTAAGACTAAGTGTATCTTAGAGCCATTTAATCCCGAACAATAAACCTATCAATTAGAAGAATAAAATAGCGAGTTTTCAATTTATAACTTTTTAGCTGGTTCGATTCCCGGGAGGGTCAAGAAAATTTTAGAAAATCTGTGAATGCTGTGTTTATCATGTACGTTTTACTCTATTGGTTTTCCAAATTAAAACATTAAACTAATATGGAATTTATGTCATATTTCAAATATCGAATGTCTACAGGATGTGTTAAAAGTACATGCAAGACGTCATTTACTTAAGTTTTTCACCTATAATTACGTAAGTAAAGTTTTTGGGAATTTAGTTTATTTATACACTTACTTAAAAATCTCATACCTATGTTTGTTTAGGCTTGCAACGAAATTGTTATTTAACTTTAGAGTTTTTAGTGTTTGCATTTTATTAACCAACAGAAGTGATGAGGCGGAGCCCCGCTTCTGGCTCTAGACGAGATGCATTCAGCGTTCATTGTCGTTATCCAAAATTGACGTAAGCTGTCAGACGGTCGCGTTGGGCGCTTAAGTCAATTCCACACATTTTGTTTGTTTTTCGAAAGTCGTTCACGTTAACGTTAGTTAGTAAGTTAACTTGTCTAGCCTCACGAACCCAATATGGTTGTGTTATAAAACTTATAAAGCATCCGTCATACTTAATACACATGTCAAAATGTGGTGGATGTTTTTTTTTTTTCTTATGGCATATTGGACAAACGTGCACACAGGCCACCTGATGGTAAGTGGAAACTGTGACCCATAGACATTCGCATTCACAAGACTGCAATGCAATCCCAAGACTGCAAATGCGTTGCCAACCCTGAGGACTAAGATGGAATGCCTCTATGCTAGTAATTTCACCGACTGTCTTATCCCCAAACCGGAACACAACAATGCGAACACTGCTGTTTGTTTTATCCAGATTTTGTCACTCGATAAACGTAGCCATATTAGGCCCCCGTATTTATGTATAACAATGTACTATTACGGGCTGATAGGGATAAATCCAGTGGAAAAAGTACATTTTAAATAGTAATGGCGATAAGGATACGTGACGTTTGATTGAGCTGTTCGTGATCTAGCTACTTGGCATTTGCCTACGGACGCTTAATAAATGATTAGGTTTTCAAACCACCTTTTCTATTTCCACTGCGCGAGGGTAGGTAGTTTTCTTAGCCTTTTGAATGCCTAGCAGTGAAAGTAATAGCACATATCTCTGACGCCCGGATCCCTTTGACTGCCATACATATCGTTGGTCATAATGTATTGTAGTCATACTTTTTTTTGTCATAACTTCTTTCAGGCTGAAGTTACAGTTTTTAATAAACGTTTATCGTGTAGATTAGTTAGGTTAGGTTAGGTTAGTTTTATAAAAATCCTGAAAAAATAACCGTGTCCTGAGAAAAATGCATTTTGACTTGCGAAAATTATGACTTGAAACACATGACTAAAAATAATTATGGCAGCCAATAGAGACTTCTCTGACGCCACAGTCGGGACGCATTTTTATAACCGGTCAAGAAACTTCTCCATACACTGTGCTGTTTTCAGCGGGCCTAGTAATAGCTGCGTAAACCGGGTGTCCTGCGGCTATGCCACATGAAGGGAAAGTACCTTAAATATGGTCCGTAGTTGACTCTGCTATTTAGTAACTTTATTTTATTTTTAAACTAGCGACCCGCCCTCGCTTCGGTTTATATCAGTTTTCTGTAACACCAGTACATAAAATAAAAGAATACGATACATTTAAACCTTCCTCTTGAATCCCTCTATCTATTAAAAAAAACCGCATCAAAATCCGTTGCGTAGTTTTAAAGATCTAAGCATACATAGGGACAGCGGGAAGCGACTTTGTTTTATACTATGTAGTGAAGTAAATATTATGGCATTCAAGGATTTAAAAAAAAACTTTTGTTTTTGCATGTATTTTACATACTAATAAATTTTCTAGTAACTTGAATGTATAATTTCACTTTGTTCCGTTATTTCTAAATACAATATTACTTGGAGGGAATTATTTCTTATCAGTTACCAAGGGGTAACTGGCATCATAAGAATACAGAATGTATTTTTTTCATATTTAGTCTGTTCGATTCCCAGGTAAGGCAAGAGGTTTTTCAAAAATCTTTGAATGCAGTCTTACTTACTTTTTAAAATAAAATTATGTCTTCATAAAACAAAATCCTCTATCTACAATATTTAAGGTACTTCCCATTCATGTTGCATAGCCGTGGGACGCTCTGTATATCGCGTGTCAAATGTGGATACAGCATCCGTCACTCTCGAACTTACTTATGTGTCAGAAGATGACGGATGCCTTATCCAAACTATGGCACGCGATAAACGCGGCCATGTTAGTAGCCCCAGAAGTCATTGGCAGTAATGGTCGCTAACCTAAAAGTGACCGGCGTCCAGTGTTGTCACATCTACCAACTTTTTGGTAGATCTACCTAATTTGCCTCCTGTCTACCTATCTACCACCCACGGCCCCAAATCTACCTAATTTTGATATTTTGCAAAATGTTATGATTGTAGACATTTTCCATGCGTGTAGTGTAACAAAATGTTACTTGCTATCAAATTTAGCCTGTCTTGTAATTTCAGCAATTAAAACGGAACGCGTTACGCTACTTATGTGTATAATCTGTGTTTGAGGGGACATAAAAAAAAATGAGAAGCTGTCTGTGACAGCTGACACTGGCACATAGCAAAGCATTTCACGGCATTTTAGGTAAGTTTGGTGTTAATTTTGAACATTACCTACGCATTTTTAATCATTAAAAACAGGGTGGTAGATCTACCTAATTTTCATTTCAAAATCTACCAATTTCTACTAATTTTTGGAGCCTGTTCTACTAATTTACCGAAATTAGATGTGACAACACTGCCGGCGTCGCTATTGCCTAACGCACTCGCAATCTCAATTGGGATTGTTCATATTTTTACAATTACTCCAATTCGAAAACCATTTCGAGGAATAGGGTTTTAAAGCCGGTCTGCATTATTAAGTTTTTGAAATATTTATCTCTATTGTTGATATTCAGACAAAAGTATATTTAACCTTTGTTTGACTTTCGTTTTCGGCTTGAAGCCCTGCTAGGCGAAAACAGCTTGAAATAGTATGTTTTAATACACTATTTATTACAATCACTATTTTTCATTGGATATCATTTAATTGTTGTAATTTATTAGAAAATGCCATCCCAAATTTAAAATAATCATGTCATCCATAAAATGTCTGCTAAATAAGTAAAGATATTAAATCAAAACTATTGGGTCAAATACAAAATTAATGAAATTGGTGTCTTAAAATTTCCTATTCTTTCGAATGAGAAAGTAAAAACTGGAGTTATTTTTTTTGGTCAATCCCAATTGGCTTCAAAGCTGAACAATTGTTTTCATTTTGTATGCAGACAAGCCTTCGATTTTTAAAATTAAAACAATTGCGAGTGCGTTAGGCAATAGCCCCTCCGGTTGCTATAAACAAAACTTGTGTTGAAGTTGACGCCAGTCTTGTGGCGTATGAAGTTAGACAGCGATTGCCGATGTTTGCCGTCTGTGCGACTAATTTCCGATGACATGATGGGCCGTGCTTTTTGATTTTCCATGTGGTTGCCGGGTTTGAATAGTGCCTCCTTGTCGTAAGAGGTGACTAGGTGGCGGATTCGACCAAACGAGAATAAGGTCTTATAGGGTAAATCAATTGATCATGAAACAATTTACGAGGACTTAAGGAGGGACAGGGAATATTGAAAGTTATGCTTTGTAAGAGACCTGGACATCTAACTTTATTTATTAAAATTTTGAAAAAGAAAATTGTATCCAGATAAAGACGTCTGTTCTTGAGTGAAAGAAAGTTAAAGTATTTTAATGAATCTTTTGAACTAAATATCAAAATGTTTACCGGTCTTGTAGCAGAGTGATTTCAATTTAAGTATTTGAGTGAATTTTACGAACTACTTTAATCTCGGTTTTGCTAATAAGTCGTTCTGTGTTCATGTCAATTGACTAATTTGACTTTCGGCTAATTAGGTATTTTAATCATACGGACCATTTATATTTCCAAACGTTTGGCTAGGGGCCATTTGCAACGTTAAAAGATGGCGGATGTGTAATTTGTTTTAGTTTTATTTTTTTGTGTATTTAGGTGTTCAAAGTTCTTTTCTGATAGTGATTTGTACTTTTTATGCCATTGTGTTGCACAGTGATTGAAAACTTGGACTTATTTCGCGTATCTGGCATCTTTCTTCTCGTTACAAGTGGACTCGAAGTGGTACATAGGTTAAAACTATCTTGACCTCAAAAACTACCGAACAACGTTGCCCCCAATCTTCCCAGAGAAGATTGGATTGTATTTTATTGCTATATTGATTTATACTTATATACACTTGACACTGGCGAAATCACTGTTTCGTGGAAACGCCATAGCCCGGCGGTAGTAGCTGTTGAAGTCGCCGCGGGGCAAAAAATAAAAAAAAAATAAAAAAAAAAACGTTTGGCTACTTGCTCATTTTAATTCTCAGCCGCCTTGCTAAATTGACTCTTTGCTGACTGTGTATTTTACTGTCATGTTATCTAGCTGAAATAGTCCTTTGGCGAAAAGGTAATTTTGAGAGTAACCCGTTTTAAGAGTTGTTGGTAAATCTGTAGCTCAGCCTACCCAGCTCTGGGAATGAAAGCGTGAGTTTAAGTATGTATGAGTTCACGATATAAGGAATAGAACGAATAGGTCGCGGGTTTTTCACTAGAGCTTTTTTGCGGGTGGTAGGACCTTGTGCAGGGTCCGTCCGGATCGCTACCACCATCTTATCCATTAACCTACCGCCTAACAGCAGTGTTCGCATTGTTGTGTTCCGGTTTGGGGATAAGACAGCCGGTGAAATGACTAGCATAGAGGCATTCAATCTTAGCCTCAGGGTTGGCAACGCATTTGCAGTCTTAGGATTGCATTGCAGTCTTGTGAATGTGAATGTCTATGGGTCACAGTTTCCACTTACCATCAGGTGGCCTGTGTGCTCGTTTGTCTACACGATGCCATAAAAAAAAAAAAAAAAAAAAAAAAAAAAACCCCTAAAAAGGTTTCTCTCCCCTGTCCACGACGTAGCTTCGGTCGCAGACCAAATTTTATTTCAGCAGGGTACCCTCCGTACCCTCAAGTCCAGGAATCCGGGGATTAAGAATTTTATGTTGCGGGAAAATCCTTATATGTATTGTCAGGCGGTAGGACTGTAGAGTCTCAGTCAAAACTCGCCCAGACTTGTTCCCTGATTCCGGGGAAAAGTATACATCAAAATGAAATAAGTAGAACTTGTTAGTTAACAGCAAAATATTATAAAGAAATATTAAAATCTTCTTCATCAATTAGTACATTACTATAGAGGCCGGGAAGTAGGGGGTTGCCGGCCGAGTGATATAGACAGGATAGTTACAAGGCTGGCAGCCCCTTTTCACGGCGAGGTGCTTTTCTCAAGCATATGCAATGAAATAAAAAATACATCACTCAAGTAAGTTGATATAATGTACACCCTAGGGAAGAAAAGTAATTGCATGTTAAAATAAAGTACCAGGAGCGCAGCGGTAATTAGGAGGCATAATAATATCAGGCATAGCGCAACATACAATTAGAGTGCAGGCGGTGCGGGCGGCGGGCGCACACGACACAGCGCGGAGGTCTCCCAAACGTTGATGCACTCCTAGTATTTAACGTTATATTATAACCTTTTCTCAAAAAAAAAAAAATTATTTAGCTATTCAGCCTGTTTTAAAACACAGCCGCCATGTTTACATCAAATTTAAAAAAAAAAAAACCCTGCCTAGGCCTTTCATTTTGTATGAAATCCCTTTACAGTTCTCTCGAGTTGTTCCGCCCGCAACGTGACACTTTGAAGCCAAAAATAACTAACATAACGCCAACATTTCATTGCATGTTTGAGAAGAATATTTTTACATCATTCAGATTGTTTACCATAATGACAACCTAATGTCACGAACCGGCCAACCTGCCAGCATTCAAATTTAAAGCCGCGCCAAAGGCCAGATAGCGACCAAAGAGTTAAGACTGCACCGAGCGTACGCCGGCTGTAACGCTGCTTTCTAATAAACGAAAGCATTTTATTGAAATTGGACGGTAGGTTTTTGTACTACTAATGAAAACAAAACTTATAGGGTATACCACATAGTTTAATAAGTATTCACCTTCGAGTTATCAACTTAACGAAAGAAAATGGCCACCGTTTTCCGTTTAGCTGACTACTCAAAGGGTAATGGTTATTAAAGCTTGTTACGTATACCATACATTGTGTGTTTTACTTGCACTACAAAGACGTATCGTCTTATTTCAAGGAAACTCTTTAGTTCATTAGAAAACACAATAATAGTAATGAGGGCGCCACTGGACGCACGGCGTTTGCTCGGTGCAGTCTTAACAAAAACCACAACGACATACGAGTATGTGTATGTACCTATGTGTATGATTTGCCGCCTGTCTGTGGCTAAACGTGGAAAGTTTAAACAACACGTTTATTTGATTTAAAGGCCCTCTACGTGTTGGTTTTGACTCCATCCACTTCAAAGGTTCCGGGACTTACATAGTCCCGTGATTGGTAAACAATTGAATAGACTTTATTGTTAGTGGCATAGGGGAGTTTAGTCATGATAGCTTAACAGACAGACAGAGTTACTTTCGTAATTATATTATCAAGTATGGATCGTATAAGCACAGTGTAAAGAGTAACTAACAGTGGGCCGACGCCTTTGATGTTTGCGTAAATGCCGACGCCGCACAAGGCCACACTAATTACCTAGGGTTGTCACAAACTACACAACTGCCCAAAAAAAGAGGGTAATGTTTTTAGGTTTAATGTATGTATGTAGGTATGTATAATATTCTTCAGACTCTCGAAAGTTCGTTTAACTAAATCAGGTCTGCTACAAGCTTGCACTCACAATTTGCATCTGAAATATAAATACAGCACTAATAAATATGTGTTTCCTCTATTCCATGGTTTTCCATACTATATAAGTAATAAATAACTTGATGATTTTAGATTCAAACACCCATACAATTTTGTATAAAGAAATTATGTTCACCATCTTGGATTTCAATATGGATGTCATTTTCGTAATCAGCACCACGAGGAACCTCGAAAATGACACCCATATCATTATATTTAAAAAAATACGTCCGCCATCTTGGATTCAAAAAATAATGTCATTTACGTAATCAGCACCCCAAAAAACAACACATCAAAATACAACACACGACACGCGGTAGCCCTGAAAGACATGTCCCGAGCTACTAACAATGGCGACGTATGCAGCTCGGGCTCGCCCTACCCGCCCCTCGCCCCTCACACCCCGCACGATTGCTTTGTCTAGACGGCTTCGTCGAACGACTGTATTGGTTTATAGACTGTGGTATAAGCATGTATGTATGTAACCACTTTATCGTAGGTACTATAGTAGTTTATGAAATGGTTGCATAATATTAAAACACGAGTGTGTGTTTAAGAACCGAGCCGCTAGGCGAGGTTTTTAATAGTATCACACGAGTGTTTTAATACTTAGTTATGTGCAGTTTCATACACTACTTTATCTACTCTCATACATTACAACAACACGTATTCAATGAATGGCGCCAAAGCCTAGCACATCACCGCGCATGCATTAAAGCGGGCGCTGTCACAGACAAGTAAAAATAGGAATGAAAACTTTTTGTAATGCTGTAAAAATGACGCGAACCGCATATGCGTTCCATTATAAAAAAAATAATTGATATGGAACCTCGTTGGTGACATTAACTTTTTGGATTAACTTGTATCGTAATGTTTGGGAAAAAAATTACTTTATGACATTATTTTGTTAGAGAAATAATGTCATAGTACTTATATTTTTTTAAATTTCGGTATTGTGTTTAAAAAGTATGCCAATATAAATTCGTTTTGAAGTTTATAATTCGAACTTTACGATATGAGAGTAGATAAAATCAATTACATTACACAAATATTAGTACTTAGTGAAATAAAATTAGGGCAAAGGCGAACTCAAAAAAAAAAATCTAAATATTTTTCAGTAAATTGGCCACATGAGGGCTCTTTTACACGTCGGTACAGTGCGATAGCGAAGATGCTTCGGGTTTGTACTTATCTTTCACTCACTCTCATACGATCTTATCAAGAGCCAGTGAGAGAGATGTACAAAACCGAAGCATGTACTAACTACTCACAGACTGTAATATGGAGTGAATCTACTAGCGCTTCGGACAAGACTATCATTGCGGAGGAGAAGCGCCGCAAGAAGCTCCAGCAGAAGGTCATTTATCCACTTACGGGATCTCTTCCAGTTAACCATAGTAGTTGTTAAACTGATTTGTTTGAAAAAAATGCACTTGGGTCTTTGTAAAATCCATTTATTACATTTAAATCCAAATCGACGACTCTTAAATATGATAAAACACATTTAATATTAAATAAGATTTATGTTGTCTATTTTTTATGGATACAGCGACACAACTCAAATTAAATTATTAAAAATATTTATCAACCATTACCCTGTCATATTAAAGTATACAACGGCGTTGAAACCATTGACGGATTAATCCGTCTCTGTCGAGAGAACAAAAAAGATGGGCATTGTGGTTTACAGTCGAGTTCATAAATGTGTTCACTTTCGTACCTTGTCACTTTAATCGCTATGACAATTCATATATGGCAGTTTAAACATGATATTAAAAAGACAAGGTACTCAAGTGTACATTGATCTCAACTGTACAGTCGAAGTCAAAAATACGTTTACACTTTAGTACCTTGTCTATTTAACATCATATTTAAACTGTCATATGAAATTGTCACAGCGATTAAAGTGACAAGGTAGGTACTAAAGTGTAAACATATTTATGACTTCGACTGTACAAAGGAATGATTCGTTTGTGTTGAAACCATTATGTTTTTAAATTGATTAACGTTATTTTTTTATTTCAAATCATTATAATTACAATTTCATGCATTTTGTTGAAAGTATATATTTTTAGTTTTGTATGAGAAGTGTCGCACAAGAGAAAAATGTATCGTTCGAAGTAATTTTACTGCCTTTTCGATAAGAAAATAACGTAATCAGCAATGTAAGTTAACAATGAAACATAATTGTTTTGTAGATACGCTAAAATAGCGATAAGCGTTTGCGTGAAAAATGTAACGAAACGTTCTAGTTTATGTTGTTATTTATTGGCGTAATTTTTTATTTCAATTAGCAAAAGTTAAGGAATATAGTAACATCATTATCTTATTCGTAAAAAAAACATTATGATTATAAATATATAAACAATGATCCCTTTAAATACAAACTCGTATTATATTCTTATTATTACTTTAAGTTGTAAATTTATTTATTTAAACGTGTAAAGACATTAGGTTATCTTAACTTTTTGACGTTATTTTCTGCATTTACAACGAGGGCGATTCATGACTATATTACATTATTATTAAATAGAGTTACAGAATTATCTTGGGTGTATTGCAAACATATTACAATACAATACAATACAATACAAAACACTTTATTGTACACCAAACAATAACATTAAAGAGATACTGCATTATTAAAAACAACACAGGTAAACAACAGGCGGTCTTATCGCTGATTAGCGATCTCTTCCAGACAACCTTACTAGGGATAAGGTGTCAAATTAAAATATTGCAAACATATTGTACATAGTAAAGGGCTCAATCGTTAACAATCCTTAAATTTTTCCTTTGTGTAACGAAGATTAGTCATAAAATCATATGCACTTTCGTTACACAAAGGAAAAACAGTGGAAGAAAGTTAACGTTGTCTCAATGAAATCCTTAAATATGTACAATATTTTTGCAATTCACCAATCTACAAGTTTTTATAGTAGTCGGTATCTGTAGCTCTGCCTACCCCACTCAGGGAATGAAGGCGTGAGTTTATTTATGTATTTTACATGTACAATTGTACACTCACCCAATTTGATTCATAGGCCACTATGGAACTATGTCAAAGTGACGTTTTAATTCAATTCTTAAGAAGTCTGTTACGATTTGAATCATTACGTCACTATGACATGGTTCCATAGTGGTCCTAGGTTTCAAATTGGTGGACTGTATAATAATAAACGTAAACTGTACATAACCATTGCTTGCTGTCCAATAGGAATACATTATTCTTTATACGATAATAATATAACAACTTTAACTGCCACACAGTGAAATCTATTTGCAGGACGCGGATTATATGTGGCGTTATCTATGAAACGGGACCTTATTATTAATGGCGCTTCTGACATTATTAACGATGCTCCAATGTAAATACAGCGTCGCGTGACGCAGTGCGGCGTAAGCGCCATCGAAAATAAGGTCCCTTTTCATAGATAACGCCGCATATTCGTCATTGTTAACATTGTAAAAGCATCCTGAAGCATTGGCTTGTAAATTGTAGATACTGGAAAACCACGTAACCAACAAATTTATTATAGAGCATAATAATCCTTAACACCTTAGAAAACAGGTGAATTTTGCTCCTGCTTTGCTCCTTCATGGGTAACTATGCTCCATAGGTGAAAATCTTAGCCTAAGTGTGCAAAATGTAGTTACAGAATTATCAACAAGTTTTTAGAGTTGTTGGTAATTCTGTAGCTCTGCCTACCTCACTCTGGGAATAAAGGCGTGAGTTTATGTATGTACCTATATGTAAGTATGCTCCATAGTGGATATTTCGTTTGTTACACTATTTCAATTATTTATTGCTTTTTCATAATGGTACAGCTTATTCTAATAAATAAGTAATAACAAAATGAACCCTGGAGGGCATAGCAACACTATAGTCTATACTTTTAGGCATTTAAAAAAATGTAAACAAAACAACCACGTGTTATAGTTCGTCAGCCAATAGAAGCAGACAGTGTTCTGCTTCTATTGGCTGACGTCAAAGTCGTCGTACGTCAAAGTTCGATAAAACAGTTTTGATTGGCTGTTTAACAATGTCAGGTGGTTTGGAATGTTTACATTTTTTTAAATACCTAAAAGTATAGACTATAGGAGAGAGGATGCATAAATTAATTAGTAGTATATTATGTATGTATTATAAACATTATTAATTATCGTAATGCGTCTTCTGTATATTCTTTTATTGTATAATATGCTTGGTTTACGAGCAATTGTTTCAGTTTATTAATAAATATTTTTTCCTTTTTTTCTTCTTTTATATTTTCAGATAATTTATTGTAAATGTTTATAGATATTATCAAAGGACCATCAGAAGTTAATTTAAGACGGGAACGTGGAAGTTGCAGGTTATTCTTATAGCGCAAATTATAAGTCAATTAGATGACATTTTTGCTTAAAAGAATCGATGTATACATCCAGCCACAAACTGAATGAACGCTATAGAATGATTTACAATACAGATTACCTCAATATAACCATGGAGCATAATTACGGGGGAGCAAAGTAGGCACATTTTACGGTACTTACCAGGTTTTGCAGTTTCAAAGACGATTTCACATTTCTTAGTAGCTTTGTTAGTTTTACAATCTATCAAGGAATTATTATTAGACCTGATTTTGAGCAATTTGACCGCTTACATATTTTTGTACATTTCACTTATTCTAGTATTATAATTTATAATATAATGTGAATGTAAAATGTGCGTTTTTTACCAAATTAATTTGTGCTTAAAGTTATTATGATGCTTAAATAAATAATATATTAATATACATACATGTTTTTTTAATATTGAGTAATTAATTATAGAAACACGTTATGTACACATTAATAAATTTTACTTATTGCATGTAAATGACGCAAACGCTTTACAATTATTAAACAATACTTATATACTTAACATTAATTATGACACAGACGTTTATTTACGTAACTAAAGTCAAGAGCAATGAAAACGGGTCACTATGTATTAAATTACCTGTTTTCAATGCTGAGTGTATTACACATTAAAACTGTAAAATCATAAATTTAACGCGTCCAGTGCCCGCACTGCTACGAGTGCTACGCTGTAGCCTGTAGCAGCATTTTTCCGCTACGCTACGTAGTGAAAATATGCTACGAACAGTGGTCCCGTCTATAGGGTAGTTGCCACTGAAGTTGTTATAAAAGAAAATTTGAGCGAATAGTTAGATCTGTTCGACAAATTCTATAATTACGCGAGCAATTTTTCCAGTAGCGTATTTCCCCATTACAGATTTTAAATTAAAAAAAAAACTTTATTTTTAGACAACTTTGATCCATAATTGGTTAGTAGCCTTCCAAATTTTAACCACACGCATTTATAACGTTGCATGATTGCCTATTTCAAATATTTATTTTACTGTCGACGGAGCTCCTTTTTCTGCGTGCTTTGGCCTCGTGCAAAAAGTAACATAACCTAAACAAATCGCTGATTAAATACAAAAGTGCCACAAAACAAAAACAGATATAGTTTGTTTTAAAACTTAAAGTATACAGTGTGTTACGCGGGTTATAATATGTTACTTTAGCAATTGTTTGCAAGTACTATCAATTAAAAAATAATTAAAATAACTTCACAATTAATTTTCTTAGATACTGTCCATTTTTAATGTAGTGCATGTGCTGCGTGTTCATCGTTATCAGTATCGCTGTTGCTTGGTACGAGGCATGTCGTGGTACGGGGGCAAATCATAATAATCAAAGTATCCGTCGACTGTCATTTACACCTTGTCAAATTGCTGTGCTTTACATTGCTGGCAATTAAAATTTTGTTAGAAAGTTAACAAAGCCTGAAAATTTGTTTATTAATTAAATTAATGCCTTAGTTACGTTACAGATATACGTTATTTTAACCTACTTTAAAAAAAGCCAGGGTGCTGGTAACACACTGTATAATGCAATAATAATAATATTATTATTAATATTCATAATGTTTATATAATGTCATCACGAAAATTCCTATTTAACCCATAGTTACGGCGACGATGTACAGTTGTGTAAAATTTATTGTAATTATTGTGGAGAATATATGATTAATCCTAACTAACGTCCACTCTAGACTTTTATTGGTTGTGTCTCTCGTAAAACTCGTAATGTATGAAAAGTCCAAAAATGTTTTTGAGATTTCAGGGTTGGCCGCATAGTGAAAGTGGTTCAGTATGGCCACTTATTCACCCCGTTCAGGCTTTTCAGTGGGTCAGAAACTAATAAGTAGTACCTATAGTGACACCTCTTTGAAATTATCAGTGACATACACTATCGACATTTAGATAGTCGATAAAAAAAGCATTCACGCTCTAGTGAAAAGTAATGTCAGTGCGACAAGATAACAGGGTCTATTTGTAACGCAATCACACTAGGCCCGCAGAACCCGTTGGCAATGGGCAGCATTACAACAATCAATTTGACTGATAATTTTCTTATCTGTGGTGGTGTGGTGGGAGCTGTAACGTTTATTTTTATTACGATAGTCAGTTAGTTATGAGTTTCAAATTTAGAATACGTTCCACAACCAACAGAATTTAAACAGGTCCCAATTCTAGAATCAATTGAAATTATGCCAGCCAGGTATGTTTTTAGTAGCTTAGCATGATAAGTTACAGATGCAATTTTTGCAAGCCACGTTTCATCTAGACCACACTAGTGTTTTAAAACGTCTCATTATGTATCAGTATCAGTTACATAAACTAGTATTTATGTACCCTTTATCTTTGATACATCACACGTGTGTTTTAACCCGACTGACGCAGCACAAAAGGAGGGTTATGTGTTTGATATGTATGTGTGTATTTATGTATGTATGTTCGTTCCTATTTCCCTTCTTTAGATACATGATACGTCATTAAATTCGTGTTGATGGCGCGAGTGCTACTGGGTATTAAAAAACATTTTCTATTGGATTTCATGTGTTTTGGTGCAGACCCACCGTACCACTAAACCGTACCACTGACCAAAATTAGTATCATAAATATGAGGTAGGTTTAGGTTTTGTTAGTTCTTCAGCAGGCCCCGAGGGCCAAACTACCCAGAAATAGGAGCTCTGCGACAGCAGAGCTCCGTCGACTCTATTAAATTCTATTTTAAAAGAAATAATTGGTCATAGTAACACCAGTGGTACGGTTTAGGGGTAGGGTGGGTCTGGAAGGACATATATCGACGACATTATCAAAAGTTACATTGGGGATTTTTAAAGCTTGTTTTTTCTTAGTTAATCTGTAAACACATAATTTGGTTTTGTTAAACTTGATGTACGATAATTCTGGCAACGTTTAGAAGTAAGCAACATACAAAAGGAACCAGCCAAGAAAGACAGTGGACAGGGGACAAGTGACAGTGTAGTGTAAACCGATCGGACAGTGGCGAGTCAAGTTGCCTTGCCAGTGGATCCAAATAGAATCGCTTTCTATTTTTCCACTCCACTATAGGTACTTGCCACTGTCCTTGATAGGATCATGCAGGTTATAGTCGTTGAAAATGAACCTTTTTTTCAAGACTCAAAATTAACAAAAACAAATCAATCTAAACCTTAAAAGCATATACGAGTCCTATCTGTAAATTAGGAAGATTCAATAAGATTAAATATCATTCTGTACTTGATGCAAAGGGGTTTGGGTAAAAGTGTTGTCATTTGTAAAAGTCATATATTTTCAAGGTGAGCGGCCATTAGTAAAAGTGTAAAGAATAATTCAAAATAAACATGTTTTATTATGTACTGTAATAGGTACTCTTAAGAGCATCGGAGCCGAGATATTTAATATTCTTACTTAGGCGTACTTTTAGTACCAAAAACTGAACACTTAAATCTTAAATATCTCGGCTCCGATATTATTAAACTCCATAAATTATGTAAGTATACTATCTATGTGTATTTCGAGGTCCTCTAAATAACTATGTAGAAATCATACGTGGCCGCTGAAAAAAAAAATGACAATATTCTTCAAACAAATTTAATTTACCCAATGCCCTTTAGTGATTCTTCCTAACGAACATTTCCGTTTCGTGACTTATGCTATGTTATTAGCGAAATACATCTCAAACATGTGCATGAGCGTGAAAAAACTCGCTGGAAAACAAACGTTTGCACTGTTCTACCTTCCTAAGCAAAAACGAAGTAACTAAGATAAACCTCCTGTAGTAATATCAACCTTATTGTTAACGATATAGAATTGAATCTGCTTTGGTGATTGAATTTAAGATACTGCTTATTGCCTTAGGGGGGCAGTGTTTACGCGCGCCATACGCCAAAAAATTGATTTGAACACTTTTACGGTTTATGACAACCTAGTACATATACCATTTAAAAATTACAGTAATAATGTGTTTTCACTCGCTATTAAACAGCAGCTTCTCAAATAAAACTCATGTAGCAATCACAACCTCATTACTAACGACGAGCGCTGGCCTAGTGGGTAGTGACCCTGCCTACGAAGCTAGCAGCCCTGGCTTCGAATCCCGGTAAGGGCAGATATTTGTGTGATGAGCGCGAATATTTGCTCCCGAGTCATGGATGTTTTCTAATGTATTTAAGTATATATTTCTCTATATAAGTATTTTTACCGTTGTCTAGTACCCATAGTACAAGCCTAGAGCTTAGTTTGGGACTAGGTCAATTGGGATTGACCAAAACAAATAACTCAAGGTTTTTACTTTCTAATTCGAAAGAATAGGAAATTTTAAGATACCGTTTTCATTCATTTTGTATTGGACCCAATAGTTCTGTTTAAATATCTTTATTTATTTAGCAGACATTTTAGGGATGACATGAGTATTTTAAATTTGGGATGGCATTTTCTAATAAACTACAACAATTAAATGATATCCAATGAAAAAAAGTGATTGTAATAGTGTATTAAAACATACTAGTAGAAACTGTTTTCGCCTACCCCGAAAGTTACACCTAGGACGGCTTCAAGCCGAAAACGAAAGTCAAACAAAGGTTAAGTAAATATATTATTTTTGTCAAAATATCCAAAATAAATAAATATTTCAAAAACTTAATAATGCAGAACGGCTTTAAAACCCTATTCCTCGAAATGGTTTTCGAACTGGAATAATTGTAAAAATATGAACAATCCCAATTTTGAGAATGAATGAGATTTTCCCCTTACATTTTTTTTTTAATTATTTATTTTATTTACTAAGCAATTGAACCTGAGTTACTGTTTATTGTCTGAGGAGAGCAGTATAACCCGGCAAGTTAGCGTGCGACCTTCCCACCCGTACTGCTTTGTACCGCAAGAAGGTCGCTCAGCAAGTTGTCGGACTAGCTTCGAATGACGTCATCCATGAAACACGCATGCAACGTTTTATAATATAAATAACTAACGACCCGCCCTCGCTTCACTTCGGTTTTTGTGTAACACCCGTATATAATACAGTATATATTATACATAAAAACATTCCTCTTGAATCACTCTATATTTTTAAAAAAACCGCATCAATATCCGTTGCGTACTTTTAAAGATCTAAGCATATATACGGACAGACAGCGGGAATCGACTTTGTTTTATTTTATATATATATATATATACTATGTAGTGAAGAGTAAACAAAACGGCTGACGCCACCGTCGAGAATTCGATATCTACAAGGTCAATGCGAATTGTTAGCTATTCTTCATTACGTTTGCGCAATCATAATTGAAATGTTGATTATCTTGAATAGGAAAGGAAGGTTACCTAAGCGATATTGTATGTAAGTATATAAACTCTTTTCGCCGAACTTTTTTGTCCGAATTATACTTGCTAACAAACTTTTCGCCGATGATTGAGTTTGACAACTGTTGCCAAATTATTGTATGACATCATTTCATTTGGTCGAATTATTTTAAAGTCGATTATTATAATGACATGCTAAAATATTATTACACGAATAATGTTTCGTCAGTGCAACAGTTCCCTTTGTTATATATATAACTAAAATCTCACACGTGACAGGGTCCAGTTAGGTGCAACGACGAGCGAAGCGAGGAGGAGTGTGTTAGGCTAACAGTGACCAAACAGCGACTAGAATCAACTTATTCAATATTTGTAAAAGACATTCCAAAACGCAAGTCCAGGGAAAAAATATAATACTTACTAAAAAGATAAATTAAAAAATGGCTTCGTAAAAAAAAAACCAAACATACAGTTGCTAATCGTGAGTTTGGGAAATAATACGATATCTTTTGATCATTCGGACACATGATCATTCGGCGAAATGAAATTCTGCAAATAATTGGTTGGGAAGGGACCTCTTCCAGTAGAATAAGTATTTCATTTTCAATGTGCCCGTACGGCCTACTTACTGAATAAATATCTTTTATCTTTTTTATCTTTTTATCAATTAGCATTTGTTAGACCGTAAGGCCAGCCAGTTCGGAGCAGACTCCTAACAGGTTCTGAACTCCTGGTAGCTTTAGCCTTAACGCCCTCATCTGAATGATTTTCAAATTAGAACATCTTCACGAATTCTTCTGGACTGACAAGTAAGGACAATGCAAGAGGCTAGAAAATAGAATAGAATTAAGTAAAGTGAACTAGTGATCTTGTTTAAGAAGTTAGTGAGCCTGGGTTCTGAGTCGTGAACAGAAATAACTTTTTTAAACTCTGAACCCTTGGTATAAATACTGCACATGGTAATACTGCACATAATACTTTGTGAATCTGTTGACATATTTATTTCCAAATTAAAATATGTTTAATTTGTCATTAATATCATTGGCAATGGCCAATGACAATCTGTTACAGGTAATTTTTTTTTTTTGCGGAAAATATCACGGCTTTACCATTATATTTCGAAAGAATAGGTAAGTTTAAGAGACCAATTTAATTAATTTTGTATTAGATCCAATAGCTTTGTTATAATATTTTTATTTATTTAGCAGACATTTTATGTATGAAATGATGATTTAAAATCTAGGTTGACATTTTCTAATAAGTTACAACAATTAAATAATATCTAACAATAAGAATAAAAAGTGATTATAGTAGTGTATCAAAACATACTATTTCGAGCGGTTTTCGCCTAACCCCTAAGATACACCTAGGGGGCTTCAAGCCGAAAACGAAGGTCAAACAAAGGTTAAATATACTTTTGTTGAAATATCCGACATAAATATATATTTTACGTAACGTAGGGATGTATTTTTTTTCTCGAAAAAAATTGCGTGTTTGTGAAGACAGTTTTTTGATTAAGGGATCCGTTTAAAGGGCTAATTTTTGTCGCTGACACGAGTGTCACAGATCCCATAGGGTCGAAGTGTACCTATCCGTAAAGACCGCCTCAAATAAGATAAGATAAAAAACAATGTCCTCGATTGGAGGTAAAAAAGATATGATTTTGAGTATGACTCCTAAATCGTGATTTCGTGACTTCCTAGAGAATCTTTATACAATTTAATTTATTATAACTTATTTCAAGTTTAATACGTGCTATTAAAATGTTTTCAACGTAACCTTGGTCATTGAATATTCCTTAATAAAGAAAGGTAAAGTGTATTCTTTTTCCAAAATGCAAAGTACCTAAGCAATTAGTCTCTTTGATTGCTTGATATTTTTAACACTAAATTAAATAAATAAATAAGTAACTACCAGAGGACGGTGACATTTATTGACCTAGTCACACACTAAGTTTTAGGCGTACTACGTGTACCAGACAATCGATAACTACCCACAAAAAAAACAAATACCAAAAAAATATCGATTCGAAATCGAATTCAAATCGGAATAAAATTATACCTGTACGGCGGTACGGAACCTTCGGTGCGCGAGTCCGTTTCGCAATTGACCGATTTTTCAATACCCACCGCCCATGTATGCCGTCGATCGATATGTTGACCTTTCTTGGAACCTAATTTGTAATGCTAGTTGGTATCTATTTTAGTGCGATCGTTAATCCAATTGCCTCATGGAAACCTCTTTTTATATTAACTAGCGACCTGCCCTCGCTTCGCTTCAGTTTTTGTGAGCATAGAAACCTTCCTCTTGAATCACTCTATATATTGATGACACCGCATTAAAATCCGTTGCGTGGTTTCAAAGATCCGGCCCCTATTTCACCATCCCGACAATGACAGGTGACAGGTGGCAGAGCGTACATACAGAGGGACAGACGAGGTAACACGAAACAGCGGGGGCCTCTTCCTGATTAATAGATTTTCGTATTTAAATATACTACTGCTTTTAACCCTTTCAACACTACACGAACTGACGGGTTAATCGGTCATATCCATAACCACGAGTTTTAACGCCAATGACGGATTAATCGGTCTAAGGTCACAACGCAAAAAAAAATCGCATTGCTTTTAATTTGCCATCTTTACATAGTAGAAAAAGAAGTCGCTTCCTGCCGTATGTCCCTCTGTATATACCCTTAGATCTATAAAACTGCAACCGATTTTAATGCGGTTTTTAATAGATAGTGATCTAAGAGGAAGGTTTTAGATGGTAAAAATGGCTCCTTAACTCAAAAAGTACGAAAAAAAAACAAAAAAAGAAAACATAATATATTTTTACAAAATCACTGGTTGATGTTATTTTTAAGTATTATGATAATAATAACACTGTCATCAATAGGAAGTTTACGAGTTAACCTCGAAATTCATTAAAATCGTATATTCTTGTATTGTAGAATACTTCAAAATGACATCTTAAACACCTCTCAATGACATTTAAGGACAGTCCAGTCAGTATTGACGGCACCAATTATAGTCAATTTTAGCTAACAGGCACCAGTAATGTATAAAGTTAATTCAAATTTAATACGGTCTTCTTTCTTTTTTTTTATGGCATAGAGAAGACAAACGAGCACACAGGCCGCCTGATGGTAAGTGGAAACTGTGACCCATAGACATTCGCATTCACAAGACTGCAATGCAATCCTAAGACTGCAAATGCGTTGCCAACCCTGAGGACTAAAATGGAATGCCTCTATGCTAGTCATTTCACCGGCTGTCTTATCCCCAAACCGGAACACAACAATGCGAACACTGTTGTTTGGCGGTAGGTCTTAAAGTAAAAATCCCACAAAACTGTAGATTGTTGCAAAACAAATGAATAACTTATGTCAATCGATTTGTATTAATCTTGTGTATCACTAAAGATATGACAGTAAACAAAATGCATTATGTCGGCCATCAGACGCCATATTGTAAAAGAGAAAAATGCATTTAAAAATTATGTTCTTCTTTAATCATTTTTCATTTTGCATGATCAAGGATTTATAACTCATAACGAGTTATAGTTGGTTAGCATCTGTTGGGCTTTCAGCAAGCTTTTAAGAACTTTTTTGTTATTAGGTTTCTGGTTTTACTTTAAGATATGTCCCTTAAAGGTCATTGAGAGGTGGTAGCACTATGAACTAACTCTACTTACGGCCTCGTAAAGTGCATCATTGATGCAGTTTGTGAGTCCGCTATCAGTGTAATATTTCATAATCATAACATAAAAACAAAATATATTTTGTTACACAGAATATGTATTGCCAGTACAAATAAGGCAAATAAGATTATTATTGCATGATACAATATAAGGCGCTGTTTTATAAAATATAAATTCTAATTATGTAGCTCAGAGTCAAGCTCTCCTAAAAAACAATAAAGTTTTATAATTACACTTAAAATATGTATATAGTCAAAAAAACTTTTAAACACATTTACAGTCAAATGTATTAATTAATTAATTTTCGACCAGGACAGAGTCATTACTCAGCTCAGCTCACTGGAACTTGACAGGTTTTAACAGCTTTATAATAACGCTTATAATACGGTTAGCCAAGTCGCAATTTATTTAAGCTAGTAACTGTTAAATGGTTCAAATATGTATATCAATTTCAATAAGACCGCATGATCTCTAATGTCAGTCGTATACACTTTTGATTCACGCAGTCATCGTAACATGCAGAATGCGACTTGTCTTTTAAACTAGTTACAATCTGAATACTTTACGAAATTACAGACTTTTTTTTTAAATCACCAAGTACTATTATACTGCCTGTATTCGATTTTTTACTAGCTAGCCGATTAAGCCTCTACACCAGAATACTATTTCTTAAGACCTTTTTAACTTCTATTATTTAACTAGGAACAACTTAAGTTTCTAGACAGCCAATATATTTTATCACAATCGTGTTGCATACAAAAAACGAATGGGCCCATAACCTGTTCGAAGAAAATTGACAAACAAGGACGCATTTATAAGAATAGCGTTCTTTGTCTAACATATGACCGCGCCTCTTAAGAAAGCCAATCACGCACATGTGCTGTAAAGAGCTATAATTAAAAGTCGTTATATACTACTTATGTATAAACTTGTATACGAATAATTGAGTATTAAAATGACATTTTGGCACATCACGGTCTACTCGACAAAGAACGTATTTACTTATAGATGAATTCTTGACTAGTTGATATCGTCCCTTTATTAGGAAAAGCACTCATGTTCCCTAAAGAACAAATACTACTTTCCTATCCAACTAATCGATCAGATACGAGGTTTAGAAAGTAAAGGGACGATATGTTACATATTATTTTCATGTACATTTCTTCATACTAGATAAGTATTAGGTATATCTTAATATTATGCAATTTAAGGCAAAACATGGGCAAGAGATTAAGGTTACAAATTTGTTAGTAAAATAGACAAAGGTAACCAATTTCAAATTACTTGCAAGGCATGCTGCCTTAGTTCCTAAAATTTTGACCGTCTAGTAACTTTAAGTGAAATTAAACTTCACTTCTTAATTTACTTATTACACCATTTAAGTTACAATAATTTATAATATTGCTATAGTAAAGTTGTAAACGGCTAGCGTCGTACAGGCCTTATCATCTAAAATGCTACGAGTCGTAGTAGCCTACGACACCGAAATTATAAGGAGAAATTATCACTAGATGGCGATAGGGAGACAAAGCTAAACAACATGTTCGCGCGTTTGGTTTGTTGCGCGCTTTCCCCGTTAACCCCTAGATGTCACCCTGGCAGCGCGTATTATTTGACTATTTGAGCGACTCAGTATCCAACGACATCTAGTGACTCCCGACAAAAGAACGATGAAAAAAACATATTATTGCTTCTAACAATTTAAATATTATTATGTACTAAAATTGTACAATATTTATAGGCACCTCATTTATTTATATTTTCACATGATTTAGGGGATACAATTTATAACAATTTTGATATCTATTCAAAATTGAAATTGGAACCATTGGATTCCAACTATACTCTGTTCTATTTAGTACGATGCCTGTGACAGCCCATATCAACACGTACTACACTTATTTCTTTGACTTTAGATAACATACTAAATCGGTACAAACCTAGCTTCGCCTTTTTAAATACTTTACTTGTAAGTACTTATAGTAAGTTATTGACATTAAAAAATACGTCTGTCACAAGGACCATCCTAAAGTGAACAGAGTATAAGGGCGAATTCCAAAAGTATTGTACATAGTTCAGGACTCAAAATAAGACGTTATTTTTTTCCATTTTTGGGCGCATTGTGTGGCAGATATATTATTGCATCGGCACAGTACAATAGTTTTGAAATTTACCCATAAGAGTAAGAAGGACAGAGATAGACTGTTACTGTTAAGACCTAAAGAACATCATACGGTATACATACATACGTACCGTCACGCTTTCATCCCAGAGCGGGATAGGCAGAGCTACAGAATTACCAACAACTGTAACAACTTGTGAATTCTACAACCACATTTTGCACAACAGGCTAAGATGTTTACCATGTGTGTAGTGACAGGTTGCAAGCCCATCGCCTAACAATACTACAAAAGCCTTTAATCCCTTAGTCGTCGTTTACGTTATAATAATCATATTTCGTTTCATTCTATAGTCTATACTATTAGGCATTTAAAAAAATGTAAACAAAACAACCACGTGATATAGTTCGTCAGCCAATAGAAGTAGACAGTGTTCTGCTTCTATTGGCTGCCGTCAAAGTCGTCGTACGTCAAAGTTCGATAAAACAGTTTTGATTGGTTGTTTAACAAAGTCACGTGATTTGGAATGTTTACAATTTTTTAAATACCTCAAAGTATAGACTATAGTAACGAAGAAGAAACCAGGTTTACAGAAAGAACCGATAGCAAGTAAATCCTGACACATTGCACAACCATGAAGTGTCTGAATATGGATAATGTTGACAGCAGTCAAACGTGTTATTACTATTTCACACGCAATCATTTTAACATTGTTTTACTCCTGTCAACAATGTCAATAGTCAGAAACTTTATGGACGTGCCTGTGTAAGTATGTAAGTGTCATATTATTTCATCACACACAAGTAACGTCACTACGTTTCTTTGTAACAAACAACCTTTGTCTTGTAAGAACAAGCGAAGGTATGCTCACTATGCTCAGTTACCGAACAGTTAAGTACATGAAAGTTTTTTAGAAACGACGATAGTTTTTTGGATCAACATGTGTTTTTAGTTTTTACTGTATGACGAATTTTTTTTTAATGAAAAGCTTTCGATTGTTTTACGGATAACACGTAACGATATAGTTTGATTGTTCAACATGCGTTAAATATTTAGTCTTTCCCTTGCAGCTGCTATTCAAAACACAAAATTATTATAGTATTAAACAATTGTGTATACTAACCAATTGTCCAATATAGATTACAATAGATATTTTCAAATACAAATGAATAGTTGCGAAATTGTGCAGTTGATAAAATTCAAAATTCAATATTCAAAATATTTATTCAGGAAATTCGCCGCAGGTGGGCTCTTTTCCCGGTCGTTTTTTTTTTTTTCTAATCCGTTATTTCCATTTGCAATCGGTCGCCAGACCATGAGCGTATATTGACAATGTGGCAAGGTGCGGCCAGCGCCACCCCTGCCAATCAGAAAACATGGCCTCTTTTCAACCTTCTGACCATTTTCGACGTGTCTAATAGTTCGGTAACTAGTGGGTTCATGTGCAGGGTAAGGCGTTTCTTGTGTTGTATTCTGTACCGCTCAATTTCAGATGCAACCGTTGGGATTTTGAGGTACTCATGAATCTCATTATTTGTAGTGAACCAGGGAGCATTGACTATAGCTCTAAGGATGGTCGGTTATTTGTCTTACAATTAAATATCAACCCAGGTCAAGGTCAAGGTGGTTTTTGGGGGGGGGGAAATTTTATTTTTGCTCTATTTAACCGATTGGTATTATTTAGACGTTTTATAAATGTCACACGCATATTTAATTTACAAGGCAAAATGAGATGTTTATTTTAAAAGAGCGTATGTGAAAAATTACGTCATTCGCTCCCCTCGTTTACGGCTTTAGATTGTAAATTTTCATGTTTCTTTAACAAACATATTAATGACCAGTGATCGTACTTTTTCCAGCATTTTTGTTGCGATGACGTCAAATGACACACGACAGCGACTGTCGTTGTTGTCGTTGAAATACAAACACTTTTTTTTTTTACTTAATCGGTTATTATAACATTTATTAGGTACCTACAGTAACCCAAAGTTCCTCAAATTTTTCGGAGGGTATGCTGACGATTTATTTTCGTAATTTTGATTGCCCTGTCGAACAACATCAACATTTATTGCAACTGTGTTACATTTTCTCATATAGCAAAGTGACTCTTCATTTCATTATGCATATTGTGTTGGGCTTTACATGTTCTGAGAATATTTTCTGTATTTCCGATTCGTATAAAACGCTATTATATTTTAATTTATCATGTTATTTAGCACTAAAGTACGATCACTGCATATTACCTACAACTTTGAAAACTTGTTGATAATTCTATAACCACATTTTGCATAAATAAACCATTTGATTTTCTTGTTAATAAGATTTTGTTCAGCGTTCAACTAACTTTACAGTTTTTTTAAATACCTAATTAAAGCAATCCTTTCTTTATACTCTGTTCTTAACAGTAACACTAATATCTGTAAAATAAATTAGCATTAAAAAAAATCTTTGATCACTTCTACTGAAGGTTTAAAAGATATGTATAGACACAGTATGGCATATATGCAGAAGAAATCATTGCAGTACAGTTGTCTCTTTCAGACACAGTGATTACATAATCTCTAAAGAAAGACAAAAAAGTGGCGACATAGAAACTTGTCTTACAAGGATTGTCAAGATGAACAGTTTAATACCAACTGCGGTAAAGTTTCACTCCCCGTAGTCCGATCTTTCTATTTTTGAATACATTTTAGATATTACGTATGAAAATCTATCCGTATATTTCAGTTACATGGAAAAAGAAACGGTAATGTATATAAAGCTAGTTTTAATAACTACAACATACTGTTTACATTATGAGAAACATTATCTCACGGAACTGAATATGCGGAAACAAATTGACCGCTACATGATTTAACCTCTCTTCACAATCCTCTTAAGAACATAGACGTTACAAGAAAAGAAATATAATTATTAGCTTTCGGTATCCCAGACCAATTTATAAGCATCAGTTATCATGAATGGATCAGTAATGTGACAATTTCACTAATCCGTCAGTACTGTTAAGAGAGTTTATAGTCAACTGCATTATTCCTTCTGAGAATGAAAGAGACACTGTATATATGGGGGTTTACGCAAAAAGTATACTTTAAAGAACATACTAGAAGGACTGGCAGGCAAAAAAGCAATTAAAAGAGTGATTAACGAATATGTGTGGTGTCATAAATAAAAGTTCTCTTTTATAAACTGTTTCAAATTGTGCGTTACGTACCCTGTGTTGGTAAAACACCTTCAGAAGTTCCGACATCCATCACTTTTTAATAAATTACAAAAACATTTGTATAAAATATTAATAAAAATCACGTTTACCTTCAAAAATGCTTGAATCAATCAGTTAATTGCTAATAAATCTTTATGGTACGTAGATAAGTATTTAAAAAAGGTTTAAAGTACACTTTTTTATAAAAATGCCCATAGCCACTGCTTGATACAATGATAAGAATGATTTATAAACTCACTTTAACAAATAATTCACTTAATTAATCTTAATACGAAATATTACTAAATGACATAGAATTTTGTTCAAATGCAAATCAGCACTTCAGAATGTACAAAATTCATCACTGCAGTTCTTTGGTAACTCAACTATACAAGTAAAATAGAGCACTGGGTCTAGTGTAGTTTTACGTACCGCTATACGGTGTCTACCCGAGTGAGAGCCTGAGGCAGCTTGCTGTACACAGCCTGAGGTTTACGTTTGAATGTGACATATGTGTATAGAAGACTTGCTAACACACTTATATTTAATCCTACAAAGTTGAGCCACGAGAACACATAATCCCCACCGATTACCATCCCGAGGTACGTAACTAAAATATTTTTAAGGCAGCCAATAATAGTAGTAGTTAAGGCACTGTTGTATTGTGTGCAGAGCATTACACTGTATGAAAGGATAAAGCCCATTACACACGACATTAGAAACTGGATCAAGAAGAGCATGTCGCACCAATGTGGATAATTTAAGGATTCTTCAATGTCGCCCATGTACCAGGCGACAAGAAAAGCTGGAACAATCATGAATAGAGCATTGTAGTACATCAGACCATACTTTCCAAGCTCTTTCGAATCTAGTTTCTTTTTCATGAAGACTCCATTGGCAGCTGTGAATCCATCGTTTAATAGGACCAATGTATATCCTGACCAGGAGAATGTCACATCATCCGCAGCAGCTAGAAGAGCACCGAAGACCATAGCGAATACGCTGCTTTGTACTGGCCAAGATGCTCTTATACCCAACACACATCTTTCACCAATCATCGTCATAAGGATACTGAAGCGACGTAGCGCAGTAAACATAGGTAAGCTCAGTTCTTTTGTACCTCCAAGGCCTGTAGCCATATTGCCGAGGTAGATTAGCGGCAGTGGCCAGATGCGGCGCGCGACACCCATATCTAGAAGCGGGAACTGCACCAGGCGGACCTTCCGGCCGATCCATAGCACTGTTATAGTCGCCAACATCTGACCAAGTCCCAAGAATTGGTATGATGGAAAAGCGTATGTCGTCAACACTGTCTTGTTCACTACGGTGATCATGAACGATGCCAGCGCGTAGAATGCTGCGCTCAACGCCCGATTCAGGAGCTGCGCCCGATCAGCCTCCGTCTCATCCGGTCCGTGTTCCGACATCGCGCCGCAACTAGTAATTATCAACTAACGCTTATTCATTGATTACGCTACGTCATAAACGCTTACCGATAGTCACGACTCCGGTCATAGCTGCGCGCTACTAGCACGAGCCACTTTCATGGCCATAGCTCTGTTATGGCGATAAATAAAATAATAAAACTAAAGCCTTGAAGCGGATTCGCGGCCGCGTATACACATACGTTTCCGATTATGACATTTGACGGTCGGTGACGTTGGTGACGTAAGGAAGTGTGGCTACAGCAGAATTTGTGTCAGATTTTACAGTAAGATTTAGTCAATGTTTTATCGTAAGGATGGTATACTTGAGGTTTCATATGGTTTAGGAAGTTTAGTGATGGCACAAAAAATGTCGCTATATACTAATAAAATTAATAAAATTTTCGAATCAGTGATGTATCTAAGGGATATAAGCTCATATAACAAAACCTTAGAACCCACAAGTTACTTAATATCGCAGTTGGAAGTTACGTTAACTCCATCGCTTTCTCAAGCATGAAAAAAGCATGGAAAAAAACACGGGTGCATTTTGATAAATAGAATATAAGTATTAAATTAAGACTGCGCCGAGCGTACGCCAGATGTACAGTGGCGCTCTCATTACTTTTATTGTGTTTTCTAATAAACTAGTATTTTCTTGAACTTGGATGAAATGATTTTGTACTACAAATGAAAACACAACTTATAGGGTATAACTTATAGTTTGTTTAATAACAATTCACCTTCGAGTTATTAACTTAACGGAAAAAAGTGGCCACCTTTTCCCGTTAAGCTGACTACTCAAAGAGTAATTGTTATTAAAGTTTGTTACGTATCCCATAAATTGTGTTTTTACTTACACTACAAAAACATTTCGTCTGATTCCAAGGAAATTCTTTAGTTAATTAGAAAACACAATAATAGTAGTGAGGGCGCCACTGGACGCTCGGCGTTTGCTCGGCGCAGTCTTAAGTATCTTACACGTTTTGATGAATATATTAAAATACTTGGATATTGAAAACAAATGTTAATAATATGACAAATTGTATGAAGAGTTACTTAAGACGATTGTGAAGCTGAAAATTTTAAAACAATATGCGATTTAGTCGAGTACAAACGTTTTTGGATATGTTTTTATTTTAATGTTGATATTTCTGAAAAAATGTAGGCCTGGATTTTATGGCCACCCTAGTTTGACCTGGATCTTTTTATTTATACCCTTTGAGATTAGCAAGCTGACCAAATCACATATAGCCTTTTACCAGACAAAGCTTCTCTCATTGAGTGCCCACCTTATTAAGGCGGCGTATCATAAATTATTCTGGTGAAAGGTTATGTTATGTTTATGTACCTACGTACACTCATGGACATAATTAGTGAGACGGGAAGAAGTAATAACAATTTTAAAACAAAAAGCACAACAAAATCGGCCTTGAAAATACGTATATGCGGAGTGAGATAGAAATTAGTGATGCCGTCTGTCTACGTCTTCTTTATTTATATATCCGTGGCTGGCGTGAAGACGTTGATATCTCGACATGCACGTTTTTTTTTTTATTTCTTTAAACGCTTCGTTATTTTTTTTTCTATATTGGTAATTTTTTTCATATTTTTATCTTAATTACTTTTTGACTTATGGCCATGGTTCATACATTGATAACTATACTTTTGGCAAGTTATTGTGGATAAAAAGACATATTACACATCACATTGTGTGTATAGATTTATAAATAATTTTATCAATTTACTCTCGATTACAGTAATAACGTACTTTTTTTAACATAACGACATATCAATCAAACAAATCAAATATATCGAGTTATCAACTAACGCACAGTAACTAAAACGAAGTGCGTAATGTGACATCTCAACTTGTACAACTTTCCATCGAGTTATCAAATTTCGTACAGCAACCAAAACTAAGTGCATAATGTGATATCTCAACTTATATTACTGCCCATCGATTTGTCTCGTCTCACATCTCAATGTGTACGACTATCCACCGAGTTATCAATTTAGGTACAGGTAATATATCTAAGTGCGTTATATGACATCTCAATTTGTACTACTGGCCACCAAGTTATCAACTTACGTAGAGTAAATCAAACAAGTGCATCATGTGATATCTCAACATGGAAACTTACGTCAAAGAATTATGAACCAACACAATAATACGATATCTCAACTTATGTTTTAAAAATATTTTAATTCTCCAGAATATCTTAAGATATTAACAGACAAATAATTAAAATCAGTACCTGAAACCTTGACGTGTATAGTTATCAATGTTTTTAATCAAGGGAACAAACCAGTATACTTGTATATTTTCAGATAATATTGTAATATCTGGGAAACAAAGTAAGAATATGTACAGTTGTCAATATTACTAATTCCAATAAAAGTGTTGTCTCTGTTTATTATCATAATATTAAAATAATTTCACTAATTTGTTAACAATTTAATCACTAATTTATCTTAACATTTAAAGGTGCGCTCAGCATTGTGTTGCGACACTAAACTTGTTAGTGCTGCAACGCTGGTATTCTGTGAAAACCAGATTGTGTGCGACAGCAACCGATATGTAACGCCTGTTGTTTTCAAGAACCCCCGCACTAAATGACATCATCCGCCGGTCTCCTGCCTCAATAAACTTGCCGGCCCTTTTAGACCCGACCGGCATTTGTAGATATGATGGCAAAATACCTGACAAAATGTCCTTGGTTCCGTGCAGAATATGGGACGGGTGCTAGTGTGAGATGCAACCTGAGTAGACATGCTAGCCCAGTCACATCTCCACCGGACCTCTAATAGGGCTGGTGCGGCAGCTGAACTAGCTGAAAGCTTAAAGGTTGGCCAATGTAGTGGTCTTGGCCAGTTGGTGGACTAGTAGAGAATGCCTTAAATATAAATAAGATATGTTCATTTCATTCGGCGTTGAGAAGGTGGCAGTTTCCTCGTTCAACGCATTAGTTTAACCATCCAGCGAGTAAATGCTGCCAGTATCTTTGAGGCCTTTCCTAGATATAAAAGATTTAAAATAGAATGAAGTTGTTAAAATGTAAGTTATAAATTGTAAATACGTATTTATCTTGTCATTAAAATAGATCGGCTTTTTATTAAATTGAATAGTGTTGAAGCTGGACTAAGCTTTCCCATCGGTCCTGTAGGAATTATCGAGCATATGGGAAACAAGCACGAAGTGGTCTTGAAACTTACATAAATCTAACTTCTCGGTTTTATAGGAGTTCGCCTGATTAGTGCTTCTGAGTTAACCCTACAATGCATACAGTGACAGATATGTCACAACCAGTTTAATCGTTAGTAGTTAAAAATAATGTAAAGGCAGCGACATCTTTTTTGTATAAAAGCAAACCTAGAGGGCACTATATAAGTGTAACACAGTAACAATCCACTAGATAGCATTGTATTTAAAATTACCAAGGGATTTATACAAATGTTGCTGTTCTCCGTGAAAAATGGATTTATTTCATTTACATATTGCAATAATAAAAAATCAAAAAATCAAAAATCAAAGAAAAAAATATTTTTATGTGTGAAAATCTTTGCGTAAGTATGCTGTAAATATTATATACTGTCAATGATAAAATCTATATGCCTATATACAGTTTTTTCCAAACGTTCCTGATCTGTCACACCATGCATCGACGGCGCGTGACGAAATGTTCCATATATGTCACTGCATGCAGTAATTTTTTGGATTTTTCATAAGTATATGAAATATTTTACTGTCACATAATGTGAAAAATGTGAAAATACTAAGAGAAATTTGTTTATCCAAATACAACAATTATTTCTAAAAGTTTAGAGTCTAATGAAGTATAAATTAAGAAATTGTTCCATAATAATACGTTAGTGTAACCCAAACCTTATATCATGGTGTGCCATAAAACGGTTTATTTACATAATAATATCATGCGAGAAATACTAATTAAAATGGTTTACATAATGGAAACTAATACTATTTCTTTAAGTTAAGAGTCTACTGAAGTTTAAATTAAAAATCTATTTCATAATTAAATATCAGTGTAACCGATACCTAATAGCATGGTGTACCACATATGGAACGGATTAAAAAAAGTTAATTTCTCCTGAAATATTACTTACTTATATATTTTTTCATTATTTTTGCTCTTAACTAAGCCCTAAATAAAACCACATATATTTTTTTCACACAAATAAAAAAACTCTGCATTGTAGGGTTAAATAGGTGATTTAACTTCTACTTTAAAGCGATCGTAGCTCGCTTCTAGGATTTTAGAAAGTTTTGGGGTTAATCAAATGTATATTGATGATGTTGAAAAGTACTTGTATTACAAATTACGTATTTGTTACAAATTAACAGAAGGACTAAGAATTTGGGTTACGAGACACTCTTTACGACTTTATTTGTTTTTTGTTTGTTGGTGTATTAATTATTATTTTCAATAAGTTAACCGTAACTGTAACACGCATATTGATAGTGGTTTTCCTATCGCTCGTTTTCTAATACTCAATTATAAAATGTACTGTCCCACCTCAGCAGTTACCTTTGTTTAGTGCAAAGCTAGATCTAAAGTTCGATTCGAATGTTGTATTTCGCTTTGGGTCGTCTGTATATGTGTGTCTATCCCTACATCCAAGTTTAATACGAGTAATACCAGACACTGGATATTATACATAAATGGACGTGTAGTAGGCGGGCACTTAATATTATTTTCATCACACTTGCTCGTAAATAGTGTCCTAACATGCTAGAAAAATCGACCGTAAATCCAAAATAATACCCGCGGGCCTTTTTTTACCATTACGCCCTATCGTGCGTAATAGCTTTTTTTTAAAAATATTATACGTGGCCTCAAACTATCACAATACGTTAGGACCCCAATTCTTGCAATATTTGCAAATAAAAACAGTAAACTGTGCCTAAGCTGACCCGGATATTGACGAGATAAACCCAGATTTGGAGGATGTAGAAGAGTAAAATTCCTGGAATGACTCCGAAAATTATATTATATGATGATTTTAGTTTCTTTAATTAAAAAAATATTAAAAAAACAGCTGTTTTATTTCTAATTTTTTTCTTACTAATACTGTGAATTTGTTGATAACTCGTCGCTCTCGTCGGTGAACCAGTTGATATGTCTATTATTATTAAAACTAGACATAATTCTTTAAATCACTCATTTTCACTTGAAAGATAATAAAAAGTTGTATTTAACAAAACTTTTGTGAAGTATAATAACATGAAATGGATTTTTCGCGATTTTTTTTCTTCCTCGAAACGTCAATTTTCCCCTCTTTGTATGGTGAGTACGTTGATAACTCGATGAGACGTAAGTTGATAAGTCTAATATTAATCAAACTAAGAGGAATCTCACAAAAATCTTCTAATCATTCAAAAGTATGCAGAAAATTATGGATAAATCAAGTTTTACATCAAAGTTACAATCAAACAGCGATTTACCAGAAAATGTCAAACCTTAAAATTGGCGCCCTGTAAAATTGCCGTTTTAGACATATCAACGTATTCACGCCAGGCACGGATATTTCCGTAGAAAATGCGTCTCTTTTACTCGTATTATTTTTTGTGTCCCGTCTAGGTAATACTTTGTCTACGGTTTATTCCACCAAACATTTTTTTATTTGGTTAAGTCACGTACTTTTGACGTTATCTTATATATAAGCGCGGTCATATTATTATTATTATTTATTTATACATTTAATTATTTTGTCTTCATGTACATTTTGAGGTTGTAACCTCTATTTAATACCGTATTTTTTTTATGAGTAGCACTTTCGGTGAAAACATAAATTAGACTGACAGATTTGTCATTATTTTTTTCAAACTATTTTTGACATTGAAAATAGTGATGTTTTGATAGATTTGAATGATAAGAGAGGTTTTCGACTCTGTCGCACCCAGCATAATAATATGATGCTGATGAAAATATATATTCAACCTTTTTAATAAACTACTTAATTAGAGGTAACATTATTCTCATCAATATTATGTAATCTTCTATCTAAAAACAATTACAGTCAGACATACTTGTTATTGTCATTGGCAGTTAGAACGAACGGGTTGGGTCCCGTTGGCCTAACTTGCATTTAGCCTTGGCGAGCAGAGCACCTTAGTTGTATTTTGTCCGGGAAGCAAAATGCCGCGGTCTGTAAAACGCCCTCATTGCTATTAGGCATAGTAAAGACGGAATGACTTGGCTGTAAAACGACTTAATGTCATAGAGTTTCAATAGGTAAATGGTCTGTATAATCTTCATGGCCAATATAGCAGAATGTCTGTAAAGTATAAGGCTATGTACTTAGTTAAATCGTAAAGTATAAAAAATGTCTAAGTAGCCATTTTGACCAGGTTATATAATGACAAATACATTATTTCGTTATCACCTACATAGTACTTCAAATTCTATTACAGGCCACTTACATTGATAATTAGGTAGATATTGATTTGACATGACACTGACAAGTAATTTCAATGCAACAGAATTTCTTGTGTGTGTTCACGTATTCTCTGTAAAAATGATTTTCGACTTGACCCCTTGTTCGAATTTACCCCAAAGCACCTTATACTTATTATTCATACAACGGCAACGTAGTCATGCTATTATGACGTTTCATCCTTTTGCTCATTTTGTAACTACGACATTAAAACAAACAATATTATATTGATTACATAGTCCTTAATACAATCAAGACCTTATACAATATTGATTTATTCGGCCTACTTGTGCATTTCCCGACCTCAACGTTTTGCAAAGTAAGACTTCCTGACACTAAGACCATTTTGTAACCATGGAATTATATAACCAAGTCATTTTGCATACTTGATCAGTGAACTATTGAGCCGTTTTGCTCACCAAGGCCAAATGCAAGTAAGGCCAACGGGACCGAACCCGAACGAACATATATTCTATAATCTGTGAGTCTGAATAGGAACCACGGATTTAGTAAGTGGAATGGTGGCTTACTGACAAAATCACGACAAGTAAAATTGAACTAAATTTGTTAAGGTAGATTTTGTAGTAATCAAGTGTACGAGCGGAAAAAGAGTTACTTGGTCTTAGTTTGTCCCTCTTAAACAAGTAAGTAGTTAGTAGGGTGACCACGAGCAATCATTAATATCATAATTCCCAATGTGAATCCGTTGACAGATTGAGTAACAATAGCCGCCATCTTGAACTTTTTAGTTATTCGACCGATTGTTTCCAAAATCGATAACTGGGGATCCAAAGAAATAAAGAGTCCCGGTGGCCATCTATGGTCTTCATCATCAGTTCCGCATCATCAAATCATACTTTTTGAATGCAAATGCTGGATCTGTTACTGAAAATACTAAAATCACTACTTTGTGACAATGAGACCACCTCTCGAGCATATACCCATTTAAACAAAAAAATAATTTTCAAAATCGGTCCACAATTGACTCGCGTAACAAAATTACAAAAAAAAACAACAATTAAGAACCTCCTACTTTTTTGAAGTCGGTTAAAAATTGTTTCGTTTACTGCCCCACCGAAAACCGGCTTAAAATTAATTTGTCCGTAAATTGCGATTCAAATATGGTCACCTTACTAGAAAGGGACGCAGTAAGCTTTAGTACATTTCTTTCGGCTCGCGTAATCGGTGTAGTGGAACAGACTTTTATTTACGTGACAGTAATGCCAGCCCAGTTAAAGCTTTGAGTTAAAGACAATACGATAACACGTCAATCAAAGGCAAATTTATACGGTTTTACTATCAATCTAAAACATCTGTAGTGTACAATAGAGGCCCTTGTCAACGTCCTTGCCACAGACTAACCAACGTAACATGCAACCAATGGTGCCAGGGCAACAAACAAAATTTATGTATTTACTTTTTGTTTTGTTGTTTATAAAATCATTGACTTAATATTCCGATCACAAAAAAAATACTTTATTTTTACATTCATAAAATAAATAATTTCATAATCAAATTCCGAAAACATTTTTTTTACACGCACGCATTCCAATCCGGCTGTTGTCAGACCACGAAGGACTTAGCAAGCGACATTTTGGTATTTTTTTCCGTGTATTGCCATGCCAGTCAACAGTATTTGTCTCAGATCACAAAGATCGTAAATCGCGGGTAGCTTAGCTTTGTTATAATTAGTTATAGATTTGCAATCATGTATATTTAGGGTGCGTGGAAAATTAAAATAGAGGTCGAACGCGCAGTGCTGGTTTACGTAGGCATCAGTTTCAGTGAGTGGTTTGGACGCGTAGTTCTCTGAAAGTGGTCGAGTCATTAAGTTTACAGTTATAAGGGCGTCAGTGTTTACGTGAGTGTGGTTTCAGGAGATGGCGATGCCGGAGCAGTTTTCGTTGCGGTGGAATGACTTCCACTCGAATCTTTCGCAGTCTTTTCACGCTTTGCTTGAAGGAGAAGACCTAGTAGACGTGACATTGGCGGCTGGCGGGCAGTATGTCCATGCTCATAAACTCATCTTGTCAGTATGCAGCCCTTATTTTAAGGAATTATTCAAGGTACGGACTATGACTCACTGGTTTTTGTTTCATTGTTTGGCCTGTGCCTTAGTTTATCTGCTTTAAAACAAATAATATTGTTTGTTTATGGTACTGATAAATACGCGCATTCGATATTTGAAATGGCGAATTGTTGTTGTATAATAAGTCTGTTATTTTTAGTTAAAATTATGAAATCAGGAACTTGGATGTAACTTTCCATTTAAGTTACCAAATATTAAATAACATGCTACATACCATTTTAAAATTAACTTCTGAATTGCCACATGATTGCATCTGGGTATTTTTGCTCTAGGAGGTCCGTTCACCTGCTTTCATTTAGGGTTATTTCTCCACAGATTATTCTACGATTCTCTTACTGCACGCATGAATGTATGCATATTAAAAATTCTACATAATGAAATACCATAATCACGAGTTGCCAGAAAATCTGCCTTTTACATTTAATTACTCCTATAAATGTTACAATCGATCTTATATTGTATAGCTTCAATGGCGCCCTATATTACCCATAGCGGATTATCGCAACATTTTGGAAAACTGCAACTATAGGCTAGAGCGTAGAACTCATAGAATTGGCTAACGGTGAATACGATTAGTACCCTGTGTTTATACTGGCTATAAAAAGATCAGAAAACAATGATACTCAATATACTTTGATCAATAGTAAGTAGTATTCCTGCTTCGGATAAAAAATTATGCGTAATCCTAATTTAAAGAAAATTTACAAATAGACTTCTACGGACTTCCCAACTAGGGCAAAAAATATATTATATAATGTGTTGTTTACAATAATTAGTGTTTACAACCTTTGAAAACTCATTCAGCTGTGAAATATTACATACATTTACACAACTACATGAGATAAATTGCTGTCATATCTTACATACATACATAAGCTTTGCAATGCCTTTATTCCCAGAGTGGGGTAGGCAGACCTACAGAATTACCAACAACTCTAAAAACCTGATATTTCTGTAACCACATTTTGCACAGTTAGGCTAAGATTTTTACCAGTGTATTACTGACAGATTGCAAGCCCATCGCCTAACAGTACTACCAGGCTTATTCCCTAAGTTGCCTCTTACGATATCCACGGTAAGACATGGAGTGGCACTATTCTAACTCAGCAGTCATATCTTTATAAATAAAAAACACTAATATCCGGTTATTCATGCTCTACTTACTTTATATTTTATCAAAATTCTAGGCAATTTAGTATCTGTCACTATTAAAAATATAAAATTGTGATAGGGAACCACACTGTAATAAATATTATAAATGAATTTGGGGGCTGGATAAGTAAAACTCTTTGTTTTAACAGTTAATTTTAATTAGAATCAATTACTAGACACATTTCACAGTCATCAGTGTTGAACTCTCAAATAGTCATTTTGGTAAAATTGAAAAGTAAAATGTGCATCAATTTCACTCTCATTCAAATGTCTATCTTGTGTCGGTCAACTAAACTCAAAAGTCACATTGATTAATGTCCAAAATTTTGGACACTGGGCATTACGAGGATATAGTTATGACCAGAGATGGGCAAAATAATCCCTAATATTTTATTCGCTGATAATTTATTCCTTGAATGATTTATTTGCGAATGATTTATTTGCCAATAAATTATCCGCGAATGATAGTAATAGCTCATGATAATGTGCAAACAACATCTTTCAGTTATGTTTAGTTATTATTTTTTTTGAAAAATGGAGCAGGTATTCCATGCAGGTAGATACGTAATAATTATTTGTGGCAATTCATTCAACGAATAAATTATTCGCAAATAAATTATTCGACGAATAATTTATTCGAATAAGAATAATCATCCTAGAATTTCATTCGTTATTCGCGAATAATTTGGTTATTCTTATTCGTTATTTGTCATTCGAATGAATTTTGCCCATCTCTGGTTATGACAGATGACAATGACAGATGATATTGCAGATTCCGCCCAAATAATGATATTAGACTTATAGCTTAATTGAGAGCAGGGGTATGCATTAGGGAATGCATCCCAGTAAATTTTTGTATGGGATTTACCGCGGTAACAATAAATTACCGGTAATTTCCATACTAAGAATTACCGGTTTGCATTCCCTAGTATGCATGAGGTATGGTACAGGGGTAAGGTATGATAAAGATAAAGAATAAAAATGGAATAAGTTTTTTATTTTTATTTACACAAGTATTAGGTCTGCTGCTTTATTGCACGTTGCACACAAACCTATTAATGTTTGTTTGTTTGTAACACTGTACCGTTTAATTAATGAATGTTTTTTTTTATATGACATGGTCAAAATCTAGTTGGAATGTATTAAAATAATTAAGAAATAGCGACTCCATGGATTCTAGACCCACGGTTTTCCAGTCCTGTACTCATCATATTCAAAAATTAATTTAAGCAAATTAAAAGATTCAATGTGGGATAGAGGCTATGTAAATATGGGTACACTACATAATACGGTATTTGACAAAAGTCAAATTAGTTTATTTTTATGAAACATCAAAAACGCTCCGTTACTATGGAATTTATAGGGATTACTATCTTGTGACGTCACAATCAAACAGCGTCCTTATTGTTGGATTTTATGAATTTAAAAATCATAAAATAGCAAACATAAATAAAATATAGATATTTTCCTAGTGTTTATAATGTTTATCTGTTGTTAATGAAAAAAACATTTTATTTCACTCTTGTCAAATACCCTATTGGGTTATTATTTGGGCGTTTGTTCCGTATCACTTTCGTGGTCACGTTTTTGTAGAAGTGGCTGCAGATTTCGATTTCGTTTCTTGTTAGATATCTAAGTTTACCGAACATCTAACAAATATCCAAACAACGGCAAAAATATGTCCACTAAAGTGAGGCGGTTGAAACGCTCGAATTAATCTAAATTACTAATTTTCATAATAATAATAATATTAATTTATTTATGCAGACAACTAGATCCACATTTTGTTAGTATTTTTCTTACTAGCGACCCGCCTTCGCTTCGCTTCGGTTTATATGAGTTTTCTGTAACACCAGTACATAAAATAAAAATATATTATACATATAAACCTTCCTCATAAATCCCTCTATCTATTAAAAAAAACCGCATCAAAATCCGTTGCGTAGTTTTTAAGATCTAAGCATACATAGGGACAGACAGCGGGAAGCGACTTTGTTTTATACTATGTAGTGATGACTAAGTTAGTATAGGTATATATTTAGTTAGCGACAATGTGTTCTTAACTAAGTGTTGCATCATTGAGCACTCATTCCTTACGGCTATCGTCCTCAGGAGACTGTTTGGGCTGCCACGTATTCTGGTCAATAGCGAAGCCATCTTTTTTCGCAAAACAGCAGTAAAGCCACTCGGGCTTCGGTAAATCATAATTCGGAACGCCATTTTTTGATACGAGGCTTAATTTTTTGTTATCTATACTAATATTATAAAGCTGAAGAGTTTGTTTGTTTGCTTGAACACGCTAATCTCAGGAACTACAGGTACGATTTGAAAAATTCTTCCAGTGTTATATAGCCCATTTCGAGTGAGGCTATACACGGTGTAACACGCGCGCATTCCAGACATTATTTTAAATTGTCGTATAATGTTTGCTAGATTCAGCTTGGTTTTTGAGATATTTGCGTTTTTTTTGTTTTTTTTTATGGCATAGAGAAGACAAACGAGCACACAGGCCGCAGCACAGGCACAGGTAAGTGGAAACTGTGACCCATAGACATTCGCATTCACAAGACTGCAATGCAATCCTAAGACTTCAAATGCGTTGCCAACCCTGAGGACTAAAATGGAATGCCTCTATGCTAGTCATTTCACCGGCTGTCTTATCCCCAAACCGGAACACAACAATGCGAACACTGTTGTTTGGCGGTAGGTTAATGGATAAGATGGTGGTAGCGATCCGGACGGACCCTGCATAAGGTCCTACCACCCGCAAACAAAAATTTGCGTTTATGTTTAAAAAAGTCGTAATGAAATCTCCAGTACAAAACACCTTACGATTGCGACGTTGCGAGCCCGCCACGTCTAAGTTGACTGTAAATTGACGTAAACGTTGCCAGCTTATCCTAAGGTGTTGATTTACTGGTGTAGGAAAAATAATCAATTTATTATGTATGAAAACATAACAAAAATTATAATCATATTTCGACCTGGGTTCATATAATCTTGTTTTGTTTCTTACGACCTTAGGAACACTGTTAAAATTATTCGGTTTTCTCGTGTTACACCGTGTACGAGTATAGTTATCATACTTATATAAACCGAAGCGAAGCGAGGGCGGGTCACTAGTCGCTTCTAAATCAAAACTAACCTAACCTACGTATGACAATTAAATTAAGCATTTAATCTTATATAGCTCCAGCGTAACATAGTATTCCGAAAACTGAAAATTCGGACGTGAATGTTCGGGAAAGAGTAGTTCGGAATTTTAAGGTGTAAATAGTATAAAACAAAGTCGCTTCCCGCTGTCTGTCTGTCCCTGTATAAGCTTAGATCTTTAAAACTACGCAACGGATTTTGATGCGGTTTTTATAATAGATAGAGTGATTCAAGAGGAAGGTTTTTGTGTATTATAAATTCTGTTTTATGTACGGGTGTTACAGAAAACTCACATAAACCGAAGCAAAGCGAGGGCGGGTCGCTAGTTTAGTATAAAACAAAGTCGCTTCCCGCCGTCTGTCCTGTATACGCTTGATCTTTTAAACTACGCAACAGATTTTAATGCGGTTTTCGTCAATAGATAGAGTGATTTAAGAGAACGGTTTTATATATAACTAGAGACCTGCCCTCGTTTCGCTTCGGTTTATGTGAGTATGATGTATAACCTAAAGCCTTCCTCGATCAATGGGCTACCTAACACTGAAATCATTTTTCTAATCGGACCAGTAGTTCCTGAGATTAGCGCGTTCAAGCAAACACACAAACAAATTCTTGATTGTGTACGGTGACGAGCGTTAATTTGTGACCCATTTCAAGAAAAATATGCTTGAAGTCGTCAATGTCATTAGAGATGTCAAGTCATTTGTAACTTTTAGGAAACTCAACGTTATTGTTGTAGAATGTCGGATTGACTTTGGACCTAAGGTGGGTACCAAATTTAATCTCGTGACCGTACAGTCAACCAATTTGAATCCTAGGCCACTATGGACTTTGTCAACGTGACGTTGTAAACCAAATCATAGGGAGTCTCTTACGTTTTGGTTGACAACGTCACTTTAACATAGTCCAAAGTGGCCTAGAAATCAAATTGGTTGACTGTACGTGTGTAACAGAAAACTGGCATAATGGAAGCGAAGGGCGAGTTGCTAGTTAAATAATAATAATAATATGTATTAAGGCAGGATGTTAGGTATGGGTACAGGATAAAGTTAAAATTACGCATATTTTTTTTTAAATAGGCAAACTGGCAAGCGAGACACCTGATTATTATCGTATATTTCTCGTATCGTATATATCGTATATCTATACATACATACATACATTAAATCACGCCTGTTTCCCAGAGGGGTAGGCAGAGACCACTTCTTTCCATTTGCTACGATCTTGACAAATTTATTTCGCTTCTTCCACATTCATACATCGAGTCATGCACGCACGTCGGTTTCGGGTACTGGTGAAACTTATATCTATAGTTCTATAATAATATTATAAAGAGGTAATGTTTGTGACGTTCTACTGAACCGATATTTAAAATTATTTTACCAATAGAAAGCCACGTTATTTGTGTGTAAACTAAATGTTAACCCAATTTGTTTTTTTTTCTCCAATGACGTAGGCACGGGAACGTCTATTTCTTAATTCTAGGAGCTACAGGGAAACAGATAAACATACAATCAAAATCATAACCCTCCTTTTTGCTTCGCTGTAATCGGCTAAGAATAGTTGTCTAATTACATTTACATGGTTCGTTAACTAATTGATTTGTCCAAATCGTTAATGTTACCTCAAAACAATTGTGATATTGTAACGAGTTTAAGTGCAGCAGTATTTGCAAATGATATAGTAATTAAATTATTGGTAATAAAATTAAAGTTGTAATTTGAACAGGTGACTTGTATAAATCTGCATAAATATACATATAATGGCCGTGTCCATCTTGGGCGAGCGTAAAAGACACATTAACGTCCAAGAGCGGGAAACATATTGTTGTAATGTTGCCGCCATTAGAACTTGCAAAAGATGTAAATAAAACCAAACGTACGATAATCACGTACTTTTATCACGTACTGCAATCTTCTAAATATATAAAAGGAGAAACTGACTGACATATCAACGCACAGCCTAAACGGCTAAACGTAGGCACTTGAAATTTGGAAGGGACGTAGCTTAGGTACCGTAGAGGTGCACTAAGAAAGGAAATCCCGAAATTCCCACGGGAACGGGAATACTCATATAAACCGAAGCGAAGCGAGGGCGGGTCGCTAGTTATTTATACACAAGATCATTATTTTCATATTTAGTTTATGGTGAAATATCTATTGATTATACGTTATTTTTAATAAAAACACGCTTTGTAAATATTTGAGGTTATGTGTCAAACAGTACTAATTTGTTTACATCGTTCACAAGTTCCATTGACGGCGACTTTAACTCACTCTTACAAACATGCCAATTATGTCAAAGAGTAAGTGAGATAGGAATTGGTAAACATGAATATAAGTAAATAAATATAGTACAGTCAAGGACTTTAATTGTTAAGCCACTATGGAACCCTGTCATAATGACAGCGTCAAACCATTATGAAAGAAATTACGCTAAAATTAATGATCAACGTTATGCGACAGGGTTCCATAGTGGCTTAACAATTAAAGTCCTTGACTGTACATTACTGCAGAGGCCGAGAAGTAACTCGTCCAGCAATCCCTGTTCCGGCCGAGGATTGTATAGTGCTTTTCTCAAGCAATGTGAGGAAATATTAAAATTAAAATATCTACCAGGTAATCAAGTAAATAACAGTTTCGTTTGCCGCTTTATTATTTTTTAAGCATGCCATTTGAACAAGCTATTCGAGCACCTTGTTTAACGGCACATACCACCACCAAACCACCACCATAGATACTACCATAGATTTTACTACATTAGGTGGGTCTCTATTGAATGCCATAATTATTTTTAGTCATAATGTGTTTTAAGTCATAATTTTCGCAAGTCATAATGCATTTTTCTAAGGACACGGTTATTTTACCAGATTTTGTATAAAACTAACCTAACCTAACCTAACTAATCTACACGATAAACGTTTATTAAAAGCTGTAACTTCAGCCTGAAAGAAGTTATGACAAAAAAAAGTATGACTAACAATACATTATGACCAACCATATGTATGGCAGTCAAAGGGATCCGACATAGATACAAAAAAATAAGACACAGAGAAACAGTCCCAACTCAGCGTTCGCTAGCCGTAGAACCAGCACTGGTCTTCCGTTGGAAACCGCTTGGTGAAGAGACGGAAAGTGACACACTTAACACAAAATAACATAACATGAAAAACATCAAGGATCAAAATTACAATCATTTGTTCGAGATTATCTCGAACGACCATAAAAATTACACCCTGTTAAGGTTGGCAACACTAAGGAAACAGAAAACAAAAGGCTAGTCTATGGGAATGCAAACACAGCAAGCAAAGCAATATATGTTACGTAACAATAACAAACAATTGGTAGACTTTTAAGAAATCAAATAAAAACAATGTTTAGTTGGTTTTACATTTATGGTTTAATGTCGCGAGTATGGTTACAGAGACTAGTGTAGGTTGGCAGTATGATTTGTTTCCTTTGTTAGTTTAATGTTAGTAAGCACATTTAAAAAGTTAGAGCATCGGCCAATAATGGTTTTTCTTAGGTTTTTCAAAAGCGCCATAAACAAGAGACTGCTGGGTGCGACAGAGACGAAAACCTCTCTTAACTATTTAAAATATCAAACCTATCAAGACATCCCGACGTTTTTGTGTCAAATTATATTTAGAAAAAAAAAAGTAAAATTCAAGCACCAGTCAGGGTTCTCGCCCACTAGACCGAATTTCACGTTTGATATAATTATCATTACACCTAATATCATGACAGCTAAACTTATGTCCTTATAACTAGACCTAAAGTTATATACCCTAATGTTTACTTTCACTAAACATTAAATGCTTTATATTATTAAAACTAATAACATTAGTAGACCTGATAGCAGTAGCCCTTAAATCTGCCGAGGAAATTGAGAATGCTACTAGAGAATTCACAACTACAGTTCAAAAGTGCTGCTGGGCTTGTACTCCAGAAATCAAAGAATACCATCCAAGACACACCTTAGTACCCGAGGTGATAAGATCAAAAATCCAAGAAAAAAGAAGACTGCGTAGAGTATGGCATACTAGTCGGCATCCAGAAGACAAGACAAACCTTAACAAAGCCATTAAGGAGCTTAAAGAAATGCTACAACAAAGAGCGAATGAAGCAACCGCTGCTCAAATAAGTTCTTTGACTGCTACCAAAGTCTCTAATTACTCGCTATGGAAAGTATGCAAGAACGCAAATAGACCGGTAATGCCTAAGCCACCAATTAAAACCCCGGAGAACACCTGGGCTAGAACACCAGATGACAAAGCCAATATCTTTGCAAACCACCTGTCAAAGATATTTACTCCAAACGAATCTGATGCTGGAAATGATGAGACAGATATTGACGTAGTCATAGAACAAGACCTACAACTGGACCTTCCAATCCAGCCGACGTCACCAAAAGAAGTCATCCGATTCATCAATCGTTTAGAAAATAAAAAAGCTCCAGGCTTCGACCTCATAAACAAAGAAGTGCTTACCGAACTTCCTAGAAAAGCTATAATTTACCTGACTTCTCTCTTTAACGGCATACTGAGGACAGGCCACTTTCCTAGCCTTTGGAAGGTTTCGCAAATAGTTATGATACATAAAAGCGGAAAACCGACGCATGAATTAACTTCCTATAGACCAATAAGTCTCCTTCCTGTAGTATCAAAGCTGCTTGAGAAGATCCTTTTAAAAAGAATGATTAAGGCATTACAGGAACAGTCAACAATACCGGATCACCAATTTGGATTCAGGCAAGAACATGCTACAATTGAGCAGATTCACAGAGTCTGTAAAACAATAAGAATGTCACTTGAAAGAAAAGAATACTGCTCTGCAGCCTTCTTAGATATAAAACAAGCCTTCGATAGAGTGTGGCATAAAGGACTGCTCTGTAAAGTTAAAACATTGCTACCCCACAGGTACTACAGAATTTTGGAATCATACCTCTCAGAACGTCTCTTCCAAGTGCGAGAAGGTGAAAGTTCATCATCATTTCACGAAATTCTTGCCGGGGTACCACAGGGTTCAGTACTGGGCCCAGTCTTGTACACGATCTTTACATCTGACCTACCTCAAAACCCTGGTGCGACAATGGCTACGTTTGCTGATGACACAGCAATAATAGCATCTAGCAACAATGCTGTAGAGGCCTCCCAGATCCTGCAAGACAGCTTAATAAAAGTCCAGGAATGGCTCAAAAAATGGCGGATCACGGCAAACGTATCCAAGTCCGTGCATATCACATTTACTTTAAAAAGAGGAGATTGCCCACCAGTCAAGTTGTGTGGACAAGAACTCCCACATACTAACTCAGTGAAATACTTGGGGATGCACCTTGATAGAAGACTGACCTGGAGAAATCATATCCGGGCAAAAAGGGATGAACTGAATATTCGATTCCGTTCTCTCTATTGGTTGCTTGGCAGGAACAGCGTGCTATCGCTAGACAATAAACTTCTGATCTACAAAAGTGTCCTGAAACCGATTTGGACATATGGTATCCAACTGTGGGGTTCTGCATGTGACTCAAGTATTTTGATGATTCAAAGAGCCGAAGACTCTATCCTCAAACAAATTTGCAATGCTCCTTGGTTCATAAAAAACTCAGAGGTACACCACCATTTAAAAATTAACACAGCTGAGGAAGAAATCCGCTCTTTTGCAAAAAAATATAAAAAACGGCTCCAGTGCCACCCGAACAAATTGGCAGTGAATCTGACTATCCCTGATCACCTGAAACGTCTGAAAAGAAAAAGAATAGATGAACTGGATAGCCAAATTTAAAAAAAAATCCAGTTACCGATGTGGTGGGTCCTACAGGGGAGTCGCTTCAACATGCCTAAGGACACTTAACACATCTGCTCATAGTCTTTCGACTGATTGCAAGATTAACATGGAAGAAAAAAAAAAAAAAAAAAAAAAAAAAAGTAGACCTGATAGTCATGTCCTAATGACTGTTTCAACTAATTATTATTTGAACGAAATATAAATTCAAAATAAACTCATTTGGGTCAATTTTACCCACATAGGTTAGTTTAGGTTAAAGTTGCGACAAGGCGCGAAGCGCTTCATCTACGCAGAATAGGAGCTCCGCACGGCGGAGCGCCGTCGTCCTTAAATACGGTTGTTTAGGAACATAATGTAATTAGGTATAATAAACATTAGGTTTTAGAATTGTAAGGTAAAGTAATATTAGGTGTTTATAGGGATCGGATTACTAAAATTAGGGCTGTTGAGAATCGGACATAAAAAATAGATATAACGTAAATTCGGGATGCTAATTTGGGGCTAAACTGGGATGCTAAACTACAATGCAAACACTACTGCTTGGTAGTGGATCAATGGAAATTATGCAAAAACAATTAACATAATAGTGTCGATCCGTTTAAAAATAATGTACTCGTATGCTATAACTAGGTAATAAGCATAAAACAGCACTAATTTATAATGAGAACTTTGCTCACAACCTAACAACTTTGTATAGATTAGATAATCGTTCCAACTTTACATTTGTGCTAGTGTGTGTATAGAAATATACGACGATCTCGACTGACGTCCAACCAATCGCAAAAGAGCATCGTAACGTTAGCGTCCATTTTGGTTCTGTATTGTCATGTTGGTATTACAACTACAAATAAACACCGCGTCATAAAATTATATTAATTATTAGGTAATATGTAATCCAGATTGTTTACACATTGATTCTTCGTTGGAATTGTTTCGTTAAAGTATTGGTATTGGATATAGATTAATTAATTTGTTTTCTTCTTTTTGTTTAGTATGCATCGTGTCAAATTTTGACTGTAAATCTATTTTTATTTCTATTTAATTTGTGATACTTTTGAATTCGTTTGGAAAGTACCGACACATTAAAAAAATATCTAGTCATATCAGAGCCCGGAATTTTCGCGGCAAAACAAAAAAGTGTCGCAATCTATAGTCTATACTTTTAGGTATTTAAAAAAATGTAAACATTCCAAACCACGTGACATTGTTAAACAGCCAATCAAAACTGTTTTATCGAACTTTGCAGTACGATGACTTTGACGTCAGCCAATAGAAGCAGAAGACTGTCTGCTTCTATTGGCTGATGAACTATATCACGTGGTTGTTTTGTTTACATTTTTTAAATGCCTAAAAGTATAGACTATAGGTAGTGATAGAAACACTTTTTTATCGATTTCGAGAATTATATTTAAAAAAATGCCGATATATTAACATTATTTTCTAATCATTCGCTATATTTGTTTTATGTGTTATTTCATCTAAATCTTAACTCCTAATTTATCATATCAAGTAATAAATTTAACCCGTCGGGTAACTAAGAGGTAATATCTGAATCAAGTGACTATACTGCCTGATTGAAAATAATAGATAATTCAGACACTGTCTACTCCCGGAGAATGTTGAGAAATGAATGATAATCTACTTCTATCACTACCACAAACCTGTGACGTGGATTTCGAAGAAGAATTTTCACCTGTTTCTATATAATTTTATGCAAACCACGCGTAGAATGCTTTTTTATTTTTATTTAGTGTACCGCTTTATTTCTTTTATTACTCATAAATCGATATATCGATAAAAATATTTTTTTTAGTCTTTTGTTTTGCCGTAATAATTACTCATCTACCCTAATATTATAGAGGAAAGATTTGTATTTTTGTGTGTGTGTATGTTTGTAATGAATTAACTCAAAAACTACTGTGCCGATTTCAAAAATTCTTTCACCATTGGAAAGCTACATTCACCCTGAGTGACATAGGCTATGTTTTATTTTTCTGCGTGGACGGAGTCGCGCGCAACAGCTAGTTATTCATATAAGCCTAGTCTACATTAACTTTGTGCGTATTTAATTTTGCTCTTAATAAAATGGAGAAAGTTCAATTCGGGCCTAATAGAGACTAGCTGTTCCCGTGTCCACTTCGTTGGCCAAAACGTTTTTTTTGAGTCAATAATTTTCCCGCTAATTCCCGTTCCCGTGGGAACTTCGGGAATTCCTTTCTTAGTGCACCTCTACGGTACCTAAGCTACGTCCCTTCCAAATTTCAAGTGCCTACGTTTAGCCGTTTAGGCTGTGCGTTGATATGTCAGTCAGTCAGTCAGTTTCTCCTTTTATATATTTAGATAACTACTCGTTGCCTTTTGCCGCTTTCGATCTGCAATGTAACTTAACGCGTTTGGCTCTTGCGAATTTTACAAGTTATTTATCTTATATTCAGAGAAACAAATAAGTAAGTTAAAATTATTATCACGTAACGTTGAAACTTCAAAGTTAGATTAAATTGTAAAATTGCTGAATCCTATTCTATGGAGAATGGGTGAGGACCAAAAAGTTGGACCACAGTTAAGCGCAGTTAACCATACAAACGACGGAGACGAAAAAAGGTCCGTTGTGCGACGAAAAGTATCCTTACAATTGTATGGCTAATTTTCGTGTCACAACGGAAAAGTTTCATAGAAAATTTAATTGATTGAGTTAGCGTGGACAACTTTTTGGTCCTTACCCGAATAGAGTTGCGTTTCTTTAAAACTAATTTTAGCTGCTATCTGATCATACTGTGCAATTGGACAGACTGAGCTTTTGTGAATTTATTATAGACTCGCGTTTCGCTAGTTTATTCCGACGAGTTCCATTATTAGTTCCATTGATGGAACTAGTTGGACTTTTTTTTCCCACCCACCTTGTATATAAGGTGCTAACAAATTAGTCACGGATATTTTAAGAGATAATATATTACATTAAAACAATTAACTTTTAACTGTAATTAAAGAACCTTTGTATATCCTTTTATTGTTTTTATTTATTAATTTATAATTAATCTTTAAAATAATCACCCCTATTATGATGTACCTGTCAAGATGTTTAACACTGTTTGTCATAAGTTGTTTTTAGTAAATTTTATCAACTTGAAGAAGCCACTTGAATGATAGTTTAAAGAGGTTCTAGAATGTCTGAAGAGGTCTCATTTAATTATCTTATTAACAGGGTGTTTTAACGTAGCAAATTTGTTTCCTAGTTTTCTCCAAAAAAAACATAAGAAATCCTATGATGTTTCATACTTAAATGTATTTCGAGAACCAACGCATTTGCAGTCTTAGGATTGCATCGCAGTCCTGTGAATGCGAATGTCTATGGGTCACAGTTTCCACTTACCATCAGGTGGCCTGTGTGCTCGTTTGTCTTCTCTATGACATAAAAAAAAAAAAAAAAAAAAAAGAACAGTACTGTCACGTGTAAAAATATCCGTGACTAATTTGTTAGCACCTTATATTAACGAAATTGTTGGCTACTAAATAGTTTTAGGTAATTTATAGAAATTACGATTTGAGAAGTGCATACAAATATTGGGAGTTTATTAGTAGTCTTACGCAGGGTCGTCTAGTTCTACTACTACCATTTTATTCTAGAATCTACCACCAAGCAGCTTTCGCGATGTGTTCCGGTGTGGGTATAAGACATCCGGTTACATTACTAGCATAGGGCATTCCATCTTACTCCACAGCAGACCTAGGAATATACGGGGCAAAATTAAACGACAGTTAGCGATTGCCTATATCGATAAACTCAATTATCGATGCTTTTCCCATATACTATGGATGGCTCCAAGATTGTTTTGTAAAAATATTTTTTTACTGTAAGTATGCAAACCAAATGGAAACATGATTCTGGTTAACTGGTTGTTCTTTATTTTTGAATCTTAACTCATCATCATCATATTCTTTTTCAGGATGACTTTCCTATTTACTATTGTTTATTAAACGATCAGGAGTAACAACTATATGATGATGATGAGTAAGGGTTAAAAAAAACGTTTTATAATAAAGTATAACCGAAATGATGTGGCTAATTTGTTTCATTTGTATACAATCAATAAAATTTTATTTTTACAAAAGTTTTGGGGCGATCACAAGTATATGGGAAAAGCATCGATAATTGCATTGCCTATATCGATAGATATAGTCAACCCGTAGCCGTCATTTAACTTTGCCCCGCATATTCCTAGGTCTGATCCTCAGAGTGGGCAGACTGTAGTCCCACTTAGGGTGATGGAACCAGGGTAGTGATTCTGTAAACAACGCCGGTCGTGCGGACTGTCGAGTGAAACCAAGCGGCGAGATTAAGTAGTCCCGTCAGTGCGAACAAAACACATTGTAGCGCGTGCATTTTCAATTAAGCAGCCTTATACGTTCGACCCATCGTGCTGCTAAATTGAAAATGCACGCGCTACAATGTGTTTTGTTCGCACTGACGGGACTACTTAATCTCGCCGCTTGGTTTCACTCGACAGTCCGCACGACCGGCGTTGTTTACAGAATCACTACCCAGTAATGGACAAGGTAGCAATTATGGACACTCGAATTTTATTTTACTTGATTGTTATTCGAATCTTAAGTACCCGAAACCGACGTGCGTGCATGACTCGATGTATGAATGTGGAAGAAGCGAAAGAAATTTTTCAAGATCGTAGCAAGTGGAAAGAAGTGGTCTCTGCCTACCCCTCTGGGAAACAGGCGTGATTTAATGTGTGTGTGTGTTATTCATTTGTTTTGCAAAAATCAATTTGGGACCGTATGAAATTTGTATTAAGAGTGAAGTGTCCAATACACTCTACCATCAGGTTGTTATATATGCTGCGTTTTGTCAGGCCTGATTCTTTTGGACTGTGTCTTAACAATGCTTGCTGCATTTTGGTTCCTTTTTGAACTGGCGCGAAAATAATGAAGAGTTAAATATAAAAAAGATAATTGTGAAATAAATAAAATATACATTCAGCCGCCATGCTTGTTATTTTTAAGTGTTGCAAATTCAATAATTGCTCGTCTGATTCGTTCTTTTGTACAGTCGAAGTCATAAATATGTTTTTGTACTCGTCGATTAAAATGTGTGTATTACGATTTCATAGAGAATACTGCAACGTCACTCTTTTCATCGTTGAATAGTCTAGATGTTACTTCCGAAACAACCGAAATAACTATTTCGATACGCTCTAGACAACCGAAATAACTATTTCGATACGCTCTAGACAACCGAAAAAAATTTGAAAATAGAACTTCGGATTTCCATATATGTGTCCTTTTTTAAGGAGCCTCGATCCGATACAAAATTGCCAATCTGTGTCGTTTCGGAACGTAGCAGCGTCGCATCATCTGTCAAAAATCTACTTTTAGTTTTCTTATATACTCGTATTAATGACTTACATTATTAATTTTAATGAACTCGTACAAAAAGTATTGTTCACAATAGTGTCATAATTAAGCTTTTTAATCTCGTACCTTACTTAGGCCACTCAGCAAGCTTCGTGGCCTAAACACGGTACTCGACTAAAAAGCTCTCTATTATAACACGATTACGAAAAATACTATTACACTTTAGTACCTTGTCACTTTAATCGCTGTGAGAATTTCATATGACAGTTTAAACATGACGTTAAGCAGACAAGGTACTAAAGTGTAAACACATTTTTGACTTCGACTGTACAATACACTCTGTATAAATCTATGTCGAAATGTTTACTTCGAAGGTGTAATTCAAAAGCGGCCGGCGTCACCATTGCCTAACGTACTCGCAATCTCAATTGACTTCAAAGTGGAACAATTGTTTTCATTTTGCATGCAGACAAGCGTTCGATTTTCAAAATGAAAACAATTGCGATTGCGAGCGCGTCAAACAATAGCCCCTCTGGTGCGAATTGTCGCGCACCGAGGTTTTCTTACCGCCCGACCTGCTCTTGGCCCTTTTTTAAAACGTGTCGTTTTCCCTTAGGGTTCGCACTATAGTCTCAGAAAATAGATCTCTTGTATTTGTAACTGTTTTTACAATAATATTTGCTCCCGCTATAACGACGCTTACAGAAATGTAGGCATAGCTAATACCAACTAGACTAGGACTCGATGTTCAAATGTTTTACGAGCTTACAATCAATAGCAGGCATAACGTTTTAACCCACCACCACATCAATATGAGGGGAGAGCTGTCATCGCCTAGGGCTAGAACGGGTTTAATAGCGCTCTCCGTTTACCTCTGTAGCCACCCCCCACCCACCACCCCAGGGGGCATCATCCCCAACGGTGGGAGATGGACGGCTAGTTAATTTGTTTTAGCTCGCACAACCGTATCAGGTTCAAAGTATTGTCATATACCTATGACATTTTATATTGTGTCGTCGTTATTGCTGCATTTGATTTTGACGTGTTTGTTGTTTATTATTAGAATGATAGTTTAATTAAATACCAGGGGACAATGTCACACCAATTGACTTAGTCCCAAACTAAGCTCAAGACTTGAATTATGGGTACTAGACAACGATATAAATACTTACATAGAGAAATATATATTTAAATATATAGAAAACATCAATGACTCAGGAACAAACATTCGCGCTCATCACACTAATATCTGCCCTTACCGGGATTTGAACCCAGGACCGCTAGCTTCGTAGGCAGGATCACTACCAACTAGGCCAGCGCGTCGTCAAAATTCATCGTCGGTCAAATTCTATATCAAATATGAATACATAAAAGATGTGTGTTCTGTAGCCTCTAAAATCTAAGCGTTTCCCATGAGGAGAAGAAACACCGCAAAAAAACTCAACTTCTCGTTCTTTTACAATATTTGTTATATTAGCCTTGTTTCCGGCTTAAAATAGTGCCACTCCATGTCTTCCCGTTGAAATCGTAAGGGGTGACTAAGGGAATAAAGGCTTGTAGTACTTTAAGGCGATGCGCTTGCAACCTGTCACTAATACACTGATTGTGCAAAATGTGGTTAGAGAATTTACGACAAGTTTTTGGAGTTGTTAGTAATTCTGTAGCTCTGCCTATATCACTCTAGGAAGGTAACCTATCGCAACCTCGAAATTTTTTTGACCGAATTTCATTTCACCGAAAACGTTTCGCTTTTTATCGTTTCTCCGATGGCACGTGTCGTCAATTTCTTACTTCACTATTTTACATTACGTAAACATATCTTTAGTCCGAGTAACTTTTCACCTTATAGTCACTTGCCCTATGTATTGTTACGTATGTTATTTCATAGCCTATTTTTCATTACACCAATGCTACAAATAGCTTAGGGATCGTTACGTATTTTGTTTCGTAACCAAATTTTCACTTCATCAATGCTACATATAGATTTCACTAAGTTACGTCAAATATTCATTTTCGCCCAAAAAATATTACTTGTAATTAGTTTTAGTAGAAAGACGAATTAGGGCAGAACCGGTTCGGATAGGTTAGGTTAGAAGGCCAAGGCGAGGTTATTTTTTTTTCTGCCCAGAAAATATCAAACATAACATAGTCGATTTAATAATAGGTAAACTATTAATAAAACAATCCATTACATTGGGCAAAGGATACTAAGGTAAAATCAGAAATGGGAAATAGATAAATTGACAAACCATTACATTGGACAACTGTTTATACGCCGAAACCAGTAATAGGGAATAGATAATTTATCAAATCAGTAAAAAATCAAAACAAGTAAATGAATATATTCGAACTGATCTTTCGGGTAAACGTAAAAAAAACCAAACCATAATTGTCGAATAATATTTGTCGAACCAAAATTCGGACAAACATTTTTCGGGGTTCAGATAGGTAACCCTCTAGGAAAGCCGACTGTATGTATGCATGTATGTATGATCTATGATATTATAGTAGGTATACATTGATAATTGTTAACCTAGCATAGTATAGCAGTAAAATATATTTATATTAACGTAAGTATAAATATAAAAAGTTTCTATGCGTTCTCTTACAGAAATTGGTCCCCTAGACAAGATACTATGTTTACATATTTTTATTATGAAGTTATTTTAGGCGTCGGCTTATGTTAATACGTTCCCAAATCGCCAAAAATATCTACACGCTTCTATGCTACTAACCATTAGGTCTATATTTAGGATGTCGGCTCATTAGTGGACCAAATTAAAAAAATAAAATAGGTCATACCCCACCCCCATGTACGTTCAGCGATAGTACTTTCAGAGATATTGATCATTTCAGTCGGATGTTTTGTAATTTATGTCCATGCTACGAAAAACTCATCATGTTGATGTATTATTTCAATATCTTTTCAGTGGTTTCTTACATAGATAGAATCATTATGAACCTAGAATGTATTTAAAGCTAGTTGCCAGTTTTTTTTTCATGTCATCTTTTTGTGTAATTACTTAATTACTTCCTCCATATTAAGTGAACTCCATGTTTGTTTTTCATCTAGTACGGGGAATCAAACTTTTGTGGGATTACACAAAAAGTTGTCATGAAATTAAACTGGTTTGTAGCTTTAAAAGCACCACTAGAGAGCCGACATCCTGAATATACATATATTTAACGCTGTGGCTGCGTAAGATATTAATGCTTTCGATTGTACTTACAGTATCATTTAATAAATGCTCTCTTTCTTTGACTTCTATTTCTATCTTTTTTTACTAGAGATGCGCCGAATAGTGGTTTCACCGAATACTATTCGGTTTAACCTTTACCGAACCGGATATTCGGCCGAATTATTCGGTTTACAAATTCATTGTTTTGACGTGGAAACAGGATCTAACATGTACGCTACGTGTCGCTGCTGGTTAGATGACGAGCGAGCCGTAGGTACCTCACCGCCTGCCACCTCGCACATTGCGCTGTCACTATGCTTCAAAATATCGCACGATTGCTTTATTTTATTAGCTTTACTTATTCAACACATTCTTCATAGGATTTTTTTGACTTATAATATAACATAAATCTTCCACAAGAAGTTTTGTCTTTTAGTTCTATACCATGTCGTGTAGCCAAGAAAATAGAAATACTCGAACCGAATATATTCGGCACCAAAACCGAATAATTCGGCCGAATACAAATAGTGAAAAAGACGCCGAATACGCCGAATACCGAATACGATTCGAATATTCGGCGCATCTCTATTTTTTACACATTGTTAATTTTAATATATTTAGACAATAAACCGGTTCTAACCAAATCAACCCTCTCTCCAGATGAACCCCTGCGAGCACCCCATAGTGATCCTCAAAGACGTAGCCCACCAGGAGTTGAGGCAGCTACTCCAGTTCATGTACCGTGGCGAAGTGCATGTGAGGCAGCAGGAGCTCTCAGGGTTCCTCCACACCGCTGAACTGCTCCAAGTCAAAGGGCTCACCGGCGGACGAGAGGTAAGTGCTTGATCGATGTAGTTCACGCGAGACCCGCTAGATGGCGCTGTTTCTTTTTATTGATTTAGGTTGTACGGATCGATGTATGTTAACTGTGCGGACACTGCTGCTTCGCGGCAGAGTTAGTAGGTAAGGTATCAGGTGAAACACTGGCTGGATGGCCTCAAAAAAAAATAGTCACAGAATATAGGTCGTTTCATAATGAACCCCTGCGAGCATCCCATAGTGATCCTCAAAGACATAGCTTACCAGGAGTTGAGGCAGCTACTCCAGTTCATGTACCGTGGCAAAGTTCATGTGAGGCAGCAGGAGCCCTCAGGGTTCCTCCACACCGCGGAACTGCTCCAAGTCAAAGGGCTCACCGGCGGACGGGAGGTAAGTGCTTGATCGATGTAGTTCACGCGAGAGCCGCTAGATGGCGCTGTTATATGTTTTTTATTGAGTTAGGTTGTACGGATCGATGTATGTTAACTGTGCGGACATTACTGCCTTGCGGCAGGGTTAGTAGGTAAGGGATCAGGTTAAATGCTGGCTTATTTAAAAAAAACATGGTTCAGAATAACGGTCGTTTCACGAAATATGTATGAAACTGACATAAATTTGAGCAACATTTTCTTGAGCGGCGGATTTTATGTGCGGTTGTGTTTGAATCCCATCAAGAAACCCATGCATGCTCGTTCGCCTCCCACTTGTATAAAAAAAAAAACCGGCCAAATGCGAGTTGAACTCGTTCCATACCGTACATATCCTGTAATTTTCCTGTAATTTACAAGCAGTGATCTATGTACATACATACATTAAATCACGCCTGTTTCCCAGAGGGGTAGGCAGAGACCACTTCTTTCCACTTGCTTACGATCTTGACAAATTTCTTTCGCTTCTTCCACATTCATACATCGAGTCATGCACGCACGTCGGTTTCGGGTACTTAAGATTCGGCCCTTTTCCAGTATTTCTCCGATTTGACTCGAAAATATAGCCTAGTGATATACAGGGTGTCCCAAAACTCAACGATAATCCGCCAAGGGCTGATAGAGCAGCTAAAAAGCTATCGATTTAACACCTATGTATGTTCAGCGATTTTCGCTAGTTTCGGAGATATTGATCATTTTAATCTGAAATTTTGTAATTTTCCCTTATGCCCATGTCACGAAAAATCATTAATTTCGTTATGTATTTCATAAGTTTTTCAGTGGTATCTTACATAATTATAATCATTACGAATTGGCGAAGTTTTTAAACCTATTTGCCCGTTTATTTTATCAGTATTTTTTTAAGTAATCACCTTAAGTTGTTTTGTTCATACAAAGTGAAAAGCAACCACTGGGACACCTAGTATGGAGAAACAAACTTTATGTGATTACTTAAAAAAAATACTGATAAAATAAACGGGCAAATAGGTTTAAAAACTTCGCCAATTCGTAATGATTATAATTATGTAAGATACCACTGAAAAACTTATGAAATACATAACGAAATTAATGATTTTTCGTGACATGGGCATAAGGGAAAATTACAAAATTTCTGATTAAAATGATCAATATCTCCGAAACTAGCGAAAATCGCTGAACATACATAGGTGTTAAATCGATAGCTTTTTAGCTGCTCTATCAGCCCTTGGCGGATTATCGTTGAGTTTTGGGACACCCTGTATATTTTGTATTTTTTTTCAATATTTTAGTCAGTGGTTTCGGAGATCAGGGGGGGTAACGGTTAATTTTCGTCTTCTTTCATAAATAAAACAACGCTATTTATTTTACAATAAAAATAAATTAAGCTGCTCATAACGAGACCTTTCATTTCATATATGACCATACGTCGTTATCGCGGGTGCAATTACCAATCAGATAAAGAGCAGATAAAACAGAATGTCTATTTGGTAGAAACTGACGTATTCTGCCTACAGCTACTAAACATCTAAGAAGCTCTTTACATGTGGAGAGTTTTCTCTAGAAAAGATCAATAAAAAATACAATAGAAGCTTTTCTCTAGGGGAAACTAACATTGCACTTAGTGCAATATAATTTTGTATCGCGAGCCTGTAATTCAGGATATAATCCTTTGTCCACAACTCTACAAATTCATCGCACGTTTTTTGTCCTTCGCGGCATTTTAAAAGCACTCGGCAATAAATATATTACACACAGTTATCAGTACGGATAATTGATAATGTACTTACTAACAAATGACAATGTCAAATAGGAAAAATTATTAAAGAGTTTGCATTGCGACTGCATAGTTAATCTATTTAAGTTGTATTGGTACTCAAGTCAAGTATGGAGGTTGGGTATTAGAAATACCTAATGTGTGATACATTTTAAACTCGTAGGAGTAGGCCTAGATGTTCCTCAAAATGAGTTTCGCGTCTGTTATTGCTTGTTTTTCATAATCTTTCTGTACTGTCAAATCGTTTTTGTACCCGCGATAACGACGTATGTATATGACAGGTTTGATATTTTTTTTTAATTTCCTAATTGGTCCCCTGAAAATGACACTTTAAAAAAAATATATTTACTTTCAACCCATTTACATTATAAATGTCAACTCAATTGGTTCAGTAATTTCGGAGCAAAAATGGTGTGACAGACAGCCAGACAGAGATCCACTAGTGTAGTGATCCTATAAAAAAATTATAAATCTGTGCCAGTTCTTGTGAAATGACCTATTGAATTTAACCTTGTTATGCAGTAACAGAAGTTCTAAATCGCGCAATCATTTTTGCTAAGGTTTGGTTTTTAATCGAGATCACTGATGATCACTGTTTTAGTCACGTGTTTCCGTTATATGAATTCCTGGTATTGTGAATCACCAGATTCTCAATACAATACAATATTATACCTAATTATAGCCTCTACCAGAAACGTTCAAAGAATTTCACTACATAGTATAAAACAAAATCGCTTCCCGCTGTCTGTCCCTATGTATGCTTAGATCTTTAAAACTACGCAACCGATTTTGATGCGGTTTTTTTTAATAGATAGAGTGATTCAAGAGGAAGGTTTTAATGTATAATAAACTCTGTTTTATGTTACGGGTGTTACAGAAAACTCACATAAACCGAAGCGAAGCGAGGGCGGGTCGCTAGTATTTTGATATAGAGTAAAAATAGCAATACAAACGTGTAGTTTCGAATATCGTTACTCGCTCTGGAACTTTTTAAATGTCCGCGATAAGAAGTAGCCTATACGTTATTCCAATAAATAAGTTATCTCCATTCCGAATTTCACCCTAATCGGTCCAGCAATTGAAGCGTGAAGTAGTATCTAACTAATACACACACACACACATTCTCGCATTTATAATAATCACTAGCGACCCGCCCTCGCTTCGCTTCGGTTTATATAAGTTTTCTGTAAAACCCGTACATAAAACAGAATATATTATACATAAAAACCTTCCTCTTGAATCACGCTATCTATTAAAAAAAACCGCATCAAAATCCGTTGCGTAGTTTTAAAGATCTAAGCATACATAGGGACAGACAGCGGGAAGCGACTTTGTTTTATACTATGTAGTGATTAGGCATCTGAGTTTTTGTCGCACGGTAAGACTAATAGCAAGCTATGGAGTCGTCATTTGCCATAAATCTAAACTCTTATTCATATTCATACTCATTTATTTAATTTATCTTAAAATGCCTATAGCGGTCGGTCGTGTATATTTATCTTAGTCAAGTTAAAAAAAAATCTATTAGATTATAAATTCATAACTTGAACTATACACCTGCGAGTAGGTAATTCGCCACTAGTGTGGACTAAAACATTCACTTCTGCCGTGTTTTAATGTATCTTTTGTTTGTTTATAAATTTTCGTAATTAAATCAGTATACAAATGGTAATTATTTTTTATTGTAATATTTATTTTCCAAATATAACATTAAATAATCGTTTCTAACCTCGTCAACGTTGTTGTCCTTGATTATAAAAAAAAACCTAAATAATTAAATAAATAAATGAGTATGAATATGAATAAGAGTTAAGATTTATGGCAAATGACGACTCCATAGCTTGCTATTAGTCTTACCGTGCGACAAAAACTCCGATGCCTAATAATCATACACCGGATTTACGGGGGCGAAAATATAACAGTTCTAGTGATTCATTAAATTTCGACTAAGTTTATCGACATCGATAAAAAGCAATTTTAATCATTATTATCATAAGTAATGACCAAGGTTGAATACCTTTTAATTATGTGCAAACCTCTTTTACTTATACTTATTCCAACTGTAAATAACCGGTATCTAACATTGACTCTAGAGTCTCGAATCACTTTTGACAACCAATGAAATTACATTGAATTACAAATTAATTGCGTACTACAATATTCTTGAGCCTTGGGACGAATTGATTACCTTTTTAACCTTATAGAAGACTAGCGACCCGCCCTCGCTTCGCTTCGGTTTATATGAGTTTTCTGTAACACCAGTACATAAAATAAAAAAATAATATACATATAAACCTTCCTCTTGAATCACTCTATCTTTTAAAAAAAACCGCATCAAAATCCGTTGCGTAGTTTTAAAGATCTAAGCATACATAGGGACAGACAGCGGAAAGCGACTTTGTTTTATACTATGTAGTGATAAAGGTACGACTTTTGCAAGAAATGTAAGATCTATAACGATAAAAGTTGTCGATAAACTTAGTCGATATTTTATGAATCACTAGCACAGGTACATTATTGCCCCCGTCTATCCGGTGTATGATAATAACACCGGCTTCTGTCCGCGACTTTTTCGTTATATTTCGATGTCGCTGTTCGCTCGGGAACTAAACGGTTTCCCGGAATTAATGAGACAATTTTCATAGACAAAATTGGTCAAAGGAAAACATCCAAAAAAGGTTAAACCAGCTCTTATGTCGAGAGTCGACGTTCAATTTTTCCAATAATCCGGGAGTCGCGTACTTTTTCGCTTGTTTTCAATAACAAAGAGAGCGGAATCAAAACTAATTGAGCAAAGAGTTTTTCAATCCTCCTGAGTCCTATCGATGTCACGGGAAAACGCACACGATTCATAATTTTATTGAACAGGAAGCTAGAAGAACAAGTAATAGCAGAAATATAAATATGTTTTATGTAAAGAAAACCGATATTTTAAATATATTACTGGATGACAACGTACAGTTTCGACTGTTCATAACATAAATAAGGTAAAAGTCACGTTTGAGCAAGTTCTATTGACATCTGTTAGAGTTACAGCAGTGATAAATGATGGAACATATAATTACAAAACTAAGCCGATTTCCGTTAATTTAAACACAGAATAAAGATAGCCGGTTCTTATATTACTAACGTAGTTACTTTCTGGTGCAAAATCTTGTCACAAACTATTTTTAACAATTTTATTAGCAGAGACCGTCGAACTATCACTCCGAGTTCCATACACGTAATGACTTGTTTAGGCGGATTGCTCTGAAATTCGTTGTCACAGCGCAATATGTTTTAGAGTGAGGGAACTAGCGCGACAAACCGCTTTATCGACTGGACGCTAAAGCGGGAAAAGCTTTCAAATTCAAAAGTTATAACGTGTTGACGGACTTGCCTTGTAGACGGTCTTACCCACAGTGACCTTAATCTGAAAAACGCAAACCTGAAAGAAGAAAATGATTAATATACGAATCTCAGTTGCGGGAAAATAAAAACTAGCTAAAGGATTTTTAATTATGTCGAAAGATTTTGCTTGCCGTTTATCTACAGCCAGTGCATTCCACAAACTAATTAGCCTGTGAAGTAAAAAGGAAGACAGAAATTAAAAGGGACATTTACACGATGGCTGCGGGAAGACCGGTAATTAAAACTCGTTGAGAAAGAACGGCGGGATTGAAAAGTATAAAATAGTACATTACTTAACAAGGGCTGTAAAAGAAATAAAGCCCGAAATCGCAGGTATTTGAGACCCGAGCCGTAGGCGAGGGTTCTAAATATGCGATAGAGGGCTTTCTTTTTTACTGCCCGTGATGAGTACACAATTTTACGTCTTCACCTGGCCACAATGCGAGTTTTACCGTGCGCGCAGCGTGCGATAAAACTCACATTATGGCCAGGTGTTACGTAAATATAAATAAAAATGTGGAAATCCTGCGTATTTCATTAATGGGTACTGGTTCAAAAGGATCTAATAAATTTTAAAATGGACTCGTTTCTAGGCGGTAAAATCGAAATCGTATTAGACCTGTTATGGTATTTTTTTAACTCGGCCCACATTGCATTCTTTAACCCGAACTTACTGCTAAAAACGTTTACATATAAAAAAAACTGACAACAAAACTGGTATATTGGTGTTTTATTTCAAAATCGTGAAATTATTTCGCGGGTGGTAGGACCTTGTGCAGGGTCCGTCCGGATCGCTACCACCATCTTATCCATTAACCTACCGCCAAACAGCAGTGTTCGCATTGTTGTGTTCCGGTTTGGGGATAAGACAGCCGGTGAAATGACTAGCATAGAGGCATTCCATCTTAGTCCTCAGGGTTGGCAACGCGTTTGCAGTCTTAGGATTTCATTGCAGTCTTGTGAATGCGAATGTCTATGGGTCACAGTTTCCACTTACCATCAGGTGGCCTGTGTGCTCGTTTGTCTTCTCTATGCCATAAAAAAAAAAAACATACATACATTAAATCACGCCTGTTTCCCAGAGGGGTAGGCAGAGACCACTTCTTTTCACTTGCTACGATCTTGACAAATTTCTTTCTTCTTCCACATTCATACATCGAGTCATGCACGCACGTCGGTTTCGGGTACTTAAGATTCGGCCCTTTTCTAGTATTTCCCCGATTTGACTCGAAAAAGTACCCGACCCGTCCACTCACTTTCGATCTGTATATCTCTTTCGTCAATCTCCTTTCATCCATCCTTTCCAAATGACCGAACCATCGAAGCATATTATATTATATTATATTACATTTAAATGTATCGAGCAGTAATATCTATAATGAAATACAAAAAAACAATGGAAATAAGTAATTATAGGTGCTCATATATTTTTTTTAATAGTCGATATAAAAACATAAGAAATACAAACAATAAATTACATAGCTATAAAAGTAAAAAGAGCACTCAGTTGAGATTTTACTCGTCTGTGCCAGAATCCGAAAATTCCACGTCTTCGACATGAAAACGTTCGTGGCTAAGTTTTATATTGTTCAAAACTTTCTCCGACTAATTTTCCCGCGTTCTTGTTCTTTGTGGAGGAGATAAAGTTTTAGGATCTGATGTCAAAAGAAGGCACGCATGACAGCAGTCAGCGTTATGGATGCAGCGACGTGGATCTGAAAAAAAAATCTCATATCGACACAATTAATTTTTGAAAAAAAAAAACATCTATAGGGCGTTGGGTAAAATTGTTTGGAGAATATTGTCACTTTTTTTTCAGCGGCCATGGAAAATTTTTACATAGTTATTTAGAGGACCACGAAATACACATAGATATATACATACATACATACATAAACTCACGCCTTTATTCCCCGAGTGGGGTTGGCAGAGCTACGGAATTTCCAACAACTATAAAAACTTTTTGATAATTCTGTAACCACATTTTGCACACTATAATGGTGTTAAATAGTCAGTTTTTGGTACTAAAAGAACGCCTAGGTAAGAATATTAATAATCTCCACTCCGTTCCACTTAAGAGTATATTACATAACAAAACATGTTTATTTTGAATTATTCTATCGTAATTTTCCACTGTTACTAATGGCCCTTGAAAATATATGACTTTTACAAATGACAATTTTTTTACCCAAACCTTAAAATACATAATTAAGAACCTGTAAGGTTAGACCAATCACACATAAAAGTTTGCAACTACAAGGTACCTTAAGAAGCTTAATTATGTACCAGCTACGTAAATAACTATTATATTACACTTGAACATTAAACTGAAGTCTTTAAAAAAGAAACATGCCACGCTCCCCTTTCTGTCTTTCTACGCCCCGCCCCCTTAGAGATGCACGCCTCACTGGTTCTACACCGATAAACCTTATTGCTTTTGACGTGTTTCTGTATTGTTAACGTGATAGCTATTATTTAGACAGTGCCGGTCGAGATGAAACAATACGGCAACTATACTAAAGCATTGTATAACCGTGTTGATTGAGAATCTGTTAAGGACAGGTGACAGTTTTTAAAATCAGCGGTGTTTTAAAAGCATCCTTTTTTGTCGGTCATTATTTAGCGAGTTTTATAATGAATGTTGGCTAAATAGCTTATATGCCACATGGTAATTTCTACGTCACAATAGTGCTTACATGCGGTAATAATCGAAATTACGTCATTCCGCCCACTAGTCCAAAGTTGCAAACAAATAAATGTTCTGGCTAAAAAAACAATTTGAAAATTTGACGATTTTTTTCCAACCTAAATAACGTATAAAATTGAAAAATGGCGCATGGTAAAATTTTCCATTATTATATAGGTCACATATTGTGTCCATTAGTTACTGATATGAGTGTACATTAAGAAATATGACCAATCATAAATGGGTGGATCAAGTTTTAAGGTACTCCCCAATGTTCGACATGTTTCTCAAATTATGTATGTTTTTTCATCACACTTGCTCGTAAATGGTGTTATTCCATGCCTGTATACAAAAGGACAATGGCCTTAATTATTCCCGCGGGAGTTTTGGCGAGTTTGTAATTCCTAGGGAGTAATGACTTTCGTTTTAAAATTTGCATCTATTTCGTACATCATTTCTGACTAAGGAGGTTTCATGTTCAGCCAAAACTTCAAACTGTTTCTAATTTTATCTTTAACACTAAGCTATAGACTAACTTAACATCGCACATAACCTATACGCTTCATTAAACTTCATTTATTTTATATTACCTAGCTAGCTAACTAGCTGTTCCCGTGTCCAAATTTCCCGCTAATTCCCGTTCCCATGGGAATTTCGGGAATTCCTTTCTTAGTGCACCTCTACGGTACCTAAGCTACGTCCCTTCCGAATTTCAAGTGCCTACGTTTAGCCGTTTAAGCTGTGCGTTGATATGTCAGTCAGTCAGTCAGTCAGTTTCTCGTTTTATATATTTAGATTTTAGTAAGTACATTTTTCACAAATTTGGGAAAATCTGGCTGTATGGTCATTCCAGTTTGAAACTAAACGCATTTTTGAACATTATCTGTGGTAAATGTCACAAAAAAAATTTGTTATCTGCATTAGAAAGAAGTTATTGTTTTATAATTTGCCGAGTTATAAAGTGTTTTTAAAGTTTAAGAGACAATAGAAACAATTTAGAAATTGCTTCTTCATCCGATGAATTAGAATTAGTATTCGTTATTACAGCTACACCACCGGAATTAAGAAATGCGACTCAATTACTTCATGATGATTTGTTACCAGCCAAATCAAAAGAAAATAACTTTATTTTTTTTTCTCGTTTTTCCCTCGCAATTTCAGTGTGTATCAGGCAGTAAGAGTATTACTAACTCGAGTCATTAAGAGCCCTCCGCCGTCGGCGTCGGGCTTCTAACGCCCTCGTTAGTAATCTTCTTCTTACTACCCTTGTTGCACAATGTACTATTAATAAAACTACACGGGGTGTTAGGTAATGAGTGGATAACCCTTGAACTACGGATAGAGGGCAATTAGGACGTTATGAAAAAGCTAAAATAGGTTTTTTTTATGGCATAGAGAAGACAAACGAGCACACAGGCCACCTGATGGTAAGTAGAAACTGTGACCCATAGACATTCGCATTCACAAGACTGCAATGCAATCCTAAGACTGCAAATGCGTTGCCAACCCTGAGGACTACGATGGAATGCCTCTATGCTAGTCATTTCACCGGCTGTCTTATCCCCAAACCGGAACACAACAATGCGAACACTGTTTGGCGGTAGGTTAATGGATAAGATGGTGGTAGCGATCCGGACGGACCCTGCACAAGGTCCTACCACCCGCAAGGGTAAAGGTTTAGGAAAGGAAAGGAAGGTGGCGCCCCGTCAATGTGGCCGTAATATTACACCCATCCATTTGTAAACACCCCACCTGTCGCCGAGACAAACGGCGCGTTCGTGATTGCCCAGCTTTACTCTATAGTTCGCCGCACGTGATGCGGCAACCGCAACTATTGAACGACGACGGTAAGCGGGCGGTTCCTGTAGGGAAATCTGAGCCTCTGCGGTGGCTTTGTGTTAATGACGCAGTGTACACAGAACACTGCGTTTGTCGACCGCTTCAGGCGATCGCAGATTATACGGACAAACGGGTTTAAATTGAGTTCGTGAACCGAAATGCTTTTCTGATTAGAATTATAGTATGCTTTGTGACTATTGCCTAATTGGGGTTTGATATGTAATTAGTAAAAGTACGTTGTTTGATACATGCGCGGTACTATGGTAGGTTTTTTTTTTCACATCTTCAATTAAAGCTGATTCATGTAAAAAGTTAAGTTTTTTTTTAATAGCTATAAAAATAACCAAGGTAGAGTGCTGCTGCTCGTGCAGGCCTAGGCCGGCAAAGTCCTTTTTTTTTAATTTCCACATAAAGGGTCTAGCAGGCTAAGGAAGGAGAAGTGGCCCCTGTGACGAATATCGTATTTTTATAATGTCATTTGTTGGCTATCTCATAATATAGAAACACCCTAACTTTCAGCCCCCTATCTTGAACCGTCACCGAGATACTGTCAAAAACGTCATTTTATGGACACATTTTTCGGTTTAGGCGACTAATGTCTATATTGAAAAATGACGAGGTATAATAATGCCGATTTTCCAAACATAAAAAAGTCAAAGTATAAAAATGACGAGAAATAATAACGACGAAATAAAAAAATTACGAAGTATAATAATGTCGAAATGGAATTAAGACGAGGAGGAACAGGCATGTAGGTGGGTTTAGGTTATGTTAGTTTTGCAGCAGGCCCGGAGGGCCAAACCACCCAGAAATAGGAGCTCCGCGTAAGCGGAGCTCCGTCGACACTGTCTAATTGATTTAAAATAAGAGTGTTTGGCACTTCGGACCTGCTGCAAAAATAACATAACCTAAACCTACCTGTCGTCATTATTATACATCGACAAAAATCAGATGGTCATTGTTATATTTCGACATTTTTATACATCGACAAAAATAGTTCTAGTCTTTGTTATTTTTCGCCATTATTTACGGTATCGACATTTTTATACCTCGTCATTTTTCAATATAGAGATTAGTCGCCTAAATCCATTTTTCAAAGTCGTTTTTCTCCTGAACTATATAAGGTAGAGCAATCAAACCAAATCATAGCTACAAAGGATTATTAGGAGGAGGAAAGGAACTCTGATTTTTTAAAATATTTAATTCCATGAAAAAATAATGATTAAAATGTCAGAGAATTTTTTGACAGCACTTTTCAATAAGTATTTGTAAAGGTACAGCTACGGAAAAAAATCACATCAACTGCTAATAGTATTAGCTAGTATGTACCATGCGAAAAATCAATTCAATATAATTGGTGCAACATGCTTAAAAAAAAAAAATGTCAAAGAAAGCGACAGGGGCCACTTCTCCTTCCTTAGCCTGCTAGACCCTTTGTGGCCCAGGTAGACACGACAGACATCTGCCACTACGCGTATAAAAAAAACAATAAACGATTTTATAACATTTTGGATAAATCCGTAAAATCAGTGGATAAACGTTTGGTACACTCGGATTTTTATTCTCACAGAAAAAATGTAAACAAAGGTGTTGCCGTAAACGAAAAACATTTGCAGAATTCATAATATTTTTACTTTCCACAATTATAAGAAATCGACTGTCTATAAAAAAACTATATATTGTAATTAAGATTAAAGAATTTAATGTGTTGATGGAAAACTTCATTTTGATATAAACTCTTTGTTGTGTTAATTTAAAACGTGAAAACCGTTTTTATACGCAAAATTTATTTATTGCACTGGTATCATTGACTCGATACACCCGTGTTAACAAGTTGTCGGCTGCTTGAAAGATTTGAGACGTTACTTCACTCGCTTCGCTTCACCATTCGTGCTCCCGTCATAATCGCTTTCCAGTGACTCATTTATGCGATTTTAATTTCAATTATATCTCAAATTTATTTTTATATCACGGTTCGAGCGAAATGATAACTTAATATTATATTTCTTGCTGGCCCTAACTTTGAGATCCCCTGAAATGTCACTTTGACAGTGACGTAACTTTGTTTACATTTTTTCTGTGAGAATAAAAATCCGAGTGTAGACATCCGCGCTGTGGCGTGTGCGCCCGCCCGCCAGTGCTCCGCACCGCCTGCGATCGAGTTCCGCTATGCCTGATATGCCTCCTAATTACCGCTGCGCTCCTGGTACTTTATTTTAACATGCAATTACTCTTCCCTAGGGTGGTCAATATCAATTAACTTTTTTGAGTGATGTATTTTTTATTTCATTGCGTATGTTTGAGAAATAGTACATTGTGTATTAAGGGTGGTAAAGAAAGAATTACAAACGAGAGTCTGTTAGAACCACCCGTGTAACATACAATGTTTTTCATCACAATTGCGAGGAAATGAAATAAAATCAGACAAAAGATCATATTTTTAACTTATTAGCGGCAGACCAGATATGTCTCGGCAGACTACATCATTGTCTGTGACTTACCACAGATAATGTCAAACGGGTTCGGAGTCCGATTCTAGTGACAGTCGAGATCAATAGTTTATATGCGAGATTTTTAGGAAATTGAATGCTACTGACATTTCATCTCGAATGAAAGTTCATATCGAATGGCACAAGAGTTGGGGTCCTGACGTATTGTGATAGTTTGAGTCCACGTATAATATTAAAAAAAAAAGCTATTACGCACGATAAAAATGAACGAATGGTAAAAAAAGGCCCGCGGGTATTATTTTGGATTTACGGTCGATTTTTCTAGCATGTTAGGACACTATTTACGAGCAAGTGTGATGAAAAACACTTTACGTACCTCGCCGTGAAAAGGGGTTGCCAGCCTCGTAACTATCCACTCAGCCGGCAACCCCTAAGTACTTCCCGGACTCTGTAGTAATATAGAGGTACTATTCATGCGTTTATTTTACTCCTAGGAAGAAAATGAGGTACTTAAAGTCTGTTTTAATCTTGAACTTGTGGCTGTTGTAGCCATCGCGGCGTCAGTGCCACGAGTTTCAGTTGACGCAAAGCACTGGTCCTTAAAAAGGGCTCATAGAACCGCGAATATATCGTTCATTGAATACAAAACGGACACAATCCGAAATGAGTCAGTGTTGCATTTTAAAATTAGAAGCGGAGGTTGGAATACGATTTTTAATGGAATAGCAAATTATTTTGGAATGTATCCGTTTTGTATTCAATGAGTATAAGTGACCATATTCCCTAGGGGTTAAATTGGCTTTGACTTTTATAAGGGCAGAACACACACCGAGGGTGTGAGTTAGTCTATTTGTGGTTCATGTAGACAAAGTAGAACCGCAGTCAAGCGCCAACGTTCAGTCTGTTTTCAGTTTAGTTCGAACCCCATTGGCTACCGAGACTTGATACGCTCTTTATTTAACTAACTTCCAACAAACCACAAGACAAGTGAGAGTCGGATTCACCGTACAAAGTATGGGCGACTGCCCTAGCGATGTATAAACATTGTAACTAGTAATTATGTTATGCTAATGATGAATATCGCTCATGGAATACAAAACGGACACATTCCAAAATAATTTGCTCTTCCATTAAAAGTCGTATTGCAATCGCTTCTAATTTCAAAATGCAACACTGACTCATTTCGGATTGTGACCATTTTGTATTCAATGAACGATATTTAGTGTTCAGCATGAAAAAAGTTTCAGGAACTTTTCAAATTGTTACAAATCCAGAAATATTTTACGCAAAACGAACCGTCATACTTACAGATAACAGATAACATAAGATAAATGTTATCCGTTATCTGCCACGGTCTCGATGGTGAACAAAAATATTAAAGCAAAGTAAACAACTTTTAAATACTTACTTTATTATTATTCGAAAGTTCTAGGAGAATAATAAACATGTAATAATTAATTAATGAATTTTCGAATGCAATTTCTGCTTAGGGCAGTAGTAACTTATAAAAAGATCAAGCTTTAAAAAAAACCCAACTGCTGTTTGGATATTGTCGTCAAGGTAATGTTACTTATTATGTATATATTTTTTATTTCGCCAATTTCACTTTTAAATAATTTTAATATATATAAAAGGAGAAACTGACTGACTGACTGACATATCAACGCACAGCCTAAACGGCTAAACGTAGGCACTTGAAATTTGGAAGGGACGTAGCTTAGGTACCGTAGAGGTGCACTAAGAAAGGAATTCCCGAAATTCCCACGGGAAAGGCAATTAGCGAGAAAATTATTAACTCAAAAAAATGTTTTGCCCAACGAAGTGGACACGGGAACAGCTAGTTTTAATATTTATGACCAGACATAGGAATATTAATGTAAGTTTTATATTTCAATATGACCTCGTTCGCTTCCCGAACTGACTACAAGGTTTTTTTTTAACTTGCCACCCTTTATAATTATCATCAGAACTCTCTACATTTTAGTACTTAATTCTTACTGCCACACTCAGAGACGTCAATTAAATTTAATGCTTGTTTAGTGACGTGTTGTCTTATTCTATTGCTATTGCAAATAAGGGTGAATTGCAAAAATATTATACATAGTTAAGGGCTCAATTAGAAAATCTTTAACAGTCATATAATCATATGATAACTTTCGTTACACAAAGCAAAAACAATGAAGGAAATTTTACGTTGTCTCGATTCACCCATAGAGTGACAGCAGCTACTTTAATCAAGCATAAAATTTATTGACATCTCTGAGTGCGGCAATTAGTCGGTTAAATTAGTTGTTAAAAAGCATGTCTACATCTAATTAAACGGTGAAAAAATAACATAAATATATAAAAAAAAAAACAGTGAGAATATTAAATTTACTAGAATAATGTAAATATATTATAATAATTTAATAATTAATTAATTAAAAAATAAAAAATCAGTTTTAGAAATTGTTATGTCAATATAACTATTTCAAAATAATAATAATCATATAACCATTATTAATAATAATATCTTAACACACAAAACACTGAGTATTGAAATATCATAAATTACTTATCTAAATATATAAAAGGAGAAACTGACTGACTGACTGACATATCAACGCACAGCCTAAACGGCTAAACGTAGGCACTTGAAATTTGGAAGGGACGTAGCTTAGGTACCGTAGAGGTGCACTAAGAAAGGAATTCCCGAAATTCCCACGGGAACGGGAATTAGCGGGAAAATTATTAACTCAAAAAAAATGTTTTGCCCAACGAAGTGGACACGGGAACAGCTAGTATAGTATAACCAGACCAAATCAAAGTTTAATTATACCGCATCCATTGACCCTCCAGTGTTAGTGAATCTTGAACTGCACATTTGCTGTCGCCTGCGCCTCTATTAACGTTGCAAAGTAACTTCCTACCCTCCTCTACTAATTCTCATAGTTTTGTTCGCTAACAAACGGTAGGATCCAAGTAATATTTGGCATGTTTAAAATGTAGTACACGAGGTAAATAGGTAATGCATCTTTATAGAAATAGTGATGAATAGTGTTGTGTTGGGATGTAATAATGTGAAAACTGTGAGTGTGGATTATTGTTTTTTTTTTCTTAATAAGTACAGCCTGTGCGCTTGCTCTAACAAATAGTACAATGTATCACCATTTCTCATGTAAGTGAATTTTGTTAATTCTTTATGAAAATAAATTTCTTAAACCATAATTAAGCAGAACTATTTGCCGACATAGCAGGTAAGCCTTACTTAAAGAAAACTCAAACGTTCATATTGCTATATAAGGTGCTAACAAATTAGTCACGGATATTTTTACAGCTGATAGTACTAGGTTCTCGGAGTACATTTAAGTATGAATCATCATAGGTTTTCTTATGTTTTTTTGGAGAAAACTAGGAAACAAATTTGCTACGTTAAAACACCCTGTTAATAAGATAATTAAATGAGACCTCTTTAGACATTCTAGAACCTCTTTAAACTATCATTCAGACGCTAGTATGTAATAAGCTACAGTTTTCCCGTCGAATCATAATGACATTTACGAAAAAGAACTTTTGACAAACAGTGTTAAACATCTTGACAGGTACAGAATAGGGGTGATTATTTTAAAGATTAATTATAATTTATATTTTTTGTTCGGTAAATTAAAACGATAAAATGATATACAAAGGTTCCTTAATTACAGTTAAAAGTTAATTGTTTTAATGTAATGTTATTATCTCTTAAAATATCCGTGTCTAATTTGTTAGCACCTTATATAAATATGCTCATTAAATATGCTGGAACCCTGAAACGACTGAGGAATTAAAAGGAAGACTAAAGCTGGACTACATAAACAATTTTGGAAATAAATATTTAAAACAATACTAATACAGTGCCCTGGGTTTACTTACAAACGAGGAGATCAAAACATGACCCTTGCAACACCGGGTGCATGTGCCACAGATTCAGTAGTTTTTTGACACAGGTCCACTAGTAGTTGAATTGACCATAGATTATAAGATAAATTTAAGATACCAACTTAACAAGTTGACAAGAAATGGAATAAATTATGCATCGGTGAGGCGTTAATTCACGCCTAAAAATTATACATTACAATAGTTAACTTAATATTTCCCAGTATTTCCTTCAAAAGGTAATGCGCGTACAAGTTTAAGTAGTCTCTAGTTCGCATTGAGGCGATTTACTTTGATTTCAAACAAATTAGACGCGAGCGAACACTCGTAAAATGAATTATTTATTATAAGTCTGAATGCAACGAGGAACGAGATCGGAGATTGCATTCGTTTGTTAAAATTAAATAGGGAAACCCCGGTAACGCGATAATACTTCTCTAAGCTGAAAGAGATATCCTGGGGCTCAAGAAAGGGTATAACTCGACTCAACTCGTTTTAAAAGAGAGCATGTACGTAAAAGGATTATACTAGACTTAAACCCTTTTTCACGTGATCTCCAGGAGACTTACGCCATTTTGAATAAGGAGTTCGAGTTATTTTGTTTCTCGCTGTTCTATTTTCTCACGTTTGTTGTTTGCGTACAACTCGAGTAAGTCAATTTACATGAAGCTTTTCGCTTTTGAATGGGTGTTGAGTTTAAACACATTGAAAACTCTGCGGTACACGTTACTTTAGTTATTCGCTTCGGTTTAAAGAGATTATGAAGACACGCTTGCATCACGTAGCTAACCAATTTCCAGGGTAATTTCCGGGCGATAACGCCTCTCGACCCCTTAGGGCGGATTCGACCAGACGAGGATAAGGTCTTTACCTAGATGTGTATAGACTAATCTCGAAGTTTTATTTCGATTTCGAGGATTTTGTAGTTATTTGATAAACTTTCTTAGGCTTAGTAAGTGTGCAAGATGTGGTTACAGAATTATCAACAAGTTTTTAGAGCCGTAGCTGCCTACCTCACTCTTAGAAAAAGGCGTGAGTTTATTTATGTATGTATGAAAAACTTGGTTTGTTCGTTTACAAGAAATTTGTTCGTAAAAAAAAAAATGGTGTAATCGGATCCTTTATGGTGAGGAGACTTCGGTGTCTATATGTCAAAACTACTGAATCTATCAAATTATAATTTGGCTTAGGTGTACATACGAGGGGCGTTCAATAAATTCTCGGTATGAGAAGGAAATCAAAATCATACGATTACTGTTTTATTTTTATTTTTCTATATATTCCCCCCCTATGTTTATACACTTATAAGATCTGTCAATTAGTTTTTTTAACCCCTCATAAAAATATTTTTTGTCTTTGGTGTCAAAATGCTCTACCACCGCTGCCTTCAACGCTTCATCATTAGAAAATCGATGTCCACGAAGATCCTTTTTAAGGTTGGGAAACAAAAAGTAGTCGCTGGGGGCCAAGTCTGGACTGTACGGCGGGTGGGTAATAGTTTCGAACCCAGATTCAAGAACAGCCGCCTTGGCAACATGAGCAGTATATGCACAGGGGCGTTGTCATGAAGAAGCAGCACTCCTCTGCTCTAGTACTCTCCTGTAATATTTAAACCCTTTTCTTTATAGTCTATTAATAATATCCCTTCACAATCCCAGAATATTGTCGCCATGATCTTGCCATCTGAAGGCACTACTTTGAATTTCTTGGGATGAGGTGTTCCTTTAACGTGCCACTGCATCGACTCTTGTTTGCTCTCAGGGTCATAATGATGAACCCAAGTTTTATCTCCAGTAACAATTTTTTGGAGCAAACCATCGGGGTTGTCACCACACAGCTCAATGAAGTCAGAACAACAAGCAACACGCGTATGCTTCTGAAACGGTGTCAACATTCGTGGTACCCATCTAGCACTGACTTTAGACATGTTAAGATGGTCGTGGATAATTTCATGTATTGTACCAATAGAAATATTGGTTTTTTGTGCTATAGACCTAACCTTTACTCGACCATCGTCCAGTATAATTTTCTCCACTTTTTGAATGTTTTCTGGTGAAGTAGCTTCAACAGGCCGACCAGGTCTAGGGTCATCTTCTATGCTCTCCCTCCCACGCTTAAATTCATTTGACCACTTTTGGACAGTAGATAATGAAGGAGCGGACTCACGGTTAACTAAATCCATTTCTTCTTTAATAGACTTTTGATTTTTTCCCTGTTTAGTCAAGAATTTTATAACGGCTCGATGCTCCAATTTAATTAACATTGTAATATCGCTCATGGTGATCACGTTTGTTCGGCAGTAGCAGAAAAACAAAAGAATGTGTGGGCTTCAAATTTACTTTTTTTTACTGTCAATGAATGACTCTTAGCGGCCAGTATTAAGAAGTTTACTAAAAAGGTTTGCAAGATACTAATACCGAGAACTTATTGAACGCCCCTCGTACATACATACATTAAATCACGCCTGTTTCCCAGAGGGGTAGGCAGAGACCACTTCTTTCCACTTGCTACGATCTTGACAAATTTCTTTCGCTTCTTCCACATTCATACATCGAGTCATGCACGTACGTCGGTTACGGGTATAACTTATTATTATTGTAAAACAAATAGTAACAAATAGTTTTGATTTTATTCATGAAAGAAGACTAAAATTCATCCCCCCTGATCTCCGAAACTATTAAGCCTAAAATTTTGAAAAAGGAAAACCTTTAAGAATTCGACCCAAATAAAATACGTATGTACAGTCAAACAATTTGATTTCTAGGCCACTTTGGACTATGTTAAAGTGACGTTGTCAACCAAAACGTAAGAGACTCCCTATGATTTGGTTTACAACGTCACGTTGACAAAGTCCATAGTGGCCTAGGAATCGAATTGGTTGACTGTACGGTACGGAACACTCTCCACACGAGTTCAACTCTCACTCGGCCGGTTTTTCTACTATGATCTCGTGAGAGAAATTGTAGGTCCTTCGGGCCCCCTGAGGATGAGGGCCCTGGGCACGGACCCCGTGTGCTGTACCCCTATGGTATAAATGGTACCTATTGCCGCGTATTTGGACATTTTTTGGATTTTTTCTGCATAATAAGAAGCCTTTTTTACTCAGGGATAACGCAGCATTCTAATGGGTGTAAGATATTTTATAATTAGACCAGTAGTATTAAGTTTATTCGTTACATACAGTCACGAGATTTAATTTGGTACCCACCTTAGGTCTAAAGTCAATCTGATATTCTACAACAATAATGTTGAGTTTTCTAAAAGTTACAAATGACTTGACATCTCTAATGACATTGACGACTCCAAGCATATTTTTCTTGAAATGGGCCCCAAATTAACGCTCGTGACCGTACATTCAAAAATACATGTCTTTTCTCTTTATAATATTATATTACTGTAGGTAAAGATTACGACGAGTTGAGAACCTCTTTTTTTTAAGTCTTATAAAGTATTTCACGCACCGTGAGCCGCTCTCTGCCGTCGCCCGCCGCCCTTAATAAAGTTTAAAAAGTTAACGGTGTTGTGTTTAAAAACGAGCAGTTTTCTTCGCTTTACGACTTTTTATCCTGTCTTTTCGATTTCGTACGCGACGAATAACGTTAAATAAAATTCAGCTGACAAACATAGACAGCTACACTCTTCGAGCCTTCGTATCAAAAAATACAAGCGGTTATTTTAGAGCATGAAAATTTGCATTATTAATAAATAATAAATACATATTAAAGGTTACAATTTTAGCTCTGGGCTTGTATTAGGCAACAACGAACTTACTTATTATACACGGTGATTTTTTTTGTTGATCAGGAACCATTTTTTCTAATTCAGTTATTAATGGCGATCACGTTTAAGTCGCAGTTACATGAAACAAAACTTATTTTTTCATGTAAAATATTTTTTTTGAAACTAACTTTTAATTGAAATGAATTGTCACCCTACTAATTGTTTAGTCTATGAGTTAACAACACTTAACTGATAAGTTTATTGATGTAATATCTGTCAAATTTACTTGACGTATCTACTTCACTTCAATAATTAATGTAGGATGTCCATGTATCCAGTGGTGATTGGTTTTAACAATATCATTAATTTAAATAAATTAAGCAGTGAGTTAATTGTTTGAGACATCAACCATTAAATTCCATTTTTGTTGCTTATAAATAATTTTCAACTCCTGATCACCGATAAAAAATCACCGTGTATGCTATAAAGATACATATAAAAACACCCTAGAGTCTGGAACAAATAATAGCGCTCATAACACAAACCCGATACCGCTAGCAAAGTAGGCAGCGTTCACTGTTATCATCAAACCGCGATAATAATACACTTCGGAAGTACCGTTAGCACAAAAGAACATATAATAAATAAATATAATTAAAAGTCAATCTATGATATCTTCATAGAACTGCAGGCACTTGTAGATAAAAGATTTACAAATATTAAATAATTTAATTATAATCATAATCATTCAGTACGTATAACAACTCTACCTATTCTGTAAATGGTCCATATTGGCTCATATAAAATTGGTCTTTCGAATTTTTATTCAAATACCGATTTCATCATTACTCCGAAAAATTTTGCTCATACTTTTTTGTTCATAATTTTTCAAGTCATAATCATCGCAACTCATAATACATTTTTTCAAAAAACTGTTACTTTTTTAGATTTTTATAAATCTAACCTAACCTAACCTAATTTTATCTACACGTAAAGATATTTAAGAAATTCCGAAAAGTGTACGGTTCCATGAATATTGACGGTATAAGTTCAGATGATTATAAAGTCCGATCGTTAGTATTCAAAAAAAATATGAAGAGTATGAAGAGTGATCATTAGGTTGTAAATGAGATAGATTTTCGGAGTTCCAATAATCTAACTTGCAATTTTATATGAACTTTGGCGCACCGCTGTAAATGCTATGTCATTTGTTATTTAAAAAAATATTAAAGTCATAAACGTATTTCACGGTTTACTAATGTTTCGCCGAAAATTATTTAGCAAATTCTTAACTCCCCAAACTACGTATCCCATATTTTTATTTGGGCAAATTTTTATTTCCCAACTCAACGTTTCGCACTGATATCATTTCCCAACTAATGATTTGATAAATTATTGTTAGACAAATTATTACCTGTTTTTTTTTAAGATGACAATTATGTTTTCGGCAAATGTATTGATTGGCATCTCTAGGAGCAGTTTAGTTTTAAGAGTCATAAAAAAAATAACCATAACCTATCTATCTCTGGGAGCAGTTTCGTTTTACAGGTCATTAAAAAAAAATAACCCTAACCTACCTATCTCTGGGAGCAGTTTCGTTTTTAATCCAATTTATATTTGTTTCAGACAAGTTCTAGCTCAAGGTTACGCAAAAAAATACGCAGCTGATAGAACTTTCAATAAACAAGTAACAATATTACAATATGTTACAATATGTTATTTGCCTTAGCAAATCATTTGCTACACAATTATTTACCACATAAAATTTGACGTAATAAAATTTTGCAATATAAAAATGTAGCGTAATAAAAAAAATACGAAGTAAAATTATGCCTGGGATTGGTTTGCCAAATAAAACTTCGGCGATAAGTTGATTGCTAAATGAAATTTGACGAAACATAATTCGGCAAAAAGGCAGTACACCGTATTTCACAAATCATTGTCATCGTTTTCCAAATTTTTTTCCACCAGACATATTTCATTAACGCTAACGCCGCCCTCTGCCTGCAACGAGTTGTTTGCGTCTTTCCCTGAGCCCTATCGATTTTGATTGCAATAGACGGCATTAAAAAAAAAAAACGCAGCGATAAAAAGGTTTTTCTCCTAGCAAGAAATCGACGCTTTTTACGTCTTCATTTTTCAAAAGAAGTCATTATTTTCTCGAATGTTTGCAAAACACGATATTAAAAATTACGTACCAGGCAAGAAGGAGTTCAAAGGAGAACTTATTGCTTTCCGCTTACTTTTGAGTTCACCGTTGTTTTGTTTTGCTGTCTGGCGCGTCGATCTATCTTTACACGAGTAAATTTAATAATGTAAAACGTGCTATGAGCGCTAAAACATTGTACTTATAACAACTATTATTACGCAACCATTGTAATAAAACACATACATACATAATACCTTCACGCCTGTCTCCCAATGGGGTAGGCAGAGACTATGGAACGCCAGGTGCACCGATCTAAACACAATTTTCGCTTCGGGTTTCAGGTGCTTTTGATTTGGATAAAATAAAGAAAGTCTGTTTTATCTCTCAGCTCAGCCTAATTGTGCAAAATGTGGTTACATAATTATTAATAATAACACCAAGAATTGTTAGTAGTTATCATGTGTAATTTAGGAGTTCCTATGGCTACCCTAAGTCTCCATCATCAGACCAGCTCGATGGTACTATATTATTGTATTGTCATCACTCATCAGAACTAAAGGTGTATGCATACATACATTGCAAGTTAAATAAAAGCCTGTTAAAAAGAAAACATACAAACGTACCTCTTTATTCATTTACTCACGATAAAACTATTTTACTTAGTGTTTTCTCTCCCTATCAGTCTAATGCAAATTTCCGAGTGATAGGACAAAGCATATTTAAGAGGGTTGGTTGGGTCTATAGAAATTTTAACAAATATCTCATGTTATAAAGGTTAAGGGGGATTCAATCGGTAATACCCGTCACACTAGGCCACTACTCTTTGGATCGACAATACTGAATGAATTTAAAAATTCGCGCAAGAGCAAGTCGGACCATGCTCGGTGTAGGGTTCCGAAGCCGTTACGACAAACACAAAAAACTATCTCCAAAAACGAATTTTCCTGTAAACTTATTTGGTGCTCTCTAGATGATTTTTATTGGTTGTCTCAGGAACCAGCTAAGCTTACTTAGGCCTTATTAATAAACTAATCTCAACTCTAATGCTCGTCTCGAGATGTGTCAAAAATGACAGTGTTCTATGGTTTGACGTTTACTTTGACGTATCTTGTGACGCGCATCTCAGCCAAGATGAGTTTATTAATACGGGCCTTAGTCGTGATAGGTTTGCTTTCACTTAGTAACTTGAGCGTAAATGACGGTTTTCGAGTTCAATATGTCCAAAACATTCCCCGGAATATAATAATTGATAGTTAGTAATAACTAATAACATGTACAGTCGAGGAAGTTAATTTCTAGACCATTTTGCACTGTGTTAGTGACACTGTTAATAAAATCATAAAAATCTTACGTTTTGATTGATTACGACAGTCAACTTGCTTTACTGTATATAATGTTTTTTTAAGAGCTATTGAGTGATACGTCACTATGTCAACCATAATGTTAATAAATACTTTGCCTTACATGTATCGTACAAACTAAAAACAATGCTTTTAAAAAGTGTTTTTTTTCTAATTTTCTCGTCGTGATTTCAATGTATAACTATACCAAATGACAGCTTTGTAGTACCGAGAGTGGACAGACGGAAATGGTGGTTCCTTGTTGATTACAGACCCCTAAAAAACATGTAAATAAACACATCTGGTCTTGAATCGAATTTCCGACTAGGGTCCGTGGTCCTATTATGACTACCGGTTCACAATGAGGTATTACTGGTTTTCATTACATTTCAATATTTAAATGGGCAAAAACTTTGTAACTGGTTACTTATACCAGTATTCAATAGCGGTTAAGCTTATTGTGTATACCTTTAATAATGGCATATCTGTACTCAAATATTACCGGTAACTTTAACGGTCAAAACGTTCCTCTTGAATCACTATGTATTGCAATAAAAACTGCATTAAAATCCACTGCATTCGTAGCTTTTAGGTACAAAAAAAAAGATAAAAGATGTTTATTCAGTAAGTAGGCCGCACGGGCACTTTTACACGTCAAAAATCTACCAGCGCTTCGCAAGAGACCTCTGCTGAGAAGAAACGCCGCAAGAAACTCAACAGTTAGGCGTATTTTAAATATACAATTATAAAACCTAGCCTACCTAACCTAGCATTATATAAAACAATGAATCTAACATACGATAAGAAATAAATGTATTCACGCGTAGTTGAGCAGGAAAATGTGTCAAAACTCTGAATTTTCTCCAGAACTGATTAGTAGTAAGTAATAGAAAAATAATTATGAAAATTATACTTAATTATGATGGTGTAATACAACTACATAAAAAGTTTCGATACATTCTCCTACAGAAACCATGTGCCCTAGACAATATACAATGTTTACATATTTCTTACGATTAAGTTATTATTAAGTTATTTGGGTGTTCCATTGCACCCGTTTTGTTTGCCAAGGCGTGTAGGTATTACTGGTAATGCTTTGACAGCTTAATTAGAAATACGAGATAAAGCCTGAACAAACAACACCTGCTTCCGAGAAACCTGCCGCATGCTGTGAGTAACTGAAAACGACGTAACTCGGATCCTTTATCGAGCACCATAATCCGGTGAACATGAAAATCGACTGTAATCCAGTTTCGCACGATCCATTTCGCAACACCGATCAAAATCTCATTAACTTATAAATGTGGTTTTGCATGAAATCTCCGCCGGAAACCTGTTTATGAGCTGGCAAAGCTTGGTTAGATTATATCGGGGTGGTTAATCAGTTTATCGATTCGCGCTCTAGACGGTTGCCCTCAGACAGAAAAAGTCATATGATACGCTACGGCATTTTAACGTGCACACATAATTAGAAACGTAATTGGGATTGTTCATATTTTTACAATTACTCTAATTCGAAAACCATTTCTAGGAATAGGGTTTTAAAACCGTTCTGCATTGTTAAGTTTTTGAAATATTTATCTATTTCAGATATTTCGACAAAAGTATATTTAACCTTTGTTTGACTTTCGTTTTCGGCTTCCAACACTCCTAGGTGTTAGGCAAAAACCGCTTGAAATAGTATGTTTTAATACAATATTATAATCACTTTTCATCATTGGCTATCATTTAATTGTTGTTATTTATGAGCAACAGCCATCCCAAATTTTTAATAATCATGTCATCCATAAACTGTTTGCGAAATAAATAAATATATTAAAACAAAACTATTGAGTCAAATACAAAATCAATGAAAATGGTCTCTTAAAATTACCTATTCTTCCGAATTTGAATGCAAAAACCGTTGTTTATTTTTTTTGGTCTATCCCAATTATTGCCTTTACGGTGCGTCGGCGTATGTTTGGCACCGGTGGGGTCGATCCCTAATATTGTGTACTTATACTTTTAATTTATAAAACGTGATATCTTTTTTTTTTCATTTATTTAGCGTTACCAACAAGTGATACATTGTAGCAAACATGTCAAGGTTTACAGTAAAAACTTACAATTAATACTCACTTAATTATAGGCATCTACAGCATGCAAAGTTACACAATATTCATTAAGCTAGAAGTTTAGAACACTTACGTCAAGCATAATAGTTAATCAGTTATAAAAAAATACATTTCATTTCATTCCTTAAAAAATATTATAAATACATACTACTTTCGTACTACAACTAACGTAATATAAACCACATAGGTTTTTGAAAGTTAAGGCAGTGAGTCGGATCGATATTTTAGCAACTTTCGTTTAAAACTTTGTGAGGTATCATGCATTATATCAACTCCTGCAGCGTTTGATAATCCGTTTCATAGTATAAAACGAAGTCGCTTTCGGCGTCTCTCTCTCTGTATATTGACCAACTCTAAACGCAACGGATTTTGACGTTTTTTTGTGGGTATTACAAATTCTAGTGTAATTATTAATTCGTTCGCAAAATAGTGACGCATTCGGTTTTGTTACTTTTGCCGTTTCCCGCGTATTCCGTTTTCACGCAACGCTTTTTTTCACTCGGTTACTTTCGAATCGTCTTACGCGGAATCTACTGTGGTTTTTATTTCAGTTAATGCTGAACTCTGTTCCGAATTTTAAAGTGACATCATTTAAAAATATATATAGTGACACTCTCGACGCTGGTAACGTGAACAGAGTGGCTCCTTAGTTATTGGTCATTACAAGGTTTTTTCCGGAAGTTGCTTCGTTCGTACGCCGGTCATTGCGGAAGTTGCTTCGCTCGGATGCCTCATTCTCGTTTCAAATCATGCAAGTCAATTTCGAAGCAATTCCCGTCGATGCGAGGAAATTTGAATTGTATTGAATGCGAAAAGGTCTAAAACGTAATATGGAATGTGTCTATCTATAGTATGTATGTATCTTAAATGTAATAAACTGGACATAGCGAATGGAAGCGTGATCCAACACTTGTTACCTATAGATAAGTTGTTTAGTCTGCTTTGACGCGCCCGTATTTGTAAGGTCGTATTTGGAATAGGAAGAAAAAAGGCGTATGATCGGATGTGTCTGCGGTGAAAAAAGGGGTTTCCACGGTAATATGTCGAGTGGCGCAGTTGACATTTGCGAATCACATTGTGGAATCAAACTGGTTGGATATGGATAGATAAATGATATGACAAAACAACAAAGTCATGTTTTTGATACAGATCGAAAGGGTCATTGATAGTTTTCAGTTATATCTACAACAGATACACATTCGAACTAAAATTTTTTTTTCGATAAAATGTAAAGGTCATGGCTAAACTATTGCCGTAAGCATGTATAGATACTTCTTACAAGCTCGTAACATTCGAAAATGAATTAATTAATTATTACATGTTTTTTATTCTCCTAGAACTTTCGAATAATAATAAAGTATTTAAAAGTTGTTTACTTGGTTTTTCATATTTTATGTTCGCCTTAGAGACCTGACAGATGACAGATAACATTAATCTTATGTTATCTGTTATCTGTCAGTAAGTATGACGATCCGTTTTTTACGCAAAATGTTAAGATTTATTTTCAGGATTGTAACAATTTGAATAGTTCCTGAAACTTGTTTCATGCTGAATACTAATGTTCACCTCATCAGCATAACATATTACTAGTTACAATGTTTATACATTGCTAGGGCACTCGCCAATACTTCAATTTAGCCAGGTCATTTAATCGATATTTTAATCCAGATTGAACGCTCAACGTCATTGATAGGTACGTCAATGATACACGCTGATTGATATGTCCGTCGCAGCAAGTTATAACGCGAGAACAATAGATTTGATGATGGACCTGATAGGTTATATAGGTATACAGTGTGGAAATTAAACTCAGGCCCTGGAGGGAAACTACTTTAAATCCTTAAGCTAGCTCATTTTACTTAAAGGAGACATTCCTTTATTTTTGAAAAGAAACAAATCTGCATTAAAAGATTTTTTAAACTCGCTTGCTTCGCCCGGGACTCGAACCAACTAAAATTTAAAAAAATAAACACTCTTTATTTTATTATACTAATCGGTAGTATTAATATTCAGGATAAAGTTTCTCTAACAAACATTTGGTCTTAAAAATAAAAATAATCGTTATATTCGTAAAGAGACATTAGTAAGGTTTATAATAATTGATAACAATATTAGACCAATAAAAATAAAACAACCGAGTAACTACATTTTTTGTGAAAAATTACTGCAAAAATGTCATTTTATTTTCATTAAAACAAGCTCAATTTTTTGCTGATATTTTATCACTTGTTTTTTGTTTATTATTATTCCTCGTTTAATTTTAGATCTAAAAACGTTTTCAAATTATTTCAACTCATAGAAAAAGTTAATATAAAACTTACCGAAACCGAAGCATATAGGTATTTAGATTTAGTTTAACTATTCTACCTAAGGGCCTGTTGTTTGATCAGTAGTTAAACTAACTAATTGTTAAAATTCGAAAAAGGAACTGAAAATTTGACATATTTCCTTGAGATTCCTTCAAATTTTCGATTCCTTATTCAAATTTTAACAATTAGTTAGTTTAACTACTGATCAAACAACAGGCCCTAAATGTCACTTTTTGCGGATCCTTCGTTGTGTGTTATTGCGCTTAAGGGTGCGGCTCCACTGAGGCGGAGATGAGCGGAGCGGAGCGGAGCTGTGCCAATATTAACCAATAGAAGGCGCATGCGGTCACGTCGAGCGCGCCTTGCGCACGTTAGTTTAGATTCTATTGGTTAATATTGGCACAGCTCCGCTCCGCTCCGCTCATCTCCGCCTCAGTGGAGCCGCAGCCTAATGGACGTGAATGTCAACGAGTTTCGGTTTTCGTAAGTTTTAGATTAACTTTTTCCATTATTTGACATATACATATGGATAATTTATTTGACATATATATATGTACTGATTGTTCCATATGGAACTAGAATTATGGAACTTCTGGGATATCCCCATATTGTACAACAATAACGTTGAGTTTCCTAAAAGTTACAAATGACTTGGCATCTCTAATGACATTGACTTCAAGCATATTTTTCCTGAAATGGGTCCTAAATTAATAATAATAATAATAATAATTTATTTATTTATTAATGCTCTTGACCGTAAAGTTTGTTTCAATTCAGATTGCCAATCACAATAACAAGTATGCCTGGCAGTAATTGTATTTAGATAGAGGATGAAATAGATTTTTAGATATTTATTTTATAAATGAAATGGTTAGAAAATATGAACGAATTGTTACATGGCAAACAAATGGAAATGCGATCGCAAACACTCCGTGCAACAATTGACTCTTACCAAAAAACAAAGCACGTATTACAACTGGCGACGTAGAAAGATCGTTCAGTTCATTGAAATGGATATTTACAGCAAGACGCCGCAGATTAACTGTTCAAAATATAGAAAAAAAACAATTGAAAATCGTGTCTACTACAAAATTTACTGAAGGTAATTAATTAACTGACGCTAATTTTATTTTTATCTCATATAACTATATCCTTGGTAGTACAATTCATAAGTAGACCCCGTTATCTAACGCTAAGTTTGAGGGCACGCTAAAATTGTAATGCCTCACATCATCGGTTGATTCATATCACTACATAGTATAAAACAAAGTCGCTTCCCGCTGTCGGTCCCTATGTATGCTTAGATCTTTAAAACTACGCAACGGATTTTGATGAGGTTTTTTTTAACAGATAGAGTGATTCAAGAGGAAGGTTTTTAAGTATAAAAAACGTAAATTTTTGCCAGTTACCTACATCTGTAGAGGTCAAGAAATCATTTTCATTTTTTAAATGGTTTTTTATAAGCGGGCGACGAAGTTTGACTTCGTTTAATTTGGAATGAATATTGTTCATTTATTATTGTACATACAATCATATAATTTTTTTCTTTAATTTCATAATATTTTAAAAAGCACTATAGCAGCACACTACAGCTCTGAGTGAGTAACTCAACTTAATTTTTTAACGATTCAGATTGTCAAAATTGCCCCATCGTTAGCGTTACGAGTTGATAACGAGGTTTGTTCAATATACTGGCCCGCAAAACTAAGTACCATTCACACTTTTATAAAAAAAATAATTGAACATTTTTCTTTTATGTTGTCCGGCAGCATGAGCATGTCACGCTCGCTCAATGGTCTTTGCTTACGGCGGCGTGTCGTTGATCGGATCGCCACCTCCCCGATCACATGGTTGAGGGAGGCGGTGGATGAGATACGCGTCATACCCGTGAGCGGGGGGTGCTGTTTGTGGGGACCGGTCTGTTCACGCTTGCAAGGACTTTTATTAATTATTCTAGGTATAGCTTTTGACGTAGAGACCTCGTCGTGTTGTTCTCATATTCTTTATTTTTAGTTTAACGTTTAATGACCTTTCATTTGTAATAAGTTTATTTTTGATAGTATTATTTATTACTTATTGTAACTTACTTTTAAGTGTTACTATGTTTTATGATTGAAAAAATGTCTTTCTGCTGGAGTTTCTTGCGGTGCTTCTTCTCCGCAATGATGGTCTTGTCCGAAGCGCTAGTAGATTCACTCTATATTACCTACGAGTAAAAGAGCTCTCATGTGGCCTATTTACTGAATAAATATTTTGAATTTTGAATTTTGAAGTATATATTAAACCCCGATGTATGATTATTAGGAGTTAGGAAACGAGTCGAGCAAACACCCGAGTGGTTGCCGGGTTTGAATAGTGCTACTCCATATCTTTCCGTGGAAGTCGTAAGAGGCGACTAAGGGAATAAAGGCTTGTAGTACTGTTAGGCGATGGGCTTGTAACCTGTCAATAAAACGCTGGTAAACATCTTAGCCTGATTATGCAAAATGTTGTTACAGAATTATCAACAAGTTTTTAGAGATGTTGGTAATTCTGTAGCTCTACCTACCCCTCTCTGGGAACGAAGGCGTGGGTTTATGTACGTAGGTAGGTATGTAAGAAAACTAGTCTCTCTTAATAAAGCATAATGCGAAATTAATTTTATCCCCATGGAATTTCAATTAGATTTATGAAGCGTTTTGCCGTTCGCACTTCACTTCTTTTTATAATTTTTATTATATATTATCAATACGGCTCGCTTCTCTCTGAATGGCTTCGGCACCCCCTATATTTGACTGAGGGTCCTACCCCCCCAAGCGCCTATTGGGAGGTGTCTGTTGTCGTGTTAATCTTGTACCTATTGTGTCAGATTAGTATTTAGTTTAATTCGTGATTAAAATATTGCCTAATCGGAGTTTATTATGAACTAGCGACCCGCCTTCGCTTTGCTTCGGTTTATGTGAGTTTTCTGTAACACCCGTACATAAAACAGAATTTATTAAACATAAAAACCATCCTCTTGAATTACCCTATCTATTAAAAACAACCGCATCAAAATATTTTGAACATGGTGGCTGAACGGCCTGACTGCCCCATGGTGCGACACTGGGTAGTAGTAGCCATAGGATTTTAAAATAATCTATTTGTTAATTGGTTAATCAAATATTAATTACTAATTTAGAATAAGATTTGATGTTACTAACAACATATGGAACTGGATTCTGAAATAAATTTGAATTATTATTATTACTATTAAATCCGTTGCAGAGTTTTAAACATCTAAGCATACATAGGGACAGACAGACAGCGTGAAGCGACTTTGTATTATACTAAGTATGTAGTGATTAAGGGGCTACCATGCTCGTAACAGACGTTTTTGATGAAGTTAAAGTTCTTATAACTCAGTCAAAACTGAATGTAAATTTATGAAAAATATATTAAAATTATCCATATTCATCTTTGATTCTGTCTAACAGAATTACAAAATAAGCCATGGTTTTTTTTAATAATTTTTTTAAAAACTTGTCCTTTTAATATTTTTTTTCCTTTTGGCGTCAATTGATATAGAAACTATATCCAAGTATTGTTCATTAATATATCTAATAAATCATCGGTTTTTTTTCTATATTGAAAAATATGCATGTAAAGACCCAATAAACTACTTTTTTCGAGTGAAAATTACAGTTTCATAGCATGAATCTCGGTATCAGTGACTTGTAAAAGAAAAAAATTAGATTGCAGATTTGAAGTCAATCCTGCACATTTTACGATCATGAAGTTTTTGACATTGTTACATACATACATACATTAAATCACGCCTGTTTCCCAGAGGGGTAGGCAGAGACCACTTCTTTCCACTTGCTACGATCTTGACAAATTTCTTTCGCTTCTTCCACATTCATACATCGAATCATGCCCATTGATATTGACATTGACATTGTTGACAGCAATCAAACAATGTTAAACTTATTTGTTGCTTGTGAAGGAGTAATAATAACAGTATTGTTTGACTGCTGTCAACATTATCCATATTCAGACACTTCATGGTTGTGCAATGTGTCAGGATTGAGTTCTTATCGGCCGACACTATAGTTGACCCGCCAGACGTTTTCCAAGACTATATACGTCCATATTTTTTCCTAATATATATATATACCGAATATACACACAAAATTTCATAAGAATCGGTCAAGCCGTGTCGGAGGAGCTATGTTACAAAAACTGTGACACGAGAATTATATATATTAGATATACAGGTTGTTTGGCAGTCGGGTGTAGGGGTTTTAAGGGATGATAGTAAGGGTCATTCTGAACATTTTTGACCACATTTACTATTATGCTAAGTTTCATGGATTCCGAGATATTGATCATTTTAATAGGATTTTTTGTCATTTTTCCTTATGTCCGTGATACGAAAAACCCCTTAATTCAAGTATTAATTAAAAGAAAAAACAGTGTTTTCTTGCATGACTTGAATCACTATGAAATAAGGAAGTTTTAAAGCTGCATGCCATTTTTTTTTCCTTATAACCTTTTGAGTAACCTCACAAAAATTGGTTTTTCCATACTTGGTGAAAAACAAACGCGGGGTTCTCTTAGTATGGAGAAAGTAACTCTTGCGCGTTTACTCAAAAAGTTGTAAAGAAAAAAAAATGGCATGTAGCTTTATAACTTCCTTATTTCATAGTGATTCAAGTCATGCAAGAAAACACTGTTTTTTTTTAAATTAATACTTGAATTAAGGGGTTTTTCGTATCACGGACATAAGGAAAAATGACAAAAAATCCTATTAAAATGATCAATATCTCGGAAACCGTGAAACTTAGCATAATAGTAAATGTGGTCAAAAATGTTCAGAATGACCCTTACTATCATCCCTCAAAACCCCTACACCCGACTGCCAAACACCCTGTATATACATACATACTCGTACATTAACTTCTTTCTATTTGCTACGATCCTGACAAAAAGCTTTCGCATCCACATTCATACATCGAGTCATGCACGCACGTCGGTTTCGGGTACCTACTTAAGATTCGGCCCTTTTCCAGTATTTCTCCGATTTGATTCAAAAAGTTCACCTAGGACGGCCCCTTCCGACCCTTCCACTCACTTTCCCTCTGTATGTCTCTTTCGTCAAAATTCAAAATATTTATTGGCCACATGAGGGCTCTTTTACACGTTGGTAATGTGGAGTGAATCTACTAGCGCTTCGGACAAGACGCGCCGCAAAAAACTCGAGCCGAAGGTATTTTTTTCAAATTATAAAATACAATACTTAGGGCCTGTTTCACAATCGACAAGTAAATTTATCTGCCATATAAAGTTAGCTCTCTCTTTGTCTATTTTCAAGTGTAAGAAAGAGAAAGGGCTAAATTTATCTGTCAAATACGCTTTACTTGCCGATTGTGAAACAGGCGGTTAAAAGCATTACAAGGTAATAAAGTAATAAATAATTATTTTAAACCTAACACAAATAAAATTATTACAAATGTAAGCTCAATAAGATTGAATTACACATGTGACTTTGAGAACAACATCACGAAGTCTCTACGTCAATCTTAGATATTCTATATTAGGTATATATTTTTTCCATTTTCTTTACTCTAAATTCCGGCGCAATCTGTAGCTAAAATAGGCTGTTGTCTGCTCTCGCTGAAATTTATGATGTTAGACAGAAACCATACCATACCTCTTACTCTGTCATTACTGTTATCCTAATGCCCTTATTTTAAAATGTTAAAATAATCCAATTAACACCAATTCATTTTGTCTATTGTGAACTCAGATTATACAGGGTGTCCCAAAAGTACCACGCCACAGTGACACCGGAGGTAGGTCAGCTCAAGAGGAACCTAACCAGCCTAACATGACCTCAGTAAAAGTTGCACGGTTTTCCAGTTATTAGCGAAATGAAGATTTTTAAGAATTTTCCCCTTTGCTTTTACATTTTTAGTACCAGTATCGACTTGGACAGCTTTTAATAACAGTTTTTTATGTGTATGAAATCACGAATAGCTAATTTAGAAGTCTGAAGTGTTATTTTGTCAATAACTACTACAAGAATCTAAAAAAAGTTCGATTTATCTCGATTTAAATTGTCACAAAAACATTAATTTCAACTTTGATCATCTGCCACAAAAAAAATCAATTAGAGACGAAACAAACAAGTAACGCTAATAAATTAGATACATTATGCAGATTCAGAAATGGTATAACACATGTATCTTACTACGAAATCGATAAGCATTTTTGTCATTTTAGTGATGCCTCATGGATCTAACCTAAAACTTGAGCTTCGAAAGCAGTCACTAAGTGCTACAAAAATGTTGTGGACAGCGGTTTTGCAAAATATCATGAGGGCTAATTTGTCACTCTTTTGAACGTTAACTTATTTTAATTTCAATGGGCCGGATAAAATGGCAATGAAAATAAAAACAGATTTTTTTTTCATTCATTTATTGTAAACTTAATTAGGTTACATTACAATAAGTGTTCAAATTGTCTCCCATGGACTCGAATGCACAAAAAACATCGTTTTATAAAATTTCGGCTCAATTTCCGTAAACTGACTTCCGATATGGTACGGGCAGCATCAAATACTCGTTGCCGCAATTCTTCCTCAGAACGTATTGGTTTTGCGTAAACTTTGTCCTTCAAGCAGCCCCAATAAAAAAATCCAGTGGGTTCAGATCTGGGGAACGCGGTGGCCATAAAATTGGTCCCAATCGACCAATCCATCTCTCAGGGAATGTTTCACTAAGATGCTCACGGACTACTCGAGCGTAGTGTGCCGGGCAACCATCTTGTTGGTACCACATCCTTTGTCGCAGTATCAATGGCACGTCTTCTAATAAGCCGGGCAGGTCGTCTTGCAAAAATTGTAAATATATCTACCATTCAGAATAGGAGGCAACTCGACCGGTCCCACAATTTGTCCATTTAAAATTCCACTCCATAAATTGATTTTGAACTGGTATTGGGACCGATCTTCTCGTTGTTCATGTGGGTTTTCTATCTGCCAGCTATGCACGTTATGTAAATTGAGATATCCATCCTTTTTGCATGCCGATTCATCAGTCCACAATACTTCATTAAAGAAATTCGGGTTTTGCCTCCACATCTGTATCATTTTTCGGCAAAATTGAACACGATGTGCGTAGTCTGCTGGAAGAAGAGTTTGAACGCGTTGGATGTAGTACGGATGGTATTGATGACGTTTCAATATTCTTTGTGCCGAGGATTTGGAGACGCCAGTGCGGCGTTCCACAATTCGTACAGAAGTTCCAGGCTCCGCTCGTACTTCTTCCAATACCGCATCATCGTCCACAGTCTGAGGTCTCCCTGCTCGGCCATTCGCTCCGGGTAGCCTTCCCTCTCGATAAGCGACGACCACTCTTAAAATAACTTCATGCGTCGTTGGATTACGATTCGGATATCTTTCAGAGTACAATCTTGCTGCCAATCTTGCGTTGTACGAAACATTGCCTCGATTTGAGACGTGCCTCGTTTCTCCATAAATGAAGTGCATGTCGGCGTACTCACTATGCAGATACTGGTGATTAGCCATTGTTGTAAAACAGTTCCGCAAGGCAAAATCAGTGTCAAGAAGAGCGACAAGTAGTCGTTCAAACAGAAAAACAAATCAGAATCCGATGAAAATCCAAGTCAATTAAGTTCAAGAAATCACAAATGGAGCACTGAGAACACAAGTGTCGCACGAAACGCAACGTAACGGACTGACTAGGCTCGAACTACTTTCAAAATGACGATAAAGTGAGACAAAAGTACAGAGTTTGTAATAACACTAATAAGTGTCCAGGTAGCAGACAACTTGTGCGGGAGTGTGAGCAGTGATGGCGTGCAGCATCAGGAAGGTTACAAAAATGCCTATCTTTTCGCAGTAAGATAACATGTGTTATACCATTTCTGAATCTGCATAATGTATCTAATTTATTGGCGTTACTTGTTTGTTTCGTTTCTAATTGTTTTTTTTTGTGGCAGATGATCAAAGTTGAAATTAATGTTTTTGTGACAATTTAAATCGAGATAAATCGAACTTTTTTTAGATTCTTGTAGTAGTTATTGACAAAATAACATCTAAATTAGCTATTCGTGATTTGATACACATAAAAAACTGTTATTAAAAGCTGTCCAAGTCGATACTGGTACTAAAAATGTAAAAGCAAAGGGGAAAATTCTTAAAAATCTTCATTTCGCTAATAACTCGAAAACCGTGCAACTTTTACTGAGGTCATGTTAGGCTGGTTAGGTTCCTCTTGAGCTGACCGTGGCGTGGTACTTTTGGGACACCCTGTATTGTGGGATGAAATAAAACTAACAAGTTCAGATGAAATTATTTTTTTTGACCGTTAAATAACTGTATTACAAATATATATAAAAAAATAGTTGTTCTTGTTTGTGAGCTTGTTTACTTAAAACCTCGTTAAATTTTGAAGCAATTCCGTTATTAAAATGGGTTGGAACTAAACCGTCCTTACAGGCAAAGGAAGGAAAGTTTCATCGCTCGATAGCCCGCGTGCTTGTAGCGATCCATTGACGTGTTATTTTATCATTTTCTAGCAGAGAGCTATTACAGCGACGCAATGTACACTCGCGGTCAAATAATTCGGGTCAGAGTGCATTTTTCATACAAACGAGGCTATTTCGAAGCCTTGGTCCCTAGCCAGGGGTTGTTTTGAGTGAGGTTTAATGGTGGATACTCCAAGGTTCAATAGAGGAGGTCAAAAGTTCTTAAGATACCTAACTGATAGCACAATCAGTTGACACCACAGCGAGAGAGTTTGGGTCAGCATGCGTTCGCGTTAAGAAACTGAGGCTTCACCTACACAAAAGACTCAGTGGGAGTTTTTAATAATGATTTTCGTGATAGAAATTTATTAATATTACTAATTCAGTACGTACCCAATTACTCTAATCTCGGCCCATGTCAATTTTCATTAGTTCATGTCACCTTCATAAAGTCAAAAGTCACTTTGACAATTGTCCTTTATTTAAGACGTTAATTGGCCTTACGAGGCTAGTACAAATAGACGACTATTTAGGACAAAAAAAAAGCTGTGAAGGGTCGCGTAGATGTCAAAAAAAACCACACAAACGTATTGTCATTTGTAAAAGTCATACATTTTACAAGGCGATTAGTAAAAGTGATAGAATTATTCAAAATAAACTTATTTTGTTACATAATGTAACACTCTTAAGTGCATCGGGACTGAGATATTTAAATATTCATACCTGGGCGTACCGTTAGTATCAAACACTGAATACTTAAATCTTTAATATCTTCGCTCCGATATTATTTTGAGCAATCAATTATATATATCTACTAGCGACCCGCCCTCGCTTCGCTTCGGTTTATGTGAGTTTTTGGTAACACCCGTACATAAAACAAAGTTTATTATACATACATGAAAACCTTCCTCTTGAATCACTCTATCTATTAAAAAAAACCGCATCAAAATCCGTTGCGTAGTTTTAAAGATCTAAGCATACATAGGGACAGACAGCGGAAAGCGACTTTGTTTTATACTATGTAGTGATTATGTGTATTTCGAGGTCCTCTAAATAACTATGTAAAAATCATCCGTGGCCGCTGAAACAAATATGTAAACTTATAATAACTTACCCAATGATAATATCCCATTCCTTAAATCAAGTGCAATTTCTACGATTTTTTAATTTCTTTTAATTATTATGAAAACTAGGTCTGTAAGTTTCTGTCTTTTATTTTTAGCGTTCCGCACCTCGAAAGGTAAAAGCGTAGCCCTTATAGGATCACTTTGTTGTCCGTCCGTCTGTCAAGACCCTTTTTCTCAGGAATGCGTGGAGGTATCAAGCTGAATTTTATATCAAATACTTAAGTCTACTGTCCCTTGGAGCTGTGAATTTCAAAGCCAACGCAATCAAAAGATAAGTACAGCCGTTTATGCCGCAAAAGGCATTGGGTAAATTTGTTTGATGAATATTGTCATTTTTTTTTCAGCGGCCACGTGTGATTTTTACATAGTTATTTAGAGTACCTCTAATATCGGAGCCGAGATATTTAAGATTTAAGTGTTCAGTTTTTGGTACTAAAAGTACGCCTAAGTATAGTAGGAACTATTTAAAATCACGATTCCCACTTGAGAGCTTAACTGCCGAACAATGGCATTGTTATCCTTTGTAAACCCAACCGTTAATTACCTGTGCAAAATAAATACCATAAATAACAAAAGATGTCGTATGAATAACAATAGTATTCCTTCAAAAATAAGGTTCATATTATCATAGCATAGACATGTCTGTCTATGTTTGTTACAGGTGAAATTTGTATAAAAATGCTAAATGCTCGACCCGGTGGTCCTTATTATATGTCATTTCCAATAGGATCTATGTGAAGTGTGTCCTATTCCAATTTGAACCTTATTCGCAAGACGGTAAAGTTGTAATTCATATTCATTTTTGTGTTATTGATGCATTTCATGTTGTACAGGTAGTTAGCGGTTGCGTTTAACAAAAGATAACAATGCCATTCATCGCGGATAAGTTCTCAAGTGGAAATCGTGATTTTAAATAGTTCCTACTATAATTAGTATTAAATATCTCGGCTCCGATGCACTTAAGAGTATTACATTACATAACAAAACATGTTTATTTTGAATGATTCTATCATAATTTACCACTTTTACTAATGGCCGCTCACCTTGAAAATGTATGATTTTTACAAATACAACACTTTTAGCCAAACCCCTCTTCGAAACTAGCAAGGAAATCAAAACCTACATTGTAGATATTTCCCATGAACTCAATTTGGTACGAAGCAACGTCTCATAGCACAGATAAAGGAAAAATTGAGAAACCCGTAAAGTTTTTGTTACATCATATTGAAAAAAACATTTTTAATAATTTTAAAGTTACTACCCCTTTTCTCATGAACGCGTAGAGGTATTAAATTGAAATTCATATCAAATACTCAAGTCTTAATACCTTTAACCCTTTATAGGGCAAAACTAAAAGTAGACCTGAATTCTAGCCTCATTAGATTCCTCCTATTCGCACAAAATCCTTTCAATAAAAAATGCAAAAGTTGTAACTGGTCATTTTTAGTACCAGGTTTTAAAATTGCCCTTTAAAGGGTGCTGTAACAAAATCAAACTTCTATGTCAACGCAATCAAAAGAAACGGCAATTTAAGCCGCATATTTTTAAACTCGCGACTACTCTCAAGGTAATCAAAACCTAAAGGTCGATCTAGAATCTTGAAATTTTGCATGAAGCAACGTTTTATAGCACATATAAGGTAAAAAATCCGAAAAACTACATTTTTTAGTAACATCACATATTTTAACTCGATTCTCGTGATGGGTGAAGTTTTACTAATTTACCTAAAGGTTTGTACGGAACCCTCGGTGCGCAAGTCCGACTTGCACTTAGCCGGTTTTTTTTTTTTGGAAACGTACCTTATACGGATATTGTTTTATAATATCAACAACGTATTCGAAATCGTAAAAATCTGTCTAGGTGCGGAAAACGTTATCCAATTGGGATTGAGCAAAAAAAATAACTCACGTTTTTTACTTTCTCATTCGAAAGAATAGGAAATTTTAAGACACCAATTTCATTAATTTTGTATTTGACCCAATAGTTTTGATTTAATATCTTTATTTATTTAGCAGACATTTTATGGATGACATGATTATTTTAAATTTGGGATGGCATTTTCTAAATAAATTACAACAATGAAATGATATCAAATGAAAAAAAGTGATTATAATAGTGTATTAAAACATACTATTTCAAGCTGTATTCGCCTAACCCGTAAGATACACCTAGGAGGGCTTCAAGCCGAAAACGAAAGTCAAACAAAGGTTAAATATACTTTTGTCGAAATATCCAAAATAGATAAATATTTCAATAAATTAATAATGCAGAACGGCTTTAAAACCCTATTCCTCGAAATGGTTTTCGAATTGGAGTAATTGTAAAAACTGTGTACCTACGGAAATTTTCTAGCTTCCCTATCCTGATTTCACGCTTTCGCGATTATAATCATTATTTGATTTACACGAAATGTACTACTGCGCACAAATCCACTGCACCTATTGCATCCTCTGTGTGCGTGCAGTCTTATTTTACAATCAATGCGTCGGGATCCAAACGCAGGCATCGGGATGGACGCGGTCGGCTCGGGCATATTACGTCTGGCTTTTCGCCGCCGCGCACGTGCCTACCGTCGCTCCCCGCACAATAACCCATTCGACGCCGTTCGACGCCGTTCGACGCCGCTGACACCGCCGCGCTACCGATTCGATTTCCACTGAGCGTTTAAATTCAAACCCCACGCTCGTTTCTGGCCAGACACCGCGCGACTCCCGTCCATAGTGAACGCGTTTGCTTTGAGATTTAAAATTCGAATTCCAGATTTAAAAATTTTGAGCGTACTTTTGTTTCTGCGGGCGCGCGAATTTGGAACGCCTCTAGAGTAAATTTCAAAAGTTTTGTACTTGCTAGTACTTGATTAAGATTGCGTTAATTTTCTTCGATTGTGTTGAAGAGAATTATTCTTGCGATTATTGGAATAATTTTCTTTGCATAATTGAAGAAAATTAACGGTTTTTTAATCGAGTATTTTATTAAGCACAACATTTTCGAAATTTAGGTTTTTCGAAGTAGCGAAGATGATTCCCGATGAGCGGTGGCCGTTTCGGCCAGCGATCAAGACTGAGGTAAGTGTTTTTTTTTTAAGTTCTTTTTTTTTTCTTCAAGGTTTTTTTATACAGCCCCAGCTGTACCCTTTTTACTTCGGGAAATGGCGCGGCGCGGCGAAAAATGAAACAATTTTGTAATTGGTTTGCAAGGGTAGGTACAGACGAGGGGCACACGGCGGAATTTTTCATTTTTTTGTACTTTAAAATGGAAACCGTTTTTTTATGATTTTTTTTTAAAATCGAATTCGAATTTTTCATTTTTATTTTGCTTTGAATAAGTTCAATAGGTCTACTCCAGTTCCTGCAATATTTCGAATATTTTTATAGAGTTAGGCGTTTTTGTGTGAGTAAAAAAAGGACGCAGAGAGAATGCTACCGCAAGAAGAAAATCCAATGCCTTTTAAAAGCGTTTTAGCTGCGTGCGTTTCTTCTCATTTTTAGGTGGTTAGCGTTTTTTAATTGTGAAAATGTGCGTTATTTTTCTAAAGATGACAATTTATTCGACAGACCGATCGGTTATTCTAAAAACACGTATCCATTTAAAATTGCAAATTCGATAAGATGCATAAAAAAAATCTTTGTCTAATTTTGTTTTTTTTTTGTTTGGTTTGAAGGGTACGGACGGAATTTTACATCATTTTTTTTTTACTTGAATACTTATTGTTTTTCTATTTTATGCATGTTTTTTACTACATTACTTAACTAGTTACATAAAACAAAGCCTATTAATAAATTTATATTTTAATATATTTTCTTATAATTCTATTTATAATTCAAATTTTTAACATTGAACTTTATGGACAGCGAGTTCATAACCTTAATATTTTACATTTTTAAATGCCGGTAAAAAAGCTAAGGCCTGTAAAGTAGTTGTAAAATCAAAAGTAAGATAATTTAGTCCAGTTCATGTAAAATTTCGTTTTTTTTTGTAAAATGACTTGTCATTGTTGTAAGTAAAAAAAAGACGCTCGGATAATTCTACTCAAACCTAGCCTTTAATTTTGCGACACACGGTGGACAGCGTTTTTTTAACCCTCCCGAGCGTAATTTCTAATTTTCGCCTTCGATATTGCAAATTTCCAAAATTTCAAATTTTACCGAAATCGTTAGAGCCATTTTTGAAAACGTGATTACCTATAAATATTCCTCTTTTAAAAGTATACGATATTTGCGCGTGGAACTTTGACGAATTCAGTAGGTACTTTTTTCCGCATTATACCTGCGAGCGCACAATTGGGATTGTTCATATTTTTACAATTACTCCAATTCGAAAACCATTTCGAGGAATAGGGTTTTAAAGCCGTTCTGCATCATTAAGTTCTTGAAATATTTATTTATTTCGGATATTTCGGCTAAAGTAAATTTAACCTTTGTTTGACTTTCGTTTTCGGCTTGAAGCCCTCCTAGGTGTATCTTACGGGTTAGGCGAAAACAGCTTGAAATAGTATGCTTTAATACACCATTACAATCACTTTTTTTCATTAGATATCATTTAATCGTTGTAATTTATAAGAAAATGCCATCCCAAATGTAAAATAATCATGTCATCCATAAAATGTCTGCTAAATAAATAAAGATATTAAAACAAAATTATTGGGTCAAATACAAAATTAATGAATTTTTGTCTTTCGAATTAGAAAGTAAAAACCGTGAGTTATTTTTTTTGGTCAATCCCAATTGCTAACTCATTATAAAAGCGAACCTCCATAAATACAAGTCATTGGTTTTCTAAAATAAATCCTACAACATATAATTGAAGTCGCCCAAAATACGTTAAAAGTTTCTGATGGCTACAATTCTCTTTTCGTTATTCGAAAGATATATCTTATCGCTAACGATACTACTAAATAATTCTGCTCTAGCAGTTTCATCAATTTGCTGATATATTGGCATTTACTGATGTCTGAACCCTATTAGAACCAATTATCGGTAAACGTCGGCAGTAACTGCAGCCAGCGACCCTAAATTGGATGTACTTGGTGGGAAATTGCGTCGCTTCCACCATAACCCCTTAACCTACCGCAACATTCGCTTTGTTGTGTTCCGGTGTGGCGCGACCGCCGGTGAAATTGCTAGCCATCCGTCGTTGTCCGAGAATTGGTAACGCATTTGCGGTCTTACGATTATACCTAATTGTTAGATTGTAGCTTCAGGTGTGTACCGGTTTAAAAAAAAAATCACGTTTAAAAAACCCGGCTGCGTGATTAAATATGGTCATTTAACTTTAAAATTAAGTAGTACATTATTACCTAGGCAATAGGTAGGGAATCGCCTGACGAGGAAATCCTCGTTTCCGCAGAGGTCTATGAAATTGGCGTTTTATACGGATAATTTTATGAAAACTGTGGTTTTCATACATTTATTTTGGATTATTTAGTAACGTCAAACAAAACAAAATGTTGTCAGAAATATTGGACACTTCTAAGGTATATTATACATATCTTAATTACTTAAAAATAGGTAGCTTCATAAAACTTTGCGTAATTGAAACACTTGAAATCGCAGCACATGAAAAGAGTTGAGTTCACACTTTAATTTTAAACATTAAGTAAGAAATTGAACCATATTATTTGTATCAATTTTTTTTTTGTAACATAGTGTATTAATGAAATTTAAAAGTTTTTTGAAGTCAAAATTGAAATGAAAAAATTTCGTACGAAATGAAACACGTAAAAAAACGCCAATTTTATAGGTAAGGACCCAATATAATGCTTTTCTCAATCAATGAGAGGGAATGATACAAATACATGATTATAAGCATTGTTAAATATCTTATTCACTTCTCTTTTTCCAAAAAAACTGTCTTTATGTCGTGCGTAGGCGACATAAAGTCGCTCTTTATGCTCTAGTGCATAAAGTAAAATCTTCGTCGAAGACCATGGCAATCCGTCCAATAGCCACACGATCAACTTTAACTTCATAGAATAACCTCTTTAGTTTTTTTCGTTTGTTAGTATTCTAAGACCAAGGCAAGGATACCAACAGCCGAAGGACACAATAAAACCTCATGAAATAAAATTATAATTTGGATTTCGTCGCCTTTGTTATTATTATTTTTATATTTGTGTAAATCAATATATTTAAAGAATGACAATAAGTTATCATAGATATAAAAAACGAAATGTTTTTATAACTGAGCAAAAAAAAAAAGTAGAGTGTTCAACTCGTCCATAAAACCCATTTAACACGAATTTATATCCACCGAAGCGAGCAAACTCGCTTGGGTGGATAAACGTCTCGCGTAAAATGGTCCGTGTTATGCACTTGTTGCACAATGGTACTATTGAAAAATTCGGAGAGAATGTTTTTTCGAAAACTACTAGTATACGTAGCTAAGATATTTTCACGCACAACGATCGGCCGCCACCGCAGGCGACACTGCATCCACAAGTTGGGTGTACGGGACTTTTTTCCATAGTTCTTTTGATTTTACATGCAATATAGAGGGTTTTAAAAAATAATAATTGACGCAGACGGAAAGTGTTAATAGAGGAATATGACGACAGTCGAGTTCACGTTTCAAAGGGAAAGGACTTCCGAGCGCGTTTGAGAAAAAATTAATTAAACCCACTCGCGACGGTAAAACGACATTAAAGACACCCTTTATGAAAAAATGTAATATACATGATGTTAGCTACATTACATTGACGACATTTTCCAAGCAGCAGTTGGATTTTCAAAGCTTGCTTTTGGTTTGACTTGTTTTAGGTTTCCTATTCACTCGCCAGTTTAATATTCACCCTGTTTTTCCGGTTGATACAATGAACGCGGAAGTATCACAAAGTATCCAATAAAGCTCGACAATCAAACGATTGAGTGAACGTAGGATGAAGCCAATGGAATAAATACTTTATTTCCTTCTTGATGCATCCCAGGGATGTCTCAATATACATTCAGTACAGTACCCAGCAAAAACGTTTTGCGCTCTATTAAATTGACACGCTCTTTTTTGTAAAGGGTGTTGTTTTTAGGGTGGCAGGTACGACGGATTTTAATGCGGTTTCCATCAATCGATAGAGTGGTTCAAGGGGAAGGTTTTATGTATAAATCTAAGCGAAGCGAGGTCGGGTCGCTGTTTTTAAACAATAAAACATTAGTCAATAATAAATTTTATTATACTTTTAAGAGATTTATATTTTAGTTTGTAATTATTAAACTCGAAACTGCTTTCACCAACATAATTAGATATTAACACTTTGAGTTATATGGCTATATTTCATTTCTCTGTGGTTGCCGGATTAGAATAATGCCACTCCATGTCATCCCGTGGATGTCGTAAGAGGCGACTAAGGTAATAAAGGCTTGTAGCACTGTTAGGGTCTCCCCAGACCTATCGACGCGGAATCGGCTTGAGCCGGTAAGAAAAAAAATTATGTCCGTGCAGTAAGAGTGAAAATGGTATCGCTCGGCTCGGCTCGGCACGGCTCGGCGTTGCGAACGGAACGACGTCGTTTTCGATCTTATTGCGTGGACATAAAACTTATTCTTGCCGGCTCAAGCCGATTCCGCGTCGATAGGTCTGGGGAGACCCTCAGGCGATGGGCTTGCAACCTGTCTCTAATACACCGGTAAACATCTAAACCTATTTGTGCAAAGTTCGCTTAAAGAATTATTAACAAAATTTTAGAATTGTTGGTAATTCTGTAGCTCTGCCTACCCCATTCTGGGTATGAAGGCGTGAGTTTATGTATTTATGTTTTATTTCTCTCTCTCTATGGAGTCAGTATCGAATTTATCAATACTCAGAATCTTATATACAGTAAAGTGATCTCGATTTAAAAAGCGTAACAAATGCGAGGGGAAATTTTTTAGCTGTGCCAGTATTAATCGTAATTTAAATTAACTGTTGATACATTCATAAAGGAAACTTTTACAGCCTTGCTAAAAAATAAATAAAAAAAGTTTACTAATTTTTTTTATATTTAATTTTCACAGAGAGTAGTTTTCCATGAAAATTTTATTTTTGGTCGAAAAATCGGCTTCTTGTTATTAAAAACATGTCTCAAATTTAAAGGGGTCGTCTGATTCTGATGATATTACCCGTGATGGCATCGTCAGTATTTTTGGTATATTAGAGCAGATTGTTTTACTCTGTTTTGAAATACAGTACTTCACAAAATGTTTTCATTGAAAGTCACTGAATTTTCCTGGGACTCTAATTTAGACATGTCTTCAAGGCTTGTTTGCTCCATATTTTAATATCGAATGGTTTCAAATAAGACTGATAAATCATACGTTTTTTTTAAATATTTATACTGAAAAAAAAAGTTACGACTAATGTAAAAATCTAGCGATTAAATACATCGCTTGCCCTTTTTTCATAGTGTTAACACGTCTGGCGATATAAAAACCGTTAAAAAAAGAACCAAGTAATGTACATCTATGATTTTGGTCACAATGTTTATATTAGAATTTGCCTGAAATATACAGGGTGTCCAATAAGAAACTTTAAATTTCAATAATTTATTTTAAAAAAAGTATATGACTTATAGACCTATGAATAGCAAAAACCTTTAAACTATTAATGCGGATTTATGTTTTAAAAACGATATTGTCTAAATGTTGACCACCTTGCTCAACGCACTGTTCTAAGCGGAAGCGTAGATTTTCAAAAACGCGTTCGCACAAATCTGTTGAAATATTTTTGATTTCAGTCCCGATATTTTCTTTAAGTTGATCCAAATTTGTAGGCTGACTATTATAAACTTTAGATTTCAAGTATCCCCATAAAAAATAATCACACGGCGACAAATTCGGCGACCTCACAGGCCAATGGATGTCCCCAAAACGAGATATTAATTTTGCAGGGAAATTGTTCCTCAAAACATTATTTGTCACCCTGGCGGTATGAGGAGCAGCTCCGTCTTGCTGAAACCAGGTGTTTCTGTTTGCAAACAAACAGCTTCTCAATTCTGGCATAAAAAATCTTCTATCACTTTACAATAATTTTCACTTGAAACACTAATCGATCGTCCCGTTAAGTCCTCAAAAAAATACGGCCCTATAATTCCCGCACCTGATATAGCACACCATACGGTGACTTTTTTACTGTGAAGCGACTTCGAATGCTTGTTTTGTGGATTGTTCGGGGCCCAGTAACGATAATTCTGTTTATTGACGTAGCCATCTAAATGAAAATGAGCTTCATCACTAAAAAATATATTGGAAAGGCGATAATTGGTTTGAAATCTCAGTAACATCTGCTCAGCAAAAGCCATTCTTGAAAAGTAGTCGTCGGGTTTTGAATTTTAGACAATTTGAATTTTGTAGGGATGGAATTTTAATACCATCTTCATTATAATGTGCACTGATGACTTTTTGATTCCCAAAACCGATGCGTGTTTTCTAACAGAGCGACGTGGATTTTCATAGACGGCTTCTCGAATAATTTGAATGTTTTCGGCGGTGGAAACTGAAGGCCCACGGCCAGGCAAGTTTTTGTTTAATGTGGATCCAGTTTCTTCAAACCTCTTAATCCATAACCGTATAAGCTGAATAGACGGTACTGCACTATTTCTTCGTAAATTATAATGCGAACAAAATTTTCTTCTGGCTTCCGTAAGAGATTTTCCACATTGTAAGAAAGCCTTGATGGCAAATGCTCGATGTTCACCAGACCAAAAATTCATGGTTAGCAAAAAATCCGCACTAATTATGAACAAAATGGCGGCATTTTAAATCTCGTAGGCCGCGACATTCCCGAAAAATTCGAAATTCAAATTTAAATTTTCTTGCTGGACACCCTGTATACCAACAATAGTAATATATTTCAATAAATGGGTAAGGACCAAAAAGTTGGACCACAGTTAAGCGCAGTTAACAATACAAACAACGAAGACGAAAAAAGTTCCGTTGTGCGACGAAAAATTTCCACACAATTGTATGGCTAATTTTCGTGACACAACGGAAAAGTTTCATAGAAAATTTAATTGATTGAGTTAGCGTGGACAACTTTTTGGTCCTTACCCAAATGTCGACACTGCCACATACTCTCGTAGCCTATGTACTCGTAAGTGGCTAATGAAGACGTTGGAACATGATTGCTGTCGACACTACGTCTAAGCAAGGTTGCAATGCAACGCTAACGAGATGATAGCCACATGAATAGCTTGCATGAGGATGAGGATGTCGTGTTGATTGAGATTGGCACGAGTCGGATGCGACCTCATCCGTCTTGTATATGCACCAGTTAAATAAATAACGATGATAACACCTCACGTCCTTCACAATGGGATCCTTTGAGAGTTGATATCTCTTTGTTGTACGTTCATATTTTTGCAATTACTCCAATTCGAGAACCATTTCGAGGAATAGGGGTTTAAAGCTGTTCTGCATTATTAAGTTTTTGAAATATTTGACTTTCGTTTTCGGCTTGAAGCCGTCCTAGGTTCTTACGGGTTAGGCGAAAACAGTTTGAAATAGTATGTCTTAATACACAATTACAATAACTTTTTTTCATTGGATATCATTTAATTGTTTTAATTTATTAGAAAATGCCATCCCAAATTTAAAATACACATGTCATCCATAAAATGTCTGCTAAATAAATAAAGATATTTAAACAAAACTATTGGCTCAAATACAAAATTATTGAAATTGGTGTCTTAAAATTTCCTATTTCGAATTAGAAAATAAAAACCGTGAGTTATTTGTTTTGGTCAATTATGGCTTGCCTAAATTATTTTGCTGACTGGCAAGTTTTCAAAAAATGGTACGATGATTAACATTTTATATTAATAGGTCTAGGTATAGGCATATAGAAAATAAATCTATGTTTCTTTAAAGAATACTTGATATCAAATCAATTGTATATCTCAATGGAATTTCGGCTATTGCTACCAAAGACTTTGCTATTCGTACCTACTCAACTTCATTTTATATTTTTATACTGCTTACTAAATTCTATTAATACGGGCAGCACCCCCCTGTATAGCTTGAGCATCCTCTAATTTTCAGAACACCCCCTGACCGGTGGTAGACCACTTTGGATATAGCTACTTATAGGTATCTTAAACGGTCCTGGAGTTTTTCATGAAACTTGATCAAGAATTTGTTCTTAAGACCATCATCTATTTCTGTTATGTATAGCAGTTGGATCTCCTAAAATAAAATAAAAAATAGTAGATTGTTCAACAAGGGACTAAAACAAGCCATAATGAGACGAGATGTTTAGCCACACAAGCGGAGCGCGGGCGGCTATAGTTCGAGTGTTATTATGGTTGTTTAGTCTCGCGTTAAATACTCTACTTTTCACTTTGAATGCGAGGAAAAAAACGACGTTTTACGTATACAAAATTACAATATTGATTATAATTTATAACAAAGTTTCTTACAAACTTGTTCCGCGGTTTTTTTTTCGTTTTAAAGTGACGCTTTAAATGCTTGCATATTTAGCCAACAGATTTAAACTTGAAAACTATTTTATAACAAAAGTAAATCGTTATTTTTTAAATTTTTGCATAGTTGCCATTTTGAGGTAATTTCCACGCTCAAAAAATGGTCCATAAACCATCACTGAAAATGGCGATAATCCTCCATTCACAAACACCGTGATTGGCTGTTTAGGAGTTTCCAAAATAAATTAAAAAAATATTACTTTAGTCCCTAGAGATTAATAAAGGGTTAGTCCCGATGTGCAGAGACTAAAGTAACTTTAAGAGCATGAGAAGTGAAAAAATAATTATCGCTCTCCATAAGTTTGGCTGTCATAAAAAATGTTGTCCGAATGTATTGTTATTTGTAATCAGTTCATAAAGTGTTTTTTATAAAAACAAACCTAAGCTAACCTCATTTACCCGCTAGATATTTCAAAAATAAAAATAGTTTCAATAAGAAAACTGTAATTTGCTACTGCTCGAAAAAGCGCAACGAGCTGTCCTCAAGGTTATACTCAGGAAACCTATTAGATACCCAACCAAGCTTGTGTACAAGGATATGGAGGTTCTCAGCGTTCGTAAATTATTTGTCACACGCGCTGTTTTAAAGACGCATGAAGGGGTGGTAAGGTTACCAAATTATGAAGCAATGTTAATGAAACGCACTTTTAGGGTTCCTGTGCCGATGACTTGCTCAGTCTTTGCCAAAAGATTTTCTAATTTTCTCTTCCCATTCGTTTATAACAAAGTTAATGCTAAATTTCCCTTAGTAAATATCTCAATTAGAGAGCTTAATCATAAACTGCCTGCATGGCTCATTACCCTCTCGTATGAAGATGTAGAAGAATTTGTAAAGGTTTTGAATTAAGCTCTGCATCTAACCTGAGTAACACAATCGTGGGCATTATTATTATTATTTTTCTGTCATTCAAAAATACTCTTGCATACATTTTACACTCTTAAAACACCCACATTGCACACGCACACACTCACTCATACACGCACACACTACACATACACGTACTCACACACTCAAACTTGCGCATTTGTAATTTAATTCTAGTTTTATTTAGTATCAAATTCATGTTACATTAGACTTCATTCCTTTGTGTTGTGTATTTTATTAGCTTTTCGCAACTTTCTGCAAACTCATTTCTGTATTGGTTACCTACAGGACAGGCTACGCCTAGTGTAGGGACCAGTGTAAATCTCATATGACAATGTTTTAAGTGCATGAGTATCATCTAACTAGTTCTTTTTGTATGGAAATAAGTATATTCCATGTGTATGCTTGTCAACTGAACTTGATGTGTATTTATGTGCAATAAATTATTATTATTATTATTATTATTATTATTGCTATGATTATGAATAACAATGTATTCGGCCTAAAAAAATACATTTTCGAAATTCCCGTAATCGAATTTGCAATTTCAGATCAACTTTGGCGTCACCGTCTGTCGCCCATGTAAAAAGCATAAATGCAAGGCTTTTAGTGCCCATAAAAAATCCCATACTTAATCGAATTTGCAATTTCATATGAACTTTGGCGTCAAAGTCTGTCGCCCACGTAAAAAGCATGAACGTGCAAGGCTTTAAGTGCCTTTAAAGTATCTATTCATCGAGGTTTTTGCTCCACCCAGGCTGACGTTGCACGTTCGAGTGGTAACGAAGGACGTCCTAGAAAACACTGCTACCTGCCATATTCAATTTACCACCCTAATTGCTAATAATGTCAAGGTTTGAAGGCTTCATACGCTTCGAGGGGAGGGCCATTAAGTGCTGTTGATTAGTTTAGGTCGTGTTTAAAACGTTTTTAGTGTTTCTATAATACAACCCTAACCTAACTGAACCGCGGATATAATTGGAAAATTTTAAAAGTGGCCTGACTCATCTGAAAACCAGTTTAGGGAAAGTGAAAGTTCGGACAAACGTGTTAGGACTTAGGACAACGGTGTTAGGGATTATTAACACGGTAAACAATATTTAAAAAAGACCCCGAAGATCTATAGATTATCTCTTATCATCTTTATTACCTCGTTGACCGTGTGAGCTCGAAGAAAAAATTAAAATTGAAGGGGGGCTCGAATACAACAAACGTGATATTTTTCCATATTTTATGCCCGTTATTAATAAAAATATATTCACAGAATATAAAGTTGTATAATAATATACCTAATAAATATTTAAGAGGGGCTCCCACACAACAAACGTGATTTTTATAGATAATGGAACGGACACCTACGAGTTCGGCTGGCACCTAGATTTTTCCCCGTCGATGCGTGATGTAGAAAAAGTAAAATTTCGAGATTATCCTATTCTCAGCTCAGCCTCCTCTCCGCGTTAAATGGACAGTGGGTGTTACTTAAGCCCCTTCGTTAGCGAAATCCTTTATTTAACGATGTTTTGTTAAAGGTTTTGGGTTTTTTTTACATTCCCCAATTAGCTAGTAACAAGCGTGGGAGGATAAATTGGTGCCCACCAAAGTACGAGTTTGTTGAAAATGGAACGCGTAAATTTAAAAGCCGAACGAAAAGCAAGATTTTAAAAACCCAACTGTTGCTTGCCGAATTTAAATCATTATAAATGCTAAATGATCGTTCGAAATGAAACGTGATGAAAGGAACCTAAAGATGATTTTTGAATACCTATTCCATGATATACCCCACTTGTAATAGTGTGACTTATTTAGTTTAAAAAAAAAATGGCGTCTAATTAGCGTCAAATTGATTTTTTATTACTGTCATATCTTTGGTGACACAACTAGCATTGTACCGAAAAGTAACGTCTCAAAATGTGAAAGTTTCTTATGAGAAATTCTCGGAAATTTCCAATAATATTCTTAAACTTTGTATGGAAAGAGAACATTCTCAATGCTCTCAAATGTTTCCGATAATATTCTCGGTAATTTCTTGAGAAGATTTCTTAACTTCTGAGAATATTCTGCAACTTGTACATTGCTAGACGCAACAGATTAAGAGAAATCGATTAAAATTAGAATCATCAACATCGTCACACGCGTTTAGTTTCTAGAGCACCACAAAGGAACAAAGATACAATAGTATATTATGCAACTAGTGAATAAAAGACGGATTTAATGCGAGGGCCATAGATGACTCTCGAGCAAGTGAAGGATACTAACGACTGAATCACGACCGCAGGGAGTGATTCAGGATGATTGAATCACGAGCGTAGCGAGTGATTCAAGTGTTAGAATCCTGAGCGACGCGAGTGATACATGGCCCTCGATATAAATCCGTTTTATTCAAGAGTTGCATACTAAACTTTATACCATGACTACGAGAAAAAGAAAGATTTAAGCGAAAATAGATATTTAATGACGAAAAATGGAAGGTAAAATTAATTAAAATGCACATTAAAATTGGAACAAATGTTTTATTTATTAAGAAACACTAAATTTTATGTTCGTACAACTTTCAGTATTCAAAATGGCGCCAATTTATTTTTCCTTGTATTTTTCACAGAGAGAAAGGCAAAAGACATCGATCCATACAGCCTATGGCGCCAATTTACCTACTAATGACAGCAAATAACACAAAACTTTTTTAATGCTAAACTCTTTGTGGTTAATGACGACCAATCAAATCTCGAGGAGGAGTTTGTATCGCGTATTTTATGTTCTAAATTCAAACACCAAAATAGTGAGTAAAAGTGCTTTTTATTCACTGTTTTGAGTGAATAAAATAAGCCTTTAATAGGGGGAATGGTATAAACATATTTTATATAGCCTGATAAACACATTACCCTCCTTCGCGTAAGAATAAGCCATACCACCCCCACCACCATGTCTTACAGTATCATCCTCGATTACATACAAACATATTCACTCACGCCTTCATTCTTAGAGAGGGCTCAAAAACTTATTGTTAATTCTGTATCCACATTTTGCACAATCATACATACATTAAATCACGCCTGTTTCCCAGAGGGGTAGGCAGAGACCACTTCTTTCCACAAGCTACGATCTTGTCAAATTTCTTTCGCTTCTTCCACATTCATACATCGAGTCATGCACGCACGTCGGTTTCGGGTACTTAAGATTCGGCCCTTTTCCAGTATTTCTCCGATTTGACTCGAAAAAGTACGCCTAGGGCGGCCCCTTCCGACCCGTCCACTCACTTTCGATCTGAATATCTCTAGCGTCAATCTTCTTTTTTCAATTTTCAATCTTAGTCACTACATCTTCTTTTATTCCACATTTCTCTCTGACTATTTCATTCCTTACTCTATCAATCAGTTTCACACCACTTATACTACGCAAAGAGCGCATTTCAACTGCATTTGCACACTCAGGCTAAGATATTTAGTTACCATGTGCATGTTAGTGACAGGTTGCAAGCCCATCGCCTAACAACACTACAGGCCTCTATTCCCTCAGTCGCCTCTCCTCTCTTCCTCTAGCTAATAGGGAAAATTCATGACCACAGCTTCAATCAAATTTGATTCATGTAACAAAACAGTTGAGAAAAAACATTATTTGAATTATTATAAAAATAATCAAGATAAATAGCCAATAAAGATTGGTTCCTATCTTTCTAACAAAACTGAGCTAGTTTAAAATGCTTATTAATTTTGATTAAATGTTTGGTGATCTCTTTTACGGTATAACGGTGAGGACCAAAAAGTTAGACTACAGTTAAGCGCGGTTAACCATACAAACGACGAAGACGATAAAAGTTCCGTTGTGCGACGAAAAGTATCCCTACAATTTTTCGTGTCACAACGGAAAAGTTCCTTCAGTGTTAGGCAGTTCTGTAAAAAATGCATTTATGTTACCCATACTCTATTGATCCGTGGTTGAGTTGTAGGATATGTCGTCATTAAATTGTCCGTGGTCGGGTAAATCAAGGTATATTATACTGCGCTCCTAATTAAAAGACGCTAGCGCAATTTGATGGTCGATGCAAATGGAACCCTCTGTCTTTGGACATAAGGTCACTAATACATCTGTGATTCTATGAGACATACGCCTATTTTCCTAATGAGGGCGGTATAGTTACGTCAAGTTAACCACCCGTTAGGTTATCGTAGTTGCCTCGTAAGATATCTCATCATTATATTCTCTTTGGTCGAGTGAACTGACTTAAATTATTGTATGACACAGGTAATGGTCTGTTTACTTAAGTACATAATTAGCAGCTGGAACTGATTTTCAAAGCACAGCTCACTTTGTAATGTTTCTATTAAGTACCAATTTTAGATAATGTTTCAAGTTGTTTTGTAGTGGATTTTCATAGACCGAAACGGTTGTTATTGCACATTGACGTATCAGTGTTCTGCTTCTATTGGCTGACGAACTATATCACGTGGTAGTTTTGTTTACATTATTTTTAAATACCTAATAGTATGGATTATAGTTCCAACCCTTTTCGCTTACGTAAAAGCAGTGCGTTGTCACACTGCTGTTTATAAATTGATCCTGATTAAGATTACTTCTTTATAAGTACCTACTAACTGCTTGCTACTATAATTTCGCTCCCCTGTTCTCTTTGCTGCGCGAGGGGTGCCACCGGAATCCTATTATTAAGAGCAGTACGTCCATCTGCCCATCCTACCTTTGAAGGGGTGTCTTTTAATCCTCATAGGTACCTTAACCCCCCTAACGCCAGTCTTTTGTTAATTGAAATGACAGATCAAAGACGCGATGACGCACGGGGTGCACGTGTGCTCGGACGGTGAAGCCATTTATTGCTTTTTTTATCTGGCCACCCATAAATTATTTTTGACTACCTTATTACTTGCGCAATACCAATGGCGGTCGGCAATGTAGTAATCGAAGCATTTTATACTCTACTAACTTTAAAATGCATGTGTGTTCGCATTGTTGTGTTCCGGTTTGGGGATAAGACAGCCGGTGAAATGACTAGCATAGAGGCATTCCATCTTATTTAGTCCTCAGGGTTGGCAACGCATTTGCAGTCTTAGGATAGCATTGCAGTCTTGTGAATGCGAATGTCTATGGGTCACAGTTTCCACTTACCATCAGGTGGCCTGTGTGCTCGTTTGTCTTCTCTATGCTATAAATATATAAATAAATAATAAATACTAATAAAGGCTCTGAAAAACGCCCGTCATTTCAAAAACTGAAAACAGTTCCGTACGCAGCGCAGTGGAGACTTCCTTATGTTATTATTACTTTAATAATTTAGAAAATTCCTAGTACATTAGGTTTAACTAATTTAATTGATAATTAACAAGATTAAAATGTATTACTTAAATTCATGTAGATACCTACCATCGATTTTATCAGACTGGAATAAGACTTACTCCGATTTTAGTCTACACAAATTTGGTGTTTAATCTAGGTATAAGACCATATTCTTTTTTGGTCGAATCCGCCGTTCGTCGTTTTTCTGTGTCATTCATTCATTACATCATGTCGCGTCGCTCAATATAAAGAAAATATACATACAACACATACATATACTCACGCCTTTATTCCCAGAGTGGGGTAGGCAGAGCTACAGAATTTCCAACAACTATAAAAACTTTTTGATAATTCTGTAACCACATTTTGCACACTTAGGCGAAGATGTTTGCCAGTGTATTAGTGACAGGTTGCAAGCCCATCGCCTAACAGTACTACACGCCTTTATTACCTTAGTCGGCTTTTACGACATCCACGGGAAGACTTGGAGTGGTACTATTCTAATCCGGCAACCACACGTACTTCTTGGCCGTGTTTAATTTTAATTTCACCGTAAAAGAGTCTCTTTTACGGTATTTTCATATTTCGATGAGAAATGCTATTTAAATAATCCATGCATATCACCTTTTCTCTCGCGCGGATAACATCGCTTTATTACTTTTACAACTCGAATGATTCCAATCGACTGCTAACAACCCCACGGTCGATGGGTCCTCTGTAAAGCATCAAGCAATAAGCCGTATCTTAAATTCAATCACGAAACCAGATTCAATTCAATGCCGTTAGCAATAAAGTAGATATTACTGCAGGAGGTTTATCTTAGTTAGTGCGTATCGGATACGACGGCAGTGTGGTCCGCTCCCCTCTTGGTTACAGCACCCTAGTTTCATATGTCCCCTGTATTATACCAGTCTAGGTATATACATACCCAGTATTAATGAGAGCAGACCCTTTATTATTAAAATGTTGCTACATCCGTCTGCAAATTTTGGACAAAGGTTGCCATGAGGGGAGCTTATAAAAGGACTATTGCGTAGCAAAAAGTAATAATGCTTTTTTATTAAATTAACATATATTTTGTTGTCGAATTTGTTTTGTGACCATTCAAGAATAAATAAAACTGTATTGATGCGTGTGAACTCTTGGACAATATAACAATTATCTGATCGTCAGCGGAGTTTTGGCTCAGTTTTACAGTGGTAGTCACCAAATTGAGGATGCTTGTTTTCCCAGAATCAGAATCAGAATCAGAATTATTTATTTGTAAAACATAGGTAGAGAAATACAGGTGGAGGATAAAATACAGCGTGTATCACTATGTTTTGCCTGTTGGCATACAAATATCAATGTCACGTAGTTACAGTAACGTTCTTAAAAAATTACAAGTACAAACAATATATATACAAGTGAACGAATAAATCAATCCTTATAATTCAATGCATGCATGTCAATTGGACAATAACAAATTTATAGATCGATGTCACTTAAAAAATCTTGCGTACTGTAATAACATTTTATAATTAATAATTTGGTCAGGTTTTTCTTAAAAGGTACAATGTCTAATGTTCTTATGCATAACGGAATTTTATTATAAATCCGGGGCGCCATTCCCAGTATGCTTCTGCGCATTAGCGCAGTTTTGCACCGTACCTGCACCGTGTGCTGATACTGTGGACGAGTAGGCAGCCTGCGTGTGTCCGTAGTTTTTACAAACAATGCCGGATTACATTTAACAAATATGGCAGTTTCTAAAATGTACAGACATGGAAGGGTAAGTATTCTGAGTGATTTAAAATAAGGGGAGCAGCTGTCAGTTATTTTCAGGCTACACATTGCTCTCAAACATCGTTTTTGGGCTTTAAACGCTGTTCCTTTATAAGTAGAATTGCCCCAAAATATGACACCGTATCTCAACATTGACGCAACAAGACCATGGTAGGCAATAAGAAGAGTGTGGTTGTCCACTACTTTAGATAGCTTGCACAGTGCAAAAGCTGACTTACTAAGCTTTTTACTTATTTCGTCTACATGATATTTCCATGTTAGCTGACTGTCAATATTGAGCCCTAAGAACTTAACTACAGATACGGTTTCAATTTTATTTGTTTCATAATTTATATTCATGTCATTATATTGTAATCGCTGATAAAATGCATTATGTTAGTCTTAGTCAAATTGATTTTTAAATTATTATTGTTTAACCACAGTATTATGTCCGATATTACACTATTTATATCACTTTCATACATATCTGGGTTATCACATTTTACAATAGATGTGCGGTCGTCAGCAAACAAGATCATAGGATGGCAGACCGATTTAGGAAGATCATTAATATATATAAAAAAGAGCAGAGGTCCAAGTACACTACCCTGGGGTACACCAAACATTACACAACGTGCATCGGATCCCATACAATTGCCTACAAATATGACTTTTAAATTTGACAACCAATCAAAAAATTCATTTTTGGTTACAGTACTAAGGTTTAAATGTATGTAAAATTCTGTTGAAAACCAACATTTAATTTAATAAGGATTAAAAAAAATATGTTTGGCATTCTGTGGGACGCGTAAGTATTGGAATTCCTTTAAAATATAAGGTTCGTTTTTGCATTAGTTCAATGTACAGTCGAAGTCATAAATATGTTTACACTTTGATACCTTGTCACTTTAATCAGTGTGACAATTTCATATGACAGTTTAAACATGATGTTAAATAGACAAGGTACGAAAGTGTAAACATATATTTGACTTCGACTGTACATCAGTTTAAACATGTTGATGATCTAAAGAGAGTTGTAATTAGCAGTTAAATTGATCAAGTACTTTTTAATCGGGGGTTTAAATTGAAAAGTCACAATATTCGTAGGTAACCCTAATATAATAGAATAGAATAAACTTTATTTCAAACTACAAGGCCCAAATTTACAAATACCTTACAGACATACCTAAACAATATATAACATAAAATTAAAACGACTTCGCCGAAATATGACACCCCTCGTCCAGAATTCCTCTTTTAAAAACGTCGACAGATCATTGGTGGGTACTCTCACCACAAAGGAATTAAAGTTAACCTTGGGCTCCAACCACTCGACCCTAAGAGTAACACCGGTCTTAACTCGTACATACTCTACGAATTATGTGACCCTTGTAAATAATTTGAAAACGTTTTTAGATCTAAAATTAAACGAAGAATAATAATAAGCAAAAAAAAAAGTGATAAAATATCTGCAAAAAATTTTGAAAATCGTGTTTTTATGAAAACAAAATGTAATTTTTGCAGTAATTTTTCACAAATAAGTAGTTGCTCAGTTGTTTTTTTTGATTGGTCTAATATCGTTATCAATTATTATAAAAGTTACTAATGTCAATACTACGCATTTTGTTTTATATTTTTTGGGCTATTAGATCAAAAGTTATACCGTACTACCCAAACTTTATTAAAAATTGTAAAAAAAAACAGTAGGTAGTTAAAAAAAATATTGTTGTACCGATAAATCAACCTAAAATTTCACCCCTTTCAATATGTACAGTTTATCGAAACCCACCCTGTATATCGTTATGTAATGTAATGCTCTTAAGTGCATCGGAGCCGAGATATTTAAATATTCATACCTGAGCGTACTTTCAGTACCAAAAACTGAACACTTAAATCCTTAATATATCCGCTCTGATATTATATAACGCCATAAATTATATATCTCCTCTAAATAACTATGTAAAAATCATCACGGGCCGCTGAAAAAATAATTACAATATTCTTGAAACAAATTTACCCAATGCCCTTTATGATTAAATTGAACAACGGAGTAAGTAGGTATCCGCCGGTTCAACGGTAAGCAACGCTGCCGCCGGAGCCTGTAAGCGGTATCATATTCAATCACCAAAGCAGATTAAATTCCAAGTCGTATCTTAGTTGCTGCGCTTTCGCTTAAAACGGCAGAACGGAGCTTTATTAACGTTGCAGCTTTTTTATTTCTTCGAGACGAGTGAAGATTTCCATTGCGATCGTTTTTTAAATAAAATAAGAGCGGCACCACCAGTTTCTGAATATCCATAATGTTGCCATCTTAAAATATGCTTGCTCCATATCTGGGTGAATTAACTTATAAGGTATTCCCTATTTTTTGACAAGTTTCACAAATTACACGTTTTTAGAAAAACTATATATTTTCTTACGACATGGCATACATTTTAATTTAATTAGACAAGTAGGCTAACATTTGAACTTATTTAATTTAAAATAATACAGTTTTGAACAATAATATAGTTGGTAACGCAGGGGACGATATTGTCCCTAGGTTTTCAATGAAAAAAGTGCATTTTCCCCTGCGTAACCCGGTTTTATCGATGATTAAAAAATATTTGAGGTGTTTAACGTGTGCGGTCCGTAAATTTGATGTTCTGATTTTAATATTCATACATCATTATTAACCATAAGTCACCAAGAAAGTTTTAATGCCGCAAAAGAAAAGGAGTACTTTAAAAGTTGATTCACCCATCAATATGACATTTCAAAGATAAAGATAAAGATAAAGATAATTTTATTTGTTAAACATGAGTTGAGTAATTTATACAGGTGTTCTACATATTCAATGTTCTTCATGTTTTGCCTTTCGGCGTACAAATTATTCATATTATTTATTATATTGTATGGTTCTTATATTAATATAGTATTTACAATGCTATGTCATTTAAAAATTCGCTTATACTATAATAACATTTTTCTATTAATAATTTGACTAAATTTTTTTTAAACATGTCAATGCTGGTGTCCCTTATCTGTCTTGGTATTTTATTGTAAATGCGAGGTGCCATAACAAAAATGCTTTTCCCAAGTAGTGCCGTTTTTGCAAGGGGAACGCTTGCTTTACCATCGTCACGTGGTCTAAGAATTTTATTAGCGTGATTAATTCGCTTAAATATATTAGGGTTACATTTAACTAATAATGCTATTTCATAAATATATATCGAGGGAAAGGTTAATAATTTATACTTAACGAAATATGGCTTAACACTATCTGTTGGTTTTAAGCCGATCATTGCCCTAATGCACCTCTTTTGGCTTCTTAATATTTTTTCGCGGTCTGTGCAATTTCCCCAAATGACCACACCATACCTAAGGATCGACGCTACTAAAGCATGGTATGCTGTCAATACAGTTTCAATGTTGACTATTTGTTGCAACTTATAAAGTGCGTAGGACGCCTTAGCTAATTTTAAACATACTAATTCTATTTGTTTTTTCCAATTAAGTGATTGATCTATTTGCACTCCTAAGAAACGTATAGATTCCACTTCATCTAATTTGCAACCTTGATAAGTAATACTAGTTTGTGGTATAGTAGATTTGCGTTGACTAAAATGGATTAAATTAGTTTTGGTTAAATTTACCTGTAGGTTGTTATATTTAAGCCAAGAAATAATATTTTTTAACGTATTATTTATATCATTCTCGTATGTGTTTTTATCGTTGCAATCTACCATTACTGTACAGTCATCGGCAAATAAAGTCATCGGGTTGTCTACTATTCTAGGTAAATCGTTAATATAAATAATAAATAATAGTGGACCCAGAACGGAACCCTGTGGAACTCCATACTTGATTTTGCGACTCCCCGATCGAAAAGCAACTTCTTTTTTTGACCTCGAATCAATTTTAGATATCTCTACATATTGTTCTCGATCTCTCAAATATGATTCTAATAATTGATGAATGTTGCCTCTTATTCCGTAAGCATGTAGTTTTTTTAAAAGAATTCGATGATCTACAAAATCAAAGGCTTGAGTCATGTCCATGAATATAGCGCAAGTTGGTTTTCGAATATCCATATTTTTTGTTACAATTTCCAGTAAATTTAATATTGCCATAACTGTGGACTTATTTTTTCGAAAACCTTGTTGCTCCTTCGTTAAAATACATTTATTTTCGAAGTACGAGTACAATTGTCCATGTATAAATTTTTCAAAAATTTTTGCGAATATTGATAAGAGAGCAATTGGTCTGTAAGAATTCATATCTTCTTTGTCGTTTTTTTTATAAAGTGGTTTTATGATACCTATCTTTAGACTGTCAGGAAAGATACCTTCACTAATGCTGAGATTTATAAGATAGCTTAGGTGAGGTGCTATGCACTCCGCGACATATTTAACAACTTTTGTCCGCACTCCATCATGTCCTACACTATTACTGTTTTTTAATTGTTTTATGATTATATTTACATCCATAGGGGTGCTTGGTGCCATAAACATAGATGTTAATGTTGTTTTAATCTTCTGATGAATATGAATATTACCGTCAGCAACGTTTTGTTCCGAAGTCTTATTAATGTAATAATCATTAAAAGCATTCGCTATAGCCAGTGGGTCAGTGATTATAGTATTATTGCTTTTAATTTTTAAAATTTACAGAAAGTGAACGAATCCATTAATTTTAATTGACAGGAGCTGACCCCGCTGTGCTTTTGTTTAACCCACAAGCGAACATAATTGTCGCGTGCTTGACCTCATTTCTCTAATAAATCGATACGAATGTCTATAATGACTCAACATTGGCGAAATACACCTTAAGAAGTCTTCACTATTTCCAAATGTAATTTTAACTTATGGCATTCACTGCAGCGCCTCTTTTCTAAGTTGTAAAATGTAAATCGTATTTGACCTGTTACGGTGTTGTTTCTAACTCGATTGCCATTACTGTTAAGTTTATAAGAGCAATGAAAACGTTGGCAATATGAAAACAGGGCAAAAACAAAATGCGATAATGTTTCTCTCCCCTTTTGAATTTCATTCATTTTCATTTCCAAGAACCAACGAAATACGTTTAAATAACAAAATACAGAAATTTACAGTCTTAGTTCTTTATTAAAAACAAACAATACGTTTTAAAAACAACATATTCAAAAAAATTTTTACAGGTCCGCAATTTTAGCGGCCTTTCAATAACCTCTCAAAGTTCATTAGGTACAAATGGAAAATCGACCAATTGAAATGACCATTTGAAAGTTGGATCAAAAGTAAATGTGCTGAAAAATATTTATAGCCAAGGACTATGGGCAAATTGTCCCCACCCACCAACAGAGACGAAACATGTGCCAGTTTATGGATCTTCTTTCTTCTTGATTCTCGGGACACATGTAGTTTTACTATGGCGTTGATCGCCATATGGGGTTTTCTTAGAAAATCATAATCGTATCGTATGGAATTTGTTTGAAAATTAACACATTATTGCGTTGCTCTTTAAAGTTTTTTATTCCATTTAAAAAATCCCATTAGTTTTGCTACTGAAATAGGTATTTTGTTTTTTGGGTGTAAATGAACATGTTGATGCACCCCGTGAATGTTGGAGGGTGGGACGGGGCTCATACGAAATTGCCCATCACCCTTTATTTTCGTTGTAAGTTAATTAAGTCCGAACGAAATTTTATCCATTACGCACATATTAACGCGTAAAATGTGCATATTTCTGGTAGGACGTAGTTTTTATTCGACTAATATCATATTGAACGATTTTACCATGGGACGTGATTCCATTTTAAACGTTATTCAGTACGGAGAATTTTCCTCTTTGATGTATTTCAAATTGTCACTTTTCTAAATTGCCGTATTCATATAATTTCGAGAAGTCGATTTTCCATTTGTACTTAATGCCATTTAATCGCAGAAAATTAGTTTTGCCACAAAGGCTTTGTCTTTTACACAGAAATATACACTTAAATAGCTGAAACGCTATTAATTGAGGACGCATTATAAAGTGATACGGGTGTCCCCATTACACTGTTGTTCGAAGTAGGGAGTCAAACGTCTCCTATTAAAGGTATCATTTTGTATAATTACCTAAGTAGTCTAGTTGCTGCTAATAAAGCATGCTAATTCTAGGCTTAGACTTAGTAAAGGAAATGAAATGAATGTGATCGCGTGTATTTGATTTGTTTCTGTGTCTTGAATATTTAATTAATATAGGTACGAGGGTGAAAAATCGACCTGCTGGATGATTCTTTTAACCCGACGACCCTCGGACTTCCAAGGCTGTGATTCTAGCTCTTATTTACTTGACAATAACGGCGGCCGCGTTATAAATAATACCATGATACGTCATAGGTAATATGATTTTAAAGCTTTGTACGAATCGTTCATTGAATACGAAACGGACACATTTCAAAATGAGTTAGTGTTGCATATTAGGGTTAGTATCAAGTGGTCAAAAACGCAAGTGGTCAACGGCATCAACTCACCTAAAAATCATGAGGGTAAATTTGCAAATAGTCGAATACGTAATCGGTCCATGAAGCAACTCGTCACTAAATTATTTCGTCTACTGTCATAATATATTATCAACTCGTCACAAATACATGTGGTCTAAATAGCTGGTCGCGAACGAAGCAACTCGGTGTGGAGTGTGGTGCAGGATATGAAATATAATTTTGTAATGTAATGTGTTAATTTCAAATTGCCTTTAGATAAATAAAGGAATACTAACAACCCTGTTTTTTCTTAAGTATTAATAAATAAGTGAAAATAAAAAACATTTCTCTCAACAGTTTATAATTGTCAATATGACTTAACAACGAAACAAAAACAACTTCCATAAAAAACTAAAATAAATATTTTACTCTTACGCGTCGTTACACAATTTTAATAAGCCTAGGAGCCTAAAAATGTTTAGATGTTTAAATTTTTCTTTATGTCAGACATCATTAACAAAAAACTCGTGTGCTGAAATTCTCCCCTGTTCCAAATTGTTTAATGGCTCCTTATACCTGGCATTAAATATCTTATCTTTCCTCTTTCTGTTGTTAGAATTGAACAAATTGTTTCTCAATCGATATTCAGAGTGTTAAACGATTTATAAAATTTGTGACGAGTTTGCTTTATTGGCCAAATACTTTTTAACCTATTTGCGAATTCGTCTAGATGATCTTAAGACAAGTAGCAAAAGAGACCGGTTACATCTCGGACAAACTACTTATTTGTCTGGTTGATTTATGACGAGTTGCTTCATGGACCGATTACGTATTCGACTATCTGCAAATTTACCCACAGGATTTTTTGTTGAGTTGATGGTGTTGACCACTTGCGTTTTTGACCACTTGATACTAACCCGCATATTAAAATTAGAAACTGTTATAAGATTTTCAATGCAAGAGCGAATTATTTTGCTATGTGTCCGTTTTGTATTAAATGAGCGGAATATTCGCCGCTAACGGGAACAAAAAGGAAACGAATATTAAGTCTCAAGTCAAAATACTTTTTGTTATCGTGCAAAGATGTTGCGATGCTTAAGCAATGTTGTCGCTTTTAATTTGTCCATTTTAAAATAGAACAGTGTTTTCCGATAAAGAATATTCTGTTACTGAAGTAAAGTAACAAAGTTGTAAGCGTCTGTTATGGCTTTAGCGTTTTATTCCAACTTCGACTTTCTGATCTGAGTTATAAGGTAGATTTTTTTTCCGGCTGTAAATCTTGATGAGTTTTAAATAGGAATGCCTTGTTCCGGGTAAAAAGACTTTTATACAATACAATACACTGAAGTGAAACTAGTAATATGCCAGCCGATTTTGGCCTCTCATCGTGTAGAACACAAACTGTTTCCCTTAAAAGTGCCGATTGACTTGCAACAAAATTTTATTGCTGTTTTGCGGGTGGTAGGACCTTGTGAGGGTCCTTGTAGGGTCCGTCCGATCGCTACCACCATCTTATCCACTTAACCTACCGCCAAACAGCAGTGTTCGCGTTGTTGTGTTCCGGTTTGGGGATAAGACAGCCGGTGAAATGACTAGCATAGAGGCATTCCATATTAGTCCTCAGGGTTGGCAACGCATTTGCAGTCTTAGGATTGCATTGCAGTCTTGTGAATGCGAATGTCTATGGGTCACGGTTTCCACTTACCATCAGGTGGCCTGTGTGCTTGTTTGCCTACGCCACTATTACAGCAGTCAGTTCGTTATGGCGACTGACTTACATTTCGGGCTATATTTTGTATCACTTGTGGTCCATTATCTTATCGCACTCATTAGATAATGGCCGCGAGTGTTTTTTTTTGTAATCGTCTGAAAGGCCAAAGCCAAAAGTCGACAGACTGTGTGTCTGTATATTGGGACAGATGACAAAAAAACAAATTTGTGGTATATAGATATACATTTTTTTTTTTTTTTTTTTATGGCATAGAGATGACAAACGAGCACACAGGCCACCTGATGGTAAGCGGAAACTGTGACCCATAGACATCGGAGTTAATATTTCGTTATCTTTAAAAATGTCTGTAAGCATACACCTTTTTTGAAGAAGAAATGTGGATTCAATGTTTACGAAAGTAGTTTTAGTAATAGGGAGGGACTCTAAGGCCAGTTCAGGGATTTTCCACGACTTGACAGGTGACGTCACGATTAAATATGTAACATGCTATTTCGAAGGGGCCAATTAACATCGATAATTTGCGGTGGTCGGGGGTTCTTATTAATGATAATGTTTTGTTTTCATTCTGGCAGTTCCATTTTGTACTAGTGCCCGTTATTGGAATAGGGAATATTCATGACATATTCTACAGCTTCAATAAAATCTGATTGATGTAGGTACCAAACAGTTTTTGAATAGCCAAATGCCATAAATTACCAAGATGTAACCCAACAAAGATTTTGTTCCTATATTTTTATCGTGTAACAGAATTTAACTGGGCGTTTATATAAGGTGCTAACAAATTAGTCACGGATATTTTTACAGCTGATAGTACTCGGTTCTCGGAGTACATTTAAGTATGAAACATCATAGGTTTTCTTATGTTTTTTTGTAGAAAACTAGGAATCAAATTTGCTACGTTAAAACACCCTGTTAATAAGATAATTAAATGAGACCTCTTTAGACATTCTAGAACCTCTTTAACCTATCATTCAGACGCTAGTATTTAATAACCTACAGTTTTCCCGCGCCGAATCATAATGACATTTACGAAAAACAACTTTTGACAAACAGTGTTAAACATCTTGACAGGTACATAATAGGGGTGATTATTTTAAAGATTAATTATAATTTATATTATTTGATCGGTAAATTAAAACAATAAAATGATATACAAAGGTTCCTTAATTACAGTTAAAAGTTAATTGTTTTAATGTAATGTGTTATCTCTTAAAATATCCGTGACTAATTTGGTAGCACCTTATATAACCGAAGTGTTACATGACGTCGCAGTACATATCAGATCTCTCTGACTAATCGCTCTTGTATCATCCGTCCGTACCTACTTCTTCAACGATTTTTAAATTAATTTTCATCACACTTGCTCGTAAATAGTGTCCTAACATGCTAGAAAAATCGACCGTAAATCCAAAATAATACCCGCGGGCAACAGACTCTCGTTCTAACAGACTCTCGTTTGTAATGCATATTCCCTATTGGATAATGTTTGTACATACGGTGTTTGCCTGTACGCAAGAGAATATAGGTAGATCTCCACAGGAAACAACTATCTACATTCTAAGTGACAGCCAAGCGGCACTAAAGGCACTGACAGCGCCTAAAGTAGACTCAAAACTAGTCTACAATGGAATCCAAGCCTTAAACAGGCTTGGTAGGCACAACAAAGTGAAACTGATGTGGATTCCAGGACACGAAGGCTATCCCGGGAATGAAGCCGCGGATGAGCTGGCAAGGGAAGGGTCCAAGGACGCATACGTCGGACCAGAACCATTTGTGGCACCCTCACCGGGCACCATAAAAGCAGCCCTGAACGATAACACCCTAGTAAACCACCAGAAGGAGTGGAAAACTACGGTAGGCTTAGGGCATGCAAAGCTCTTCATAGAAAGAGTTGACCAGAGCTGGACCAAAAAACTTTGGAAACTCAGCAGAAGACAACTCCGATTCGTTATCGGAGTGTTTACAGGGCACTTTGGGGTCAAACATCTCCTAGCAAAGATGGGCCTATATGACAACACAGATTGTAGAATGTGCGGCGAGGAGGTGGAAACAATGAAACACTTATTGTGTGAATGTGACGCACTCGCCGGAGTAAGAATGAAAATACTCGGTTGTGGCTACCCAGAACCGAACGATTTCAAGGCTCTGCCATTGCACTCCACTATCCGCTATTTGGAAGGGGTGGAGGCTGCATTGGATTAAGAGCTAAAAGAGGGGTAATTACACAAAAGATCCCATAGGGTCGAAGTGTATCCGTAAGGACCCCATCCATAAGATAAGATAAGACATACGGTGTTTGCGTATATCAACCCGATGACAATGTAATATTATGTCGTCTAAGAACTGTGCTCGAGACAGAAGGTAACAACGAGGTCTTTGTTACATCGGATTTGATATAAGCCTCATTCAATCCTCTTGCGTTGGCAAAGTTAATACCTGTGGCTCTAGCCATGCTTCTTTGTCTGCGACCAAAGTAAAAATGCACGCGTTGACTTGTTAACAATGCTTTGACCAGTCAACTTCACTTCGGCGGGTGTTAACTCAAGAACAGTTGAAATGTTTATTGTACGTTCTGTTATAAGCAGTGATCAGTGATGATAGCATTTTTGGTGCGATGACAGCGACCTACGGTTGTCGACGTGTACCTATAATATGATTGACGTTTAAAATTATGTAATATTAATGTGTTGTCGTTGAAAATATAACACTATTTTTGTTACTTAATCAGTTATTATAATCGTGTATAACATTTATTACCTACTGTAACCCAAAGTTCCTCAATTTTTTCGGAGGGCATGCTGACGATTTATTTTCGTAATTTGTATGGCCCTGTCGAACAACGGCAACATTTATTGCAAGTGTGCTACATTTTCTCATATAGCAAAGTGACCCTTCATTTCATTATGCCTACTGGGCTTTACAAGCTCTGAGAATATTTTTTGTAGTTTCGACTTGTTTTAAACGCTTTTATAGTTGTATTTTTCATTTTATTAGATTTTTGGTTCAAACAATTAAATATTGGGCACTACTGACAAACCTAGCACTGTACCGAAAATGCTACAAAAAGTACGATCACTGGTTATAACTTATAAGGCAGCTTCCGTAGGAGTTAAAAGAAAACTCATCAGCAGTTTATTACCCAAACACACTCTTTTTAAACACTATGTTGGTATAATTAGGTTACATATAATTTTATACTGAGTGTTGAGCTGCGGAATCAATAAATTAGACTAACTTATTACTAGATATGACATTGGTTTTTATGTAGTGGCAAAATGACGCCAAGGGCCAAGGCGCGTCCCCAATATGGTAGTTTACTTGACATACACATAATGCCGATGTGTGTTAACTGCACTTGTATATAACAGTTCGTTGACAATATTCAAAGCTTGGATCGACATACATATAACTCACGCCTTCATTCCCAGATTCGGGTAGGCAGAGCTACAGAATTATCAACAACTGTAAAAACTTGTTGATAATTCAATAACGACATTTTGCACAATCAGGCTAAAAGATGTTTACCGTGTGTATATTAGTGACAGGTTGCAAGCCCATCGCCTAACAATACTACAAGCCTTTATTCCCTTAGTCGCCTCTTACGACTTCCACGGGAAGACACAGACGGCACTATTCTAAGTTTGAATCGATTTGATTCTAATTTTAATTAACGGCTTTCTTTCCTTGTTTTCTTCTTCTTCTTCTTCATGTGCCTCTCCGACTAGCGAAGGTTGGCAGTCAGCTTCGAAAACTTTTCTCTGTCTCTCGCGAGGCGAAACAGATGGGCAGCACTCGTGACACCAGTCCACTCCCGGAGATTCCTCAGCCATGATTTCTTCCGGCGGCCTACATGTCTTTTGCCAGCGACCTTTCCCATCAGTATCAGTTGTAAGAGGTTGTATCTGTCATGCCGTAGTACGTGGCCAAGATATGCAACCTTTCTTTGGCGGATGTTATCCCAAAGACATCGCTTCTTGCTGACACGTAGCAGGACTTCCTGATTCGTCACCTTCTGTGTCCAACTGATCCTTAGCATCCGTCTATAGCACCACATTTCGAATGCCTCTATACGCCTCGAGCCTTTATTCCCGTAGTCGCCTCTTAAGACTTCCACGGGAATACACAGGCGGCACTATTCTAAGCTTGTATCGATTTGATTCTAATTTTAATTAACGGCTTTCTTTCCTTGTTTTAACAACGTGTATTTCGCCAATGTCGATTTATTTATAGATACCCCCAGGGACTCATTAGGGAAACGAGTTTTAGCTCCACGCGCCTCATTTCGAGTTGGAATTCGACAGATTCCATTTTACTCCTTAGCAGTTTTGAGAATGCATATCTATGTAATGTCCAGACATAGGATTATACGGGGCAAAATTAAATAAGAGCCAGGGATTGCCTATATGGATAAGCTCAATTATCGATGCTTTTCCCATGTACTAGTGATCGCTCCAAGTTTTGCTTGCGGCGCTTCTCGGGAATGACGGTCTTGTCCGAATCGCTACTAGATTATGTCCATATCGTCCCTTTACGCTGCGTTTCGACCAGAGCTGCGAGGTAAAATCGACCAATAGGATTATTTTGTTTTACTGGCCTCACTATCCGATTTGTGGAATTTTCCTCGCAAAGCCGCTTAGCTGCCTTGCACAGCTCTGGTGGAGACGCAGTCTTACTTTGTCAACGTTGTATCTGATCGAATAGTTATAAAAGTACGTACTCTTTATTCTTTAGGAAACATGAGTGCTTCTCCTATTTGATCAGTTACCCATTTCGAATTTCTATTTGTTCAAATAACGGTTGGGTAGTTGTCACCTTTTTTTCGAATCACAATTGACGTAATCTATTTTGTTAACAGCGAAGCGAGTCACCGCCTCCAGTCGAGGAGCCAAAGCCGAAGGTCAAGGAGCAACCCCCAGAACAGCCTGAATGGGTTCCTGGTGGCGAGGACACCATCGCCACTGAAACCGTGCCGGAACCCGTGGTCAAGGAGGATTCCAGGAGCCCGCTAAAGAGGTTCGTGGTCTTTTAGGAGGAAGAGCTAGACTGGCAAGAATATGACGAAAAAACAAATCAATCCAAAATTTCACTGTCTGATGTTTTTGTCTTTATTTATCTACCTAGTCGGTTCGTAAGTTTTGTTACCGAGATTTATTACAATTCAAATAAAGGTTAACAATATATTCTACACTATTGCAATAATTTGATGTATATACGAGCTTTAAGCATTCCTATTTGGGCTTGGGAAATCGCTTTTCAAATCACGCACTAACTCACGATACGATGATGCTGATAACAGTGATAACGGGCACAAGTTTTGTAAGAGTTCACGTAGAAAGATTTTAAATTCTGCCATAAATGTTTTCCAAGCGACTAAATCGCTTGTGCACCCGAACAATATTCGTGTCTCATTAAAAACGCCCGTCATTTTAAAAACACAACCCTGTTCCGTACGGCGGAGACTTCCTTATGATGTTCATAAAAATATTATAGATTGATTTTACGATAATTCATATGTATGCAGTGTCAATTTTATTAATGAATGACACCGGAATGGTTATGGGAAAAAACACTTTCGCAAATCAAAAAGAAAAACATACATTACGGTATGGTAAATCTATCAAAATACGTAATAATATTTTTTATTAACAATATAAGGAAGTCTCTGTTGTACGGAACAGGGTTGCGTTTTTAAAATGACGGGCGTTTTTCCGATCCTTTGCTCGTATATACTTTCGATCGACTTACGATCTCACAACAATTTCTAACCATACGAAAGCACTAAATCTCTTCCTTCATTAGCTGGAATTCAGCCTCAAAGCAAACCTTTGAGCGTTTTCAAAAAGTGAACTTTGTAGACAGCTCGCTCGTTATTTTATCGACGCCGCCTGTGAATGTTAAAAGATCGAATCGGAAATAGCGGCGACTATGTAAAATGACAATTTTCATGTCTCATACTCTGAAAGTAGGCCATTTCTCATCTCGTCATCATCTGAAAGTAGAGTGTGTAACTCTGGTAAAAGTATCAATTGCACCCTCGAACTATACGCTTCACCTCACGTTCATCCCTTGGTTAACAATGAAGCTTATAATTTTCAGACGCTTGACTCTACCTATGTAACAGAACTTTATGTCCGACTAGGTATATAAATGTTTATATAGTCATCTTGTGCCCGTGGTAAATGCATCCAGCAAGCATTTACCGTCCACTCCCTCTAATTTCACGGCCGATGTAACCCTCCATCCAAGCATGAAGATATCTAAAGTCAAAGCCGCGGTGACGAGTGACGATTAACCGTTTCGAAGTCAACATTCGCATCGTTTACCCGGTATACCTAGTACTCAGCATAGCCGGTTACTACGATTTCGCTTCTTTAGAGTGATATTTGAACAATTATTATCAGACCTCGGACAGGGTGAGCTGTTTTAAGAGTTTGCATAATATGGACTTACCCACGTAGTCATTCAATGGTAGATGTGATGTAATTGAATAACGAATGAAATTATTCTATTTAGATCTTTACATAACTAGCAGTCATGCTTCTGTCAGTCAGAAATTAGAAGACGTCATAGCTAGAAACCCAGACTTAGATCTGTTTAGGGACTATGCTGAAAAAATTTCGGAAGGAACATGTGGACGGTATTTTAATGTACAACTTCACTCCGCTCACTTCAGTGGAAGTAGAAAGGTCTTTTTCCATCTATAAGTGGATATTAAACTCAAGAAGTGCGTTGAAAATTGAAATTTTTTGAAAAAATTATACTTGGTTCTTTATTACAATAACCAATAACAAAGAAAAAATAGAATAAATAAATAATACCTACTCGTTTTGTACATAATGCACTGTCATTTTAGTTTAATTATAATTCATGAATTCTTTTTAATATTTCATCTTGAGGTGTATCTATATTAACATCTACACTTGACATTAATGAAGTAAAAATGGCTCACTCTGTCCGAGGTCTGATTATTATACTATTATACATGGTGCCCGTGAGAATTGCGAGAGATTTTAACCACGCATTCCTGAGGTCATAAGGAATAATAAATGTAAAATGAACCTAAGTCCAATTAAGACTTGTAAGTTTTCGATTTTTTCATACAAAATAAATCAACTATTTTCACTTGTCTAGTGAAACAATGCTTTAGGACGAGCTGGCAACGCTTTTTCCTCCATTTCTTATGTACTATGGGGATTCGCCTTGGCATTGAATCATAAAGGTGTTTCATACTGGAGATTTCATTACAACATTTTTACACAAAAATCGAAATATCTCTTAAACCGAGCCGAATTTAGCAGACGTTAATTAACATTTTTAACTTAAAATATGGTCAGGAATATGCTGTTAAAATGTCTCGCGCTCACGGGCACCGTGTATTATAATTATACAATTATTTCCCAAACAAACAATAGATTGCTTCCTTTGTCGTCGTATTCCTGGTTCGAAATATTCCTGTTTTGACATGTTCTTGTTTCGTCTTTTTCCTTTTTCGACATATTTCTGTTACTAAAGCTATTTAGGTACACGAGCTAAGTGTGTTCTTTATTAAAAGGTAAGAAAAAAGATGTTTCTTAGTACAAGAGCTTCTCAATAGAACACTGCTGAGAAGAAACGCCGCAAAAAATTAAAAGTCACGTATTTTTTTCAAAATTTTGTTTGTGATAATGATAGTGTATGTATCTACGAGTATATCATTAAATTATCATGCTTAGATGTGCAGGAAAACGTCTTAACTCAGAATACCGGCAACATCAATAAAAACCCCTACAATCGGCGCTCTCTCCTCGTAAGCTGTCAAAGACGGCGCGCGTAAATACAACCCTTAATGGTCATACGTCGTTATCGCAGGGGCCACAATAATATCAAAGAACTGACGTAACAAAATGTCTGTTTAGTATTTACACATACATACATCGTTGCTTAAATGCTAAAGGGCCACAAATCAAAATGTGTTTGTGTTGCATTTTATTTCGGAATGCTATACACGGTGATTTTTTATCGGTGATCAGGAGTTGAAAATTATTAATAAGCAATAAAAATGGAATTTAATGGTTGATATCTCAAACAATTAACTCACTGTTTAATTTATTTAAGTTAATGATATTGTTAAAACCAATCACCACTGGATACATGGACATCCTACATTAATTATTGAAGTGAAGTAGATACGTCAAGTGCCAACGTTTGGCGGGAAATTTGACAGATATTACGTCAATAAACTTATCAGTTAAGTGTTGTTAACTCATAGACTAAACAATTAGTAGGGTGACAATTAATTTCAATTTAAAGTTAGTTTCAAAATATTTTTTTAACATAATAAAATAAGTTTTGTGTCATGTAACTGCGACTTAAACGTGATCGCCATTAAAAACTGAATTAGAAAAATTGGTTCCTGATCACAAAAAAAAAATCACCGTGTATACTTTAAGTTTTAAATCGGACTATATCTGTTTTTGTTTTGTGGCGCTTTTGTATTTAAACAGCGACATATACTCACGCCTTTATTCCCAGAGTGGGGTAGTCAGAGCTACAGAATTTCCAACAACTCAAAGATGTTTAGTATTTATACGTTTATAAACGGAATATTCTGTTCTTCATATCTAGCACGAAATTTTCGCTGGAAAAGGTCAATCAATATTCTTTTTCACTGAGTAAACGCTTCTAAGTCAACTTGATATTTTTTTTTTGTGTCAAATGAAGTATTTTTCTCCAAAACTGGTTTTAATTTTTTATATATATGTTTTGAATTTGCACTCATATTTAATTTAGATAGGTTTTTGTATGTTCTTTGTACATATCAAACCAATCAAGAATGACAAATGTCTAAAGTAGCAGGTAATTATTTCAGTACTGTCAAATCATTTTTGCCCCCTCGATAACTACGTATGCTAATAATGCCATACAACTATCTCCATTAAACTAATCCTGAAGCCATTAACACGAAAGCGTTTTCTTGTTAATTAGTTTTATCTATAAACCACCCTTTTATATTAAGTCTTTAGTCTGTAACCCGAACGGGGCTTCACTGCAATGTCAGTCACAGCGCTTGTCGGCCCAGCGACACAGTGGATACAAAAGACTAATTATAACTTGTCTGGAGTAGAAAGCGTTTAGTTTAATATCGACGTAATAAGGAGACGCCTTCAGTTATATCTACGTAAATAGATACACGGCAGCATATGCAGTAAAAAGGATAAGGCAACTCACCGATATTGAGACAGCTAGGCTTGTTTACTTTTCTTACTTTCACAGCATTATGACCTATGGTATTTTGCTCTGGGGTAAAGCCGCTGATATTCAGACGATTTTTGTATTACAAAAAAGAGCGATTCGCGCTATTTATCAGTTGGGATCTCGCATTTCATTAAGAGAAAAATTCAAGCAAATCAACATTCTCACATTTGCTTCTCAATATATTTTTGAAATTGTTATGTATGTAAAACGAAATCTATATTTATTTAAACTAAATAGTGACTGTCACTCGCGTAATACTAGAAATAAGGATAAACTGGCCGTGCCTCATTATCGTCTGCAAAAAGTGAGTGCATCTTTTATGGGCAATTTTGTGCGTTTTTATAACAAAATTCCCAAAAATGTACAAGCATTGTCATTAAATAAATTTAAGTTATTTATAAAAAACCATTTAGTTCGCAAGGCCTACTACACGATTAACGATTTTATAAATGACAAAGACGCCTTTAAATGATTTTTTTATATATAAATTTTTTTTTCTCTGTGTACTGACATACTACTCTGATTTTGAATTTGTTTTATATAATCCTGACATATCTTTGTATGTTTTTTAGTTCTAATATTATTTTATTTTTTTTGACTTAGTGGAAACAGCATTTATGTTTGTAAGTTAACATGTGCCTAATTGTAAATTGTAATTTGTAATTGATATTTGACATTCAAAAAGTGTTCTTTATGAATCTATATTGAATAAAAAATTTGACTTTGACTTTGACTTTGATACCTGGGCGCATCGTCTGTAGCTGAAACAAATAAGATGTCGGGATTTTCCTTTGTTTTATGTATTTAAACATCTAGGTAGCACTTGACAGATTCTAACAGGCTAGTGATGTGACAATGCTCTTCTTCCTGTACGAGTCGAGAAAAGGAAACCAATTAGAAAAAAAAGTATTTTCAATTATTAAATATATGACATTTGTGATAAACAATTCATATTAGTTCTAAATTCTTACAAGTCAGACTACGTCTTCTACTTGAGAAAATCCACTTTGTGTAAGATAATTTTACCTTGTCACCTTGTAGGAGTTCTGAATGCTCTCTAATGATTTTCTCCATTATTCGGAAAAAATCTATGTTTCGCGACACGTCTCGTAATAATTATTACGAGTAAGTAAATTAATGACAATATCATTCACTTTGACATTGATGTTTTTAAACTAGTGATCAAACCTACTTCGTCATGTTAATCTGAAAAGACACTTAAAAAACTTGTCTCATGCTACCTAAATGCCACGAGTTAAAAAATAGAATTAGTTAATTAACGAGGCTTGAGTTGTTTAATGACGACTATAGTTGTTGCAATATAGTTTGGTGCGCCTGACATATCTGACACTGGTTATTGTTACGTACTAGTGACGAACAGCGTTCAATATGGATTTAATATATCGATTAAACTTCGATTTTACCCAACTATAATTTATTTACTCGCAAATAAAAAAAAAAATTCATAATCTTTAAGCATCATTGTTAAACGTTTTAGAACGTTAAATTATTGTATTAAGGTACATAGCAAATAATTTTAAGACTGTCACTGACACTGACAAGACGTAAAACACAATTACTCATTATTAAGTTGTCTATGTGTAACAAAGTACCGTGGCACGATGTCCAATCACTAAAAGAGTCTGACGTCACGTGACACGCAATCAATCTAAATTAATTTTTATTATATTTGTAAGTTATCTAATGGTAACGTAATTGTTTCAGAAATGTATAATTATTGTTAAGATTGAAATATTTTATTCCAATGATAATTAAGGCACACCTAAAGTACCGCCTTACGTCTTTCGATCGCTGCAACTTCCACAAGTGTGAAGGAACGTTACGCTTAAAGATCCAGGTCTCAAACTACAGCGCAAGAACTATAAGTCGTTTTTCAGACGAAAGTGAGTGGAAGGGTCGGAAAAGGCCGCCCTAGACGTATTTTTTCGAATCAAATCGGAGACATACTGGAAAACAGCCGAATCTTAAGTACCCGAAACCGACGTGCGTGCATGACTCGATGTATGAATGTGGAAGAAGCGAAAGAGATTTGTCAGGATCTTAGCAAGTGGAAAATAACTAGTCTTTAAAATGTCTCCGAGTATCGCGGCAAATCCTTAATGGTTATTATAACCTTATAACAGCTCCGATTCCATAAAACACCTTAAATATACATAGTATTCTAAATCATTATAAAAGTAGGTACAGGTAAAATAATCGCACGCGCCGCCAAAAGAGCTAATTTATTTTCCATATCCATTACCAAACTCTCTTAAACAACGAAACTAAATGTAATTCAATATGGCGCAACCACGGTGCCAATATTAATTTGCGTCGGTGTGTTGTTTAAAATGTATGTAGCGGTGAGCCTGAAAACTCGTGTTACCGACCGGAGGGTCATCTATCAATCCCGGCGCAAATTAATACAATTATGGAGGCGGAACAGTGCTTTTAAGTAACACTACCCGCGGCTCGGCTTTTTAGTTTTCCCTTTGTTTTTCCCATCGCTGATGGATAACAAAACCTCGGATGGTATGGGATTACATGTTCGATAATTAAAACAAAAATGATGGACGCACTGGGTGGCGGAGGGGAAAATGTTTTTACCCGTTAATGCAATGAACGCTTTTGTGAACGTGCTTTTTTGAAATTTTGTGCATGTGAAATTGTTTCAGTGAATTTTTCGGACAGTGTAATTTGTTGGTATTTCTTGTGGCTTCTTTTTTGAAGTGAATCTCGTGTAGGTATGGGGAGTTGGAAAAAGGATTGTCTTAAAAAAGATATTAGTACGTTTGTGAGGCCATTATAATTGGAGAGAAAAAGACTGTCTGTTCTCAAAAAAAATTGTAAAAATTGTCCGTTATGTTACCAAGGAAATTGCCAAAGAAATTAACAAGTTAACAAAATATGAACAAGAAATAACTTATTGCGTGCTGATCGGGTTTCTTGTATGCTGGCAAGAATATCGTAGACCCCGGATTTTTGTCGCGACGACGTCACAATAGGGTAATTTGGGGAGCAAATGGAACGGTAGTCATTAATACGGATTTATTTAGATAAGATAAGATATTGGTATATCGACCCTTCGAAAAATTTTGGTTTATTTCGTCTAGTAAAAACCATTATTTGCGTATATCAAAATTTTTAATATACTGATCAATAGAGCTCGAAACTCTGTGTAAGGTGACGTCATTATCTAAGGTCATACTTTATTGAGTTAGTATAGATTGCATAAATTGATAAAGTTCATTTTAATATATTACATCGTGATCTACTATTACATGTCCTGAATGAATATTTGGTGAAATGAATATATATTTTCTTTATGTATCATTTTGTGCCACCGTTCCATGTGCTCCTTAAATTACCCTATTGTGACGTCATCGTGACAAAACTCAGCACGCAATAAGTTATTTCTTGTTCATATTTTATTAACTTGGTAATTTCTTTGGTTATTCCCTTGGTAACATATCGGACACGATAAGAATGTGAATGTGAACGTCAACGCGATAAGAATCCGTGGTCTAAATATCAGTGTCCAATAAACATAACAAAACAATCGATTGATTTTCCTTTTGTATTAGATTGCTGAAGAACACTCCAACGAAAAACAGCGTGGCCAGCGCGAAGAAGAAACTCCGGCCCGTCATCGAACCACCTCCTGAGAACAACGAGTGTGCTTCAGACAGGTACGGAACCAGGTGTCTCTAGTGGTGCAATTCCGCCACGAATGGTTAGGATAAACGCGTGATTGGTGCAACGGTGTTAATTTGTGCCACGTGTGGTTAGGATGAACGCGTGATTGGTGCAACGGTGTTAATTTGTGCCACTTGTGGTTCGGATAAACGCGTGATTGGTGCAACGGTGTTAATTGTGCCACGTGTGGTGGTAAGGGACGTTTTGTTACTTGAGTAGTTACGCCTGATGATACTGGTGTTCGTATTAATTTTAATTTAGATTGCTATAATGTAGCCTTACAGTGCTATAGCTCTTAGAAGATGCTTCGAGTTTGTAGTTATCTTTCACGCCGTCTTATACGCTCTTATTAAGAGTGAGCACCTTCTAATCGCTCACAGACTGTAAGTACATTATTATAAAAAGTGAGCTAAGACGAGTAGGTTTTCCTATCACAGTTTATTAATTGACGACCCCAACCCTTTATGGGAAATACGGTATTTGACAAAAGTTAAATTATCTTCTTTTTATGAAACATCAAAAACGCTCCGTTACTTTGGAATTTATATGGATTACTATCTTGTGACGTCATAATCAAACAGCGTCCTTATTGTTGGATTTTATGAATTTTAAAATCTTAAAATAGTAAACATAAATAAAAGATTGATGTTTTCCTTGTATTTTTATAATTATCTGTTGTTAATGAAAAACCAATTTAATTTCACTGTTGTCAAATACCCTTTTGTAGAAGTTTATTGCTGTCTCACTTTAACTTTAGTACAATTTTGGTGTCTCTTTCTAACTTTAAAGTTAGAGTAAGACAGCAGTCATCTTCTGCAGTTTTATTGCTAGTCTCAACCTCGCTTAAGTTTTGACGCCATTATTGGTGATTCCAATTTATTATCTTTTCAATAGACAACGCTAATATTAAAGGAATTGAAAAAAAAACCAGGCAAGGTTCAATATTCCTTGTATTTTTGCACTCCCAGCACAAGCTTCATTATGCACTGTATTTTTTTTTAATTTTCTTTTCTCTTTTTTTTTCGGTTTCCCAGCGAACCCCTAATAGATTTCGACAACGATCTTTACCACAGTGTGTTGGCTATGCCCGAGTCCGCTAAAGAGTCCGGTAAGTTTTTTTTTTACTTTAGTCTGTGGTTGATGTGAGACATATTTCTAGTTTCTAGTGTCTAGGGTATCTCAAGAAAAAAGGGAAAGATTTGTCCCTATATCTGTCTAGCAAAACAAAAGGACATGGCTAAACTACTGCCCTACAGTTTTGCCTTTCTAAGAGGCCCGATTGGACAACTGTCACAGCCGTACAAAATATAACCTCAAACATATATTTTGTACTAAGATGACAGCTGTCAAATTTCAGTAACATTCGAAAATTAATTAATTAATTATTACATGTTTATTATTCTCCTAGAACTTTCGAATAATAATAAAGTAAAGTATTTAAAAGTTGTTAACTTGGTTTTTTATATTTTATGTTCGCCTTAGAGACCTGACAGATGACAGATAACATTAATCTTATGTTATCTGTTATCTGTCAGTAAGTATGACGATCCGTTTTGTACGCAAAATGTTGCGATTTATTTTCAGGATTGTAATAATTTGAAAAGTTCCTGAAACTTTTTTCTTGCTGAATACTTTTATTCAGCTCATTAGCATAACATATTACTAGTTACAACGTTTATACATTGCTAGGGCACTCGCCAATACTTCAGTTTAGCCATGTCCTTTAAAAAAGAGTTTATTATGTTATGACCAATGACGTCACAGTTCATATCAGATCTCGGTCTAATGGCCGATTTTAATTTTAATCGCACTTTTTGTGATCTCTTTCAAAGTGGTTTCATATATTTGCTTGAAAATGCGATTTATAAAATCCATGCATATTCCCTATTGAAGGGGCAACCCTAAATAATTCACCTTTTGTCTAATAAGGTATTCTAATATCATTGTCTATTTTAAACTCTAGCAGTTTTGCTATTTACTCAATAAATAATATAAATTTAATTTGCCCCTAGGTTATATAATTTATCGACACTAGAAAGTTCAAATATTCCCACAAGAGCCTCGTGCACTATTTAATACCTTATTAAAATTAGATTTTTGTCTGTACTTTATTGCTATCTTTGTGTTACAGCGTAGCTTTTTTTACTCAGATGGAAATTGACGAGATTGCCTTACCTTAAAATGTAAAATTTGTTCTATTACAAGAGTTATTATTGATACCTGAAGGAGAGCAACTATTAGTCTCTCTAATGTAAAGTAGTAAGAAAAAAATGCAAGAAAAAAAGACATGTGGCATTTAAAAGTGCCTAACCGACAAACTTGTCAATTTCTAGCTAACTAGTTGAGCAGTTCGTAATAGTGTTTTGTAAAATTTGACTTAATTGGGATACACCTTTAGTTTTTCATCTTTTTATATGAAAGTAAATTGTACAATGAAAAAATTACAAAGCGCATTCGTTTTGTTATTACAACGCTCTAAAAATATAAAGTTACAGGCCACTTTTCAACTATAAATACGGGTGTATTCCGATTGTATTTTTTTGTAACATTTATTCTTTTGTTGTACCATTTAATTTTTTCACCACTTATTTCCCCCTACACCACCACAAAGGCTGGAATTGCAAAACGACCGCCGTCAAATGCCCCTCGTGCCACCGGTTCTTCGCGAACCGGTACAACTTGAAAGTGCACATCAGAGACAAGCACGATATCCGCGAGGGAACGCTTCAGTGTGAGATCTGCCACAAGCGGATGCGTAACCCGTCGTGTTTGCGCGTGCACATGTATCACCACCGCAAACAAGCGGCTTATCTCGCGCAGTTGGCTAACCAGACAGATATGAACAGGTATTGTTGTAGAATACTTTCTTAGAAATTAGGAACCATCTTAAATTGAGTGAGTTATGAAAATACAGCCTCGAAAAAAAGGGGCAAAAGTGTGCAGGGGCAAGTGTATATTTTGTTAGGGGGAAAATTGCAAGCGGATCACAAGGCTACAATTTGGAAGTGCGGAATCTATAAGCGTCAGTAGTAAGGTAAGTGGGAGCTAATTTGCAAAGGGGCTAGGACAAGGTCAAACGAGCATGGTGAGAAATATTTGTACGTTCGTTTGACCTTGCCCACTCGCCCCTTTGCTCATTTGCATTTTAATCTTTTTGTTCACAGGATTCTATCAGTAAAGTTAGTAATTAAAATAAAATGCCAAAAAACGTGTACAGCTTCGAAAGAGTGTGCTATTTTTATGTCATTAATGTCATTTGTAGAATCTATTTATATGGATACACCCTGAAAATAAATATTAAAACAAATCAATTCAATTCATTATGATAAAACTAATTCGAATCGACCAAAAGTTGAGAATGTATAGGAGACTCGATTGACACTGACTTTGAAGTATAAATATCAAAGAAAAAAGAAAAAAAAGTCATATCCATGTGGCATTGACTTTTGCTCTATATGAGGTTTGCTAATCTGTCTTCGAACTTGCAAAGGGGCTGTAAAAAATCGACTAATGACATTCCGTACCTAGATTTTAATTCACATGTAGCCGTTTTCACGGCGACGTTAAAGCTCGTAGCAGAAAAGCAGCCTAAATATAATCATTTTATTCATAATTAAATTACGCATGGGGCGGCTACAATTAAATGACAGATGTCCATGTTATGCAAACTGAAAACAGCTCGCTTTTTCCGAACTCTGGTCATCGTGTTGATTGTGATTGATTGCATTTTGTTATTCAATTAGTTAAATCTACGAAACTTTATTTAAAAATTGGCCGGTTGTCGAAGAGTCTTCAATGTCCCCAAGATTTTGATATCTATAATACCTATTTATAATAAGTTGCAAATCCTTTGATGATAAACGCAATTAAATCAACTTATTTCTTAACCTTATCCCGACTTCTCTCCCTTTTGCTGTATGTATGTACGGTCGGCCAAGTAAGTGGTCTACCAGTTTTGACAAAAGTTTCTGTGAGATCTAATTATCGTTAAGGTTGACACTTGTCACTGTCTTAATATTATTGCAAGAGAAAATCGAACTTGGTATATCATGACGTACATTATGAACTTCAACCGTACGGTAGTAGACGTGTACGTGTATGTTAATAAATTTAGGATGTCAATTTTAACTTAAAGTCATTGTATTGACATTTTTTTTTCAAACTCATTCGATTTTGATGGAAATTCAACAACATGGTGCTCAACTGAAGGTGACCATAGGAACTCCTCAATGGGCAACAGTAAAACCGTCGAGATTCGACTCCTTTGACTCTTTTTTAAATTTGAAATTTGGTACACATACGAGGGCCGTTCCGAAAGTTTCTAGCTTTGTCGACATTTATTGAAATATATTTATATTGTTGATGGATATTTAAGGTAAATTCCAATATAAACATTGTGTCCAAAAATCATAGATGTAAATCACTTCGTTTGTTGTTTACGATTTTTTTAACACTAGACGTGTTAACGCTTTGAAAAATATGCAAGCGACGTATTCCTGGGCTAGATTTTCGCTATAATTAATACGGTCTCTAAAATTGTAACCTTTTCATTTTTTCCAATATAAATATTACAAAACGTGTAGTATATCAGTCCTATTTTAAACCATACGTTTCCTTCAACATTCTATATTAGAATATGGAGTAAACAAGCCTTGAAGAAATGTCTAAATTAGTCTCCAGGAAAATTCAGTGACTTTCAATGAAAGCATTTTGTGCAGTACTATATTTGGGAATAGAGTAAAACAAGCTGCTTAAATATATTAAAAATACTGACGATTCCATCACGGGCAATATCATCAGAATCAGACGACCCCTTTAGATTTGACACAGGTTTTGAATACCAAAAAGCTGATGATTTCACCAAAAATTCAAATTTCATAGAAAACGACTTCTCTGTGAAAATTCAATATAAAAAAAAAACGTTATTTTTTTACCAATATTTTTGACAAAACCTGTTCGTAATAAAATTTGCTTTATGAATGTATCAACAATATTAATATATTTCAATAAATGCCGACACAGCTAGAAACTTTCGGAACGGCCCTCGTATGTAAACTGATGACCCAAACACAGATGTGCAAATTATATCAGGGGATAGATAAGGAAATTAAAAAAAAAGTTGTACACCTTACTGTGTCATATATCTAATAAAAGGGCTCGTTACGAGGATCTCAAATATATTTTAGTTATTATTGTAAAACTAGCGACCCGCCCTCGCTTCGCTTCGGTTTATGTGAGTTTTCTGTAATACCCGTACGTAAAACAAAGTTTATTATACATGAAAACCTTCCTCTTGAATTATCCTATCTATTAAAAAAAACCGCATCAAAATCCGTTGCGTAGTTTTAAAGATCTAAGCATACATAGGGACAGACAGCGGGAAGCGACTTTGTTTTATACTATGTAGTGATGAGTTTTTGTTTTGTTTTCATTGATTTTGTGATAGAGGACGACAATTGACCAATCCCTCTTTTATATCTCCGAAACTATTGAATCTAATTTTTTTTTACACAAAATATGATTCATGGTGTCCCCTTATTTTACAGACTGAAAAATTACAGAATTTTGTTTCACAGAAAATGTTTCATATACTATTTGGTCCTTGTATTTTTGCTTCGTATATTATTATTTTTTAACTATTTACTTGAAAGAAACAAATTCGACAGAAAATCAATTCAATGAATTTTGTAATTTTATTTTTTCATTACTTACACAAACTTATCAAACATTATAATTATTTTTCAACGAATATTGTTTGGTCAGTGTATTTTTTAGAAAGTTGGGTTATAAGATAAATACTATATTATGATATAAATATGAGTGAGCGAGCGAGCGAGCAAGACCTCTCTGGGCAGAACCGACTTGAATAGGTTAGGTTAGAAGGCTATGGCGGGAGCGAAGCGAAGCAAGCTCCCGCCTTAGCCTTCGAGGTTATTTTTTTTATATCTATGAAAACAAAGAATATTTAATTTGCTATTCTATGATATGAAAAAAAAACATTGAATTTTATTTAAAATAAAAAACGATGATTTAAAAGTCTTCAAAGTAATTATTCTACATATTGATTACTCTATAAAATGATAATACGAGAAAAAAATTCTATGAAATAAAATTCTTAACAACTTCTGTCTGTAAAATAACGTACAACCATGATTCATTGCTTGTAGAGGAAAAAAAAACCGCTGTACTATACGGAACCCTCTCCACGTGAGTTCAACTAGCACTTGACCGGTTTTTTAATAGCGTGTTTACCATCACTCTGAGTGGTGGTAACACCTTGTACGGGGTCCGTCGGAACGCTACCTCTTGAGCACCCAAAGGCCGATGGGTCTCTGATCTCACTAACCATGAGGTGGCCTGTGTGTAGAGAATGCAAATAACCGGTTTTAACCGGTTATTTTCATACAAAAACGGTTAATAACCAGTTAAATTGCATCCTGTGTGCTCGTGAACGTTCTTCTTGCCATAAAAAAATACAACCGGCCACTGTTTTTTTAAAATATGTTATTAAAATGTGTATCTATGGTTGTTGCAGTGTGCCCAATATAGATGACAAGTCCTGGAGGACCGACGGGTCTTTTGGCGGCGTGGTCGACTTCAAGGACGAGCCGTGAGTTTATGATGTCCTGGTAGTTGTTATGTCCGCGTAGTGCTCGTTTTTTGCTATACCCTTAGGAGTTTTTAAAATTTCCTGAATAAAATGTAAACTATTTTCGTGTCCTGGTTATAAACTATCTCTGTGCTTAATTTCGGGTCGATCGGTTAAGGGGTAAAAAAAGTAATCGAAATATTTGTTCAGTAAATTGGCAACATGAGCCTTTTTATTTTTCTTTTCGAGATTTTACAACAGAAATAGAAATAGAACTTAGTTTGGGACTGGATCAATCTCCATTAAACTACCGCCAAACAGCAGTGTTCGCATTGTTGTGTTCCGGATTGGGGATAAGGACAGCCGGTGAAATGACTGGCTTAAACGCATTCCATCTTAGTCCCTAGGGTTGGCAACGCATTTGCAGTCTTAGGATTGCATTGCAGTCTTGTGAATGCGAATGTCTATGGGTCACAGTTTCCACTTGCCATCAGGTGGCCTGTGTGCTCGTTTGTCTTCTCTATGCCATAAAAAAAGAGTGGTGTTTATGTATGTATGTATGTATGTATGTTTGTTTCTTGTGTCAATCGACTTGTATTAATCTTGTTAGTCTGGGTTTTATAAAGATCCGCTAGATCAAATTTCCGTGAGGAATTTCAAAACTTATATGAAGTTACTAAAATTTGATCTGACTTACTAACGGCCCTAAAGCTTGCTTTTTGTTAGGCTCGTTTTTAATTTGCCTCGGTCAAAATGTAATATTTTCAAAGTTAATTCTTACTTTATGGCAATTAAAATTTACAATCATTTACCAAATGTAATACAAAAATGCCCCTTTAATAAATTTGACCATTTAATAACAAGGTGGCTATTGGAAAAATGTTTTTACTCCGTTCGGGAGTTCCTTGATGAAAAACGATCTGCATTATAACATTGCATGCCTAGTTAAGGTAGAACATCAGCACATCCTGTTCCACGAAGATCTGTAAATTACTATGTTCTGGCAATAAATGTCTTTGTCTTTGTCTTTGTCTTTGTTGGTAATTCTGTAGTTGTTCCTACTCCACTCAATTTCTGACATGTCGTTGTTACAGTATGCCCAATGTGGACGACAAGTCTTGGCGTAACGATGCAGCCTACGGCGGCCCTATCGAACTCAAAGACGAACCGTAAGTTCTTTATTATCATCAGTTATCACCAGACTTCGTTATCTTCGCAGAACATCGGTGGCAGACGCTCGTTAGTGATATGACAAATGTTTTTTCAAATTAATGATTGCACCCTAAAAGTAATCGAATTGACCAGAAACAAAACAAGTTTTTTTTTTCAAAAACCTGTACAATACAAAACACTTTATTGTACACCACACAGAAACATTACAGAGGAGCAGTACAATTAAAAATAACACAGGTAATAAGCGGTGTTATCGCTGGTAAGCGATCTCTTCCAGACAACCATAGCAGGGATAAGGTGTCAAATTAAAATACTTTGCACAGTAGGTGGAGCAGACTACACCCAAGCAACAACAAGAAAACTATGTTAGTTATTATTATATATATGTATAAGCTCACGCCTTTATTCCCAGAGTGCAGAGAGCTACAGAATACGGTATTTGACAAAAGTCAAATCAGCTTCTTTTTATGAAACTTCAAAAACGCTTAGTTACTATGGAATTTATAGGGATTACTATGTTGTGACGTACCAATCAAACAGCGTCCTTATTGTTGGATTTTATGAATTTAAAACCTTAAAATAGCAAACATAAATAAAAGATTGATGTTTCCCCAGTATTTTTATAATGTTTATTATGTTGTTAATGAAAAACCAATTAAATTTCACTCTTGTCAAATACCCTATTACTAACAACTCTAAGAAGTTGTAAATAATTCTGTAACCACATTTTGTTACTTATTAAACGTGTGATATACCCAGTTGTTAGAAGGTGAAGAAATTGGAATGAAATAACTATAAAGAAAATACCTTGAAAAGTCACTAATTTTTTTTTTACCACTAACGTTCGTCAGTAGAGTTAAAAGATTGTTTTCTCGATTAAAGTTTTTTTCCAGTAGAGGTCGTACTGCCGCATTCAGAGACGTCAAATGAATTGAATGCTTGATTAAATAAAGTAGCTGCTGTCACTATTTTTGCTATAGCAATAGAATAAGACAACGCGTTACTATAGTGTCCGGCCGCTATGAAGTCAATCCTGACACATTCTCTAGGGTTGTCTGTTACACGTTCGATCATTGTATCGATAAAATTTGAGTCAAGCGTGAGTCGAGTTGAATGCAATTCTCTACAGCTATAATAAAAAATATTAATCAGATGTATATGAAGGAAAAAAATACATTAGAGATAATATTTATAGTCATTACTTTAATATGTACATAACATAATACTGATACTTCACTTTCCGAACCACCATCACTATCACTACTGGAATCGTTTGTATTAATTATTAACTCAAAGTCATTATCTAAAATACTGTCAATTTTAATGTCTCTGTTGTAATCGTCCCTTATTTTGGCTTTAATCTTATTTACTACCATTTCCCAGTTATTTTTGGTTACGTGATTGCATGCCTCTTCTAATAATTTCATCATTTTCGCTGTGGAAAATGGAGGTTCAGTATTGTGACTTGCCGCATATCCTTTAATTTGTGCCCATATCAATTCTATGGCGTTATACTCACAGTGGTAAGGCGGTATACGAATGACTCGGTGGCCATGTTGCAGTGCTAGTTCATCAATGACGTATCGTTTTTGTTTCGGTCTGTGAATATCCATTAATCTACTTAAATCTCCTTTCAACATAGTCATACTTGCATCTACACCATTTTTTTGAAGCCATGCAACGAGATTGGCTTTTTTTTCTGAATTTGAAGGTGGCTTGTCAAGTAACATGGAGTGGTAAGGTGCATTATCCATTACAATAACTGATGGCTCAGAAAGGCTAGTCAGCATATTAGTGAACCATTGCGTAAATTTTTCACCATCCATGTCTTCATGGTAGTCACCGGTGGTTTTAGACGCAAAGGCCAATAAGCTGTTGTCGATGAAACCTCTGGCATTGCCAGCATGACATATTATTAGTCTGGCTCCTTTTCCGGTTGGGACTTTGGATGTCGATGCCGCCGTCTCGTCAGCATTTATTGAAATCCTACCTCTTTATAATATTGGTGTTATTAATGAAATAGAATATTACCTAGAATTAATTTTATTATTTAAAAAAAAAAATTATTAATGCATAATATCATAGACAATATTTTTGCTATACGAACTTTTTAACGCGAATCGATATACATATTGTGTGGTATTGTTGCCACACTATTCTGTCACACGCAACAAGCAAGTCTAACATTTTTCTCCTGAGGTTCACATTGACAATAATCAGGAACTTCATAGTTGCGCAATGTGTCAGGATTGACTTCATAACGGCCGGGCACTATAAACAAGCGTTAAATTTAATAGAAGTCTCTGAGTCCGGTAGCTAGTCTAATTCCTATTAATGTAGAATAATATGTTATATACAGGGTGTCCAATAAGAAACTTTAAACTTCAATAATTTATTTTAAAAAAAGTACATGACTTATAGACCTATGGATAGCAAAAACCTTTAAACTATTAATGCGGATTTATGTTTTAAAAACGATATTGTCTAAATGTTGACCACCTTGCTCAACGCACTGTCCTAAGCGGAAGCGTAGATTTTTCAAAAACGCGTTTGCATAAATCTGATGAAATATTTTTGATTTCAGTCCCGATATTTTCTTTAAGTTGATCCAAATTTGTAGGCTGACTATTATAAACTTTAGATTTCAAGTATCCCCATAAAAAATAATCACACGGCGACAAATTCGGCGACCTCGCAGTCCAATGGATGTACCCAAAACGAGATATTAATTTCGCAGGGAAATTGTTCCTCAAAACATTCATTGTCACCCTGGCGGTATGAGGAGCAGCTCCATCTTGCTGAAACCAGGTGTTTCTGTTTGCAAACAAACAGCTTCTCAATTCTGGCATAAAAAAATCTTCTATCACTTTACAATAATTTTCACTTGAACCAGTAATCGATCGTCCCGTTAAGTCCTCAAAAAAATACGGCCCTATAATTCCCGCACCTGATATAGCACACCATACGGTGACTTTTTTACTGTGAAGCGACTTCGAATGCTTGTTTTGTGGATTGTTCGGGGCCCAGTAACGATAATTCTGTTTATTGACGTAGCCATCTAAATGAAAATGAGCTTCATCACTAAAAAAATATATTGGAAAGGCGATAATTGGTTTGAAATCTCAGTAACATCTGCTTAGCAAAAGCCATTCTTGAAGAGTAGTCGTCGGGTTTTAAATTTTAGACAATTTTAATTTTGTAGGGATGGAATTTTAATACCATCTTCATTATAATGTGCACTGATGACTTTTTGATTCCCAAAACCGATGCGTGTTTTCTAACAGAGCGACGTGGATTTTCATAGACGGCTTCTCGAATAATTTGAATGTTTTCGGCGGTGGAAACTGAAGGCCCACGGCCAGGCAAGTTTTTGTTTAATGTGGATCCAGTTTCTTCAAACCTCTCAATCCATAACCGTATAAGCTGAATAGACGGTGCTGCACTATTTCTTCGTAAATTATAATGCGAACAAAATTTTCTTCTGGCGGAAGTAAGAGATTTTCCACATTGTAAGAAAGCCTTGATGGCAAATGCTCGATGTTGACCAGACCTACAATTCATGGTTAGCAAAAAATCCGCGCTAATTATGAACAAAGTGGCGGCATTTTAAATCTCGTAGGCCGCGACATTCCCGAAAAATTCGAAATTCAAATTTAAATTTTCTTGCTGGACACCCTGTACTATAAAGAGGCTACATAACAAAATTATACAGATGTCATATACAGTATCGTAAATGACAAACACGATCAACGTGTCCAAAACGCAATTATAACCGTGTTAAACGCGTCCAAGCGACGGATAATCATTTTGCGCTCCGTTTCAAGCTGGACTCGATTATCCAACCGGACTGACACGTGACGCCCGGTTCTCCGCCTGGAAATACCACTCTAATAGGAACCGCGTTGTAATCGCTGTTTCATACATATTCATTGACACTGGTTCAATTTGGATCTGAAATCATTCGGGAAATTTGGCCGTTCGTAAACCTATCGAAAACTAATGAAGCTAAACATTAGCTACTCGTGCTAAACCTTTAGCTTTTAGCTTTAGCTTGTTATCGTGTTGTCAACGTTTTAGCTCCGATTAGACGCGACATTCACAGCGGCCGAGTTGATGTAGCGGTCATTATTATTTTGTTTTACACTGGTAAACATCTTAGCCTAAGTGTGCAAAATGTGGTTACAGAATTATCAACAAGTTTTTAGAGTTTTTGGTAATTCTGTAGCTCTGCCTACCCCACTCTGGGAATAAAGGCGTGAGTTTATGTATGTATGTATGTGTCTAATAAAGTTGTATTGTTTTGAAATCATGAAAGTTTTTTGTTGTAAAAATTAATACAAAATTTATGGCATATATGTATGACAAGTTACTTTGTTATTAAGTTATGTCATCATATATTTTAAAAACAGAATATCACATTTGCAAAAAATCATGCTAGCGAAACATGCTATTTAGAAATAGTCTGGTTTGGTTATAGAATCGTAGGTAAGTTTAGGTTATATTAGATATACAGAAGGCCCAGAGGGCTAAGCCACCCAGAAATAGGAGCCCCTTGGCAACCTAGCTCAGTCGACACTGTCTAATTCATGTCTTACTAATAATGATGTTTTGCTAATGTGATGTTTTGCTACTATGATATTTTGAGAATATCATGTTTTGCTACTATGATATTTTGAGAATATCATGTTTTGCTTGTATGATATTTTGAGAATATCATGTTTTGCGAATATGATGTTTTGTTTGTATGATTTCCAACGGCGGAGGGAATACCTCATTGCTTCTGACATGTATTGTTTTCAACTGTGCCGCTATTACCGACGAGTAACCAAGAACTAATGTAACGTTCACAACACGATGACATGTCTGAAGCAATACGTTTTTACCGAGTAGAATGAGCCAGTGCTGTGCGATTTTTTAACCGCTATCTGCGCATAGCATTTGAATCATAACCTAAATATTTTAATTAATATTCATTAATTACTAATCATATGCAAACGAATTGTTTTTTTGTTTTTTTATTATTATTGCCAATGCTACGAATAGTGCAGTTGCACGTGATCGGCTAATGAACCGCTAAGTTTTGTTTAATATGCGTAAGCGATGTATTAAAATACTACTAAAACTGCAGAGCTTTTGTTATGTTATGTTTTTTAAAAGCTTTTATTTAACTTGCAATGTATGTATGTATGTAAGGGTCAAATTTTCCAAGTTAAATTTCACCCACTTCCCGGTTTCCGATGAAGCTGATAGTTTGCCTATGCCTTTAGTTCCGATGACAATACAATAATATAGTACCATCGAGCTGGTCTGATGATGGAGACTCAGGGTGGCCATAGCAACTCCTAAATAACAATTTACTTTCTACTTATCAAATCGGAAAAAAGTGGCTGGTGGTAACTGGAAAGTGTCTAGCAAGACGACAAAACGATAACACCATTAAAACGTCATGGTTTTTATTACCTAGAATCTCGGGATTCAAGTATACCTACATTTCATTAATGATTTTACCTAAGTGATGCCATGTGATCTTAGCGATTGTAGTATACAATTTTGTAACCATGCGAGTGCTATAAGAGGTTACGTATTGGAGTATTTTCAGCGCGTACCGTAAACCGAGGTTACTTTGATTTACGGGTGAATATTCGGACGTTCCAACCGCCGTCATTATTCTCTTCAATATATTGACGAAAATAATGATAGCTACCTGTAACTTTTGATGTCGAAGTCAGCGGACCCGGGGGTAGTATCCATTCCATTTAAATAAAAGAACAAGAAAGTTATTAAGTGTGTATTGAATAATAAGAGAAAACAATAATGACGGCGGTTGAAACGCCAAATAATCACCCTTACGGGGTGACTTTGATAGCAACTACCGTTCCACACGAACATGTATTTTTTGAGGAGTTGGAATACGCCTCCATGTTATTTTTTTCGCCCCTGGTAACGGCGATAGTTGCTCCTTAAGATAGTTAAAGTAGTCTGTTTTCGTATGAATAAAAAAAACTTCAAATGTACCTATGTAATACAAAAATTATGTGCTGTGTATTTGAATGGTGTCTTGTGTGAAGCAAATTTAATTGGTGACATCGAAAAATAACAACATCAATTCTATATTTCTTCAGATTGTACGTGCTTTTCAGCGGATTTACTTGAGTTATTCATTATAATATTTGGTGGTTTGAAAGTATTTCATATTCGTAGTTTAATTTTGATCATGATGTTTTTTTTTTACGGAAAACTAATGATCTCCATGTTTTAAATAAATCAAGTTAAAAAAAAACCGATTGTTGCATATTTGTATTTAATTATTTTCTATAAAAAGTCGTGATAAACTGATGAATTTGATCAAAGTAACCCCGGTTTACGGTACCTATATAAAGACTGTACACGATAAAATCTGGCCATGCATGATCTGGTGTATCTTTGCGATGAATGCATATTTTCAAGCAGTTTTTTTTTAATATGTTGTATAATTATAATACTATATAATGAAATAAAATCGTATCATAATGTATGGGTATGTGTTAGTTTTCGCCAAATATATTCTATCATACCTTTCATCTCTTGTACAGCGTTTTTTGACAATATTCACTCACTTCCTGCTTCTACGCCACAACTGTATTTATATTGTTACAAGCAGTTTTACCCACAATAGAATGTCGTCTTACGAAAAAAATACTTTTTGAAACTCATTTCTATTTGTAGTAGTCAGGAAGACTTTTTACACCAAGCACTGAAAGTTGTTTTTGTATGGGAGGCATTTATTTGTCAAAAAGTCAAATTCGCCAAAGTTAAAAAACCTCAGAACTATCTTAATCTGAATATAATTAGGAAAGTTTTAACTATTGTGGTAAGATAATTTAATAAGGTATAATTTGGCTTGTATAATTAATAATAATAAAATGTTTTAAAACGGAGAATTTGGTAAGACTGTCAGAAGATCGTGTACAAAAAAATAAAGGTACTGTGGATTATATAAGGGTCTAAGATACAGACGCTCTTACATTTTATTATGATTGTATTTTTATTATGTAGTTTCATAACCACTGAGTATTACAAAAAAGTGCTGCTTGAAAATTAGCATTCATTAAAAAAATACACCAGATCATGCATGGCCAGATTTTATCGTGTACAGTCTTTAGTTATTTTTTGTACGCTTGTATTTGGTGAGAGATAGAAGGTTTCCACATCTGGAGATGACTAGGTAGCCAGTACGACCAATTCGCTTTGTGACTACAACTCGATCCGACTACATCGATTTGTGCCTAGATCGCTTTATGATTACATCTTATTTTTATTATGTTTCGACGCGTTTTACGCTCGCTTTAACATTCTTCGCGCTTCAATAAACCGGACGCGCGTCTACGCGTTCATTCTACGTGTTCACTCAGTCGTATGGTTTGCGTCTTGCTTTTATTATTTTCGCGTGTACGAGACTTAGGGGTGATACGTACAGTCACGAGATTTCATTTGGTACCCACCTTAGGTCCAAAGTCAATCTGACATTCTACAACGATAACGTTGAGTTTCCTAAAAGTTACAAATTACTTGACATCTCTAATGACATTGACGACTTCAAGCATATTGTTCTTGAAATGGGTTCCAAATTAACGCTCGTGACCGCACTAGGTGAACCACGTACTGGGTATTTCGAGTACACGCCCGCGAATACTATAGATCTATAGAGTATTTCTGCGATTATTTTAATGTACGCGTACGAGTTGCGCCTTTACGAATACGCATGGATTTTTTGTATCTCATTTTTCAACAAAACATGAAAGTACCGTAAAAGAGATCGCTAAAAGTGAAATGAAAATCGGCCAAGATATAAGAATTATGCAAGCATTTGACGCTGTTAATTAGACAGCGGTTAGACAAAGAGATCAGATATGCACTGTGACATTGCTAGAAAATATAGGAGAAAATCTTTGTTGGCTTCCATCTTGGTTATTTTTTTATAGCTATTAAAAAAAATGATTTTTCTCAACTGTTTGTTACATGAATTAGCTTTTATTGATACTGTGAAAAAGTCATGAATATTCACTATCAATAACTCGAACAAATGGGTCATTCTACTTTTTAGCGCATAATTATCATTGGTGAAATTAAAGGCATTTTTAGAAACCGGAACAACTAAATTTAATAGTTCAAAACAAAACACTTTAAATTTATTGATATTTTATCAGGAAAAGTTGGTAACACAGCGGTAAATACACTTTTTCCATACAAATGGCGGGGACATGCCTGACCACTATGTTACCTACTTTAAAGTTAATTATAGTGACTTTTTAAATGTAGTGATAATTTTAAATGTAAGCTAAGTTGTGTAACTATTTCAATATTAAATTACAAAACCGAGCACTTTAACGTTTTTATAAAAATATTATTTGAAGAGCACTTGTCAAAAAATCGACCTGCGCTTAAAAGTAGAATGACCCAAATGCGTTTAAGATAAACTTTATTTAGAATTATGTTTGCATACCTGCTAAGCAATGCAATTTATCCGGTTATTGACCGTTTTTGTATGAAAATAACCGGTTATAACCGGTTACTAGCATTCCCTAATTGAACACACTACATACCTCTATTGTAACACCGTTCGTGCAAATAAATGACCACCGTTTAATTTTTCAGCCTCGCCTCCCCCTCTCCGGCTTCCGAGGCCCCCCCCCGCCCGGATCCCGGGGCGGAGACCGCATGATACTCGTCTGATGATATCTCCACCCCGGAAGAGCTCTACCGATACTTCACTATCGAATGCCGTTGGGTATCCTACGTGTTCACCAACCGGGGATAAATTGGAGTGACAGTTGGCAAAGAAGAGTTTAAAACTGGTGACATGATTGATAATTTGACGATTCTTTTGAACCTAGCCCAACCCAACCCTTTATAAAGCTTTTTTATGCTCGACTTTATCGAAGTGGATAAATGTTCTGTCACTTGGTGACAAGTTTATAAGTGCGAAAGTGACGGATGCCTTATTCACCGCGATTAAGGTGACAATTATAACATAATACGGGCAGTGGAGTTTTCACGATTAAAAAAGCGTACCTAAAAATGAAATTACTATTTTGGTGTCCTAAATGCTTCTGCTTTATAAAGGGAAGTTGGTTTCACAAACTCTTATGCATCACAAAAAAGATAATAACATAAACTGACGGATAGTATGTTTTTGAAACAGGAACATAATATCGAAAATATATTTATAATAGGGTATCGAACTGACAGATCGTATGAGTTTATTTTGAAGTGTCAAAACGATTATTTGTAATTTGATATGAAGTACTTACGATGTCTTAAGTGTTTTTGTTATAACACCATAATCTTTAAGTTTCGTTCGTAATAATTTCGTGTGTGTTTGGGGTTGCATTTCGTTGTCAGTAAAAAACTTTTACTACCGTTCGGTACTCTCTTATATCTAATTAATATGTTTATTATTTATAATAAATATCAACAAAAGATATACTTTAAGCTTGACAGTCCTTAGACACCGTAGTACTGGATAAAAAAAAAAAAAAAAAACAATAAAAAACAAATGAAAAACTATAAAAAAGTCCAAAAAAAAGGATCTGTCAAATAAGTAATGGCACCACATTATTTATAATGCAAAAAAAACCATTGCATTTTTAATTAAACCAAAAGAAAGAAAATTAACAAAATAATTAAAATTATCAATTTTCAATTACGTTTTTGTTTATATATTACCAGCTGTTAACAATATACCGTAATGCACCTAACTTGTTTTTGGCGTTCCTCTAACTTTGCCTCAGCAGTGTATGAGATTAATTTCTTTTCATATATTTTATTGCCGTTATAGATTTTGCCACTACCAACTTGACAGATTCTATTAAAAATTATAAATAATTATGGCCTGACTGGTTATATACGAATCCTGAGTATTTAAGATAGTAAATATTTTCCCATAAGTATTTCACTGCATATACACTTTTTATTCAACTATTGTAGATTTACTCTAAAATACATATTAAACACAGTCTTGTCTTGTATGTAATTTCACGTAAAACCTTAGAATGTAGGCATTACTAGTATAAGAAATTAGTAGTACATATAGCCAGAGTTTTCATGTAACTGGTCAGGCTGTACCAGTTATAATCACAATACAAAGTCACCCGCACTCTAATCACTCGAGGAACACTATATATTTAAATAATAATAAACACCCAACTGTTAGTTTAATGCGGTGGTTGCTTGTCACCGCACGAGCCTATACCCAGAATATGGTGTCATTGGACTGTGAAAAGTTGAAAGTATTCAGACATTGGAAATTATTTAAAAATATTTTGACAAGTACTAATTTTATGAATCGATGAAATATTTATCGATATTTTCACGCAAACGAGTGACACCCGCGTTATTATGGTCGTGTTTGTCGATGTGCATAAAAAATCTGTCACTTGCAAACCATTATGTAAGTTCGTAAGTGACAAATGCTTTATAGACCGCGATAATGGTGATGATACGGGCCTAGTTTTGTTTGCAAATAAAACCCGTTATTACATTATATATTACAATTTAACACAATTGGCACACTATATATTATTGGGATTCAGTTAATATGTGTAATAAAATATAAGTTTATATGTATAGGTGACAAGAACCGATACTTACTTCATCGATATGTGAAATCTTTACTTGTCGAATTATTTTACTTATAAAATTCCGATGTCCGGTTATATCAAACATTTAACATGGTAGCAACATTTATTTATATATAATTAAGTATATGGTTCTGTCTGTCACCGCGCGAAACCCTTTTTTGCCAACATTAATATTGACTTATTTTGTGTACCTGAAACCTTTTCCAAGCAAGGTTTCTGTGAGATTCATTTGAACCTTTTTTTAATCTTTACATTCAGTTTGTAAATATGAATTGCGTGGTTTTTACACGACATCATCAAGCATACTGTGAAATAGAAAGTAGAATGAATATAATTAGGGTACCGCACTCGTCAAATGAGTTAGCGAGTGTCATAACATAACCGATAGATTGTATGGAGTTTTATATGAAGTACTTACATAATTATGGTAGTAGCCTAGCATAAGCATAGCTGTACTGTTAATTTTTTCCCAGATTATTTTAATATCATAAAAATCACAAACTATGTTATTTTTTTTATATTTTCGTGTTCAGGCGTTGCATTTTGTCGTCAATAATTTATTCGTCCGGTATCCTATTCCCTTGTGTTTAGTGTATTACTGTTAAAAGCACGTAGGCGTTCGAGGCACTGGGTAGTCAGGACGCTTATATGAGTTGCTGGCACTGAACACGTTATGTTTCAGTCTCGTAAGCCCGTTAGGTGGTAAATTAGTTAGAAGTTTTGAACTCTTCAAAGCGACCTAGTAGGTTTTCGGAATAAATTCCAAGAAGACTTTGGAACAAGAAATTACTCGTGATTTTTTCTATGACATTCCAATTTGAATCTCGGCACTCGTTATTTCGTAGTTTTATTTTAATTCCAATTTTTTTATTGATTTATTGGATGTAAATCTCTTTTGTAGCCATAACGCCAGCGATCAAATATTATATTATCATACAAATATATAGCATTTAATCATAGATTAACCTTAAATATAAAATGATGTAGTGTACTAGTAATAAAAATAGCTTATATGGGTGTATGTTAGCCAAGTCAGTTTTTTATACTCAAAGACTACACGTTCAACGAAAACAAGTTTGAAGAAAAATATCAAAATTTCAATTTTACCAAGTAATTGTGTACGGTGGGCAACTTTAACTGTTGAAAATCTGTAGAACCCTGTCGCAGAAAGACAATCGTTCATTTTGACGTAATTATTTCTTTAGAACTCCAAACGTTTTTGTCTCATAGACCACTTGGCACTGTTTTCGGCCTTGGGTGGACCCACTGCTTATACAGTGTGTTACCGGCATGCGGGCATTTATTAAAACTACCGATAATATGCTGCTTTAGCAATTGTTTGCAAGTATTATCAATTAAAAAATAATTAAAATAACTTCACAATTATTTTTCTTAGATACTGTCCATTTGTAATGTAGTGCATGTGCTGCGTGTTCATCGTTATCAGTATCGCTGTTGCTTGGTACAAGGCACGTCGTGGTACGGGGGCAAATCATAAATAATCAAAGTATCCGTCGATTGTCATTTGCACTTGTCAATTTGCTGTGCTTTACATTGCTGGCAATTAAAATTTGGTTAGAAAGTTAACAAAGCCTGAAAATGTGTTTATTAATTAAATTAATGTCATAGTTACGTTACAGATATACGTTATTTTAACCTACTTTAAACAAGCCCGAGTGCTGGTAACACACTGTATAATATTTCCGCTATCAAATAAAACTAAGCAAAAAAGCCTTCGGTTTTTTTTTGCATAGATATTATCAGAGGTCTAGCCGGCTAAAAATTGACAAAGATTACAGTAAAAATTCAGAGAAGAAAAGTATTTTTTTCAAAATTTAATTTTTCACGTAATTGGTATATTATCAAACCGCGATTAGAATACAATTATGTCGTTTCTGAATTAATATATGAAATTACTTTGTCAATGGTAGAGTGTGCAGATAAATGAAAATACTTATTTTTGTACGAATAAAGTTTGGGAAGAAGACATAAATTATATTACCTACTTGAAAAATACAAATAATGTATTAATTCATATTTAGGGAAACCATCAAAATTACATTACAATTAGAAATATCATCATCACCATACGTCGTTATCGCGGGTACAATTACCAATCAGATAAAGAGCAGATAAAACAGAACGTCTATTTGGTAGAAACGGACGTATTCTGCCTACAGCTACTAAACATCTAAGAAGCTCTTTACATGTGGAGAGCTTTCTCTAGAAAAGATCAATAAAAAATACAGCCGCAAAGGGGTATGGGTTAAACTGTTGTCATATGTTTCCATCTGTTTAGTTAACATGTTTGTACATAGGAAATAAGTAAATTTAATTATCTTTTAACGTCTTTTTTTAACAATTTTAACAATATATACGTACTTGTGTGAAGATAAGTAACTGTTATTGTCTACTAATTCAACGCTTACCTACTTAGAAGAAAGTCTATTTAAAAAATAAGAAAACAACGTGTGTAATTTTTACTAACGTGTATTTTTCACATGTATTATTTGGTTTTCGTAATAGATTACAAAGATTTTTTCTAAATTTTCTACAGTCAATTTGCGGCGTCTAGCAGTAAATATCCATTTTAATTGACTAAATGATCTTTCAAAATTCTTTTTTCTAATGTGTGATACATTTTAAACTCGTAGGAGTAGGCATAGATGTCCCTCAAAATGAGTTTCGCGTCTGTTATTGCTTGTTTTTCATAATCTTTCTGTACTGTCAATCGTTTTTGTACCCGCGATAACGACGTATGATCATCACAGACGCACCGACCGTTTAAATTACCACGTTCATGTTATATCGTACTATACAAATTTATTTTCGACAGATACAGCGATTCGGTACCATGAAAATTATGTAAAAAATAATGACATTGATTCGACAAATACTTTTATGCTAACGGTACTTCCGAAGTGTATTCTCATCGCGGTTTGATAATAGCTACCTACTATCTGTATATGAATTTCATATGGATTATTCCAATAATAGAAAGCCAAATTTCTGTATCGTGTACACCCATTTAATTTTCGAGCTCAAGGGGTCCACCTTGCGGGTCGTCGTCGACCCCTGGAAGTCGATAATAGACTTTAGGAATCACTGCTTTAGACTTACTCTGTAATTATAACAGGGATCTATAGGTGCTCAACAGTGAAAGTTGTTAACGTCGATAGAAGATATTTTCGTTTGTAGCGCTAAATTTTTAAAATCTTTTAACCTTTTCGGACACAAATTCAGATACGGGTGGGAGGATATTGTGCGTTATCCGACCGGGTCGTTACCACCGTCTTGTCCTGTTAACCCGCCGCCAAGCAACTGTGTTCGCATTGTTGTGTTCCGGTGTGGGGATAAGACAACCGGTGACATTACTAGCACAGAGGCATTCCATCATAGTCCTCAGACTTGGCATTCTGCATTCTTAGGATTAGTGTCACAGGCTCACCGTTAGTTGCCTTCATTTAGGTAAGGGTTTGTACATAGCGCTGTTACGCAAATGCTCTGTATTGACAATATTGATATTACTTTGTAAATTTGAAAAGACTCTGCCGCATATTCGTATAGTGCCACAATACTGTTAAGGGCGACCGTAAATTGTCTTTTAACCCTTTCGCCGGAATTGACTTGATACAAAAGTCTTGTCTTTTAACCTTTGCGCGCTCATACGCCAATGACAGCTGAATACCACAGCTAATTTCAACTTTGCGTCACAAATACTCTAGTCTATTTTGCACTGTATCTGTGACAACTATAAGCGTCGATGGCCTTGTAGGCACGACAGTACACGACACCTTTAGGTGTTCCTGGCGTTCAAAGGGTTAAGTTTAAATTACTAAAATAATAATAATATTTTTTTTTGTCAAAATTAACCGTAATAATACCGTAGTTTTGGTGAGTTTAAAAAAAACTAGCACTAGGAAAAGTGTATAGTTAAAAGCGATTTTGGTAATCTAATAATAAATTTGCCCTTTAAAAGCATTATTTTGTGAAGTGAAATCGCCCTTTGGCATAATTGTGATTTATAATTCACTAAATAAAAAAAAACAAAATTAATTAATTAATTAATTAGCGTGTAAATTTACAACAAATAAAGTCTTACCTTGTTTTTATTTAAGGTAGCCCTTAATATAATGGTAGTGCTACACTGAATGTATAGCAGATTCGTTTCACAAAATAATAGGTGTGTTTTAGGTTTACTAGGTCTAACTAGTTTAACTAGGTCACTAAGCGATACCGCTTCTAATAAATTCTAATGGTATCGGTATCGTTAAGTGGTATTAATCTTAGTCTTAGAGTAATTAAAACTGGAGACGCTTAAAGTTTTCTATACGCTAGCAGTGTGTTAAGTTATCTGGGTAACTTTTACAAAATTACATGTGAGTTATTCAATTTTAGTCCTTAGGGTTGGCAATGAGTTTGTAGTGTTGAAATTGCATATGGATTTGTACAATTTTATTAAGTTTCTGCGAAATTTATGAGTTTGTTTTAAGACACGACAAAGAAAAATCGTTTACACAAAAACAGCATTGCATCTTTTTGTAGCTTGTTACAGAAAATGAAACAACAAAAGTTTTCATTTGTTCACCTTGCCATAGTTAAAAATTCTGCATAAGGCGACTCCAGTTCTAAATGCTCTAAGTTATCAGTACTTATACAGTTATATAAATGAAGAAAGAGTTTTACACAACGAAATTTTAGTAGTTTATAGCAGCTAAATGTTAGATTTTATGTTTTTTATGACGATAGCTCTCGGTAATTACATCCTTTTAACTTAGCCACGTATAGGCAACCAATAGTTCAAGTAGCAAGCATAGTTTAGAAATGTGCACTGAAATAGGTGCTGTTTTTTTTTATTAAGTACAATTTTTTTTAATGATAGGCAGCTAGATTAGTTTAAATGACATATTTGCCATTTTTGTACAAACTTGGTTCTGAAATAATCAAGACGCATACATTAACCTAACAGTACAAATGATGAAGTAGTTGTGTATATGGTATATTATTCATGAAATATATGCTTTACATAGCTTCTAAGTTTAATTTTAGTTTTTTTTAAGTATCAGAACAATTTTATACGTGTTAGTTATTATTATCGTGTATATTTATTTTACAAGGTCCTTAGGTGTTTTAAGTTCCAGTACCTCAAATTTCAATTTTTTTTATTAGAAATTCTTGATTTATTTGCGACAATGAGTCAGTCGATGTCAGCAGCACGGAGTGTCAAGCCAAGTTAAATAATCATTTACACAAAAAACAAGAAATTATTTGAGATTAAATTTGCTCTCATATTTCGTTGGTAGTATTAACATTCCATATAATATAACCTAAGGTATAAGTAATGTAATCTAGTACAGCTTTAATTTTAATCGTAGTTTCCCATCGTTTGGTCGCTTAGGTTAAAAATACATTTAGGTTAAATAAATATAAGTCATACGTATATTTTCACTCAATGAATAAACATATTTAAAAGGGAATAAAACTTGATTGTGAGCCGTCTTAAATAATAACCCGTATGTGCATATTTCGTCAGATGTAATATTTCTGCAGTGTCATGTATATATTTTGTATCTGAACCTTTTGACCTTTTTAAAATTAGTGATATTGGGCTCATAATTGATTTTTATCGTGTACATTTAGATTATACAATATCCAGCCTTTTACTTTTGGACTCGCATAAACGATTATTTAAACTTGCTTTAAAATTGAACCCGTCGAAACAAACAGCTGAGTTCATGAATAAAACCTAATCACTTGTTTAAAATCATTTACGCGACCTCAAATGTAAAAGGCAATATATATGTATAGCATAAGCAAACATTCCACCAAGATAAGACTTGCCGCATTGGCGCCTGTATAATAAATATGTAGTTAATCCGTATAGTTCACAAAGTAGTTTAGAGTATATTAAAGTATATACGAGTAGGTAAAGAAACTTGAGTTCCGTCAAGGAAGTCATTAAAATATATCGACGGCAGCCTTTTGACAGCTTGCCATGGCACATTGCAGTCCACCCACATGCCTCTTGCATTTTATATTTGCATTACACGGTCAAAAGGTAAATATGGTTTGTGCTTATTTGTAAATAATGTCGATATAGGGTTGATTTCCAACCGTAGATTTAAGACTAACTTCATTTCGAAGTCTTATGTATATTTTGAACGGCGACTAAGTTTAAAAAAAAACGTCCGTAATCAGTTAAAAGGTTTGGGTACTTCTAACCATATTTCTAAGGGGTTAAAAACTAACATAAAAAAAATAAGATTATAAACATTCCGCTAGTTAAGAATGCATAATCACCTGAGTTAGTAGTAATTATTTATAGTTGTCGTATTTAGTCACGTACATTCCGTTTTGGTAGCTCTAGTTGTAACATGATTTAATATTTACCAAAATATCTTATACCAATGCTCGTACCTTTAGTTTGAGTTGAATATGGCAGCATAGTTGGCCGAACATAATCCGGAGAGACGTGTCATAATATACACTTGTCTGATCGACTCACAGGCGAAATATAACAAAACATTTGGCACTCGTATAATGGTCTTAAATAAGCCTCTAAAGATTAAAAGGTAAAAACAGTTTTTTATTCGCCTGTGCCTTCTTTTCAAGAAGGGTGTAACATCAAGAGTAATACTCAATTTTGTGGCCAAATAGACGGACGGTCCTGAGTGATTTTTTATATGTATATTTTGGTTCCAGGGCCTAGTCTTGAAGTGTTGTATTTTTTTTATACATTCCATATGGGTAAGGACCAAAAATGTTGGCCACGCTAACTCAATAAATTAAATTTTCTATGAAACTTCCGTTGTGACACGAAAATTAGCCATCAATTGTAGGGATATTTTTCGTCGCACAACGGAACCTATTTCGTGTTCGTTGTTTGTATGGTTAACTGCGCTTAACTGTGGTCCAACTTATTGCTCCTCATCCATATCTCTAAGTGTGCTCAAGTAAGTTTTTATCAAACGATAATTAATGACGTTATTAGTGTTAGTATGTGTCTATATGTCTCGAAGTCTGACTTTCTCGGTGTGCTAGGCATTAGGCCTGTTAAGTATGTAGCATATTGTATTACAAAGTTGGTCAGGGGGCAATCGCTGCTCGATGTTCATTGGAGTTCGAAATAAAGCGCTAAAATGTAGGTATAATCCTTTAATTATTAATCGACAAATCAAAATAAGTGCGACGCTGCCTTTTATGGGCCTAAAACACTGTCATTAACAGCGATTGCTCTTTTTCAAATATATATATATTCGCACGCATAAAATGTGAACGTTTATGCTATAATAAATGTATGACTCGTCTAGCATATTGCATGTACTCTTTATACTGATCTAGATTTGTCAATTCGTACAATTCACGCCATATATATTATAATTCCTTGCGTGTATAACAGTAGATACTATCCTGTCTTTTATATATCTAAGTATTCGAATGAAATTTGAGTAGAAACGTCATTGGCCAGTATTGCTCATGTATTGTGGTGCGGAAAGGAGATCGAATCTCATAATTTAAAAAAAGGCTGGTATGAAACAAACGTGATACCGTTTAGAAAGTTGTGATTTTAGTAAGCTTTGGACTTTTTAAGAATATACAGCAAGCGTTATTCGCGCCATTTATTTAATTTTAACCTAAACTCAAGCCTCTAAAGGTTAAAAGGTTAAAATGCTAGCGCAAAAATGGAAGGAAAAATTATGTAACAGGGTGATAAGCATTTAATATACGAGTAGGGAAATAAAATTGAGCAGGCCCACATATGTGACGAAATTGAAATATGCGGCATCGCCGAAGACAAAGACGAGGACATCAAGGGAATAGTCTCAAAAGTAGGGCAAAAGCTCGAACAGAAGTCAGAAGACATAGTTAAGGCTTTCAGGATTAGGAAACCCGGCCGCCCTGGCGCGGCGCAGACGGCCCGCATAGACAAGGATGCACCCATTAGAGTAACACTAAAAGTTGGACGACGACATGCGTGGATAGAAGCAGCAAAAAAGTTCAACATAACCGCCGGTAGCATAAGCGTACGAGGGACAAGCGGCGACAACTCCAGAATATATGTGAGAGAAGCGCTGACCCCAGCCACCGCGTACCTACTGTGGAAGGCGAAATGTGAACTTAGAGATAAAGCGTTTTGTAAATTCGTGTGGAGCCGCGATGGAACGATCATGGCGCGAGTTGAAGAGGGGTCTAAGAAAATTCACTATATACGTGCCGAAAGTGATATAGAAGCGCTCAAATCAAAACTTAGTGCAACCTGAGCGTCAATCCCAATAACTTAAATATAGCCGACGGTGTCTAAATCTAATAACGGTCTCATGGACCACATAAGTAGCTACATAAATGAAAGCAGTCACGATACGTGGAACCAATTTGTACAAGATTTGACACCGCAACACAACAAGCTTCTTACCTTTCACATTAACATTAGATCGCTTATAAAAAATTACGTCCAATTAGAACGCCTAATTAATGAGTGCCCCTTAATAATACACATCATCGTAGTCTCCGAGGTAAATGTCAACAACCATACTAAGAACTTATTTAACATAGAAAACTACTCAATGAACACAGAACTGCGTGAAAACAGAAGAGGAGGAGGAATCATAGTTTATGCCCATAAAAGTGTAACATTCTTGTGTGAAAAAACAAATATTACAAGCTTCGAATGCCTTCTAGGCAGAGTGATACTACCCAGTGGATATAAGACATATTTGTGTGCGATATACCGACCCCCCCATCTAAATATTAATGACTTTATTGGTGAGTTACGACATCTCTTGAATAAATATCCTTTGAACTGTAATTTCTTGATGTGTGGTGACATAAATCTAGACCTAAAAATTTCAACCCGGATAACGGGCTCCTATCTAGACACGATGGCATCATTAGGCTTTACTTGCTGCATAACACAATATACTAGAATTGAAACCACTAAGAAAGGTACATCCAAGTCATGCATTGATCATATATTCATAAGAGATATAGCAAAAAAAGTAGGCAGAAAACAACTTCATTCAATTAATACTGCAGTAGTGCGAGATTCTTTTGCTGACCATTTTATAACTGGCATTTCATTCACTGGTGTTGCAGCGAATAAAGCCTTAATACATTGCAAATTAGATAACCGCCGTGTGGAACAGGAGCTTGTTAAAATTGACTGGAATCCTGTGTTTAATCTTCAACATCCTAATGACATATATAACTTTATAGCGGGCAACTTTACCAAAATATATGACACATGTATGATACGTCAACCAATTGTAAATAACATTAGAAACAATTGCACTTGGATGTCAGAAAAACTTGTGGAGATGTCTGTCACTAAAAATAGACTTTTACAAATACACCTAAGCGACACTAGCAATAAGCAAAATGAGCTACTATATAAGAAGTATCGTAACAAAACAAATAGCCAAATGAACAAAGCTAAAAATAACTTCATAAAAAAAGAAATTTGTAACAATTATAAAAACCCGAAAAAAATGTGGCAAATAATAAACAAATTAACTGGCAGAATTATCCAAGCTGTGGATGATATGCTGCTGAAGTCTTTTAAAATTAAAGCTAGAGACCTATCGGATAAGTTTGCCCACGACTTTGAGAATAATGTACTTTCTGTCTTGAACTCGTGCAGTGTGCCGTTGCTTGATAAGAGAACCTATTGTAACTCCCCAAAAGTATCATTAAAAATTAATAAGATCAAAGATAACACCATGTCGCAAATAATTAATAACATTAACACTAACAAAAGTGCTGGCTTTGACAAAATAAGAGCAAGGGACATAAAATACATATCCAAAGAGATGACCCCAGTACTTACACACCTAGTTAACCGGTGTATATCTAGCTCTTTATATCCAGATAAATTAAAAATTGGAATAATCCGACCAATACATAAAAAAGGAAGCTATGTAGACACGAACAACTACAGGCCAATAACTATACTACCAACAATAGACAAAATCATTGAGAAATACCTAGGTAAAAAAATTAATGACTTTCTGTCAGGCAACGACATAATTCATGAGAGACAATTTGGTTTCCAGAAAGGAAAAAATACCGCACAGCTACTAGCCAAGTTCACAGATGAGGTGAATGCCCATCTTAATGACAGAAAACATGTAATAGTAACCATGATAGACTTTAGTAAGGCATTTGACACCCTAAATCATAATGTACTGTATGAAAAGCTTCAGCAGGGTGGTATACAGGGGCCAACTCTAGAGTGGCTTAAAAATTACCACCAGAATAGGTTTAACTCAGTCAGTATAGCGGGAGCGCAAAGTAAGCTGCTGCAAACCTCTTATGGCACAGCGCAGGGTTCCATAATTGGCCCAACTGAATACCTATTATATGTGAATGACATGTGTAACGTTTTCCATAATGCCTCTGTATACCAATTTGCTGACGACACATGCCTAATAACAGCAGACAGTAATGTAAAAGTTGCGGAATGCCAAATGCAAAATGAATTTGATACCTTATGTAAATGGGCCCATGATGTAGGACTATCACTAAATTATAAAAAGACCAAAGTAGTGCATGTGCACTCTCCATACATGAAAGTCCACTCTAGTCCCAACATTGTAGCCCATGATCATACATGCTTGCACTCCCAACAAAAATATTGTAACTGTGAGTCACTGGAGCTGGTCACACAGCATACCTACCTTGGGCTAAGAATTGATAACAAATTTAACTGGAAGCCACATGTCGAGCATGTATGTAGCAGACTGAGGTCTATCCTAAGTAACCTCTGTATACTCAAGCAAAAAATGCCATATAATACACTACGTCTACTGTACATGGCAATGGCCGACTCTGTAATCAACTATGGCATATCCAGCTATGGTAGGACCTACAAAACGCACCTAAGAAAGATCTACAGTATTCAAATAAGATTTCTTAAAACTATTGTCCCACTGAAAATTAAACATAAGTATAGACACAACTATGCAAATTTATTTGAGTACTGTAGAGTCTTGAGTGTGTTTGACAAGGTGAAACTGGCTGTGATACTAGAATACAAAGACATGATAGGGAGACTGGATAGTTATAATAGACAGTTCAACCTCAGACATTTACCTAATGCGCCTTACTTTAAAATACCAAAGAAAAATAATGAATACGGAAAGCGTATATGGACCACTTATCTACCCTATATACTAAACAGTTTCCCTCGACATGTCATTGATAACATTAAAGAAAAACCCGAAGGGGTCAAAAAAATCACTAAAAGGGCACTCATTGATTTAGCTTAAATATATAATTATAAGAAATAAATAAATAATCAAAATGTAAAATGTAATATTCATATGCATACTTTTGAAATCGTTTATATAGACTAACGCAGAATAATGTAAGCACGAAACAGATATATGTAAATAAATTAAGTAATAATGCATTTATAGTAATTCCAGCTGAACTGATCGCAGGGGGCACCCCCCTACGCACTCCTTGGCTAAGCAAAATCTTAAATATATAAAGATTACTTTAGCCAAGTAAAAGCTTGTACACAATTAATATTATTTCCGAAATAAACAGATTAAATTTTAAATTTTTATTTTTTTGGTTGTGACCTAAAAGGTATCTTCATAGGAGCAGATAAGGTACACTTTGGATTTTTGCGCATTTATGTCAATGGCCTGTAAGGGATAGGGACCACTAAGAGTTGGCTTATTACATTTCATTGTTTTGATGACACCTGAGCGTAAAATGGGCGTATAATTGGGAATAAAAATTTAAACGCATAATAAATGCCAAGTTTCATTCGAGATTTTCCACATAGTTATAGTATGTAATTTAGTACATTGGTGTCGTGCGTCAGTGTTTTATTTATTCCAATGATTTGCTCTCTATTAATAATATAATAAATGTCTAGTATTGATGTAGTAATGGCAATGTTTAGTTAAGAGACATACTTGGCCTAAAAGCCAATTTTTTACGTCGACGTCTGACACTAACAGACAGTTCTATGCCTAAGGCGGACCTACTGTTATATTAAAATATAAAAGTATGTCGTCTCTTATACACTATACTATAAACAGCCCAGCTAAACTATATTCTTATTTGTTGTGATGTGTTCGATTTAAGAAAATGACGTTCGACCTAAAAGATTGAAGTAAAAAACATAATCACCTAATGTGTAAGCTATTTAGCGTTAAAAATAGACGGCGGCAGTGAGTGAAATATATTGACGTGGCAATCGGTTGTATAGACAACAGGCCAGCTGGTCGAATATGACAAAACAAAGTTGTTTTTAATGATACAGATCGAAAGGGTCACTGATAGTGATCAATGTGATCATTTATGTCTATGTCTACACCTTTAAATTAAATAAAGACCGTAAAAAACCCTTTATTATTTTGTCATATCCGACCAGTTCGATAGATAAAAGTAAGTCTCCCTTGCGTAGAACTCGCGATTTAAAATCTTAAAAGTAGTAATAAATAACGACTAATAAAATTACGTTAACCACAGTGGAGATCTTGTTTCCATCTCTCTACCCTATCGAATCACCTCATAGATGCCATTATGTTGCTTTTACATTATGTTTGCCTGATCAAACCCCAGTACAATATCGGGTATTAATTCAAAATTTACTTGCATGGTTAAAAGTAAAATGAAAAACAAAGAAACATGTGATTTTAAATAGAATATTGTAGCTTTACAATCGGTTTAAAAAATAAGTAAATACTGTTCTGTAGTGCCATAAACGTTTGAAAATCCAGATTAAAAAAAGTATCCTAATTTTGATCGCCACGTTTCTAACTCACAACCGCCATCTATTTGTTTGACAACGCATTATTTAAAATAATACTTATCGTCATTCTGTGTGTCAATTTAGTGTTTAAATGAATGTCTATTTACATATAGTAAGAATTCGTCTATGGTAACCCTATATTGTAAGGAACATGTAATACGACATTTGTTTTTTAAGGTTAAATACACTGACTATCAGTTTAACAGCCGCCAAGCAAAGGCAACAAAAGGTTAAAAGAAATGGTACATCACAAAGACTAACATCACGCAGTTAAGATATTGGCGGTTTGTTAATTATATATAATTTTGAAAGATCTTACAAACTGTTAGCCGGTGGATGACCTTTAGTATTTACTATAAGGACTTCGAACAAATTCACTTTAGGATCAACACATTACAGCAATCACTTAGTTCACGGTTTTTAACCTTATTTATTTTAGATTCTCTTTCTGGATTGACGCATTCACGACCGATCACGCAAACGGTGCTTTATAGATGCGCACAAAACGCAGGCAGTGAATGTGTCTGTATAAACTAAATGTTGGAACTTTTAACCTTTTTAATAACAGCCAGTACATCACATGTTATACCTATGCAAAGGGCATAAAGCAAATAATAATTCACTTATTTCCAGGCTGAGGCGTTTTAAAGGTTAAAAGAGTGCTCGGTTGGATTTCTCAAATAAAATCGTATTTTGAAAAGTATTTTTCTGTGTAATTTCAATTATTTCATAACTTTGTTTTACATGAGATGTGCATTTTTCTTGTCTTAAGCGTTTTGGTCAATGGTATATATTTGAAATTAATTTATTTGAGGAATTGCGTACTGTCAATGTAGTAAAATTTGAACAAACGTACCAATTGTACACGTATTTCTTGGAATCTCAACTTATATATTATACATTTGACGTAAGTTTTCGGATGGTGTTAATATTATTTATGAAACAACTTTTATACATTCCATTATTTGTCTTTTAATTAGTTTTTTTTATTTAGAAAATGTGCTCTCGGACTCTTATACTCAACGTTTTTTTATTTTTTTATGTTAGATTTTCGTATGTAATAAATTATAATTTTGTACATACGTTGTTTGAATTTACCTGAAACCCTTGAATACTCAACAACTTTAATTGTTGACATATAGAACTCTGTCGTAGAAAGATAATCGTTAATTTTGACGTAATTTATTTCCTTAGACTTGACCCTGGCATTATGACAGGGTTTTATAAATGTTCAACAATTAAAGTTGTAAAATATACAGTCGGCGCGCGAGTTAGTCATTCGGGACCTGAGGTGAAGGGAGCCACGCCTCTCCTCTCTCGCCTGCGTTGTGCATTACACTGTATAGCGCCGTCCCGTGCTAGAACATTCCTAACATTCGGCGTACTGTAGGTTTTCCAGAATTTGACAAAAGGCCCATACAACGAAATTCGTCAATGCAATATGAATGTACTTCAAATGAAATAAACTTGTCTAATTTGATAATTAATCATAAAACAAAAGAAACTCCACTAATTCCTTGGCACTATTAGTAGTCAGGTCACCAACATGTATACACCACAAAGTCTCAAAAATAAGTGGAATCTGCTGCACTAATTCAGTTTTAATGTGCGGAGTCGAGCGGCAGTTACGAGGGGCGGCTGAAAAGTTCTAAGCCTAAGGTATTTTGAGGTTGCATATGCGTTAGCGATACTGGCCACTAAAAAGACCATTTAAAAAGTTAATAAATAAAAGAAAAAAATGTCGTCTTTTGTTTATTACATCTCGAGATATCCGACGCTAAAGGTCATCATGTGTGAATTATCAACGCATATCACGAAAATTGAGCACCGTGCAGTCATTAAGTTCCTCACGAAAAGTGACAAATCGCCGAAAAGAATTTTTGAAGAAATGTCTAGTATTTACGGTGAATCTGGCCCTTCTCATGCCACTGTTAAAAAATGGAGTCGACTTTTTAAACTTGGACGGGAGTCGATCGAAGACGATCCTCGCTCAGGAAGGCGACTTCATGGTCAACTAAGCCCACTCACAACTCAGCCCGCGAGCTCAGTTGACCTCTAAAATATATGTTGGGGGTGACTCGGCCTACAAGGTCAACTCGGCCCGCGGGCTCAGTTGACCACAGTCTACCGCCAGAGGGACAACTCAGCCCGCGGGCTGAGTTGACCACAGTCTATTGCTAAGGAGACAACTCGGCCCGCAGGCTCAGTCTTTCGCTAGGGGGACAATTTAGTGTGTGTGTGTTTGTTTACAATTATGTTTGCAAATTAAATACCTTTTTGTTTTTTTTAATTTTCGTTTTTATAGTGGAAGTTACCACGATCAATTTTTACAAATTGGAAATAGAGGTCATATTCTAAAGAAAAAACGAATAGGCTACTTTTTTTTATACTACTTGGCTGGTTAACAAGTTTGCGGCTCCACGAGATGGTAAACAGACATCGCAGCCTATAAACATACGTAATAATTACTAGGCTTAGGACTTTTCGTGGCATACAATATTACAACTTGCGAAATTAAATATTGGATAGAGCTATATAAAGGAATTAAAATATGATGAAGAAAAATTTAGTGCACATTGTTCCTTATGTGATGTATATTTCACAGCGACAATTTTTTTTTTGTTGTGAGTATTAAAAGTTTATCTCATCAAAATAACTACGATGAGAATAGTATAATCCTAAGTTGGATAAAACCATACGAAGAACTAACGGTAAGCGAAGATAAGTCCCACAGATATTGCTCCGCATGTGATACTAATTTGAAACTTTAAAAGTTCAACGTAGTGAGAATGCCCTAAATCACCAAAAAAAAGAAGTTAAAGTTATATTTTCGAGGTTTTTTTATATCTCACCATTGTAAATGCATGTTTGTATATGTATGTTACATGACATGACATGTATAATAAATTCTTTTGACTTTGAAAAATATTATCTTAAATAATATTTTTCAAAGTCAAAAGAATTTATTATACATGTCATGTAACATACATAAACTAGCGGCTCCATGAAATAATAATAATAATAATTTAAAATATTATTGTTTTTTTTGTGGACATGCAAGGTACCTGAGGAAATAAGTGAGACACAACGAGCTCAATATTACAAATAATAATTTTATTTTCCCGCAATAAATACGAGTAATATTAGCCAGACTCTAGACATACGCGTGTCACCGCTCGCTCTAATAAAAATAAAGTGTGTGTCTTACTAATATGCTTACATAAATACCAACTCTAATTTGTGATTCATCACTAGGGCCCGGAATTTTGCGTGCGGTTTTTGAAAACTCTAAGGGAGAAAAGACCAATGTTTATCGATATAGCGGTCATTCTCTCATTGCTTCATTGGGTTAATTTATCTTTCAATAAGTACCACTAGTAATATTGTACTAAAGCAAATACCTACTCAGGTTATGCATCATTCTTAAATCAAATGAAACGGATTAAACTTGCCAATATTTTGAACTTTTTTATCATTGACCGTTGAAAAGAGTATGTATCATCGGAAAGTTTGGGGTAAGTATTACTTTATGTTATTTTACTTGTTTCACACTTAATAAATTTATGCTATGTTCAAATACTTTTATTTATTATCAGTCAAAAACTGGTTATTAGCCTTATTTCTTTAATTAGTCATGTAGATTCCTCTGTAATTATTACGCATATTATGTTTTCATTATTTTACTTTAAAAAATTGGGTTTACTTGACTGTGAATAATATTCATATTACCAAGCAACATAATATTTCTTTACTTGAAAAACTTTATTTTAAACAATTTTTTTGTATATTTTGGCATTTAAGCATGTTTTAAGAATTATTAGTCAAATAATTATTACACAAAGATTACAAGTTAACCTTTAGGGATTATGAACAAAATTAAAATATTTAAAGTAATCAGAATAATATATGTTTCAAAATGCACTATAGGTAGGTACCTATTTTTGGCTCAGTATGAGACAGCTCACTTATTGCTATGTAAAACAATATAAATAGGTAGAAAGCAAAGACATTTAAACAGTTCAATTTAAAAAAAAAACACCTCAAAGATAAATTTTCGCCGCCAAACAGGTGGACAGAAAGGAAATGTGATTAAATTACACTACTTTTACTGTGTTAGGACGGTTCGGCAAACGTTACATTTCCAAAATAAACTTCTGGTTAATTTTAGCTGGCTGGTTCAATCTGAGACACTCTACCCTACCCTTTCCAGTAACTTTTTGTTTAGAAATATATTTCGACTGAGCTCGTGGACTGAGTCAACCATATAACTTTAAACTGTAGTCGACTAAACCCGTGGGCTAAGTCAACCATATAACTTTAAACTGTAGTCGACTGAGCCCGTGGGCTGAGTCAACCATATAACTTTAAACTGTAGTCGACTGAGCCCGTGGGCTAAGTCAACCATATAATTTTAAACTGTAGTCGACTGAGACCGTATGGGCTCAGTCCCCATAGCCAATTTCTGGGCCGAGTTGCCCCCGAAAAAATAAACGTAGTCAACTGAACCCGCGGGCTGAGTTGTGCGTGGGCTCAGTTGACCATGAAGGGAGGAAGGCCAATATCGGTTGTGACTGAAGAAAATACTGAAAAAGTCAAAAAGTTAGTAAAGGGTGTTTTTTTTAGAGGTATAGAACTTTAAGTTGGCAACACTTTTTTAACTGGCGGCAAATTTGTCAGCTGTCAAGTGATTTATGTTTAGTTTGGTTTGGCATTTCAACATGAATAAACTGACGCCTGAACAACGCTTCCAAATTGTGCAAATTTATTTTGAAAATCATGGATATGTTCGAAAGACATATCGCTTACTTCGTAAGCGAATTTTGTTTAGCGATGAAGCTCACTTTTGGTTGAATGGATACGTCAATAAACAAAACTGCCGGATTTGGAGTGATGATAATCCTCAAGCGTATGTTGAGACACCGTTACATCCAGAAAAACTGACTGTTTGGTGTGCTTTATGGGCTGGTGGAATAATTGGTCCGTACTTCTTTAAAAACGTTGCTGGCCAGAACGTTACAGTCAATGGTGACCGCTATAGGGCCATGATTACTGACTTTCTCGTTCAACAATTGAACAATCATGATGTGCAGGAGCTGTGGTTTCAACAAGACGGGGCAACATGCCACACAGCTCGTGCCACAATTAATTTATTGAAGGAAACGTTTGGTGATCGCATTGTTTCACGTTTCGGACCCGTGAATTGGCCTCCAAGATCGTGCGATTTAACGCCACTTGACTATTTTCTGTGGGGATATGTGAAATCGCTAGTCTACGCCGATAAGCCCGAAACCATTGACCACTTGGAGGACAACATTCGCCGCGTTCTTGCCGATATACAGCCACAAATGTTGGAAAAAGTAATCGAAAATTGGTCCTCCAGATTAGACTACGTCCGAGCCAGCCGTGGCGGTCATATGCCAGAAGTCATATTTAAATTATAATGCCAGAAAATTGTCTATCGAATAAAGTTAATTTCATGTCAATTTAATAAGAACATCTTTGTTTTATTCCATTTCAAAGTTCTATACCTCTAAAAAAAACACCCTTTATTAGAGGATCGGAGAATTAAGGTTTGGCAAATAGCTGAAGCCTTAGGTATTAGTAAGGAAAGAGTTGGAGAGATTTTGCATCAACATTTGCATATGACAAAAGTAAGTGCTCGTTGGGTGCCGAAAATGCTCACAGCTTTCGATAGAGAACGTCGTGTTCAAACTTCTCAGGCATTTTTAGAATTATGTGAAGAAGGTTTAGATGAAGTTTGTTCCCGCATAGTAACTGTTGATGAAACATGGATCAGACAGTATGATCCAGAGTCGAAGTCTGAATCTATGCAGTGGATCGAAAAGGGTGAAAGACCGCCAAATAAATTCAAGGTTCAAAGATCGGCGTCTAAGCTAATGGCCCCGTGTTCTGGGATTGCGATGGCATTCTTTTAATAGACTATTTGGCGAAAGGCTCTACAATACGACGAATATGACGACGCGCTGGCCTAGTGGGTAGTGACCCTGCCTACGAAGCTAGTGGTCCTGGGTTCGAATCCCGGTAAGGGCAGATATTTGTGTGATGAGCGCAAATATTTGTTCCTGAGTCATGGATGTTTACTATGTATTTAAGTATATATTTCTCTATATAAGTATTTATATCGTTGTCTAGTACCCATAGTACAAGCCTAGAGCTTAGTTTGGGACTAGGTCAATTGGTGTAAGATTGTCCCCTTATATTTATATTTATATTTATATTTAATAAATGCAGTTTATTATGCTGAGCTATTAAGAAAAGTGCGACAAGCCGTAGTCGAGAAACGAAGGGGCAAACTGAGCAAAGGCATTTTGTTTTTGCAAGACAACGCCCCCGTTCACACCGCTCGTGTTGCCAAGCTTGCTCTGAAGGAAACTGGCTTCGAGGAAATTGATCATCCACCTTACAGTCTAGATCTGGCTCCTAGTGATTATTTTCTATTCAGCAATTTGAAGAAAGATTTAACGGGAAAGCGATTTGGCAGTGATGAAGAGATGAAGGCGGCTGTACAGGAACATTTCGACAGCCAAAATAAAACTTATTTTTTTAACGGTCTTAAAGCATTATTTAAAAATGTAATAAATGCATTGAATTAGAGGAAGATTAAATTGAAAAATAAAAATAGTCAAAAAAAACTGAACATTTTTTTTCTACCTTAGGCTTAGAACTTTTCAGCCGCCCCTCGTAAAATAGGTGCCAAAGATTTATACAGAGCCCCGGGCTGAGCTGAAATGGACATTTAACTGTTACTTTTGGTCATTAGTTCTAAACATGTCAGGGTAATATTTTATTTATTTCAGTAACTTGCTCACTAAGTACCTAGCGTGTGATTGCAAAAATGTTAACTTTTCTAGTTGACACTAATTCTGGGGCCTTATTCTGCAAGAGTGCGGCATCTCAAAATGAGTCGCTGTTGCAATTTAAATTCAGAACACTTTCTACTTAAAGTTTTCTTTACAACGTCATAATTTTTTGAGTTGTAGCAGTATTGTATAAAGGCAGCGTATGTACATAGACCCTATTACTTATGCAATAAAGTACCTATATGCGTACATATTTTTGCAACTATGTGCGGATATTTATTTTTAACCTTGCCTGTACAAGGGACCTCTGAAGGCTGTACGGTAGTATGTTAGGTACCCGTAGGTACTATGTCACATTAAAATATTTGAACTGTTGCACTAATCTGTCTTAAAGCGTTAAAGGGACAAGGTACAAAACTGTGGCTATTGACCCACTTTACTAGGCAGATAAATCCTGACACATTTCACACCCACGAAGTTTACAAATATTGATGATTGAGCAGTTAAACTAGACCAGTAATCTAGGCCGTAAAAACTACATCGTTTTTGACCTGATATGGTATGGGTTCCGTGGTCCACCTATGTTGTCCACCTGGTCATTTTAGCAGACCTTAACGAAGTCGACGGAGGTCGTGGAGGTCCTATTTCTAGGATATTCTAGCAATTCGGGCTCTCAGAACTAACAATATCCTAAACCACAGATCAAAGTATACAAGTCCAGATACCAAATCTCATAGAGCAAAAGCGATCCGTCCTGATGTAGGCAATTTTAGTTCCGTAGTTACACCAGTAGATGCCGTATCTGAGCACCACTGCTATGACGCCGGCAGCCTACCTAATAAGTTATAGTGGGGTCTTTGACTGGCTGTCATTCTGAAAACATCTGTCCAATTATTTAATTTTTTGTAAATGATTTTATCGTTCATTTTGATTCGCAAATCCAGGGCAGTTTGGTGGGACAACTTGTAACATTGATGAAGAACTTGCATTAAATAAAATAACAGTGAAAATATGGTTCCAAATGAGTTAGCGGTCAAGATCACACCAAGCCATTGAAGTGGATGCCCGCCATGTTCAAGGGTCATAACGACTATGACTGGAAGACTTCGACGACAGGACAGGATTCACCGTACAACGTTGCTTATAATATATACTTGACATTGGCAAAATTACGTTATTATGTAGACGCCATTAAATAAATAAATAAGTTATAGTGATATATTGAGATATCACCAGATGGCATTGACAGAGACTTCAAGAAAATTGTTGACATCAAAAATCAATATATAATTGCTATAATCCTACCGGTCACATTGTGTTAGCGTTTTATTAATTCACTGGAACATCTGCCTGGTTTGTCTTGTTTGCCCCTACCCAACCTCATAGAGCAAAAACGTGCTGTCTTAAGACTGCGCCGAGCGTACGCCGGATGTACAGTGGCGCCCTCGTTACTTTTATTGTTTTCTAATAAACTAAAGTATTTTTTTGAAATTGGACGAATTGTTTTTGTACTACAAATGAAAACACAACTTATAGGGTATATCATATAGTTTAATAACAATTAACCTTCGAGTTATTAACTTAACGGAAAAAAGTGGCCACCTTCCCGTTAACCTGACTACTCAAAGGGTAATTGTTTTTAAAGTTTGTTACGTATTCCATAAATCGTGTTTTTACTTCACAGACCACTTACCCTATAGACTCCGCTTCGGAACAGTTTGTCTAGTATCTCATTAAGCCAAAATGGCGGGGCGCGGGGGGCGAAAAGTGCACCGTGATTGGCTAGTTCAAAGTCAACGAATAATCAAGTGTGCGCGTCGTGGTGCGCGCCAATAGAACCATGGCAACCAATTAGTGTTCTGTGAGCATAAGCATGGCTTACGGGGCGCCTTTGTATGCGGAGTCTATAGGGTAAGTGGTCTGTGTTTTACTTGCACTACAAAAACATTTCGGCTGATTCCAAGGAAATTCTTTAGTTAATTAGTAAACACAATAATAGTAATGAGGGCGCCACTGGACGCTCGGCGTTTGCTCGGCGCAGTCTTAATGTAGGCAATTCTGTAGGCAATTTTAGTCCTGTAGTTAGACCAGTAGATGCCGTATCTGAGCACCACTACTATGACGCTGGCAGCCTACCTAATAGTTTTAGTAACATATTAGTCTGATATCACCAGATGGCATTGACTTCAAGTTTTTTTATTTATTAATGATATTTCAAGAAAATTTATGACTAAAAATTAATATGTAGTCGCTATATACCTACATATCACATTGTGTTAGCGTTTTAGTAATTCAGATGATCTGCCCTGATTAAAGATTGATTCCATGGCGCCATCTACTGACAGTACCCAATAAGACGTAGCAAGCTTGAAAAGCTCACAAGTATTGTATGAGATTGATGGAGTAAATATAAATTTTATTGCATTTATTAAACTTATAAAATGTACCCTTCTTTTATGTAGAGAAGGATGTTTTTGATATAACTAAGATAAGTTGACTTTATTAAGGTGTAAAAATCATTCAATCTTCACGATACTGATTCAAATGTTTCACTCGATACCTGTGACGCCATCTATGAGTTTATTAAAGTAATAATTATACGTTGTTCGAGTTGGGAGCCCATGCCTGCATTGTTTCCTTAAAACTTTTCCCGATAACACGTAGCAAGCAAGCTTGAAAGCTCACAAGTATTGTATGAGTTAGATGCAGTTAATATTAATTTTATTGCATTTAAACTTATAAATTATACTCTAATGTTATATATAGAAAGATGTTTTTGATATAATAAGGATACGTTGAATTTATTTAAGTGTGAAAATCATTCAATCTTCACGTTACTGATTCAAATGTTTCGCTCGATACCTGTGACGCCATCTATGAGTTTATTAAAGTAATAAATTAATATACGTTGTTCGAGTTGGGAGGCCATGCCTATGTTTACCTGTTGATTTTGTCCAGTCCACTCAACGTAACCAACACAGGTGGACAACATTGGTGGACCACGGATAATACACCAAATCGTTCATTAAATACAAAACGGACACAATCTGAAATGAATCAGTGTTGCATTTTAAAATTAGAAGCGGTTGGAATACGATTTTTAATGGAAGAGCAAATTATTTTGGAATGTGTCCGTTTTGTATTCAATGAGCGAAATGTCCACTTATAGGTAATTTAGCTTTCTTGAAGATTTTGGTTGGAAACTTAAACCTAAAAAGCCTTGAAAAAATTGACTCAGGTTAAAATCAACGCCATCTCTACTGAAACTGCATTAAATCACTACAAACTGTTACCCTTCAGCCGACAAGGAAAGTGCCTTAAAGATATGAAAGAAGTTCCTCAATGCCGCCATAGATGGCGTTCTAGTTAATTTTATCTACACTCCTTCAACAACTGTGGATTAAGTATATTATTCATAATTCAAAGTATTTATTCAGTAAATATGCCACGTTACATGAGGGCTCTTTTACACGTCGTAACACAATAGAAAAGAATCTCATCCCCCATTAGCAAATATGGATTGGGATCACATACAATAAGTAATAACCAGAAAATGTTATGTTATTTGATTGTATGATTTGTTTTTATGCTAAATGTTCATTATGATTTTCGTAGTTAAGACTGCGCCGAGCAAACGCCGAGCGTCCAGTAGCACCCTCATTACTATTATTGTGTTTTCTAATTAACTAAACAATTTCCTTGGAATCAGACGAAATGTTTTTGTAGTGCAAGTAAAAACACAATTAATGGGATACGTAACAGACTTTAGTAACAAAGGGTAATCCCTTTGAGTAGTCAGCTTAACGAGACAAGGTGGCCATTTTTTTTCATTAAGTTAATAACTCGAAGGTGAATTGTTATTAAACTATATGATATACCCTATAAGTTGTGTTTTCATTTGTAGTACAAAAACATTTCGTCCAATTTCAAGAAAATACTTTAGTTTATTAGAAAACACAATAATAGTAATGAGGGCGCCACAGTACATCCGGCGTACGCTCGGCGCAGTCTTAAATGAAATCTTGCAAAGAGTATTTAGTCTAATTGAAGCGCACCCCATACCAATAGGCACAGTATTGAGGACCCAGACTAAATTTAAAAACATTACATACATAAACTCACGCCTTTATTCCCAGAGTGGGGTAGGCAGAGCTACAGAATTTCCAACAACTATAAAAACTTTTTGATAATTCTGTAACCACATTTTGCACACTTAGGCGAAGATGTTTACCAGTGTATTAGTGACAGGTTGCAAGCCCATCGCCTAACAGTAGGTACTACACGCCTTTATTACCTTAGTCGGCTTTTACGACAACCACAACAAAACATTAAACATTTTTGTTATAAATTTAAAAAGTTATGGTAACGAAGAAGGCGGATGAATCGGCAAGACGGCTTCGAAAACGTAACGGGATAGAAGGTCCACGTCTCGATAGAACAAGCAAATACGCCCAAATCGCTTTGCGACTAGGTACAGTCAACCAATTTGATTTCTAGGCCACTTTGGACTATGTTAAAGTGACGTTGTCAACCAAAACGTAAGAGACTCCCTATGATTTGGTTTACAACGTCACGTTGACAAAGTCCATAGTGGCCTAGGAATCAAATTGGTTGACAGTACATCTCATTCCGACTACACCGCTTTGTGCCTAGATCGCTATACGACCAAGAGCTATTGCCTAACGCACTCGCGATGGCGACCGATTTCATTTTGAAAATAGAAGTTTTGTCTGCATAAAAATGAAGACAATTGTTCCGCTTTGAAGTCGAGCCCCTCTGATCGCTTTGCGACCAAATCTCAAAAAGTTCGTGTCGCTTAATGACCACATTGCTTTTTCATATTATTTCTGGGCTATTTGCCCTTCGGGCATTTGAGGGGAGTTACACCTAACGAACCTAACCTAGCTAGTAACGCAAACGAAGTGGTCATATTGCAACTCGGACTTTTTAAAATGTAGTCTTCGCAAAGTGATCAGAGGGGCTATTGCTTAACGCACTCGCAATCGCAATTGTTTTCATTTTGAAAATTGAAGGCTTGTCTGCATACAAAATGAAAACAATTGTTCCGCTTGAAGCCAATTGAGATTGCGAGTGCGTCAGGCGCCTCTTTACCCGTGGTACGGTTGGCTATGTCCGGTCGACCAAAACAGTCAGTAATAAGTACGAAAAATATGAGGTAGATTTAGGTTATGTTAGTTCTTCAGCCGACCCGAAGGGCCATAACACTCAGAAATAGGAGCTCCGCCATAGCGGAGCTCCGTCGACATTGTTAAATTTGATTTTGAAATATACACTTTGGTCAACCGGACATCGCCAACCGTACCACGGGTAAAGAGGCGCCTTAGGCAATAGCGACGCTGGTCGTATTGCGATCTAGGCACAAAGTGATGTAAGTAGACAGATCGAGTTGTAGTCTCAAAGCGATCTGCAGGCTAAGATGCCTAACGCAATCGCAATCATTTTCGGCCAGCTGAGGCCTTTGCCAAGGTGCACTACGCTAACTAGCGTTTCTATTCGTTTCGTTTTTAAACCAATCGCGTCACTGGGAGATCACGTGACTTTTCCTAGTCATCTACCAGTGACGCGATTGTTCGTAACGACATGTGGACCTAAACCTTCTATAACAAAGTTACATATGTAGTGAATAATCCTTTCCCATCGTTTTTGGTCGGATAACTTCGTATTTATCTTGCTTTCTCAGTTGGCATATTGATGGGTACTGAAGCTAATTGAGAAAGCTAGATAAATACGAACATATCCAACAAAAAACGATGGGAAAGGATTATTCACTACATCTGTACTTCCTCTATCCGATCAAATCTCTATCAAAGTAAAATCAAATCTCAAATCGAAACGTATTTTATTATAGTCTCATCCACCACGTGTGACCTCTGATTCTGGTATACTCTGGCAGGCCCTCGCACGGTCCAACGGCGGCCACAACCGGACATTTGTCATACGCATATCCCTCTATGACCTTCTTAAAGTCATTCAAAGTCACTCTGTCCACGTCACAGATACGATCATGAAGCGAAGGCCTTTTATGGTTATTGTACAGCATATACCTCCCTATATCGACACAATTCGCTTTGAGCGACTCCATTTTACTTAAAATCTTACATTTGGCTTGTCTTTTAGCTCTTTGCAGTTCACCATTTGTAGTTATTACACATATTTTCATTAAGTTGTCCTGAATAGTGAACAGCATGTCCTCTTGTTGTAATGACGTTGATAAGAAATGCACGCCCCATAGCGAAGTTTCTTTGTAATATAACGCAAACGCTTTGTAAGCGTCGCAGAACTTTCCTAAACAGGATATTTTCGCCATGGTCACTCCATGATCTATACCGCCGAACTGGGATCTATCCCATCCACCCATCATGCTTACAACAACATCAATGTAGGGCTTGTCATTATCGCACAATGGAGGTCCCTCATAAGCATACGCCACGTTAGCATAGGGTAGGCTGTCATCCCTATAACGTACTTCAGATCCTGTATACCTATATACACTCCGGTCGATGCATTTAACGCAATCATAGTGGCCCAAATACGTCTGGGCGAGACAGTGTAAGTTGTCATGGTTGACCGCTCCACAAGCCGCCAGAACGGTGCGAGAGGGAGTGAAGAATTTGCACAAGTATCTGCAAACTGTTCCCTCGTTATATCCCTGCAGGTTCTCGCTCAAGCCTAACACGGTTTTGGCGAGAGGAGTACCTTGATACGCAGTTGCGTGAAGGTAGTCGTACATGACGCCAACAGGATCCTTGTCATAGGTCGCCAGCTCTTCCATAACTATAGCCTTTTGTTGATCTATGTCATAGCCGTTGTAGGCGTTATTATACACGCAGTCTGTCAGAATGTCGACGCAAAGTGTAAGGTCATCTGCCAGGCATTCAGCGTAATAACCACACATTTCCCTGGAGGTGAAACAGCCGAATTTTGCTCCTGAACAGTTCATCTGTGCGTGCAACGCCTCCTTGGTCCGTTCCCGGGTGGTTGTGAACGCAATGTGCTCGAAGAAATGCGCAATGCCATTTTCGAAATCGTTCTCATATCTTGAGCCTGAAATAATAGACGTTTTGGAATTTATTTGGATTGGCTAGGGTCGTTCAAGAGTGAACGAATGGTTTGATTGTTGAATAGGGTAAAATCACCAGTAGTCGATCTTATTGTAGTGCGAATAGTGGGAAATATTATCTTCCCACTCCCACTCATACAAAGTATAGGCAGAGGCCAACTGCAGGTGCACTCGGTCAGACTGTGGTACCGGCTGCCATCTGATATTAGGAAATAGCAATCGGTCGCATCTCTACAGGGAAAATTTAAGACATAAGTTACTTTCTCCATACTATGTGAACCCCATGTTTGTTTTTCATCTACTTAGTATGGAAAAACAAACTGTGTGATTAGATTACACAAAAAGTTGACATGAAAAAACTGGCAAGTAGCTTTAGAAACATTCTAGGTTCATAATGATTCTATCCATGTAAGAAACCACTGAGAAAATATTGAAATAATACATCAACATGATGAGTTTTTGCAACATGGACGTAAGGAAAAATTACAAAAATTCGGACTTAATTGATCAATATCTCCGAAAGTACTAAAAATCGCTGAACATACATGGGTGTGTTTTTGGTAGCCCTGGGTGTGACCTGAGCCCTTTCATAATGACACTCCGTTTGCTACAATCAAATCACACGGTTCCTTTTCCACCATATTGGTATGGAGCCCTAAAAACGACCGCCTACGCTTTCAGGATTTGCAGATAAAATAACAAATCAAGGGACATGTTACTCACAAAATTAGGACACACAACAGGCATCCGCGTCATCGTCATCACCAAAATCATTCGAAATAAAATCATCATCTTCACCGGCATCACCTTCACCCGTATGATCATGATAGTACTGATCATCGAATTGTAAAAAACTAAACAAACGATCAATGTAAAAGCCGATCAGAAATATAAATAAAAGGAAAAAAGAAAAAACACGCTCGCACACTGGATCCATTGATATAAAATATACAAATTAACGTTTACGAAGTAAGCTTCTAGTGTTTTTAATTCGCAAAGCCTTTCCTAAATTTACGTAAATTAACGAAACGCAACGTCAAATATGAACGCGGACGTATTAAAAGCGAAAAGTAGCCACGTTTGGGCTCGCATGTTAGAACCATAGGTCGTTATCGCGGGGGCAAAAATGATTTGACAGTACTGAAAGATTATGACAAGTAGGCAATAACAGAAGTGACACTCGTATCTAGAAACGTTTATACCTACGAGTTAAAAATTTATCAATGTCATTCTAATTTCTTACCTCCGTACTTAATTTAATTAGTACTTAGTACATATTTCAAAAAAATGCTACGGAGTCCTAACGTTAACCTCTTCAGTCACTTTTCCTGCTACTTTAGACATTTGTCATTCTTGATCGATTTGATATGTACAAAAAATTTACCAAAACCTATCTAAATTAAATTTGAGTGCTAATGGAAAACATATATTTAAAAAATGTTAACTAGTTTTGGAGAAAAATACTTGATTTGACATAGTATATTTTTTTATTCAAGTTGACATGATGACCTAGAGGTAAGCGTTTACTCAGTGTAAGAGAAGTTTGGTTGACCTTTGCCAGCGAAAATTTCGTGCTTGCTATGAATAACTTATTGGAGGCTTATAATGTATAGGCAGAACATTCCGTTTATACTAAACAGTCATTCTGTTATATGTGTTGTTTGATAGATTTGTTTAAGCCCCCGCGATAACGACGTATGGAACGTGTTATTCGTACCAGCCTTTTAAAAAGTAGACAGTGACAATCATTGGACATTTCGATGTGCTATCGAAGAATTTGAATGCTTAGCAGTTGATACCGTACGCAAATTTGCCGGGTTATACATTTCCCACGTGTCATTAGCTGTGCGCGTCGGGAAATGTATTACACGGCTAATTTACGAAGTCAGGCTGCTAAATATTAAAATTCCTATATGGTAGCGAGGCTAAAATAAAGCTCAGAAAAATAAACTAATACACTTTGTAATTTATAACCCTCGTAAATTATATTACCTGCATCGATAAACAGACCAACGCACACGTGGGGGGTGTCTTTCTGCTCAGAAGCAACTGTCAGCCCATTGTCCAGAAACGAGATTTTAGTTTCTGGTTGATTCCTCAAAAACTGAATGAAGTCTCCACCGTAAGGGTAGTTCCTAACACAGTTTTTGATTGGATTCCATAAAGATTTCAACTTCGAAGCCCTCAACATAGTGGAAGAATATAAAAATGACACACAGCAACAACAGCTGACAGTATTGTGCACAGGTTAATGAGTTTTATTTCTGAATTTTAAAAGTATTTACCAAAGAGTACGTATAGCTTAGAAAAAAAGTTTAAAACGACATAAATACATTTTTAACTCCCACAAAAACGGAGTTTTATGACTTTAGTTATAAGTTCTGTATCTGTTTTATGTTGCTTCCAGATTCGACCGTTTATGAGTTTATTAGCTCTTAAAGAAGAAATACATCCCTCTTAATTTCTTCCTACTTCACATCTTTCTTTTCTTCAACTTTCCTCTGAACTATTTTTTTCATAAACAGCCATAGACTATAATATCCAACATAATAACCTCGAAAGGCAATTGACAATAACACAATCACTAAGTACTAGTTTTCAAAATAACTGAACAAGAAATTTCAATTGTAAACAATTAGCACTCCCAAAGATGCTAGCTAGGGTCCTTAAATTACCTTCAATAAAATATGGCATGCGGTATTATTCTACATGTGGCCCCATCACCACAATAAGGGAAGCTCCGACCCAATTATCTACTCTTGACAATGGAATCAGGGTAGCTACTCAAGAAACCTACGAAGAATTGGGTGCAGCCACGCTGATGATAGAAACTGGGTCTCGATACGAAACACCGGACAATAATGGAATCAACCACTTCATAGAGCACATGGTCTACAAAGGCTTCAGGTCCATGAAGAGGTATCTATTTGAGCAAACGGCACTGTTCTCCGGCATGAGAATGACGGCAAAAACCACGCAAGAGTTTCAATGGTTTCAAATTGCATGTCCATCCGGCTGTATCCCATGCGCCCTCGACCTCCTTTTCAGGGTCCTCGACGAACCCCTGTTCTGTAAGAATGAAATGGCAAACGAACAACTAAACTTGAACTTACAGTTCCATGACGACGATATGAACCCGAAAAAACTCGTTTTCGAGAACTTGTTGAGAACAGCGTTCCAGGGTACGCCGTTAGGGCAAACAATTGTAGGGCCAACGAAAAACGTATGTCAGTTCGACACTAACACAGTTATTAAATATGCGCAGGAACAATATGAGCCTTGGCGGATTGTTTTTAGTGTGTCAGGCAAAATTGCCCATGAACAAGTTTTGGCTTCCGTAGCCACTGCTTTAGGGAGGATGCCGGTTTGTTCCATGGTCAGTGATTTCAAACCGGCCAGGTACACTGCGTCAGAGATGCTCTATCGTGACGACTCTCTGCCGTTCGCTCATGTCTGCATCGCGGTGGAAGCGCCAGGTTATACCAGTGATAAATACATGTCGATGCTGGTCTTGAAGAATTTGATAGGTGCGTGGGATAAGTCCCTTGGAGTTGGCGGGCCATCGCCGGAACTAGCGAAACGCTGTTGTGACACGGAGCTATGCGATAGATACGAGAGCTTTTACATTCCTTTTACCGATGTAGGCCTGTGGGGTATTTACTTTGTATCCAACAAACACGATGTTGAAGACATGATCCATAACTTACAAGAGTCATGGAAGTTTATGTGCACGACTACGTATCATACTGAACTCAACGCATCCAAGCAATGGACCTTGCTAGAAATCTGTAAAGAGAGAGCAGGCGCGGCGAACGCTAGCCTCAGCATAGCGCGAGATATTGTTCTATGGGGCTCTCGTAAAACAGTACCTCATTATGAGGTCAGAATGCACGCGATAAAAGACGCAAAGAGTATATGTTTGGATGCTGATGAAATTATAGTTACTCGTGACCCCGTTGTAGCTGGTGTAGGTCCCACTGAGGGCATTCTGGAGTACAACAGACTGGCTTCTGGTATGTATTGGATGCGATGGTGATCAAATCAGGCATATACATAGTTATGAGCAGAGGCTGGAATTTTCGCAGCACTTTTGAGCTGTCATAGGGGCTTCTCGTCTATCGATTTCCGCTATAAGTATGTATATAAGTACATAGTACAATTAAGACTGCACCGAGCAAACGGCGAGCGTCCAGTGGCGCCCTCATTACTATTATTGTGTTTTCTAATTAACTAAAGAATTTCCTTGCAATACGATACGTTTTTGTAGCGCAAGTAATAACACAATTTATGGGATACGTAACAAACTTTAATAACAATTTACCCTTTGAGTAGTCAGTTTAATGGGAAAATGTGGACACTTTTTTTCGTTAAGCTGATAACTCGAAGGTGAATTGTTATTAAACTATGTGATATACCCTTTAAGCTGTGTTTTCATTTGTAGTACAAAAACCTACCGACCAATTTCAAGGAAATACTTTAGTTAATTAGAAAACACAATAATAGTAAAGAGCGCGCCCCTGTACATCCGGCGTACGCTCGGCGCAGTCTTAAACAACAGCCAGTGTTATCATCGCATATGAGTGATTCGATTGATAACCAACTTTTTGGAAAATTCATAAGAACTTTGTTTTATTGTTATTTACAAATAATTTGAAGATTTCTTATGCCTATAAAAAAAAACAAAAAAAATACAACAATTGCTATCGATTGTTTTCATTGCAAATCTCTATTTAACATTTTCAACTACTCAAAAGTTATCTAAAAGAGATCGCTCTTTAGCGATAAGGCCGCCTGTTATTTACCTCTACTTTTATTCTTCCTTAATATGTCGTGTTTGATAATGTGTATCGGTAAAATAGTATGTATAATAGTCGATAAACGATAAGTCCCTAATGACAGATCAAAAGTGCTACGAGAATTCCGTCCTCTGGTTATGAGGTATATTGGAATTGGAATTTATCATCAAAACGCTGGAAAAAATCCTCGGAATTCTCATTATACTACTACTTGTAACATTATTAAATGTCCTTGTTAATGTTCCGTAGCCAAAGGTACCCCTATTATAGCTTCGCCATACTACAGATACCAAAGAAGGTCGCTAATTGCATAGTAATTGTACGAGTATAACAATTTTAAATTTAATGCGGTTGCTAATAGAGTTTATAATGCTTCGCTTGCATTTTCAAATAAAGCAGCGTTAAACGTTCGATCTAGACGACAGAAGCTCTGCTGCCTAATTGAGAATGCACGCGATAAAATGTGTTTTGCACGCTCTGACGGGACTAATTAAACTCGCCGCTGTGTACACTCGTCCACTCGTTCGACCGACCGAAAACCGTTTTTAAGAGAATAACTAATACCCCTCATATGAGTTACAATATGATTTAACATTATGTTTTGAACTGAAACTTTGTCCATATGATTGGTCGTACGCTTTGTTATGACGATCCAGTAACTTTGGCAACGGTTTTTATGCGTATGAATGTCATCTATAAGACTGTGCCGAGCGTACGCCGGATGTACAGTGGCGCCCTCATTACTTTTATTGTGTTTTTTAATAATCTAAAGTATTTTCTTAAAATTGGACGGTATGTTTTTGTACTACAAATGAAAACACAACTTAAAGGGTATATCACATAGTTTAATCACAATTTACCTTCGAGTTATCAACTTAACGGAAAAAAGTGGCCAACTTTTCCCGTTAAGCTGACTGCTCAAAGGGTAATTGCTATGGGTGTTTGTTACGTATCCCCTTAAATTGTGTTTTTACTTGCACTTCAAAAACACATCGTCTGATTCCAAGGAAATTCTTTAGTTAATTAGAAAACAAAATAATAGTAATGAGGGCGCCACTGTACATCCGGCGTACGCTCGGCGCAGTCTTAAAGTCAGTAGAATTGGGATCTGATTTTCTTCCCTTAAAAAAAACTCGTATAGTTAAGCGCTAGACATATAACTGCACATTTTAGTGCCTTTTCACTTTAACATCACAATTGAACTGCCAAACTAATCTGTCAAAGGCGTTAATGCTACAAAGTGTGTAACTACATCCGGCTGTTCATTTAGTAATACTAGTACAAAATATTTGTAATAGAACGCGTCAGATATTTTCAAGACCGGTGATTATTATACATGTGCGGGACTAAATGGGTTTGAAACATTGATTTATTAAATGTTCTACAAGTTTTACATGTTTTTTTTTGCTAAAGCTTCTATTCCTCCAGCCACTGCTTGTTGCGTATAGACCAACTGGCTATCCCAACCAGTTCGGATTCATGGAATGACCACTCTTCTCAACAGCTTTATCTGGTTTCATTTGTTCTTCGGAACAGGGGAGGGGTAGGATGGGCGCCTGTCGTATCGCATAACGTTTTTTGTCCTAAAAATGTTTTGCCGAGAATGTTTGGCATACTGTTGAATGGCATACTACTCGTTTGTCCTAATAATTTTTGCGCATACTCATTTCACGTCCTAAAGCAAGTTTGTCCTAATATTGATAACTCTAAAGTCTAATTAAAGCATAATATTCCTAACATAAATTATCCTAATAATTATTTTGCCTATTATTAAACTGGCTACAATTACAGCACCTAAACTAAACTATGGTAGGCGTGAAGTCAGAATCGTTACGTATTCTACCTTCAGGCATGTCAGATTTCGGTTAGGTTAGGTACGACGACGAGCGAAGCGAGAAGGAGTGTTAGGTAGAACTGTGGCCCTGACAATTTTAGCACATGAAATATTAGGAATATTACAATTATGCACATCAATCATTCGACAGTTGAATCTTAGCCACATCAAACGATAGGACAAATAATATTTAGGACAAACAACAATAGGAGCAACAATTTCGGACAAGCAAAAATATGCGGAACAAAGTGTATGCCACACGTTATTAGGACAAAAAACGTTATGCGACACAACGATAGGACTAATAATTGTATGCTATTCGATATAGACCCGGGTAGGATTATACGACAATGCAGTGCTGCAAGCCCCCCCCCCCCTGACTGGCCTCATCAGTGGCAGCGGCATGATAACCTTCGCTTCGTACTTAAGTATCTAGTATAATCGTTCTCAAAAAACCAAAGCTCTCTCAAAGATCATCAATTTTGTGTCAGAAAAACCACTGCCTCTATTTGCCAAACGGGTGCAGACCCAACATACCCCTAGGCATACCCCTGGGTGGGACTGAACCATACCACCGCAGTAGTGATGGGATTTGATATTAGTATTTATACTTTGTCATATGGGATGCTATTAACCGGTACTTCCACTCCGACCAACTAAACTGATCAAACTTTCTATCATAAATATGAGGTAGGTTTAGGTTATGTTATATTTTCAGCCGGCCCGAAGGGCCAAAATACTCAGGAATAGGAGCTGACAGCGGAGATCCGTCGACTCTGTTAAATTCGATTTTGAAACATAACATTTGGTCAGTTGATTCGTTTAGTAGGTCGATGTGGAAAAACAAAACCTGAAAGCATGTCCTTGTTTTAAATTCTTATACCTTTCAAGGACATATTGGAGTTTGATGTTCATCAACTCATAAAGTGCACAGCACTACGGTGGTATGGTTCTGTCCCACCCTACCCCCAGGGGTATGGCTAGGGGGAATGGTGGGTCTGACATGTGTCAAACAGTGGAGAAAGTGGTTGCTGCAGCGATTGAAGGTCGCCCTCCGCGCAGCCAGGTTTTTGTGTCCCTGTTAATGACCTGACATATACACTATCTGCTCGCCTATTATGGTTGCTTTTATCGCGTAGCAAAATGTGGATAAAGCATGCCTCTCATCACTCTCGTACTTATACAGGGTGTCCCGCGGCTATGCCACATGAAGGGAAAGTACCTTAAATATGGTCCGTAGGAGACTTTGCTATTTAGAAACTTTATTTTATTTTTAAAAGTAAATAATATTGCATTCAATTTTTTTTTGTAAACCTTCAGGTTTTGCTTGTATTTTACATACTAATAAATTTTCTAGTAACTTGAATGTAAAATTTCACAATGTTCCTTTATTTTCAGATACAATGTTACTAGGAGGGAATTATTTCTTATCAGTTACCCTTTTGACTGGGATCATAAAATTACAGAAAGTTTTTATTTTCATATTTGGTCTGTTCGATTCCCAGGTGAGGCAAACAGTTTTTCAAAAATCTTTGAATGCAGTCTTACTTACTTTTAAAAATAAAATAATGTCTTCATAAAGCAAAATCCTACAACTACATTATTTAAGGTCCTTCCCCTTCATGTTGCATAGCCGTGGGACGCCCTGTATACCTACGTGTCTGAAAGGGACGGATGCTTTATCCAAACTTTGCCACGCGATAAACACAGCCATGTTAGCGGCCTAGTAAGGCTGCATCTATATCGTGTGTCAATAGTACATTACTGCAAAGACCAGTAAGTGAGCCTTCCTGGACGAGTAGGAGTTAAAAGGCCGAACCGCCAGGTGAGCATGTATAGTGCTTTTCTCAAAAATCAAACAAGTAGATTGTATTTAAAAGAAGTATAATTAAAAGTATAATTAATGTACTTTTCGTATATTTTCCTACATGTCTACAAAAAAACACCGAACGATTGAACTTATTTTACCTGGCAGCATACCTGGGTTTTACATACTGGCCACACTGACCTCGTTTCTTTATTTTTTTTAAAAGACCTTGTTGACCTTCAATCTGTCTACCTCTGTAGAGCTGAATGTTCAGTTTTTCATATCAATTAAAAATGTAATTTAAATATGAAACTTTAACCCTTTATAGGGCAAAACTAAAAATACCTAGATTTGAATTCTAGCCTCATTAGATTCCTCCTATTCGCACAAAATCCTTTCAATAAAAAATACAAAAAGTATTTGTTGTAACTGGTCATTTTTAGTACCAGGTTTTAAAACTGCCCTTTAAAGGGTTAAACTATAAAGCGTTTTTTTATTGAATGGTTGTTTACGTGAAAATCCTTATTGAGAAAATATACTGGTCTGAATTAATTTTTATTTCATGTGGCTTAATCTTGCTACTTCTTTAGTCTTTTCAAAGGCTGTCACAGATCTGTACAGATAGTTCCAAATTCAAATAATATGGTATGTTATGGATTTTCCATACTTACTTACTGGACACTTTTTGGTTTCCTAATTCAAAATCACTCTACTTACTGGACACTTTTGAGAGTGCTCCAGGAACTTTAACCTACTGGCTCCTATTTGATGATGTTATGACAAGATTACATAGCATTTTTGAGAAAATGTAGATAAAGCATCCGCCACTCTCGTTCTTATTTACGTGTTAGAAGGCAAAGATTAGAAGGTGACAGCTGCCTTATCCAAACGCAGCCATGTTAGCCTCCCTGGTGGTCTTATCGAACTAGGTTTAGTGTCGTGGGTTCTTACACTATTAGGTATAACGGCAGCGTGACTTCCACGCTCTAGTCTCTTCTATTGTTTGTAATCTGTGGTCGGGAGAGTCGATTTGTCAATGTCAGCTACTGATTGCCTGACTTTTGCCAGGCAAACGCCGTTATCGGCTGACTGGATGCCGGATATTTATTAAGCAACTAGCGGATGCCAGCGGGTTCGTATGCGTTAAGCAGTTTCCTAGTCATATAGCGGCCGTAATACAGCGGTGAATGACGTCACAAAGATCGTTGTCTGTGTAAACAAAATGGCGCGGTTTTCTAGAGGGCGGTGATTGACACCGTAATGTCAAATAATATTATAGCGGTCGTCATATTACGGCCGCTATGAGACGGCACCGCTATCCTAGGAAACCAGAGCTTAACGTCTAATATCAATTTAAATTGTAGTCAAATATAATACACTACAAATCGTATCTTAATTACTAAACTAATAAATAGGCAGTTCCCGTGGGAATAGCGATCAACAAAAGTTATTAGCCCAATAAATAGCCAAATAGTCAGTCGTTTTATAAATTACACCCGCCATTAGCAAACTCCGGGAAAACTGTACTTTCGAAATTGGAAAATCGGAAATTGAAAAAGTTAAAATCTTTGCAAGTTCTCGGAAGTCGTGTTTGTTGTTTCGACAGGGCTTAGGGCACACAGTCTGAATTACAAGAATAGAACAGAACATAACGTTTTATTTGCTTGAATGGGTTACATAGGCTCTTAAAAAATAACATGGGTTAAATCGTACAGTCACGAGATATAATTTGGTACCCACCTTAGGTCCAAAGTCAATCTGACATCCAACAACTAAGGTTGAGTTTCCTAAAAGTTACAAATGACTTGACATAGCTAATGACATTGACGACTTCAAGCGTATTTTTCTGGAAATGGGTCCCAAATTAAGACTGCTGAATCAAAAGTTGTCCACGCTAACTCAATCAATTAAATTTTCTATGAAACTTTTCCGTTGTGACACGAAAATTAGCCATACAATTGTAGGGATACTTTTCGTCGCACAACGGAACTTCTTTCGTCGTTTGTATGGTTAACTGTGCTTAACTGTGGTTCAACTTTTTGGTCCTCACCCTGATGCATATACCTACCCAGGAATAAAACTGGCCTACGTTAGTAAGGATGCAACAGGAAACGGTTGCGTTATTCCAGTGATGCCAAAAAAAAAAGATGTATGATCTATGGTTACATGTAAGGATGACCACTTATGTACACAGATCTAATATTTGCCTAGTATGAGTCTTAAAACATGGTAATAAGGATTAATGTCAAATTTATAAATAACTTTCTAACGTCATTATCAAGTCGATGTCACATGGATGACACGAATTATGCTGTTAATTGCGTTTCAAGTAGCAAACAATTAGGAATCTTAATGTCTTCGGATTAAGTTCATTTTCTCAAATGGTTAGACCTTTTTGTGTATCTGCCCCATCCAATTTCGTTGGAATTTTGTCCCGTTAGGTACGGCTGAAATTTTCACCATTTAAATCTTTTCGGTTAACTATGCAGTTACATCTTCTTGATTTTTTATCAAAGCAGATAGTTAAAACATACTGTTACAGCACATTGACGCGCTGGCCTAGTTAGTAGTGACCCTGCCTACGAAGCTAGCGGTCCTGGGTTCAAATCCCGGTAAGGGCAGATATTAGTGTGATGAGCGCGAATATTTGTTCCTGAGTCATGGATGTTTTCTATATATTTAAGTATATATTTCTATATAAGTATTTATATCCTTGTCTAGTATCCATTATACAAGCCTTGAGCTTAGTTTGGGACTAGGTCAATTGGTGTGACATTGTCCCCATATATATTTTTATTTTATTTTATTTTTTGTCATTTTCGCGTGTTAGTCTTTTATGTGTATCCAATGAAACACATTTTTATGGGCTCGCTGTTCGGTTAGATCTATCAGCAAGCGACTGTACTATGAATTCATATCATCCCGGTTTTTTTTTTGGTTTTTAAGTTAGTTCTTTATTTCAGAGCCCCTCTGAAAATCAGCGCTTCGGCTTGCCGTGGCACAAAACTGAGAGGGGCCCATTTCAACGCCATAATATTATTATTATTAATTTATTTAATTGCATCTACATAAAAACGTAATTTTGCCAATGTCAAGTATACACGGTGATTTTTTATCGGTGATCAGGAGTTGAAAATTATTAATAAGCAACAAAAAAGGAATTTAATGGTTGATGTCTCAAACAATTAACTCACTGTTTAATTTATTTAAGTATGAGATTGTTAAAACCAATCACCACTGGAAACATGGACATCCTACATTAATTATTGAAGTGAAGTAGATACCTACGTCAAGTGCCATCGCTTTGGCGGGAAATTTGACAGATATTACGCCAATGAACTAATAGCAATTGACTAAACAATTAGTAGGGTGACAATTAATTTCAATTAAAAGTTAGTTTAAAAATATATTTTTTTCATAAAAAAATAAGTTTTGTTTCATGTAACTGCGACTTAAACATGATCGCCATTAATAACTCAATTAGAAAAATTGGTTCCTGATCACGAAAAAAAATCACCGTGTATATAAGCAACGTTGTACGGTGAATCCGGTCCTGTCGTCGAAGTCTTGATAAAATGTTTTTTGTTTTTGTCATCTGTTTTCTTTTTCAAATGTGTGTATGCGTTGAATAAATGATTTCTATTCTATTTTAAGCAACTCCTTTTTAAATTCGCCAGGGAAGAATTAAGCGGTAAAGTCGGCCAAAAACGTGGTCTACCACCCTACGGTTGAAGTTGATTTGCACTCCATGATACAACAAGTTCGATTTTCCCTTGCAATAATATTATGACGGTAACAAGGCGTCAACCTTAGTGATAATAGGGTATTTGACAAGAGTGAAATTAAATTGGTTTTTCATTAACAACAGATAAACATTATAAAAATACTAGTAAAACATCAATCTTTGTTTATGTTCGGTATTTTAAGATTTTCTAATTCATAAAATCCAACAACAAGGACGTTGTTTGATTGTGACGTCACAAGATAGTAATCCCTATAAATTCCATAGTAACGGAGCGTTTTTGATGTTTAAAAAGAAGCTGATTTGACTTTTGTCAAATACCATATTAGATCTCACAGATTTTTTTGTCAAAACTGGTAGATCACTTGCTTGGCCGACCGTACACAGTTGGCCGCAAATCAAGAATGCTTGTTATACTTGCAATGTAGTAAGTTAAACCCTTCTAAACTCTGTTCGTAACAACAATACAATGTAGTTAGCTGCCTTGTTTGGTAAATATGTAGCACGGTAGTCGGGTCTAGCATCTAGACTCAAAAATAAACAGGGCCTGTATTCTAGGCGCTTATAATCATATCTAGGGCATGCAGTACCGGACCGGTTCCAAGAATTCCAATTCCATTTCCGGACGATACCGGGACTCCCGGTTCTTTTTTATTATCTCAAATCACTACCAATCATAAACATTTGAGAAATAAAACGATTAAAAAACTTTATGAGACTAGATTTTTTATAAACATGCAATAAAATCATGCATGTTTTCTTATCTTAATTAAGTAAAACGGGTCTCTATTGACTGCCATAATTATTTTTAGTCATAATGTGTTTTATTTAAGTCATAATTTTCGCAAGTCATAATGCAATTTTCTCAGGACACGATTATTTTTTCAGGATTTTTATAAAACTGTCACTAATACACTGGTAAACATCTTAGCCTAAAAGTGCAAAATGTGGTTACAGAATTATTAACGGGTTTTTGGAGTTGTTGGTAATTCTGTGGCTCTGCCCACTTTGGGAATAAAGACGTGAGTTTATGTTTTATAAAACTAACCTAACCTAATCTAACTAATCTACACGATAAACGTTTATTAAAAACTGTAACTTCAGCCTGAAAGAAGTTATGACAAAAAAAAGTATGACTAATAATACATTATGTTATGACCAACTATATGTATGGCAGTCAAAGGGATCCGAAGTAAAACACTTACTAGACAGTTGTTTGTTCTTCCTCTGTTTTTTTTTTATAAATCTAGAGATCAATTATTGCAAATATGGCACAAATTACGATGGATGTTGATGCGATGTTGCAGCTTGCTTGTGCCGGCGTCGCTCAGGTGTGAATTGTGATATTTGTAATACGCGCCACGATATCTTTTCGATGTTCATGGAAAGAACCGGGAGAACCGGGATGTAATCTCAAGTACCGGTTCTTTAGCCATTATGAAATTCCCGGGATATCCCGGGGGATGCCCTAATCATATTTTTTTGATCTGTTATCGTCAGACCTAGGAATGTACGGGGCAAAACTAAATGACAGCTAGGGATTGCCTATATCGATAAACTTAATTATCGATGCTTTTCCCATATACTAGTGATCGCTCCAAGTTCAAAATAGTTTATTTTTTAAAGTATGCAAATTAAACCAAATAGCAACATAATTATCTGGTCATTCTTTATTTTAAAAGGATTTATAACCTTCACTCATCATCGTCATATTGTTTTTACTTCTAACCAAACCTCGAAGTCGCGGTGGCACGAATAAAATTTTGCTAGGGACTTCCACGCGATATTATTTCATCGATAAATTGGACTTTCTTATGACAATAGTTATGTTATGACTATGAGATGACGTATGTTATTAATATGCAACTTGCAATACCTATTAAACTGTATCATTTATACAGTATGAAGATTGAAGTCCGTAAAGGTCGATTAAGGAAGATAATGGTTTTCATACTTTATGGATGTACTTCTAGGTTTTAGTTTACTTTGCATGGAAATTGATGAAATAAAAATATAGTTGTAAAGGTTGATTTTTTTAAATTCCTAAAAATGTCCTAAAAACTCCTATATAGGTAACATTGACGGGTAGTAATCATCACATTTTAGTTAATTTTCAATTATTCTGTAAGTAAACTTTACAGCTAATATGAAGTGTCACTTCCAAATAAGCATTCAGTTATCGATAAATTTTATATCGGAAGGAAGTCCCTAGTTAATTGACGTTATTGCCACCGCGACTTCGAGGTTTGCTTCTAACAAACTCTAGTCGTTTATTTTAACAATCGTAAATGGGACAGTCATTCTGAAATTCACAATAGGGCAAAAATATATGATGATGATGAAGGTTAAAAAATCCTTTCAAAATAAAGAATAACCAGAATTATTATGCTATTTTGTTTCAGTGCATACTTTCAATCAAATTTTATTTTAACTTTTTTGATATTTTTTTTGGGCTTATATTTTGCGCTGAATTTTCCTAGGTCTGGTTATCGTATTGTCAACATTTTGACAGCTCTTATTTCCTTGACAATAATGGCGGCTTACGTCAAAACATTACCGTAACAGGTCAAATACGATATGGTTTTTACCGCCAGGAATAGAGACACTGGTCAATTGACAACATTTCATTTTGGTGACACCTGCAAATTACTATACGAATCGAAAGGGTTTTACCTCCTGAACACGGCAAAATATTTATTTAGATTTATTTTTCTTTATTTTCAAAATTACAAGTAAGTTAATAAAAATATCGAGTTTTACCAATACTATGCCTGAATAGATATAATACCATTGCCTTTTTCACGAGAAAAAAAGCTGTCATACTTCAAATTAGACATTGACACTATTGACAGATGGATAGAGACTTAGGCCTACTTGCGCGGACCAGAGTTAGCCCTTAACCCAGAGTTAAGCGTCTACTTTTGTACGTGGTTTGCCGCCTAACCTCGGGTTAAGACGCTAACTCTGGTCCACGCAAGTGGGCCTTAGGGCCATTTGCACGCAGAATTTAACCCTGGGTTAAGGCACTAACTCGAGTTAGTAGACGTCAGATTCATACGAAAACTGTCATTTTAACTCGAGTTAGGCGGACTTGCGCGGACCAGAGTTAGCCCTTAACCCAGAGTTAAGCGTCTACTTTTGTACGTGGTTTGCCGCCTAACCTCGGGTTAAGACGCTAACTCTGGTCCACGCAAGTGGGCGTTAGTGTCTTAACCCAGGGTTAAACTTTTCGTGCAAGTGGCCCTTTATCGGTTTACATGATACTTTTTTATATACAGATTGGACTAACGTAATTATGTCCATTGTGTCGTAGAAATGAAGTTACGCCCTTTTAGAATAAGTACATCTTAATAAATTAATAATAAAATAATTATTCATTCTAGAGAAAATTTAAAACTATTAGTGTCTTTCTCCTTCCAAACAATATCTATAAAACGAATAAAATTAAAGTCTTGAAAATATGAAATCTTGTCAATTATTATAGTGTATCCAACGTTTAAATCAGTGTGTTAATAGAGTCTACTTTCGATTATCCGTGTGTTCGTGCAATTCTATTAACACTTTTCCAGGCATAGTACATATGATCGACCTACTTTCATATTGCTCAAAATTGAACAACTACATACTCGTATCGTATCACTGCTTAAATGCAAAAGCGGCACAAAACAAAAACAGATATAGTTTGATTTAAAATTTAAAGTATATAGCATTCCGAATTTAAATGCAACACAAACACATTTTGATTAGTGGCCCTTTAGTATTTAAGCAATGGTATAATGACTCAAATTTAATTGAACTTTCCTGAAATACGACTTCATGGATCAGTATCCTTCAGGAAGTTACGACTTCTTAGCTCTATTCCATTTCTTGCTTGTATCCTTACTTTAGCATGGCCTGAAAAAGCGTCAATTACCTACCTAGATATTATCTAGCTGCGATAAGAAAGGGATTAGATGTGACAGATTTACCATATACTTACGTCAAAGTGCATATGAATTGACAGCTTTTCCAATCCCAAACTAATTCCGGTATTATAATACAGTTAGCGTCATGTACAATTCTGCCGTCCTAAGCAAAAACGCAGTAACTAAGATAAACATCCTGTAGTAATATCAACATTATTATTTAACGACATAGAATTGAATTTGCTTTGGTGATTGAATTTTAGTTACTGCTTATTGGGTTAGGAGGGCAGAATTAATAATTATGGAATACTGAACTATTTGAGCACTTTGCAAGTTGTCTTATACAGGGTGTTACTCGTGTGAGAATACCTAATTACTTGCATCATGTAACTTTCAGAAGCTGTAATTTTCGCTATTAAGGAGAGTTTGCAATGTTTTGGAAATCGCTCATCGCTCATCACTACTAATTAATAATTAAATACGAAATATTAAAAAAATGGAGCAATTCACTATTTTATCGATCTTTTATGCTGAAACCTTGTTGTTTCCAGGATACCACAAAGGGCATTGGGTAAATTTGTTTAAAGATATTTTTGTTTATTGAGGACCTCGAAATACACATAGATATATATAATTTATGGCGTTTAATAATATCGGAGCCGAGATATTGAAGATTTACTTAAGTGTTCAGTTTTTGGTACTAAAAGTACGCCCAGGCAAGAATATTAAATATCTCGGCTCCGATGCACTTAAGTGTATTACATTATGTAACAAAACATGTTTATTTTGAATTATTCCCACATAATTTACCACTTATACTAATGGCCGCTCACCTTGAAAATGTATGACTTTTACAAATGACAACACTTTTACCCAAACCCCTTTGATACGTAGGTTAAGTTAGGTTAGTTTTGACTTACAAAAAAAAATGATGTGAGAAATGCTTTTCGTTAAATTTAAAATTCTGCATTATGATACTTTCGTTGAAAGTTCTTTGGATAGAGTAATAGGTTTGATCAAGGAAATTGATTCCTAGACTAGTTTGAACCACGTCAAAGTGACACAGTAAATAAAATCATAAGGTCTCTTACGTTTTGATTGATTACGTCACTATGACATAGACCAAAGTGGTCAAGCATCAATTTCCTCCACGTACACAATAGGGGTATAAATAAAACTCACAATTTGTGTTCAGTATACAGGAAATGTGTTTATTAGTTATAGGTATAATATAAAAAGGTACAATTTGTATGGCCCATTGCTTCGTATAGAGTACAGAATAAATGTATATGTTAGAATGACAGGGTTATAAGCAATGAACGTAACAAACACACAAGCGCACAAAACATAAAAATATTAAAAAAATGTCTAGAAAAATATTAATATTCAACTCGGCATGTTTTTTTTTTCAAGTGTGACGATTTTTTTGATGTGTTAATAAAAATCAACTTTATTACTTAACAGAATGGTTCTAAATTAGAATGGTCTTTTCTAGTCCGCGTCGTAACAAGGGTTGTCAACTTCATTCAAAGTTGGTGTGTTTAATTAAAGTGAGGGTGCGAGTGTGCTGCAAGTATGTGTGTGCGCTTGTGTTTGATAACCACAATACATCGGCCAGTTAAATAAACACTTAGTAATGCTACACGATAAAGTTTCAAAAATTGTTCAGTCATAATTTCTAAGAAATAGATTTTCCACAATATATTATATAATAATAATATATTTATTTTTTTATAATATAATAAGATTCACAGCTCAATTTCAAGAGGGTCTCGTACAACGTGTGCAGTTATTGTCATTATGACAAATCATTTATAAAAAAAAGTTATACATAAGTAAATGTGACAAAATTACTGGTAAAATGTTATGTCCGTCTTAAGTACAATGCACAGGGTATACAATATCTTTCGCCAATCATTCCAATTCTTCCAATATTTTTTTTATTGTAACCTTTTTTTTGTGTATTCCAGTTATTATAATTTGCGAAAAGGTAAAAATTTCTTAAAAAACAGCCTTATGACGAACATAACATAATAATATAACATGGTAAGAGTCATTTTTTTTTTCTTTATTATAGTTAAGCCTGTCAAGTTCCTATATTCGTGACTATTTTAAAATTCAAACAATAGGTATGCATTTAAAAAACTGATAATTTATAATAATGAAAAAAATCAAGAAATCTTGCATAACGTCCAGCGTGAACATGCTTAGCTTGTAAACGTCTGTTGCATTTTATACATATTTCTTTATAGCAAATTAAGCAAACAAATCATATTTTTTTACAAACATATCAACATAATTACAATACAATACATAAAAAAAACTTTTTGCTTTTTTTGACATCTGATTTTTAAAAATACTTTGGCACTGTTGAATAATTTATAAACTATAGCACGCGTACGAGATTAAAGTATAAACTATAAAAATCCTGTGAGCATAAACAATACAAAGATAAAATAATATTTTTGGCACACAAACGACAGTCACCTAATTCTAATTAGTGACGTATTAATCGTTTAAAAAAAAGGTTAAAAATAACACATTTAAACCTATAACAATAAAATTTAATTATTGGAAAATTTCTTAAAAGAAAAATTGTATTAAATAAAATAAAACGGTTTATTAAATAGCTGTTACTAAATAAAAAAAATATATATATATATATATATATATATGTAATTCGATTAATACGTCAGAGAAATACCTATTGCACGGAAGGTGATACACAATGTTACACACAGCAATATAACCTACTAAATACCTATAATATCAAGCGAAGGAAAAGTGGCAACAATCAATCAGCTACCTTTAAAAACGTCTATAGAAAAATCATGTCCTTTAATCCACCATCCGAGTTAATTCCGTTTTTTACGTTTAAATTTATTTGCTACCTACCCTTATATCAAACCATTCGTTCCTTACCCTTTATCTAAATAAAACATTGGTTATCGAAATTTTATTTAATTTTAATTTTCAATTGCCAGGCCTAGCAACTTGGCAATGAACAGTAGGTAGTTTTGCAACTCGATTGCATCAAGTTACAAAGCCGTGTCACTGTTACAGGTAATTTTTAACGTTAAAGTGACATAAGTTATTATTTTCCCACGTATCGTCGCTAAGTTGCTAAGTTAGGTAAATATTTTAAACTATCTAATGTAGGTTCTTCCAACCGACAAAAAAACCATACGGAAGACCTATGTTTTGTTTATTTTTTATTAAAAAAGGAGCGTAGATGAGCTGATATGTTAACCCGCGGGTTAGAGGATAGAGTGTAGGGAATCACGTATAAAGACGAAATTGCGTTATTAAAATTGAATTAAAAACGGTTACTGTCGAGTTTATGACTGACTGACTTTGAGATTATGATTTCCAATATTACAATTAAGTTTCTAATAATTTGTTGCGGAATGGTATCTAAATTATATGTCAAAATGTTAAACATTATTTAAAAAAAAAGTCTTCGGTCATTTCACCCTTACACGTGATTCGATTGGAAAGAGTGCGCACTTAAAAGAATATCTATCATGCATCTACAACACTGATTACATTATATCCATTCACTATTATTATACGGGTTATTATTATATCAAGATAGAAAGTATTTTTAACTTAGTGACAGCCCTAGCAATTAAGCACCGCTACGTACCGTAGGTATAAAATGAAAACAGTTGATTTTAAGAACAGTACAGTATTTGTTGAAAAGTCGACCTTAACACAAAGTGTTAGTGGCGTAGTTCAGTTGTGGTAAGTTTACGCACGGAGACAGTTCTGGGGGTTACCATGACATACTAAAGCAGTTCAGTTTAGAGAAAGGGACAGAGCTATATAACTGCTATATCTCTGTCCCTTTCTCTCAACTTAAACTGAACTACTTTAGTCATGGTAACCTCCAGGATGAATTATGAGCTACTGCTGCCAAGTTCTATTTAACCTAGTAAGGCCCACCGTACGACAAGCACCCAGTTTCTTGTCAGTTGGACTTTGAATCTACCATCAAGGCAATAAAGTTCAATAGCGTTTGTTCAAAAATGCAATTTTTAATTTATGAAGGAAAATGAACTTTATTCTCATTGCGATACAGTTCAAATTAAATTGCCTTGATTATGTACCTACATCCTATTGCACACGGGGCCTTACGAGGTTGATATTCACTCAAAAAAAGTCGCGTCAGATAAATTTACGCTCTTTACTGTAATTCTGAGCTTAACTACCCGACCGCCCAAAAAAGAAGGTTATGTTATTGACCTGTCTGTTTTTACATAACGTAACTACTTTGAAAAAAACTCGTATCTGACATTTCGAGATGTATGAGTTTGAACTTAATTCGTTTCACATTTAAGTTTAAAATCGTACGTCACGAAATATGAGATACGAGGTTTATTCAAAGCAATGACTAGGGTAAAGTCACCACTGGTCGGCCAGAGACCAGTAGTCGACCTTATATGAGTGCGAAAAGGGAAATTTTTGTTTTTGTACTCTTCCCACTCATACAAAGTATAGGCAGAGGCCGACTACAGGTGTCTGGCTAACCATTGGTGACTAACCCTATATGGTTTATTGTTTCCTTGTTGAAGCAAGTGACGGCAGATATAGTGACTAGGTTATATAAAAAAACAAAAGTAACATTAACGAATTCAAATAAAGAGCCACGACGATTGTAAATATATATAAACTTATTATTGGAAAAGTTACAATTAAATAGCAAAATTACAGGCAGTCGGGTGTTTAAACTTATTCTTTGTTCGACTTTTGAAGTTGCAAGCTACCTACCAAGTTCATTTTCTGCGTACGTGTTTGGTTTCTTAAATGCTCGTTTGACTTAACTTTGCAAATACAGTGTTTAGCGATACAAATAAACAATAATAGATAAACTATCGTCACGGGCTTAATGGCACATACTCAAAGCGATACTGAAGACTAGCCAACCAACCAATTAAAAGGTAGAACATCTCAAATGATAAGCACGTGTCGGTACACTAACTAAATAATTAGCGTTTTTTTAATTGCCTGCTTGACTTTAGTATAATAAACAATAATCGAGATAGTTAAAAAAAAAATTACAGTACCTAATAATGAAATAAATAAATTGGATCACGCTTTAGCCAGAGACCCGTGTAGTCGGCGTCTGCCTATACTTTGTACGAGTGGGTACAGTACGAAATATATATTTCCAACTCTTCGCACTAATATAAGGTCGACTACTCGTACTCGTCTCTGGCTGACCGCTGGTGAATTTACCCTACAGCTTGACATGATACGGCTATCATTGGCATTGTGTAACGATTTTCTATGTAACATCTCGCTTAGGTATAGTCTTCAATAACGCCTAGACGTGCTTAATTAGCCGCTAATAATGCTATAATAATCTCGTCTTATTTTGAGTAGTAACTGTGAAAGAAGTGTAAAGTTTAAAATATTAAGCAAAATATTCGATTTTCACGTAACCGCCAAAATTCACCTCAAGTTATTACAATGACGCAATGTAAGTACAATATTTCGTATGAGATCCCGATAGGAAAATCCCCTACGAAAGATATTTAAAAATAGCACAGGGTGATGTTAATAAGTCCAATGTACGTCACACTAAACAGAAAATAAATGTTGAAAAAAAGAGTATAGCCAGAAAAAAAATATAAGGATTATATCGCTCATTGAATACAATACGGTCACCTTCAAAATAATTTGCTCTTCCATTAAAAGTCGTATTCCAATCGTATTCCAAATGCAACACTGACACATTTCGGATTGTGTCCGTTTTGTATTCAATGAACGATATGTTAAGTTTTTTTCTGTTGCTTTCGTAATTATAGGGTAAAATTAAAAAAAAACAAGTTCGCTAGCATATATATATAGTTCTTTTTTGCGCGAAATTATAAACCCTCTGATTTTTAATCGAAATTCTTGTACATAACTAATAATTTAAGCAAACATGGCGCCAGTTAAAAAAAATTAAAAAGGGATAGCTTCGAAAACGAGTCGACGGTTACGTGAAAGTACAGTCAAGTCCAGTTTACATGTTCTCCTCCGAATAGAAAGCGTTGCTGGTACAGTTGCCGTTGTCAGTGGGCGAGTCGGTGTGTTCTTCAGGTTCGATTCCGTTGGTACGCATTTCATCACGGACCTATGGAAGTAAAATTTTACATTAATAATAGACGACGCGCTGGCCTAGTGGGTAGTGACCCTGCCTACGAAGCTAGCGGTCCTGGGTTCAAATCCCGGTAAGGGCAGATATTTGTGTGATGACCGCGAATATTTGTTCCTGAGTCATGGATGTTTACTGTATATATTTAATAGGGTGGTCCAAAAAATGTTTTTTTTTATTTTCCTTCTCCACAAGGGTATTTTTGTTCGATTAGACTTTAAATACCTCTGTGCAAAATTTGAGTGAAATCGGACAATATTTAGGGGTCGCTATGATTTGCAACTTAAATACGCCAAGTATTCACGACAAATGACTAGCATAATTCAATTTCACTTTATGTTTATTTCACATAAACCATTCGTATTAAAGAAGTGCGTAGAAAAAATGACATTTTTTTTCTTTTTATCAAAAAAATCAACAAATCATAGCGACCCCTAAATATTGTCCGATTTCACTCAAATTTTGCACAGAGGTATTGAAAGTCTAAATGAATAAAAAGACCCGTGTGGAGAAGGAAAATAAAAAAAAAACTGATTTTTGGACCACCCTAATATTTAAGTATATATTTCTCTATATAAGTATTTATATCGTTGTCTAGTACCCATAATACAAGCCTTGAGCTTAGTTTGGGACTAGGTCAATTGGTGTGACATTGTCCCCTGATATTTATTTATTTATTTAAAAGTATTTAAACAAAACATGAAAATGGTGTCAAATTAAAATTGAAATCGGATAAAAAATACGGATAATAAGTACTATCAGCCCAATGGAACCCTGACCCACCATAGAACGGTGTCACAGTGACATTATAAAACAATTTGTTTGACACTTCTTATGACTTGAATCATAACGTCTCTGTGACACAGTTCTATGGTGGGTCAAGGTTCCAATGGTCTGATAGTACAAGCATTTTAAACTGCTTATTAGACAGCGATTAGACAGAGAGATCCGATATGCACTGGTCTGTCTCCCATATAAACTCCATGTTAAATTCTGTTTTGCTAGAAAGAGATATGAACAAATCTATGTTGGCTTGTATCTGTGTTATTTGTATAGCGGTGTGCTTAAATATTTTTTCTCAACTTTTTGTTACATGAATCGGCATTTACTGAAGCTGTTATCAAAATATCATGATTCCTATAATTACAAGTTTTTTATTAAGACTGCACCGAGCAAACGCCGAGTGTCCAGTGGTGTTGTAATTTTTCCTTAAATATGTCCGTGATACGAAAGACCCCTACATTCACGTGTTAATTTTTTTTCCAGTGGTTTCCTGCATCATTAGAATCACTATGAAATAAGGAAGTTTTTAAAGCTACATGCCAATTTTTTTTCATTACAACTTTTTGAATAAACGCACAGAGTTACTTTGTACCCCGCGTTTGTTTTTCACCAAGCATGAAATAGTACATTGTGTATTAAGGGTGGTAAAGAAAGAATTACAAACGAGAGTCTGTTAGATCTATTATTTCCTTTACCACCCGTGTAACATACAATGTTTTTCATCACAATTGCCAGGAAATGAAATAAAATCAGACAAAAGATCATATTTTTAACTTAATTAGCGGCAGACTACATCATTGTCTGTGACTTACCACAGATAAAGTCAAACGTGTTCGGAGTCCGATTCTAGTGACATAATAATATGAGATCAATAGTTTATTATGCGAGATTTTTAGGAAATAGTATTCAACTGACATTTCATCTCGAATGAAACTTCATATCGAATGGCACAAGAATTGGGGTCCTGACGTATTGTGATAGTTTGAGTCCACGTATAATATTTAAAAAAAAAGCTATTACGCACGTTAGAAGCGTAATGGTAAAAAAAGACCCGCGGGTATTATTTTGGATTTACGGTCGATTTTTCTAGCATGTTAGGACACTATTTACGAGCAAGTGTGATGAAAAACAAATTTTGTGCGTTTACTCAAAAAAAATACTTTAAAAACTTCCTTTTTTATAGTGATTCTAATCATGCAAGAAAACACTGAAAAAAAATTAAATGACGTTGACGTTAGTTTCTGGGACACCCTGTATGTAACCCCCCCTAATTTTTGAGTGGTGACTGCTTACCTTCTCCACCTGACGCATGACGCGCATCATGTTCAGACCAGCCAGGTTCTTCAGCTCCTGCACGCTCCATTGGCCGCTGCGCAAGAGTTCAGCGAACAGCTCCGGGTACCTCGACACGTCTTCCAAGCCGCGGGCCACTCTGTGTCAAAAAAACGTGATATAAAGTACAGTCGCGGAATGAAAAGGTTGACCAGTTTTCATATAAATTCACTAGCTGTTCCCGTGTCCACTTCGTTGGGCAAAACATTTTTTTCGAGTTAATAATTTTCCCGCTAATTCCCGTTCCCGTGGGAATTTCGGGAATTCCTTTCTTAGTGCACCTCTACGGTACCTAAGCTACGTCCCTTCCAAATTTCAAGTGCCTACGTTTAGCCGTTTAGGCTGTGCGTTGATATGTCAGTCAGTCAGTCAGTTTCTCCTTTTATTTATTTAGATTTACGCGTTGCAAGCACATGTTACCTTTTTAAACTGGGTAGCAGACGAGATAAATAATACTGAACCAGTGGCCGTTGTTTATACGTGACCATAGCAACGCTTTTGTAACGACCAATAAAGACCAAGTTCAGTTTGAACCAATCGTAGCTGTTGTTTATACGTGACCATAGCATCGCTTTTCTAACGACTAATAAAAACTTGAGTTCAGTTTAAACCAATGGTAACCATGTATCTGTAGGGTCAGGGCCATGTTGTGAAATGACATTCATTATGACGGAATGTGTCATACTCGGTCGATAAGCAGATACTGATAACTTATACTGAGCAAGCAAAAACTGATCTTAAGGTGACCTTTTCAATCCGTGACTGTACTTAAGCAAAAAACGCAAGTCTTAAAAAACCTGACTAAATCCTAAAAACCTAAATACTAAATAATCATTCAAAATGAAAAATGACGAAAGGACCCTAAAGATGATTATTATAATACCTTTTCAATGATACCACATTTTGTCATAGTCTGTTTTTTTGTCTTTACTGTCATATCTTTTGTGACATACAAGATTAAGAAAATCGATTGACACTATGAAATGAATGATCAAAATTTAGTCCACGCATTTAGTTTTTAGAGCAGCACAAAGGAACAAACATAATATACTCCTTAGGCAGTCGGGTAAAAAGAGGGGAGGGTTCCCTTATTTTCTTTTATTTATACACATTGTTTTTTTACTTGGGTTAATTTTAAGAGAGCATTCCTAAGGTCAAATCAAGTTAATTTCTCCAAGAAACTAGTGCCGTTTTGAAGATATAAAAGGTTCGGAATCCATAAACAATTATTTGCTTTTAAAATCCTTTAAATAAATAATTTTTGATTCGACTGTATGCACAACGTGAAGATTAAAGAAATTCGGTTCATTGATATTATTTTATTAAATTGTCACTGGCGAAAATATTCTTCGCTTCACTAAATGTCATATAAGACAGTTACAAAGAACTTTAAATAGAAAATTAGTTAATACGTCATTTTATGAGATAGTTTTTTGTGTTTATCGTAAAAGCTTCGGAACCCTTACACTGAGCATGGTCCGATACGCCCGGTTTTTTTTAAATTTGGTATTACGTAGGGAATGCAATTTAACCGGTTATTAACCGTTTTTGTATGAAATTAACCGGTTATAACCGGTTATTTGTATTACGGCAGCACTGGTTGCTTACCATTACAAATTCTATTCAAACTTAGTCATCAAGCAAGAAATTGCATAACCAAATGTAGACAACCCATTTACGTTAGTTAACAAAACTTTACAACGAAACGCGCTAGAAAACTGGATAATCAGAGATGCTAGCATGCTTCGAAAATAAAAGCTTTACGAAGCTTCAGTAGCTTTGAAAAGCGAAACGCGTGGAAGTTTTCAAACGAGATTTTCTATAAATGAAACTTTCATTCGTTAGCGTATGAACTGAAAACTGGGCAAGTTCGAGTCGAAATCGCGCACCGACGGTTCCGTACTTATGCAAGTGGTGCATAACGAGAGGCATTAATACACGAGTGTGGTTTTATTAAACGATCCGCAAGGCGAGTTTTATAATAAGTAGTTTTTTTAGTTTTATTTTTTCTCCTTTTCTTCTTTTATCTCTCTACGCATGTTATTTGATATTATATTGAATTGAATATTTATTGCTTTATAATATAATGCTAGATTAAGTAGTACCATTGTAATATGTTTAAAAAATGACTGACTGCTGAGTTTCTTGCGGCGTTTCTTCTCAGCAGTGTCTCCTCTTGGGAAGCGCTGGTAGATTCTTGACGTGTAAAAGTGCCCGTACGGCCTACTTACTGAATAAATGTATTTTATCTTTATATTTAGATCACACGGGTGTTTTAAATGCCTAATTATACGTACAGTCGCATACATAACTTTATCTACTTGCATATCATAAGTTTTCTACAATATGTGAGAAACCTGTATATGTCGTCACCCTGTATCTTAATGTTCTTAGTATAGGTCACAGATACTTTAAAGTGAACATTATTATGCAATTACAGCGGTAACCGATACTTTAATGACATGTAATAATTTAATAATAACATTAAAGTACAACCACAGATAATATCTCAACAGTTTATATATTGAAGAATAATATCACAACGGATATATTCGTTCTTACAGTAGTCAAGTTCGAAAAACTAAAGATGTGGCATCTGGCGAAAGTTCGAAAAACCGTACTGTACAGTCAAGGGCAAAAATATGTATACACTTTAGTACCTTGTCACTTTAACCACTGTGACAGTTCATATATGGCAGTTCAAATATGACGTAAATAGACAAGGTACTAAAGTGTATACATATTTTTGCCCTTGACTGTACCCTTACCATGTGTTACAATTACCGTACTCACTAGCGAGTACAATGCCCTGTCCCTCGCAATATATAAGAAAAATGTAGCTATTTGTTTCTCGTAACTAATATTCCTTGGAAATGGCCATCAATAGGGTATTTGGACTAGAGTGAAATTAAATTGATTTTTCATTAACAACAGATAAACATTATAAAAATACTAGGAATACATCTATCTTTTATTTACGTTTGCTATTTTAAGATTTTTAAATTCATAAAATCCAACAATAAGGACGCTGTTTGATTGTGACGTCACAAGATAGTAATCCCTATAAATTCCATAGTACCGTAATTACCGTATTATAGTCTTAAGCCTTACAATGAGTTACAATTACCGTACTCGCTAGCGAGTCGAATGCTCTGTCCCTCGCAGTATTCTCACAGAGTGCGAGAGAGGGTACTGTGCACGTCTTCGATGTCACCCTATACACGGTGATTTTTTTTTGGTGATCACGAACCAATTTTTCTAATTCAGTTACTAATGGCGATCACGTTTATCACACAGTTACATGAAACAAAACTTATTTTTTTATGTAAAAAATATATTTTGAAACTAACTTTTAATTGAAATTAATTGTCACCCTACTAATTGTTTAGTCTATGAGTTAACAACACTTAACTGATAAGCTCATTGACGTAATATCTGTAAAATTTCCCGCCAAAAAGCGATGGCACTTGACGTATCTACTTCACTTCAATAATTAATGTAGGATGTCCATGTATCCAGTGGTGATTGGTTTTAACAATATCATTAACTTAAATAAATTAAACAGTGAGTTAATTGTTTGAGACATCAACCATTAAATTCATTTTTTGTTGCTTATTAATAATTTTCAACTCCTGATCACCGATAAAAAATCACAGTGTATAGTTAGCCGCCTATTTCGGTATATCGGGAGAAAGTACGGGATGGCGTCTCATCCATCATAGTTAATAGTTGTTAGGGTTGCCAACTATTTTTGTGGGATTTATAGTATTTTCCAATAAAAGTGTAAAAAATATAGTACACAGTAAAAAAATATAGTACTTTAAGACAACTCTTTATTTTGGGGTAAACTATACTTACCTACTAGCATTCTGTGAACTCCTTTTAAATAACACTTCTTTTAACTTGAACAGCTTTCAGGTACTTAATTTAGAACTTTTTAAATAAAATTAACTTGGAACGTGTGTTACGTCAGTTATGTGTGTAAATTGAAGTACTTTGTAAAATCCCCCAAAATATAGTATTTTTGCGTACTATATATTTCTTCAACAGTATACCTATAGTATAGAGAGTCAAAATATAGTACAATACTATATAATATAGTACGGTTGGCAACCCTAATAGTTGTACCAATATAGGACCGTCGAATACTATTTATTTGGCGGTCCAATCTCAGAATGGAGACCGATGACCACCCCAACTCAATCCTGCCGTCCTAAGCAAGAACGCAGTAACTAATAATAAACCCATGTAGTAATATCAACCTTATTATTAACGATAAAGTTTTTTTTTTTTTTTTTTTTTTTATCAGTGGACAATGTCACACCAATTGACCTAGTCCCAAACTAAGCTCTAGGCTTGTACTATGGGTACTAGACAACGATATAAATACTTATATAGAGAAATATATACTTAAATACATAGAAAACATCCATGACTCGGGAATAAATATTTGCGCTCATCACACAAATATCTGCCCTTACCGGGATTTGAACCCAGGACCTCTAGCTTCGTAGGCAGGGTCACTACCAACTAGGCTACCGAGTCGTCGTCGGCTATTGAATCTGCTTTGGTGATTGAATTTAAGATACTGCGTATTGGATTTAAAGAGGCAGAATTACGGATTTAGAATAATGCATAGACGAAAGCAAAGGGAAGCTCCGAGGGACAGTAGGTATTATTAAAATACAGTGATCGTACTTTTTATAGCATTTTTGGTGCGATGACGTCAAATGACACTTGACAGCGACCTAGGGTTGTCGACGTGTATAATAATGATTGACGTTTAAAATTATGTATCTAATATTGTGTTGACGTTGTAAATATAACACTATTTTTTACTTAATCAGTTATTATAATTGTGTATAACATTTATTAGGTACTGTAACCCAAAGTTCCTCAAATTTTTCGGAGGGTGTGCTGACGATTTATTTTCGTAATTTTGATTGCCCTGTCGAACAACAGCAACATTTATTGCAACTGTGTTACATTTTCTCATAATAGTAAAGTGACCCTTCATTTCATTATGCATATTGGGTTGGGCTTTACATGTTCAGAGAATATTTTCTGTATTTCCAATTTGTTTAAAACGATAAAACATTTTTTTGTCCTTTTTTTTTAGCACTGCCCCGAAAATGCTAGAAAAAGTACGATCACTGAATATAATATATTCTCTGCTCTGGGTAGTCATTCTGTAAACCACGCCGGTCGTGCGGACTGTCGAGTGATATCCAAGCGGCGAGATTAAGTAGTCCCGTCAGTGCGAACAAAACACATTGTAGCGCGTGCATTTTCAATTTAGCAGCACGATGGGTCGAACGTATAAGGCTGCTTAATTGAAAATGCACGCGCTACAATGTGTTTTGTTCGCACTGACGGGACTACTTAATCTCGCCGCTTGGATATCACTCGACAGTCCGCACGACCGGCGTGGTTTACAGAATCACTACCCTGCTCTGCCTACCCCACTCTGGTAATGAAGGCGTGAATATATGTATGTATGTATATTCCGATTTGAATTTCGAATCGAATCAGCGCAAGCTCAACTCACACTTGTCCATTTTTAGGGTTCCGTACCGAAAGGGTAAAAACGGGACCCTGTTACTAGCCCCCTTACTTATAAACGCGTAATAAGCTTGGTATAGTTTATGCCATGCTTTGTCACTTTCTGTCAGATGCAAATGTCACAATTAAAGATAAGGACAAAGCATGGCATAAATTATTCTAAGCGTATTCCACGTTTATAAGTAAGGGGATAAGACTTTACTGTCCGTCCGTCTGTCTGTCCGTACCTATGTCTGTCTGTGTATCTCACGAAGCGTGACAGCTAGGCAGTTGAAATTGTTACAAATGATGTATTTTTGCTGCCGCTATATCTAAAAATACCAAAACCAGAATAAAATAAATATTAAAGGGGGGCTCGCATACACCAAACGTGTTTTTTTTTTGCTCGATATTAATAAAGGCAACAGGTAGATTCTTTTAATATTCACAGAATATTTAATTGTATATTTACTTTAAAATAAAATAAATTTTTAAGCGGGCCTCCCATACACCAAATGTGTTCATTTGCCGTTTTCCCTAATGTTTTATAGATAATGGTACGGAACCAACCGAAAGTGAGTGGACTGGTCGGAAGGGGCCGCCCTAGGCGTACTTTTTCGAGTCAAAACGGTGAAATACTGGAAAAGGGCCGAATCTTAAGTACCCGAAACCGACGTGCGTGCATGACTCGATGTATGAATGTGGAAGAAGCGAAATAAATTTGTCAAGATCGTAGCAAGTAGAAAGAAGTGGTCTCTGCCTACCCCTCTGGGAAACAGGCGTGATTTAATGTATGCATGTATGGTACGGAACCCTTAGTCCGCGAGTCCATCTCGCACTTGGCCGGTTTTTTGTTTATTCTTTTTCTTCAGGGTATACTATAACTATGATACATTTCAACAAAAATAAAATACGCTGAAAAGTAACGTGACAAATATTTTGAATATCGTATATTTTAAAGCTTGCTTCTCGTTAGACTGGTTTGGCGGAGATTTAAGTATGGAGTTATCATTCGAACTAACTAGGTCATTAGCAAATTGACAGCCGGAGTGGTGAGTGTCCCACTTAGTCACGTCAGCGTATTGTCAACCGAAATGGATCACGTCGAAAACGATATTGGGACGTTTCTCTGTAGAAATTCCGCCATTGTTATAGAAGAGGGGGGAGGGTCTACTGACATAAGTACGAGGGTGCATTGAAAAGTTCTGAGCCTAAGGTTGTATATAATAAAAAAAAAACAAATAAATACTGGCAGGTAAAAGTGCCATATTTAGTCGCCATTATGCACTATCTTTTGTTTTTTTCTTGTCACAATTTTGCATTTTATGCTGGAACTGCTACATAAGGTCACTGATTTTTCAAGTAATGGATAAAATTGAGCACCGTTCTGTCATAAAATATTTGCAAAAGAAGGGGTTAACACCAAAACAAATATTTGAAGATATGAACAAAACATTAGGGCAATCTGCTCCATCGTATGCTACCATAAAAAGATGGGTAGCTGATTTCAAACGTGGCCGGGAGACTGTTCAAGACGAGCCTAGGAGTGGGCGGCCGTTGACGCCTACTACGGATGAAAATGTCAATAAAATATTAGATGCGATAATGAAGGATAGGCGATTGAAGATTGTGGAGATAGCGGAAGCAATGGGTATTTCTTATGAGCGGGCACAGAACATCATCACCGATGTTCTTGGATTTTCTAAGGTGTCAGCCAGGTGGGTGCCTAGACTGCTTTCAGTCGAGAACAAACGAGTACTGGTTACAATTTCCCAAGATTGTTTGGACATGTTTCAACGTGACCCCGAAGATTTTCTCAATCGTTTTATAACTATGGACGAGACATGGGTCCACCACAGTACACCAGAATCGAAAGAACAATCCAGGCAATGGAAAAGACCAGGTTCACCACCACCCAAAAAACCCAAGGTCATTTTGTCAGCTAATAAGGTAATGGCCTCGGTTTTCTGGGATTGCAGGGGGGTTATCATGATAGACTATCTCGAAAAGGGCAAAACAATAAATTCAGAGTACTATTGTGCTCTTTTACGTCGTCTGCGAGAGGAAATTAAAATAAAGAGACCTGGAATGCTGTCGAAAAAAGTATTGTTTCACCAAGACAACGCTCGCGTTCACACTTCGGCGAAATCAATGGCACAAATACATGATTGTGGATTTGAAGTGCTGCCGCATCCCCCTTACTCGCCGGATCTAGCTCCTTCCGATTATCATCTCTTCCCAAACCTCAAAAAACACTTGGGAGGACAAAGATTTTCGACTAATATGGAGGTACAAGAAGCAGTAGACTCATATTTTAACGACCTCAGAGATTCTTTTTTTTTTGATGGGATAATGAAGTTGGAGGCGAGGTGGACTAAGTGCATTGACCTTCATGGAGACTATGTCGAAAAATAAAATTGTTATAAAAAGTGAGCCAGTTAGTTTTTTTTACCAGGCTCAGAACTTTTCAATCCACCCTCGTATATGTAAGTGTACTTCTTTTAATAAACATTATTTGAATTGGTATTAATATTGTATTGGATAATACCACGATAATGTGACGAAAGTTACCATTTTATTTCGCCCGTGTGGTAGCCGGATTAGAATAGTGCCACTCCGTATCTTTCCGTGGATGTCGTAAAAGCCGACTAAGGTAATAATGGCTTGTAGTACTGTTAGGCGATGGGCTTGCAACCTGTCGCTAATACACCGGTAAATATCTTAGCCTGATTGTGCAAAATGTGGTTACAAAATTATCAACAAGTTTTTAGAGTTGTTGGTAATTCTGTAGCTCTGCCTACCCCACTCTGGGAATAAAGGCGTGAGTTTATGTATGGAGGGTTACAACCAAAAATTACAATTTCTCACTCAACAGCTCATTAGCGAATGGAGGAACATTTATGACAGAATCCAACGAACACAGACGAAAGTCGAGTGCCCACTAAGGCACGTTCGCACTACGACATTCTCGACTGAACTAGATTCAAGTTAACACTGCACACCGAGCCAACGCCGAGCGTCTAGTGCCGCCCTCATTACTATTATTATGTTTTTTAATCAACTAAAGAATTTCCTTGGAATCAGACGTTTTTGTAGTGCAAGTAAAAACACAATTTATGGAATACGTAACAAACTTTAATAACAATTACCCTTTGAGTAGTCAGCTTAAAGGGAAAAAGTGGCGACTTTTTTCCGTTCAGTTGATAACTCGAAGGTGAATTGTTACTAAACCATGTGATGTACCCTATAAGTTGTGATTTCATTTGTAGTTCAAAAACTTTAGTTTATTAGAAAACACAATAAAAGTAAAATGGGCGTACGCTCGGCGCAGTCTTAATTAACAATTAGCGTGTATCTCTGTCTTATCTGTGGTTAAAGAGAACCACAGACAAGGCAATTTACTAACGATCTTCAATTTGATGTGAATTCGTTCGAGTCTACCGTAGACCGGAAGGAAATCCTTAGATTTTTAAAACTACGCAACGGATTTTGATTCGTTTTTTTTTAATAGATAGAGTAATTCAAGAGGAAGGTTTTGATGTATAAAGTATGTTTATGTGAGTTTTCTGTAACACCCGTACATAAAACAGAATTTAAATACATAAAATTCATACAGCAAACTTAATAAAGAACTTCAATTGTACCCTAAATTAACCTTTGAATGTAAAAAAAATATTATCACTTGGATTAAGGACCTAAATTATGAGGAGACTGAGCAGTTGTTAGTACCCTTATACATTAAAATAAACACACACACAACACACATATATACACGCGCACACACTCATACACACACACACACACACACACACACACACACGCATACAGATACTCTGTGTATATTTCTTTTTGTTTGTGTAAAAATATTGTAATTGTTTACTTTCAGACTAATTTGTAATTCATTATTTTTTCTCTATTATATAGTTGTTCCTAATTTACATGTAACATAATAATATGCTATAGAAGAGGCACAGGTATATTTTTACTTAAAAGGAGACTTCAGCCATGGATGTGATATTATGTAAGCAGAAATTAATAAAGATATTTTCTATTTCTATTTCTATTTCTATTTCTATCTATTAAAAAACCGGGCAAGAGCATGTCGGACCATGCTCAGTATAGGGTTCCGAAGCCGTAACGACAAACACAAAAAACTATCTCAAAAATCAACATGTATGAACCAATTTTCTATTTTAAGTTATTTGGCGCTGTCTTAGATGATTTTTAGTAGGTATAAACCCGTTAGTCGCCTGTATCTCAGGAACTAATTAAGTCTACTTAGTAATGATTCTTTTTCTTATAAATTCGTATATAATATCTCAAACAAGAGCCAAGCTTTTAAGTGTGAGATCAGTATACCTATGTAGGTAGTTAGGTATCTTAACTGCTTCAAACCGACTTTAAATTACAATAAAAGTTAAATCTTTTATACAGTAATTAATAGAAATTGAAAAAAAAAACAAGGTCCAGTAAATAGAATTTTAAGTTTTCCAAACGATAGGTACTCAACTCAAATCAATAATCTAATCGAAAATTTGTAAACTTTCAGATCGCAAATCGCAAACTTGTAGGTAGCATTCCGTGGCACGTCCAAACAGCACCTAGGCGCTCGCGCTTATGAGCGCGGCTGTCGCTCGATTTGTTGCTTGAACAGTTCGACTCCCCCCGCGCGTCCTGCACGCCCCGTTTTAACAAATATTTCTATCAAAGTTATCATAGGCGATTTTGATAGGTATAAACACTTTAGTCGCCTGTATCTCAGGAACTAATCATGTCTACTAGTATATATAGTTTTCCTTTAAAATTCGTTATATGCGCTTTCGTTGAAGATATTTTTCAGATTTTTAGTATTTGTAGTTTTGGCTGTAGGGGGGGGGGACACTTGACTCTAACAAAAAATAGCGCTTTAAAGCTTAATATTTCATAAACGGATCCCTTAATCGAAAAATTGTTTTCATAAACCCGCAATATTTTTGAAAGACCTATCCAACGACACCCCACACTATGGGGTAGGCAAGAAAAAAAAAGGCATCCCCACGTTACGTGTAGGGGAGGTGCATTAAAAAAAAATATTTTTCAAAATTTTATTTTACCACTTTGTTGGCGTGACTAATAATATGTATATTCATGCCAAATTACAGCTTTCTAGTACTATGAGTCTCTGAGCTAGACTGGGGACGGACGGACGGACGGACGGACGGACGGACGGACGGACGGACATGGCGAAACTATAAGGGTTCCTAGTTTGACTACGGAACCCTAAAAAACCGCCTCAAAATCCGTTGCGTAGGTTTAAAGATCTAAGCATACATAGGCACAGACAGACAGCGGGAAGCGACTTTGTTTTATACTATGTAGTGATAAATTCTGTTTATGTACGGGTGTTACAGAAATCTCGCATAAAACGAAGCGAAGCGAGGGCGGATCGCTAGTAATATTATAAATGTGAAAGTTTGTGTGTGTGCTTGTTACTCCTTCACGCCGCAACGGCTGGACGGATTTAGGTGAAATTTGGTATGAAGATAGCTTATACCTAGGATTAACACATAGGCTACTTTTTATCCCGGAAAATTTAAAAATTCCCGAGGGAGTAACGATAATCGAAACCTACGCGGACGAAGTCGCGGGTACAAGCTAGAGTTATGACGTCACCTTTTTTTTGAATGGGATTTTTTTTTTGTTCTGAAACCTATCGTGTGTAGTATTTAATGAAAGGGCTTTCTAGGCCGATTCTAAAAATATATCACATCACTATATTTCACTTGTTTTATAAATGAAAATCATTGTCAAAACATATCAAGTTTAGGTTAGCACTATAGATAGTTGTATTGTTTGTTATTTGATATATTTTATTATGTTATTAGCGTCTTTAAGTGTTTATTTTATTAATTGTATATTTCAAATTATAAAACCTTTAAAAATCCCAAAAGATATATTTTTTTAAATGCTTTTTGTACAAATAAAAAAATTCACAGTAAAAACAAAACGATTCGAAATAAAATCACGTGTTTTATAAACACATTTATTAGTTGACCTACAAAAAAACCTTTGAAAAATTACCTATTATTAATTATATTCTCTTGTTTGTATACATACAATTTCTAGACTAATACATAATTTTTTTTTTTTTTTTTTTTTAAGCATTGCTGTACAACGAGGAAATGCTGCCAGCATCTGTGGTACTTTGCCACGGGGGCCCTTTCTTAGTTTTTAGTTTTTATTTAGTTTTAATTTTATAGTATTTAGTTTAGTGATAAGTAGTTTTTATTTTAGCTTTATATTATTGTAAATTGATTTGTCCTGTAATTGTTTAAGTACTTATGTGCATTAAATAACCAATTTCTAGACAAATTTGTTTTATTTTCGTACAAAAAGAACATAACTAACATAATTGTACATAAACCGCATAAGTATCGAAACTATTTTACTATTTTTTCAAAAACTACTAGTCTTTGAAATGTGTAATAGTATATTTCTGAACTATTGGCCACTTCCTAAAATCACCTATAAAATATTTATCTCTAATAAGTATTCAAAGAGACGTTCACTTTTTTTATGTTTCCTGTCAAATCATATCTAGTGTAGTTATGTTGTTTTTTCTACTCCTGTACTTTTATTAGTCTTTTACATAGTCACGAACACTATTATAAGAACATAGATAATATGACTTCAGAAAAGTCTATAACTCTATTCCCCATAACAGCTCTCGGTGTCGTAAAGTCGCCCTAACGATACGCCACAGATTACTAAGTGTAGCCTGTTAATCATATTTTAACGATTGTGAAATAGGGACTATAAAACACCTAATGTTTTGAGAAATGATTTCAGTTATCTGATTGGTCGATTTTAAAATAGCTGTATTCTGATTGGTTGATACGAATTACAAAGTTTTTTTAAAAGATTTAAATTAGTTAAAGAGAAACACGTACCTAAAAGAACCTATCGTTCCGTTTGACAGTCGATGTGTATTGTGATTGGTGGATTTAATTTAGTGAAGTATTCTGATTGGTCAAATTAAAATGTTTTGGAATTGTAAATAATTCTTTTTTCTATTCCGTCAATTTAAAAACAAAGTAAACCATAGACACATATTTTGTCATTTTCTTGTTTCCCGCTCGTTTGTTGTTCTTTACTTCGTTCGTTCGTTTGTAAGTTTTTTCGCTTAATTTTGCATTTCATTTGAAACCTAGTCGTAGAAAAAGTATTGTATGCAACGGTGTATAACTAAGTCAAAAAACACTCGTGGCGCTTTCCTTTACTCACGCCACTCATATATTTTGACCTCTCTTATACAACATTTGCATAAACTACTATTTGTAAACCTCCCTTCAATTGCTTTCGATTGCACTCTCATAAAATACAATAATAAAAAAAAAATGTAGTGAAAAGACTACCTGATTTTACCAGAGCAGCTACTGTCGAACTATGTTAGACCAACGGCCAAGTTCGAAACTTGACCTGTTAAAGATAACTTGGCCGACGCTGGACTATTAGTTTCCACTATTGCGAATACCTTTAAAGGGGTTTATTCTTTACCTGTAAATTTATATCTAGTTTTCCCTCACTCGATTACCATTTTTCCCTTAGGAACTATAAAATATTACACGAAAAAAGTCTCTTAAAAAATCCCTCTGAAATGTACCTACACTAATATTGTAAAGAGGAAAGTTTTTTTTTTGTATGTTTGTAATGAATAAACTCAAAAACTACTAAACTGATTTCAAAAAATCTTTCACCATTAGAATGCTACATTATTCCTGAATAAAATAAGCTATGTTTTATTTTTCTGCGCGAACGCAGTCGCGGGCTACAACTAGTTAAGTAATTAGCGTCACTATTTCAAAGTCTCTTGCAGAATACCAAGGTGAAAAAAAAATATGTCAATGTGATATTTACCATTAGATAATTTTTCGGTTAGTATATCTTCTGGATTATTTACAGTCAACAGCAAAATAAACATAATAAGCGAAATAGGGTCTTAAAATAGTATCCATACTAATATAATAAATGCGGAAGTGTGTCTGTCTGTCTGTTACCTGTTTACGCTTAAACCGCTGAACCGATTTAGGTGAAATTTGGTGCAAAGATAGTTTGAATCCTGGGAAAGGGCATAGGATAGTTTTTTTTCCCGAAATTCATCCCCTAAGGGGGTGAAATAGAGGGTGGAAATTTGTATAGAGCTACGATATAAACGAGCTCCACGCGGACGGAGTCGCGGACAGAAGCTAGTGTACAATAAATTAAGTCAGATGTCACTGATTATTGTAGTTCAGCATAATTAAGTTAACTCGTAATGTGTCATAAGTAAGTGACAAGCCATTCAAACAGTTTAAGTAGAGCGAGTGTTTCAAATTAAACTGACGGTTCAAAATGGCAATAGTCAGTAAGACTACGACACTATCATTATATGTTGATAAATAACAAACTCCAATATGTGTGAACTCGAAATTTGGTATACGAATTTAAAATTTAAGTTGTTATTTTCAAGCACATATTGGAGTTTGTTACTTATCAACTTTTTATGTAAGTGAATATGATTTTTTGAGTTTTCATGACGTTTTACCACCTCAGAATACGTCAGACGTTCGGTTAATTTCGGATATATATTCGTCAGACAAAAACGCGAAACAATAATAACACCTCTCATTTCCGTCAAGGTTTGAAAGTTCTTATTAGTCTTTTTTTTGCAACATTTGAAATATATCCTATTTAACTGCCGTGATTATCCTAGTCTTTATTTGGAGATTATGAAATGGTGACTTGACACTTATTATTAACCAGCGGGTTGTAATAACCTTCAATACAGTGACGAGATTAAATTTGGTACCCACCTTAGGTCCAAAGTCAATCTGGCATTCTACAACAATAACGTTGAGTTTCCTAAAAGTTACAAATTACTTGACATCTCTAATGACATTGACGACTTCAAGCATATTTTTCTGGAAATGGGTCCCAAATTAACGCTCGTGACCGTACCATCTCATTATAACCCGCTGGTTGGTTAGCCGATGACTATAATGACTTACTTAGGGTGAGGTTTGCATGATATATAATTGGGCAATTTTAAACATGTGGTGTGAAAGACCTGTTATCGTAATGTCAATGTTTTGATAGTTCGTATTGATTCAGTAATCATGGCCGAGTTTAGAAACAATACCATAACAATTCAAAGACGATATAGTTTTACCGCCTAGATAGGCTCTGATGTATATTTAACTTTTCTTTAATCGATGTCGACTTGAACGCAAATTGGAATAGTTCCAAGATATTGCGCCAACCCGAAGTTTGCCCTGCTAAAGGTAGCGGAGATTCCGTTTTATCCTAATTAGTAGTTAAGAGATTGCATTAATGCTTTTGAAATTGGAATCCAACTTATTTTTAAAAGTTTTTTTTTTATGGCTTAGAGAAGACAAACGAGCATACAGGGTACCTGATGGTAAGTGGAAACTGTGCCCCATAGACATTCGCATTCACAAGACTGCAATGCAATCCTAAGACTGCAAATGCGTTGCCAACCCTGAGGACTAAGATGGAATGCCTCTATGCTAGTGATTTCACCGGCTGTCTTATCCCCAAACCGGAACACAACAGTGCGAACACTGCTGTTTGGCGGTAGGTTAATGGATAAGATGGTGGTAGCGATCCGGACGGACCCTGCACAAGGTCCTACCACCCGCATAATTTAACTTGCAATATATAAGGTGCCAACAAATTGGTCACGGATATTTTTACAGCTGATAGTACTCGGTTCTCGGAGTACATTTAAGTATGAAACATCATAGGTTTTCTTATGTTTTTTTGGAGAAAACCAGGAAACAAATTTGGTACGTTAAAACACCCTGTTAATAAGATAATGAAATGAGACCTCTTTAGACATTCTAGAACCTCTTGAAACTATCATTCAGACGCTAGTATTTAATAACGTACAGTTTTCCCGCCGAATCGTAATGAAATTTACGAAAAACAACTTTTGACAAACAGTGTTAAACATCTTGACAGGTATATAATAGGGTGATTATTTTAAAGATTAATTATAATTTATATTTTTTGTTCTGTAAATTAAAACAATAAAATGATATACAAAGGTTCCTCAATTAACAGTTAAAAGTTAATTGTTTTAATGTAATTTATTATTTCTTAAAATATCTGTGACTAATTTGTTAGCACCTTATATACAAGGTGGGTGGGAAAAAAAAGTCCAACTAGTTCCATCAATGGAACTAATAATGGAACTCGTCGGAATAGACCAGCGAATCGCGAGTCTATAATACATTCACAAAAGTGTCATTTTATGATATACAAAGGTTGCTTAAATATTCTACTATAATACGCTGTTTTTATTCAATTTTAACTATTCAAACACTATTTTTATTCAATTTTAACACAAATAATTAAATCAAATAAAAATAAAAATTTAATAAGGCTCCTATACAAACTAGTTTTTTTTTTAGATACGGAACCCTTCGTGCGCGAAAGTCTTGCACTTGGCTGGTTTTCTTGCTGACCTGTTAACACCGTCGAAGTCACCGCCGATGCCGACGTTGTCAGCGCCAATCATCCTTTTGATGAAGTGGAAGTGCTCTGAAGACAAAAAAATACCAGTTTAAAAAAAATGTGACAAGCTTTTGTTGCCGACTATACTTTTTTTCCGCTCAGACATCAGCGGTGTTATTCTCTCAAAAACAACGGACGGGCGGACGAACGAGCGAAATCGCAGCGGCGAGTTTAGGTAGTGCCGTCAGAGCGAACAAAACACATTTTAGCGCGTGCATTTTCAATTCAAATAAAAAAATATATATATAACAGTGAAGATATGTAGTTACAGAGAGATTATGTTACTTATAGAATAAGTCACACTGTAAGGATGAACAGATAAATTCTGTCTTGTAGAGTGACACTACACACGTGCGAGCGTTCAAATAAAAAAGGCAAAGCCTCATACGTTTGATCAATCGGAAGAAACCATGCTGCTAAATTGAAAATGCACGTGCTAAAATATGTTTTGTTCCTGACGGGACTACTTAAACTCACCGCTTGGACATTCACTCGCCCCCGTCCGACCGTCCTTGTTGAGAGAATCACTACCCTGTTTGTCTTTACATATTAAGTGCAGCAAAGATCCGACCTTCCGTCTCCATCATCAGATCAGCTCGATGGTACAGTCACGAGATTTAATTTGGTACCCACCTTAGGTCCAAAGTCAATCTGACTTTCTACAACAATAACGTTGCTGGAAGGATCCCCTACCTATTAATTTTGTATGCGGGGGATCCTACCAGGTGATCTTACTGGCCACCAAAGCGTCCAAAGTCAATCTGACATTCTACAACAATAACGTTGAGTCTCTTAAAAGTTACAAATGACTTGACGAGGCCATTTGCAACGTTAAAAGATGGCGGATGTGTAATTTGTTTTAGTTTAATTTTTTTGTGTATTTAGGTGTTCAAAGTTCTTTTCTGATAGTGATTTGTACTTTTTATGCCATTGTGTTGCACAGTGATTGAAAACTTGGACTTATTTTGCGTATCTGGCATCTTTCTTCTCGTTACAAGTGGACTCGAAGTGGTACATAGGTTAAAACTATCTTGACCTCTGTCCTACAAACTACCGAACAACGTTGCCCCCAATCTTCCCAGAGAAGATTGGATTGTATTTTATTGCTATATTGATTTATACTTATATACACTTGACACTGGCGAAATCACTAATTCGTGGAAACGCCATAGCCCGGCGGTAGTAGCTGTTGAAGTCGCCGCGGGGCAAAAAAAAATGACTTGACATCTCTAATGACTAGAGTTTGGACTTTTGGTGGCAAATGGTTCTAGAATCCATGGAGTCGCTATTTCCTATTAATTATAATACAAACCAGTTTGATTTTGACCTTCAGTATTTTAATATTTCACCCTAACCCTAGTATTGACATTGACGACTTCAAGCATTATATTCTTGAAATGGGTCCCAAATTAAGCGTCCAGTGGCGCCCTCATGACTATTATTGTGTTTTCTAATTAGCTCAAGAATTCCCGTAGAATCAGACGATGTGTTTTTGTAGCGCAAGTAAAAACACAATTTATGAAATACGTAACAAACTTTAATAACAATTACCCTTTGAGTAGTCAGCTTAACGGGAAAAGGTGGACACTTTTTTCCGTTAAGTTGATAACTCGAACGTGAATTGTTATTAAACTATATGATATACCCTATTAGTTGTGTTTTCATTTGTAGTACAAAAATGTACCATCCAATTTCAGGAAACTACTTTAGTTTATTAGAAAACACAATAATGGTAATGAGGGCGTCACTGTACGTCCGGCGTACACTCGGCGCAGTCTGCTCGTGACCGTAAAACAATAGTCAGAAATGACTACATACCGGCCGGGCATTGTAGTGTGTTTTTTTTTAAATTACAACTCCTCTTTTTTATTGGGGGTTAAAAGTCATCAACATGTTGTCTAAACAAAACTAATAACGAAAGTCCTCTAACCACTAAATCGCCTAACTAACAAATTCAATGAGTTGCAAAATGTACCTTACTGCCGGCTTGCTAAGGTGTACTTTGCATCTTATTCATTGTGTTAGATACGCGGTTTTGCAGTACCGACATACTTTATTCAGCGGTTGCCGAACTATTAACAACATACCGCACAGATTTGGGTAACTTTGTTACAATCGGATTACAATTTGAACCTGGAATGTAAGACAATAGGGTTACAATTCAAATGTATTAGAGATTTGTAAGGAATCTGGGGTAGTATTAAATCAAATGTTGGGTTAATTTTGAATATCTACCGTTGGTTTAGGGTATTGACTAGCTTTTAGCCGCGGCTTCGTCCGCTTACATTTCGATTATCATTATTCCGTTAAGAACTTTTAAATTTTCCGGCATGAAAAGTAGCCTGTGTTAATCCAGGGTATAAGCTATCTCCATTAATTTTTATCCAGATGTGTGATTCTCTCAAAAACGGCGGTCGGTCGGACGAACGTGTGAATGTCGATAAGATCGAACGTATCCCCCTTATTTTAACTCCTTAGGGGATGAATTTCCAAAAATCCGTTCTTAGTGCTCTCTGACCTCATAAGCAGTGATCGTAGTTTTTCTAGCATTTTTGGTGCGATGACGTCACATGACACCTGATAGCGACCTAGGGTTGTCGACGTGTATAATATTTATTTATTTATTTAATTTTACTTTATTGCACAATAAAAGAAAAGTACAAATGGCGGACTTAATGCCTTAGGGCATTCTCTAACAGCAACATTAATTGCAACTGTGTTATATTTTTTCATATAGTAAATTGACCCATTTACATGTTCTGAGAACATTTTCTGCATTTCCCATTTGTTTAAAACGATATTATATTTTTATGGTGATTTTATTAGATTTTTGGTACAAGCAATTTAATATTGGGCCCTGCTGACCACCTAGCACTGCACCGAAAATGCTACAAAAAGTACGATCACTGCTCATAAGTACACATAGCCAACTCGTGGCATTTAGGTAGCACTTGACAGTTTCTAACAGGCTAGTGATGTGACAATGTTCTTCCTGTACGAGTCAAGAAAAGGAAACCAATTGGAAAAAAAGTATTTTCATACATACATACATAAACTCACTTAGAATCGGTTGGGAGAGATATCCGTTTTCAAAGTATACACGGTTCGTATCCATCTAATATATATAAAATGCTAACAAATTAGTCACGGATATTTTTACAGCTGATAGTACTCGATTCTCGGAGTACATTTAAGTATGAAATGTCATAGGTTTTCTTATGTTTTTTTGGAGAAAACTAGGAAACAAATTTGCTACGTTAAAACACCCCGTTAATAAGATAATTACATATAAATGAGACCTCTTTAGACATTCTAGAACCTCTTTAAACTATCATTCAAGTGGCCTCTTAAAGTCGATAAATAAAATACTTGACATTTACGAAAAACTACTTTTGACAAACAGTGTTAAAAATCTTGACCGGTACATAACAGGTGTACGTATAATAGGGGTGATTATTTTAAAGATTAATTATAATTTTTAATTTTTGTGCGGTAAATTAAAACAATAAAATGATATACCTACAAAGGTTCCTTAATTACAGTTATAAGTTATTTGTTTTAATGTAATGTATTATCTCTTAAAATATCCGTGACTAATTTGTTAGCACCTTATAATTTAGAAAGCCGTGTGGTTTCCGGATTAGAATAGTGCCACTCCGTACCTTTCCGTGGATGTCGTAAAAGCCGACTAAGGTAATAAAGGCGCGTAGTACCTACTGTTAGGCGATGGGCTTGCAACCTGTCACTAATAGGTACACTGGTAAACATCTTCGCCTAAGTGTGCAAAATGTAGTTACAGTATTATCAAAAAGTTTTTATAGTTGTTGGAAATTCTGTAGCTCTGCCTACCCCACTCTGGGAATAAAGGCGTGAGTTTATGTATGTATGTATGTAATTTAGATAATAACAGAAATGGTGGCTATAATATAGTTAAAACTGAGGAGTAATTTCGTTCCGCCTCCCCTCCTTTCCCCCCCTTTACTCTATCACAGACGATGGGAGGACAAGCTTGAAGGGGTTAGTCGAAAGCAGAAACTTTGGGTGCCTTTGTCTCGTAAACTTGTGACTGAAGTTGAAATAGAGAAAGCTAGCGCAACTATATCTCATAATATAATATTAGTTTTGTTTTTAGGGTTCCGTAGACAAATGGCAAAAAACGGAACCCTTATGGACTCGTCATGTCTGTCTGTCTGTCCGTACGTATGTCACAGCCACTTTTTTCCGAAACTATAGGAATTATACCGTTGAAACTTGTTAAGTAGATGTGTTCTGTGTGTTCTGTGAACCGCTTTACTCGTAAGACATTCACCGGATTTTGGATTTGGATTGGATTGGACCTTGTGCAGGGTCCGTCCGGATCGCTACCACCATCTTATCCATTAACCTACCGCTAAACAGCAGTGTTCGCATTGTTGTGTTCCGGTTTGGGGATAAGACAGCCGGTGAAAATACTAGCATAGAGGCATTCCATCTTAGTCCTCAGGGTTGGCAACGCATTTGCAGTCTTAGGATTGCATTGCAGTCTTGTGAATGCGAATGTCTATGGGTCACAGTTTCCACTTACCATCAGGTGGCCTGTGTGCTCGTTTGTCTTCTCAATGCCATAAAAAATAAACACAAAAATTGAAAAAAAAACAATAAATTTTGGGGGTTTCCCATACATAGAACTGAAACTCAACTTTTTTTTTCATCCAACCCATACGTGTGGGCTATCTATGGATAGGTCTTCAAAAATGATATTGAAGTTTTTAATATAATGTTTATCTAAACTGTGGGGCTAGACAAGTTGCCATCTTTCACGAACGCTAGCGTTAGGCGATCACTTTGGTGATCACCTGTCACTTGGCACTGTCAAAATTAAATAGGCTAGACAATCAGTTTTCAGCGTGTCAGTTATAAAGAGTGATATATCACGTGACTTACGTCAATCCCATACATTTTTCAATGACAACACATGTCGCCAGTGGTCACCTATCGCTAGCGTTCGTGAACGATGGCAACTTGTCTAGCCCCACTGAATAGTTTGCGCGAGAGACACTTCCAAATGTGTGTAAAAAGTAAAACTAAAAAATTTAATGATGTACATTACCATGCAAACTTCTACCGAAATTTATTGCTTTATATAATGCTAGATTAAGTAGTACCATTGTAATATGTTTAAAAAATTACTGACTGCTGAGTTTCTTGCGGCGTTTCTTCTCAGCAGTGTCTCCTCTTAGGAAGCGCTGGTAGATTCTTGACGTGTAAAAGTGCCCGTACGGCCTACTTACTGAATAAATCTGTTTTATCTTTTTTATCTTATCTTATCTGAAAATTGGTTTGAACGAGATCTAGTAAGTAGTTTTTTTTTTATCCGTTATAAATCGTAAACCACAACTTACCTTTCATTCAATCAACTCAAATATACCGGCCGGCATATATTATGTTACTTGCTGCTACGGAACCCTTCATGGGCGGGTCCGACTAGCACTTGGCCGCTTTTTGAAGTCTAGCACTAGCTATGACGTAGAAAAGACCTTGTGACGTTAACGCTCTTTGGCCATTAGGTTTTATTTATTTTGTTTTCTTAGTAAATGACGAACCATAAAAAAAGTATGTTTTTGATTTAAAACTTTATAGCTTGTTTTTTTTAACATCCTTTAAAAAAGTTTCTGGTCAAATTATGCCAGAGATCGGAGTATACATACATACATACATTGAATCACGCCTGTTTCCCAGAGGGGTAGGCAGAGACCACTTCTTTCCATTTGCTACGATCTTGACAAATTTCTTTCGTTACTTCCACATTTATACATCGGAATATGGGTGTCATTATTACTCGCAATAATGTGGACATGACTCCATAGATTTTAACTAAACAAATTAAATTACATTGATTGATTACGATCCTGAAAAATAATTTTGATCCTTTGCAAAGATTTATAAAAGCAAATATAAAGGTAGTACCTATTAAAAAAAAACGGCTTACCTATTCCTTTTCACGGTTAATGTAAACTTATGTAAGGTAAAAAAATTCTTTCGCAATCCACGCATGTTAATGGATAAAACTTAAATAGATTAATACTAATGGCCGCTCCTCACGTCTTTGTATTATATTTATAGGTTTTGGTAGGTATTGGTAAAGGGAGGTCCTGGGACCCTAATATAGCTGCGTTTAACGCGTGACAAAGATTGGATAAAGCATCCGTCACCTTCTGACACGTAAATAAGAACGAGAGCGACGGATGCTTTATCCACATTTGATACGCGATATAGACGCAGCCATAAAAGGCCCGCAGGTAAGAAATAAATTATTTGGAGTCATGTCCACATTATTGCGAGTAATGACGATGACGCCGATATTTTGATCTCTGATTATGACAAAGTGCTTTACAAACTTATTTATTAGTTCTTAATTATTGATTTATTTGAGATTTTGATTAATACAATTACATAGATAAACTCCATGTCTTCCCGTGGAAGTCGTAAGAGGAGACTAAGGGAATAAAGGCTTGTAGTAGTGTTAGGTGATGGGCTTGCAACCTGTCACTAATACACTGGTAAACATCTTAGCCTAATTGTGCAAAATGTAGTTACAAAATTATCAACAAGTTAGGGTTGTTGGAAATTCTAAACTTTGCCTACCGCACTCTGGTAATGAAAGCATGAGTTTATGTATGTAACGGTGACCTCTTCTTTCAGACCGAAAACCACCGCTTGAAACCCAAAATTTTGAATAAAAAAAATGGCATCTAAATCGGTTCACATGTTTAGGAGCTACGGTGCTATAGACATACTCGTACACAGATAAGAAAATCAAACCAAAAACATGGTTTAAAGTCTGAAAGCAAGAAATTCGATATAGTTCCGTAACGTAGTTATAGTTAAATTATCCTCTCAACTTGAGATTGAATAACTTTGTTAGTTTGTTCGAGTAACTTAACTTGTTAAGTAAGGATTTGAATAATGCGAAACAAGTGTCGGGTAAGTTTTATTTGACAATTTGTTCCTTTATTTATTTAATCTTAAGTGTGAACTTAATGCCTAATGGCATTCTCTACCAGTTGACTATAAAGCTCTGGTTGCCTAGGATAGCGGTGCCGTCTTATAAATAAGGGTCAAATCTTGCTTGTTAAATTAAATTTATTGTTAAGTGGTTGCCGGGTAAGAATAGTGCCACTCCATGTCCTCCCGTGGATATCGTAAGAGACGACTAATAAGGGAATAAAGGCTTGTAGTACTGTTAGGCGATGGGCTTGCAACCTGTCGATAATACACTGGTAAACATCTTAGCCTAATTGTGCAAAATGTGGTTACAGAATTATTAACAAGTTTTGAGAGTTGTTAGTAATTCTGTAGCTCTGCCTACCCTACTCTGGGAATAAAGGCGTGAGCTTATGTATGTATGTATGTATGTTAAATTTGACCTACTTCCCGGTTTCCTATGAAGCTAAAAATTTGCATACCCCTTTAGTTCTGATTACAATACAATAATATACCATCAAGCTGGTCTGATGATGGAGACTCAGGGTGGCCATAGGAACTCCTAAATTACATATTATAATAAACCCGTCGTGTTAGGGCTCGTTACAATCGTCCTGGCGAGTAGATGACGACTGTGCAAAAAAAGTACAGTCGGCAACAAAAGCTTGCCCCAAAAACGAAATTCATCATCGTCATACTTTCACGCCTTAATTCCCAGAGTGGGGTAGGCAGAGCAACAGAATTATCAACAACTCTAAAAAATTGTTGATACTTCTATAACCAAATTTTGCATAAACATGCTACGATAATTACCAGAGTATTAGTGACTAATTATCGATTAATAGTACATTACTACAGAGGCCGGAAAGTTGGTGGTTGCTGGCTGAGCGAAGCGAGGCCGGATAGTTACGAGGCTGGCAACGCCTTTTCACGGCGAGGTACGTATAGTGCTTTTCTCAAACACATGCAATGAAATAAAAAATACATCACTCAAAAAAGTTAATTGATTATAATGTCCACCCTAGGGAAGAAAAGTAATTGCATGTTAAAATAAAGTACCAGGAGCGCAGCGGTAATTAGGAGGTATTATATCAGTCATAGCGCGACTTACAATTAGATCGCAGACGGTGCTGGCAACCGGCGGGAGGGGGCGGGCGCACATGTTGTCTCCCAAACGTTTATGCACTCCTAGTATTTGACGTTATAACTTATTCTCAAAAATGTTAAAAATATAATTTAGCTATTCAGCCTGTTTGTAAACACAGCCGCCATATTTACATTAACATTAAAAAAAAAAACTTCCCGGCCGCAACGTGACACTTTGAAGCCAAAAATAACTAACATAACGCCAACATTTCATTGCATGTTCGAGAAAATTGTTATTATGCAATATTTTTAATATACATGGTAAATGGTTTATTATTCTCCAATATTCAGAGATAATTCTGCAAAGATTAATGGATTGCTAAGCCAATTTCAAGCTCAGTCTCGACGTTCATACTACCGACCAAGTTGTTTCGAGAAACTTAGGACATTAATAATATTACGCTAATGAATGTACCGGTTTAGTTTCGGTGAATTTTACTAGTAATATAGTGTTAATAATTATAATATACACTAGCTTCTGTCAGCCGCCCGCGTGGTACTAGTTTATATCGTAGCTCCATACAAAATTTCACCCTCTATTTCACCCCTTTAGGATATGAATTTCGGGATAAAAACTATCCTATGTCCTTTCCCAGGATTCAAACTATTTTTGCACCAAATTTCACCTAAATCGGTTCAGCGGTTTAAGCGTGAAGAGGTAACAGACAGACAGACACACTTATAATATTAGTATGGATATGGATATTAGGGTGTGTCATTTTTTTCAAATTGTGAAATTCGATACGTAATACCATAAAAAATATGCTTTTTGAAGTGTAATTAAGATTTGCATTTACAGATTTAAGATTTACTGGTACTCTTGGCTCGCTCATTGACCTTGAAGTTTGGTAAAATTGGCATAATACGAGGTTTGCTAAGTCTGTTTTTTTTATTTACTGTATAATTAATACACAAACTATATTTAATGTTTGTCTTGTTTAAGAAAAACACAAAAAGTTGTCATGTTTTGATGTAATCATTAATCAATCAATTCACATGTCTCCTAATGCACGCAATACAAACCCGATTTAGTGGTGTTATAAGAGTGTGTTATATTAGGAACTCAAATATTCATTTTAAGGTCTTAGTATGGAGATCCAAAAACTTTACCTCAATTGAGTGAGCCAAAGATGTCTAAAAAAACCTATTTTTTTACTTTATTTTGTTATTTTAGATCTCAATACATCTTTTGATTTCTATGAGATGAACAAAAAAACAAAGTTTTTTTTCCCATACTAAGGTGACACACCCTAATGGATATACCGACGCACGTGTATGAAGAGACTTAGAGCTTCGATACATTAGGCAACTTGTGGCGGCCACAGCGAAGGCACCTAGCGCCACAAGCACACATTGTGTATCGTATCGGCGAAAAGTGGGGTGTGATTCTCTTAAACGGTCGGACGAACGGACGAGTGAATGTCGTAGCGAGTTTAAGTAGTCCCGTCAGAGCGATCAAAACACATTTTAGCGCCTGCATTCTCAATTAGGCAGCTTTATACGTTCGATCTCATCGATAGAAGCCACATTCACTCACTTCAAACTTTTCAGAGATACCGTTTTTGAGTTATTGCCGAAAAACTGCGCTTGTCAACAAAAGGACGTAAGTGCCATGAAGATACGCTCTTTTACTGGTGCTCTTTTCCATTTCGTTTATTAGATAGATTTTTACATTTGTAGTAACCGTTACGGAGCCCTACTCTGAGCATGGAACGAGCATGTCAGAGCATGCTCTTCACCGTTTTTCAGAGGTATTAATATCTCTAATTATTTTTATTGACTCTTTCTAGACCTATTAAAATTGTATAAACTGTAAGATCTCTCGAACCAACAATACTTACCCCGTAAAAAAACCTGATAAAAGTTTTTTATAACTCCGCTGAAATGTCATAGCCATAAAATGAAACCGTAACATCTTTGCATTAAATTCTTTTCGTTTTATAACCGAGAACCTTATTACTAAAAGCATAAAGACGAGTTACGTGGTACTTAAATTATGTGATGGTATATAATATTACGGAGTTTAAAAAAACTCGCCAATCGCGAGTCGGTCTAACTCGTAATGGGAACAGTTGCACAAAAAATTCTAGTTTTCAGTAGCTGTAAATCGTGCGGAAAGTTGGATTTTTCCAACTAGTGCCTTTTACTTTTTGCGTTCCTTACTTTTCCATTTTTTCCGCAATTTTTTTTTAATTTGAACTATACAGGATGTCCCAAAACTCAACGATAATCCGCCAAGGGCTGATAGAGCAGCTAAAAAGCTATCGATTTAACACCTATGTATGTTCAGCGATTTTCGCTAGTTTCGGAGATATTGATCATTTTAATCTGAAATTTTGTAATTTTCCCTTATGCCCATGTCACGAAAAATCATTAATTTCGTTATGTATTTCATAAGTTTTTCAGTGGTATCTTACATAATTATAATCATTACGAATTGGCGAAGTTTTTAAACCTATTTGCCCGTTTATTTTATCAGTATTTTTTTAAGTAATCACCTAAAGTTGTTTTTTTCATACAAAGTGAAAAGCAACCACTGGGACACCTAGTATGGAGAAACAAACTTTATGTGATTACTTAAAAAAAATACTGATAAAATAAACGGGCAAATAGGTTTAAAAACTTCGCCAATTCGTAATGATTATAATTATGTAAGATACCACTGAAAAACTTATGAAATACATAACGAAATTAATGATTTTTCGTGACATGGGCATAAGGGAAAATTACAAAATTTCAGATTAAAATGATCAATATCTCCGAAACTAGCGAAAATCGCTGAACATACATAGGTGTTAAATCGATAGCTTTTTAGCTGCTCTATCAGCCCTTGGCGGATTATCGTTGAGTTTTGGGACACCCTGTATATCTTAACCAAACTATTTAGAATTAAGTAAAATTGTCTCTTTTAACTGTTTTGCTTTAGTTTCCTTGACATTAAGTCGGAAACTACACTAAAATTATAAAGAGGGAAGATTTGATTGTTTGTTTGTTTGAATTGAAAAGGCTCCGAAACTACTGGACAGATTTTTTTTTTTTTTTTTTTTTTTTTTTTTTTTTTTTTTTTGCCCCGCGGCGACTTCAACAGCTACTACCGCCGGGCTATGGCGTTTCCACGAATTAGTGATTTCGCCAGTGTCAAGTGTATATAAGTATAAATCAATATAGCAATAAAATACAATCCAATCTTCTCTGGGAACATTGGGGGCAACGTTGTTCGGTAGTTTGTAGGACAGAGGTCAAGATAGTTTTAACCTATGTACCACTTCGAGTCCACTTGTAACGAGAAGAAAGATGCCAGATACGCGAAATAAGTCCAAGTTTTCAATCACTGTGCAACACAATGGCATAAAAAGTACAAATCACTATCAGAAAAGAACTTTGAACACCTAAATACACAAAAAAATAAAACTAAAACAAATTACACATCCGCCATCTTTTAACGTTGCAAATGGCCTCCTGGACCGATTTGAATCCTGCATTATCCCCAATTTACATAGGTTATGTTTTATTTACATAGGTTATGTTTTATTTACATAGGTTATGTTTTATTTACATAGGTTATGTTTTATTTACATAGGTTATGTTTTATTTACATAGGTTATGTTTTATTTTTCTTAACGGACGGAGTCACAGGCAACAGCTAGTATTAAACAAAGACGTTTGAACTGAACTACACCTCGTTTAAAATGACATAGTTTATGCACTTGCACCAAAATGCACTATTTCGTTATCGAAGCAAACCTGTACACCGGATACCTGTAAACAGGATGCTCATGTGAAGGGAATGCAATTTAACCGGTTATTAGACGTTTTTGTATAAATGGGTTAAAACCGGTTATATCCGGTTATTTTCATTCCCTACTCGTGTGACGGCTAGTATTAAAACACGTACGATGAAAGAGGATGAGAAGGGATTAAGGGGTGAGTAGAGACACGACCTAAAATGAAGCATTATGTCACTAATTATAAGACTGAAATTATTTCCAATATACTTGTTCCTAGAAGTTATGACTTATTTAAGGTTGTGGGGACCCTTTTTTACCTTTCTAAAGGTGTTATGAAAAGCACCAAAGCAAAGCAAGTTTAATTGAGCTTTTAAAACACGTCTAGCGAAACTAAATTCAAAGCCCGAAATTTAGTTTTTAGAACTGTGTATTCGCTTTAAAACTGTTTTACTACAGTAATACGATTTACTAGCTTGATTTAAAATAAGGCCAGGCCTTGCCACGCGCGGAGCGGGTACTGGAGAATAAAAATAATTATTGGGCTATATTCTAACCCCCTTACTAATAAACGTTGACTAGCGGTGGTATAGCTATACAATTTTTTGTCCTTATCTGTCAAATTCAAATGTCTCAATGACACCATCATGAATGTTTGCGGGTGGTAGGACCTTATGCAGGGTCCGTCCGGATCGCTACCACCATCTTATCCATTAACCTACCGCCAAACAGCAGTGTTCGCATTGTTGTGTTCCGGTTTGGGGATAAGACAGCCGGTGAAATGACTAGCATAGAGGCATTCCATCTTAGTCCTCAGGGTTGGCAACGCATTTGCAGTCTTAGGATTGCATTGCAGTCTTGTGAATGCGAATGTCAATGGGTCACAGTGTCCACTTACCATCAGGTGGCCTGTGTGCTCATTTGTCTTCTCTATGCCATAAAAAAAAAGGGGGGGTAAGTGGTAAAAACTCTCTTTGACGCGTCATGTTATTGTGTTTAACTCGGCTGTTACTGTCAACTAAATAAGAGCTAAAGTAACATTGACAATTAGAAAACCTTCCGAAAGACTATAGGTATATGGCCTTACCGAATAGAAACTAACCCCCTTACTTATAAACGTGGAATAAGGTTGGATTGGCTTATGCCATGCTTTGTCACTTTCTGTCAGATGCAAATGTCACAATTACAGATAAGGACAAAGCATGGCGTAAACTATTCCAAGCTCATTCCACGTTTATAAATAAGGGGGTAAATATATAAAACGTTTCTGTTTTATAATTTAACTAGCGACCGGCCCTCGCTTCGCTTCGGTTTATTTGAGTTTTCTATAACACCCGTACATAATTTTTTTTTTATTATAGATAAAAACCTTCCTCTTGAATCACTCTATCTACTAAAAAAAACCGCATCAAAATCCGTTGCGTAGTTTTAAAGATCTAAGCATACATAGGGACAGACAGCGGGAAGCGACTTTGTTTTATACTATGTAGTGACAAGAGACCCGCCGCGCTTCCGTTTATGTGATTTTTCTGTAGCACCCGTATATAAACGAGTTTTTTTTATACATTAAAACATTTCTCTTGAATCACTGTATTTACTAAAGAAAACTGCATTAAAATCCGTTGCGTTGCTTAATTGAAAATGCACGCGCTAAAATGTGTTTTGTTCGCTCTGACGGGACTACCCAAACTCGCCGCTGCGATTTCGCTCGTTCGTCCGCCCGTCCGTTGTTTTTGAGAGAATAAAGCAGCAATGCTTAAAAAACGGTGACGGTACGGAATTGCAGTGACGCGTCGTATTAGCACCGTTTTTGACGCACGCTCCCCACACCGCTGCTTAACGTTGCGTATATTACGGTACGTCAAAATTGACGCCATGTTATTACTATGACACATTCTTTTGTTAACGCACCGTCTGCGAATTTTGAGCACCGGTGTGGAGAGCATGCGTCAAAAACGGTGCTAATACGACGCGTCACTACGATTTCGCACCGTTTTTTAAGCATTGGTGTGGTCGCTGCTTAACACCGCTGTATATACTAAAAAGGGGTCTCTATTGACTGCCATAATTATTTTTAGTCATAATGTGTTTCAAGTCATAATTTTCGCAAGTCATAATGCATTTTTCTCAGGGCACGGTTATTTTGTCAGGATTTTTAAAAAACTAACCTAACCTAACCTAAATAATCTACACGATAAACGTTTATTAAAAACTGTAACTCAGCCTGAAAGAAGTTATGACAGAAAAAAGTATGACTAACAATACATTATGACCAACGATATGTATGGCAGTCAAAGGGATCCGACTAAAAAGACGTCTTAAAAGACCACGGCCTTCGTCTCCCGTCTGCCTAAACGCGTCACTTCGTTAAAAGTTTGACATTTAACAGAATTAAGGCGACGCGACGTGATTTTATGTTGCCAAGTTTTGGAACAGTTTGAGTGCCCTATCCCGCGTTACCTAACAAAATGTATAACAATTTTGAGCCATTGGTAGTGAATAGTTTAGTTTCGGAACAGTTTCGGTGCCCGAGCCCACAGTTATATAACAAAATGTATAAAGGTTTTGTGTCGTTGGTTGTGAACAGTATAAGCAGAGTGTTATGGTACTGTTTAGAATTTTAAGTAGTTTGGTTAAAGTGATTTTAATATGATGATTTAAGATGATCAAAGTACAGTCAGGGTAAAAAAAGGTTCGTCTGTTTTCGACTCTACTTCAACGCCGTTAAGGTCCAAAACGAACCTTTTTTTACCCTGACTATACCTAAATTAACTCGGAGAAAGGACAAAGATGATATACGTACAGTCAAAAACTTAAATTAGTGACCCCACCTTAGGTCCAAAGTCAATCTGACGCTACAACGATAAGGTTGAGTTTCCTACAAGTTATAAATGACTTCAAGCGTATTGTAAACCGCACTCGTGTATAATGCCTCTCGTTATGCACCAGTTACATAAACGACTAATAAGACACGACCTAAAGTACTGAATTAGGTTTATTTTTTATGCAAGCGATACAGAATAGTACATTGTTGCCTAGGCGCGGAAAGTATGGGTTTTCCTGACGAGGCTAAAATACGAGTCAGGAAATCCTCGTTTCCGCCGAGGCACCACATAATGCTTTTTCCAAACATGTGAGGATATAACAATTAATTAGTTTAATTTAATTCACATTAAAAGTTATGTTGGTCATGTTTGGGCAATTTGTAAATAAAAACTTTATAGTTTTTCCAGGAGCCAGTTCAGGTTTTAATATAGGCGGTATAGTACAGTCAAGGACTTTAATTGTTAAGCCACTATGGAACCCTGTCATAATGACAGCGTCAAACCATATGAAAAAAATTACGCTAAAATTAATGATCAACGTTATGCGACAGGGTTCCATAGTGGCGTAACAATTAAAGTCCTTGACTGTACCTATTTCGTCGCTTTCGTCGCACAACAATAGTTTCACATTTGGTTTCACATAATGCAGAATGAACGAATGTTACCGACTGTCAATTGTTTTTAAATACTAACCTGTGCTAAAAAAGCGAGCAGTTACCTTGGCTGTTTGGAATTTTTGTCTTAGTCCTTTTGATTTTGTATGCAATTGACAGCATTTTTAAGAAAAATATGGACATGGACGGAAAGTGTTTTCATATGGTTTTTTTACTCCTACGAGTAAAATGAGGCACTTTCTGACCTTGTGTTTCAATCGGAAAACCGTTCTTCCCGAGCATGTTTGAGAAAATTCATTTTCATGTCTCATACTCTGAAAGTAGGCCATTGTTTATCTTAGAAACGGGTTGAAAGTGATACATGTCTACCGTAAGGAAGAAAAGTAATTGCATGTTTAATTAAAGTACCAGGAGCGCAGCGGTAATTAGGAGGTACGTAGCGCAACTTAGATCGCAGGCGGTGCACCGGCGTGCGCACACGACACAGCGCAGATGTCTCCCACACGTCACAGCAATTTACTTTTAATGTTTATCTATCTAATTATCATAGACCCTCAATGATGTGTTCAAGAACCGCACACTACAACCACCAAAAAATAGACTGTTTTGTTAGAACGAATTTCTTATCTGTTAAAATGTTATAAAAGCTAAATAATAACATCGATTTCGATAATGTCATTTCATTCAAATTTCGAACATCTCTGAAAAACAAATTTGATTTGACCTCTATTCTAATATCAGTCTAGATGACGTTTAGTTCGGAATTAATCGTCAATTTGTATGCAAATTTGACAATGTCGCACGTAAGCAAGATATCGAACGGTATGATAATTGGAGCCGTCTCTGGTTTGTCTCTGAATTAAAAAAAACTATGACAGCTGCCAGAAAACTTTTAATCTTTTCTTTACCGCCATTACCGGTTAAAATTTGTTGAATGCATCATGGAGGCTTATGATAATATGTGGGTAGTAAAGTAGTGTACGAGTATGTAACTGTACATAATTAGGCATTAAAACACTTGTGTGGTGTTATTATCAGTGATCGTTATCAACGTCCACTTTTGGTAGCAAAGGGTATGGTTGGCAGAAAAAACAAACACATTTGGTTGATTACTTTTGATCTTAACCATAAAATAAATACTTACCTTCTAAAGATTACACCTCTAGATATAAATCCTTACGGTGCAAAACCTTTTCCGCCCTAATATATTTTTAAAACAGTGTACTTACGTCAAATGACATAAAATGTCATCAAAATATAACTGTAGTTAAAAACTAATTACACTACGCGACGTGTTTATCTAAATAAACCAATGCATATCGTATCGTATATATGCCGGAAGGTGTGAATAAAAATAGTGTGCAATATTTTAAAGACTTAAATTTCCTTCCAGTGACTTCTGTTAACGTAGAAAGGTCATTTAGCTATTTAAAATGGATTTTTTCCAATCCATGTGAACGACTGACAGCCAAATCTGTTGAACAAATTTTAGTCATTTATTCACTATAATTTGGATTTGTTGTTATAAATATGTATATACATCTCATAATGTGTAAAATATATAATGTTTAATATACTTCGTTATTTGTTTTTTTTGTCAACCATACTTTGCTACCATTACAGGACGTTGATAACGATCACTGGTTATTATGATATATATTTAATGCCCTTCATTATGTACAGTCACATAATAGTAGTTTATGCAACTGATGCAAAAAACCAACAAACAATAAATGACATCAATAATTGCGGCAATTCGATCCGCCGTGAAGACGAATGTTTTTTTTTAAATGATAGACCCTATTCTCAAGTCATTCGAGATCAAATGTCGTGCGGTTTATATTAAAAAAAACATACTGAATCCTATCTATGAATACTAGAATAGAGATCCTTAAACTCGTAACCTTACCAAAATCTATACTGTTATAACTTTACAGTACAGATTTTACGTATTACCACAGACAAGAAAGTTCCGTAAACCGGGGATACTTTGATTTACGGGGTGACTTTGATAACAACTACCATTCTACACAAACGTGGTTTTTTTTGAGGAGTTTAAAAACGCCTTAATATTATTTTTTCGCCACTGGCAACACTGATAGTTGCTCCATCATAAGTTAAAGTGGCGCGTTTGTAACTGTGTTATTTAGAATAGAAAAAATAGATAAATGGTAAGTGTACTTTTTGTCTATATTTTTGAGGTAAAATAACTTCACGGTGTACTGCCTTTTCGCCAAATAACGTTTCGTCAAATGATTCATTTGGTCAAATGCTTCATTTGGGCAAATGCTTTTTATTCCAAAACTGTAAGTATTTCAGGATTTATTTCAGAACCATCATGTAGAACCCTATAGGTTAGGTTAGGTTAGTTTTATAAAAATCCTGAAATACTTACAGTTTTGGATATAAAAGCGTTTTACCAATACATTTGACGAAATGAAACATTTGACGAAACATAATTCGGCGAAAAGGCAGAGAACCAATTGCATTCTTGCCACGGCCAAAAGTAATTAAGTCTGATGAAGACGTTAAAACTGTTAAATTTAATTATGACATTGACATTTTGGAAATGTGACTAAGTAATTAAGTTCCTAAAAATTTTTGATTATTTTCTAGTTTAATCGTTCTTTACATTTTGTGTCATTTTGAAAATGTGAAAAATTGTCTTCGATCTCAAATTGTGATTTCTTTAAGTTAGATTACCTATTATATTAATGAATAAGTCGTGTTAATTAACACAGAAATTAAAAGAAACAACTTAAAAAAAAGACTGACTACGTCAAAATATTAACAATATTGTCATTTGATATGTTTATGTTTGTTTGATATGTTTGTTTTGATATGTTTATTTGATATGGTTCGGTCATTTGGAAAGGATGGATGAAAGAAGATTGACGAAAGAGATATACACATCGATAGTGAGTGGACGGGTCGGAAGGGGCCGCCCTAGGCGTACTTTTTTGAGTCAAATCGGTGAAATACTGGAAAAGGGCCGAATCTTAAGTACCCGAAACCGACGTGCGTGCATGACTCGATGTATGAATGTGGAAGAAGCGAAAGAAATTTGTCAAGATCGTAGCAAGTGGAAAGAAGTGGTCTCTGCCTACCCCTTTGGGAAACAGGTGTGATTTAATGTATGTATGTATGTATTAAAATAAATGATTGAAAAATAATTGAGTATCGTATTATTGGTATTGTCAAAGTAACCCCAAAAAGAAAAAAATATATAACACAAAAAGTAATTGACCGATTTTGTTTTTTTTAATTTTTCCATGCTTTTTAGCGGGTTTACTTTAGATAGTCATTCAAAAATGTAGTGGTTTCAAAGTAACCCCTTTAACCCGTAATTCATAGTTTAACATTGATCGTATTTTTTTAATTTTTTGTATGGGAAACTAAACGTCTCAATTTTTTCCAATTTATCGAGTCGAAAAAACAAGAAAAACCGATTATTATACATTTTAATCATAGTATTTTGTCTTTAAGTTTTTATAAAAAATCGTGTTGAACTTTGAATTTGATCAAAGTATCCCCGGTTTACGGTTCTCATTGTAAAATTGGTTGTAATAATGCTGGTCACATCCTACGGGTTTTGAACGCATAATAGAGGACTGGATGGTATGTGTGTAGATAAACTACTATTATGCACTCCAAACTACAAAAACTTCTTTTTTACTTTCCTCGATCGAAATGAAAAGTAGAGTGTATAACTCGGTTGAACACCACTTCCTCGCTTACTTTCATCCCTCGGTTCATAATCTACTATAGCATATACCATTTACGACTATATATGCCATTGAGTTAACTATGAGTTTATGTTACATGTAAACACCATTTGCAGCCTACACTAATAGATAGTTGATACGGCATAGGAGCTTTATCTGTGCGATTAGCAAACAGGGTTGGCAGATTAAAAAAAAAACAATTCCAACCAAAGTTGATTTTTCCATTCACTGGACGTTATTATTAACGCTATTTTACTTTTGTCACAAACGGGTTTGGGTAAAAGTGTTGTCATTTGTAAAAGTCATACATTATCAAGGTGAGCGGCCATTAGTAAAAGTGGTAAATTATGATAGAATAATTCAAAATAAATATGTTTTGTCATGTAATGTAATACTCTTAAGTGCATCGGAGCCGAGATATTTAATATTCTTACAGATGAAGTTTAGCTGGAAGAGATCCCTTAAAGGGATAAGTTCGCCTTTGTACATTCTAACTCTGTATTGTATTAGATTTTCTGTTTCTTTTTTTTTGTGTACAATAAAGTGTTTACATACATACATACATGTAGTGATTAACACTTTCCCATCGTTTTTTGTCGGATAAGTTCGTATTTATCTATCTTTCTCAATTAGCTTCAGGACCCGTCAATAAGCCAACTGAGAAAGCAAGATAAATACGAAGCTATCCGACCAAAAACGATGGGAAAGGATTGTTCACATCTGTAACTGGACGTACTTTTAGTATCAAAAACTGAACTCTTAAATCTTAAATAACTCGGCTCCGATGTTATTAAACGCCATAAATTATATATATCAATGTGCATATCGAGGTCCTCTAAATAACTATGTAAAAACCATCCGCGGTCGGTGAAAAAAATAGACAATATTCTTCAAATTTACCCAATGCCCTTTGTATATTTTCACGTATATTAGTATGTTAAAACGCAAACAGGGTGCCTCTGAACTTGAGGCTTTAACTCCTCAAATGCTGCTTCTTTAGTACTATGACTTTGAAAATAACACAATTTCCAGTGAGTTACACGTGATTAAACTTTACCAGTCAATTCAGTGAATTGAAAACGTCAAGTGTTTCTTGGCACAGTCAACAGCATATACAGTGTGTAAATGGTATACGGGCGTTTATTAAAACTGGACATAGATTAAGACTCTACTAATCATTAACAGAAATAATTATTTTGATTACGCTAACGTATACACCGTTATTAATTTTTGAACATACTATCGACCCGCAATGTACATCGAAGTCCATCTGTCAGGTAAGTACGTAATGTTTATTTAATTGCATTTTTCGTTATACATTGCGTGTTAAATTATTTTGTATGGTTTTTTTTTTTTAATTTAATTTTAACAAAAGCTGCCTAAATGTGCTCAGTAGGGGTTATACTAACCACAGTTAAAAGGAACGCCCGTATACCATTTACACACTGTATAAGTGATCATTTCTGTACCTTGTCGCTTTCAATCGTTTCACAATTTTGTTTAACATTTCAAACACGGCGTTTAAGTGACAAGGTAAGTACATAAATGGTCACTTATTTATGCTGTTGACTGTAAAGGAGCGGTTACTTGTATTTTGTCTTGATGTAACGTGTTTAACGACAACGGACGTCGTGCATTGTAAATAGTATTTGTTTTGTATTAAACTATAAAAAAATAGTGTTTTTTTTTAAGTTGGTCTTCAAAAAAATCTGCATTTGACGAATCGATCGTTGCATTTACCCTATATAGTATGGTATAATATAGTATGTTTGTTCGTTCCATGAGTCACTAACAGTACTGGCTGAAAATCAGCGCTGTAGGTGTCTGACACCTCAGCATAATGCTAAGCCAGTGGCTGACACTCCATGCAGTTCCTGTCACATTGTTTGTTTTCTTCTATTTATGAATATGTGTTCGTCGTATGTCTAGTGAATGTGTTTCTTTCTTTATCGAACCTTTATACTTGTATATGGGTGTCGAGTGCTAAGTAGGGACCGTTTCACAACTGTAGGTACTACTCAAAGTTGTGTACTTTTTATTTTATAATTATTTAATTTTGACTCATATTCCCTAAAGAATAAATACTTTCCTATCTAACTATTCCATCAGATAAGAGGTTAAGTAAGTAAAGGGACGATTTAAAAAAAAAACTTTTTTTATGGTATAGAGAAGACAAACGAGCACAAAGGCCACCTGATGGTAAGTGGAAACTGTGACCCATAGACATTCGCATTCACAAGACTGCAATGCAATCCTGAGACTGCAAATGCGTTGCCAACCCTGAGGACTAAGATGGAATGCCTCTATGCTAGTCATTTCACCGGGTCTCTTATCCCCAAACCTGAACACAACAATGCGAACACTGCTGTTTGGCGGTAGGTTAATGGATAAGATGGTGGTAGCGATCCGGACGGACATTGCACAAGGTCGTACCACCCGTATTTCTAAATTGCACCGTTAAAAACGGGTTTTATAAGTGAAACAAGTTATATAATGTATCTGTATGTCCATCTATAGCATCGTAGCTCGCAATAATCATCCGGTCTAGACTTCAAACTCAAATCACTAGAGGTATATATTTGACGACGCGATAGCCTAGTTGGTAGTGACCCTGCCTACGAAGCTAGAGGTCCTGGGTTAAAATCCCGGTAAGGGCAGATATTTGTGTGATGAGCGCAAATATTTGTTCCTGAGTCATGGATGTTTTCTATGTATTTAAGTATATATTTCTCTATATAAATATTTATATCGTTGTCTAGTACCCATAGTACAAGCCTAGAGCTTAGTTTGGCACTAGGTCAATCGGTGTGACATTGTCCCCTGATATTTATTTATTTATTTATATCCTCTTGTGGTAACCCTAGACCAAGGTTTGCATATTATACTACCAAATTGAGAGGCGAGCTGCCTAGCATTTAGGACACCGATTGCATCCGACCAAATTACTCGTAGTTGACGTAGACAGTCGATACCTCTATCGAATAGTACTTACAACACGACATCTGTGTTTGCCAGGTTAGAATAGTGCCACTCCATGTCTTTCCGTGTATTTCTTAAAAGGTTGTATAGGTTGTTTCATACTATGTACATGAGTTTTTTTTTCAGGAATGGCAGGGACTAGTAAAATGTGGATCACCAAAGCGCAATACGAAGATTTTGGAGAGAAAATAGTCAGGAATAAGTTTATGTAACTTTGTAGTCATTTTGTGTAGGTAAATTGAGTTTTTATTTATTAATGTTGTCAAATATACAGTGCCTCGTGGTTGCCGGGTTAGAACAGTGCTACTCCATGTCTTCCCGTGGATGTCGTAAGAGGCGACTAAGGGAATAAAGGCGTGTAGTACTGTTAGGCGATAGGTTTGCAACCTGTCACTAATACGCTGGTAAACATCTTAGCCTAATTGTGTAAAATGTGGTTATAGAGTTATTTTAACAAGTTTTTAGGGTTGTTGGTGATTCTGTAGCTCTGCCTACTCCACTCTGGGAATGAAAGTGTCAGTTTATGTATGTGTGTATGTGTAGACTACAACATTGATAATTCAATAATGATGAAAGTTAAAAAAAACATGATATTATGGCGACCCCTTCTTTCTCCGAGACCTTTAAACGAGTAATTCTTGTATATATACTATCTGAATCTCAGAAACTGCTCAAACGATTTTCATATTCTAGTACGCAGAGGGTTTCGAGGGCGATAAATTGATCTAGCTAGGTTTCATTTTGTGAAAAGTATCTGAGAAAATTTTTTTTTTTGAGACAAGCTTTTGTTGCCGACTGTATTTTTTTGCACAATCGTCATCTACTCGTCGAGACGGTTCTAACAAGCCCTAACACGACGGGTTCATCATGTGTAATTAAGGAGTTCCTATGGCCACCCTGAGTCTCCATCATCAGACCAGCTCGACGGTACTATATTATTGTATTGTCATCAGAACTAAAGGCGTATGCAAATTTTCAGCTTCATCGGAAACCGGGAAATGGGTCAAATTTTACTTGCAAGATTACGGTTTGTTTGTCGTATTTTTTATCCTTTTTATTTTCTTGTAGAAAAATTCCGATCGCCTTCTTTCCCTATAAACATAATTTTCTGATGTTTATTTTATTGTATAAATTTTTCCGAACGCATTATTTTCTTATTGACATATTATTTTCTGATATTTCTCTTTTCTTGTATAAAAATTTCCGACGCTTTCTTTTTCTATAAGTAGACATTTTTACTGTTATATGTATTTGTCTTGTGAGATCATTTTCACAGAAGAAATTTTTGTCATAGTAGCGATTTTTCCTAATAGTAATTTAATTACATCGTAATAGGTAGGTTAGGTAAGGTTCGTTTTTATACCAAAAATACCAAGTAGGAGCTCACCAAGCGAAACTGTCATATAACATTTTTGGAATGGGACAAAAGGCGTTCGGATTATATTATACACAAATAATAACCCCCCGTGTGGTAGCCGGATTAGAATAGTGCCACTCCAAGTCTTCCCGTGGATGTCGTAAAAGCCGACTAAGGTAATAAAGGCGTGTAGTACTGTTAGGCGATGGGCTTGCAAACCTGTCACTAATACGCTGGTAAACATCTTCGCCTAAGTGTACAAAATGTGGTTACAGAATTATCAAAAAGTTTTTATAGTTGTTGGAAATTCTGTAGCTCTGCCTACCCCACTCTGGGAATAAAGGCGTGAGTTTATGTATGTATGTATGTAAATAATAAACATATCAGAAAATATGTCTTTAGGGAAAGACGGCGTTCGGAAATTTGTCTATAGAGAAAGAAGGAGATCTGATTTATTTAAACAAGAAAATAAAAATATCAGAAAATACATGTAACAAATCAAGGAAAACCATCCTGATTATACAAACTTACATTTTACACGAGCGCGGCGAAGCCCAAAAGGAAGGTTATGGGTTTGACCTGAGTGTCATTATATACAGTGTGTTACCGGCATGCGGGCATTTATTAAAACTGCCGATAATATACTGCTTTTGCAATTGTTTGCAAGTATTATCAATTAAAAAATAATTAAAATAACTTCACAATATTTTTTCTTAGATACTGTCCATTTTTAATGTACTTAGTGCATGTGTTGCGTGTTCATCGTTATCATCAGTATCGCTGTTGCTTGGTACAAGGCACGTCGTGGTACGGGGGCAGATCATAAATAATCAAAGTATCCGTCGACTGTCATTTGCACTTGTCAATTTGCTGTGCTTTACAAATGTGTTTATTAATTAAATTAATGTCATATAGTTACGTTAGAGATATACGTTATTTTAACCTACTTTAAAAAAAGCCCGGGTGCTGGTAACACACTGTATACATACATATGTACGGTCACGAGCATTAAGACTGCACCGAGCAAACGTCGAGCGTCCAGTGGCGCCCTCATTACTATTATTGTGTTTTCTAATTAACATTTCTAAACTTTTCTAAAAAACACAATAAAACGAGGGCGCCACTGTACATCCGGCGTACGCTCGGCGCAGTCTTAAATACCTATATAAAAAACATCCATAATAGAGAGTAATTGAGATGAGGTGACCGAGATGTTGTACGAGACGACATCCCAATTAAGCTTTGAATAATATACAGACCTGAGTGTTTGTGTACACTAACCGGCTGAGATAACAGATGGCGTGCGCGTGGCTTCAGACGGTGCTATCTAACCTTTGCACTCCGAGAGAATTAACTCGCTAAGAACCGATCACAATGCTGTAACTACAATGTAGTAGTCGAACCATTCTATACTCTATTGGTAACTACATTAAATTTAAAATTTAGCCGCTTTCTTTGGGATGACGGCAGAATGTTACCCTACTAATCATAAACTGCAATTTACCTAATCTAGCTAACAAACATTTCTAAAACAATTTAATATCAAAATAGTGGTTTATGTGACTGGTGCATAATGAGAGGTATTAAAGCACAAGTGTATTAATGCCTCTTTAAAACACTAGTGTTTTAATGCCTCTGTAAATCGACGTCAAAGTCGTCGGTTTGATTAAGAATGAACTCCCACAATATTGATACGATCCGACCACAGTACGCAATAAGGAATGAGTCCTCAAAGAAGGGTCAGATTTACTGTGCGTACACCAAATTTGTTTGTACACATGCGTGCAAAGAAAATGGCAATTTTAGGCATATCGTTTTCGACCTTTTTATCGAGTTGTCAACGTTTTGAAAGATCTTATTTACTTGGCAAGAATAGCGGACGAGTTAAAAACAACCATAACAGGTCCAAGACTATATGGTTTTTACCGCTACAATTGATGTATACATATCTAATACCTTTAAACGAGCAATTCTTGAATATAATTATATACTAGCGACCCGCCCTCGCTTCGCCTATAGCCTTCCTCGATAAATAGCATATCTAACACTGAAATAATTTTTCAAATTGGACCAGTAGTTCCTGAGATTAACGCGTTCAAGTAAACAAACAAACAAACTTTTCAGCATAGTATATATATTATGTAACCTGAATCACGGAAATGGCTCCAACTCGGTATGCAGGAGGTAGCGGGGGAGGTAAATAGATCTATTTAGGATTATTTTTTATAAAACTTACCAAAAAAAAACGAGCAATGCTCAGGCATCCAGTTGCTACTATTGTAACGAATATTACAAAGAGGTAAGTTTGTATATTTGTTTGTTTATTTGAGGTTATCTCTGGAAATACTGAACCCGACATGAAAACCTACATTATTCCTGAGATATTTCAATTCTGAAGGCGTTGCTATAAACATAATGTAATTGAATAAATTAAATAAAATATACAATATATCAAGGACTTTAAATGTTGATCCACCATAAAACCTTATCATAATGACGGCGTCAAGTGACGAGGTAGAAATTACATAGGAATGAATCGTGGGTATTTTATTAAAGTCCGTGACCGTACTTTGGAACTCTTTTCCCTCCGTTCTTTTTATTCTCATTAAGTATTAGTTTAATTAAAATTAAAGTTGATGTGTATTTTATTTTAATTTGACGACTTAGACGCGTTTCAAAGCTAATGGTGGGAGCATGCACTCAATCGGGACGAATGGCGGAAAAGAGGGGAGACCCCATATGCGACATATAATAATGTAATTTCCAATACGAAATAAATGACTACTACTACTACTACTACATAGGCCAATAATTAAAAAAAAAGGTTACATTTTGCACATTTCTATATTAATAACGTTGAAATGTTACCTATAAACTGTTTGACGAATTTACACGTGCCGATTACCAATTAATCTAGGCAATATAAACTATACAATGATCTTGTTTTTAATTATTTGAAAATAACCTTAACCCTTCTTTTTACGTCAGGGGTTAAATAGAAGTGATATTTGAGCATTATTTTTTCACCTTTTTCATTGTCCGCAAGCGTAAGCAGGATACAATTATTGGAGGCAGAATTCTCATTAAAACCCCTATTCCCAGTTATATACTCGTCTTAGATGTTGGAATTGCTTTTTGATTATTTCTTCAGAGAAGGAATTTAATATCAGTAGGTACTTATTATTTTTCTCACATAGAATGTTGTCTTTAACGCAATGCTGTTTTATTTATTTATTTATTTAAATATTTTATAGGACAAAATTAAAATAGCGTACAAAAGGCAAACTAGACTGCAAGCAATATTATAAAATTAATTTAAATCTACTTTATGTAATGAAATTTATTGGCAGAATTTTGACGTGTAAAAGTGCTTACTGAATAAACATCTTTTATCTTTTTTTAAACAAAAGAAAACTCCAAAAACCAAATTTCAAGCTAGTCTCCATTTTATTTTTTATTTTATTACTTTCTTCCATCTTTAGATTCGATATTGATGTTATACTATTATTCTGTAATTTGTATTTTCATGCAATGGAGATAAAATTAAGATATATAAATAAAATAATATTTCATTAATCTCTTCTCTCTTCCATAAATAGCTAACTAATTAGAACATCCATTCTGGGGCGGTACTTAGGTTCGCCGGGTCGGCTAGAAGAAAACTAAATGAAAAGAAACGAACAATAACTTCAGTACGCGGGAGTCTTGACAAAAGGAACAGTAGTGATTCTCTCAAACACGCCGGTCGGACGGACGAACGAGTGAATGTCCAAGCGGTGAGTTTAAATAGTCCCGTCAGTGCGAACAAAACATATTTTACCGCGTGCATTTCCAGTTTAGCAGCATGGTTTCTGCCGATGGATCGAACGTATAACGCTTAATTGAAAATACACGCGCTAAAATGTGTTTTGTTCGCTCTGACGGGACTACTTAAACTCGCCGCTGCGATTTCGCTCGTTCGTCCGACCGTCCGTTGTTTTTGAGAGAATAACACCCATGTAATTAGCATACCTACACCGGATTGACGGGGGCAAAAATATACCAGTGCTAGTGATTCATCAAATATCGACTAAGTTTATCGATATTTTTTTTCGCAACATATGGATCTTACATTTCTTGCAAAAGTAAGTTGTTCCTTTATTCTCTATATCTGAATGATCAGCTTTCCATCAAGATAAACGATGTTTTTTCTTTCGAGGCATTTTTAACCGACTTAAAAAAAAGTTCACGATTCGTCGGAATGCTAAAGAATATATTGTTGTACTAAATGAATTTGTAAATAAAATAATATTTCATTAATCTCTTCTCTCTTCCATAAATAGCTAACAAATTTCAATGGTTGTCAAAAGTGACTCGATTTATAGTTGCGATAAATATAAATAAAAAGAGGTTTGCACATAATTAAATAGTATTCAAACTTGATGATTAAAAAATGTTTTTATCGATATCGATAAACTTTGTCGACATTTAATGGCTCACTAGCATTGGTACATTTTGCCCCCGTCAATCCGGTGTTTGGTAATTAGAGTGCACGCAAGCTCGAGCCCTAACCTCGGCACTCGTACCTCGTTCGAGTTGCTGGGTTCTCTAAAGATCCGTTAGATCAATATCAGTCAGGAATTTCAAAACTAGTATGAAGTTACTAAAATGGGCCTAAGAAGGTACATAAATCGCTGCTTAAATACAAAAGCGCCACAAATCAAAAACAAATATACCTAGTTTGATTTAAAACTTAAACTAAATAGCGTTCCGATTTTAAATGCAACACAAACATTGGTTTGTGTCGCTTTTGTATTTAAGCAACGAAGTAACTATAGTCGCCTGTTACAAAACGAATAAAGTCTACTTAGCCGTTAAACGTCCTTTTATACACCGGTTAAGATCTCTCAAGATCCAGCTATTGTCGATGGAGTATTCGCGAACCGCTCCACTTTCTTTCAGCTGTTTGAATTTATGATACTATCGGCCTTATAAGTCTGTCATTATAACAAAGAAGGACGGTAACTGCATAGTGATAGTAAAAAGTTCTTTGGTAGGACGGTGGTAAGTCTGTCATAGTACCAAAGAACGTGGCCTCTGTTCCTATTCATTTCGTCACTCACATAAACAAATTTATTTACCATTATTAAATACTCCATATTCGCGTTCTTTTTAAATAGAAGCTCATGTATGCAGAGAAGCATCATGCACGCATGTACACAGCAAGCTACATATGGTTAAAAAATATTTTGTGGGTATGATAGAAGCATTCATGAGGAATCTTTTGATGCAAGTTAACACAAAACGCTGTAACTCGAGTTGCAGCGTGCTGCCGTTGAACGGCAGGGCAGTACTGTGACTTTGTACACATAGGTACGTAGAATTTAGGTTTCTGCTACTATGTATTTTGTCCCACAGGGACCGTTTATTTTTCCAGGAGCAAGTAACCTACGTTACTCTGGGATAATGTTGCATTCTAATTAGAATGATGAAAGAACTTTTGAAATATTGACTTCCTTATCTATGAAATTGCCGTTTTTTAATAGTAGATTGTATAACTAGGGTCAAAAATAAGCCATAGTACCCCGAGATGGTTATTTTCCCGAGCAAAGCGAGGGAAAATTGTGCGAGGGGTACCTAATATGGCTTTTAGACCCGAGTTATACACTCTACTTTTCACTTCGATTGTGAGAAAATAAAAGAATAAAAGTAAAAAAAATATATTTCACGAGATTTCACTGGCAAATTATTTTCAATCAGTTTTTTGGCCCTTTTCTCCATTATTGTATTCGGCGTAAGTTGCAATTCATTTTCATTTGACGACATCTTAAAATTAACAATGATTATCCACCCACAATGTATTCCGCGGCAAAATATTGTTTAATTTGGCGGCGTGTTTTTTTTAAACTACTTTGACACAGATACAAAATATAGACTAAACGGCGCTGACCGAGTGAGTATTTAGCGCTTTAAAGCGTAGCTCAAACGATTTATGATATTTTAGCAATTGTAAAATAGGTACTAAAAAACACCTAATGTTTTGAGAAATGAATTCTGTTACCTGATTGGTCGATTTTAATATAGCTTTATTATGGTTGGTTGATATAAAATACATTTTTTTTTTAAAGATTTTAATTAGTTAACGAGTGTACGTACCAAAAAGAACCTAACGTTCCGACTGACAGTCGATGTGTATTGTGATTGGTGGATTTAATTTGGTGAAGATTTTTGATTGGTCAAATTAAGATGTTTTGTAAATGTAAATCATTCTATTTTCAATTTCATATTTTCCCTAGTGAAAATATATATATTATATTTTCCCTCGGTTGTACATGTATCACTTGAGTCTCGCTTGATAAGTCTAATTTGACAAACTTTTTGAGCATGAGAAGTGAAAAGTGTTTTATTTCGTACGGATATTCATCTTAATTTTAACTTCCAAAATATTTTTAAATTTCATTAATACACTATGTTACAAAGGTCTTAGGTACAAATAATATGGTTACATTTCTGACTTAATGTTTTAAATTAAAGTGTGAACTCAACTCTTTTCATGTGCTGCGAGTTCAAGTGTTTCAATTACGTAGAGTTTTATGATGCGAACTATTTTTAAGTAAGTACTTAATTAAGATAATGTATACTGTAGCTTAGAAGTATCCAATATTTTTGTTTGCATTTGACGTTACTAAATAATCCGCCTAATTAAATAAATGTATGAAAACCACCGCTTTCATAAATTTCTCCATATAAACGCCAATTTCATAGGTAAGGACCTAATACATTAAGCAGTTTTTGAGTTTATTCGTTACAAACTGACAAAATTACAAATATTTCCTGTGTATAATATTAATACCTAGATCTCGTGCCCACCGCGTTTGCGTTCTTTTTAGGGTTCCGTAGCCGAATGGCAAAAAACGGAACCCTTATGGATTCGTCATGTCTGTCCGTCCGTCCGTCCGTCCGTCTGTCCGTCCGTAAGTCACAGCCACTTTTTTCCGTAACTATAAGAGCTATACTGTGGAAACTTTGTAAGTAGATGTATTCGGTGAACCGCTTTAAGATTTTCATACAAAAATAGAAAAAAAGCAATAAATTTTTGGGGTTCCCCATACTTAGAACTGAAACTCAAATTTTTTTTTTTGATCTAACCCATACGTGTGGGGTATCTATGGATAGCTCTTCAAAAATGATATTGAGGTTTCTAATATATTTTTTTTCTAATCTGAATAATTTGCGCGAGAGACGCTTCCAAAGTGGAAAAATGTGTGTCCCCCCCCCGTAACTTCTAAAATAAGGGAATGATAAATGTAAAAATAATATCTGATGTACATTACCATGCAAACTTCCACCGAAAATTGGTTTGAACGAGATCTAATAATTAGTTTTTTTTTAATACGTTATAAATCGTAAACCGCATTTTACCTTTCATTCAATCCACTCCAATATAATAAAGAATAAAGAAATACATTTATTTAGATGTATAGTGGTACGGAACCCTACATGCGCGAGTCCGACTTGCACTTGGCCGCTTTTTTGGGGTAATATTATAGCCCACGACACTTACAAATAACGTGGCTTTCTATTGGTAAAAGAATTTTCAAAATCGGTTCTGTACATCCAGATATTACCCCTTATAACGTCACAAACTTTACCTGTTTATAATATTATATAGTATAGGTAAGTATGTATAATCTATAAAAGGCAAACCAGACTCACTGATTTATATATTAACGCACAGCCAAAACGGCTTAAACTAGAAACTTGAAATTTGGTACTCGGGTTCCTTTCATGATGTAAGTGAGTACTAAGAAAGTATTTTCCGAGAGTCGACCCCCACGGGAAGAAATAGGGGGAGACACGGGTAACTAATTCTACATGTACGAAGTCGCGGGCGTCCTCTAGTAATATTATATACTGCGTATAATAGAATATATATAGATATACATACATACCTACATTAAATCACGCCTGATTCCCAGAGGGGTAGGCAGAGACCACTTCTTTCCATTTGCTACGATCTTGACAAAATTTCACTTCTTCCACATTCATACATCGAGTCATGCACGCACGTCGGTTTCGGGTACTTAAGATTCGGCCGTTTTCCAGTATTTCTCCGATTTGACACGAAAAAGTACGCCTAGGGCAGCCCCTTCCGTCCACTCACTTTCGATCTGTATATCTCTTTGGTCAATCTATATACACCGTGGGCCCGAATAACCCGAGGGATTTTAACCATCGATTTTAGAGCCCAATTGGAGTATATAAAGTAGTATAACATGTAGTCCAATAACGCACGATTCCCGAGATTTTTATTATTTAAAAATCAATTCCATAGTTAATTTAATTTGAACTCTGTCACCTTAACCTAAAGCATTATTTACTAAGAAATCGATTAATTAATTTATGTTGTATGTTGATGATAGTGCTACTTACAACATGAATCTTTCTTAGTAAATAATGCTTTAAGCTAAGGTGACAAGAGTTCAAATTAAATTAACTATGGAATTGAAATTAAATAATAAAAATCTCGGGAATCGTGCGTTTTGGACTACATGTTATACTACTTTATATACTCCAATTGGGCTCTAAAATCGATGGTTAAAATCCCTCGGGTTATTCGGGCCCACGGTGTATATAGACAGTGTAGATATATATTAAAAGGTTAGTCATGAATGCCGTCTCGTCTCTTAATGATTATCTTTGAATAGGCAAGTCCTAATAATGTAAGAAAGTAATAAAATGTAAGATAACCACCCGACCTTGTGAGTAAGGGACGCCTCGGAAACCATTCCGTTTCACCGAACATTCTGCCTATTCGGCGTAAACCGAAAGTAGTAAAATTTTACTGTGTACTTAGGGCTGGCCTTAAGGTATGTTAGGGCAAGAATATTGTTGCATTTTTACGTGAGGTAAGGTCGGGCCAGTCTACGGGGTAAGTTCGTCAAACCAACAATATTTCCATATTTCTATATTTTATTTTAATATTTATTTTTCTGTATCTATTTATGTAGGTATTTGAAAGTTGTTTCATTTTAATATTATTTATATAAGTTTTTTTGGTTACTTAATGTGTTATATTCTTCTTCTTGTACACTTGATTACCTCGTTGCTCAACCTTTCACTCTTCTTAATCTCGCAAGGGTTAGCTGGAAGACGAACTTATCCCTTAAAGGGATAAGTTCGCCTTTGTACATATTTTAATTTTAATTGTATTGTTCTGGTTCTTTTTTCTTTTGTACAATTAAAAGTTTACATACATACATACATTTCCTAAAAATATATTCGAGTTGTCGCTTTGACCCCACCTGAGGCAAGTGCATCTACGGGGTAAGTCCGTCAAACCAACAATATCTCCTAAAAAATATAGTGTGTTGCACTTACGACACTTTTTTTGTTAGTAAAATAACATTATATTCTGAAAATAAAACCAACGTTTTATCTGTCATGGCTCAAGAAAAACAAATCTTTAAAGTTAAGATACGGAATAACGGAGAGCGTAGGCATATAAATTGACGACGCATTGACCTATAACCTAACCTATTCTTGGGTTTGAGGTTATAATTTGTACTGGAATGACAGGTGTCAGGATTGACTTTATAACGGCCGGGCACTATAGTTGGTAGTAACCCTGCCTACGAATCTAGCGGTCATGGGTTGAAATAAGGATAAGGGGAGATATGACCGTGAATATTTGTTCCTGAGTCATGGATGTTTTCTATGTACTTAAGTATATAGTTCTGTAAATCTTAACACTTTTTCAAATTTAAATAAAGAATGCACTGAACGCAAGTTCAATAATCTGTTACGATGGACATTACATACGGGTCTTATAATGGGCACTGAACAACGAGGTAAACATTACACATGGGATGATACTATTAGGGTTAACCGACTTTGAAAAAGGTGAGATGTTATAATTTTTATGCAATGATAAAATTAAAAATATTCGACACATACTAGCAAAAGTGGTAAAACACTTAACTCAACTAGCCTAGCAACTGGTTGAAAGAGATGGTTTTAGTAAGTTTACATTCTGTATTTATACCGTTGTCTAGTACCCATAGTACAAGCCTAGAGCTTAGTTTGGGACTAGGTCGATTGATGTGACATTGTCCCCTTTTTTTTAATATTATTAACAAAGTCCCGTGGTAGGCTCCGTTCGATACGCAACCCTAAAAACCTGCCCCCAAAAATATAGACGCGTATAACTTATCAAACCTCTTTTTTTGTCGGTGATAATAATATAATGTAATATTACAAAGAAACTAATAGAAAATGGCCGCTGAGTCCCTCCCTATCTTAAGTCACAGACAATCACCTTAATCTTACAAGCTGACTGGAATAAAATTGTTCCCTGAATTAGCCTCTCCCTCAAGCCCCAGGCAGAGGTCGGCTTAGCGTAGAACTTATTCAAACGATTGAAAAGATAAAAAGCACCAGTATAATTGCGATCGTGTTTCCAGAGCGGATAACTTTTATGAGCTATTCATTAAAAAACAGGGCAAGAGTATGTCGGACCATGCTCAGTGTGGGGACAAATACAAAAAACTATTTGAAAAATCCACACGTATGAAATTTTCTATTTAAAGTTATTTGGTGCTGTCTTTGATGAGTTTTAGTAGGTATAAACACTTTAGTCGCCTGTATCTCAGGAAATAATTAAGTCTCCTTTGTCGTGATAGTTATCCTTTTAAATTCGTTATTATGTGCTTTAATTTAAGAAAAAACACAGTATTTTAGTATTTGTAGTTTTGGCTGTACTGGTAGTTGGGGCTGACTTTAACATGAAATCGACAAATTTATTTCGCTTCTTCCACATTCATACATCGAGTCATGCACGCACGTCGATTTCGGGTACTTAAGATTCGGCCCTTTCCCAGTATATCTCCGATTTGACTCGAAAAAGTACGCCTAGAGCGGCCCCTTCCGACCCGTCTACTCACGTTAAATAGTAAAATAACACAAAAAACATTCCTTAAAGTTTAGAAAATACTTAATATAAAATTGACAATGTATGGTACCTAGTGTTTTTTATTAAAACTCATGCGTTAGCCCAGTTAAATCATTAGTAAATAGTAAAGGTACTATCAGCTTAGTGAAACCCTGAACCACCATAGAACAGTGTCAGAGTGACGTTATAATTCAAGTTGCAAGAAGTGTCCAACAAATGGTTTTATAATGTAACTATGGCTGGCTGTCATTCTGAAAACATCTGTCCAATTTTTTTTTTTTGTAAATTAGATTTTGGTTCTCAAATCCGGGGCAGTTTCGTGGAATAGCTTATAACATTGATGAAGAACTTGCATTGAATAAAATAACAGTGAAAAGATGGTTCCAAATGAGTTAGCGGTCAAGATCACACCAAGCCTTTGAAGTGGATGCCCGCCATCTTCAAGGGGCACGACTATGACTGGAAGACTTCGACGACAGGACAGGATTCACCCTACAACGTTGCTTATACTTGACATTGGCAAAATTACGTTATTATTCAGACGCCATTAAATAAATAACTATGACACCGTTCTGGGGTTCCAATTGGCTGAGTACAGAAGGCGCTATATACTATTAAAAACTATATAGTATATTTATTCCAAAGTTCAGCCTGATTGCCCCTGTCCCTGAGAAAAATAGACGGACAAACGAACAACAAAGTCACTTTACAAGGGTCCTGTTTTCAGTGTTTGGTACGAATTCCCCTAAAATCAGTGCTTAGGTCAAACGTGACTACTCTCTGTTTCTCCTAAGTAATATCGTTTAACGCATATTTACTCACACGAAACTGGGGTTACAAAAGCAACCTCCAGAGATGCAGGCCGATGAACTTGAAATTTCATCTGCTAAATTAAAAGTTCACAAAACCCTCAAATCTTCACCTGAGCTACCACATCTTGATTTTTCCACTTGTCGCGCAGTGCGTCTCTATCGTTGTAGACTAGTGAGAAAGAGATATTCAACAAACAAGACAAGTGGGCAAATTGTGAAAGCCGTTCTGCGAGCGTAACCGGGGGCGTTGAGGGCGACTTTATTTGCTCTCCAACGGTGCTATAAAATCTATCCATAGAGTATCGTGGTGGAGGCGCTGGGATTAAACCGCTACGTTTTCTAACTTTTGACGGTTCAGAAGTGATTTTATTAGTTTAGTTATTAGTTTAATGGCTAGTTATATCTAGAGATTAATTGTTTTGTGGAACTTTGTGTATGTTAATCGATAAGAGCTACGTAAAAAGTAATTTGAATGACTATGATTATTATCTTATACTTTTTTTATATTATATGCCTTAATCCCTTAGTCGCCTCTTACTACTCCCACGGGAAGACATGGAGTGGCACTATTCTAATATGGCAACCACACGGCACTTTCATCAATACATATAGATAGTTCTTGTGGACCGACGCAGAGCGAATGATTCCATTTTTATTAAACTTCGCATATCTGATTGTGTGTCCATTTTTTTTCTTCACATGTTGCAAATCAATTTGGTACTCGTTCCCGCTGTTGGAATAAACCCAATGACAACTCATACGGTGTATTTTGACGATATGATCGAAATGTGTCAACAAGATTTCCACTGTACTTAGCATGTATCTAGAGAGTTCAAACGTCGAGATTCACAGAAAACCAGAGTAGCGACACCAAGTGCTTAGTGGGACCCTTATTGGTGTCAAATTTCACCAATAGGAAGTGTAGTACTGTTAGGCGATGGGCTTGCAACCTGTCACTAATACACTGGTAAATATCTTAGAATAATTGTGCAAAATGTGGTTACAGAATTATTAGCAAGTTTTTAGAGTTGTTAGTATTCTGGGAACAAAGGCGTGAGCTTACGTATGTGTTCTTAATTCTCTTTTTCTTTCAGATCGGTCTCGACAAGCAACCGAGGACAGCGAAAAGTATAATCGGCCAAAAACATTTAATAGGGTAACGGCACCAATGACGGATTGTTTTAGCTGACAGGCACCAGTAATGGACACTTCAATCTTAATTCAAATTTCATACAGACCTAAATTGTTTGTTGCAAAACAAATGAATAGTTAACCCTTATCTTCTGTAAAATAAGAATCCAGTATCGATCATTGGTCCTTGTCCATTACTGGTTCCGTTACCCTAATAGTAGAGTAAAGTCACCAGAGGTCAGCCAGAGACCTGTACTCAGCCTCTGCCTATACTTTGCATGAGTGGGAAGAGTACGAAACATATATATCCCACTCTTCGCTCTCATATAAGGTCGACTACTGGTCTCTGGCTGACCTCTGGTGCCTTTACCCTATATTACTTATTATTGTTATTTTACTTACCAGCCACGTCGGAAATAGTAGCATTGGGTGAGCATTTAACGAAGTCCGGGAAGAAGTTCACCATGATGATACCGCCATTTTCTTTCTGTTAAAAAAAACAAAAATTATAACTATTGAAACGGATGAAAAAAAAGTTTCTTACATGGGGACCACTTTGTTTTTACATAATCTAGAAATATAATTAATGTAGATCCCTTGTCGCTGAGTAGAAATATGTTAGGTCCTTACCTATGAATTTGCGTTTTATATGGAGAATTTTATAGAAACTGTGGTTTTCATGGGTATCCCTTGTTTTGTCGACAAACTTTTCGTCGAACTTCATTTCATCGAAAACGTTCAAGTAAAATTTAGTTCACGAATTATTGTTCGGTGTAATTTTATTTCATGAGCAAATAATTCCAATTATTATTATTTCATAGAATAACTGCTCAGGAAATATTCATTTTTTATGATTTTTAAATGGCAGAACAACAAAACAACGAATTTCATTTATTCGAGGTTTTATTACATTTGTTTCATAGCGCCACAACTACGCGGAACGCCTAGGTCTCAACTTATCTATAGGTAAGGTCAGGTTAGAATTGTGTCAAGGCGCGAAGCGATTTCGTCTCACGGTGTATTGAAATGATATTACGTGAAGTAATTTTTATGTGTTTTTAAAACATTGAAATAATAAATTAAAACGTTACAGTACTTACTGAATAAACATCTTATATATTTATTTTTTTTATTAACCACTCCATTGCAACGCAGTTCAAATTCAATTACCTTAATTATGTATATTCTATTGCACACTGGGCCTGACGAGGTCAACAATATATTTAATCAACATCAAACGGTGTGAACAAAAAAATGCTCTAGCTTATTATTGCTTCTGTGCCACACGAGTGTAGCAACGTCGGTACAATATGCCGGGAAAATCTAGTGGTGTTATTCTTTAGCTATTGTCCTGCTCGGCGTGCGGTGCAGGCGACAACACCTAGAGAGAAAAGCGATTCAGTTTCCATTGATTTCCAGTTCCGTGATCTGACACTGGCGAGTGAGCGAGTGGACGTATAAGGCTGCCAAATCGAGAAAACACGCGCTTTGACCGGACCACTTAATCTCGCCGCTTGGACATCACTCGTTCATTGGTTCACCTTTGCTTCTTGAGAGAATCACACCTTTGCTCATCCTGGGTAGTGATTCTGTAAACAACGCCCGTCGAGCGGACTGTCGAGTGATATCCAAGCGGCGAGATTAAGTAGTTCCGTCAGTGCGAACAAAACACATTGTAGCGCGTGCATTTACAATTTAGCAGCACGATGGGTCGAACGTATAAGGCTGCTTAATTGAAAATGCACGCGCTACAATGTGTTTTGTTCGCACTGACGGGACTACTTAATCTCGCCGATTCGATATCACTCGACAGTCCGCACGACCGGCGGTGTTTACAGAATCACTACCCTGGATGAGCTGGGGTGTGATTCTCTCAAGAAGCAAAGGTGAACCAATGAACGAGTGATGTCCAAGCGGCGAGATTAAGTGGTCCGGTCAAAGCGCGTGTTTTCTCGATTTGGCAGCCTTATACGTCCACTCGCTCACTCGCCAGTGTCAGATCACGGAACTGGAAATCAATGGAAAATATGACAAATATTTTTAATAAGACAGAACGCGAGTTTGCATGCCCACTAAAACGCATATACAAGCGAAACTGCAGATAAAATTTATGATTTAAAATTAAAATCGCTAGTCAAATTTATTTATAACCCGATAAAACCAATGTCCCACTTTCCTTGATTTCAGACCACTGTGCGACGCAGTTGTCGCTGAGTAGCGGTTCCGATTGCATTGATTGCGAGCTCTGCGTGTCGTGTGAAGTCACTTTTAATGAGGCAAAGTATGACAGGTGCCAATGTAGGGTGCTGGCACCTTGGACACTTTTATCTAACAGGCGCCAGTAATGGACACTTAAATGTTAATTCAAACTTCATACGGTCCTAAATTGATTGTTGGAATACAAATTTATGACCCTTATATTTATATTTTTTTCGTTACATATCTTCTAAATATACAAAAGGAGGCACTGACTGACTGACTGACTGACATAACAACGCACAGCCTAAACGGCTAAACGTACGCACTTGAAATATGGAAGGGACGTAGCTTAGGTACCGTAGAGGTGCACTAAGAAAGGAATTCCCGAAATTCCTACGGGAACGGGAATTAACGGGAAAATTATTAACTCAAAAAAAATTTTTTGCCCAACGAAGTGGACACGGGAACAGCTAGTATAGTATAAAAAAGTCGCTTCCGCTGTCTATTCGCTTAGATCTTTTAAACTACTCAACGGATTAAAATTGCTGTGCCCTTGCAGGGTGTCACATGAATACCTATTTTGTTTTCCACCTTATATTTCTAATGTGATATGCAACAAAGATTTCGACTTTGATTTTGAATTTGGATTTTAATGCAGTTTTCAGCAATACATAGAGTGATTCACGATGAAGGTTTATATGTATATAAAATCTGGTTTATATACGGGTGTTACAGAAAACTCACATAATCCTAAGCGCAGCGAGGGCGGGTCGATCATTGGCTCTTGTCCATTACTGGTTCCGTTACCCTAGACATATTTTTAACGAGGCAGGTGTCGATGCAAATTGCCAGGGTTATGTTATGTTGAAAGGGAACGGTGTTAAGCTTTGATCTAAGAAAAGAGGTTTGAATTGTTACGTAGTGTCTGTGTGTATGTCTCTATCTGTGGTAGATTTCATACAGGGAGTATAAAAACGGCAAATAGAATAGTACTCTTCACACCTGTTACAAATGCCCTTCGTTAAAAAGAGTCGTCTATATGACCGCTTTCGATTGAATTTCAAAAGTGTACCACTTTTTAGGTGTGTTAGTGTGTGACTCTGCATTAGTGTGCGTAAGTTTGCAGTCAGCGGTGTGCGGTTTATCTATCTTCTAAATATATAAAAGGAGAAACTGACTGACTGACTGACTGACATATCAACGCACAGCCTAAACGGCTAAACGTAGGCACTTGAAATTTGGAAGGGACGTAGCTGAGGTACCGTAGAGGTGCACTTCCCACGGGAACGGGAATTAGCGGGAAAATCCTTTTGTATGAAAAATCTAAACCGAAGCGAAGCGAGGGCGGGTCGCTAGTCAATAATATTGGCTGTAAGTTGTGTTGTACACAGAAGATAAAGGTGGTACGCTTGACATTTTGGCTACAAGAGATCTATGTTTTCCTACATCTATGGTAGATTAGGACGTGGTTTTTAGTTATTTCTAGGCCTACTCTGTAAATTGGTCTAACATCAACACAATAAACTTTTTTTACAACATATTATAATGCCTGTCATTACGCAACCGTCACTTAATCAACTATTTCATGTCTGTTTGTGAGTTCTTATTAGTTATTACACGATACTATCGCCGCACTAGCTCATTAAAAGATATCTTTACAAATCAGTTGCATCCTGTGGCCGCTAAAAGCACTGGCATTGGGGCCGAGAAGAATATACATTTCTACGATATGCTCAAAACAATATTGCGTTCATACGCAAATTATTTGCCGAATGGACTAAAAAATATATATATATTTTTTTATTATGATTTTGTTTTATAAGAGAATTGTAGAGGGCAGTAGTATATCAAGTACTTTCCGTTTAGGGTAGAAGTCCCGTTTTTGGCCAGTCTAAATTTTAACAAAAACATTTTTTTATTTCATCTCAATATTAATCTTCAGTCTTTACTATTTAAGAATGTTATTTTAAATTTCACAGTATTTTTGACACTCATTTCAACCTCAAGTGGCCATAACTATATAGTGGCCATAAACGGTACTTTTGCGCTACCACCTTAAGTATAATGGATGCAATAAACTATTTAACAGGGTTCGGAACCGGTTTAAAAACTACCGGTTAATACCGGTTTATTTCGGTTTTGCTCCTGACTTTTCTAGGGAGCGCGGACATTTTGAGAACTTTATTTTAACCTTAAATAACCGATTAAATCCACAAGCGGCGAGTCGAGAAACCAACGCGTTCGTTGCAACCTGTATTTTTGACTTGTTGTGCGAAGACGCGCGCGATGCGTCTAGATTAACCGGTTTTTTTTAATTCGAAACCGGTTAAAACCGGTTTAAAAAACCGGTTTATACGAAAAAATTACCGGGATCTGAGCCCTGCTATTAAAAACTGACTGTACTTACCAAAGAGTGGATGATGTCAGTCGGCACATTCCTCTTGTGCGGGCATAGACTGTAGACTGAAGAGTGACTGAAGATTACTGGAGCCCGGGACAGCTTGATGGCAGCCCTGGTCGTGTTATCCCCAACGTGGGAGAGGTCCACCAGCATGCCGAGACGGTTCATCTCCTTCACCACTTTCTAGGGGCAAGAATATAATGATGACCAGGCGGCGTTTAAAGTCAAATCATGACATTCTACAATCATCTAGATTGTAGAATGTCAAAGTAGTAATACTCGTATGTCAAAGTCTTAGAATGAGCAGTTACGAGTAGAACAACGTTAACATCTTAGAATGTCATACTAGTATGGCTGCGTCTATATCGCGTGTCAACTGTGGATAAAGCATCCGTCACTTTTTGAGAGGTCACCTGTCAGAAGGTGACGGATCCCTTATCCATAATATTAATAAATCAAACGCAGCAATTTTAGGCCCCCTGGTAAAAAAAAACCATCAACTTTTAAAGTCAACGTCTTGAAATGTCAAGCTGCCTAGATCGTAGAATTTTAGAGTATTTTAGAGAAGCTTGACGTTGTACGAATTTGACATTGTGACCTTGACGTTGTACAACCTTGACGTTGTAAGACCTTGACATTGTAAGACCTTGACATTGTAAGACCTTGACGTTGTACGACCTTGACGTTGTACGAACTTCACATTACTCGACAAGGACATTTCTAGATTTTTGACGTCGACCTATCTGGACATAATTTATAAGCACCTGACATTTCAAGACTTTGACTTTAAACACCGGAAATAATGATGAACACATAAGTAATGTTAGAACAGGGCATCACTAAGTGGTCTGGAAGTTCCTACAATCGTCTTGGTAACCAAAAGCAAGCTAACCAACTCCACGTAATAAATAGTAAATGTTTATTCAAAATGAAAAATGTTGAAAGAGACAAAGATGATTTTCAAATACGTATTCAATGATATCTCATTTTGGCATCGTTCGTCAGCTTTTTTTTTTACGAAATGTCGTTTTGTTGCCACCATATTGAATATTAATAAGTGTCATATCTATTGTGACACTTGCAAGATAAGGACAAATCGATTGGCATACGAATCATCAAAATCGTCCACGCGTTTAATTTCTAGAGCGACATAAAGGAACAAAGATATGTATATATTTTAGGCTGATAAACACATGTCATTACCCTCCGCCTTCGGCAGTCAGGTAAAATGGGGTAAATATGACCCCACTGCCTACCATAAAAGGCGGCTAACTGTATAACAATCGTATTAGCATTTTAGTGTGCTTACCCATATGGGTAACTACAGGCTCCCCATGCATGGGCAAACTCTTAGTTTACCAAAGGAAGAAAGGCTCCCCATGCATAGGCAATACTAGATTGTTAACTAAGGGAAGAAAGTGATCAATTGCAGCCCAAAATATTTAGGCTGCAAAAACGACAGCGGGTGCGCTATAGTTCGACGGTGCAATTTATTCTTTCACCCGAGTTAAACACTAAAAAAAGAAGTGATTTATAAAATTTTTGAGTAAAAATTATAACAATAAATACTAGGAGTGCATAAAAATTTAAAGTACATTGCTGTGACGTGTGGGAGACATCGGCGTAGGGTTTGCTATCCGGATATCCGGATATCCGAAATATCCGGATATCCGCCCGATTTTGGATCCGGATTTAGTGACGACCCGGATCCGGATAATTCGGATCTTACGGATCCATATAATATAAGTTCAAGTTTATAATTATAACGCAAGTACGCAAGCATTCGAAGTAAAATTAAATAAAGCATGTTTTGTGTAGCTTATTTTATATGTAATAATATACATTATGTTATTATACATATATTTATGAGTACGAGAGTTTGGCGACCGGTTTAGCGGTTTAACCTTATAGTGAATATTTATGTCATGTCAACTCATGGATGACTTGAGTTTAATAATTGTTTCTGAGTAATTGCTGTTTTCTGTCTATTTAAGTATACAATACAAAACAATACAAATACTCTTTATTGCTCACAAAAAAAAATCAATTAAATATATTTGCGGTCTAGTTCCCATAACATAACATAACACAAGCCTTATTGAGTTTACTATGAGGTGATGACAAATCTGATAATGTCGGAAAGAATCAAAGCCAAAGCTTTGTTCAAATATGTATTTATTATTATTATTAATCGTTCTAATATATATAATGTAATGTAAATTTATCTTCAACGAGTTTTAAACAAAACAACAAAACAACAACGGGCTTACGACGCCTTACTTACAATATCACCAACCAGCGTGGAACCTGACAGAGTATTTTCATCAGCAGGTTACTTATGCAATCATCTCCGTACACGACTCAACGTAGATTCATTAGATGCGTTGAGTTTCTTGCGTTCACATTACCAAATTTCCAAAGCCAAAGGACGAAAAAATTAGTTGTAAATAAAAAGTAATATCGTAATTATTACCATTTTTTTGTTATTAGCAATCAGATCAGAACTATGTCTTTAATCTATAAAAAAACAATACTTTGTCTTCATTCTTATTATTTTTTGTTTTGCTGATTCTTTTTGAATGTTCTTTAATTATTGATAATGAATTACTAATGTTTAAGTAACAGTACTGTTGGTTTGGGTTGGGGCCTTGGGGCTCTCCAAGTGCTAAGTGAGATGTGTAATAGTTATTTGTTCAACAAGAGAGCAAAGTTGGTTTTTGCTGCGAGTGATGATTTTGAATCCCGAGTAAGCGAAGGATTCTATTATTGAATCACGAGCGTAGCGAGTGATTCTAGGTTAGAATCCTGAGCGTAGCGAGGGATTCAAAGATACGAGACGTAAAAAACTTTGGTCTCGTGTGAGACATACAACTTTTCACCTCAGCAGCGAGAACAACACAGCGTGAAGCTGGTAGGGCCAACGCAGGTCTTCCGTTGTGACCATTTGGTGAATACACGACTAAATAACGACACGATCGCATATGCATCAATCACAAGCATTTTTGCAAATACTAATAAAATAAAAAGTGGAAAAAATTAACATGAAACAGATAAAACCTGTCACTCAACTTGATAATGCCGTAGTGCAAACACAACTTTATACAGCTTTATGTAGTCTGTGGCTTTAAAAAAAACCTAACTAGGCCTTTTGTCTATGGCTATTGGCTATGGCGGACAAATTAACAAAAATTACATCGTCATTTACATTAAGTACATTACTTTTTTTTTTAAGTACAATAATCCCGCTATTTTTGAAATGCGTTCTGAAACTGCCCCCGCGGTTTATGTCACGAAATTAAAGATTGTTAAAACGATAACAAAATTATGTAGATACATAACTTCTTATTTTTCATTAATTTTGTCTTCAAAACATTAAATAAAAAAAATGATTGTACCTACTGTATAAAATAGTTATAATAAACACATTTCAAAGTTTAACAGATAGTTTTATTTGCAATTTTACGGTTATGTGTGCATCCGAACGTGCGTTTCTTTTTGGGCCTACTATGTGTGGAATTTGAAAATCGAACTTCGAATCAAGTTGTTTCTATCTCTCGCTTTTTTACTATCGAAGTGAAAGTGACAGAACAAAGTGAAGTTCAATTTTTTCGAATGTTGTGAGTAGCCCCAGCACTGCTCACGGCATTTAAAAAAAATAATTAAAAAGCTACTTTGCCTCTCGCTCGCAGCAAAATTGAATTTTGCTCACTGTTTTTAAGCAGCAAAACCTGCTTGTTTGAGCTGCTGAGGTGAAAACAAATTTTTATACGATTTTTTTTATTTTAATGAACGTTGCATTACGTTATCAAAGTTCTGTTAGTGTTTTATATTGATTGTTGATTTGATAATCTATAATAATTATTGATGTCCTCTCCAAGACTGTTTTTTATGCGACAGAATTTTTTACTCAATTGTTTTATTTTAATTTAATAGCAGGGCTTGCATTGTCAATGTTTCTCTTAGTTTTTTAATATTTCTTGATTGTTGATTATTTTTCTTTGATGTTCCTATCTTTCTCAGACTGATTTATTTGACAGAAATAGTTTTTATACAATTGTTTTATTGTAATTAGTCGTAATTAAACTTTTGATTTTATTAAATTTTACCTATGTATACGCAAGTTAACAAAAAACATCAAGACAAAACAATAAAGATTGTCTGCCATTATTGAAATTTAACATACTTCTTTCGAATGAACATATTTTTCAATGAAAACTTACTCTTTTATTTACTATGGATCCGTTTTATCCGAATTACCCGGATATCCGGATCCGAAAATTTTTAATATCCGAATTATCCGAATCCTAAAAATCGACGGATCTTGCAAACCCTACATCGGCGCTGTGTCGTGTGCCCGCCCGCCTGCGATCGAATGCGCTACGCACCTCCTAATCACCGCTGCGCTCCTGGTACTTTATTTAAACATGCAATTACTTCTTTCTTCGTTTTCTTTCTTATTGTTGAGTTTCTTGCGGCGTTTCTTCTCAGCAGTGGTCTCTAAGTCTTGCGAAGCGCTGGTAGATTTTTGACGTGTAAAAGTGCCCGTGCTTACTAAATAAACATTATATTTTTTTATTTTAATCCTATGGCGACATGTATCAGTTTCAACCTGCTTCTAAGATAAACAAGATAAACTACTTTCAGAGTAAAAGTCATTTAGATTTCAAATGTCATTGAGCAAATAACCATTTTTGCGCATTTTCCCTCCATTTATTTCCCGCCGCTGCTGTAATCACGAAGTTGCCGCGGCGTAGCGATGTCGCGAATCTCGTTTTGAACGATGGTCCAAATTTCAGTTTTATGTGTGGTGCGGGGGACAGGCGAGCACTGTCTTTATTAAATTGATAGGGCGGGATAGGGAATGCAATTTAAACGGCTATTTAACCGTTTTTGTATGATAATAACCGATTAAAACCGTTTAAAACCGGTTATTTCCATTCCTTAATAGTTAGCAATGGTCGTAATTACTCCAACCTTGGAAAGTAGGAGCCTCTTTGTCTATTATGGAGCTGCCACACTTGCTGTTATAAATGTTATATAACGTTATATCACTTTTTGCGTGGAACTCGTTTATATCGTAGCTCCATACAAATTTTCGCACTCTATTTCACCCCCTTAAGGGATGACTTTCGGAAAAAAATCTATCCGATCTCCTTGCCTAGGATTCAAACTATCTTTACATCAAATTTCATATAAATCGGCTCAGCTGTTTAAGCGTGGACAGGTAAAAGACAGACAGACAGACACACTTTCGCATTTATAATATTAGTATCACAACACGGTAACAAACTTGTTATAATTTTTTACCAGTGTGGGAGCGTTTGAAACAAAATGTTATATGAAGTATTAATGGATGTTATCGTGTTTCATAACGTCAAATAACATTTACAACAGCAAGTGTGGGAGCACCATTACGATAGTATATTACTATGACCATAATAGACAAACAGGCTCCTATATGTCTTAATGTCTTTAACGTCGTATACGCCATATTAAAATTTCAAATGATTCGAAAAATGTCATAAACACTAAATTACGCTGTCGCCAGTGTGATGATATGTGTCTCGACGAGCTCTTAAAATGGTTTCAGCGGATTTTTAACTTTATTCATCTCTTTTGCACTCGTATTCGTACCATAAGCGATTTCACTCTCGCTTGCAGTCCCTGTGTATATTACGCTAGTATATTATTGTCTATGGTGTCTATAAGTATCCTCCTTATTCCGCGTTTCGCCTATGCATTGAACCATAAAGTAATTAATTTAGCCTAACGCAACTCTTAATATGTTGATGAGACTTTTTATGGGCACCTATTAAAATTTGTAGGAAGTTTACGGCCACTGCCACACCTGTCCCGAAAGGGTATTTTGTCCTCGATGGCGAAAACGACTGGGGCAGCTAGGGGCTTATGTTGCCAACTGTACTTTTTTTTTTACACAGTCGCCATTTATTCTTCAAGACGATTCTAACAAGCCGTAACACGACGGGTTTATCATGTGTAATTTAGGAGTTCCTGTGGCCACCCTGTCTCCCTGGCATCAGACCAGCTCGATGGTATATTATTGTATTGTCATCAGAACTAAAGGCGTATGCAAATTTTCAGCTTCATCGGAAACCGGGAAGTGGGTCATAGGGGTTTGGGTAAAAGTGTTGTCATACATTTTCAAGGTGAGCGGTCATTCGTAAAAGTGGTAAATTATGATAGAATGATTCAAAATAAACATATTTTGTTATGTAATGTAATTCTCTTAAGTGCATCGGAGCCGAGATATTTAAATATTCATACCTGGGCGTACTTTTAGTACCCAAACTGAATACTTAAATCCTTAAGACTGCGCCGAGCAAACGCCGAGCGTCCAGTGGCGCCCTCATTACTATTATTGGGTTTTCTAATTAACTAACGAATTTCCTTGGAACCAAACAAAATGTGTTTGTAGCGCAAGTATAAACACAATTTACGGGATACGTAACAAACTTTATTAACAATTACCCTTTGAGTAGTCAGCTTAACGGGAAAAGGTGGCCACTTTTTTTCGTTAAGTTAATAACTCGAAGGTGAATTTTATTGTTATTAAACTATATGATATACCCTATAAGTTGTGTTTCCATTTGTAGTACAAAAACATTTCGTTTATTTTCAAGAAAATACTTTTGTTTATTCGAAAACACAATAAAAGTAATGAGGGCGCCACTGTACATCCGGCGTACGCTCGGCGCAGTCTTAATATCTTCGCTCTGATATTATTTAACGCCATAAATTATATATCTATGTGTATTTCGAGGTCTTCTAAATAACTATGTAAAAATCATCCGTGGCCGCTGAAAAAAAAATCACAATATTCTTCAAACTAATTTTCTCAACGCGCTTTAACTTGCAAGGTCCATTACATACATACATACATTACAAGTTAAATAAAAGCTTGTTAAAAACCATAATTGTCTTTAACGAAAGAAAAACAATAGGAATCATTTTAAGAGCTCGTAGAATCACATAGCGTCAAACTGGCGACAGCGTAATTCAGTATTTAAATAAGTCATTCCTCGAAGAATTAGTTATTATTTATTTATTTAATGGCGTCTACATAATAACGTAATTTTGCCAATGTCAAGTATATAAGCAACGTTGTACGGTGAATCCTGTCCTGTCGTCGGATTCTTCCAGTCATAGTCGTGCCCCTTGAAGATGGCGGGTATCCACGTCAATGGCTTGGTGTGATCTTGACCGCTAACTCATTTGGAACCATCTTTTCACTGTTTATTTCATTCAATGCAAGTTCTTCATCAAAGAGTTCTTCGAAGAATCATTTTAAATTGACTAAAGGCTGACATACGACGTTAAAGACACTTTGGTGACGCGGGAAATAAACGCCTGTATGTCTATTACGCTAGTATATTAATGTCTATGGTTAAAACTAACAAATTACTTGCAGTTCCAAGTACAGTCACGAGATTGAATTTGGTACCTACTTTAGGTCCAAAGTCAATCTGACATCCTACAAACAATAAGGTTGAGTTTCCTAAAAGTTACAAATTACTTGACATTGACGACTTCAAGCATATTTTTCTTGAAATGGGTCCCAAATTAACGCTCGTGACCGTATATAAAGCTAATTGACAGTCCAAATTTCTGTACTCCTAGTGAATAAGAGTACAAGTCGACTTAACTCGTAAAAACCCGGGGAAGAGAATGTCGGACCATGCTCAGTGTAGGGCTCCGAAGCCGTTACGAATTACAATACACACAAAAAACTATCTCAAAAAACAACATGAACTACTTAATTTTCTATCTAAAATTATTTGGTGTTGTCTTAGATAATTTTAAGTTGGTATAAACACTTTAGTTGCCTGTATCTCAGGAACTAATTAAGTGTACTTAGTCGTGATAGTTTTCTTTTTAAATTCGTTATAATTATTCGTATTTGTAGTTTTGGCTGTAGCCCCCCCTACTACTACAAACCCCTACGACTAGACTCTATCAAAAATTAGAGCTTTTAAGCTTAATATTTCCTGAACGGATCCGTTAGTTGAATTTTTGTCCGTTGTTTTTGAGAGAATAACACCCCTGAGCAGCGTATCGCAATTAAAAAGGCTTTCGGTTTTATTTTTCTCTCAGTCTCTCTCATGCGAGACACTGACACACTGTACAACAAACGTACCCTTCTGAGATCCCTTTTACTAAAAGTCCTACTAAATAATATTATAAATTCGAAAGTTTGTGTGTGTGTGTGTGTGTTTGTTACTTCTTCACGCTACAACGGCTGGTTGGATTTGGATGAAATTTGGAATAGAGATAGCTTATACCCTGGACTGACACATAGGCTACTTTTCATCCTGGAAAATTTAAAAATTCCCAAGGGATTAAATATAATCTGAATCTACGCGGGCGAAGTCGCGGGCAGAAACTAGTATTACATAATAATCTCATTTAATTAAAAATTCACGAGTTTTCTGTTTCACTTCTCATTATCTTAAAATGTTACTTTAGTCTCTGCACATCGGGACTAAAGCTCCTTATTAGTCCCCAGGGGTTTTTTTTTTTTAATTTACTTTGGAATTCTCTAAACAGCCTATCACGGTGTTTGATTTAGCCCCATTTTGAACCATATACTATTGTTTTTATGACTAACTAGCTTCAGCCAGCGACTTGGTCCGCGTAGATTTCGATTATCGCTATTCCCTCGGGAACTATTCAATTTTTCGGGATAAAAAATAGCCTATGAAATAATCCAGTGTATAAGCTATCTCCATTCCCAATTTTATCCAAATCCGTCCAGCAGTTGCAGCGTGAAGGAGTAACAAACACACACACACAAATTTTCGCCTTTATAATATTAGTGTGATCATCAAATTAGAAAATTGTTTTTTTTATTGCATAGAGATGACAAACGAGCACACAGGCCACCTGATGGTAAGTGGAAACTGTGACCCATAGACATTCGCATTCACAAGACTGCAATGCAATCCTAAGACTGCAAATGCGTTGCCAACCCTGAGGCTAAGATGGAATGCCTCTATGGATGGAACACAACAATGCGAACACTAATTTAATTCGCAATACTTAAATTCATATTCCATTGACCAATTTCATTGTATCGTGACCCTTAGGAAGTTATATTCGTAATCAATACACTTATATGTGGTAGTCAGGTAAAGACTAAACTCGAATAAAACGATGCTAAAGTGTCTAATCACCCACAGAAATGGGTCGTTATCTATATTAACTACCTATCCCCACGCTGAAATACCATCGTACTAAGAAAAACAACCGATAATTACACCGTTTACCGCCCAAAAACCTTCGTATGCTTCCCATAATGGAAGAAAAACAATACAGTTAAGTGCCCACCGACGAACATCCAATACAAATCCGACCCAAAACGGCACATTCGGCATTCAAATATCTCACAAAAACCTAAACACTCGAAACTGGACTGTATTCCAACGCAAAACGATGTAAACACGCTTGGGATGTTTTATACTATCAAATATCATGCAAAATGATGCTTTATTTGTGTAAAGACAAGGTTCAACATACGTTAAAACATTCAAATGAGCTTTTACATATAAAATAGTGCTTATAGTTATAGGGATAAGGATGAAAATAGCGCTTACCTCTCCGAATTCCGATAGTCCGTTTAGAGCTGGTGCCTCGTTGGAAGAGTCCGCCCTGATGAAAAACAAAAAATAAATGACAAAGAGAGCCTTTGTTCGCAAAGCTTTTTGCTGTCCATACGAGCAATTGAGGAAGCTATCACATCTGATGCTTTCTTACAGGTTTTATTCAATACAAAGGTTTACATGAATTTTATATTACTCGCTTCACTCGTGCGGCTCGTAAGCGTTTAACTGGTAAAGTGTGCTTTTATAGTGATAAATAAAGCATACTTTAACCAAAGTACATTTATTATAATACATTATTATAGGTTAAGACAATTTGTATAGGTACAGTCAACAGCAAAAGAAACTGATGAAATAGGGTCCCAAAATTATCTATGCAATACATTAAGTCAAATGCTACGGACTATTGTAGTTGATCAAAAGTAAATGAGCTCAATAACGTGTCATAATAAGTGATCACCATTATTTTGATTTTTGAAAACTCAATGACAGTTTAAGTCATCGTTGAACATTTCGAATTAAAGTTTTAACTATAAAATCTTGGTTTTGGGACAACCTCGGAGTACTTCGGTTAATATCGGTTATGTTCGTCGAAAAACATGCGAAGTGACCAAATAGCAATCTCCCTTACGCCAAGATTTAAAATAAGTTTTTATTACATCTTGGAATTATTTGTCATAAATCCTTCTTTTGCCGATATTGTTGGAATGTCGTTATTTTGGTATTCAATTCACGTTTGACGCTTTTGATAGAAATGTCATGTCAGGCTTCTGTTTTGCACAGCTGTTATGATCACTTTCTTTTGACTAATTAAAACATCAATTAATTTAGCACTTTAATATAACATGTTATATTTGGGATGCCATGACAATAGATATTTTGAAATGTTGATTTTGATCACTTACTTTTGACGTTGACTGTACAGCATAAATCTTACTTCTCAATTGCAACAATGTTAATCTATTTCCTATTCTTATAAACGGAACCGATTGATTAAAATGTACAATCACCTGCCAAATTATATAAAAAACCTAGATAGACCAAATATGTTTACTAAACAATTAAAAATATTCTTAATTAACAAATGTTTCTGTAACCTAAACGATTTTTTTAATGTGAACTATTAATAATGTAGATTTAGAATAAGTAGAATATATTTTTCATCACACTTGCTCGTAAATAGTGTCCTAACATGCTAGAAAAATCGACCGTAAATCCAAAATAATACCCGCGGGCCTTTTTTTTACCATTACGTTACTTAAGTGCGTAATAGCTTTTTTTTTAAATATTATACGTGGACTCAAACTATCACAATACGTCAGGACCCCAATTCTTGTGCCATTAGATATGAAGTTTAATTCGAGATGAAATGTCAGTTGAATACTATTTCGTAACAATCTCGCATAATAAACTATTGATCTCATATGTCACTAGAATCGGACTCCGAACACGTTTGACATTATCTGTGGTAAGTCACAGACAATGATGTAGTCTGCCGCTAATAAGTTAAAAATATCATCTTTTGTCTGATTTTATTTCATTTCCTCGCAATTGTGATGAAAAACATTGTATGTTACACGGGTGGTAAAGGAAATACAAAGCTCGAGTCATTAAAGCCCTCAGCCTACGGCTTCGGGCTTCTAACAGACTCTCGTTTGTAATTCTTTCTTTACCACCCTTAATACACAATGTACTATTTAATGATTACTGCAATAAGTGTAATACCTCATAAAATCTTATTGCAAAAATTGTGATAATGTGCAATAACTTAATATAAGGATATTTAAATAGTTAGCCCTCTCGTGTTGCTGCGCCCGCGCAGGGCGTCACATGCATACCTGTCTGTAGTTCCATCTAATGTAAACGAAATGTGACACGCAATAAATGATTTTGAATTTGAATTTGAATTTGAATGTGAATTTTGAACCAGTGACAAGGCCCAATGATCGACACTTGTTATTACGGAAGATAAGGGTCATTCATTTGTTTTGCAACAATCAATTTAGAACCGTATGAAATTTGAATTAAGAGTGAAGTGTCCATTACTGGTGTTTGTCAGCTAAAAGTGTCCATCATTGGTGCATTCACAATAAAAAAAAATATAAGGGGACAATGTCACACCAATTTGATCTAGTCCCAAACTAAGCTCTAGGCTTGTGTTATGGGTACTAGACAACGATATAAATACTTATATAGATAAATATATACTTCAATACATAGAAAACATCCATGACTCAGGAAGAAAATATTCGCGCTCATCACACAAATATCTGCCCTTACCGGGATTCGAACCCAGGGTAGTGATTCTGTAAACAACGCCGGTCGTGCGGACTGTCGAGTGAAACCAAGCGGCGAGATTAAGTAGTCCCGTCAGTGCGAACAAAACACATTGTAGCGCGTGCATTTTCAATTAAGCAGTCTTATACGTTCGACCCATCGTGCTGCTAAATTGAAAATGCACGCGCTACAATGTGTTTTGTTCGCACTGACGGGACTACTTAATCTCGCCGCTTGGATATCACTCGACAGTCCGCACGACCGGCGTTGTTTAGAATCATTACCCTGGACCACTAGCTTCGTAGGCAGGGTCACTACCAACTAGGCCAGCGCGTCGTCAACAGTAAGGCTCCGAAACTATTGAACCGATTTGTAAAATTCTTTCACTATTTGATTAGAATGCTACATAATTGGGATTAACCAAAAAAAAATCTGACGATTTTACTTTCTCATTCAAAAGAATAGAAAATTTTAAGACACCAATTTCATTAATTTTGTATTTGACCCAAAAGTTTTGTTTCAATATCTTTATTTATTTTGCAGACATTTTATGGATGACATGATTATTTTAAATTTGGAATGGCATTTTCTTATAAATTACAACAATTAAATGATTTCCAATGAAAAAAAGTGATCGTAATAGTGTATTAAAACATACTATTTCAAGCTGTTTTCGCTTAACCCGTAAGATACACCTAGGAAGGCTTCAAGCCGAAAACGAAAGTCAAACAAAGGTTAAATATACTTTTGTCGACATATCCAAAATAGATAAATATTTCAAAAACTTAATAATGCAGAACGGCTTTAACACCCTATTCCTCGAAAAGGTTTTCGAATTGGAGTAATTGTAAAAATATGAACAATCCCAATTGTTCCTGATGAACATAGGCTATGTTTTATTTTTCTGAACGGACAGAGTCGCGGGCAACTGCTTGTAGTCAATGAAACTGTAAGTCATCTTCAAATAAACAAAAATATATGTGAATATCATATTTGCATAACATCATATTTACAAATAGTCGGGTTTCGTTATAGAATCGTAGTTAGTACTATAAATCTAATATAACACCTACCTACAGGTTTAGGTTATGTTAGGTTTATAAAAGGCCCGGAAGGCCAGACCACCCAGAAATAGAAGCTCCATCGATACTGTCTTAATAATAATGTTTTGCTACTATGATGATTTGCGAATATGATATCCACAACCAAAAAACACACATATAATGCTGAGGGCAATCACTAGAATATGGAAAAAGCATCGATAGTTGAGTTTATCGATATAGGAATTCCCTGTCATAAAAAATTGCCCCCTGGATTCCTATGTCTGCTGATCAATATTCAGAAACTTCATGGTTGTGCAATGTGCCAGGATTACACTGGCTGGCACTTAAATGCATTAACGGTACGGTTTACTTTTATTTATTTTGCCTTTTCCCGTCCGCGTTAAGTCGGCGTAATTCCACGGAAAATCGCTGGGGACATTTGTCAATTCCTGGGGTTTTTGCGAGACGAGATGAATTCCAGTTAAATCCAGTTTTATTGGTGTTATTTGTAGATTTTGCATAACTTATATACAGGGTGAAACCTAAGTCGTGAACAAAATGATCACCTCTGTGTTCTACCCGAGAATATGAACAACTTTCACTATGGGACCAACTCTGAAATCACGAAAAAAAATTAGCTGCTTCGTACATTTTGGTCGAGTACGTATTGAACTTTTCTATGAAACAGCTGATTTTTTTTTCGTCGTTCAGAGTTGGTCCCATAGTGAAAGTTATTCATATTCGTGAGTAGAACACAGAGGTGATCATTTTGTTCACGACTTAGGTTTCACCCTGTATATGGCCCTTTGACACGTACGTATCATACTTACAAGCAGCACCAAAACAAGGTTGATCTCAATGCAACTTCATTTCCAAAAATAAAAAAAGTACTTCCTTAAATTAAGTAGTTTTACGTCATACATTTAATTAGCAGACTTAGATAAAGTTATATAAGTGCATTTTACTTCTATTACTGTGCTTGCTGTGACCTTCTATAATTAATAAGGCGCTTAGCTTGTAAGTGTTCATGTACATTAGTCATGAATCAGTGTACTTATTGTTGAAGGTCCTAATAAATAAATAAATAAAAATAAATAAATAATCATGTACTTTTAAAGATCAAGTGAGGTCTCTGCAATTATTTATACACTAGAATTATTTTCATATAAAGTTTAAGATGTAATAACTATTCCTTATAAATACGTTATTTTTAATAAAAACACGCTAGGTGAGTATTTGAGGTTATGTGTCAAACAGTACTTATTTAAAGTCACCATCAATAGAACTTGTAAACTATGTAATAAAACCTTTTAGGCAAGATTTGTTCATAAATCTTTATACCAGCTCTACATTTCTACTAAATCCATATGCTATTTCACCACTTGTTATTATACTCCTCATTGAACTATAATATCACTTCATAGACAATATCAATATGGCGCTTTGTTTACATAGTTCCCATACTTTGATAGCGACTTTAATACTCGGAAGACCGAGTCGTTCCAGAGGGGCTTTTGCCTGACGCACTCGTAATCGTAGTCGGCTTCAATTGTTTTCATTTTGTTTGCAGACAAGCCTTCGATTTTCAAAATGAAAGCGATCGTGATTGCGAGTGCATTAGACAATAGCAGTTCCCAAAGATAAAAACTTGAAACATGGATTTTTCCCATTGCCTTTGAGGATTGCATAATCATGGGAATTGATTCAAAAAGTTCTCAAAGTGTGAAACGTCCATAAATACATAGGGTCCGTCCGGATCGCTACCACCATCTTATCCATTAACCTACCGCCAAATAGCAGTGTTCGCATTGTTGTGTTCCGGTTTGAGGATAAGAGAGCCGGTGAAATGACTAGCATAGAGGCATTCCATCTTAGTCCTCAAAGTTGGCAACGCATTTGCAGTCTTAGGATTGCACTGCATTCTTGTGAATGCGAATGTCTATGGGTCACAGTTTCCACTTACCATCAGGTGGCCTGTGTGCTCGTTTGTCTACTCTATACCATAAAAAAAAAAAAAAAAAAAAATACCAACTAATCAATACTATCCATCCATACTATTATTATAAATGCGAAAGTGTGTCTGTCTATTACCTCTTCACGCTTAAACCGCTAAACCGATTTAGGTAATATTTGGTGCAAAGATAGTTGAAATCGATTTACTGTCATTAAGTACAAAAAGAAATTCGTCCACTTGAATTGACCTTGGAATTTTGACAAAAGTGTAAATCTGATAAAATGTAATTATGACCAAATTTATTTTCGTTAAAAATTAATTAAGTCTGAAATGAATTATGTCCATTATGAAAAATGTGCGAAATTTAATACGCACAAAGTGAATATTGTCTAATTTTATTTGAGACCGTAATGTAAATTTAAGTACAAAACGAATTACAAGTGAACATAAATACAAATGGTTATTATTCCTGTCGGCTTATATTAATTTTGGACAATTTTATCATAGGACATGATTCTATTTTGGACAATATTCTGGATGGAAAACTATCCTAATAGGTATATTTCAATTTGGCATTTTTTCCGATTTGACGACTAATTCTCTGTGGACGAATTTCTTTTTGTACTTAATGACAGTAAATCTTGAAATCCTGGGAAAGGACATAGGGTAGTTTTTCCGAAATTCATCCTTTAAGGGGGTGAAATAGAGGGTGAAAATTTGTATGGAGCTACGATATAAACGAGCTCCACGCGGACGGCGTCGCGGGCAGAAGCTAGTTTTTTTTAATTAATAATTTATTGTGTTAAAAGCAATTTCCATTTGCGTTCATCATATTCGTGAACTTATTAATAACTAGCGACCCGCCCTCGCTTCGCTTCGGTTTATTTGAGTTTTCTGTAACACACGTACATAAAACAAAATTTATTATACATAAAAACCTTCCTCTTGAATCACTCTATCTACTAAAAAAAACCGCATCAAAATCCGTTGCGTAGTTTTAAAGATCTAAGCATACATAGGGACAGACAGCGGGAAGCGACTTTGTTTTATACTATGTAGTGATTTCCGTTCAAAATGTTATACAAAAAGCATGGTTTACCTCAATCAGAAAATAATTATCTCTCTTTGAAAGCTTGCTGAACTGATATAAAAGGTAAAACACGCATATACAGTAAAAAAAACTCAATAAAAAAACCGGGCAGAAGCATGTCGGACCATGCTCCGTGTAGGGTTCCGAAGCCGTAACTACAAACAAATTAGCCCTCGCGACAAACTTAACTTGGCCGTTGGAAAACTGTTATGCCCATACATCGACATAGGTCGCGGTCAGTTTACCAACACCGCAAATAAGTTTTGGTAGGTATAAACACTTAAAGCGTTTGTAACTCTAGAACCAATAAAGTCTACTTAGTTGTGGTAGTTTTCCTATTACATACATACACATACATAAACTCACGCCTTTATTCCCAGAGTGGGGTAGGCAGAGCTACAGAATTTCCAACAACTATAACAACTTTTTGATAATTCTGTAACCACATTTTGCACACTTAGGCGAAGATGTTTACCAGTGTATTAGTGACAGGTTGCAAGCCCATCGCCTAACAGTACACGCCTTTATTACCTTAGTCGGCTTTTACGACATCCACGGAAAGATACGGAGTTACGGGTTTCCTATTAAATTGATTAAATGTGCTTTCATTTAAGATATTTTTCTGATTTTTCGTATTTGTAGATTTGACTTTAACAAAAATTTGCCCTTTAAAGCTTAATATTTCTCAAACGGTTAAAGCGAACCAAACATATTTTAGCGCGTGCATTTTCAATTTAGCAGCATGGTTTCTGCCGATGGATCGAACGTATAACGCTGCTTAATTGAAAATGCACGCGCTAAAATGTGTTTTGTTCGCTCTGACGGGACTACTTAAACTCGCCGCTGCGATTTCGCTCGTTCGTCCGACCGTCCGTTGTTTTTGAGAGAATAACGCCCCTGTTGAAATCCTTAGTCCGTGTGCAGTATAGATGAATTAATGAGAGCGTGGAGTTGCACATGTAGTGGTATTGTGTGTTTATAGGCAAGAGAAAGAGAGAGAGAAGTATTCAAGTATTTCTCTCTCTGTTTCTCTTGCCTATACACACACCATACCACTACATGTGCAATTTCACCCTCTCGTTATAAATACTATACAATACAATACCTAAAAGATCAGTGTTGCTGTCTATATTCTTGTCGCCTTGCACTTAAAGTTTGGTGGTGTATTCTCAGGACAGTAGAGATAATACATATTTTTAATAACTTCTCCGTAACCCGTGACTTTGTACGCGTAGGTTTCGATTATCGTTATTCAATAATTTACATAACATTTTACAAAAGGTTATTTTCAAAAACTTTACTATAGCTCTTGTTTACGAAAACATGTCAAAAAGCACATGGTTTTACCGAGTAAAATAGATTTCAGGAATCTATACTAATATTATAAAACTGAAGAGTTTGTTTGTTTGTTTGCTTGATCGCGTTAATGTCAGGAACTAATGATCCGATTTGAAATTCTTTCAGTGTTAGATAGCCCATTTATTCATAGCCCATTTATTGAGAAAGGATATAGGCTATACATCAAACACATAAACTGAAGCGAAGCGAGGGCGGATGGCTATCTTTGATAATCTGCTAAACTAGTTTTAGTTTAATTCTATTTAATTCAACGGGAAATGTATTTATTTATTAACAATTAAATATTTCGAAATTTTACACATTAGCTTTTCAAACGAAGTGAACAAATTAAATAGGTATACTTATGACCAATTTTCGTGACTCACCTGACTAAAGTTATCATTTCTTAATTTTTAAGCTACTTCAAAAAAGCTTCTCAATTCGTCGGAATAATAATACTTATGAAGTAGGTTGAAATGACAACTCAAGAGTCTTGGAGAATACTGTGCTTTATTGGGACAAGGTGACCTCACTACACCTATAAACAAAACCCCATCATAGCATTCCTTCCATAGATTATATAAATAGGTCATGTCTGTTTCTTTGTTTGCTCCATGTAGGGCTAAGGGACTGTTGCCCATTCCGCCATAATTATAAGGACGGGCATGGAAGGCTTTGCAAATTTCTAAGTTTGACGTTAATTTTACTTGTTTTTTCTCATTTGATTATTTATGTTATGTTTCGATTAATTATGTGTGTGTAACCTTCCGTGGTTCACCTGATGGTTCCAACGGAAGACCAGCGCTGACTTTAAAGCCAGCATTACGCTGAGTTGGGACCATTTCGTGGCTATTTTCTCCTTGTACGTATTTATCTGTTCTTGTTAATGTTTATCACGAATAAATGTTTTTCTTTCTTATATACGATTTTTACCAGGTCCCATTTGTACAGATTTTCGATTCAACAGAATCCTATGTTAAAATACTTTTTATGTACTCAAAAGCCGCTGGACAGTTTTTTTTTATTGCATGTCTAAGAATAGCCCCTGTGAAACTCCAGCTTGACTTTCCCGCGTATCTTAAAGTTGGTAACTTTAAAGTTTGGCAGAGCTTTAAGAATACTGAGCTTTGACTGGGATCTATAAAATATTGTTCAAAAATCTCGTGAGGTAAAATTTTCAACCCGTGACAAAAAAGGGGGTGTTATTAGCTTAACGGGGTATTTGTGGTACGACACAGTAAATAGAGAATAGTAGTTCATCTCCAGTCTTTCACAAACCTTTGTTACCTACGAGCGTTTGGGTAGTGGGGCTTGAAACCCTCCGTTACATCGTTTTAACTCCCGACAAAAAAGACGGGTGTTTTTAGCTTAGCGGTTGTATCTGTGGTACGACACAGTAAATACAGAATAGTAGTTCATCTCCAGTCTTTCACAAAGATATAGACCAACAAAGATTAGTTTCCTATCTCTTTAAAGCATAACAGAATTTAACAAGGAGTTTTATGGCCGGCCTGTTACATGACTTATTCACAGTGCATATCGGATCTCTGTCTTATTAGCAGTTTAAAATGCTTGTATCATACGTTTGTCCCGGTTTTAATCTTAATATCGCTTTTGGTGGTATCTCAGCGTCAAATGTAAAGAAACAAATTACTTTTACTTCAAAATTAACGATTGTCTTTCTGCGACAGGTGCTCAACAAATACGGTATTTGACAAAAGTCAAATATCAGCTTCTTTATATGAAACATCAAAAACGCTCCATTACTATGGAATTTATAGGGATTACTATCTTGTGACGTCACAACCAAACAGCGTCCTTATTGTTGGATTTTATGAATTAAAAATCTTAAAATAGCGAACATAAATAAAAGATCGATGTTTTCCTAGTATTTATACAGGGTGTATACGGAGGGGTGGATCAAACGAAGGTCAAAGGTAGGGGACCTCAAGGGGCATCTGAATCACCCCCATGTATGTTCAGCAATTGTTATTAGTTTCGGAGATATTGATCATTTTAATCGGATTTTTTGTCACTTTTCCTTATGTCCGTGATACGAAAAACCCCTAAATTCATGTATTTATACCTTTTTTTTTCAGTGTTTTCTTGCATGATTAGAATCACTGTGAAATAAGGAAGTTTCTAAAGCTACATAACATTTTTTTTTTCATTACAACTTTTTGAGTAAACACACAAAGTTTGTTTTTCCATACTTGGTGAAAATCAAACGCGGGGTTTCCTTAGTATGGAGAAAGTAACTCTGTGCGATTACTCAAAAAGTTGTAATGAACAAAAAATGGCATTTAGCTTTAAAAACTTCCTTATTTCACAGTGATTCTAATCATGTAAGAAAACACTGGAAAAAAAAAGTATAAATACATGAATTTAGGGGTTTTTCGTATCACGGACATAAGGAAAAGTGACAAAAAATCCGATTAAAATGATCAATATCTCCGAAACTACTAACAATTGCTGAACATACATGGGGGTGATTCAGATGCCCCTTGAGGTCCCCTACCTTTGACCTTCGTTTGATCCACCCCTCCGTATACACCCTGTATAATGTTTATGTGTTGTTAATGAAAAACCAATTTAATTTCACTCTTGTCAAATACCCTATTAAAGTTGTTGACCGGACAAGCCTAGAAGTAATTTTGGGACTAGGTCAATTTGTGGGGTGTTGTCTCCTGATGTTTATTATTTTGGGTTCCTTTGGAATCTCTAATCGTCATTTGTCCTAATGCATCATTTGTCCGAATTTTCATTTGTCCTAAAACCATTTCCATTTCCAGCCAGAACCGTAACCTAACCGAGCTGCATATCCATCCATACTAATCCATACTAATATTATAAATGCGAAAGTGTGTCCGTCTGTCTCTCTGTTACCTCTTCACGCTTAAACCGCTATACCGATTTAGGCTAGTTTTTTTTCCGTAATTCATCCCCTAAGGCGGTGAAATGGGGGGTTAAAATTAGTATGGAGCTACGATATAAACGAGTTCCACGCGGACGGAGTCGCGGGCAGACGCTAGTATTTAGGTAATATAATTGAAAAACTTGAAAAGTCGCCTGACTCATCTGAAAACCAGTTTAGGGCAAATGAAAATTAGGACAAATGATGTGCTAGTACAAACGTTATTAGGGGTTCTGAGAACCCATTATTTGTCTATGGCCGCTGGATTGTTTACACTGTGACAGCGAGATCCTCGCTCGACTTTTTGTCGTTCGTTCGGTATATTTAACTTAGTAAGTTTACTTTACTCTCGCGATATAGTTAAGAACTTTGAGAATAAAGGGTCGGATTTCAGATGCCACGCCGAAAAGTTTCTCGTATGAACTTTAAGTTATGACCTAGTTTGGTTCAAAAACACCTTTAGTCTACATGTTGTGATATAACTTTGAGTATTTATTAAGTTACGTAAAATAGGTGAGTTAAGTTAGTGATAACGTGAGTATAATACATACATACATACATTAAATCACGCCTGTTTCCCAGAGGGGTAGGCAGAGACCACTTCTTTCCACTTGCTACGATCTTGACAAATTTCTTTCGCTTCTTCCACATTCATACATCGAGTCATACACGCACGTCTTTCGGGTAGGTACTTAAGATTCGGCCCTTTTCCAGTATTTCTCCGATTTGACTCGAAAAAGTACGCCTAGGGCGGCCCCTTCCGACCCGTCCACTCACTTTCGATCTGTATATCTCTTTCGTCAATCTTCTTTCATCCATCCTTTCCAAATGACCGAACCATCGAAGCATGCCCTAATATAATCTGTATATAATAATATTTACCTACAATGCGTTTCGGAACCCTCGGTACGCAAGTCCGTTTCGCACTTGACCGGTTTTATATAATTTCACCTTCCATTTGGAAGGCAGCTAAAGGACACTTAAGTTTTCCCTATAGGACTGGGATTAAGATACAGCTGTCCGAACCTAACGCTATTGTTACGCGTGTCGTCCACTAAAAGCGAATATACCTACCGTGAGTGCCTTATACGTTACATTCTTTCACCAAGAATTCTGATATACATAATTTAAATACTAGAAATAAAAATAAAATCGCTATTCGTAAATTCCGCGTCCGTAAAGTATATAAATCATTTGTTGGTCAATGCATTAATTGGCATGTTTTCCTGCTGATCTACGCATGATATTTGATATTATATTGAATTTAATATACATTTATTGCTTTATATAATGCTAGATTAAGTAGTATCATTGTAATATGTTTAAAAAATGACTGACTGCTGAGTTTCTTGCGGCGTTTCTTCTCAGCAGTGTCTCCTCTTGGGAAGCGCTGGTAGATTCTTGACGTGTAAAAGTGCCCGTACGGCCTACTTACTGAATAAATGTCTTTTATCTTTTATCGTTGATTGCTGTGTGAATGCTAGCGGAGCAAAGTAAAATATCTCACGTCATATGGGGTCTATTGAGATGAATTAAATTGTTTTTAATTCCAGAGCATTTCCTGTGGCAAACAAACAAAGCATAAACAAAAGACGGGGTCACTGTAGTAACAACATGGCGCCGTTTTTGACGCACCGTTAAGCAGTGGTGTGGGCGCACCTTAATGAAAAAACGGCAAAATACGCCAAAAAAAAGAACAGGGTTAACACATACTACATACATACATACATACATAAGCTCACGCCTTTATTCCCAGAGTGGGGTAGGCAGAGGTACAGAATTACTAACAACTCTAAAAACTTGTTAATAATTTATGTAACCACATTTTGCACAATTAGGCTAAGATGTTTACCAGTGTATTAGTGACAGGTTGCGAGCCCATCGCCTAACAGTACTACACAGCCCACATACTAAACGACATAATATATTTGACATCTAATTCTTTTTTATAAAAGATAATGAGTTCACAAATAATTACAGCTAATAATAACGTAAGATAATATGGGCATATTTTTAAATAATTTGAGCAGTTACCAGGAATTTACAAAAAATATATAATGAAGAAAACCTGTTTTGTTGTTTGGATGTATTTATTTACAAGGGCCGAACCCGGCTTAATTGAAAATGCACGCGCTAAAAAGTGTTTTGTTCGCTCTGACGGGACTACTTAAACTCGCCGCTGCGATTTCGCTCGTTCGTCCGACCGTCCGTTGTTTTTGAAAGAATAACACCTCTTTCATCGTATTATCAACGTTTTCATAGGTTTTATTTACGTGATAGGAATGGCGGCCGAGTTATATATTATCGAGCCGCGTTTAGAAAGGGATTAGAGGTGACAGTTTTACCATATACTTACGTCAAAGTGCATATGAATTGACAGCTATTCCAATCCCAAACTAATCCGGTTTCATTATACAATAAGATAAAATGCTAACGGCAATATGGTTTAACATAGTAAATACTTAGTTCGTTACAAATTATTTTGCATACATCACGAAAATAGATCGTGATTATTAATCCAACTGCATACTATAAAATATTAACACGCATTAATAAACGAATTAATCTCTTTCATTTAAATTTAAATCACATTCGTAATTCCAATATAAAATAGAAGCTTTAACTATTTTATTCATTGAGATTTTATAATTCGGTTTCATAAAATACATGACGTAAACTGTGGCTGTAGAAAAAAAGGATTATTATACTGCACTCAGAGACGTCAATTAAGTTGGTGCTGTCACTTTCTTTGCTATAGCAATAGAATAAGACAACACGTCACTAAACAAGCATTAAATTCTGAGGTTTAAAAACCCGACTGCATTTTAAAAGCTTTTATTTAACTTGCAATGTATGTATGTAAGGGTCAAATGTTGCAAGTTAAATTTGATGCACTTCCCGGTCTCCGATGAAGCTGAAAATTTGCATACGCCTTTAGTTCTGATGACAATACAATATAGTACCATCGAGCTGGTCTGATGATGGAGACAGGGTGGCCATAGGAACTCCTAAATTACACGTGATAAACCCGTCGTTTTAGGGCTTGTTAGAATCGTTTTGACGAGTAGATGACGACTGTGCAAGAAAAGTACATGATTTTTTTGACAGAAACTTATTCACCTATACACGGTGATTTTTTATCGGTGATCAGGAGTTGAAAATTATTAATAAGCAACAAAAATTGAATTTAATGGTTTATGTCTCAAACAATTAACTCACTGTATAATTTATTTAAGTTAAATTAAACAAAAATTAAAATTAATTTTTAAACTGTTTATTTCCAAAATCCTTAATGATATTGTTAAAACCAATCACCACTGGATACATGGACATCCTACATTAATTATTGAATTGAAGTAGATGCGTCAAGTGCCATCGCTTTATCAGGAAATTTGACAGATATTACGCCAATGAACTTATCAGTTAAGTGTTGTTAACTCATAGACTAAACAATTAGTAGGGAGACAATTAATTTCAATTAAAAGTTAGTTTAAAAATAAATTTGTTTCATGTAACTACGACTTAAACGTGATCGCCGAATAAGAAAAATTGATTCATGATCACCAAAAAAAAATCAACGTGTATAGTATCGCTTCGCTTGGTGAACTGGTAAACGCACTTTAGTTGATAATTAACGTTCCAGCTCGTTATAAGGCTGTGCTCACATAACACGGTAATCTGGGTCCGTTCTAATGTCGCTGGAACGCGGCCTGACGTTGAGATGTTACTTCATTAGGGTGAGGATTTGGTCATAAGCGGAGCGTTTACTGTGCGGTCACGAGCGTTAATTTGTGACCCATTTCAAGAAAAATATGCATGTACGTAGTTGTCAATGTCAGAGATGTCAAGTAAGGATGATGGTCAGTTTTGTATGGACACGTGCCTAAAAACCAATAATGACAAGCCATATGTCCTTTGAAATATTTTTTCAGATTCTACAACTTTTTGTATGGCGGGAAATCTTAAATCGCTGTATGAAATATTTAAAAATCTGGAACATCGGGACGCCTACATAGACGACGTTAGAATAATTACTTGGAAAAACCGCGGTCTTTGCATGGCAATAACTTTTTTCACACAAAGATTTCGAACCACCTGTCATAGTAATTAGTAGTTTTACAACTTAGAATTACCTATTCGGGGACATATCGCTTGTCCTTATTGGTCATTAGGCCAATTAGCCCACCCTCCAATTTGTAACTCTTAGAAAACTCAACGTTATTTTTCAATTGTCCCAATATTCCAGTTTCTCTATCCTCGTGAGGCCCACATCAAATTTGGTTAGTTCGAAAAAGAATCTTGTGTCAGTCAACTAAAGTCAAAAGTCACTTTGACAAATCATTGCTTAAATGCGAAAGGGCCACAAATCAAAATGTGTCTGTGTTGCATTTAAATTCGAAATGCTTTAAATTGTAAATCTAACTATATCTGTTTTTGTTTTGTGGCACTTTTGCATTTAAGCAGCGAAATGTCCTAAATTTAGGACATTTGTCAAAGTGACAAAAGTCCTAAGTGATTTATATAACTTTCTTCCTGATTACATCTCTCGCCCAGCTTGCCTTAGTTACGTCCTCACTTTCGTAAATACTTCCTTTGTATTTTAGCTAAGTATATTATTGATTTAAATACTAAGTTGTAAATTTCAATTAGTTTTAGTATTTGTAGTTGTAGTTGTATATAATTTATTTTATTTTTAGATTCCCCAACTGATGAATCAGCATCTGTTTCTGGTTGTCAAAGTGACAAAAGTCCTAAGTGATTTATATAACTTTCTTCCTGATTACATCTCTCGCCCAGCTTGCCTTAGTTACGTCCTCACTTTCGTAAATACTTCCTTTGTATTTTAGCTAAGTATATTATTGATTTAAATACTAAGTTGTAAATTTCAATTAGTTTTAGTATTTGTAGTTGTAGTTAATGTATATAATTTATTTTATTTTTAGATTCCCCAACTGATGAATCAGCATCTGTTTCTGGAAAAGCATTTTCACAGATCACGTGTAACTTCCAACCTTGACACTGGCAGTGTTGTCCCACTGGACAGTAGCCATTAAACAAAGAATTGAACTTGAAGTTGAACTCAACCTTATTGTTGTAGAATGTCAGATTGACTTTGGAACTAAGGTGGGTACCAAATTAAATCTCGTGACTGTACGTACTGTCTTTAGTGAAGAAGGATAAAAGTCGACTTGGCTCGTTTTGTTAAGGCATTAATGATATAGACTAATATAGAGAGTATGCTGGACTTAAACCCTTTATCACTTGACTCTCACAAGACTTGTACCCTCTTTCACTAGATCCATGCAAGTGTGTCTTAAAATAAATTCATCCGTGTAATAATATTTTAAAGTTGAAATACATTTTAAAATGTTCAATGGTATAATAACACCGTACGCTTGTTAAAAGGTAAATGATTTTATAATTACATAATTAAATAAATTTATTAACTTTCATAATAAAATCATCAAACTCATTTGCAAATTCAATTCGATGATTAAATTATATGCATTGCGGTGGGTTGTGGCCGGATGAAGCTGGAATATTATAATTTGTAAATTACCTTTATTTGAAGAATAAAGCTATTGAATATTAATTGAAATAATGGCAATATTTTAGGTTACTAAGACAGCACTGTGCGTCCGTCTGTCACCAAACCCCTATTTCACCATCTTGACAATAACATGAGACAGGTGACAATACAGTATACATTGCAAAGTCAACACGCTGATGCAAAATATGAAAGCCTTAGCCGGAGGACTCAAAAAAAACCGAAATCTACTTAAGGATATTTATTAATTGAAATTACAATTATTTCTTACAACTAATAAGGTGTTGACCCGATCGATGTTAGAAACGAAGTGTCGTGGCGGCGGCGGCCGCGGGCGCGGGCATTGCTGCCACACGTGCTGCTGCATCAGCGTTTCCGTCGTCGTACGATTCTATTGAGGTCAATTCGGGTTGCATCAGATTGGTGCCGTGTGCAATGTGTTCTTGGTCAGCGCTTTACTTAAGGTAGGTATATGTAACACCTCCCTCCTGAAGAACAGCGACTATTTTTTCAGGTTTATGAAAAATGTTGCTGGCAGGTCGGTCTTGCTGCGGGGCGCAGTAACTGGACTTCCAGATTGGTTTTCTCGGCCGGGGTTGGTGTCGTTGTCCGCTGGTTCAATACTATGTTGCCGGCGTTTCTTTAAGTGGTGGCGGCATACGAGGGCACTAGCGAGTGCACATGCACTTAATATTATTCCGTAGAAGGGTATGGTGGTGTGGTAGATTGAATTGACCTTTTGTTTCTCCTGGGTAATTGGTTTCTGGGATGCAATTTTCTCGTGTATTATATTGAGTCCTTTGAGGTTGATAGAGTTGAGTAAAAGGGTAGCACGGGGTGCGGCTTCTGCAGGCTCTATGTTGGCGGGTAGATTCAGGATTCGTACTGGTTGTCCTTCGACGCGATCGTTGGAGTTTACCAGAGTGAACTCCTTCGTGCGCAGCTTGCACTTGTGTGGGATGGTTATCAGATAACTTCCGTTTAAAGTGCTGTAGTCGTCTCGGTCACACGTTAATTGTACTTTCGTTGGCTCGGGGAAAAATACTCCATAGTGTCTGTCGTCTAGGGGTTCTACAGCTTCCTTAGTCAATGATATGGTGACTTGTTGGCAACCTCCGTCTAGTACTTGATCCGTGATGAGTCGTTGGATGCAGTCAGGTTCTGTCCTCGGTTGCTGGTTAGGTTTAGTGTCGCAAAGGTACCGATTTTGGAGCTTCGGGCATTCTGCCTCTATGTACACGTAGGATTTACCGTAAGTTGCTATCCAAGGATGCAAGGGTATAAGAGCATGGTTGAATTTGTTAGGGAGTATGGGAAGTTTGAACAGCTCGTAAGTCTGGGAGGCTACTATAGGGAACTTAAATATAAAAACTATTTTATCCTTACTATAATATGACCCTGGGGTTATTATGTCATAATATTCCCTTAGGTCTAAATCTAATATTTGATTCTTACTGTATATATTACTAAGTGATTTCATCATACTGTTAAGACTATCTATACTTAGCATAGTATGATGCATGCTAGAAGTACGAGTAAAGGCTAAAATATTTTCTATTCTACTCAGCTCGAGAGTTAACTCGTCTATGTTATCTTCAATTATTGTCAGTAGTTGATCGATTTTGGCGACCTTGAGCAAGGTTTTTCCTGTAAAACTTGATGAAGTTAATACTAAGTTTAGGGTCTCATTTAATTTTGCCTGATTTTTTACTATCTGAGCTACAATTTGATCGTGGTACATCATCCATTCTTTGTTAAGACTTATGTGATTATTCGCTTCCAAAATAATCTTGTCTTGGTTTTCCTGTAAAACTTTGATAGCATTATTGTAATTTATTGCATCAGTTTGGTCTAAATTCCCTGTTATACTTTTTACGATCGAACCTAACCCGTCGATGAGGCCTCTCTTATGACGTGTAGGTTCAAGGCTTTGTAACTGATAAGCACTTTTATCCAGTTTGTACTTTAGGTATTCAACTTGCGTTTCAAATAACCAGTAAGTCTCATTTTTCAATCTGTTGTCGGTCTCTGTCAGTTGACTTTTAACTAAATTAATATTATTTTCTATTACGGTTAGGTCAATGAACTGTAGGAAGGTATGATAGTGGGTTATAAGATTCATAGGTCCAAGTCGAAAAGGGAGTATTCCGGGTCCTTCGGACAGGCTCTCAAGTTTTATCTCTTGAGCCTGTGTCACCAGTACGAGCGTCAGCGTCAGCGAAATCCTGCAACAATTTCTGGGATTTAGGGACGCGTTTAAGCCTAGCTTTCGCTATGGGGCCGCGTTTACGGGACGTGTATATGTGGATCGGTAGGTCCGCTAGGACCGTATCGTGGGTGTAACGGGGAGCAATTTTTTGGCGGCTTGCTGCAGGGTTCTTAATGAACACCTGCTGCTGGGGTTCATATTCAGCCCGGGGTTCTCTACTCTTATTCCTATTTTCCATGAGGGTGGTCCGGTCGGCTAATGAACGTTCATTGATGGTGTCGTAGACGGTCTGCATTTGTTCTCGGTGTGTCTGTATATATTGTTGTAATAAGTGTTCCGTCAGGTCTATGTCAATAGGGTCCCTGGGGTCAAAATGTCCTGTAATGATATCAAACGGTCTGCATTTTGTAAAACTATGCACGGAGCTGTTATAAGCTATGATTGCGTAAGGCATTAAATTCACTATAGGTTCGTTCTTCTTCTGTAAGTGCAGGATGCGTATGTGTTCTAACAGGGTTGAGTGGAATCGTTCGATTACGCCGTTGTCGTTAGGGGAATGTGGTAGGGTCCTATGGTGTCTAATTTTGTAAAGTCTGGTGAATTCCAAAAACATTTGATTTGTGAATTCTGTCCCGTTATCGGTCACAATAGTAAGTGGGAGTCCATGGTGGGTACTGAATACGAGAAGGGCCTGCAATATGCTTAACGCGGTGGCGTCTCTTAGCGGATACGCCTGGCCGTATTTGGAAAAGACGTCCATAAAGGTTACATACTTTTCGTTTTGGCAAGTGAAAAGGTCCATATGAACTATTTCAAAGGGCTTTGTTGCGGGCGGTACTATGTTGAATACTATTTCGCCTGGCCGCAGATGATACATTCATTAATAAATTTAGTTATGTGTTCCTTCGTTTTGGGCCAAAAGTATTTTCGAGAAAGGGATAGGTAGCACTCGTTGATACCTCGGTGGTTGGTTTTACCCTCGTGATAACAACGTATTAGGTCTTGCTGTTTGAGATACTCCTTGACATTTTCTAATTCAACTTTGGTTAGTGTAAGGTTCATTGTGGAACTAACGAATTTGCTCTGTAAAATAGGGATGATTTTATACATAGCCAAGAAGGGGGTTATTAGCAAGCCAGTTTTTATTTTAGGAGATACATATTCCCTGATTGCATTAATGAGATCTTCTTCGAGGTTGGATTCGGACAGCTGTACTGCAGTTCTGGTGTGGGTATCAAACGGTTTGGTCACTGTGGGTTTTCTTTTTATGTCCCCAGTCACTGTCAGGGATATTTGTCGGTGAAATTTATTTAGGGGTTCGTCTGTAATTGGGATTTCTAGTATTGGGTTCTCCATGTCGGTATGTACTGTATCAGTGGTAGAGCCATCTAAAACGGTTGGGTGGTTGGTCGCGTTTGCTATTATAGAACTAACCTCCTCGTTGTGTAACTCTATTCGTGACAAGGCGTCAGCGTTAGTGTTGAACTTCCCCTTCTTATATTCTATCGTAAAGTCGTACTCACTAAGTTTCAGTCGCCATCTAGTAAGTCTCGAGTTAGGGTCTTTAATATTCATTATCCATTTCAGAGGGTTATGATCAGTTAAAATTTTAAATTTTCTCCCGAACAGATAAGGGCGGAAGTATTTGGTTGCCCAAACTATTGCTAGTAATTCTTTCTCTATAGTGCTGTAATTTAACTCGCTATCGTTTAGTGTCCGGGATGCATAGGCGACGGGTTTGTCCGAGCCTATGGGGCCTTGAGAAAGTACTGCACCTATAGCTACGTTAGATGCGTCAGTGGTCAAAAGGAAGTCACGTTTAAAGTCAGGGTATTTTAATATCGGGTCGTTAGTCAGTAGTCTTTTGCACTTCTCGAATGCGGTAATGTAGTTTGAGTCTAATGTAATTTTGTGGCCTTTCTTTAGGCATTGCGTCAATGGTTTAGTCGTGCGTGCAAAGTCGGGTATGAATTTGCGGTAGTAGCCCACAAGTCCTAGGAACTGCTTTATTTCTTTTGAAGTCTTGGGTAGCGGATATCCTTCTATCGCCTTGATTTTGTCCGGATTGGGTTTAACACCGTCCTTGCTTATGATATGTCCTAAGTATGCCGTTTCCAATCTCAAAAAGTCTGACTTGTCCATTTGCAATTTAAAGTTAGACTCCCTGAGTCGCTGGAAAACTCGCTCTAGGTTAACCATATGCTCCTGGAGACTTGTGCTGAAGACGATGATGTCGTCAAGATAAACTAAACAAATGGAATTCTGTAACCCTCTTAGAACGTTGTCCATCACCCTTTGAAAGGTGGAGGGTGAATTCTTTAATCCCATAGGCATTCTAAGAAATTCAAAATGTCCATTTTCTACATTGAAAGCTGTTTTTTGTATGTCGTTGGGGTCCATCTCTACTTGATAAAATCCGCTGGCTAGATCGAGGGTAGTAAAGTAATGACAGTTTCCTAATTTGTCAAGTACATCAGTAATGTTAGGGATTGGGTATTTGTCGTCATAAGTCTTGTCGTTTAACTTTCGAAAATCCACGACTAAACGCCATTTTCTTTTACCGGAAGCGTCTAATTTCTTTGGTACCACCCAAATGGGCGAACTCCAAGCCGAATCTGAGGGTCTGATGATGCCCTGCTCTAACATTTTCGAAATTTGGTCTCTAACTTCGTCTCTATGGATAAATGGGTACCGGTAACTTTTCGTGTGTACTGGGATCTCGTCCGTTGTCCTTATGTGGTGTTTAATTTTATTGGTAAAGGATAGCGGTTCACCTTCGAGGTAGAAAACATCTGGGTACCGAGAGCAAAGCGTAATTAGATTAGTTTTTTCCTCGGCGTTTAGATGCTCTGTACGCAGACGGGACACTACTTCCCTCGCGCGACGCGATGACTCATGCGCTTGTTCGGTGCGTGTGCACTCAATATTACATACCTCCGCCTGCGCGGGCCGGTCTAAGGAAAAAATCATGTCATTATCTGTCTGGTTCTCAACTTCCAGTATTCCGCGACTATTAGTGACGGTTGTTATACACTCGCGTATGAGGCAATTGCATGCTACTTGCTCGTGGACTAGCACGTCGCCATCCGGGGCGTTTATGGGTACCTTCATCAATTTGGAAGAGTTGGCGGGAACGATGTCCTCGTATAAATTTACATTTCTAGAGTTGAACATTTTAATGACATTCGAGGCAAATCGCGTCTTTAAAACTTCGTTCTTAAGGTCGATTTTCGCTTCAAATTTGGTTAATAAATCGAGTCCTATAAGCCCATCGAAATAATCGTGGAATTTGTATACGAATAACTTAATGCCGTCTGACTCATTAAATTCCGGGAAACATGATACAGTAATAGAGTGGTCGTTTCTAGTTGTAGCGTGCACGTTTGTAACTTCGAATGGTTCATAATTTAGTGGAATGTTTGAAAAATATCTTGTCACTGCCTCTGGGCTTATAAAGGATTGATTAGCACCTGTATCGATTAGCAAATTTAGTGGTGGATTTTCTATTCGTATATAGGGTAGTTGTCTCTGTGTCTGGATGTTAATTTCTATTTTGGTTTGCGTGACGTCTTGGATTTCCGAAAATCCTCGTTCCCGCTAGTAGAAGGTTGAGGTTGGGAATCCAACTCCACCTGTAGTCCGTCGGTGTTGCAGATTGCCTGCTGGGAATTTTGGTAATAATATGGGTCGTACATACAATCGTAACTGTTGCCGTCATTATTATATGGGTCAAAGTCTAAATTGTCACTGTCGGCGTAATGGTAATTCTCATAGTCGTTCTTGTCATCGTAACTAGTACAGTCGTTAACGTTTATGTCTGCGGCTTGAAAGTAATTGGTTGAGTTCGGGTTTCCTGGGTTACGCCAACCCTGTCCTGCCGCTGTTGGCGGTAAAACTTTGGGGGCAAAGTGGGATACTCCACTCATGGGCTGAGGGCCCGTCTGTGGTCCGGGATGAAGTCTGAAGACGTTGCTCCTTGGGTTATAGTTTGGCGGTAAGGCCCTAAACATTTGTTGGGTACGAGATTGCATCCTATAAGGGGCTTGATGCTGGAACTGCTGGGGTTGTGCGCTTTGAGCGTGAAACTTGAATTGCGGGGTCATATGAGGACGCGGTTGGGCGTTATGAATCATTTGATTACTGAAAGTAAAAGGTTTTGTTGCCATGGGCAGAGGGGATGAAGTTACAGGGGTTTGGAAAGGACGCAAATTCGGCTGAGCCGCATGCGACTTAGGGTGCACTAGCGAATCATTTCTCTGTTGCAAATAAATTGTATTTAGCTCTTCCTGGACGAATTCAAGTGCCTTTTCAATTGTCTCCGGTCTCATACACCTAATACGAGATCCAAGGGGTTCTTTCAACCCTCTTATAAAGGTCTGCATAGTTAATTTTTTATAAAGCTCCCTCTTAGCTAATACAGTGGTAGGTACGGTCTCATGTAGGGTAATATATGTCATAATAGTACTAAATAGAGTTTGACACTTATCAAAAAATTCCTGGGGTGTGCTTGGCCCTTGAACCTGCACTGATAAATCATTATAAAGAGCGGTTTCATCTCTCTGGTCGGAAAAATTGTTAATAATTACATTTCTTATGCTAGCCCAGTCGTCAGGAATACCATTAGAGTTAATAGTTCTTGCAGCCGATCCTGTGATCTTATTTAAAATGCCGTTTATTACGCATAAGTTGCCCAAGTTATCTCCCTCCTGGGTGTATGCTGCACTTAACTGGTCACATATTCTTATGAATCTAGTTAATACGTTCGGGTTCCCGTCGAACTCGGGAACGTGGCGTAAGGCCTTGAAAATTACATCAGGGTCGGTAGCCATTCTCACCTCCTCCTGATCCTCGGAGCTGCTAGAACTATGGGATTCCGTACTTAAATTCAATACCCTATTCCTATCTACTAAACGTTCCCTAGACTCTCGCGATTGAGCAATCTTGGATATTTTTAAGGGGTACCAAAAAAGGAAAAAGGAAGGATAGCAACACTACGAATAATTCTGTGGTGCACTTACATGAACATCTCGGTACTTTTGAGCTGCTATCAATGTCTGGATACTCCGGCGCTGCTTCGTAGATTCTGGATACTCGTAAAAGGCTTGATAGTCTCCACCGGTCACGGGATGCTGGGATTTTCGGTAAATCCTTTTCGCGATCTCGCGGCCCGGCTCGCGAGTATCCTACCGACTGCGCCAAATATGAAAGCCTTAGCCGGAGGACTCAAAAAAAACCGAAATCTACTTAAGGATATTTATTAATTGAAATTACAATTATTTCTTACAACTAATAAGGTGTTGACCCGATCGATGTTAGAAACGAAGTGTCGTGGCGGCGGCGGCCGCGGGCGCGGGCATTGCTGCCACACGTGCTGCTGCATCAGCGTTTCCGTCGTCGTACGATTCTATTGAGGTCAATTCGGGTTGCATCAGATTGGTGCCGTGTGCAATGTGTTCTTGGTCAGCGCTTTACTTAAGGTAGGTATATGTAACATGCATCACTGGGTTTCATAATAAGCTGCGCCACGTACACTGAAATGTCACCTGTCACCTGTCATTGCCAAGATGGTGCAATAGGGGACAGGCTGTATTTCATTAAGCGTGATAGCTAAACAGTTGAAATTGTTACAGGAGATTTATTTTTGTTTTTTTTAAATACATACATACATACATACATAAACTCACGCCTTTATTCCCAGAGTGGGGTAGGCAGAGCTACAGAATTATCAACAACTCTAAAAACTTGTTGATAATTCTGTAACCACATTTTGCACACTTAGGCTGAGATGTTTACCAGTGTATTAGTGACAGGTTGCAAGCCCATCGCCTAACAGTACTATACGCCTTTATTTCCTTAGCCGTCTCTTACGACATCCACGGGAAGATATGGAGTGGCACTATTCTAACCCGGCAACTACACGGGTTTACCGAAATTACCGAATTGTAAATTTACCGATGATTTAAACACAATAATAAAGAGGGCGCCACTGGACGCTATCCGCTATCTCCCTCACTGAGCCCTCTCCACAACTTAAGTAAACATGCCCAAGTACACACAACCCAAGGCCCTGAGAGATAAATAGCACTCCCCCCATCCGGACGCAGCCCCGTTAATATTCAGCTAGTTTAGGGGTTAAGGAGGGGTGAGGGGGCTTGTAGTGCGTAAGATTTTAGCGCGGCCTTCGTAGAATAAAATGACGTACGCATACATTATAAGCAGAGCTCGGCAGGGTGAAATGTTTTCAGAGTTTGCATAACATGGACATGGGACTTGACAGAAGCACGTGGAGCTAGCCCCATGTGCTTCTGTTTAGTCCATTGGAGAAAATTCTCTTTTACCGAACAATTGTCTTCGCGTGTGATATCCACGGGCATATTGCTCTAACAAGTCCATGGGAGTGTCCATAAATAACTTGACATGGCATGCCTTGTCATTCAATGGTGTAGTGCGACACAAAAGAGTAGAAATTAAATGAGGGCGTCACTTTCTACGTAACTGTCACATTTTTGACGTAAAATAGTTAAACATGGCAATAATTTAGTATTTATAGTTACATTTTATTTAATTTCTACTCTTTTTTGTTGCACTGTAGATGTGGTGTAGGTACTTTAATAACTAATGAACGTATTGTATTTAGGCTGCCTTTCTCCTACTATTATTACATCGCCATCAAAACAAATTAAAAATATAGAAAAAATATAGTTATTGATAGTTATAGGTTAGTTAAATTTCTAGTTACGGGCTTGCATCCTGTCACGAATACGCTGGTAAATATCTTAGCCTAAATGTGCAAAATGTGGTTACAGAATTATCAACAAGTTTTTAGAGTTGTTGGTAATTCTGTAGCTCTGCCTACCCCACTCTGGGAATAAAGGCGTATACTAAATTACAATAACAAAGAAAGTTTAGAATTCATAAAAAAACTCAGTACTCGATTTGCTCATACTGCATTATCATTTTCATTTAAGTAATAATAATTAATAGAGTTTTAATAAATTTTAATATTTATTTTTAACGTATATCTATATAAATATCTACACTTGACACTAATGGCGTAAAAATGGACTGATTATTGTCCGTCCGTCCGTCTGTCTTTCACCTAACTCATGAACCGTGATAGCTAGACAGTTGAAATTTTCACAGAGGATGTATTTCTGTTGCCGCAATAACAACAAATACTAAAAAAAGTTTAAAAAAAAAAAGGTTGTTGTATGGGAGCCCCCCCAATTAAAAAACTTTATTTTTATGCCGTTTTTTGCTCGATATTAATAACGGCAAGAAAGATATTAAGTAGAGGATTGAAATGTTCACAGAATGTTTACTACCTGTGTATTCACTTAAAAAAAAGTCAAGTGGGCTCCCATACAGATACAACAAAACAAACGTGACTTTTTATATTATAGTACGGACCTTTAGTGCGCTATTCCGATTCGCACTCGGCCGGTTTTTTGATAACGATAACGAACCCCAAATGCTTGTCTACCGCCTCAGAGGGAAGTGATATTTCCATACATTTTGTCAGTTTTCGAGAATCGTTAACGTTAGCATTATCTAAGCAACTTTTCTAGACTTACTAAAGTGTAATATCGATACCTTAGTTCACAATCGTACTAATTAGGTACATTTGAAAAGTTATTGTAATTAGTATGTTTGTGCACAAATACATATCATGTCTCTTTTGTACAAACCGCCTTGACATGTCGTTCATTGAATACAAAACTGACACAATCCGAAATGAGTCAGTGTTGCATTTTAAAATTAGAAGCGGTTGGAATACGATTTTTAATGGAAGAGCAAATTATTTTGGAATGTGTCCGTTTTGTATTCAATGAGCGATGTATTAAACAAATATAGTTAACATGAGCATTGAAATTTTCATCATTTAACGTTAGATTTAAGAAGGTTGTGAGGAAATATATTTAAAAGCAAAGTAACAAAATGGTTAATGGAGAAATGTTTTTACAGCGTCAAGGAATACTTGAGGCACTCTTAGTTATAAGTTTTCAATGTTGACTAAAATGTAAATATATAGTTGGTAATAATAAGTAAGTTAGATTGCGCGACCAGATATTTGTACGCTTGCTTTGCATGCTGAATACAAGAACAATAATGACAATATTTATAAGACCATGTATTTTACTGTATTCTGACAAATAAATGAAATTTGATTTGAATTTGAATAATAAGTTCGTAACTTTACTGGCAAATATAAAATCATTTAGTACGATAGCACTAAGGTATTGCAAGCGAAAGCTAACGACAAGGGGAGACCTTTATAGAAATGTTGAATTAATTAAATCATTATTAAATAGTCCCTTTAATTAAATAATTAATCACCTGCTCTCAGTGTCTGCGGGCAGGCTTAAATTCAGCGTGGTTGCCCTTAAGCCTTTTTCATTACGTATTTAAATTATACTTTGAGTATTAATCAAATATTTGGTTTTGTATTGACTTAAGCGGATCAATTACATTACCTACTCGTTTTTCAATAGTGGCCGAAATGAACACTTATTACATGTTCCTTTATAAGCTTTTTTTATCTACTCTCATCGTAAAGTTCGAATTATAAACTTCAAAACGAATTTATATTGGCATACTTTATAAACACAATACAAAAGAAAAACACTTTATAACATTATTTATTTGACAAAATAATGTTATAAAGTATTTTTTTTACCATTACTATACAGATACAGATTAGGTGATCAGATTCGCTATGTACTGAATAAAGGCCAAATCAAAAGCACCCGAAACCGCCGTACGTGCATGAAGAGATTGATGAATGTAGAGGAAGCGAACATTGTGTGTTTAGATCGGTGAACCTGGCGTTCCATAATCTCTGCCTACCCTATTGGGAGACAGGCGTGAAGGTATGTATGTGAAGGTATGTACCAACGAGGTTCCATATCAATTATTTTTTTATAATAGAACGCACATGCGGTTCGCGTCATTTTTACAGCATTACAAAAAGTTTTCATTCCAATTTTTACTTGTCTGTGACAGCGCCTGCTTTAACGCATGCGCGGTGATGTGCTAGGTTTTGGCGCCATTCATTGAATACGTTTTGTTGTAATGTATGAGAGTAAATAAAGTAGTGTATGAAACTGCACATAACTAGGTATTAAAACACTCGTGTGATAGTATTAAAAACCTCGCCTGGAGGCTCAGTTCTTAAACACACACTCGTGTTTTAATACCCCTCATTATGCAACAATTTCATAAACTACTATTACGTCACGGAGGCCTTCCCTCTATCGGCCCAGGCGGAGCTCTGGGATCGCCAGTTATGGATTTAAGAATAGACGTAACGTTGTATCATAAGTTATTTATATCTCTTTAAAAAAATGGAGGCTTACGACACAAACCTGAATTCTAAGTAGAATCTGGACCCTTTTTAGACAGAATATAGCATCAAATTGGGAATGATATTGAATCCTTATGAATCTCCCTAATAGGGTTTATTCGTGTAAATTTTTCACAGTTTCAATAATATTCATCTAACTATTGCGAAAAATGTTTTTTTAATAGCTATAAAAATAACCAAGATATAAGCTAACAAATATTTGTTCCTATCTCTCTAACAAAACAGAATTTAACATGGATTTAACATGTCTAATTAGCAGCTTAAGACTACGCCGGATGTACAGCGGCGCCCTCATTACTTTTGTGTTTTCTAATAATCTAAAGTACCTATATTCTTGAAATTTATTTATTTATTTATTTATTTATTTATTTATTCGAGGAGAACCAACAGCTTTACAAAACAATATAAAAACATGAGATAGCATCAACTAAGCCAGTAACAGGATCTCGCTTATGGAAACAAAATTAACCACTAAACAAGGTGCCACACATAGACACCACGACACATGCAAGAGATTGAGTTAAATTGATGAAGTAGTCAACAATTTACAAAAATTAATATTTCAGTTGCAACTTGACAAGATACAAGTGAAAAGAAGATACATATAGTAAAAACAACGTTAACCTACCTACGAAGAGTTAATTCGCTTAAGGCGCACTCAGTCAAAACACCTCTTAGCTAAAATCCGCCTCACCGAAGGTATTTTAGAATTAAAAATATCAATATCTAGAAATTGGACGATAAGTTTTTGTACTACAAATGAAAACACAACTTATATATACCTAAATCAACTTAACGGAAAAAAGTGGCCACCTTTTCCCGTAAGCTGACTACTCTAAGGGTTTTTGTTATTAAAGTTTGTTACGTATCCCATAAATTGTGTTTTTACTTGCGCTACAAAAACGTATCTCTGATTGCAAGGAAATTCTTTAGTTAATTAGAAAACACAATAATAGTAATGAGGGCGCCACTGGACGCTCGACGTTTGCTCGGTGTCGTCTTAAACAACCATGCATATACAGATGTAGTGAATAATCTTTCCCACCGTTTTTGGTCGGATATGTTTTATTTATCTAGCTTAAGTACCCATCAATATGCTAACTGAGAAAGCAGGATAAATATGAAGTTATCCGACCAAAAACGATGGGAAAAGATTATTCACTACATCTGTACCCTATTGACGTAACCTTTCTGACGTTCGCGTCTTATGCTTATTTCAATTCTAGACATGAAAACATATAACAAACAAAGTCACATTTACATACGTACAATAAATCACGCCTGTTTCCCAGAGGGGTAGGCAGAGACCACTTCTTTCCATTTGCTACGATCTTGACAAATTTCTTTCGCTTCTTCCACATTCATACATCGAGTCATGCACGCACGTCGGTTTCGGGTACTTAAGATTCGGCCCTTTTCCAGTATTTCTCCGATTTGACTCGAAAAAGTACGCCTAGGGCGGCCCCTTCCGACCCGTCCACTCACTTTCGATCTGTATAACTCTTTCGTCAATCTTAATATAGACACATACTTTCCGAACGATACTATAACGTTATAGTTTTATATACTTCTTTACTCTACTTACAAAATAGCTTCACTGGTTTCCGAATTGCTTAGTGGCCTACAATTGCCACCCAACAATACCCTTACCATGAGTTACATTTAAAACTGCGCCGGATGTACAGTGGCGCCCTCATTACTTTTAATGTGTTTTATCATAAACTAAAGTATTTTCTTGACATTGGACGAAATGTTATTGTACTACACGTGAAAACAAAACTTATAGGGTATATCATATACAGTAGAACCCGCTTAATACGATCACGTTTAATACGATTTCCCGCATAATACGCCATTTTCTGCCGGTCCCTGCAACTTAAGGCCTGTTTTCATACATTTTTTCACGGTTAATACGACTCGCGTCCCGCTTAATACGTCTTCTAAAACCATAATACCAAGGATTTTCCTGGATATTCATCCATAGACGATAATGTTGCAACGTACGAAGTGCTTTCAGTCGAAGATCTTATTGAAAGTGCAGGTTCCACCCAAAACGCAACCATAAGTGATGATGAAGACGCACACGAACAGGAGGAAACGCCTCCAATTTTGTCAAATGCTCAGGCGTTGTCAGTTGGAGCAGATTTAAGACGCTATGCATCGTCTATGGGTAATAGCGAAGAAGCGATCCATAAATTAAATTATATTGAAAATCTTGTTATGAAAAATGCATCCAAATCGTTACGTCAATCTAAAATAAATAATTACTTTAAGTAAAACAATTGTTATTAATATACACTTTTACATAAACATAATTTTTTGTATCTTCCATTTAAAATAAACAAATTACAAGTAAATGTGTGTACATGAAATATTACTAGTTTTATTTTCACGTTTAATACGATTTCCCGTTTAAGACACTTTTTTTGCTAGGTCCCCTCACAATCGTCTTAAGCGGGTTCTACTGTAGTTTAATAACAATTCACCTTTGAGTTATTAACTTAACGGAAAAAAGTGGCCACCTTTTCCCGTTAAGCTGACTACTCAAAGGATAATTCGCTGCTTAAATACAAAAGCGCCACAAAACCAAAACAGATATAGTTTGATTTAAAACTTAAAGTATATAGCATTCCGAATTTAAATGCAAAACACGTTTTGATTTGTGTCCCTTTTGTATTTAAGCAACGAATTGTTATTAAAGTTTGTTACGTATCCCATATATTGTATTTTTACTTGCACTACAAAAACATTTCGTCTGATTCCAAGGAAATTCTTTAGTTAAATAGAAAACACAATAATAGTAATGAGGGCGCCACTGGACACTCGGCGTTTGCTCGGCGCAGTCTTAACGTACTCGTTAGCGAGTCGAATGCTCTGTCCCTCACTGTATTTAGAGTCACCTTATAGTTTGCAAGGGACAAAGCATTGGACTCGCTAGCGAGTACAGTATTTGTAACTCATGGTAAGAGTACTGATAGGATACAAGTTGCCAGCGTGCATTGGCACGATTCTGCTATCTTTTTTCGATTTGTTATTTTAGAAACTTTGTATCTTTCCTATAAAATACATGTAATTACCGAAAAATCAATTTGATGTTCGTATGAAAAATACAATCATAATACACGTATAATACTTGTTTAACGCTATTTTTCATATTAACAATCAAAGGCAATTAATCTTGCTTATTATAATTAATTGAACAGAAATGTACATATACTTTATGTAACCAAATCAATGTCTCGGTGTAAGTAATATAGTAATACTGCGAAAAATACATCGTAAAATACACGTGAAAAACTTAAACTTACGAAAGATTCAACCAAATATCCGCAAGAATAGATTGTGTATTTTAATGAAAAATACGGGGGCGGTTCAAAGATACATGTATTTTTACCCTTTCGGGGCAGTGGTCCAACTGATTTGTCCAACTGACAAATAATTTTCATTTGAATATCAAATTAACAGGCTCGACGGAGCTCCGCTGTCGCGGAGCTCCTACTTCTGAGTGGTTTGGCCCTCCGGGCCAGCTGAAGAACAAACATAACCTAAACCTACCTCATATTTATGATACTAATTTTGGTCAGTTGGACAAAGCAGTTGGACCACTGCCCCGTCACTTATTTTACGTCATTTGCAGACCTAGGAATATTCGGGGCAAAATTAAATGACAGCTAGGGATTGCCTTTATCGATAAACTCAATTATCGATGCATTTCCCATATAGTAGTGATCGCTCCAAGTTTTGTTTGTAAAAATATTTTTTTATAGAAAGTATGCAATGAAACAAAATAGCAAAATAATTCTGGTTATTCTTTATTTTAAAAGGATTTTTTAACCTTCACTCATCATCATCATATATTTTTTCCGTATTGTGAATTTCAGAATGACTGTCTCATTTACTGTTGTTAAAATAAACGACTAGAATTTGTTAGGAGTAAAAACAATATGACGATGATGAGTGAAGGTTATAAATCCTTTTAAAATAAAGAATGACCAAAATTATGTTTTTATTTTGTTTAATTTGCATACTTTAAAAAATTAACTATTTTTAAAATCAAAATTTGGAGCGATCACTAGTATATGGGAGAAGCATTGATAGTTAAGTTTATCGATATAGGAAATCCCTAGTTGTCATTTAGTTTTGCCCCGTATATTCCTAGGTCTGCATTTGTAACGCAAATACTAACCAGTATAACGTTATTTTGTAGTGATAACGTTATGATTTATGTTTTTTTAAGCGTGTAAAATTCAAAAATTCAAAATTCAAAATATTTATTCAGTAAACAGGCCACATGAGGGCTCTTTTACACGTCGGTAATAGGGTGAGTCTACCAGCGCTTCGGACGAGACCATCATTGCGGAGAAGAAGCGCCGCAAGAAACTCCAGCAGAAGGTCATTTTTTCAATCATAAAAACATAATAGTACTTAAAACTAAGTTACATTAAGTAAAGTAAGTTACATTAGGTAATAAAGTAATAAATAATAATTTCTTAAAACTACCAAAAAATAAAATCATTACAAATGTAAGGTCAATAAACCTTAAAAAAAAAAATACTATGAGAACAACACGACGAGGTCTCTACGTCAAAAGCCATAACTAGAATAATGTAGAAGGCTAACGACCTTACAGGCCACCTGCCCACTTCACCAACAGTTTCAGGAGTTGATATGTGACCCAGTTATGTATCAGCATGTCAACTTTGCAATGACCGAATTGTCACCTGTCACGTGTCATTGTCAAGATGGTGTGAATAGGGGGCTCGTGGGAAGTGGTATCTATAGCCATAGATATTTGTATACTCAAGATTGCAATCCTAAGACTGCAATGCGTTGCCAACCCTGAGGACTAAGATGGAATATTATGCCTCTATACTAGTAATTTCATAGGTTGTCTTATCCCCACACCGGAACACAGCAATGCGAACACTGTGGCTTGGCGGTAGGTTTAATGAGAAACAGTGCTTGTAGCAAGTGATCGATTAAAGTCGTAACAAGCGTTTCGGACGGACCATGCACAAGGGCATAAGTACCACGATTAAATTAAAAATGTTAACAAAATTAAACATTAAGTAAACAAAAAAAATACAATATTTGTTTGTATTTTTTTACGAGACATGTTTTAAATAAAATTTATTGATCTTTTCTCGCTTATTATTATTATTACTTTTAAAATCATGTGTTATGGTTATTAATTAAGTCAATATTTTACGTATTTTAACATAATTATTATATATTATTAGAATTAGTGGGTAGTGACCCCGCCTACGAAACTAGTGGTCCTGGGTTCGAATATTTGTTCCGGAGTCATGGATGTTTTCTATATATAACTATTTAGGTATATATTTCTCTATATAAGTATTTATATCGTTGTCTAGTACCCATAACACAAGCCTAGAGCTTAGTTTGGGACTAGATCAAATGGTGTGAGATTGTCCCCTTATATTTATATATTTATATTATTGTACAAAAAAAAATTGATGTCTAATTTAAAAAAAAAAATTAGGTCAGCAAAGACCACCACTGACATTCATGCTTGTAACCACAGAATAACAATGCTATAATAATTATACAACTGTCATAACCATGGCAACGCAACGCTCATTATAGAACTGTTTTCACGCTTCGGTTACGCTATAAGTGGTATTCCGATACCGGTATCAATACATTTCAAACATTTCCTGACGTCAAACGAATAGCTAAATTATGCGGAAAATGCATTGAGTGAAATTACATATTGGATAAACCGATAATTGAGAATTTAGTCGGGTCGTTAATTAAACCGCGTAATTACTCTGTGTGTATAATTAGGCAAATTGACGTATATTGTCGAAGTGCTAACAATCAAATTTATTGACTGTACAGTCAAGGAATATAATTCCTGGACCACTTTGGACTGTGTCAGGGTATTTCTCCGCTAATTGGAAAATCGCTGTCCGTTGTTTTTTTGGTTGTCCTTAGATAAATGTCAAATAAAAAAGTCTTTGTGTCATTTAATAGCCATTATTTTAAGCGTGTCTGGTATTATACCAAAAATAAGGCGTCCTATTTAGTTTAAAAAAATTTAACATGTCAAAAAACAGTACCCTGGCATATGCAATAATATTAGCAATGTGTAACAATGTAACTAGATTTCTGTATTGAACTTAAGAAGGCGAATACACAATCCATTACAACGCTGACGCTGACGCTCATTAGAGCATACCGTTGTAACTTTTACACGAGCAGCTTGTCGATAAACTATACGCAAAGACAGTATAGCGCCCTACGCGTGCAGTTCAACAACGCATTTAGGGTGCTGATGAGGCTGCCTCGATTCTGCAAAGCGTCAGGTATGTTCGCGGATGCAAGAGTGAGGACTGCTTTTACGCCACCATGCGAAAACGCTGCACATCCTTGGTGCGCAGGGTGCGGGCCAGCTCCAACAGCATCTTGGCGATGTTTGCCCAGACGTTCGATTGTCTGATTCACGTACTGGCACATCAATCTATGTAGGTTAGCTTGGGTATGTGTATAGTTAGAACGTTACTAACAATTAGGTTTAATTTTTAATTAAATGTACTTCCACTTTATTATTATTATTATGGTCTAAAGATGGCTGAAATAAATGATTTTGATTTGATTTGATTTGATTACAATAAAGTAGTATTTTACCACAGGGTCTCCTTTAGAACGGTCGCCGTGACCGAGATCGGTCGGACCAATCATCAAGTCATTTTATTAGAACCATTACTTAAATTTTGTCCCAAGACTACAAAAACAGTACCCTGTCACCTGATTGTGATTAAAATAAAAACAATTCATGAAATTGACTTTAGTGAATGCATTTTGGTATGCACGACACTCGACTTGTTATGCAAAAATATTTTAACTGTTTAATCAATTATTATTTGAGAAGGAAGTTGGCGGAGACTTTTCAAATTTTCCAATTAGTGGAAAAATGCCCGTCATAGAGATACAATATGAAGAGTGAGTTTAGACGACGTGCTGGCCTAGTTAATAGTGACCTTGGCTAGTAGCGGTACTAAGATCTAAACTATATTAATTGGGTCAAGTGCGAGTCGTACTCGCGCACTGGGGTTCCGTACACATTAGGAATTATTATTATATTCAAATATGACTTCGATATCGAATCGAATCGGCATAAGTCCAAGTCACACTAGTTTATGCATATTGTAATCTTGCCTAGCCTCGTACAGTTTCCTCAGACATGGTCTGGTTAACTGGAAGAGATGCCTCAAAGGGATAAGTTCGCCATTGTACATGTTAATCTTAAGTTTATGTACGAATTTACTTGTAATTTGTATTGTTTTTTTTTGTGCAATGTAGAGTTTACGAACATACATACACATTTGATCATTTTTAAGTACTTGTTGTTCTTTTTTCAGGGTTTGTCCTATGTTTATACCAAATTTGACGTTTCTATAATTAACCGCTTTTAAAATACGACAACAAAATACGTTGAAAAAACGGAATTTATATCGTTCCTTTACTATCTCAAACTCGTATTTGTATTTGATCGATTAGTTAGATAGAAAAGTCTTTATTTCTAAGGGAACATAAGTGCTTTTCCTATCTATTCGATCAGATACGAGGTCGAGAAAGTAAAGGGACGATATGTTGATGGGGCCCTCTTAATTATTTCACTTTCTTAATTATTTTTTATTTGTTAACTTTCTGCCCGCGACTACGTCCGCGTATTTTTCGACTATAAATATTCCCTCGGGAACTTTTAAAGTTGCCTTGAAAAGTAGCCTATGTGTTAATCCAGGGTATAAGCTATCTCATTTCTAAATTTCATCTAAATCCGTTTAGCCGTTGCAGCGTGAAGAGGTAACAAACACACACACACACACACACACAAGCTTTCGCATTTATAATATTAGTAGGATAAATCCGCCGAAGTGGTTATTCTAGAATCGTCGCTAAATCTACAAAAACACTACAAATAACTATTAGTTATATAAAAACTCAACTGATTTTATAGAACTTAGCTAAAAACCGCTAGACAACCGGCTTTCAAATAAAAATGCATCCAAATCGGTCAATCTGTTTAGGAGCTACGATGCCATAGAAAGATACACGGATACACGCGTCAAACTTAACACCCCCTCTTGCGTCGGAGGTTGAAAACAGGTGCCACATTATTTTCTTTAATTCAAAGTCCTGTCAAGACACGGTGAATTTTTATCGGTGATCAGGAGTTGAAAATTGTTAATAAGCAACAACAATGGAATTTAATGGTTGATGTCTCAAACAATTAACTCACTGTTTAATTTATTTAAGTTAATGATATTGTTAAAACCAGGATATATGGACATCCTACATTAATTATTGAAGTGAAGTAGATACGTCAAGTGCCATCGCTTTGGCGGGAAATTTGACAGATATTACGTCAATAAACTTATCAGTTAAGTGTTGTTAACTCATAGACAAAACAATTAGTAGGGTGACAATTAATTTCAATTAAAAGTTTGACCCATTTTTTTTTTTACATAAACAAATTAGTTTTGTTTCATGTAACTGCGACTTAAACGTGATCGCCATTAATAACTGAATTAGAAAAATTGGTTCCTGATCACCAAAAAAAATCACCGTGTATACGCAAGCATTTATACGTACCAAGGTGTGTTACAGGTGTGGGTGAGCGTCATATATCGGACACCGAGCTGGTAGAAGCTGCGAAGAACGCCAAGAGAGTTGCCGATGGAGTGTCCCCCCTCGATGCCGATTAGGGAGGCGATCTTGCGTGGTCGGGCGCTGTGGGCTTGCAGGATATCTGTGGGCAAAAATAACATGTTTTGGGTGAATTCGACGAAACGAGAATTTTTTCTCAAACATGCTCGGCTTTTTTGAAAACAAGACGAAAAAACCCTCATTTTCTTCCTAGGAGTAAAGTAAATGTATGAAAACCCATTCCTGAGAGTTGCGATATTTTATTCAATAAGTTTCTGTTGTCGACTGTACTTTTTTTTGCACAGTCGTCATCTTCTCGTCAAGGCGATTGTAACAAGCCCTAACTAGACGGGTTTATCATGTGTAGTTTAGGTGTTCCTATGGCAATCCTTAGTCTCCATCATCAGAGATCAGAGCTTGATGGTACTATATTATTGTATTATCATCAGAACTAAAGGCGTATGCAAATTTTCAGCTTCATCAAAAACCGGGAAGTGGGTCATATTTAACTTGGAAGATTTAATCCTTACATAAATACGTACATTGCAAGTTAAATAAAAGCTTGTAAAAATGCTTTCTATTGCATGTTAAATCGGAAGGACCACGAAAAAAATCCCATACACCCCACTTGTGGGTGGGTGGGCGGCGGCAGGCGACGGATCGTTGTGCGTGAGACTATCTGAATACTTGTAGATAAAAAAAAGCATTGTCTCTAAATTCGGAGAAGGCTTTTTAAAAATACCTATAATTATGAACTTGTATCTTTTCCTCGCATTGTTTGAGAAAAGTATTATATATGCCTCGGCGAAAACAGGGATTACCTAACTCGGATTTTGGCAGGCCTCGCCAAGGCTCGGCCCGCCAACCACCTCATCTGGCAATTCCTTACTTTCCTGGCCTTTATTCTTTATTCAGCAGTTAATCGAGTTTTTTTTTTATGGCATCGAGTAGACAAACGAGCACACAGGCCACCTGATGGTAAGTGGAAACTGTGACCCATAGACATTCGCAATCACAAGACTGCAATGCAATCCTAAGACTGCAAATGCGTTGCCAACCCTGAGGCTAAGATGGAATGCCTCTATGCTAGTCATTTCCCGGCTGTCTTATCCCCAAACCGGAACACAACAATGCGAACACTGCTGTTTGGCGGTAGGTTAATGGATAAGAGTAAATCCGTTTTACGTCAAAAATTCTAAAAATTCTAAATTCAAAATATTTATTCAGTAAATAGGCCACATGGGGGCTCTTATACACGTCGGTAATATAGGGTGAGTCTACCAGCGCTTCGGACGAGACCATCATTGCGGAGAAGAAGCGCCGCAAGAAACTCCACCAGAAGGTCATACCCTCGTTTATCACTACTTAGTATAAAAAAGTCACTTCCCGCCGTCTGTCTGTCCCTATGTATGCTTAGATCTCTAAAACTACGCAACGGAATTTAATGCGTTTTTTTTTAAATATATAGAGTGATTCAAGAGGAAGGTAGGTATATACATATAATAAACTCTGATTAACGGACATGGCGAAACTATAATGAGTTCCTAATTTGACTTCGGAACCCTAGAAAACCGCGTCCAAATCAGTCTATCCGATTGAGAGCTACGATGCTGCCATACACACATACAATCACACACACACACACACACACACACACACACACACAGATACACAAACTTAAATCTCCTCTTTTTAGTCTAGCGTTAAATATTGCTACAGACATACATAAGCTCGCGCCTTTATTCCCATAGTGGGCTAGGCAGAGCTACAGAATTAGTAACAACTCTAAAAACTTGTTAATAATTCTGTAACCACATTTTGCACAATTAGGCTAAGATGTATACCAGTGTATTAGTGACAGGTTGCAAGCCCATCGCCTAACAGTACTACACAGCCTTTATTCCTTTAGTCGTCTCTTACGACATCCACGGGAGGACATGGAGTGGCACTATTCTAACCCGGCAACCACGCACCACGCATATTGCATATTGCTATAAAAGACAAATATGTTCTATCAGCCCAATGAAAACCTGACCTACCATAGAAGGGTGTCACAGCGGACGTTATGAAACAATTGGTTTGACACTTATATAATCAATCAGTCACTGTGATGCAGTTCTATAAATTAATAAACTAAACTAGATGCAATGCTAAAGTGTGTTCCTATTCATAAGGTCACTCATATAAGCAAATAAACAAAATAATCAATTTACCATTATTACTCCATTATCGCGTACTTTTGAAGGTTGAGCATGGTCATATTATTTATTTATGGGTTCCGAATCACTATCGTGGTCACATTTCTGAAGAAGTGGCTGTAGATTTCGATTTCGTTTCTGGTTAGGTACCTAAGTTTACCGGACATCTAACAAATATCTAAAAACGACATCAAAATATACGCCCAATTCTTCAAAAATATGTCCACAAAAGTGAGGCGGTTGAAACGCTCGAATAATGACCCTTATACACTTAATTATTGTCTTCGTGTTTATTTCGAGGTAGTTATCCCCATTTAATCTTGTATTTATTGATGAAAAGCACTTGCGGTGAAAATGCTTTTCACCACGACACTGACTAGAGCCTGTTATATGTATATACAAATTATTTTTTCAAAATATATTTGACATGTCAATGTAGTGATGGTTGATAGATTTGATTTATATTTCGTTTCTGTCGTACCCAGCATAATAATACGATGATGATGAGATATACAGGGTGGAAAGATAAGTCGGGCCCTGGAGGGAAACTACCTTAAATCCTTAAGTAGGCTCATTTTACTTAAAGGAGACATTCCTTTATTTAAAAAAAAAAACAAAACTGCATTCAAAGGTTTTCTTAAATTTTCTTGCCTCAACCGGGAATCGAACTAGCTAAAAATGTTAAAAGTAGCTATTTTATTTTTCTAATCGATAGGATTATTGTACGGGATTAAATGTCTCTAAGTACCACTTAGTATTAGAAATAAAAAAACGTGAAATTTAACATTAATCATATCGAGTGTTTACTTTTTACATTTTTACCTGGTTCGATTCCCGGGAGAGACAAGATTATTTAAGGAAATCTTTGAAAGCAGTTTTGTTTCTTTTAAAAAATAAAGGAATGTCTCCTTTAAGTAAAATGAGCCAACTTAAGGATTTAAGGTAGTTTCCCTCCAGGGCCCGACTTATCTTTCCACCCTGTATATTCAACCTTTTTAATAAACTAATTAGAGGTAACATTATTCTCATCACTATTCCATCCTCTATCTAGAGACAATTACAGTCAGGTGTACTTGTTATTGTCATTGGCAGTCAGGAATAGGAAAAGACTTTACAGACACACAGATTCACATAATAGCTCCAGCGTAGCACAGCTTTTTGTACAAAAATACAAATAGGTACTCAATAAAGTACATAAATACACGGAAACATATCGTTACTACTTTAGAAAAAACTCCTATTTGATATTTCGAGATGTATGAGTTTGAACCTAATTCACTTCGATTTTAAGTTTAAAATTGCACGTTACAAAATGTGAGATACGAGGGTTTTAAAAGCAATAACGAAATGTCAAACGTATAACAAGTCAATAATCTAATAAACAAACAGCTGTTTAGTTACACCTTGAGGGAAAGAAAATTACGTTCAATTTGAATTTATCACTACATAGTATAAAACAAAGTCGCTTCCCGCTGTCTATCCCTATGTATGCTTAGATCTTAAAAACTACGCAACGGATTTTGATGCGGATTTTTTTAATAGATAGAGTGATTCAAGAGGAAGGTTTTTATGTATAATAAATTTTGTTTTATGTACGTGTGTTATAGAAAACTCGAATAAACCGAAGCGAAGCGAGGGCGGGTCGCTAGTGTGTAATAAACAAACAGCTGTTTAGTTACACCTTGAGGGAAAGAAAATTACGTTCAATTTGAATTTATCACTATACATAGTATAAAACAAAGTCGCTTCCCGCTGTCTGTCCCTATGTATGCTTAGATCTTTAAAACTACGCAACGGATTTTGATGCGGTTTTTTTAGTAGATAGAGTGATTCAAGAGGAAGGTTTTTATGTATAATAAATTTTGTTTTATGTACGTGTGTTATAGAAAACTCAAATAAACCGAAGCGAAGCGAGGGCGGGTCGCTAGTTAATAAATAAATACGCAAAAATACTACCACACTTTTACTTGTTAACCATATTCCCCTTATTATCAATCAACTCAAGTCCATCGCGATACATTGTCCGCTTGGAATAATCATGCGGAATGATTTGCGGATTCGGCATATCTTCACTAATAGGCACATACAACTGCGGCAAGCTATCTTCCTCCTGCTTGCGCGAGAGCATCTTCTTGATTGTCTTCACCATTTCAACACGAACTGTCGAATTATCGTTATTCCCCTCTCTTACATCAGTCTTCAGTTCCATCGTAACATTCGCTAGCACTTCTATAGTTGAATTCGTTGGATCCTTCTCTATTGTTATACCCTGGATCTCAGGCTGGAACTCCATTACCATTGGAAGCCCGTTCGCCGTGAACAGAAGACTTTTTATCTTTATCACCTTCATGTTGCTCTGAGCGCAGAACACCAACAACAATGTGATGACTTGCATCATGGTTTCCGACGTGATCCTCGATTGAGATGCCGTCGTGAACTGCACTACCATTTAACTACCAATTACTCCGAACAACGTGTGCAGAATTGCTTTAATCGAATCAATGGTTAGCTACGCTGGGTTAGATAGGAAAACTGTAATTGGTAAATAGTTACAGCGGGGATCCGTGATTACGTGTTGATTTTTATGATCATTGCTTTCACAGTAACGTGAAATTAGCGAAGGTATTTTAGTAGAAAAAACAAGTGACTATTCGTCTTCGATCACGTGTCGATGTTCCGTACACAGATAAAATCTACTTCCTATCTAATGTACACACTTTCAATGTCCTCTTCCTTCCTTCCTTCTTCCTCCTCCTTCCTTCCTTCCTTCCATCCTCAACCTTTTTCTTCTCATCCTTGCTTGCTTGTTATTGCCTGTGTTCCAGGGACAATCTTTCCCTTGCTGTTCCGTCTTATAAAACACGCTTCTATCCCAAATCTTTCACAGTCCGTGACGTTCAACCGTGGAATGAACTTCCGTTGTTTCCTCTTCTATAGTCTCTCTAAAATTTCATTTTTAATTAACAATAATATAGTTAATTCTTCATTCAATTCCACGACAGTGGAACGAAAGTTAACATTTCAATGCGTGTTTTTTTAAACTTTGAATGCTGATATTTTTCTACAAATAAATTTAAACACTATATAAGTAAAAAAAAACAAGCAGAATGCTTGTTACCCTCTGCCATGGATGCTTATGACCTTAATAATCTGTAAAAAAACAAGCATTCTGGCTGTACTGAGAAAAATTGAGAATGGTGTACAAATATGCACATTGCAGTATCGCTCGGCTTTTTCTTCAAACTTCACCGGTACAATAGAATTACGCTTCGAATAAAATGGCATGAATTTGTAAACTAGGTTATTGCTGAAACTATGGCACCTTGGGCAATACTAATAACTGTATGTTTTCCGGCTGAAATACGCATGTTATTTGACATTACCTCTATATTTAGTTCTATATTTATAGCTTTATATAAAACTAGCAACCCGTCCTCGCTTCGCTTCGGTTTATGTGAGTTTTCTGTAACACCCGTACAAAAAACAGAGTTTATTATACATTAAAACCTTCCTCTTGAATCACTCTATCTATTTAAAAAAAAAGCATCAAAATCCGTTGCGTAGTTTTAATGATCTAAGCATACATAGGGACAGACAGACTAGAATAATTAGTAACTACCATTGTAATATGAAATACTAGCGACCCGCCCTCGCTTCGCTTCGGTTTATTTGAGTTTTCTATAACACACGTACATAAAACAAAATTTATTATACATAAAAACCTTCCTCTTGAATCACTCTATCTACTGAAAAAAACCGCATCAAAATCCGTTGCGTAGTTTTAAAGATCTAAGCATACATAGGGACAGACAGCGGGAAGCGACTTTGTTTTATACTATGTAGTGATGTTTATAAAATTACTGCCTGCTGAGTTTCTTAGCTATAACTGGTTGCAAACTTTATGGTTGTTCGAGATAATCTCGAACGAATGATCTTGCAGTTTTTCTTTTAACGTTGTTTTGTGTTAAGTGTGTCACTTTCCGTCTCTTCACTATACCCTGTCCACGATAAAGAGCTAAATAGTACTAGAAAACTTGGACAGCACGTGATTGGTCAGCGATAAGGGCGATGCACGTGCACCGGGTGAGTTTACATGGCGGTCGAAGTCCAGTCAACATCTGTCTCCTGCACAGTGCGGACGCGTTATAGTGCTCTCCTTTCAATTTGTACCGGTAAAGTCCACCAATTCTTCTTTTCATTATTGTTTAATAGTTTGAATAAATGAATACAAAAGTAAATACTTATTGGATCCTTTATTATTTAACTAAACCAGAAAAATCATAAGGGATATTAAAATAAATATTCCGAGCGACGGAGCATGTAAGCCGAGCATGACAGTGAGGTGCCATAGTTCACGCCCACTCTCCTCTTTTGTCCATTTCATCTACATACAAAAGTGCAAAAGAGGGACCGCTATACTAGCTCTTTATCATGGACAGGGTATAAGCGGTTTCAACGGAAGATCAGCTTCACGGCTAGCGAATTCTGAGTTGGGACCGTTTCGCAACAATTTCTCTGTCTTGTTCTTTTTGTGTCTATGTAATGTAATTCTGTATTGTTGCGAATAAATGTCTCTTATCTTGCGGCGTTTCTTCCTCTTGCGCTGGCAGATTTTTGATATGTAAAAGCCCGTGAGGCTTACTTACTGAATAAATCGCTGCTTAAATACAAAAGCGCCACAAAACAAAAACAGATATAGTTTGATTTGAAACTTAAAGTATATAGCATTCCCAATTTAAATGCAACACAAACACATTTTGATTTGTGGCCCTTTAGTATTTAAGCAAAGAAATGTTTTGTACCTTTTTTTTTACTCAGGTGGAAATGGATAATACCAGTCCTTCCAGCCATCTAGCTCCATGTAGGGATTAGATATCCATTGTGTTTCAAAAGAGAAAAGCCTTGTTCCCCAAAATATATTAAAAATTACACCAGCGGGGGCTTGGAGAGAGGACCGCCGTACATTGTACCCTCATACATTTTTAGATAGCAATTTTAAGGGCTTTTGGTCCGCCATTTTGTGCAAAACGAGGGTGTTTGTTTTTAATGCAAATCTATATATACAGCTACGTAGTATAAAACAAAGTCGCTTCCCGCTGCCTGTTCCTCTGTATGTACGTTTAGATCTTTCAAACTACGCAACGGATTTTAATGCAGTTTTCATGAATAGAGTGATTCAAGATGAAGGTTTTTATGTATAAAACGTACTGGTTTATGTACGGACGGGCAAGAAAGCGGGCTACCAGTTTTAATAAAAGTTTCTGTGAGATCTAAGTATCGCTAAGGTTGACACTTGTCACTGTCATAATATTATTGCAAGGGGAAATCGAACTTGTATCATATGACATGACATGCAAATGAATTTCAAATTTTGTAGACCACATTTTTGGCTGACTCACATAATCCAAAGCGAAGCGAGGTCTGGTCACTACTATGTGTTTAACTTTCGTGACAACGCACAGCCTAAACTGTAGAATATTTAGACTGTAAGTTTGGAAGGAATATTCCTTGGGTACCCTAAGGACACTAATAAAAGATTTTTGGAAAAACGACCCCCAATCGGATGAAATAGGTTCTAGATATAGAAAACCACATCTAAATCGGTTCACCCGTATAAAACCTACAGTGACACGCACACATAGCTGGCCAACCTGCAATACCCCTTATTTTGCGTCAGGGTTAAAATATAGGCCTTGTTGCCTGAAATAAATTTATTCTACCATATTCTATTTGGCCGGACACAACTGTAAAACGCCGGACATGTCCGGCTAAAGCGACACCTGGGGTATTATCTCTCAAAAACAACGAACGCTCGGATGAACGAGCAGCCGCCTTATACGTTCAATCCATCGATAGAAACTATTCTGCTACTCGTAAATTGAAAATGCACGCGCTAAAATTATGTTTTATTCGCACTGACGGGACTACTGAAACTCGCCGCTTGGACATCCACTCCTTCGTCCGTCCGACCGTCATTGTTGAGCTGCACCATTTTAATTAGTTTTTTTTATGGCATAGAGAAGACAAACGAGCACACAGGCCACCTGATGGTTAATGGAAACTGTGACCCAATCCGAGGATAAAATGTGTTTTAAGACCGAGTTTTACACGCTGCTTTTCGGGTGTCCCTTGTTTTGTCGACAAACTTTTCGTCGAATTTAATTTCATCGAAAACGTTTCAAGTAAAATTTAGTTCACGTGTTATTGTTTGGTGTAATTTTATTTCATGAGCAGATCATTCCAATTTTTATTATAATTTCATACAATAACTGTTCAGGGAATATTATTTGGCAAATTTTGCATTTTGTATGATTTTTAAATGGCAGAACAACAAAACAACGAATTTCATTTGTTCGACGTTTCATTACATTTGTTTTTGAATAATCGAATAGGTACACATAGCGCCACAACTACGCGGAACACCTACTAGGTCTCAACTAGTGAAGGGCGGCTTGTAAGTTTCAAAAGTGAAACTTTCATTTAAATTTCTGCAATATTCTATAAGTTTCAAAAGTGAAACTTTCACCTAGAATTTCAAGCAATATTCTGAAAATTACCAAAGTGAAAACGTTTTATTTCTGAAAATTACTATAGTTTCGACATGTAACCCAACTTTTCATGAAATTTAAACGATGTTTACTTGTGAATAGAATAATTTCCATCTAATTATGTAACTTTCAGAAGCTGTAATTTTCGCAGGAAAGTTGTGCAATGTTTCAGAAATCGCCCATCACTTAGTCTCAACTAATCTATAGGTTAGGTCAGGTTCGAATTGTGTCAAGGAACGAAACGTCATAACTACGCGGAATAGGAGCTCTATCGACTTCGCTTCACGGTCTATTGAAATGATATTACATGAAGTAATTTTCATGTTTTTAAACAACATTGAAACAATAAATTTATAACCAATCGTTTTCAACGACAAAATTCAACTATTTAATGAATCATCCGACAAGTAAAATAGACGATTTAAAATTACTTGCAATGACCATTCCACGAACTGAATTCTCGACGTAATGAAAATACTTGACTTTGAAGTGAAATTCGACGAAAGTGTCCCGAAAGTGTACTTGACTTTGAAGTGAAATTCGACGAAAATTTGATGATTAACCCTGCTTTTCATTTCGATTTCGAGGAAATAAAACTGATAATGTAAATTGCGTAACACAACAAGTTTTGCAAAGAAAACAACTAATTAATAGTCCGAAACGAGACAAAAACTTTTTTTTTTTATTTAGCTTCTTTTTTTTTTTACTTAATCGAACGCAATACTGCCGTGCCAATTATACGATTGATTTTGAAATGTTTTTGCTAATAATGCTTGTCTAATGATTTAAAATATTTTTTTGTTCATATAACAATAATAATGCAGTCAGTTTGTCTGTCTGGCTGTAGGGTTTATCTTAGTCTAGAGACGACAACACTTTATGCACTAGTGCTTAAAATGCGATTGTATGCAGCCTATACCCAGCATAAAGAAGGTCTTTACGAGCATGAGAAGTGAAAAAAATATATCTAATAGTTATTACATAGATAAAAACCCTGACATAATGGCGACCCCCCTACTTTCAGAGCTGATATCTCTTAACCGGCCCAAAAGATTCTAATGAAACTCAGCTAAAGACTACCGCTAACCCGCATCCTATTCGGTTCACCGGTTCACACAAAACGGTATTTATTTTTACGTCGAGGGTTAAAAATTGTACGACTACAATATCGGTTTTCCTATTCTCTCGGTTATTTTATTCTCTATAACTATCGATTGGAAACCGGATTGCCGTGTGAACCTTCACCGGAGCGTGGAAACTGAACCAATAGAAACTAGTTTTCTTTTATCGCCGCGGTTTGTTACTCGCTGAATTTACAGCATTTTCTGGCGTCTTTATTTACGAAAGGAAAATACTAAATGCGCGATTTTATTAATCTGACAGAACAAGGGATTTAAAAGTTTCACGCGCGCGCGTGTATTTGTGTGTTTATGGCATCATAGCTGAACGTAAACCGATTTGGACACGTTTTTTTTTAAAGAAAGCCAGTGTTATCCTTAGGCCGCCTTTACACCTGTAAGTTACATACATACATACATAAACTCACGCCTTTATTCCCAGAGTGGGGTAGGCAGAGCTACAGAATTACCAACCACTCTAAAAACTTGTTAATAATTCTGAAACCTCATTTTGCACTTTTAGGCTAAGATGTTTACCAGTGTATTAGTGATAGGTTGCAAGCCCATCGCCTAACAGTACTGTACGCCTTTATTTCCTTAGCCGTCTCTTACGACATCCACGGGAAGATATGGAGTGGCACTATTCTAACCCGGCAACCACCTGTAAGTTACTTACGTAATATTTACATAATTTACTTACGGTTGCATTTACACTTGATATAAACTTACAGTAAATAATGCTTATGTGAATTTTGTAAATTTAAACTTGCATAAGTTATTACACGCCCATTTACATTGGTTACTAAAATCAGTAAATAAAATGCCTTCTCAAAGTCGCATTTGACACATAAGTAAATTTCATTAGTACCTACCCCTGCCGCTCTTCTTTTTCTTTAATTTTGTCACTTCTTGGCTAAATTGTCCTTTTAAATTATGCAATTTTCTAGCAATTTCCTCTGGAGTGGTACTAAATATTTCACTAAGTTCAACATGCAACACCTGATCCTATAATTATTTATCTAGATTGTATTACTTTAACTGTGTGTCCAGAATGTTTTTTATGTGATTGTTATATTTCTTTTGTTGTTTTGTTTTTGCTATCCTACCTTCTCTTACGGGTCCAGCTGAACATCAGCGCTGCGGCTCCTGCCACAGCACATGCTGAGCTGGTACTCCGTTTCGGCTATCTCATTTTAATTTTTAATTAGTTATAAATAAGTTACTTTTGTTTTTTTGTCTTGTCAAATACTTGTGTGTTTTGTTTTATTTAACAGCCGAATAAATGAATCTATCTATCTATCTATCTATCTATCTATCTATCTATCTATCTATCAACAAATTTGTTTTTACGCGGTTTTTATACTCCTTATTTTGTAGTCCCATAGTATGGGACGTGCCTCAAAAGCAGTAATTAAAGTTTCTACCTCGTCTGGAGACCAGGCTTTATTTTGTTTTTGTTTAGAGGAGGACATTTTTTTTTGTAAGTTCTCAACTTATCAATTTAGTTCGATAAGTTGTAAGTCGCTTCCGTAAACAAACTCGAACGCGTTTAGACTTGCAATTTTCCAATTTACGTAAGTTGTAAGAATTTACAGTAAGTCACTTACAACGAGTGTTTACACTTGAAAATGTATCGTAAGTTGCTTACGTAAGTCACTTACGTAAGTAAAACTTACAGGTGTAAAGGCAGCCTAGGGTACCTATTTAGCTAGGTTTCATGAAAATAGGTTTAGCCGTTAGGGTGATATCAGTTCTGAAAGGCAGCGGTCGCAATCATGTAGGAGTTTCTATATTTATTATGTTAGTAGTTAGGTATGTTATCTATATTTATAACTATATAAATCGTACGATGTCATTTTGATGACATAGTGCTCGTGCCTACACTGAGCTAGCTTTGCCATAGTGTAAATAGTAGTTCGTCTTCAAACAAAGGTATATTGTTTGTTGCATGTGTGCGTGTCTCAACCGTACGCTGATACTGTAGTTAATTTAAAAAACGACGACGCGCTGGTTTAGTTGGTAGTGACTGCCTACGAAGCTAGCGGTCCTGGGTTCAAATCCCGGTAAGGGCAGATATTTGTGTGATGAGCGCGAACATTTGTTCCTGAGTCTTGGATGTTTTCGATGTATTTAAGTATATATTTCTCTATATTATAAGTATTTATATCGATGCCTAGTACCCATAATACAAGCCTATATAGAGCTTAGTTTGGGACTACAATTGGTGTGACATTGTCTTTGGATATTTATATCACTACATAGTATAAAACAAAGTCGCTTCCCGCTGTCTGTCCCTATGTATGCTTAGATCTTTAAAACTACGCAACGGATTTTGATGCGGTTTTTTTTAGTAGATAGAGTGATTCAAGAGGAAGGTTTTTATGTATAATACATTTTGTTTTATGTACGTGTGTTATAGAAAACTCAAATAAACCGAAGCGAAGCGAGGGCGGGTCGCTAGTTTAAAATAAAACCGGGCAGGAGCATGTCGGACCATGCTCAGTGCAGGGTTTCGAAGCCGTTACGACAAAGAAAAAAACTATTTCAAAAAACCACATTTATGAACTCATGTTCTTTGAATTTTAGTAGGTATTAACACTTTAGTCGCCTGTATCTCAGGCACTAATAAAGTTCTACTTAGTCGTGATAGTTTTCCTTTTAAATTCGTCATTCGGATTTCACTTAAGACTTTTAAAAAAATGTTATGTATGTAGTTTTTTTCAGCATTTTATAACCACTTTGTTGGCATGACTAATATGTCGTTCATTGAATACAAAACGGACACATTCCAAAATGAGTCAGTGTTGCATTTTAAAATTAGAAGCTGTTCGTATAAGATGTTTAATGCAAGAGCAAATTATTTTGGAATGTGTCCGTTTTGTATACAATGAGCGATGTATATTCGTGCCAAATTACAGCTTTCTAGTACTAAGAGTCTCGGACGGTCGGACGGACGGACGGACATGGCGAAACTATAAGGATTCGTACTTCGTAGTATGACTACGGAACCCTAACAAAGAAAACTTTTCTGTTTAATCTTATTTTTATCCTAACGGCGATATTTGATTACAAAATGTATATCCGTTCTTCCCGGTATTTCCCTAATTTGTTTGCTTAACTTTGCTTTGTAATTTGTTTAATATAAAACGATTTAGATATTAACGTAACAGAAAACGTTTATGATCAAACACGTTAAGCAAATTTGAATTAAACACGTATTTTGTTCATGTCCATATTGGGCATTCATTTTCTTGCAGTTATCCCAACTTCTTAATACCGTTCGGCTGGCCATCGCTATCACGCTTGCACTTGCCCCTGACAGTATATTTGTCACTCGTGTGTCATAGAAAAACGAAGTTTGCCGATCGGTATTATCTTTACATGGCGTATTAAGACTGCGCCGAGCGTACGCCGGACGTACAGAAGCGCCCTCATTGCTATTACTGTGTTTTCTAATAAACTAAAGTATTTTCTTGAAATTGGTCGGTAGGTTTTTGTACTACAAATGTAAACACAACTTATAGGGTATATCACATAGTTTAATAACAATTCACCTTCGAGCTATCAACTTAACGAAAAATAGTGGCCACCTTTTACTACTCAAAGGGTAATTGTTATTAAAGTTTGTTACGTATCACATAAATTGTTTTTACTTGCGCTACAAAAACGTATCGTCTGATTGCAAGGAAATTCTTTACTTAAGTAGAAAACACAATAAAAGTAATGAGGGCGCCACTGGACGCTCGACGTTTGCTCGGTGCAGTCTTAACGCTCGTGACCGTACGCTTAGATCTTTCAAACTACGCAATGGATTTGGATGCGGATCCATAGATTCAAGAAAAAGAGTTCCGGGTTTTGTATTTTTGTATGGTTTGCCAGATTTTTCCATATTTAATTACTTACCAGTAACGGAGGTTGCCAGCTGCAACTGACGAGGGTACTTCTCTACGAGACGGCGGATGACATCGATCTGTTCCAGGGTGAGTTGAACAGCGTCACGGTTTTGGGCGCCGCAGGGGACAAAGGCTGACCAGAACTGAGGACAAGGAAACAACTCATCAGTTTATCATATCTACTCGTATTTAATCTCACTAGCTCGGAAAGCCGCTTTTTTATCCACATGTGAAGAAATAGTTTTGACATTTGAAGGCAGCTTAAGTGATATTTGACAGCTAACAAAACGTAAAACGTTAAAAGTGCTGGATTTTTAAAATCACAATTAATGAATTGCATCGAGTAAAAAACACTAAATACAGTCATACAACTTTATTTTAATTCGTAAATATCAGCATTCAATATTAACCTTCATTCTTGTTGTAAAAACGGATAAAATGTTCTGACAGTTCAAGTAAGTCGATGTGCGAACAAAACGCATCCGAAATAATGAAACAAAACTCAAGTCAAACTTTTTCAATTAAGCCGTCAATGATAATAATGATAAATATTCGCATGTATTTCTAGTTTGTTTCGTTATTAAAAATGAGTGATTCGAGTGACGAAGGCGTATATTACCTGTGGAATTATGGGAAAATGCGGAATTATAAACCCTTTATCTTATTTTCCTCGCTGTAGTGAGGTGAAAAATATTGTGTTATACACGGGTGAAAAGTAATTTTACGTCTCACGTGTTGAATCACTCGCTACGCTCGGGTTTCTATTTTTGAACTACTCGCTTCGCTGGTGGTCAATCATACAATTCTTTCGCTCACTCCCAAAATACTACAATTTCAAAATACCAGACTACTCTCTTTACCAGATTCCCAAATCACCAGCTTCGAAATATTAGGTAGGTAAGCATAATCAACAATACAGAAATTTAAATGTTATTTTTTTAGATTCAAGTATATTGAGAATCTGTTATTTTAAAATTCTGGTATTTCGTGAATGAGCGAATTTCGCTAGCTCGTGTTTCAAATGAACACTCGTAAGTAAAATAGAACTTTCCCCCCTTCTATAACAAATAACAATTCTAGTCAGCAAAACTTTATTACCCTGCCTGCATTTGAAACTAGTGGTCATTCTCTGTGTACCTATACTCGTAGTCATGTAATAAAGATACTTAACGTCAAAATCAATATTGCTTTAGCGTGTAAATTATAACGTTTCTATTCGTTTCGTGTCACTGTTAGATTACGTGACGCTTCGTATCACGCCATCTACCTGTTATGCAATTAGTTTAAAAACGTAACGAATAGAAACGCTAGTTAGCGTAATGCATCTCTAGGGGGCTTGGTAACTAACATCTCTGAAAACGTTTTATAATTCGTAAATAGGCAATGCAAATAACCGGTTAAATCCGGTTTAAACCGGTTATTTTCATTCAAAACTGGTTAATAACCGGATAAACCTTAATTACAACCTCCGCCGCTAAAAACCGAGTGTTTAACATTTTAAAAGAACACTGTGAGCCGTTTTTCATTGCAACGAGGATGAGAGTAATTATTTTTTAAATTCTTTAGAATTGAAAACAAAGAGCGTAATTAAAATACAAAAGCGGATATACAGCGATATATTTATGCTTGCCTAGTACCTACAGCTGAAATAACGCGTTCTCTTCAATGATAATGCGTTTCAGAGTTATTATTATTTATTTATTTAATGGCGTCGACATAATAGCGTCAGTTGTATCATGTGGCGCTTAAGCTCTTTCGACATAAGCAGAGCAAAAAACTTTAATATAAGTATGAGAACAATACTACTTAAAAAAAATAAAAAATACGTATTACCTAATTTTCAATGTAGATTATATTTAAGGCTTCTAAAACAAATCTGAAAAAACGTTGTAGTTGTCAATTTTGCCAATATCAAGTATGCTTATATATAAGCAACGTTGTACGGTGAATCCTGTCCTGTCGTCAAAGTCTTCCAGTCATAGTCGTGCCCCTTGAAGATGGCGAGCAACCACTTCAATGGCTTGGTGTGATCTTGACCGCTAACTCATTTGGAACCATCTTTTCATCATGTTACAAATTGCCAAGAGTTATTACTCGTTTTTATTCTGACTTCGTAGTATTATTTTTCAGTCTATCAATGTTATCATTAATTTTAAAGCATTTCAAAGCTTCTTTTGCGTATTACTTGAAAATGTCGTTAAGGTCTAAAGCCTAAGCCCGATACTCCAAAATATCCCAATACGGATTCTTCCGGTTATTGCAGGCGTCCATAGGCTATGGTGAGTGGTGACCGCTTACCATGCCTTAAGCTAGTTTGCTATAACTTGGTATAAAAAAAAATACGACAATATTTCACGCATTCGGGTTTTCAAAGCGTACTATTTGTATTGCCGGCCAATGAATGCCACATGCAAGATACATCGAGCTCACTCTTGCATATAGTTGCGTCTTGCAGTGTTTTGCGGCAAACACCAAGCATGTATACTTTAAACTTTAAACAAATGCTTCCAGCCAATATGTCATTATTAAAAAAATCCAGTAGGTCACGTTTAAATAAAAAATGTCTCACGACGGCTTTAAAACGGTGGTCTTCGACACTGGATCCCAATGGTTCAGAGCTGGATTCGCAGCAGATCCTTTTCCTAGGGCTGTCTTTAAGTCTACAGTTGGACGGTAAGACCTAGCTAAGTAGGTTTTATAGTAGTACCTTTAGGAGCACCTAAACCTAATGATTCTGAGGATTTCAGTAAAGCAACTGGGATTGTTCATATTTTTACAATTACTCCAATTCGAAAACCATTTCGAGGAATAGGGTTTTAAAGCCGTTCTGCATAATTAAGTTTTTGAAATATTTAGCTATTTTGGACATTTCGACAAAAGTATATTTAACCTTTGTTTGACTTTCGTTTTCGGCTTGAAGCCCTGCTAGATGTATCTTACGGGTTTGGTTAGGTTAGAATTTAGGATCACTAGCTTTATAGGCACGCTAACTGCTTTGCTGTGAACCTTTATTAAACTTCTATTGTTCCGATAGGTTCCGCAGGCCGGGTCTACTCGATGGGGTCCCTGATATCTACTGTGGCAAGGAAGCCATCTTGAAACGAGGAATTTCAACATTGACATGGCCGATTCAAGAAGGCCTTATTAAGGTATTATTGTAACCGTTACTTTAACCTACAACGCAAACAAAGGCATGTAATATGTTTTTCACTTCTCATGCTCTTAAAATGTTACTTTAGTCTCTGCACATCGGGACTAAAACTCTTTATTAATCTCTAGGGACTAAAGTATTAATTTTTTAATTTATTTTGCACACTCCTAAACAGCCAATCACGGTGTTTGTGAATGGAGGATTATCGCCATTTTCAGTGATTGTGTATGGACCATTTTTTGAGCGTGGGAATAACCTCAAAATTACAACTGTGCAAAAATACCTACAAAAAATAACGACTTCATTTCGTGAAACGCGATTAATGATTACGAACATGAATCTATTTAATTGTATTAACGATAATTTATTATGCATGGTCCAATTAGTTATAAAATAGTTTTCAAGTTTGATTCTGTTGGCTAAATAAGCAAGCATTGAAAGCGTCACTTAACGACAAAAAAAACCGCGGAACAATTTTGTAAGAAACTTTGTTATAATCAATATTGTAATTTTGTATAATGTAGAACGTAGTTTTTTTCCTCGCATTCAAAGTGAAAACTATAGTGTTTAACGATAATGACACTAGAACTATAGCCACCCGCGCTCCGCTTGGGTGGCTAAACATCTCGTGTCATTATGACACATCATCTATTCGGAAAGACTTTCTTCCCTACTAGGACTAAAGTCCTTATTTTTAAAGTAATAGCCTTCGAATACCAAAAACAGCCAGATACATGTTAGTCTGATCATCAAAACGTGCTTTGCTTCAGGACTGGGATGAAATGGAGAACCTATGGTACCACACTTATTACAAGGAGTTACTGGAGGCACCAGAAGAGACGAAGGTCATGCATGCAGTGCCCCCCCTCACACCTGGAGAGCACAAGTAGGCTGATCATCCTTTTTAAGTTTCCGTAGTCAAACTAGGAACCCTTATAGTTTCGTCATGTCCGTCCGCAGCCTAGCTCAGAGACTCTTAGTTCAAGAAAGCTGTTATTTGGTATGAATATGCGTAGTAGACGCTGACAAAGTGGTAAAATTAAATCTAATTTTTAGGGTACCTCCTCTACACGTAACTTGGGGAAGGTCTTTCAAAAATATTACCGGTTTGGTTAATAGATCCATTTGTAAAGTATTAAGATTGAAATTGCCAATTTTACAGTCAAGAATCCTGTATTTTGACTGTAGGGTCCTACAATCAAAACTACAAGTACTAAAAATCTGAAAAATATCTTAAATTAAAGCAAATGTAACGAATTTCAAACAAAAACAATCTCGACCAAATAGATTGGTTCCTGAGATACAGGCGACTAAAGTGTTTATACCTACTAAAATTACCTAAAGACAGCACCAAATAACTTTAAACAGAGAAATTATAGTAATTATGGCTAAGGTTGACACTAAGACTTGTCACTGTCATAATATTATTGCAAGGGAAAATCTTGTTGTATCGTATGTAGGCGTGTAAATGAACTTCAACCGTAGGTTAGTAGACCACATTTTTGGGCGACTGTACCTAGTAATCCCATAGAATGGGACCTTTATATTCATAGGCAGAGTACACTACATATCAAAATTTAATTTGGTTGTCCAGTGGTTTTTTTTCCCCTCTTTTTTTTTCCTTTTCTCTCTTTGTCTCTCTCGTATTATTTTTGACATGTTTTCCAGCTGAACTACGCATGATATTTGATTTTATATTTAATTTAATATTTATAGCTTTATAAAATGCTAGACTAAGTAGTATCATTGTAGTATTAAATATGGTTAAAAAACGACTGACTGCTGAGTTTCTTGCGGCGTTTCTTCTCGGCAGTGGTCTCCTCTTGGGAAGCGCTTGTAGATTCTTGACGTGTAAAAGTGCCCCTTGTGGCCTACTTATGTCGGGTTCCTATATTCAAACCGCAGATAGATAAGGCTTACTTCGGGTTAAAATTTGACGTTTGCCCATACAAAATGTGTCAAATTTTTATCCTGATGTAGGCCTATCGGTCCGCGGTTCGAATATAGGAACCGGCCATTAGGTACTGAATAAATATCTTTTATCTTTTATCTTTATCTACCAACACATAGTTAATGGACATTATAGTCCATGGAAATGTACTTCTATAAGGCTTAATTATCCTTAGAAGGTATTCCATACATTGGTCTACGTTTACCAGCTCAGAAACTATATACTACTTTGTTTACAGAGAAAAAATGGCCGAGATCTTGTTCGAGACCTTCATAGTCAACAGCATATATCTCGCTCCATCATCAGCTCTGGTGGTCCACGCTAGCGGCCGGACGACGGGGCTGGTCTGGGAGAATGGATACTCGTGTTGTTATGCTGCTCCTGTGTTTGAAGGGTGAGGCACTGCATCATTTATGATATCCTGGTACTTCAATCTAGTTTTTTTAAGCGCTTACTCAAAAAGTGTGTAGTTTTTAATAGTGAAAGTTCCCGAGGGAATAACGATAATCGAAATCTACGCGGACGAAGTCGCGGGCAGAAGCTAGTATGTCTATAACAATTTACGGCTGTACGGTTTCCTTTCCTAGATTTTTATCTTGTAAAACCCAACAAAAAATAGAATAACTGAAAAGTGAAATTCGAAAATTTTTACTGTTTCGCAATTTAAATTTCAAAATCCTCAAGGCTTATTGGTCAATAGCTCGTACGCTTGGTAGCAATCCATTGAAGAGTTGATTTGACATTACTGAGCCGGAAGCTATTGCAGCGGTGCAATGTATCACGAAGAACACTCAGCCAAGTTTCGTAGTTATAGTTCTTTGTTCTTTGCAGATTCACGTTGAAACATTCAATCATATCGTCCCCGTTGACCGGCATAGCGATGAACAAAGCGCTTCAGCAGCTAATGTCCAAGATTGGCTATTCTTTCACGACTGACAGGGAGATCGAACTCATTGAAAAAATAAAGGTTTGGCTTTTCACACGACTGACCAAAAAAAGAGTGTAATGTTTAACAAGACTAAGGTAATAAAGGCGTGTAGTACTGTTAGGCGATGGGCTTGCAACCTGTCACTAATACACTGGTAAACATCTTCGCCTAAGTGTGCAAAATGTGATTATAGAATTAACAAAAAGTTTTTATAGTTTTTGGAAATTCTGTAGCTCTGCCTACCCCACTCTGGGAATAAAGGCGTGAGTTTATGTATGTATGTATGTATGTGAAATATGTTTAAAAAATTACTGTCTGCTGAGTTTCTAGCGGCGATTCTTTCCAGCAGTGGTCTGCCTTTTGAGAACACTGGAAGATTTTTAACGCGTAACAGTGCCCGTGCGGCCTACTTCACTACATAGTATAAAACAAAGTCTCTTCCCGCTGTCTGTCTGTCCCTATGTATGCTTAGATCTTTAAAACTACGCAACGGATTCTGACACGGTTTTTTTTAATATATAGAGTGATTCAAGAGAATGGTTTATATGTATAATAGATTCTGGTTTACGTACGGGTGTTACAGAAAACTTAAGACTGCGCCGAGCAAACGCCAAGCGTCCAGTGGCGCCCTCATTACAATTATTGTGTTTTCTAATTAATTAAATAATTTCCTTGGAATCAGACGATACGTTTTTGTAGCGCAAGTAAAAAGACAATTTATGGGATACGTAACAAACTTTAATAACAATTACCCTTTGAGTAGTCAGCTTAACGGGAAAAGGTGGCAACTTTTTTCCGTTAAGTTGATAACTCGAAGGTGAATTGTTATTAAACTAAGTGATATACCCTATAAGTTGTGTTTTCATTTGTAGTACAACAACGTACCGACTAATTTCAATTAAATACTTTAGTTTATTAGAAAACACAATAAACGTAATGAGGGCGTCACTGTACATCCGGCGTACGCTCGGCGCGGTCTTTATATGATAAAGCTACTTATAACTTGTAATATAAGACTGATATGACTCCATCTTCACAGGCTGAAATCTGCTACGTGGCTGAGGACTATGAGTCAGAACTGGCCTCTCGCATGGTCGGAGGTGACACGAAGGTCCGTTTTGAACTCCCAGATGGCCAGCACATCCTTCTGGACCAGGAACGGTTCCAATGCCCTGAGACACTCTTCCGACCCTCGCTGCAGGGGATCAACTGCCCCAGCATAGTGGATAACATCTGCAAAACCATCAGCACTTGTGATGTCGATCACCGGCCGATATTCTATAATAATATTGTTACTTCTGGTAAGCCATTGCTGGGACCATTGCGTATAGATGAATTAGCGAGAGCGTGGTGTATGTATGTATATTTCTCTTAATTAAATGAAATTACATACTCTCTCTTTTCATATTTCACTTTTTAAGAAGTAAAACAATGCTCAGTTTTTTTTTGCTTTCATTCGCTATTATTTAATTCTTCGTTACAAGTATTGATAATAATATTATGATCTGTAGTTCGATCCATTTCCCTTCTTGACATCTATATTTATTTTCTTCACTTTCAACATGACGATAAATATTTTCCCAGTCCGCAGCAGTAATAGTATTCACTCTTTAAGTTGCTAAATTCTATACAATAAAAACAGCCCTCTAATATTTAGAATTTCATACTGACATTCTTTTTGAATTTTCTTCTTAAATGTAATTATTTTATTACAAACCTCTTTTTATGCTGAGAGTACGGGAAAAGGGAAATTTCAAATATAGAATGCCTATAAACACACAATACCACTACATATACAATTCCACGCTCTCGCTAATTCATCTAAATTTCTTTCTTGTTTTTGACGACGCGCTGGCCTAGTTGGTAGTGACACTAGTGACCCTGCCTACGAAGCTAGCGGTCCTGAGCTCTAATCCCGGTAAGGGCAGATATTAGTGTGATGAGCGCGAATATTTGTTCCTGAGTCATGGATGTTTTCTATATATTTTGAGTATATATTTCTCTATATAAGTATTTATATCGTTGTCTAGTACCCATAATACAAGCCTTGAGCTTAGTTTGGGGCTAGGGCAATTGGTGTGACATTGTCCCCTGATATTTATTTTATTATATTGTCACGAATAAATGTTTTTTCTTTGTTATTTTAGCTTCTTTTTTATATCACTCCAAAAATTACTGACTGTGGTCTCCTCTTGGGAAGCGCTGGTAGATTTTTGTCGCGTAAAAGTGCCCGTGCGGCATTTTTATTAAATAAATGTCTTTGATCTTCTTTTTTTTTATCTTTTCCAGGAGGCACGAGTAACTTCACAGGTCTGGACAAACGTCTCCTCCGAGAGTTGACCCTGAGGATTGGAAACCTGCCAGGATACTCCTGCACCATAGATCCCATTGGCACCCATGCGGTCTGGAGCGGAGGAGCCATGCTGGCGTCCCTGAACAGTCTGCGAGAATGCTGGATCACTCGACAGGAGTATGAAGACCAGGGCAGCTCCAGGGTGCACCATAGGTTCTTTTGAATAAACTGTTTGGTGTCGAGCGGGTTTTTATTTCATCGTGGTTTGAAAGCTTGTTTTTTTACAAGCTTTTATTTAATTTGAAATGTCGTTAATGATAAGGTTGATATTACTCATACTCATACTCATTTATTTATTGCATTACGTGTATACATGATCTTAAAAATATATTTTGTCCAAACATAAACCCTGTAAGGGCGCTGTAATGAACTCGATAAAACTACGTTATTAAAAATCAAATTACTATCCTACATATAGGAGGTTTATCTTATAGTATAGTGTAACCTTACAGGAATTTAAAAAAATGTAAACAACACAACCACGTGATATAGTTCGTCAGCCAATAGAAGGAGAACACTGACACGTCAAAGTGCAATAAAACAGTTTTGATTGGCTGATTAACAATGTCACGTGTTTTTTTTTTTTTTTTTTAAATACCTAAAAGTATAGACTATAGTTACTGCGCTTAGGACGTCATCACGACTTAACGGATTTTATTAAAGTTTCCAAAGAAATAACTAGAAACAAAAAGGTTAGGTGCTGTATAGAGGTTAATACTTAAGTTACATATCGTCGCTTAGCTAACAATACCGCACAAGTCATATTTTGACCATGTGATGTTTTATACACCATTCGCTAGATTATTTTTCGGCGCATCGAATCAGCTCTCGCAGGAAGTAATTTCGACCAATTAGAGCGCGTTATTCAAATAGAAGTAACACAACGCAACTCACTGGTTGCACCAAAACCGCGCAAGTCATCAGTCCGCCATAGTGTTTGGCTTGATCAACGTCGCTGGTCGATAAGTTTAAATGTTTTGTTTCTAAATTACTGAAGTTTTCTTAACGGATTGACTCTTCTGATGCAGTTAAAAGGTAAGTGAACTTATTTAAATTAAACATAATAGTTTATTCATTGAAATACTTCAGATAATCGTGGTTAAAAACAAGAGTATTTGAGCGGTGTTGTAACGAAAAGTTAGGTTGACTTAGGCGGTATTTTCATTAATAGTTTTTTGTCTCTCCTGAAAAGTAAGCAAATCTGACTTGTGCGGTATTGTTAGCTAAGCGACGATATCGCTCATTGAATACGAAACTGACAAATAATTTGCTCTTGCATTGAAAATCTTACACGAATAGCTTCTAATTATAAAAAGGCAACACTGACTCATTTTGAAATGTGTCCGTTTTGTATTCAATGAACGATATTATTACTAACATTTAGTAATAGTTTGTAATAGTAAGTATTATGCTACAGCTGCACTTGCAACCGTTTGAACTCCTACTCGTGTTCAATTTGAGGTTATTTGTTTACCTACCAGAGATCGGAATGAGTGTTATTACTCTCAATAATGTGGATATGACTCCAAAGAAGTTAATTAAACAAATTAAATTACATTAATTGATTACTTACCCGTAAAATTGAATGTGCAATAGAATAAATTCAATATATTGGTGCCATATGTAACATGTACTTAGTTTAGTAATAATAAGATAGTTTTTATAAGTGTCAACATAATATTGCAGTGCCCGACAGGGTTTCATGGCAGAACGAAAATTGTACACACCACATTGTACGGTCACGAGCGTTAATTTGGGACCCATTTCAAGAAATATATGCTTGATGTCGTCAATGTCATTAGAGATGTCAAGTCATCTGTAACTTTTAGGAAACTCAACCTTATTGTTGTGGAATGTCAGATTGACTTTGGACCTAAGGTGGGTACCAAATTAAATCTCGTGACTGTACCTACCCAATTACCCATGAAAGCAATGAATAAACTGAATAACTGAATAACTGAAAATAATATTGATCCTTTAACCGCAAGGCTGTAATCAATAATACAAAGACTTATTTGAAGTAACAAAAGTAACAGATTATATATTTTTTTCCGTAGTTAGTTTATTTATTCCTTTTCACGGTTAAAATAAACTTATGAGCATACCTGGGATAACTCGGGGCAAGTTCTAGGGATTCAAACCCCTATATCGATAAAAAATATGTCGATAAATAAAATATCGAGCCTCTTAAAATAATAAAAGCTCCTCAATTGACGCTAGAATAAAAAGAGTTCAACCTGATTGATTGAAATTGTATGTAAATAAAAATGGGAAAAGCATTTACAAAACGTTAGAAAACAAATACTGGTTATGACACAATTAAAAAAGTAACCAGTCTAACAAAAGGTTAAGAAATTTTAATAACCAACATGAATGAGAAATTGTCTGTCATTATTATAAATATTTTAAGAATGCGCTGTTGACCACAGCTGTGGACGTTGAGAGAACGTTTAGCAGTTTAAAGTGGATAGTTTCATCTAGACGGCGGCAATCATTAATACCGACGACTATGGAAAAAATATTGATTGTTTAAAAATGAGGAGAAAATAAGTATAATCTATTTATGTCTAACAACATTTAGATGTTGGCAGTAATATCGATATATTTTTGTCGATAAAATATTTTGCTACATCACTTTCGTATAGATGCCCCGAGTTATCCCAGGTATGCTTATGACTCTTATGAGGTGAGAAGCTCCTTTTGCAAACTTAAGTAGATTAATACTAATGGTCACTCCTCACATCTTTGTATTATTTATTTATTACTGTCCTACCAACGATCAAGATTAAGGTTCAAGTATGAAATCAATTAAAGTAATTTAATTTGTTTAATTAAATTTGGAGTCATGTCCACATTATTGCGAGTACTGACGCCCATTTGTACGATCTCCGTTGATTACATAGTAGAAGTTTGCCGGGACTTGAGAAAACATGGGAATATTGCATCCATAATACATCGTATTTGAGGTGGGAAGATGAAATATCATAAAACGGCTGGCCCAAGCTGGATGCAAGTCGCCAAAGATAGAGGAAACTGGGCATCTTTGGAGGAGGCCTTCACCTGCGGAGGGGTTCATGCAGACTCTTTAATTTAACAAATTTAATATAGATCATAAATCCTTCCTTTAATAACATTTATTTGCATAACACAAAAGCATAATCAATCGATTTGCTCAATCGAAGGTCAAACTGCAGGCCAAGTCAAATATATTGTTAAGCGACACATGTTAGGCAAGTACAATTGTAAAAATATCCATCAATCATAATTCATAATCATAACCATATATTGCGTATTAACCTATGTATAATTGTAATAACAATAACAATAGATAATTATTAAGTAGTTAAGACTCATTAACTCATAAAATCTTTAATATTTAAGATTTGTAGTTAAGTTTATAATAATGTAATGTAATCAAAGGAAATAAACAGATTAAATTTAATTTAATTTAATTTAATAAAGCACCAGGATGGGATTATTTTATTTAAGTTATCTTATTTAAGTTACATTTTAAGAGTTCTTTTATTGTTTGCATGAAATTAAAAGGCTTTTTTATTTTTATTTTTATTTATTTATAATACATCGTAAAATAACATTTCGTATTCAATATGACGGGTCTGTTATATTCGGAAAAATAATTTTGCTTTTGACCTGCGGGCTGCGTCTATATCGCGTGTCAACTGTGGATAAAGCATCGGTCACTTTTTGACACGTGTACTTATTGGTCTGTTAGAAAGTGACGGATGCCTTATCACGCGATAAACGCAGCCATATTAGGCCCCAACGTATGGTGTTTTAAACTTGGCCGAAATTACTGTCAAGGTAAAAAGAAGCTACGAACGTTGACAATACGATAATAGCTCAAAAGCCATATGGTTATAGCGAGTAGAATTAGACCTCCTTATAAATGTACAGTTGGCCTTATAAGTAGCTGCACACTTTAGTACCTTGTCACTTTAACACCTGTGAGGATTACTGCACCAAGTCAAACAAGCCGTTAATGTGACAAAGCGGATCACTTCGTTTACCCGAATTTCATTTGCCATAATTGTGTCGCTTGCCATAATGTTAATTTGCCATAAAGTCAGTTTTTTCTGAAACTGTTAACCTTTCAGGTAATTTTTACATGCCATCGTATAAAGCCCAATAGGTTAGGTAACCTAGATTTGATCACTAAATACTAATTGTGGTTGTAAAAGTAGGTAGGTTAGGTTCGTTAGGTATCTTCAGATGCCCGAAGGGCAAAACCACTTAGAAGCAGGAGCTCCGCCCTTGGGCGGGGCTCCGTCGAAAGTCAGTAGGACAAAAATAGTAGGACCACGAGGAAACGGCCTTCTGAATAGTTCACGATTTCAGAAAAAATGCCTTTATGGCGAATGAATATTATGGCAAGTGATAGAATTATGGCAAATGACTTTCGGGCAAACGACAGAGAACCGTCACAAAGTACTTGTAAGTCTGGAGCTACTTATTGGACCGACCGTAAGTATAATAGGGTACATGCATGGTTTTTTTAAAGCGCATATCTCGTATGAAAATACCGTAAAAAAGATCATCAAATGTGAAATTAAAATTAAAATCAGTTTAATACGGATGATACAAGCATTTTAAACTGCTAATTAAACAGCGATTAGACAGAGATATGCACTGTGACGTCATATAACAGGTCGGTGATATAACGCTCATTGAATACAAAACGGACAAATTCCAAAATAATTTGCTCTTCCATTAAAATCGTATCGCAACCGCTTCTAATTTTAAAATGCAACACTAACTCATTTCGGATTGTGTCCGTTTTGGATTCAACGAACGAAAACCTCCATGCTAACTTCTGTTTTGGTAGAAAGTGATAGGAACTAATCTTCGTTGGTTTATAATATCTTGGTTATTTTTATAGCTATTCAAAAAATTACGTTTCTTAACTGTTTGTTAAAAGAATCAGATTTACTGAAGATGTAAAAAAAAACATGAATATTCCCAATTGTTGTTTTTTTTTTTTAGACATACGACCTCAACTTTAGAATAGCTAAAAATGCAATAATCCAAACCATTACGTGATTAAAAAAACATCAACTGTCACTCAAACCGTCAGTCGTGTTTTAAACAAACCCATATTAAATTAACACGGAGAAAGTTGCAACGTGGTCACCAGATAAATAAAGAAAAACACATACACCGCTGCGTTACAACGTGCTATTAAAATATGGCGTTTGAAAAACCAGCAGTGGTTATTGACAATGGGAGTTATTCCATCAAAGCTGGATTTGCTTGTGATAACCACCCAGTATCGATTTTCAGGACTGCGGTCGGAAGACCTAATTATCTTAATGGATCTTACGGAAAAGAACCATACGATGTTTATATAGGTAAAGCAATACAATAATAAATCTGTGTCAAATATCATTTTTGAGACCAGCCCAGAGGTTTTTTTTGCAGTGATTATATGCTTAACAAAACCAAAGTAATGAGTCCCAACATGATGGGTCTACGTTAAGTATAGCGGAGATCCTGTCACCACCTTCCGATTCCATCATCAGATCACCTCTTTGATACCATAAGCATACGTATACTGAAAGATTATGATAAATAGGTAATAACAGAAGTGACACTCGTATCTGGAAACGTTTATACCTACGAGTTTAAAATGTATCAATTTTCATTATAATTTCTTACCTCCATTCTTAACTTGATTACATACATATACATACATTAAATCACGCCTGTTTCCTAGAGGGGTAGGCAGAGACCACGTCTTCTTTCCACTTGCTACGATCATGACAAATTTCTTTCGCTTCTTCCACATTCATACATCGAGTCATGCACGCACGTCGGTTTCGGGTACTTAAGATTCGGCCCTTTTCCAGTATTTCACCGATTTGACTCGAAAAAGTACGCCTAGGGCGGACCCTTCCGACCCGTCCACTAACTTGATTAATAGTACATATTTAAAAAAAAAGCAACGGAATCCTAACGTTAACCTCTTCAGTCACTTTTCCTGCTACTTTAGACATTTGTTATTGTTGGTTGATTTAATATGTACAAAAAACATACAAAGACCTATCTAAATTAAATTGTTTTGGAGAAAATACTTGATTTGACTTTTTTTTTTATTTAAGTTGAGTTGAGTTTCAAGACTTAGGGCCGTATTAATAAACTAATCTCAACTCTAAAGCTCGTCTCGAGATGCGTCAAAAATGACAGTGTTCTATGGATTGACGTTTACTTTGACGTATCTTGTGACGCGCAACTCAGCCAAGATGAGTTTATTAATACGGGTCTAAGGCCCGTATTTATAAACTAATCTCAACTCTAATGCTCGTCTTGAGATGTGTCAAAAATGACAGTGTTCTATGGTTTGACGTTTACTTTGACGTATCTTGTGACGCGCATCTCAGCCAAGATGAGTTTATAAATACGGGCCTTAGAGGTAAGGTCTTGGATGTTTTCGATGTATTTAAGTATGTATTTCTCTAAATAAGTAAGTTTGTCATCGTCTAGTACACATAGAACAAGCCTAGAGCTTAATTTGGGACTAGGCCAATTTGTAAGACACTGTCCTCTGATATTTATTTGTATGGCACTGTTATCGGGTTTACTCTGGTACAAATTCAGCCTATTCCATTACAGAGAACTGGGTCAAAATTGACTTGCAAATTTTGAAGCGGACAACTTACATAGGGTTATGGAACCAGTAATTGGACGAGGCGCCAATAATGGAGACTTGATTCTTATTTTACAGAAGATAAGGGTTATTCATTTGTTTTGCAACAATCAATTTAGGACCGTATGAAATTTGAATTAAGAGCAAAGTGTCCATTACTGGTGCCTGTCAGTTAAGTATCCATCATTGATGCCGTCACCCTACATAGGTACAGTCGACGCCATAAACATATTTATGGCGTCGACTGTACATACCAACAGTGCAAGTAAAAATAATAGCTTCTAATATCACTTACAAGGAGTGAATTTAAGCCCATTGACTTTTTCAATCTTCAGATTGCAATCTTACGATAACAATCTCAAGCAGTATTGAGGTTTAAGATGAAAATGTCACTATTCTCTTTGTTCACGCCTAACGTGCACATTTAATTTAAATCTTATCTTCATGTTTATTAGAGTCCATTTACCATTTGCATTGTAATCTGTCCCACCAATCAAAGCGCAAGAATATCGTGACATATCCCAAACAACCAATCATGGATAAATACCTCTTATACGTCAGTATTTTGAAGTGGGAGCACTTCAAAATACTCATATACTTACTTGCATCCATCCTCTCATACAGAAACGTTGTACTAAGACCTTTCTTTGTAATTAAAATCAAATTATATAAAATCCAAGTTTTAATCATCTCCTTGTTTCCATTCGGAACACTCTTCTTCTTTAGCGCATATGCGTCCACTGTTGCGCACACGCCTCTCCAATTTTCCTCCACTGGCCCCGATTTGCGTTAGATCCCCAGATTGAGCTTGCAGTCGAGCTGATGTCACCCCACCACCTTGATGGGGGGCACTGACTCCTCTCCTTGACCAAGGTTGCCATGCCACTCCCGAATGCGCTAGCTCTCAACGTTTCGGTGACACATAGGGTAAATCGTCAATAACCGGCCACTTTAGTAACTGCCATTAAGGTGCTAGACATCAAATTTCTTACTAACGCTGTTAGTAAAGATACTTGAACAGTACTCCGGGTAATAATTACACATCGCTAACTAGGCTAGTGATGTGACAATGTTCTTCCTGTACGAGTCGAGAAAAGGAAACCAATTAGAAAATAAGTATGTTCAATCATTTAATATATGACATTCGTGATAAACCATTAATATTTGTTCTAAATTTTTACAACTTAGCCTACGTCTTCAACGTGAGAAAATCTACTTTGTGTAAGAAAATTATACCTTGTCACCGTGTAGGAGTTCTGGATGTTCTAATGATTTCCCCCATTATTTGGAAAAAAACTGTTTCACGACACGTCTCATAATAATTATTACGAGTAATTAAATGAATGACAATATCATTGACATTGATGTTTTTAAACTATTGATGAAACCTACTTCGTCATTATTTTAAGAGCATGTAGGTAATATTAATTAATTATTTTATATTATCTGAAAAGACACATAGGAAACTTGTCTCATCACTAATCTGTCAAGTGCTACCTAAATGCCACGAGTTAGCGATGTGTATAATAACGTTAATAACTCAGGATCTAGGTATTCTAGTTTAATCGCAAACATGTGAGCAAATCTCTTGCTTGACACATTTTATTGCAAAGTGGCCAGTTACCGGAGGGTGGCCGGTAACTGGCCACTTTGAGAGACTTGGTCGCGAATACATATACTGATCATGATACGCTCCATGGTCCTTTATGCGATCTTCAGCTTGCTTATCATCACTGTGAGTGGCCATGTCTCATGCTACTACCTACGCTAGTCAATTAATCGGTAGTCATACCCGCATCGAAACTAGTGCCGTAAAGGGCTCAGGTTCTAAAAGTCCTTTTTATTACGACTTGAACTCAAATGACGAGACTACTCAATACGTAGGAATCCCTTTGTTGCAGAAATTCCAACTAAACAAGTCTCGCGAACTAAGCGCGTCTCGCATAGAACTCGGAGTAATTTTTCTGCGTTCAAGTCCTTTGGTGTAACGAGCCGCACACGAGCTGTATTATTGTTTGAGTGCACGTCACCTTTAACGATAATACTTAGATTACAGTAAAGTTCTTGGTACGGCGGTGTAGCTCATTTAGGGTAAATCTTCAATAACTGGCCACTTTAGAAAGTGTCATTTAGTTACTAGCCATCAAATTTCTTACTGACACCGTTAGTAAAGATACTTGGACAGTACTCCGGGTAATAACTCAAAATCTAGGTATTATAGTTTAATCGCAAAAATGTGTGCAAATCTCTTGCTTTACACATTTTATTGCCAAGTGGCCAGTTACCGGAGGGTGGCCAGGAATAGGCGATTTACCCTATTATATGCATTTAGTCATATTTTGTACTATTGAACTACATTCTTAATTTCAATACAATAGATTTTCGTAGCTATTCTCGAAGTTGTATTGTGAATCAAACCGCGACTGCAGTTTTTTTTAAAGCTTTTATTTAACTTGCAATTTGCAATGTATGTATGTAAGGGTCAAATCTTGCAAGTTAAATTTGACCCACTTTACGGTCTCCAAATACAATAATATAGTACCATCGAGCTGGTCTGATGATGGAGACACATCCGGACGGACCTTTCACAATGGTCACTATCAACTGGAATAATGTCTTTTTCTCAAACATGCAATGAAATGTTGGCGTTATGTTAGTTATTTTTGGCTTCAAAGTGTCACGTTGCGGGCGGAACAACTCGAGAGAACTGTAAAGGAATTTCATACAAAATTAAAGGCCTAGGCCGGGAAGTAATTTTTGTTCAATTTTAATGTAAACATGGCTGCTGTGTTTATAAACAGGCTGAATAGCTAAATTATATTTTTAACATTTTTGAGAAATAGTACATTACTACAGAGGCCGGGAAGTAGGGGGTTGCCGGCCGAGTGATAAAGACGGCCGAGCGAAGCGAGGCCGGATACTTACGAGGCTGGCAACCCTTTTTCACGGCGAGGTACGTATAGTGCTTTTCTCAAACATATGCAATTAAATAAAAAATACATCACTCAAAAAAGTAAATTGATAAATGTCCACCCTAGGGAAGAAAAGTAATTGGGTGTTAAAATAAAGTACCAGGAGCGCAGCGGTAATTAGGAGGTATATCAGGCATAGGGCAAATTAGATCTCAGGCGGTGCGGGCAACCGGCGGGCGGGCGGCGGGCGCACACGACACAGCGCGGATGTCTCCCAAACGTTTATGCACTCCTAGTATTTGACGTTATAACATTTTCTCAAAAATTTTAAAAATATAATTTAGATATTCAGCCTGTTCATAAAACCAGCTGTCATGGCCATATTAAAATTAAAAAAAAATTACTTCCCGGCCTCGGCCTTCAATTTTGTATGAAATTCCTTTACAGTTCTCTCGAGTTGTTCCGTCGGGAACGTGGCACTTTGAAGCCTAAAATAACTAACATAACGCCGACATTACATAGCATGTTTGAGAAAAAGTTATAACGTCAAATACTAGGAGTGCATACTCGTAAACGTTTGGTAGACATCCGCGCTGTGTCGTGTGCGCCCGCCGCCCGCCCGCCGGTTGCCCGCACCGCCTGCGATCTAATTGTAAGTTGCGCTATTCCTGATATGCCTCCTAATTACTGCTGCGCTCCTAGTACTTTATTTTAACATGCAATTACTTTTCTTCCCTAGGGTGGACAGATGATATCAATCAACTTTTTTGAGTGATGTATTTTTTATTTAATTGTATATGTTTGAGAAAAGCACTATACGTACCTCGCCGTAAAAAAGGGCAACCCCCTATTTCCCGGCCTCTGTCGTAATGTACTTTTAATAATTTCCAGGTGATAACGCCATAGAGATGTCTGATGAACTAGAGATAAGCTACCCAGTATCTAAGGGAAATATCGTCCACTGGGACAACATGGAGAGAATACTACACCACATCCTTTATAGGGAGCTGAAGGTAGCGCCTGAGGATCGGGCCATCATGTTGGCCTGCGCTGTCGCAACACCAATGGAGGAAAAGTCAGTTTACTCGAGGGATCTATCGTCCGTGATACTGCAATGGGTCTCTATTGACTGCCATAATTATTTTTAGTCATAATTTTCGCAAGTCATAATGCATTTTTCTCAGGACACGGTTATTTTTTCTGGACATTTATAAAACTAACCTAACCTAACCTAACGAATCTACACGATACACGTTTATTAAAAACTGTAACTGCACCCTGAAAGAAGTTATGACAAAAAAAAATATGACAAACAATACATTATGACCAACGATATGTATGGCAGTCAAAGGGATCCGTACTGCAATACAACGTAATTAAATCCAATAAGTTGCAAAATGTACCTAACGGATAGAAGCGAAAGGTCCACTTCTCGAACCTGCTTGTGCAAATTGCATTGCGACAAAAATCTAAAATAAAATGAGTCGCTAAATGACTTTTTTAATTCATCTTAGCAATGTCGACGGGACGCCGCATGGCGGGGCTCCTATTTCTAGGCGATTGGCCGTTCGGGCACTTGAAGTTACCCGACGAACCTACCCTACCTAGTAACGCAAACAAAATGGTACTTGACTCAGGCTTATTGAGATGTAGTCGCAAGGCGATCAGAGGGCCCAGGCAAGATGCATTACGCTAACTATCGTTTCTATTCGTTTAGTTTTTAAACCAATCGCGTCACTGGTACATCACGTGACTTTTCGTATCACGTCATCTACCAGTGACGCGATTGGTTTAAAGACTAAACGAAGAGAAACGCTAGAGCTAGCGTAGTGCATCTTGTCTGGACCCTCTGGTCGTATTGCGATTTACAAAATTCAAATTATTCAAATTATGATACTACTATGTACACTGACCTACTCGTATAACAATTGTTACGAATAAATTATTTCATTTCATTTAATTTTTTTTAGGTGCAAACCGATGTAGTCACATCGAAATATAGTCGCAAAGTGTTCTGGCCCTATTTTCTAACTAGTCCTAACGAATTATGGACCTAAAGCTATATTTTGCACCTTATTTTAATTAATTCGTGACGCGGAGTTGCAATATCCCCGACGCTATATCGAGTGACATAGTCACTGTTTCTCCGAATGTATTACTTGTTCGAACATAATTTAGTCTAAAGTTGTTACCCTTATAATGTGAGGTTTATTTATTCTGGTCCCGTGTGGTTACCGGGTTAGAATAGTGCCACTTTATGACTTCCCGTGGATGTCGTAATGGAATATAGCCTTGTAGTACTGTTAGACGATGGGCTTGCAACCTGTCACTAATACACTGGTAAACATCTTAGCCTATTTGTGCAAAATGTGGTTACATAATTGGGATTGTTAATATTTTTACAATTACTCCATTACAAAAACTATTTCGAGGAATAGGGTTTTAAAGCCGTTCTGTATTATTAAGTTTTTAAAATATTTATCTATTTTGGATATTTCGGCAAAAGTATATTTAACCTTTGTTTGACTTTCGTTTTCGGCTTGAAGCCCTCCTAGGTGTATCTTCAGGGGTAGGCGAAAACCGCTTGAAATAGTATGTTTCAATACACTATTACAATCACTATTTTTCATTGGATATCATTTAATTGTTGTAATTTATTAGAAAATGCCAAGCCAAATTTAAAATAATCATGTCATCCATAAAATGTCTGCTAAATAAATAAAGATATTTAAACAAAACTATTGGGTCAAATACAAAATTAATGAAATAGGTGTCTTAAAATTTCTTATTCTTTCGAATTAGAAAGTAAAAACCGTGAGTTATTTTTTTGGTCAATCCCAATTATCAACATTTTTAAAGTTGTAAGTAATTCTGTAGCTCTGCCTACCCCACTATGGGATTACAGGCGCGAAGGTTTGTATGTATGTATTTATCCTGAACGCTATCGAGTCACCGTCTCCATAGTTACTGACACTCGACTATAGAGGACAACGAGCGTGAATCGATCACAAATCGAATTGAAGTATCGAATGTCGTCCCTTTACTTTCTCAACCACGTATGTCATCGAATAGTTAGATAGGAAAGTAGTATTTATTGTTTAGGGAACATGAGTGCTTTTCCTATATACCTATTTGATCAGACCGGCAGTCGATAGGATCCGGCGCTGGCGGTTCGATTTCTACATTTGACATTTTCCACGTGTAAACGTGTAAGAAGTTCTGGCTTGACACTTGATCTGAACCTTTTTTTTGGCGTATTATATACAACGTGTTACAAAATACCCCGTAAAAAATCTAATAAATTATCAAAGCCTAAAATATTGTCAACCCTAGTAAGCTGTCATGTCAGGGAACCGGAGTTAGCATAGATTATTTTAACAGAGAGGCCTACCTACCAATTTAATAATTTTTCAATTTAAATGGGTTTAAAACCATATCCCGACGAGCGAGGTTGTGCATTGAACAAGGCAGAGCTCACTTTGAGCCGTTCCTGTAATTTTGACGTACTTTACGAAAAAGTAAGTGCTAGTTTAGGTTACTTCGTAAGTAGTTTAGGTCTTTTAAAATCTTCCAAAACTCGACTTGTAATATTTATCTAATCGAATTCTGTACATTTTGTTAGTATGTCTCTTAATCGTTTCACGAATTAGGTAAAAATGTACTTAAACAATCTGCGTAGTTTACTCTTTAATTTTACTGAAATAGGGTTTTCACATCAATGAAAGCAATAATGGTTTTATTTTTTTTGCCGGTAAGTCATGCGGTGATAGTACGGCTCTCAAATATTGTAAATGGACTTATTATAAGGTACCATTTAACCCCCTTTCGGCTTTACGGGTATTTTTGTAACACCTTGTATATTTATTAATATATTGGTTATATTTTATATATTATGTAAATGTTTAGGTATTTTGTCTATTTGTATTTCTGGCTATTCGTTGTAATTAATTATTTCTCAATTGCTCAAAGGTTGACTGGAAGAGATCCCCTAAAAGGGTAAGTTCGCCTGTGTACATCTCTGTTATATTTTTGTGTATTTTATAATTGTTATCTCTTAATTTGTACAATAAAGTGTTAACATACATACCTACATAAACTAAGATAATAGGTAGGTAGGAAGAGCACTTATGTTCCCTAAAGAATAAAGACTACTTTCCTATCTAACTTTTCGATGACATACGTGGCTAGAATAGTACATTGTAGCCCAGGTACAGAAAGTAAGCAATAGATGGACGAGTTAGTTCGCGGGCCGAGCCGCAGGTGAGGACCGCGAAGATACGAGTCCATCTATTGCACTTTCTACCGAGGCAATACTATGTGCTTTTCACGCCTAATGTAAGGAAATAAAACAGGTTAGGACATAATACACAGTTTAATTAAAAGTAATATTGATATTAGCATTAGGACAGTTGCTGAATGACAAGGAATTGTATCACTCATTTTTGTTGAATATCGTACAAATTTCCAATCAAAAGTTCAAAAGTTTAGCGTTTGTTTCCAATTAAAAGAACAGAAGTAATTTTCATTCCCGCCTTTTTAACTTTTTTAATTTTTACCTTATTTAAAGATGCAAAGGCGTTTTTCACGTACGCCTTAAAAACTTACATAAAAACACGTTTACAATCGCAAAAATACACTTTCACTGAGCGGATTTGACGTTTTAATTTTTTAATTAAACGTTCTAATGTCATATTTGTCAAACATTTTTTTATTTATTTCCGAACGAGTTACTAATGTCATAAATAACCGACCAATAGCAGAGTAGAAAGTAAACTGGTCTAAAAACACTCCATTTTACTTTGCAACTCAACATTGTTGGACTGTTTTTGTGTTGTACTACTAAGAGCAACTTTCTATTCTGATTTCGATCCTTCTTTGGCCATATTTCCGAGCAGTGGCGTGAAAAGTAAAGGGACGACATTGGATACTTCTATTAATCAAACTAAGATCAATGGGCCGAATTCTATCTAAACTGTTCGTTCAATATTCTAGCTAAGCTTCGTACCTCAAACACATTTTTTTATTGCGCTGACAGCAGCTGTCAAATCTAGCCTCTTAGAAAAGACCGACTAGGGGGCCATTTGCAACGTTAAAAGATGGCGGATGTGTAATTTGCTTTAGTTTTATTTTATTGTGTATTTAGGTGTTCAAAGTTCTTTTCTGATAGTGATTTGTACTTTTTATGCCATTGTGTTGCACAGTGATTGAAAACTTGGACTTATTTCGCGTATCTGGCATCTTTCTTCTCGTTACAAGTGGACTCGAAGTGGTACATAGGTTAAAACTATCTTGACCTCTGTCCTACAAACTACCGAACAACGTTGCCCCCAATCTTCCCAGAGAAGATTGGATTGTATTTTATTGCTATATTGATTTATACTTATATACACTTGACACTGGCGAAATCACTAATTCGTGGAAACGCCATAGCCCGGCGGTAGTAGCTGTTGAAGTCGCCGCGGGGCAAAAAGAAGAAGAAAGACCGACTATAGACAACAGGTCACCATAAAAAAACAAAGCGCTTAAAACCGTTTCTACCCTCAATTTTATCAACACATTCTCCAAATTCCTTCATTCCATCTAAACGGCAATTCTCTCGAATAATCTCACGACTAACAGACCACTCTCACTTAATTATAACCCTCAATTTGACCCAAAACCCCCCCATTATCTACCCCCCTAACTTTTGTTTGCCCAGGTTCGTTACAAACATTACACGTTGAGTGCCAACAAAACTGGATCGTATGTAGAATTGACACGATGGTGTCTTCTGTACAATCTTTCAATTTGAATCGTACAATAATATTATAAAAGTTTTGTTCTTCATATTCATTTTCTATTACCATTTGACCGTAAAGCCAGCCATTTCGTCTTTACAACGTTAAAAAAATCATAGCAAACAGTTCACAGGAAGCTAAACAATCGATTTATTAACAAATAAGTTTCTGTCATGTGGTTACAGAATTAATAACAAGTTTTTAGAGTTGTTAGTAATTTTTTAGCTCTGCCTACCCCACTCTGGGAATAAAGGCGTGAGCTTATGTTTGTATGTATGTAAGTTTCTGTCAAAAATTTCATTGACGACTGTACTGAATGGATGTTTTCTATGTATTTAAGTATATATTTCTCTATATAAGTATGTATATCGTTGTCTAGTACCCATAGTACAAGCCTAGAGCTTAGTTTGGGACTAGTCGATTGGTGTGACATTGTCCCCCTAATATTTATTTATTTATTTATTTACTTTCATGTCATCTACTTGTCAAGACGAGTTTAACAAGCCCTAACGACCGGTTTATCATGTGTAATTTAGGAGTTCCTATGGCCACTTTGAGTCTCCATCATCAGACCAGCTCGCTGGTATTATATAATTGAATTGTCATCAGAACTTTACAAAAGCGTATGCAAATTTTCAGCTTCATCGGAGACCGGGAAGTGGGTCAAATCTAACTTGCAAGACTTGCCTTTACATACATAACAAAATATGTATAAATACAGTTTTTAAAGATTTGGAAAACAAGGTCATATCACTAACGATCGTCTGCCACCAAAGTGCTGCGTAGATAACGGGGTCAACTTAAGTACAATAAACGCCATATAAAACAACAACCGACAAATTATAAAAGTGTTAACTTACTTATAAAATCCCTTCTAACAAGCTTAAAATTAATTTAGCAACTTTATCCCGAAACATATGACGAGGAGGTCAAATGAGGGTAGGCTGAAATTGTTTTCTGTGGAGGGTCGAGCGATGGAGTTTACAGATTATTTAATAAATTTGTGTTTAACAAAAGGTTTTATTAAACATTTCGGTGCGAGATAATACTGATTTCTGTGATAAGTTTCCGTCAAGTCCCGTGTGGTTGCCGGTTTAGAAATAATGCCACTGCATGTCTTCCCGTGGATGTCGTAGGTAGGGATGTTCCGAATGTGATATTTTTCTCATGCGAATGTTCAGAGGGTGAATGTGCGAATGCGAATGCGAAAGCGAATGTTAAGAAATCACATTTAAAATATATATAAGTATAAGGGCATGCTTCGATGGTTCGGTCATTTGGAAAGGATGGATGAAAGAAGATTAACGAAAGAGAGAAAACGAAAGAGGGGTTGCCCTAGGCGTACTTTTTCGAGTCAAATCGGAGAAATACTGGAAAAGGGCCGAATCTTAAGCACCCGAAACCGACGTGCGTGCATGACTCGATGTATGAATGTGGAAGAAGCGAAAGAAATTTGGCATGTGGAAAGAAGTGGTCTCTGCCTACCCTTCTGGTAAACAGGCGTGATTTAATGTATGTATGTATATAAAGTTATTTTTTTATTTCTTTTTAAATAATAATATTTGAGAAAAAGTAATTTTGCAGCTTTTTCTAACTAAAAAGTAATTTCTCGGATGGCGGGCGAGTCACGACCCGATCTGTCGCATTAATTATTGCGAATGCGAATGTCGATACGAATGTCAAAAATGATGCGAATCATTCGCATATGCGTATGCGAATTCGAATGTTCGTAACATAGGGATTAAAGGCTTGAAGTACTGTTAGGCGACGGACTTGCTTGTCAGTTGTCACTAATAAACTGGTAAATATCTTAGCTATTTGTGCAAAATGTGGTTACAGACTTATTTATTTTTTTACAGTTGTTGGTAATTCAGTAGCTCTGCCTACACCACTCTGGGAATCTTGGAATGAGGGCACACCCCAGGGTTTTTATCGGTCTAACAATTATTTTGTTGCAGGCTGCAATGCTGTGAGGTGATCTTCGAGACCCTGAACGCACCAGCGTTTTGTGTTCAAGCCCAGGCTGTTCTCGCGCTCTACGGTGTTGGATACACGACTGGCGTCACTGTTGATCTTGGGTACTTGTTTAATTATTAATTGACTAGCTTCTAGCCGTTATTCCCTTTAGAACTTTAAAATTTTCCGAGATTAAAAGTAGCCTATGTGTTAATTAAAGGTATAAGCTATCTCCATTCCAAATTTCGTCCAAATCCATAAAACCGTTGTGGCGTGAAGGAGTAACAAACACACACACACACAAATACACGCTAACTTTCACTATAAAATTAGTAGAATTACTATGACCGGCAAGTTTAAACGCAAATTTTCCACTACTACAAGTTTTCATTACGAAACGGTTTCATAATGCCTTAATTTTAATTCCGTTTATACTAAACTGATATTTTATTGTGTGCGATAACGACGTTATATTATACTCATAATAACGTTAAACTCTATCGAAGATAATTCTACTTTGAATTTTATTAATAGATACGAGACCGCGGATGTCTGCCCAGTGTACGAAGGTGGTAAGATGTCGTTTGCCATTATGACTAACAACTTACCAGCGGTAAACGTCAACAAATACATTGCAGATCTTCTTGCACAAAGGAATATCAAGGTAAAAGCAGCAAAAGCGTCTCTGCCTTCCTTCCACGTAGCCCTATCTTCACTGGTGGGATTCGAGACTTCCCGCCAGTGAAGGCTAGGCTAGGCTTGGCTCCGCAGGGTAGCCGGCAATAGTTGGATAAAGGGAGCTGAGGCTGGTACTCAGTGGCGTGCATATGGAGATGCCTATGTCCAGCAGTGGACTGGCATAGGCTGATAATGATACTTCATAGATTCTAGAACGACAGTATACCACCAAAATTCCTAACTAGGAATGCAATTTAACCGGCTATTAAAGGTTTCGGTAGTAAAATAACCGGTTAAAATCGGTTAAATCCGGTTAAAACCGGTCAAAACCGGTTAATTGCATTCCCTAGTCTTATTCCTAATATTTATACTATCAGGTACCCAGGGAGGCTCTGGACGACATCAGAAATAACTTCGTGTACGTTACCAAGAACGCTTCCGCTAATAGATTCGACTACAAAAGGACATACACTCTTCCCAGTGGCGAGGATATTGAAGTGGGGGACGAAGCTTGGTATACTGGTAAATCATTTTTGTAATTCCGTACCCTAAGGGTGCAAACGGAACCCTATGGGTACCTACGTACCTGCTGTACGGTCCACCCGTCTGTCTATCGGCGGTAGGTAATGCGAATAACCGGTTATAACCGGTTTTAACCGGTTATTTTAATACAAAAGCGGTTAATAACCGGTTTAATTGCATTCGCCAGTCAGCTGGTTGGGATAGAAGCTTTCCGTCTACATCTCGATATCATTAGGTAGCTAATAATAACCAGTAGGGCTATTGCTTAACGCACTCTCAATCGCAATCGTTTTCAGTTTGAAAATCGAAGGCTTGTCTGCATATTATTATTATAATTTTGCGGGTGGTAGGACCTCGTGCAGGGTCCGTCCGGATCGCTACCACCATCTTATCCATTAACCAGCAGTGTTCGCATTGTTGTGTTCCGGTTTGGGGATAAGACAGCCGGTGAAATGACTAGCATAGAGGCATTCCATCTTAGTCCTCAGGGTTGGCAACGCATTTGCAGTCTTAGGATTGCATTGCAGTCTTGTGAATGCGAATGTCTATGGGTCACAGTTTCCACTTACCATCAGGTGGCCTGTGTGCTCGTTTGTCTTCTCTATGCCATAAAAAAAATATATATATATATAAAATATTTTTTTACGCTTTGAAGCCAATTGAGATTTATTGTGTCTTGCTGCAGTGCCCTTGCAGGGTTTATGTTGAAGCTACCTACTGTATTTTTAAGATCTCATTGTAAAGCATAAAGCAATAAATGAATATGACTATGACTATGAGATTGCAAGTGCGTTAAGACTGCGTCGAGTGTCCAGTGGCGCCCTAATTACTTTTATGGTGTTTCCTAATAAACTAAAGTATTTCCTTGCAATCAGACGATACGTTTTTGGAGCGCAATTTAAAACACAATTTATGGGATACGTAACAAACTTTAATAACAATTACCCTTTGAGTAGTCAGCTTAACGGGAACAGGTGGCCACTTTTTTACGTTAAGATGATAACTTGAAGGTGAATTTTTATTAAACTAAGTGCTATAAGTTGTGTTTTCATTTGTAGTACAAAAACCTACCGACCAATTTCATGACAATACTTAAATTTATTATAAAACACAATAATAGTAATGAGGGCGCCACTGTACATCCGGCGTACGCTCGGCGCAGTCTTAAACAACAGGCCAGCAGATCGCTTTGTGATTACAACTCGATCTGACTGCATCGCTTTGTGCCTAAATCGCAATACGACCTGATTGATTTACGACTACATCTCAAAAAGAGTCGTTTAATGACAAATATAAGGCAAATTAAACAGGGATAGGAGCCCCGTCGACACTCTCTGCTCATCTAACTGATATATTTCAGGAGAGCTGATGTTCCAGCCAGAACTGGTAGCTCCAGAGAGAACTGATATAATGTCCATGCAGGAAGCTATCACCGTCGCCTGCTTGAAGTGTGACCCTGAGCTGAGCGACACGATGTTTAACTGCGTGGTTCCCTGTGGTGGTATGGCTATGATACCAGGACTCACTAATAGGTTCGTCGCTAATTCATATTCAAAATATTCATTCAGTAAATAGGCCACATGAGGGCTGAACACGTTGGTAATATGGAGTGAATCTACTAGCGCTTCGGACAAGAATATTGCGGAGAGGCGCCGCAAGAAACTCCAGCAGAAGGTCATAATACATAATAATACGCCGATGGTATAAGGCGTTTCATTTTCTATCGTGGATTTAGGTGATTTAGAAGCGTTTTCAGCAGGCCCATTTCAGAGGTAGCTCTGTCACATACCAGATCATCAAAATTTCGAACAACTTGCCATAGTTTTCAGGCACCTAAAATATGTTTTCAGTCCGTTTCACGCCACGTTCTATCGGATTACGCCATAGCAAGGTATAACGTAGCAAGGTGTAGAACATTCCATAGACCATAGACACATATTTTGTCATTTTCGTTGTCGTTTGTCGTTCGTCCGTGCAATTTTCGTTTAATTTTGCGTTTCATTTGAAACCTAGTCGTAGAAAAATACAACGCAACGCGTGTATGCAACGGTGTATAACTAATCCAAAAAACACTCGTGGTGCGTGTAACTTTACGCCACTCGTATTTTTTGACCTCTATTATACAACAATTGCATAAACTACTATAATTTATTAGTTATTACATACGTTTTTCCATGTCGTTGCCGGGCTAGAATAGTGCCACTCCATATTTTTCCGTTAGATGTCATATGAGGCGACTAAAGAATTAAAGGCTTGTAGTACTTTTAGACGATGGGTTTGCAACCTATCACTGTTAAACATCTTAGCTTAATTGTGAAAAATTTATCAACAGAATAATCAACAAGTTGAGGTTGGTAATTCTGTAGCTCTGCCTGTCCCATTCTGGGATCAAGGCGTGACGGTATGTATGTATGTTATATTTATGTTTGTATATACGTTATTTTCCTAATTACGTAGTGAGTTTTAGTATACTTTGTTGCTTCTTGACCCCACAGTCTTGTATACCTATAGATATTTTTTTTTTTTTTTAATGGCATAGAGATGACAAACGTGCACACAGGCCACCTGATGGTAAGTGGAAACTGTGACCCATAAACATTCGCATTCACAAGACTGCAGAGCAATCTTAAGACTGCAAATGCGTTGCCAACCCTGAGGACTAAGATGGAATGCCTCTAATGCTAGTCATTTCACCGGCTGTCTTATCCCCAAACCGGAACACAACAATGCGAACACTGCTGTTTGGCGGTAGGTTAATGGATAAGACGGTGGTAGCGATCCGGACGGACCCTGCACAAGGTCCTACCACCCGCAAAATAAGATTACCTTTACCTTTGGTGGTTTGGTGGTTATTAATTAGATATATAAGATTGTTAGCGTCTATGGCTGCGTATTTCTCTTTCAGATTATCGATTGAACTCGAGCGCATGCTAAATCGTCCGGTCAACGTCATTACGTCGGATGAAGCTTACGTGATCGCGTGGCTAGGTGGCGCCACGTTTGCAGGCACAGTGACTTCATTTTTTAACTTTATATAAATAAAAATGGACAATAATAGTAACAACTCTAATGATTCGACGGGTTTTGTCATGTTATTGACACTGCCTTGGCAGTTAGCGGTCCCGTAGGACAAGTATTTGAGTGATAAGCGCGTGTTTTTCCTGAGTCTTGGATGTTTAAAACATTACGATAATAAACGTGTTAAAAGAAACTGTCACTCTCTGACTAGTTAGTAAGTGCGAACAATACTTCTGAATAAAGCGGACAGTCGAAGTTGAACCCCCTGTCTTAAGGAATAAGGGTAAAGGCAAAACGTTAACAAAAAATTAGAACTTCAAATACTAGGAGTGCATAAACGTTAATAGTACATGCTGTGCCGTGTGGGAGACATCCGCGCTGTGTCGTGTGCACCACCTGCGACCTAAGTTGAGCTGGGTCTCCTACTTATCGCTGCGCTCCTGGTACTTTATTTTAACATGCAATTACTTTTCTTCCCTAGGGTGGACATTTGTATCACTTTCAACCCGCTTCTTAGATGCAAAATCCGTTGCGTAAACAGATAGGCGGCCGGAAGTGACTTGGTTTCATACTATGTAAATGAGTTTTTTTTTTCAGGAATGGCAGGGACTAGTAAAATGTGGATCACCAAAGCGCAATACGAAGATTTTGGAGAGAAAATTGTCAGGAATAAGTTTATGTAACTTTGTAGTCATTTTCTCTGTATATTAAGATTTTATTTATTGATGTTTTCAATATAATAGTCCCGTGTGGTTGCCGGGTTAGAATAGTGCTACTCCATGTCTTCCCGTGGATGTCGTAAGAGGCGACTAAGGGAATGTAGACTTGTACGGTCACGGGCGTTAATTTGGGACCCATTTCAAGAAAAATATGTTGGAAATCGTCAATGTCACTAGAGATATCAAGTCATCTGTAACTTTTAACTCAACCTTATTGTTGTAGAATGTCAGATTGACTTTGGACTTAAGGTGGGTACAGAATTAAATCTCGTGACCTAACTAATACACTGGTAATCTTTGCCTCATTGTGTAAAATTTGGTTACAGATTTTTTTTTTTGAATTATTGGTAATTCTGTAGAATGAAGGCATGGGTTTATGTTTTATGTTTATGTATATAATGTAGTCAAATATTTGCTAGTTTTAAAAACATATATAACAAATACTATAGCGTGCTTGTTTGTTTGTTTTGTGTTAGCGATTAACAGATTTTTAAAAGTAGTAAAGAAATGTACTGTAACTGACTTTTTTAATCCATATCATCCCTCACGCGTGGTTGCCGGGTAAGAATAGTGCCACTCCATGTCTTCCCGTGGATGTCGTAAGAGACGACTAAGGGAATAAAGGCCGTGTAGTACTGTCAGGCGATGGGCTTGCGACCTGTCACTAATACACTGGTAAACATCTTAGCCTAATTGTGCAAAATGTGGTTACAGAATTATCAACAAGTTTTTAGAGTTGTTGGTAATTCTGTAGCTCTGCCTACCCCACTCTGGGAATAAAGGCGTGAGTATGTATGTAAGTGGCTACTAGTACTGCTAGATGAAAATAGTAGTAACTCAAAATACAATGCATATTAAAATCATCTTTTATTCAACTTCTTTGAACTTAAAACCAAACTAGCAAGGAGTTTGGGTTAATACTGTTTTGATCTAGCAGTGCGACATCGTGATAGTGCTCGTGATCTATTCGACCTGTTAAAAGTGCAACTTGTCTAGCCTTTGTATCAAAATAGTACCGCGTAACGACCTGGGAATAAAGGCGTGAGTTTATGTATGTGTATGTACCTCACGCAAAGCAGGGTACGCTATTGATGTCTTCCATCGTGGGTATAATAACCCATTAAATAACTGGCATAGGGGTATTCCATATTAATCCTTGGGGATTTTGCAGTTTTTGACGAAAGAGATATACAGATCGAAAGTGAGTGGACGGGTAGGAAGGGGCCGCCCTAGGCGTACTTTTTCGAGTCAAATCGGAGAAATACTGGAAAAGGGCCGAATCTTAAGTACCCGAAACCGATGTGCGTGCATGACTCGATGTATGAATGTGGAAGAAGCGAAAGAAATTTGTCAAGATCGTAGCAAGTGGAAAGAAGTGGTCTCTGCCTACCCCTCTGGGAAACAGGCGTGATTTAATGTAATGTAAGATTGCAGTCTTATAATTTGTAGTCTTGTGAATCACCGACTTAGAGTTCCGTATACAAAATGAAAAACGCTTATAGGATCACTCGTCCGTCTGTCACATACAATTTGCTTCGAGTCTGCTGGACTAAATCTGGTGATTGGTAGGATGGTGTAATCCTATGACCCAAACACAGATGTGCAAAGTTTTTTTTTTGTAACGGTCATTTTTGAGTGAAACATTAGGAAAAAAATCAAATCTTACTGTGTCATATTCATATATGAAATTAAAGGACTCGTAAAATATTTTTTTCTTATTATTGTAAAATAAATAGTTTTGATATTATTAACGAAAGAAGACGATAATTTACCATTTCCCCCTTGATCTCCGAAACTACTGAGACTTATATTAAAAAAAAGTACAAAATATAGTTCATTACTTGTAGATTAAAGGAAAATCTATGAGAATTCTAAGTTTTTTTTTTTTATTACGTACGTATGTATGTTTTGTTTAATTGTGCTGTTTCTCTGTAATGTTTTCGTTTGGTGTACAATAAAGTGTTTTGTATTGTATTGTATTGTATGTCCGGAACCCTCTCCACGTTGATTCAATTCGCACTTGGCCGTTTTTTAAATAGTTATTTCTCTTAAATACGGGTTTTTTCTCTTTACATCACAATTTTACAGTTCCTATGGCTTTAGCAGAATACATTATTTCTTCATAAATCATCTAGAACAAAAATAATCTTCACGGATTGTACAACAAAGGTATGACAGAACTGGGTTAGCCGTACGCCTGTTGTTTTATTTGTATTACTAGCGACCCACCCTCGCTTCGCTTCGGTTTATGTGAGTTTTCTGTAACACCCGTACATGAAACACAATTTTATTATACATAAGAACCTTCCTCTTGAATCACTCTATCTATTAAAAAAACCGCATCAAAATCCGTTGCGTAGTTTTAAAGATCTAAGCATACATAGGGACAGACAGACAGCGGGAATTAACTTTGTATTGTACTATGTAGTGAAGATATTTTTAACTATTATATCTTGTTAAGTCATAATTCAGTTCCGTTTTTTGGCAAGCAATCACAGTCTCAGGAGAGATAAGGGAAATACGCCAACATGTAATAACAGGGGTTTTTTCTACTCGTTGAAACCATCTCGCATTTGACATCTTATTGTATTGTGAACGTTACGATAGCTCTAATTCACTTAACAGTAATTGCGCCTGACTTAAAATCAATACACACTACACGGTATAAAGGATGTTCATAATTATTTGGTTAACTAAATCTGCAACACACCATTATGAAACTGTAGCAATATTCCAACCCGATACCGCAGTAGCGTTTGCAATTTGAAACGGCAATTAATTAAATTGTAATCAAAAGCGCTCCTATTCACTCGGTCTATGCTAAAACGTAACACAGAAACCTTGGCGCTTCAAAGATCAAAGGTCATAAAAGGGAAATGGCATTTCGTCGCAATGGAGTTATTAAAGGAACTGGCTTTAAAATTTACGACTATTTGTCATATCTGAGATTAAAATTCTCTTGGTTATTAAAAAAAAACCTTATACTGGCAAGTTGGTCTACATTTTGTGCTAGACTTAACCAGCTCTTGTTTGCTAGTCTACACTAAGCTACAGTATCAGAAACATAGCAGTATTAAACAAGCTCTAGTCTTTATATACATGTTATACCTTGTTCCATTTACGGAGCCGTGATCTATTATATTTCACCCTTTTCCGTCCTTTCCTATACAAAAACCCATAAACCATTCTACCCTACATCAATACGTCAACAGAAGCCATTATCAAATACCTATACTCGGAATAATTCAACCTGTATATTTAAAGGATATTCACGCTGATCGACTTTGAGCTTTACACAGTTGATTTAGGGTGCATAAATGTTTAATGTGTACTGAAAGTATTGGGACCAGCTGCTCCACCCAAAGGGTGTTTACATTTAGGAACGTTAAAAATTAATTTGAGTTATTTGTTTTCTGATTTTGTTATGTTTTGTTTGGTTCATTTAAAGGTGAATGAGAAATAAAGGAAATATAACACTCTTTTAAAAAAAAAATGCGTACCCAACATTGACGTAAGTAGTAATACTTTCCACTCTAAAAGTACGAGTACCTAAGTACTACACTTAACGGATGTAATGGCGGCTACATTTATTACCTTCCGAACTGATATCTAGGCGTTTATTGCGCGTACGTGTCTTTTCACCCGACCGCCGAATTAGGGTATTGTGTTTATAAGCCTATATATGTATACTAGCGACCTGCCCTCGCTTCGCTCCGGTTTATGTGAGTATGGTATGTAGCCTATAGCCTTCCTCGATAAATGGGCTATCTAACACTGAAAGATTTTTTCAGATCGGACCAGTAGTTCCTGAGATTAGCGCGTTCAAGCAAACAAACAATCAGCTTTATAATATTAGTGTGCCGGTAGGCACGTTTAGTAATTGTTATCGATTCACGTATTGATGAATTGCATTTAGATTAGACAATATCTGTACGTGTAGCTAGCGCGCATTAGTGAGTACTGTAGTAAGTTAACGTTGTATATATACGCATGTGTAATTGTAATTAAATTAGATTGTAACTGACTGACAAAGTGGTTACTCTCTCACTCCCCACTACCATGGACACATCTCCGGTAAAATTAGTATAGATTTGTTCCTTTGTGGCGCTCTAGAAACTAAACGCGTGAACAGATTTTAATGATACTTATGTCAGTCAGTATGACGGTAATTAAAATTCAATATGGCGGCCAGTAGACGCCATATTGTTAAAAAAAGTCGACGATTTATGACAAGTGGGGTGTCATTGAATAGTATTTAAAAATCAGCTTTAGTTTTCTTTAATCATTTTTCATTTATAACGATCATTTAGAATTTATAGAGATTTAAAGTTGGTTAAAAATCCCGACTTTTTGGTTTTTTAAAGCTTGCTTTTTGTTGTTATTAATAGTACATTGTTGTAGAGGTTAGAAAGTAAGCAATAGATGGATGAGTTAGTTCGAGTCGTTCGAAAGTACGAGTCCATCTATTGCACTTTCGGCCGAGGCTTAACACAGTGCTTTTCACGACTACTGCGAGTAAATAAAAATAAATTCTTAAAATAAACTTACAACACACTAAAATGACGCTCTCCCGTTAATTTTTACTTTTTTTGTAGCGATACCGTTTTTAGTGGCCAGTCATTCGAAGGCGTTTTTTAAACTGACGACTCTGACAGAACTATATTTCAGATAATTAAAAACAGACATATATGGCTGTATGGAATCTGATTCCTTTGCCTATCCGTGAAGGGATGAATATTATTAAAAAATAAAACGACTTCTCATTGGCCAATTTAATTTCATATGCAGCACAAGTCGTGTTCTGATTGGTCGAACCAGTGATCATCGGACCGATGTGATTGGTCGACTTGCTCAATGGAACAGACCGTGTTAATTTATTTATTTATTTATTTATTAGGTTCACCAACAATTGTTTACACTTTAATTACTTTAGTAGCTTGCGTACAGTTAATTACTAAATGCAACAATCACTTACAGGTAAACACCACATGCATTACAATAAGAAAAATAGTGAAGTAAACACCAAGTAACTTAAAAATCTACTTAATTGCTTAAACACCATATAAATTATATTAAAAAAGAAAATGTTAGAGTAAATAACAGCATTGTTTTAAAAAAAACTACAATTTAAAAAATTGAAAACCTTAAAAAAAATTAAAATTAAAAAATTAATAAAAAAATTAAAAAATAATAAAATGATAAAAGTCCCTAAATGTTTATGCTAAAAAGTGGACAGACACTTTCGAACACTTTTCTTAAATTTATTAATTGAGTCGAAGTGTATATCCGTTTCGTGACTACTGGCATTGAGAATTTTGCATAGTCTTGGAATAGGCGAGTTGCTGCCGAGAACTGTACGTCTGAGCGGAGGACAGAGCGGAGTAATGTGGATGCGGGGCATTCGGGACGGTGCTCGGAATGAGAATTGGTTCAATATTTGCGGACAGTCGATTTTGTGTCTCAGAAGCTTATACAAAAAAATCGCGTCTGCAATCTTTCTACGAAGCTCCAGAGACTCCATCCTAAAGTACTCTAATCTCTTATTATACGAGGTTAGTTTTTTTGCTATGCCAGCTGAAAAGGATAGATGTTGTAAGAACCTCTTCTGAACTCGCTCTATTCGCAACGAGTGAGTAGAGTAGTGTGGACGCCACACTACACTACAATATTCCATTATACTCCGCACGAGACTATTATAAAGTAATATCTTACTTTTACTACGTCGGAAGGCTTTAGTATTCCTTATCACAAATCCTAGCACTTTAGACGATTTATTAGTAATATTTTCTACATGAGGCACAAAAGTAAGTTTTTGATCAAATATTACGCCCAAGTCGCGCACTGTGTCCACCTAATGAATTGTGTCGTTTCCAATGAAATATTTAGAATTTATAACGGTATGTTTCCTTGAAAATTTTATATGTGCGCATTTCTTAGCATTTAGGACCATTTTATTATTACTACACCATTCAACGAGACTATTCAAATCGCTCTGTTGCAAACTTACGTCTCGATCAGAAGTGATTGTACGAACAAACTTCAGGTCATCGGCATACATAAAAATATTAGAGTGTATTAAACAGTCAGGAATGTCATTGACAAAAATATTGAATAGGATTGGGCCTAAGTGCGATCCTTGAGGGACACCAGATGTTATGATGTGCGAAGATGATTGAAACCCGTTTACTACTACAAAAAACACTCTATCCGCCAAGTATGAGTTTAACCATTCCAGCACAGAACCAAATCCATACGCAGATAATTTAGATAGCAAAATTTAGTGAGGAACTTTATCAAATGCTTTGCTGAAGTCTGTGTATATGACATCCGCTTGGCTGCCACTGTCAATTGTTTTAGACAAGACCTCAGTAAACGCAACCAAATTAGTGGACGTGTATCTAGCACTAACAAAGCCGTGTTGTAAGTCACTCAAATAAATTCTTAAATGTCTTTGTATGTATGGGCAGACGAGAGATTCAAAAATCTTTGCAAAGGAGGACAAGATGGCTATAGGTCTATAGTTAGAGACTGTATCGTCACCTCCAGACTTGTACACAGGAACAATTTTTGCAGTTTTCCATTGTGATGGGAACACTCCACTCGATAGGGATTTGTTAAAAATTATACTTAATGGGCGAACTAACTCTAAGGCGCATGAATAAATGAAAATAGGTGGAATTCCATCCGGTCCTGCACCTTTTTTACAATTAATACTTTTCAATTTACTAATCAAGGACGCATCATCGATAGACGCTGTAACTAGGGATAAACTATTGTCATTCATTGGTTTTAATAGATTTGTATCATCGTACACATTTTGGCTAAGATTATCTTTAGTGTATACTGCAGAAAAATATTGAGCAAACATTTCACATATTTCTGTACTATTTGAAGAAGTAGTCGAACCATCGGTCATAGACAACGGATATACACCCGACCCCCCTCGCTTGGCTTTTACATATGCCCAAAACAATTTGGGATTTTCGCTTAGATCATTCTCCATCTTATTAAGATATTCATTATATCTAGAAATCGTTAATTTATTTAAACGTTTACTGATTAATTTTAATTCCAATGCATCCAAGGGATTATTGTATTTTTTAAGTCTGTTTCTTATCTTGTATTTTTCTTTCGAGATCTTTTTTAATTTATAATCAAACCAAGGTGGATATTTCTGTTTTTTTAAACTAATAAAAGGTACATGCTGCTTAATTACTATACCCAAGATATCATAGAACAATACAAGCATGTCGCATACATTGAGACCATCAAGAAGTAGGTTCCAGTCATATGTTTCAAGGTCCTTACGTATCAGTTCATAATTTCCTTTATGAAAGTTAGGTCTCTCGGATCCGCTATTGTAAGGCAATCTGCATTGCTTTATAAATTCCATGGTTATTTCTAGAGGTGGGTGATATTGATCAATGACACTTAAATGGTTAATACTTTTAATAACTTGACACTTAACTGACAGTTAACATTGTTGGTCTGTTTAAATTCATAGAAGGCCTGCTCATTCAATGTACAACTATAGTCTATTCAGGATAGGATGGGTACGGCGACATATGACACTTGGCAGATAAAGTGTTGTCGCCTTGTGAAATTGAAAGGATTATTGACGATTATCGATTACGTTTGCTAAGGGAAAATAATCGATTCTTTATGCACTTGCCAATATTTTTTATTTCTTAAAACTATATTGCACACAAATTATGAATGGTGAATTCAGTCATTAAATAAATGTCAGAAGACAATAATTTACACGTAAATTTAAATAAAGCACTAGATGTTCTTTATTTCAATATAATCGTGACGCGAGTGAAGCGATTTGTTAATATGGCGGTTCGATTCGGTCGATGACAGATGTGTTGCCAATCTCTATTAATAGTTCCATTCACGTATCGGAAGATGCAGTGTAATTATTTTATTGACCTATTTTCACTACATAAACACGTAATTTAATGGAACTTGATTATTATAATTACGAAAAACGATAAATCTAATTTATTGGAAATAATTTCTTTGCAATATATATTTTTTAAATTTGTTGACAGCTTGATTGGTTAAAACGGCTTTTGCGTAAAATGTAAAACTGTCATGTGTCGCCGTACCCATCCTATTCTGAATAGACTATATTGATTGTTTTGGGGACCAAGAACAGACCGTCTTTTGCCACATTTTCGAGCAGGGGCGTGAAAAATAATTTTACAAACCACGTAAAAATCACGTCATCTGTTTGACAGTTACGATGCCCGAGCCAGACGCACATGAACCCACGTTAAATTTACAGCACCCCTTTTATTGCGTCGGGGGTTAAAAAGAGGCGACACCTGTGGAAATTCCTGCGCGAGGAAAACCTTTGATGTTTTAATTACCTAATGGCTTTTGCTCCGTGTTTTCACTGGGTGTATTTTGCCAATGTAAAGTTAAACAGTCACCGCGAACAAAGAGATTGGTGCATGGATATTTTGCGCGACAACAATGGTATCCATGTTTTTTTTTTCACAGCTTCCATCTAAGGTAATTCATGTTACTATAACAGGTGAGTGTTTTTTAATAGCTATAAAAATAACTAACATATAATCCAATAGATCAATATCGGTTAGATCGGTGCACCTGGCGTTCCATAATCTCTGCCTACCCCATTGGGAGACAGGCGTGAAGGTATGTATGTATGTATGTATAATAGGGTGTGTAATTTTTTTCAAACTGTGAAATTCGAAACGTAATACCATAAAATTGGTACTCTTGGCTCGCTCATTGACCTTGAAGTTTGGTAAAATTGGTATAATACGAGGTTTGCTAAGTCTGTTTTTTTTTATTTACTGTATAATTAATACTCAAACTATATTTAATGTTTGTCTTGTTTAAGAAAAACATAAAAGTTGTCATGTTTTGATGTAATCAATCAATTCACATGTCTCCTAACGCACGCAGTTAAAACGTTTAATGATAAGAATGCTTGTTTGATTATTTTGTGCTATTAATGTAATTTCCCAAGTTAAATAGTATATTATGCAACTAGTGAATAAAAGACGGATTTAATGCGAGGGCCATAGATGACTCTCGAGCAAGTGAAGGATACTAACGACTGAATCACGACCGCAGGGAGTGATTCAGGATGATTGAATCACGAGCGTAGCGAGTGATTCAAGTGTTAGAATCCTGAGCGACGCGAGTGATACATGGCCCTCGATATAAATCCGTTTTATTCAAGAGTTGCATACTAAACTTTATACCATGACTACGAGAAAAAGAAAGATTTAAGCGAAAATAGATATTTAATGACGAAAAATGGAAGGTAAAATTAATTAAAATGCACATTAAAATTGGAACAAATGTTTTATTTATTAAGAAACACTAAATTTTATGTTCGTACAACTTTCAGTATTCAAAATGGCGCCAATTTATTTTTCCTTGTATTTTTCACAGAGAGAAAGGCAAAAGACATCGATCCATACAGCCTATGGCGCCAATTTACCTACTAATGACAGCAAATAACACAAAACTTTTTTAATGCTAAACTCTTTGTGGTTAATGACGACCAATCAAATCTCGAGGAGGAGTTTGTATCGCGTATTTTATGTTCTAAATTCAAACACCAAAATAGTGAGTAAAAGTGCTTTTTATTCACTGTTTTGAGTGAATAAAATAAGCCTTTAATAGGGGGAATGGTATAAAAGTTATTTGTTGGATACAAACCCGATTTATTGGTGTTATAAGAGTGTGTTATATTAGGAACTCAAATATTCATTTTAAGGTCTTAGTATGGAGATCCAAAAACTTTACCTCAATTGAGTGAGCCAATGTCTAAAAAATCCTATTTTTTTACTTTATTTTGTTATTTTAGATCTCAATACATCTTTTGATTTCTTTGAGATGAACAAAAAACAAAGTTTTTTTTCCCTTACTAAGGTGACACACCCTAATGTATAATCCAACAAAGATTGGTTCCTATCTCTTTCTAGCACATCATAATTTTACGTGGAGTTTATATATTTTACAATGACGTCACAGTGCACTTAGGATCTCTCTGTCTAATAAGCAGTTTAAATGCTTGTATCATCCGTATTTCATGGCCGATTTGAATTTTAATTTCACTTTCGGTGATCTCTCACGGTTTTTTTTTTTTTTTTTTTTTTTTTTATGGCATAGAGATGACAAACGTGCACACAGGCCACCTGATAGTAAGTGGAAACTGTGACCCATAGACATTCGCATTCACAAGACTGCAGAGCAATCCTAAGACTGCAAATGCGTTGCCAACCCTGAGGACTAAGATGGAATGCCTCTATGCTAGTCATTTCACCGGCTGTCTTATCCCCAAACCGGAACACAACAATGCGAACACTGCTGTTTGTCGGTAGGTTAATGGATAAGATGGTGGTAGCGATCCGGACGGACCCTGCACAAGGTCCTACCACCCGCAAATTCATATTCATATCGCATTTTTTCATATATTGTTGAGAAATGCGATTTTAAAATCTATTTATAGTCCCTATTGTCTATTGTTCAATTAATATTAATAACCAGCTACTAACCGCGACTCCGTCCGTCGTTTATATCGTAGCTCCATACAAATTTTCATCCTCTATTTCACCCCCTTAGGGGATGAATTTCAGGAAATAAATTATCCAATGTCCTTTCCTAGGATTCAAACTATCTTTGCATCAAATTTCACCTAAATCAGTTCAGCGGTTTAAGCGTGAAGAGGTTACAGACAGATAGAGAGACAGACACACTTCCGCATTTATAATATTATCATGGATTGTAGACTAAATAATCAGAGCCACATGGGGTTAGCTATTCACTTGAAACAGTGAGTAAAAAGCACTTTTAATCACTGTTTAACAGTGTCACTTTCAAACAGTGATGAAAAGTACGTTTGAATTTAGAACACACCAATATATTCGACATCCATCTCAATGGTACACAACCTCCTTGCGCTAAACAGACGCGATACAAACTCCTGTGCAAATAATACTCGACATGCAAACTCCTTGTGCAAATAACTCCTCGAGATTTGATTAGTCGACATTGACGACAAGGACCAAAAAAAAAGACAAAAGACATGTATTCAGTAAGTAGGCCGCACGGGTACTTTTACACGTCGTGACACTGCTAAGAAGAAACGCCACAAGAAACTCAGCAGTTAAAAAAAAAAAGTTTTGTATTATTTCCTGTCATTAGTAGGTTAATTGGCGCCATTTTGAATATTTCTTTTTCTCGCAGTCGTAGTATAAAGTATAGTATGAGGCCATTTGCAACGTTAAAAGATGGCGGATGTGTAATTTGTTTTAGTTTTATTTTTTTGTGTATTTAGGTGTTCAAAGTTCTTTTCTGATAGTGATTTGTACTTTTTATGCCATTGTGTTGCACAGTGATTGAAAACTTGGACTTATTTCGCGTATCTGGCATCTTTCTTCTCGTTACAAGTGGACTCGAAGTGGTACATAGGTTAAAACTATCTTGACCTCTGTCCTACAAACTACCGAACAACGTTGCCCCCAATCTTCCCAGAGAAGATTGGATTGTATTTTATTGCTATATTGATTTATACTTATATACACTTGACACTGGCGAAATCACTAATTCGTGGAAACGCCATAGCCCGGCGGTAGTAGCTGTTAAAGTCGCCGCGGGGCAAAAAAAAAAAAAGTATAGTATGCAACTCTTGAATAAAACGGATTTACTCGTATATCGAGGGCCATGAATCACTCGCGTCGCTCAGGATTCTAACACTTGAATCACTCGCTTCGCTCGTCATATCTAAGGCCCTAGCTTTCACTAATTGCATAATATACTATTGTCAAACAACAAGTGTAACAATGGCAAATGAAATATTCATATAAAAGAAACTTGATGTAGGTTGGTTACTAGAAATGTAATAGTACGAGTTTATACGAGGAAAATGTTCATGAAACTGTTTGCTCCAACAAAAGGCTGTGACATTTGGTGGCACTGAGACGTTTTATGAGTGGAGTCGCCATGTAATAATATTTTCATACCTCCGAAGCAAAAATTTTTTTTTTTGTTATTATAAATAAACTGTAAATTTGGGTCTGTCTGTGGCGCCGTAACTCTTAAACGGGTGTGAACCGATTCCGATGCTTTTTTGTATTTGAAAGCAGGTTTTTTAGCGGTAGTTTTGAGATAGATTTCATAAAAATTGGTTTAGCAATTCAAGGGATATCAGCTTTGAAAGAAGGGGTAACCATTATATCTGGGGATCTTATCTACGAGTACCTATATATTCGTAATTGTTAAAATATACGTTTCTATTTTCCGCGTAGCTTACCGTTCCTCCCTAATAAACTTATGACATACTGACTGATGTAGTTTATGTGACTGGTGCATGATGGGAGGCATTATTAAACGAGTATGGCTTTAGTCATAATAAGATCACACGAGTGTTTTAATGCCTAATTAATTATGTGTACAGTCGCATATATTACTTTATCTACATGCAAATCATTAATTTTCTACAGTATGTTAGAAACCATTATCTGTGGCTGCCCTGTTTCTTAATATTCACATTAAAGTATCGGTTGCCGATACTTTAATGACATACAATACTCAATACAATCACAGGTACAGGTTTCTAATATAGGCCATTTGCTTATCTTTTCTGAACATGTTGTTAGGAAGTTATGATATGGATAAAAGAGCAAACGCCGGGTGTACAGTGGCGGCCTAATTACTTTTACTGTGTTTTCTAATAAACTAAAGTATTTTCTTAAAATTGGACGGTGTGTTTTTGTACTACAAATAAAAATACAACTTACAAGGTATATCACATAGTTTAATAAGAATTCATCTTCGAGTTATCAACTTAACGAAAGAAAGTAACCACCTTTTCCCGTTAAGCTGACTATTCAAAGGGTGATTGTTATTAAAGTTTGTTACGTATCCCATAAATTTACATGCGCTACAAAAACGTATCGTCTGATTGCAAGGAAATTCTTTAGTTAATTTGAAAACACAATAATAGTCATGAGGGCGCCACTGGACGCTCGACGTTTGCTCGGTGCAGTCTTAATGTTCACATTATAGTATCGGTTACCGATACTTTAATGTGTATAGGCCATTTGCTTATCTTTTTTGAACATGTTGGGAAGTTATAGGAATTATATATTATGGATGTAGATAAATCCTCTTTAACATAAATGGCTACTCTATGGTATTCCGAAACCTTGTGACGTAGTGACTCACACACACAACTTAACCGATTCATTCGTGCTTTATTATGTTAACTTGTATTCTAATTCCAACCGTTTGATTCTACAACGTCGTAGCTCACAGTTACAATAATATAAAATATACCTTATGCTAAGTGTTAAACAGTGGTTTTTCCAAGTTCTCGATTGGGTAACATGCGTTATTGTGTTATTGAAACAAAATAAGAATGTAAATGTCAAATCACAAAACTGTCGTATCTTGAAATGACGATAATTTAATTTTATGGTTAACGTGATTGAACGTTAACGTCTTAGTAATAAGATTGTATTTGCAATAGCAGTTTTATAGTACATAAGCCCTTTTCCTACGCAGGAACATGTGAAAAGGGACCAAATATCAGTACTTTTACAAATTTATAAGCCGAAGCCTTTGGATTGAATTAAATTTTACTCAAAAAACACCTGATACATTAACACAGAATCATACCTTAAAGCTTCGGAATAAAGTTCCTTTTGGATTGTGTAACCCACATAAGAAGGTAGCGATTTGCCTTCCGTACTTATCGTGCTAGAAATCTTTTTGAAGAATATCCTTTATAAAATGGGCTTTATTGTGAAGCTGTTACGGTATTCTTCTAAAGTAATCTGATAAGGAAATGTGGAATTTTCTTTCTGTATTTGTAAGACGGCGTTTGTTAGAACTTTTATCGGTAAACGACAAAATGGAATACCTTTTACTGTTTTCAACTTGCGCGTTTATCCTTTTCTTACGTCAATGAGAAGTTCAAAGAGCACAAGCATTTTCATTCTTAATTAAAACGGCAATAAGATAAAAAAAAAACATTTACCCCCTTACTTATAAACGTTGAATAAGCTTGAAATAATTTATGCCATGCTTTGTCCTTATCTGTAATTGTGACATTTGCATCTGACAGAAAGTGACAAAGCATGGCATCAACTATTCCAAGCTTATTCTTTTTTTAAGTAAGGGGGTAAAAGTACATTTTTAACATTGGAGGAAGTCCCTTTTTACCCGACTGCGCGGCGGAAAGGAGAGTAATGTGTTTAGCAGCCTATATAACGTGCTAACAAATTAGTCACGGATATTTTAAGAGATAAATCATTACATTTAACTGTAATTAAGGAACCTTTGTATATCATTTTATTGTTTTAATTTTCCGAATAAAAAATATAAATTACTAGCGACCCGCCCTCACTTCGCTTCGGTTTATTTGAGCTTTCTATAACACACGTACATAAAAACAAAATTTATTATGCATAAAAACCTTCCTCTTGAATCACTCTATCTACTAAAAAAAACCGCATCAAAATCCGTTGCGTAGTTTTAAAGATCTAAGCATACATAGGGACAGACAGCGGGAAGCGACTTTGTTTTATACTATGTAGTGATAATTAATCTTTAAAATAATCACCCCTTTTATGTACAGTCACTAGATTTAATTTGGTACCCACCTTAGGTCCAAAGTCAATCTGACATTCTACAACAATAAGGTTGACTTTCCTAAAAGTTACAGATGACTTGACATCTCCAATGACATTGACGACTTCAAGCATATTTTTCTTGTAATGGGTCCGAAATTAACGCTCGTGACCGTACCTGTCAAGATGTTTAACACTGTTTGTCAAAAGTTGTTTTTCGTAAATGTTGTTAATTATTATGATTCGGCGGGAAAACTGTAGGTTATTAAATACTAGCGTCTGAATGATAGTTTAATGAGGTTCTAGAATGTCTAATGAGGTCTCATTTAATTATCTTATTAACAGGGTGTTTTGACGTAGCAAATTTATTTCCTAGTGTTCTCCGAAAAAACATAAGAAAACCTATGATGTTTCATACTTAAATGTACTCCGAGAACCGAGTACTATCAGCTGTAAAAATATCCGTGACTAATTTGTTAGCACCTTATATTATGTTTATCGCCTGACATAATGTGGATAAAACATCCATCACTTTCCGACACTCATTGCACGAGAGTGACGGATGCTTTATCCACATTTTGTCACACAATAAACGCAACCGTACTAAACCCGCTGGATGACAAATACTTGACAATGACAACTGACGTTTAACCTCACTCAAGCATGGCTGAGGAGTCACGACACGTGTGCGTCGTACATTTGTTGTGGATCATTGTGGTGTTAACTTTATCAAAACTACTTTTAGGTACGTCAAAATAATTTCAAACGATATCCGTAATATGGACATGACTATAATTGAATTAATAAAAAGATATGGAGCATCATTTTATTTTATATATTAGGTATTTTCAGTCCATTCCTTTTATTGTTCACTATCCACTTATATTGGAAAAATAACCCCTCTATGTCTTCAGACGTAAGAGGAGCATTCGTAATGTGTTACTTCAGTACTTTTTTTTATACAAACTATGTACTAATTTATAACAAAAACGACATATTTTTATCCATATAGTACTCTAAATTTAATAAAAGTCTTGTCCATCTTATGCTTTCGTCAGCCGCCCTTTAATCAAAATACATAGGTACAAAACTTCTTCGGCTTCTTTAATCCGCATCCGAATCTACCCATCCATTTGGGAGCTACGATGTCACAAAAAGACACGCATCACGCGTTTTTTACACACATTTTGTTCGTTTTTGACGCGTTCTTCAACGAAAATGCTCGATTTTCTTTCTCCGTTTTGATTACAGAAATAATATTTTACCAAAAATATAGTTATTGTTACAAAGTTGTGTTACATTTTACTGTCCGAAAGTACTTCACTTTCTCTTGATTTTCTTATTAATCGCTTTTGACTTGTATGAACCAGATTTCTAACAAAACATAGGTACAAATGTTAATCAAAAATTAACAGTGATCAATATACTATGATTTAACGTAGAAATCGACCAGAAAATCCACAGTAACTTCAGAAAATAACACAACCTTAAAACCGGACATAAACCAAACCTATATCTGTCTGGTATTATCTTGTTACACCCTGTATCCAGCGACGCTTCGTTCTCGCGACGCCTTGCACACCCTGTATATGAATTATTCAACCAGGCCAACGAACCGTCTACAGCATTGTCGATTTTAAATTCTGTAACACGAACATTTTCGCTCTCATTCGCTCGTTATTACGAGTCATTATTGTAGGAAAGAGATGGACGAATTTTTTTTTTGTAATGTATTGTGAATTAGGTAATCTATTTGGAGTAATAAGACTCCTGGATTCCTGAATTACTTTGTATAGAAGGTAAAATTTAGTTCATAAATATCAAACGCCAATATGGCTTTTAAATTTGGTATACGAATTTAAAACATAATTTGCTCGAATTAAGTTTTAAATTCGTAATTCCCCGCGTGATTGCCGGGTTAGAAAAGTGCCACTGCATGTCCTCCCGTGGATATTATAAGAGACGGCTAAGGGAATAAAGGCGTGTAGTACTGTTAGGCGATGGGCTTGCAACCTGTCACTAATACACTGGTAAACATCTTAGCCGAATTGTGCAAAATGAGGTAACAGAATTACCTCACCTTGGAATCGAACAGACCAAATATGAAAAAAAAAACATTCTGTATTTTTATGATGCCAGTCAAAAGGGTAACTGATAAGAAATAGGTAATTCCCTCCAAGTAACATTGTATATAAAAATAAAGGAACAAAGTGAAATTATACATTAACTTTACTAGAAAATTGATTAGTAGGTTATGTAAAATACATGCAAAAATTAAAAAAAAAATTAAATCTTTGAATGCAATATTAATTACTTTTAAAAATCAAATAAAGTTTTTAATAATTTTATTTCTCAAAACTTCATGGGATGCGGTAATTTGAGGTAAAAAAACCGGGCAAGAGCATGTCGGACCATGCTCAGTGTAGGGTTCCGAAGCCGTAACGACAAACACAAAAAACTATCTCAAAAATCAACATGTATGAACTAATTTTCTATTTAAAGTTATTTGGCGCTGTCTTAGATGATTTTTAGTAGGTACCTATAAACCCGTTAGTCGCCTGTATCTCAGGAACTAATTAAGTCTACTAAGTAATGATTATTTTTCTTATAAATTCGTATATAATAAGAGCCAAGCTTTTAAGTGTGAGATCAGTATACCTACCTATGTAGGTAGTTAGGTATCTAAACTGCTTCAAACCGACTTTAAATTACAATAAAAGTTTAATCTTTTATAAGGTAATTAATAGAAATTGAAAAAGAAACAAGGGCCAGTAGATAGAATTTTAAATTTTCCAAACGATACTCGACTCAAATCAATAATCTGATCGATTATTTGTAAACTTTCAGATCGCAAATCGCAAACTTGTAGGTAGCATTTCGGGGCACGAACAGCATATAGGCGCTCGCGCTTATGAGCGCGGCTGTCGCTCGATTTGTTACATGGACAGTTCGACTCCCCCCACGCGTGCAGGCCCCCCCCCCGTTAACAATTTTTCTATCAAAGTTATCATAGGCGATTTTGATAGGTATAAACACTTTAGTCGTCTGTATCTCAGGAACTAATCATGTCTACTTAGCCGTGATAGTTTCCTTTAAAATTCGTTATATGCGCTTTCGTTGAAGATATTTTTCAGATTTTTAGTATTTGTAGTTTTGGCTGTAGGGGGGGGGGGACACTTGACTCTAACAAAAAATAGCGCTTTAAAGCTTAATATTTCATAAACGAATCCCTTAATCGAAAAATTGTTGTAATAAACCCGCAATATTTTTGAAAGACCTATCCAACGACACCCCACACTATGGGGTAGGCAAGAAAAAAAAAGGCATCCCCACGTTACGTGTAGGGGAGGTGCATTAAAAAAAAATATTTTTCAAAATTTTATTTTACCACTTTGTTGGCGTGACTAATATGTATATTCATGCCAAATTACAGCTTTCTAGTACTATGAGTCTCTGAGCTAGACTGGGGACGGACGGACGGACGGACATGGCGAAACTATAAGGGTTCCTAGTTTGACTACGGAACCCTAAAAAGCGGCCAAGTGCGAGTCGGACTCGCGCATGTAGGGTTCCGTACCACTATACATCTAAATAAATGTATTTCTTTATTCTTTATTATATTAGAGTGGATTGAATGAAAGGTAAAATGCGGTTTACGATTTATAACTTATTAAAAAAAAACTAATTATTAGATCTCGTTCAAACCAATTTTCGGTGGAAGTTTGCATGGTAATGTACATCATATATTATTTTTACATTTATCATTCTCTTATTTTAGAAGTTACGGAGGGGGGGACACACATTTTTCCACTTTGGAAGCGCCTCTCGCGCAAATCATTCAGTTTAGAAAAAATATATATTAGAAACCTCAATATCATTTTTGAAGACCTATCCATTAATACCCCACACGTATGATTTTGATCAAAAAAAAATTGAGTTTCAGTTCTAAGTATGGGGAACCCCAAAAATTTATTGTTTTTTTTCTATTTTTGTATGAAAATCTTAAAGCGGTTCACCGAATACATCTACTTACAAAGTTTCCACAGTATAGCTCTTATAGTTACGGAAAAAAGTGGCTGTGACATACGGACGGACAGACGGACGGACGGACGGACAGACATGACGAATCCATAAGGGTTCCGTTTTTTGCCATTCGGCTACGGAACCCTAAAAAGACCCGAGAGAACCGGGAATCCCGGTACCTGCCTAGAATTGGAAAATGGAATTCGCGGAACAGGGCCCGGTACTGCATGCCCTAGATCCAAAGTTCAAGTAATTGCCGCGCATAACCTGTATGCGGCTTAAAACTGTCAATGCTTTCCCAACCTTAAGGACTAAAATGGAATGCTTCTATGCTAGTAATTTCACCTCTATAAATGCACTACACCTTCCAATATTCTACAAACGGCCATTATCTAATAGTCTATCTAATAGCTTATTGATTGCGGTTTATAATTACACTAGCACGCACATGTTTTGTGTTATCAGTCGACGTCACGCCGTCAATATCAATTTAGCAGGAAACTAGAGGGACAATCGATTAGTGGCTTTGTGGTTTAGGTAGTCGGCGTGTAAATATTTGTCTCACAATAAATATTAGACGCAATGTTACTTAGAGGGAATTATTTCTTAGCAGTTACCCGTTTGACTGGCATCATAAAAATACAGTTTTTTTTTCAAAAATATTTGAATGCAGTCTTACTTACTTTTGAAAATAAAATGATGTCGTCGTAAAGCAAAATCCTCTATCTACAACATTTAAGGTGATTCCCCTTCATAATGCATAACCGTAGGAGGCCCTGTATAAAAGTAGGAACTGACTGATCGACCAACGCACAGACAAAACCGCTGGACCATAATCATTTAAAAAAATTAAAAACAAAACAATCACGTGATATAGTTCATACGTCAAAGTCGTTGTACGTCAAAGTTCCATAAAACAGTTTTGATTGGCTGTTTAATAATGTCACGTGGTTTGGAATGTTTGAATTCTTTTAAAGTATAGACTATAGGGACTTGAATTTTGTAGGCCAATATTCCATATACAGTGTGTTACCGGCATGCGGGCATTTATTAAAACTGCCGATAATATGTTGCTTTAGCAATTGTTTACAAGTATTATCAATTAAAAAATAATTAAAATAACTTCACAATTAATTGTCTTAGGTACTGTCCATTTTTAATGTAGTGCATGTGCTGCGTGTTCATCGTTATTAGTATCGCTGTTTCTTGGTACAAGGCATGTCGTGGTACGGGGGCAGATAATAATAATCAAAGTATCCGTCGACTGTCATTTACACTTGTCAGATTGCTGTGCTTTACATTGCTGGCAATAAAATTTTTGTTAGAAAGTTAACAAAGCCTGAAAAATTATTAATTAATTAAATTAATGTCATAGTTACGTTACAGATATACGTTATTTTAACGTACTTTAAAAAAAGCCAGGGTGCTGGTAACACACTGTATAGGGTGCCTCTGACCTTGGGGCTTCAAATGCAATGATCGATTCTACTCCTCAAATGCTGCCTGACATGACTTTGAAAATAACTTAATTTGGTGCCAAGATAGTTTGAATCCTGGGAAAGGACAAGCATAGTTTTTTTCCCGAAATTCATCCCCTAAGGCGGTGAAATGGGGGGGTTTAAATTTGTATGGAGCTACGATATAAACGAGTTCCACGCAAACTGAGTCGCCGGCGGAAGCTAGTATTGCAATAAAAACCGGAAGCTCTCAAACTACCGTCATTTCCGGAAAATATTTACAAGCCGGAGTTTCCAAACGGGACTGAAAAAAAAACACTTAGTTTGCAGCACTTGACATCTTAAAAGGTTTTTTAAGTCAATAAAATTCTGGGCGGTGAAGGCAAAGAGTTTTAGGTTTCCTTAAATAACGTTGAAACATTGGCTTGTTCGTTTAAAAAGGCAATATTTATTTTTTGTAGTAGTTTTTAAACGGATTTTAAACAAGCCAAAACCCGTTTAAGCGCTGCGGTCCCACAGACTGACACACACACACACACACACAGACTTACACGTCAATCTTATAACACCCCTCTTTTTTTGCGTCGGGGGTAAAAACGGCACATTTATGTATTTACGTTAAATTTATTTTCATTTATTAACAATACAAGTAAGTTAAAAATGATCGAATTTTATCAATTCTATGAACGGCCGAGTAGATAAAACACGATAGTCTTTTTCACGAGAAAAAAAAACATGGACAGAGCGTCTACCACCAATAAGTATATTATTATCAAACCAATACATTACAGTCTTAAGAAAGCAATACGTGTGTGTGTGTGGGACGGGCATGGAAGGCTTTGCGAATTTCTGAGTTTGACGTCTATTTTACTTGTTTTTTCTCATTTTATTATATATGTTTTGTTTCGATTAATTATGTGTGTGTAACCTTCCGTGGTTTCACCTGATGGTTCCAACGGAAGACCAGCGCTGACTTTAAAGCCAGCATCACCCTGAGTTGGGCACCATTTCGTGGCTATTTTCTCCTTGTACGTTTTTATCTGTTCTTGTTTATGTTTGTCATGAATAAATGATTTTCTTCTTCTTATTATTAGATCGGCTAATTTGACTCCTCTATCCAAATTTCTCTAAAGCTCCTCGCAACGACCTTAGTTATTTTTGTCTGTTTTGCCTACTGGTTGACTGGTAGAGAATGCCAATGGGCGTTAAGTAAGTCAGACATTTGTACTTTATTGTATTTTGTGCAAAAAAGTTTAAATAAATAACCCGCTGGTTAGCTGATGGCTATAATGCCTTACTTTAGGTGAGGTTTGCATGATATATACGAGTAATTGGGCAATTTCGACCATGTCATGTGAAAAATAGATTTTTCATCTCACTAGTTCGGAAAGCCCTTTTTATTTGTTTGATATTGAATGAAAATCACTGTTTTGACATTTGAAGGCAGCTTGCTTAAGTGACATTTGACAGCTAACAAAGCGTTATAACGTTAAAAGTGCTGAATTTTTAACATCACAATAAATTCATTGCATCGAGTAAAAAACACTAAGTACATTCTTACAACTTTATTTTAATTCATAAATATCAGCTTTCATTCTTGTTGTAAAAACGGATAAAATGTTCTGACAGTCCAAGTAACTCAATGTGCGAACAAAATCCATCTGATATAATAAAAAAAAAACTTAAGTCAAAACTTTTTAATTAAGCCGTCATCGTTAAATATTTGCTTGGTTTTCCTCGCTGTAGTGAGATGAAAAGTTTTGTGTTGAACACGGGTGAAAAACTATTTTTTGTACTCGTCGATTAAAATGTGTGTATTACGATTTCATAGAGAATACTGTAACGTCACTCTTTTCATCGTTGAATAGTCTAGATGTTACTTCCGAAACAACCGAAATAACTATTTCGATACGCTCTAGACAACCGAAATAACTATTTCGATACGCTCTAGACAACCGAAATAACTATTTCGATACGCTCTAGACAACCGAAAAAATTTTGAAAATAGAACTTCGGATTTCCATATAATATGTGTCCTTGTTTAAGGAGCCTCGATCCGATTCAAAATTGCCAATCTGTGTCGTTTCGGAACGTAGCAGCGTCGCATCATCCGTCAAAAATCTACTTTTAGTTTTCTTATATACTCGTATTAATGACTTACATTATTAATTTTAATGAACTCGTACAAAAAGTATTGTTCACAATAGTGTCATAATTAAGCTTTTTAATCTCGTAGGTACCTTACTTAGGCCACTCAGCAAGCTTCGTGGCCTAAACACGGTACTCGACTAAAAAGCTCTCTATTATAACACGATTACGAAAAATACTATTACGTCTCGTGTTGAAACACTCGCTACGCTCAGGATTCTATTTTTGAACCACTCGCTTCGCTCGTGGTCAATCATAAAATCCTTTCGCTAGCTCGTGTTTCAAATGAACAATCGCATGTAAAACACAACTGTATATCAAAAAAAAAACACCTGTTTGTTACATGAACCAGCTTTTACCGAAGCTGTAAAAACAATTATGAATATTACTTTTTTATCCAGCGTTGTCGACAAATACCTTTCGCCTTGTCGGGATCGAGTTAAGCCGGGTAAATTGATCAAACTGGGGTCACAAGGTAGAAGTCATATGCTCTGATCGATGTACTATCAGCCCAATGGAACCCTGACCCACCATAGAACGGTGTCACAGTGACATTATAAAACAATTTGTTTGACACTTCTTATGACTTGAATCATAACGTCTCTGTGACACAGTTCTATGTTGGGTCAAGGTTCCAATGGTCTGATAGTACGAATGAGCCGATCGAGGTAATATCTGATCGAATAGTTTGATAGGTAAGTAGTCTTTATACTTTAGGCAACTTGAGTGCTTTTCCTATTTCACTATTCGATCAGATACCACGTTGAGAAAGTAAAGGTACGATATGTTACGACAACAGGTAGCAGATAGCGGACTCAGTTATAGCGCTTGATCTACGTGTGTATTCGTAAGGACGCGACAGCTATTTAAAAAACAATCGTCAATTAAAGTTTACGCTTGTTCAGTGACGTGTTGTCATATTCTATGTCTATAGCAAAGAAAGAGACAGCAGTAAATTTAATCAAACATTAAATTTAATTGACTTCTCTGAGTGCGGCAGTAAGAGTTATCCTTTATATTATAACTAGCGACCCGCCCTCGCTTCGCTTCGGTTTATGTGAGTTTTCGGTAACACCCGTACATAAAACAAAGTTTATTATACATGAAAACCTTCCTCTTGAATCACTCTATCTATTAAAAAAAACCGCATCAAAATCCGTTGCGTAGTTTTAAAGATCTAAGCATACCTACATAGGGACAGACAGCGGGAAGCGACTTTGTTTTATAATATGTAGTGATATTTATAATTATTACCTCACTGTTGTTTTTAATTTTAGTTCCACGCTGCAGAAGCTACTTAAGAATAAAAATAGCCAGGGTACTGATTCCCTGAACAACGACGGTCGAACGGACGAACGAGTGAATTTCCAAGCGGCAAGTTTAAGTACGAACCCCGTCCCGTGTCCCGTCAGTGCGAACAAAACATGTTTTAGCGCGTGCATTTTCAATTTAGCATCATGTTTTTGAGAGAATAACACAGATAGAAAAATAAAAACAACAATACAAAACACTTTACAACGTGTAATGAATAATGAACAGTTCTTTCATCTTAAACTTAATATGAAAATAATGAACTATAGTATCCGGCCGTTACGAAGTCAATCCTGACATCTGTCATCACAGTACGATTTATAACCTATTCTTGGGTTTGAGGTTATAATTTGTACTGGAATGACAGGTGTCCGGATTGACTTTATAACGGCCGGGCACTATAGTGTATAAATCATTGCAAAGACTTCACTGGATCTTTAAAAGTACACTATTATCGAGTAATCAAGGTGAATCGGTTCGTTTGGTTTTGTTTATATTTTTTGCAAGTTCACACGCGCGCGTCAACATGGCGTCACTAATAACCAATATTATAGCACAGAATACAACCGCGCAACGCGTGGATCATGCTGATTGGTTCCCGCGCTTCGAAAAAATGTCATCTGCGCAGGTACATCGGTAAGCCATAATATCGGTTGTGTTTTACTATACAGGTTTTGTTTCATGAAAATCGGTTGAGGCCTTAAAGATACAATGTGTTACCGGCATGCGGGCATTTATTAAAACTGCCGATAATACGTTTCTTTAGCAATTGTTTGCAAGTATTATCAATTAAAAAATAATTAAAATAACTTCACAATAAATTTTCTTAGATACTGTCCATTTTTAATGTAGTGCATGTGCTGCGTGATCATCGTTATCAGTACCGCTGTTGCTTGGTACAAGGCATGTCGTGGTACGGGGCAGATCATAATAATCAAAGTATCCGTCGACTGTCATTTACACTTGTCAAATTGCTGTGCTGTACATTGCTGGCAATTAACATTTTGTTAGAAAGTTAACAAAGCCTGAAAAGTTGTTTATTAATTAAATTAATGTCATAGTTACGTTACAGATATACGTTATTTTAACCTACTTTAAAAAAAGCCTGACTGCTGGTAACACACTGTATACTCGTATATAACTATCTTATCAGTCTTATCACAGCCGCTATTATATCGGGAGATTTTATCTCTTAAACTTTGGTCAGGTATAAACCCAGAACCTTCTTTTTTGAAGTCGGTTAAAACTTAAGTAAGCCTCTTTGTTACCTTCGAGTCTAAGACTTAGACGAAAAGGGCAAAAACAACCAACGAATAGATAAGTAGGGGGAAATTTGAATTTATGCCCCTATAAATTACAAGGGTCGGTTAGATAGGTATTGATGGTAGATACGTTGTTCGCATCTTGTTGGTACTCACGTATCTAGCTCTATTCTAATCTGATGAACCGTATTGCTTTACACGATATGTACGGTTTTACACCGTTCAGGTATTTCTGCTAACATCGCGCCCTACTTTTATTAGTCATGTAGACATGTACGTAATCATAATTATTACTAATATTTAGATTCTAACGCACTTCACAATACAACGTCAGAGACGCTTGACCTAGCCGTTGAACTGTAACTTCTTATTTAATAAACGTATTAACTTTATTATCTTTAACTTTCAAACTATACTTTATGTAACGAGCCGCACTGAAACTCGGTAAAGCTGCTACATAAATTGGTCCTTCGAGCCGGATGTGTTTGTTCATTTGTTGCGGTGGCGTTCAGTTTGCTGGCCTCCCACAAGCGGGTCTCACCAGTGAGCTGAATAGACGCACTTACCGTGACGGTAGGGCAAACGCACTGGATAACTGCAGAAAAGAAGATCGCGGAAACTTCGTTGTCTCCTTGTGTAGTGAACAGCAGTGGATCAACGGTCTGCTTATCGAACGGTAAAGGCAAACTGCCAGGAATACAGTTCCAGCCTTGAAGTATCTTTCTGCTAATAGCATGCTATTCACTGGAAAGCATCAATTTGACGAAGGCAGCCGACCAGCATCACCAGCTGGGGCTAACTGGCCGAACTTACTTCAACAACAAAGTGAATGTTTTGAGGCGATAAAAGTACTCAAATCTAACTTCAAGAAGGATGGCCCCTCCAGAAGAACAGCTGAGTACTTAAAAAAGCGTTTAAATACTTTAGAAGGTCTTTGGGTGGAGTTTGTTGCCAAAGACGACTTGTTGAAGCAGATGGAGAATAAAGAGAGCGAATACTTCGTGGATGACATCTTCAACAAAACAAAAGTCACGTATGAGGCTTTAAAGCAAGAAATAATGACGTCAAATCTTGCATTATCTCTTGGGATGCGGACAACTCCGAAGAAGATGGATGGGAACGTCCCTTCTCAGAGAGGGACACTGACTGAGATAGTGCAAAAGGAAGCCGGCGCAGCTTCCGGGAGCAGTGAAGTACTAACTGAAGAGAGTAGAGCTACGTTGCGCCAACAAAATGTGTTTTTCAGAAGTTGGCGGCACGAGCACTTTTATACGTCAAGAAACTCAACAGTCAATCAATTTTAGGGTTTCGTAATCAAACTAGGAATCCTTATAGTTTCGCCATGTCCGTCCGTCTGTCCGTCCAACCGCAGATTAGCTTAGAGACTTATCTTATCTTATCTTATCTTATCTTATCTTCTTGGTGGGGACCTTACGGATACACTTCGACCCTACGGGATCTTTTGTGTAATTACCCCTCTTTTAGCGCTTAATGCAATGCAGCCTCCACCCCTTCCAAATAGCGGATAGTGGAGTGCAATGGCAGAGCCTTGAAATCGTTCGGTTCTGGGTAGCCACAACCGAGGATTTTCCTTCCTACTCCGGCGAGGGCGTCACATTCACACAATAAGGTGTTTCATTGTTTCCACCTCCTCGCCGCACATTCTAGAACGTTGTAATTTGGCATGAACTTTTTTTTTTAATTTGTTTAGAACACATACAGTCATATTGGAATGCAATATAGAAGTACTTTGTACTAAACAATATAAGTACGAAAAGACCTGGAGGATCATTAGTGAATACACATAATAATTAAAAAATGCGCTTGATTAAACTAACAATACGAATGAAGTGAAGAAACACTACATACATTAAATCACGCCTGTTTCCCAGAGGGGTAGGCAGAGACCACTTCTTTCCACTTGCTACGATCTTGACAAATTTCTTTCGCTTCTTCCACATTCATACATCGAGTCATGCACGCACGTCGGTTTCGGGTACTTAAGATTCGGCCCTTTTCCAGTATTTCACCGATTTGACTCGAAAAAGTACGCCTAGGGCGGCCCCTTCCGAAAAGAAACACTAAAGATGACAATATAAGATATAGTTATATAGGATACTAAAACAATTTACATACCTACACACATACCTATTTACCTTATCTAGCTACATTTTAGTTACATTTTTATGTATGTTACACGTAACGTGGGGAAGTTTTTTTTTTTTGTTTTCCCCTCGGTTTTGGGTGTCGATTAAAAGTTCTTTCAATATTGCGGGTTTGTGAAGTCATTTTTTTGATTTAAGTATCCGTTTGTGAAATGTTAAGATTCAAAGTGTTAATTTTTGTTTAGCGTTTTTTAAAAAATGAAGTGTATTTGCTTGAAATGCTCTGAGATTTAAAACCGATTATATAGTTCTTCTCTATAGACCTTATAAACTTATAATACATCACAGGCGAGATATTTTTACATCGTCAAAAAATAAAAACGGCACCAATTTGTATTTTTTTTTTTGGTACAATTTCATCTATTTGTATCACTATTGGTTTGTGCACTTTATATATAAATAATCGGAACAAATTAAGTTTTCAATTCGTATACCTTTCAAGGACATATTGGAGTTTGATTCTCGTATTTATCAACTCAATTGGATCACTTATTCCGTGACAGCTCTCGGTAAACAGATTCAAGCCACAACTCAGCCGTCCTGAGCAAAAACGCAGTAACTAAGGTAAACCTCCTATAGTAATATCAACCTTATTATTAACGCTGTACAATTGATTCTGCTTTGGAGCTTATTGTCTTAGGAGAGCAGAACCGGCGACTAATATGCGGTAGGTACCTAATCGAGTCACAGCTGATGGTGGCTGAGCCGACACACATCTTAGCCAAAGAGCTGTTGAACAGTTTTACAAGCTTTTATTTAACTTGCCCTGTTATTTTTCATGTGTCCATACTCTGGAAGTAGGCCATTGTTTATGTTTAAAGCAGTTTGATAATGATATATGTCCACTCTAGGGAAGAAAATTAATTGCATATTTAAATAAAGTACCAGGAGCGCAGCGGTAATTAGGAGGTGTAGCGCAACTTAGATCGCAGGCGATCAGACGTCATCGGTAGCACGTGTTTTATTTTGCTCATAATCTAAATGAAGAGTGTTTCACTCGGGTGAAAGTATTAATTGCACCTTCGAACTATAGGCGCACGCGCTATCGTTTGCCTAAATAGCTGTTGAACAGTTTTAAAAGCTTTTATTTAACTTGCCCTGTTATTTTTCATGTCTCATACTCTGAAAGTAGGCCATTGTTTATGTTAAAAGCGGTTTGATAATGATATATGTCCACTCTGGGGAATAAAAGTAATTGCATGTTTAAATAAAGTACCAGGAGCACAGCGGTAATTAGGAGGTGACGTCATCGGCAGCACGCTTCTGTTTTACTTTCCTCATTAATCAACATGTAGTGTTTCACTCGGGTGAAAGTATCAATTGCACCCTCGAACTATAGGCGCACGCGCTATCTCTAGCACTTTCATCCCTTGGTTAACAATCTACTATGTTTGGGTCAAATCTGGAATTTCGGACCAGTTCCTATCAATGGAGTGGGCTAAAATTTGAAACCCTCAGAGCTCGTTAGTTTCGTCTTGATAAGCAGATGATGCTGAGCGGAAAAAAAAGAAAAAAAAGGCTTGTCCCAAAAATGAATTTTTGACAGAACCTCATTGAGTAGATGTTTGAGGCACCGTGGAATACTATAAAAAAATCCACGGTTCTTTAAACATATTTTTCGACATCCTTCAACATAACTTCAATATAATACATATTATGTTCAGAAACGATAAGCAAATGCTCTATATTAAGTAATCTGTATCTGTGGTTGTACTTTAATGCTAACATTAAAGTATTACATGTAATTAAAGTATCGGTTATCGCTGTAGTTGTATCTTAATGTTCACTTTAATGTATCGGTGACCTGAACATTAAGATACAGGTTTCTCACATATGAAAATGAAAATGAAAATGAAAATATTTTCATTTTCATTCTCACATATTGTAGAAAGCTTAAGGTTTTGCATAGATACAGTTATATATGCGACAACGCATGTTGGCGAGTTTCATAATAAGATCACACGAGCATTTTAATACCCCTCATTAAGCATTTGATCTGGATCAAGGGTATTGGGACTAAACCGAGTTATTTTTTAGTTTTTTTCCCCAAATAGTCCTTGAGGCATTTTGAAACATTGAAAAACGTTATATTGAATATCTAAGAAGTTAAAAAACATAGAGGCAGGTCGTTTCATCGGTCTTTAAAAGCCATTTGAATGCAAAAGTATTATTAAAAAGATTGAAATAAGTAAGTAATTAGAGGCGCGTTGGAAAAAATAAATATTAATTTTTAATTAAGTACCAAATATTGCTATGCTTGACAAAAACCTCGGTCTAGCCCCTAACACCCTACAGCAAACTCTGCTTCTTTGTATTAAAATATTATTACAAATTTCTACTGTGCTTCAAAACCTACTCAAAAATGCTGAACAGCTCTTCTACTATCTCTCTTAATCAAATGATTAGACACAAACTGTGTACTGCGTAGTCTACACTCAAGAGCAATGAAAACGGGTCACTTTCAGTGAAAACTCTACACGGTGATTTTTTATCGGTGATCAGGAGTTGAAAATTATAAGCAACAAAAATGGAATTTAATGGTTGATGTCTCAAACAATTAACTCACTTTTTAATTTATTTAAGTTAATGATATTGTTAAAACCAATCACCACTGGATACATGGACATCCTACATTAAGTATTGAAGTGAAGTAGATACGTCAAGTGCCATCGCATTGGCGGGAAATTTGACAGATATTACGTCAGTAAACTTATCAATAGACTAAACAATTAGTAGGGTGACAATTAATTTCAATTAAAAGTTAGTTTCAAAATATATTTTTTACATAAAAAAATAAGTTTTGTTTCGTGTAACTGCGACTTAAAAATGATCGCTATTAATAACTGAATTAGATAAATTGGTTCCTGATCACCAAAAAAAAATCACCGTGTATACAAAGTGACCCGTTTTCATTGCTCTTGACTGTAGAACGCTATATTGAATATCTATGAAGACGCCGTAAACGGATCTTGTGGGCTCTGTAACTAACCTCTGTCCAAGATGAATGCTCCTTAATACTCTATTAAATCTTTATATAAAGTCGATGGAACTTGTAGACTTTGTAAACAGACCGTATTGATATTTCTTTATATTTATTCTAGACAGACACACAGTAAAGTTGTACCTCTACTTTTTTTTGTCGGGGGTTGATAAGTGTCAAAATGGTGCCCTTAAATGTCATAAGTGCTAGCTAGTATAAAAATATCGGAAAATCGCCCTTAAAGACACGTAAGACTGCACCGAGCGTACGCCGGATGTACAGTGGCGCCCTCATTACTATTATTGTGTTTTCTAATAAGCTAAAGTATTTTCTTGAAATTGGTCGGTAGGTTTTTGTACCACAAATATCAACACAACTTATAGGGTATATCACATAATTTAATAACAATTCACCTTCGAGTTATCACCTTAACGGAAAAAAGTGGCCACCTTTTCCCGTTAAGCTGACTACTCAAAGGGTAATTGTTATTAAAGTTTGTTACGTATCCCATAAATTGTGTTTTTACTTGCGCTACAAAAACGTATCGTTTGATTGCGAGGAAATTCTTTAGTTAATTAGAAAACACAATAATAGTAATGAGGGCGCCACTGGACGCTCGACGTTTGCTCGGTGCAGTCTTAACTACGGTACAAACAGTAGTTCATCTTCAAACAAAGGTATATCGCTTGCTTGCATGTGTGCATGCCTTGACCGTACGCGCCGCGAGCTAACACAAGCAAACTCAACAAGACGGACCAAGCCGTCGTTAATTTTGTCGACATTTAATGAATCACTAGCAGTGGTACATTTTTGCTCCCGTCAATCCGGTGTATGCTTATGACGTCCTGGTATTAATAAAGCTGGAACAGACTTACCTGGGCTCCGACCATCCCCTCTCGCAGCCTCGGCAGGTCAGTGTGGGAGTACTTCGATTTGGACCAGGGCTCCACCAGCCTCAGATCGGTGTCCAGCTCGAACTCGTTGATCTGGTTGCGGAGGAACTTCCTGATGTTCCATGGGAGATCGTTGTGGCTGTAACAAGAAAAACCATAAGTGAAAGGTGAAACTATTCGGTAAATAAAAAATCCCGATGGCAACCCACTATGAACCAACTTTCAAACTAAAAAAACTTATCCAATTCGGTCCATCCGTTTAGGAGCTACGGTGTCTAAGACAGACACACAGATACACACGTCAAGTTTATAACACCCTTATTATGGCTCCTCTTCACAATCGGCGATCACAGACGATTACGGGCGAGCACGATTGTGTAGAGGGCGTACTCGGCTGTACTCGGCTGTACTCGCCGATCATCGTCTATGATCGCCTGCGACCCGTCGGTTGTCGGTTTTTCGGGCACGCATCAAAGGGAATCGTGGCGTGGTGCGTCGAGCTGCCCACACGATCGCCGATCATTCATTCGACGTCGAACAGTGGAAGGAAGTAGGTACACGTGTGTGTTTAAGTTAAAAAAATATATATATGTCTACCGGGTGGTCTAATGAAGAGACGTTCGTTGGAGTACGTTGACGTAGTGGTTGTATACCGCCATTAAATAAATGGTTGCAGCAGCAACACATTCCACGTCCAATTCCATGTCCATCTTGTTGCTAGCCGTTCGACAAGTGCGACGACGATCGTGTGGATGCTTGTACACGATGATCGTGCCGATTATAGACGATCACGCGATCAACGATCATCGCCGATAGTGTAGTACGGCCATTATATATAAAAAGAGTGCAGGCAGTTCATTTAACGGCGAGCGTTAAGAATACAGCTATGGCGGTTATACACGGTGTTTTTTTTTTGGTTATCAGGAACCAATTTGTCTAATTCAGTTATTAATGGCGATCATGTTTAAGTCGCAGTTACATGAAACAAAACTTATTTATTTATGTAAAAATAATAATTTGAAACTAACTTTTAATTGAAATTAATTGTCACCCTACAAATTATTTAGTCTATTGATAAGTTCATTGACGTAATATCTGTAAATTTTCCCGCCAAAGCGATGGCACTTGACGTATCTACTTCACTTCAATAATTAATGTAGGATGTCCGCATGTATCCAGTGGTGATTGGTTTTAACAATCTTATTAACTTAAGTAAATAAATTAAACAGTGAGTTAATTGTTTGAGACATCAACCATTAAATTCCATTTTTGTTGCTTATTAATAATTTTCAACTCCTGATCACCGATAAAAAAGTCACCGTTAACTGAGCTCCATATGACATAGCTCATAATAACCCCCCTGTTATGATATCAAAGCTGCTGCGATAGTGACAGATATGAATTTGAATATAAAGGTCTCCACTTAAAGTATGAAGGTATCAGATATACAGGGTGTTTGGCACTCGGGTATAGGCGTTTTACGGGATGAAGTAAGGGTCATTCTGAACTTTTTTGACCGCATTTACTTCCTTCCTTTAAAACTTCCTTATTTCATAGTGATTCAAAGTATGAAAAAAACAAAGTTTTTTTTTAAATTAATACTTGAAGTAGGGGGTTTTTCGTATCATCGACATAAGGAAAAATGACAAAAATTCCTATTAAAATGATCAATGTCTCGGAAACCGTGAAACTTAGCATAATAGTAAATGTGGTCAAAAATGTTCAGAATGACCCTTACTATCATCCCGTAAATCGCCTACACCCGAGTGCCAAACACCCTGTATATTTATGATTTTTAAGTAAGTATAAGTACAATTGCGCTAACGGTAACGGTGTTCCAATTGCGCTTTGATATCGGCTTGGTTTTTTTTCGTTTTAATTCACTCACTATTGTACCTCGCGTCGTTAAAGACTGCTATAATATCTGACTGATCAGCGAGTATCTTACCCGTCAGTAAGCGGAACTTCCTCCAGTATCTGCTTGGCTATCTCAAGCCGCTCGCGATCGTAGCTCGCGGCGGCGACCACCGCCATGATTGCAAGCAGCACGCATGCGATCGCGCGGCGCTCGCATGGGTTCACCATTCTCACTGGAAAAGATGGCCAACGTTCAATAATATCGTAGTGTGCACGCATATATATATACAGGGTGTCTCATTCAAATCGGTCAGTATGGGAAAGTCTGAAACTATAAGACATACGAAGATTTGTTCTTAGGAACCATGTCACCGATTTTGATAAAAAGAAAAACTGCATTCATACATTTGAAAAAAAGCTGTACCCATCTAGGGAATCGAACCTGGTTGTTTTGAAAAAATAAACGTACACTATTTCTATTCAGATATCGATTGTGTAGGTAAATTAAGCAGTAAATGTTTCTAAGAAACAATCATGATGTCTAAAATCCAGAAAATGCATTGTTTTCACATAATTTTAATTTATTTAAATAGATGTTCGAAGTGACCACCGTTACAATATTCAACAAGTTCAGGCATGTAAAATTGTTTTTACCTAAACGTGTTGAATATTGTATTGAAAAAAAACGTGGTCACTTCGAACACCTACTATGATAAATTAAAGTAAGTATGTGAAAACAATGCATTTTATTCATTTTAAACATCATGTTTCTTAGAAACATTTACTGCTTAAGACCTACACAATCGATATCTGAATAGAAATAGTGTAAGTTTATTTTTTCAAAACTACCAGGTTCGATTCCCTAGCTGGGTACAGTTTTTTTTTTCAAATGTATGAATGCAGTTTTTCTTTTTATCAAAATCGGTGACATGGTTCCTAAGAACAAATCTTCGTATGTCTTATAGTTTCAGACTTTCCCATACTGACCGATTTGAATGAGACACCCTGTATAACGGGTGTCCCGCGGCTATGCCACATGAAGGAAAAGTACCTTAAATATGGTATGTAGGAGACTTTGCTATTTAGTAACTTTATTTTTTTTTAAAAGTAAAAAATATTGCATACAATGATTACAAAAAAAACTTCAGTTTTTACATACTAATAAATTTTCTAGTAACTTGAATGTAACATTTCACATTGTTCCTTTATTTTTAGATACAATGTTACTTGGAGGGAATTATTTCTTATCAGTTACCCTTTTGACTGGGATCATAAAATTACAGAAAGTTTTTTTTTCATACACTCAGGAGCAAAAGTATCGGGTCAGAGTACATTTTTCCTACAGACGAGGCTATTTCGAAGCCTTGGTTCCTCGCCAGGGGATGCTTGTAGTGAAATCTGATGATGGACGCCCCGAGCATCGATACAGGACTTCCAAAGTGCCTAGGACACCCAACTGATTGAATTTGCGGTTAACGCCAGAATTGTGCATGTTCAGAAAAACATCTAAAATGACAATAAAATGTAAGGAAATCCAAATGCGAACCCAAAATCTCTCGCTGTGGTGTCAACTGATTGTGCGATCAGTTAAGTGTCTTAAGAACTTAAGACCTCCTCTATTGAACCTCGGAGTTACCCACCTTTAAACCTCACTCAAAATAACCCCTGGCTATGAACCAAGGCTTCAAAATAGCCTCGTTTATATGAAAAACGCACTCTTACCCGATACTTTTGCTCCTGAGTGTATTTGGTCTGTTCGATTCCCAGGTGAGGCAAGCAGTTTTTCAAAAATCTTTGAAACAAGTCTTACTTTTTAAAATAAAATAATTTCTTCATAAAGCAAAATCCTCTATCTACAATATTTAAGGTACTTCCTCGTCATGTTGCATAGCCGTGGGACGGTATATACAGGTATATATAACATTGTCTAGCCGGGAGCTATCGCAGCGACGCAATGTACCTCTACAAGTATATAGTATACAATGTAGAGGTACATTGCGTCGCTGCGATTACCACAAGCGGTCGTGTCAAATAGGTACTGAAAAAGAACCGGACAAGCGCGAGTCAGACTCGAGCAGGAAGGGTTCCGTACCATTATCGCACTGGCCTAGTAGGTAGTGACCATGCCTACGATGCTAGTGGTCCTGGGTTCGAATCCCGGTAAGGGCAGATATTTGTGTGATGAGCGCGAATATTTGTTCCTGAGTCATGGATGTTTACTATGTATTTAAGTATATATTTCTCTATATAAGTATTTATATCGTTGTCTAGTACCCATAGTACAAGCCTAGAGCTTAGTTTGGAACTAGGTCAATTGGTGTGGGATTGTCCCCTTATATTTATTATTATTTATTATTATCTACCTATATACAACATTAGACACTATATAAAAAAAAAATGTTGTATGGGAGTTATTTTATTATGTTTTTAGTGTTTGTTGTTATAGCGGCAACAGAAATACATCATCTGTGAAAATTTCAACTGTCTAGCCATCACGGTTCATGAGATACAGCCTGGTGACAGACGGACGGACGGACAGTGGTGTCTTTATAATAGGCTCGGGACACTTCATAAAAAATTGAAATACAATAACACAATAAGTTGGAATACCGCCTAAACTTGGAATATTCCGTCGTACCAAAATTCAAGTATTCACAGTGACATCGGTTCCACGAATGTTTCTGGACATATCGCACCTTCAGAACAACAGTGACCTAAGTCAAAATGTCAGCTTTCAAATTTCAAGTCATAAATTTATTACTATAGAGAGTTAGAGACCCAAATCGAAATTTAAAATTACTCAATTAGGTCACTATTGTTCTGAAGGTGCGAATTATGTGTAAAATTTGATTTTAGATTTACTAGGGCTTCGCGAAGGTTGATGTGGGATGAATTCACACTTGCGCAAGAACGATATGGAAATGAAAAATTCCTCCTTCCATACTTAAATCATAAACGGGAGTCGAACTGTCTGCAGATTGCTAACCAAGGGATGAAAGTGATCAATTACAGCCCGAGACATTTAGGCTGTACGAGCGACAGCGAGGGCGCCTATAGTTCGAAGGTGCAATTGATACTTTCACCCAAGTTAAACACTCTATTTTTCATTTCGATTATGAGGAAGTCCGAAGCGCTACCGACTCGTATACGAGCCCTCAGTTTCTGTTTCCTCAATTAGCATATCGTTGGTATTTAAAATTAAATGCCTTTCCATTAAGCAAAATATCCTATCCACGACATTAAAGTATTAAATTCATAATGAATACAGTTACTAATTAATATTATTACGAGCACAAAATAGAAATAACAAATATAAGCTCTGCTGAAACGTTACTAAAGGATCATGGGCACTTTTGTATGGAAATTGGGTGTGGCATCAACAGAATTGAATCCTTTATATTTAAAATGTTTATTTTTTATGCCATAGAGAAGACAAACGAGCACACAGGCCACCTGGTGGTAAGTGGAAACTGTGACCCATAGACATTCGCATTCACAAGACTGCAATGCAATCCTAAGACTGCAAATGCGTTGCCAACCCTGAGGACTAAGATGGAATGCCTCTAAGCTAGTCATTTCACCGGCGGTCTTACCCCCAAACCGAAACACAACAATGCGAACACTGCTGTTTGGCGGTAGGTTAATGGATAATAATGGTGGTAGCGATCCGGACGGACCCTGCACAAGGTCCTACCACCTGTACAAACATCATATTTTCTTACTATAGCGGCAAATACCTAGCTTCCCTGAGGATAAAAACATAGACACTTGAAAACACGATAATATAGTCCATATAAACTTAAGCTAAATAAATAATAAAGTAAAGAATTTTCTTAGAATCAGAGGGTTGTTTTGTTGTACAGAATACACAATTTTTAAGATACATTACACAAAAATCGACCTCTGTGTAACTCTTTTCCGTTAAGTTACTTAGGTTATGTTGATGATATAGTGTTATAATCAAATACCCTAAACCCAGTTCTATAATTAAATCCGTCACAATACTATATTTTTCAATGTTTGTATGGACTATATCATCAACGTAATCTTGTTTTCAAGTGCCCATATTTTTGATCACCGGTGAGCTAGGTATTTAACTAATTCCTTTTTAATGATTATAGATTTAAATTCTGTTGGTGCCGCACCCAATTTGCCCATCATTGACACTTGTAAAGTAATAACTGGGGGTATATTCCCACTAGTTCCATTATCTGAAGTCCTTTAAGTAATGGAACTAGTGGGAACAAAAATTCCCACTAGTTCCATCAATGGATCTGTCAATGGAACTAGTGGGAATAGACCTAACTGGGAGGACACGATCCCCTCATACCCGAAACACCAGTACGAGTAGTTTATTAATTACCTATTGAACTAGAATAATTACAGGCTGAAGTCAATGCAAGCGTGAACAGACCGGACCCCTCACACTACTGATTATTAGATAAGGTTACAGCGCGTATGTAACTTGATTATTCTCTCAGAATGTCAGCCAAATTGATAATTGCGTTAGTCTGTTCGACGCACCTACGAGGGGTTGACCAACTTAACTCCGCCGTTTGCAATTGGCCAATGCACGGTTATCATATCATGTCGAGTTCCATTCGACACTTCAAACTCTGTCCTATTCAATCGGGATTCGAGTGAATTAGGAAGAGGGAGATAGTTTCAATAAAGGGGTTATTATCAGGACAGAGCGATACCTATTCGTAGTGTTGAACGCCAATCTATCAAAGTGCCTGTGTCTGATTGCAATTACTCGGAAACCGTTTGATGTTAGTGGACTCTGACAAAGTAGCTTAGTCACTGTTGCCATGATGCTGGCCTAAGCTTTAGTGCTATAAGCCGGTGCGTTAGGGAGTTAATTGAATTGATGAAAGTAATGACTGACTGCTGAGTTTCTTGCGGCGTTTCTTCTCAGCAGTGTCTCCTCTTGGGAAGCGCTGGTAGATTCTTGACGTGTAAAAGTGCCCGTACGGCCTATTTACTGAATAAACATCTTTTATCTTTTATCTTATCTTATCTTTATTTGTTAGAGTCCGCCGTTTTAAAACCTTCTGAAAAAAACCCGCTTTTTATAACAGTTCAAATGACAGCTCTTTAAAGACGGATGGACAGTTTAGTCATATTTATAGGGTTCCGTTGGATTCGGAACCCTAAATATACGGTGAAACAAAACTGGGGTCTATATAACACCGATATTCGCCCGCATAATCTTGGTCCTTGACACAAATGCGCTCGTCCTACATCTCTTCGCTGATTGGCTGACATTGTATGTGACAACTCACTTGTAACAACTTGTTGAGTTGTTGTTCATGTCACTTGAGTTGGGTGACAAATGATCGTTGTTAGGACGTTGAAACTATTCAAAGCTCTTGTTAGTGTATGAATTTAGAGGTTAAATTGGGTTTGATTTAAAAATGGTTGTGTTCAGGGTTCCGTACCTCAAAAGAAAAAAACGGAACCCTTATAGGATCACTTTGTTGTTCGTCTATCTGTCAAGACCCTTTATGTTGGGAACGGAAAAAAACAAACTTCTAAGTTAACGTTAAAAAAAGATACGGCCGTTTTTGCCCCAAAAAACGTATATTTTGACACTCTCAAGTGTATAGAGTTCTATAGGGATCTATGAATATATTATACATATCTTAATTACTTAAAACTCGGAGAAAAACTGGAAAAGGGCCGAATCTTAAGTACCCGAAACCGACGTGCGTGCATGACTCGATGTATGAATGTGGAAGAAGCGAAAGAAATTTGTCAAGATCGTAGCAAGTGGAAAGAAGTGGTGTCTGCCTACCCCTCTGGGAAACAAGCGTGATTTAATGTATGTATGTAATTACTTAAAAATTGTTAGCTTCATAAAATAGTTATTGAAACACTTGAACTCGCAGCACATGAAAAGAGTTGAGTTCACACTTTAATTTTAAACATTAAGCAAGAAATTTAACAATATTATTTGTATTTAAAACCTTTGTAACATAGTGTATTAATGAAATTTAAAAATTACTTGGATGTTAAAATTGTAATGAATAAATTCCGTACGAAAAAAACATGTAAAAAAACGCCAATTTCATAGGTAAGGACCTAATACAATAGTACTTTTAGGGCAGTTTGGTACTTATTAAGATGGTTGTAAAGCTTAAATCGTGTAGCTTCAATTTACCTCCAAACCATATCGTTTGTCACGTCCCCTAAATCAAGTAACGTTTCCACGATTTTCAAATAATTATATTGTAGTTATTATTAAGAACTAGGTCTGTAAGTTTCTGTACTTTGTATTTTTTTAATTTGTTCCATTGTATGAAATGTTTTTGTGGAAAAAATGTACAGACATAGTTTTTCCTGATATCTACAAGATATTCACGTAGTCATTGTACTAGGTCTATTAGGAGAGAACTGTTCCAACCAAAAAACTATTATGCACAGAGAACTAAAGAATATTTGACTCCCAAAATTTATAACAAATACCCCCTACTACTAGATGAAAATAAATTAAAAATAGGCTTGTAAAAAAAACCAAATATTACTGTGTGATAGTTAGTCCTGTTAGGGTTGATTTGAACTTATAATATGTTTAACCATTCTGGGATTCCAAACGTTAATTAAGTTAGTACGTAAGTAAGCACTAGTATCTATGTACTATCAGACCATTGGAACCTTGACCCACCATAGAACTGTGTCACAGAGACGTTATGATTCAAGTCATAAGAAGTGTCAAACAAATTGTTTTATAATGTCACTGTGACACCGTTCTATGGTGGGTCAGGGTTCCATTGGGCTGATAGTACCTACCAAGTGGTATTAGATTATTGAGCGAATCGGTCGCCAACAAACTGACACACAGTTTGGCGACATTTACATTATGGTACTATGTAAAAAATAATATATTTACAATAAAAAAAAACGCTCAGTTCAATCTTATGTTACATAGATAAAAAGATAAAAGATATTCAGTAAGTAAGCCGCACGGCCACTTATAATATGAATGAGAAAGTTTCAATAGAACGGATCGGCATTATAATACTTATTGTGTAAGATGCCACTGAAACACTTATGTAATAAAACATGAAATTCATGACATAAGGGAAACTACGGGGTTTACGGGTGGTAGGACCTTGTGCAGGGTCCGTCCGGATCGCTACCACCGTCATATCCATTAACCTACCGCCAAACAGCAGTGTTCGCATTGTTGTGTTCCGGTTTGGGGATAAGACAGCCGGTGAAATGACTAGCATAGAGGCATTCCATCTTAGTCCTCAGGGTTGGCAACGCATTTGCAGTCTTAGGATTGCTCTGTAGTCTTGTGAATGCGAATGTCTATGGGTCACAGTTTCCACTTACCATCAGGTGGCCTGTGTGCTAGTTTGTCATCTCTATGCCATAAAAAAAAAAAAAAAAAAAAAAAAAAAAAAAACTACAAAAAAACAGATAAAAACGAACAATATTTCCAACATAAATGGGCCGTTTAAAAAAATACATAAGTAGTTAAGAACAGATAAAGCCTCAATTTAAATCCTTTTTTTTCCATTTCGTAACGAAAATTAACCATAATCGATCGATAGCTAAAATGACGACTGTCGTAAAGGACCACTTACTAATTTATGCTGTAAAATTGTCCTATGTACCGATTCCCATTTCCATCAAATTATTTAAGTATAGTCATTTTCGTTACGAAATGGAAATAAATTGGGATTGGGATGTACAATGTTTTTGAAAACAACCTAGATAGGGGTTAAATCGATAGCTTTTTAAATAGCTACTCTGTTAGCTGCTAAATCAACCATCTCAGTTTTGGCGTTGGTTTTAGGGACACCCTGTATTATACTAGCTGTTGCCACGACTACGTAACTCAGGAAAAATTTAGCATTCTAAAAGCTAATGTTTTTTTTAAAGCAGTCCTGTAGTTACTGATTTTATTCGGTACAAATATACTAATCTAATAAGATACAGATCTGGACCTCTTTATAATATTAAGACTGCACCGAGCAAACGTCGAGCGTCCAGTGGCGCCCTCATTACTATTATTGTGTTTTGTAATTAACTAAAGAATTTCCATGCAATCAGACGATACGTTTTTGTAGCGCAAGTAAAAACACAATTTATGGGATACGTAACAAACTTTAATAACAATTAAACTTTGAGTAGTCAGCTTAACGGGAAAAGGTGGCCACTTTTTTCCGTTAAGTTGATAATTCTAAGGTGAATTGTTATTTAACTATGTGATATACCCTATAAGTTGTGTTGTCATTTGTAGTATAAAAACGCACCGTCTAATTATAAGAAAATACTTTAGTTTATTAGAAAACACAATAAAAGTAATCAGGGCGCCACTGTACATCCGGCGTACGCTCGGCGCAGTCTTAGGCCCGTATTAATAAACTAATCTCAACTCTAATGCTCGTCTTGAGATGTGTCAAAAATGACAGTGTGCTATGGTTTTTGGATTTGACGTATCTTGTGACGCGCATCTCAGCCAAGATGAGTTTATTAATACGGGCCTTAATGTATATTTAAAAAATAAGCAGACTGACATCTCTACCTTATAGCAGAATAATAATTACGCTTGAAAGCTGAACCATTTCCGAAGTAATAGCGACAATCAACTGCTCGAGTCACTTTTATATTATTAATACCTTCGCTAAAACCACTTAATACTATATTGCTTACTAACCACAAAGTTATTCTGGCGTTAGTTTAAATTTCTATTATGAATCTTACCCATATCGCTATTACACTAACTACCATATCGACGACCGTAATCTAAATTGACGTAAGGGACAAAATGGCGAAAATGAGTTATGAATGGAGTTCTGTTCAGTTTTTTTTTCTCTATCGATTGGTATAGGTGACATCTCAATAGCCTTAAAAAACATGCCCCTTACAGCCTTAAGAAAATGTTACTTTTACTCCGTATTTCAAACAAATACGACGTATCGATAGCAATAAAAAAAAGTTCATTTACTTCTTGGTGTAACATTCATCTTCGCAATTTACCTAACGCTGTAAGGAGCCATTAAATAAGTAAAGGTACGATACATCATTTAACGTTCTCAAAATTATCTACAAAAACAAAATTCATTCTATCACAATTAGATGTAACTATAATTTTCTAAATTTATCTACGTCGTAAAAGACTATTCTGTACTTAAGCAATTGTACGATACGCAGTTTTGCTTTCACAAATGTAAGGCAACAGTGACCCTTACGGTAATTTGTAATTGTTTCAAATGTTTGCTAAGAGTATATACGACATTTTTTTACAAGTAAAATGTCAAAACTACCGTCCCTTACATTAAAACATAGCTGCAAAATTTTAACTATTACCAAAAATGTAAGCGTTATCTCTTTCGTTAGATGGCATACGAAGTGTTCGTCAATATAGCTAAATTAGTCTAACGCACTTAAAGTTGCTTGAGGGTGAAAGAGATCTCACTATCACCTCGTGTATCAAAAACATTGCAGAAAGAGCATGTCGCTCCTGGTAGTGGTTGACAATGTTGCCGCTTCATCTGATTTTTAGGAAATCTACTGAATTTTCTTGACAATCTATTGATTTTTGAGCCTTGGACTTCGATTGAAAATATGGCTATAAATGCATTTAAAATAATATTCCAAGGGTTTGTTTGTTTGTGCAAACAGAGTATAAAGTATTTACAATAACACGACACGTGATAACTATAATTTTACAATAGAAATAAAATAAAATAATTTTAATGAGAATACTCTATACATAATTCAATTGTTAGTTTTCCAATAAAGCGTTTACATACATACATACGAACAAGAAAAAAACAGTTTTATAATCATTTATTCAAAGGTATGTTCGACTGATAAAAAAACTATTCGTTTTTCGAATTACACCTGGCTACACTGAATTGAGTGCTGCCGCTGCTTGCTCAGTTCTGTTTTGCACGAGCACTCGTCTTCACGCACGTTTAAGTACTTAATAATAAGGAAGGCAACCGAGATTTGATAACGATGAATAGGAACAGTATTGAATCACTCTTAGCTCGACGCAATAAATTACTGCGGGATCGAGAAGAGTTATTGCAGTAAGTATTTTATTTAATAAAATATCAAGGTTTCGGCTACATGCAATTACCGTGTTTGTGTCTTCTTATGTAGGTATATTATTTTTCAAGTCTTTAGAAATGCTATGCTAACCAAAATACTTTGTTACGTTTCTAAATACATTAAAATATATCTATTCATTCTTGGTATTACGACATAACTTCCTAGGAAAATACCAACTAAGTTACTTGTGTGCTATTTTGTTAAAATAAACTTAATAGAGGACCAAACTATTGTTTAAAGTACTAATCTATACTTTAAACAATAGTTTGGTCCTTTATTAAGTTTATTTTAAGAATTTTTGGTCCGTTTATACAATTCTGGTATCTGAACACCAGTAAGTATTTCGACCCTATTAAGATAGCATTTGGCCTAATTGTACTACTATTATTAAGTTCTAATTGATACTGTCGAATTAAAATTGCTTATGTTTTTACATTTCTAATCGTTTTTACACCGAATAGTGTATTTTGTTTTATTTTATTACTTGTTACTAGCTATTGACGTATTAAAGAGAGCTCATAATGGCGTATAATATATAGTGATGTATCATTGCAATATAATTATAAAAACACTCGTTTACAATAACACGAGAGCAACGAATAACTTTCATTAGAATTGTCTTATCTCTTTTACTTCTTCAGAACACTTTACTTTAATTAAAAACCTTGTATATTGCCGATAGTAAAAGAAAAATGAAGATTTAAATAGTGAAAGTCCTGTAAACACACAAGTACCACTACATAATTGCGATTCCGAGCTCTGGCAAATTATGTCTATACTTAGGTACATGATTGATCTCTTAATTTTTCTAATAAATAACACATTTACATTTTATGTTTTGGTTTATTATTCCACCTAAGATAATTTCCCATGTACCTTTTACGCCCTGTCATTGATTAGTTTCAATGGAGTTACGACCACTTTAATTTCGTTTCTTTCAATTTATTTGTAGATACATCAAATTCACTCTAAAGTCAACTGTTGAAGAAGGGTGTATTGGACATAATGATTTTTTTTTTTTGACGTAAGGGACATGCTATCTCAGTAACTAAGCGTTAAATGATAAATTGAATTATTTGTAGTTAAAGGGTTAAAGAAAATAAGTAATTGGCTATTATCAGTTACATGATACGTAAACAAACAAAAAAAATATGAATTTAAAATGAAAAAAAAAACAGTTTTTTGGCTCTCCTGAAAAGTAGCCATTTGTCCCTTACGTCAATTTAGATTACGGTCGTCGATATAGCGTTATCCAAATGAAGATTTAAGTTCAATAAAGTTAAGGTTGATATTCGCATACAATTCCAGATCGAGATACGTCGTTTCAGGATGGTTATTAACATCAAAGGGAATATTCGAAAACCCATTAGTACCTATAATGTATTTAATAAGTCTGCTGTGAGCGTGTGCTTGAAATTTTGCTCTATTATAAATTACTGGGATCTCCTTGAATCACTGACTTTTTGATCGAATGTATCATTTCATCGGGAGATAATTTCTGCTGAAGCCTTATTGTTTTAAGGTTATCTTAAGCATGCGTTACGTAGGTTAGGTTTAACAAAAAAAAAAGGTTAAACCTGTGACCACCTTATCTTATCTTATACTAGCGACCCGCCCTCGCTTCGCTTCGGTTTAGAGGTTTCTATAACACCCGTACATAAAACAGATTTTTTATACATAAAACCTTCCTCTTGAATCACTCTATCTAATAAAAAAACCGCTTCAAAATCTGTTGCGTAGTTTTAGAGATCTAAGCATACATAGGGACAGACAGACAGCGGGAAGCGACTTTGTTTAATACTATGTAGTGAAGGGGCCTTTCGGATACTTACACTTCCTTCCTTCCTTACCCTTTAGGTCTTTTGTGCAATTACCCTCTTGCTCAGTTGTTCGAATGTGCAGGTTTGATTCATGAATGAATGAATGAATGATTGAATGAATGAATGAATGTATGAATGTATGAATGAATGAATGATATTTATTTTCCAAAGTAAGTCACATTGCATGTTATGTCAAAAGTACAAGAAATTACATTGGAATCGTCAGCAATATACATAAATTTATGCGTACTTAATTCAATTTTGATGATATTTTTTAAGGCTTTGTTCTATAACCATTTCTTATTTGACGCTTGTATGTTTTAGCGTTTTTCCCATACAACAAAAGAAACACAATCTTGAATAAAACGCCGTACTACACCAAAAGATATCTTAGAAGTGTCACAGAATAAGTAATAGTTGGAAGTGTCCAATATTCCTGACAGAATTTTGTTTGGTTTGCATTTGACGTTACTAAACAATTCGCAAAATTAAATGTATGAAAACCACAGTTTCATAGGTAAGGACCTAATATACTTAAGTAGATAAAAAACCGTTACATAATAGTGACCGTTTAAGACTGCGCCGAACGTATTACTATTATTGTGTTTTCTAATAAACTAAACTTTTTTCTTGAAATTGGTCGGTAGGTTTTTGTACTACAAATGAAAATACAACTTGTAGGATATATCACATAGTTAAATAACAATTCACCTTCGAGTTATCAATTTAACGGAAAAAAGTGGCCACCTTTTTCCCGTTAAGCTGACTACTCAAAGGGTAATTGTTATTAAAGTTTGTTAGGTATCCTATAAATTGTGTTTTTACTTGCGCTACAAAAACGAGTCGTCTTATTGGAAGGAAATTCTTTCGTTAATTAGAAAACACTATAATAGTAATGAGGGCGCCAATGGACGCTCGACGTTGGCTCGGTGCAGTCTTAACTTAAAGATTTTCGAATAATCTAGCTAAGAACTGTAACGAGGTTGTTACAACTTCTTTTGTTTGCGTTCCTGGCCACTTACATTTCGATCTGAATCTTCCAAATTCAAAATGTATTATGTCCTACTCGGATATCGATCTCTTTCCCTAGAAAATTTCAATAGAACTAGACACGGGATCTCGTGTGTTGGAGCTTCATTAAATTAATTTATTATATTTATTCAGTCATCTTACTGTTTTTCCCCGCGTGGTTGCCGGGTAAGAATAGTGCCACTCCATGTCGTCCCGTGGATGTCGTAAGAGACGACTAAGGGAATAAAGGCTGTGTAGTATGTCAGGCGATGGGCTTGCAACCTGTCACTGATACACTGGTAAACATCTTAGCCTGATTGTGCAAAATGTGGTTACAGAATTATTAACAAGTTTTTAGAGTTGTTAGTAATTCTGTAGCTCTGCCTACCCCACTCTGGGAATAAAGGCGTGAGCTTATGTATGTATGTATGTATGTATCTTACTGTAATCTTATTAATAGAAAACTTCTTTAAACACTTTTTTTTTAAAGCGATTCATTTATTATCAACGTCAATACTTCTCCGTGTGGGTCTCAGCGATACTGCCCTATACCGTCAGAATTAGGCATCCGTCACCTTCTGACACGTAAATAAGTACACGTGTCAAAAAGTGACGGATGCAGTTGACACGCGATATAGAAGCAGCCATACTAGGTCCGCCGCTTACTAAATTACATCCGAATCTGTCTATCAATATGAAAGATATGATGCCACAAACACACGTTGAACTAACACCCCTTTTCTTTGTCGGTCATAAAACATATATTAAGTTTCATAGAGAATCCATAAAAGGAAAGAGAAGATATAAGATAGAATGAATCATCCTATACAACCCGTTAAGAATATGGCAAAGGATATTTTACGGCCGGAAATAAAATATTTATGACTTCCGGATGCTACTGACAATGGCAACAAAGTAAAGCGTATTCTACATTGTATAGGGGCTTGTTCTAAGTAAAGTTTGACATAAAATGCTGAGAAAACAAAAAGCGATCGAGATATCTTTTAAATTTCGAATAAATAGCATTTAAAAATGTTGTGCCCAGTATTGTTATTATTGAAATAAAAAAGTTGTAATGCCTCGCCCAGAACACAAATCGTTTTAAATTAAATGCTTCACAAAATATGTGGCCGGTATTCTCTGGAATTTTAGTGCACAAATTTAATATGAAATAATCGACTCAATTGCGGAAACTGAAGTTTTTTTTATATTTTAAAATTTAAATAATTTAATATTTACTATTTTAAAATCTCTATTAAATGGGCATGTTTTTAAGCACATGGGCTACCTTGTGGTAGTGTATATAATTTCACTGCAAGAGCTCAAAGTTTGGAAAATGTTCGATTGAAGATGCAAAATTAAAAAATCGCGATATTTTTTTTAATTAAAGAACGATAGTTACGCGATATTGATAATGTTTATCTGATAGCAACACTAATAAACAATATTAAACTAGAAAAAAAAACATCTTTGTACACCATGACCAAAAACTCGAGTAAGGGTGTCAATTTAAAATAAAAGCAAAAAAGTCCAAATATCTCGAAAACCGTGCGACTTTAACTAAACCTATTTCAGCTTTTTCATAACGTCCTAAGTGCCCTCTATCCGTAGTTTAACAATTATCCACTCATTACCTAACACCCTGTATATATTTAGTTAAATCGTATTGCTTTTGAAGTGGAGGGTTAAGACTGCGCCGAGCGTACGCCGGATGTACAGTGGCGCCCTCATTACTTTTATTGTGTTTTCTAATTAACTAAAGAATTTCCTTGGAACCAAACAAAATGTGTTTGTAGCGCAAGTATAAACACAACTTATAGGGTATATCATATAGTTTAATAACAATTCACCTTCGAGTTATTAACTTAACGAAAAAAAGTGGCCACCTTTTCCCGTTAAGCTGACTATTTAAAGGGTAATTGTTATTAAAGTTTGTTACGTATCCCATAAATTGTGTTTATACTTCCGCTACAAACACATTTTGTTTAGTTCCAAGGAAATTCTTTAGTTAATTAGAAAACCCAATAATAGTAATGAGGGCGCCACTGGACGCTCGGCGTTTGCTCGGCGCAGTCTTAATGTCCGAGAAAGAACGGTTGTCACGGCAAGTACGGGTTAAGTTTTTGATCTTAATAGCGTTGAAATAGAGTCGAAAAGTGACAAACCTTTTCTTACCGTAACTAGTGAAATGAATCAGTGACATTCTTAAGATATGTTTATAACTAAATTAAAACTTTATATCGATACCAATTAAATACTGATATTATATGGAGGTAAAGTTTGTGAAGTTGTAGGGGGAACCGATTTTGAAAATTCTATTACCTATAGGAAATTACGTTATTATTTGTGAGTCTCATACTATAAAATATTGACAGCTCTTTTACACGTCAGTATTGTGGAGTGAATCTACTAGCGCTTCGAACAAGACCATCATTGCGGAGAAGAAGCGCCGCAAGAAACTCCAGCAGAAGGTAATTTTTTCAAATTATAAAATTCAATAATATTACTTAAAAGTAATATTACAAGGTACTTAATAAAGTAATAAATAATAATTTTAAAACTAACACAATTAAAATCGTTAAAAATGTCATCTCAATAATTAAAATAAGTAACTAGAAAACAGGTCCTTGCAAGCGTGAACAGACCGGACCCCACAAACAGCACCCGTTCACGCGTATCTCAGCCATCGCCTCCCTCCACCAATTGTGTTCGGGGAGGTGGCGACCCGATCAACGACGCCGCCGTAAGTTAGCTTTGACATGCTCATGCTGCCGGACAAAATATATCAATAAAAAAGTAGCTATCCGGCGAGAAACCCCCTCTTTTCTTCTCAGGGGTTAATCAAATACCACTAGGACAGAACCCATCAAAGATAAGAAGGCCATTATTTACACAGACTATAAATTCCCTTCGACAGTTTTATCTTAGTTCGCAGAATACCGAGATTTATTATTAAAATTACTTTAATCTGTGACTCTTAATTACAATACAGGTGGAGCTTGTAACTAAAGCAAAAAATTAAAACGCAGATTCTACTCCTCAAACTAGACAACTTTTGTTTAGCAACTTTTTAAAATCATAAAGTTTTTAGATTGTTATTTTTTCAAACAAAGTAAATAGTATTTTCAATGTACTTAAAACTCCGTCTAATTGACATCGCCTGTCAGTCTAGTCACTCTACAGACATAATCAATTTCATAGTACATTGCGTGTTCGAATTAACTTTAAAATGTAATAAAATTCAAACCGCAAGTTTTTTTTCAAAGTCGTCACAAACGTTGCGTAGTTTGAGGAGAAGAATGTACATTTTTAATTTTTGCTCTAGTTACAGGCCCCACCGTGTATACTGTTCAGGTAGAATGGTTATTGTCTACTCTGTAAACCCATGTTACTGTTGATATGTTATCGTATTGATTTTTAATCGGCCGCCATTTTGTGTATAAACATAGTTCTGACATAGGTTTTCTTTATTATTTAAGTTGAAAACAACAAATTCAAATAAATTTAGTTGACATACGTTCTCGGGTGATGAGTTCTGTTACGGAGATGTATTACAATTTAAAAAATAAATTATAATAGTTTTGCATAAATCTGTATATTAATCAAAACTATTGACTATACATAAAAATAATGTCAATATTCTAAACTATTGCAATTGACGTACGAGCTTTAAGAATTCCTATTTCAGACGAAAAAATCAAATGTAGCATAGTTCAAATGACGCACGACGTTGATACTGATAACGGCCACAACTTTTGTAAGAGTTCTTGTAGTGAGTTCGAATTTGCGTGACAATATTGAACAGACTTGTAGCTTTGAATTCTGATTCAATTGTATTCCGCAACTAAAGATCCGCTTGTACACCGGTCAATCTTGATGTGTCATTAAATCGACTTTACGATTTCACATGATTATGCAGAATTACGAAAACACACCGAATCTCTTGCTTCATAAGGAGTTAAGTCATGTTGAGAAATATAATTTTGGTCTCTAAACATACACAGAGATATGAAGTTTTATAATGTTATAGAAAAAAAGTTCCTTGACTCAACCTTGGTAACAGAACTTATTGTACATAACCTATAAAATAAAATGCACAAAAAACGAATCTAAATATATTTTAAATAACAATATGGACAATGCGCTAAAATTCAGTCAACACGAAGAAAAAAGCAATCGGCTACAAATAAATCCAATCCCGTCCATACCAAATACCCATATGAACAACATCTTAACATTCCAATAACAACTGTACGCCGTCATAATAGAGATCAATTTCTTTTAAACACACAATTTTCTCTTTTGTAATCAACCTTCCCTTTTAACGCACGAATGCATCCCTTTCCCTCTTGTCTTGACCGGGGGCAGTTTATACCCGGTCCTTTGCCCGGGAATTTAGCCCGGGTATAGCAGTACAGGGTGAATACAATACGTTGAGTAGTTAGGGTAAAAACGTTATTGTAAAAAACATAATTTCATAGTTTAATACAAAGTCGCTTCACACCGTCTGTCCCTGTGAATGCTTCTCTTATAATCATCGCTATCTTTAAAACTACGCAACGGATTTTTATGCGGTTTTTTTTATTAGATACAGTAATTCAAGAGGAAGGTTTTTATGTATAATAAATTCTGTTTTGTGTACGGGTGTTACAGAAAACTAACATTAACCGAAGCGAAGCGAGGGCGGGTCGCTAGAGCTGTAAGGTTTGTTTCAATAGAACATTCAATGCGATATCCATATTCTAGCACTATTTTATTCTTTTAATGGTTTAGGATAACGATGTGGAAAGAATTGATTAAATAATATTGCATTCAAAGATTTAAAAAAAAGCTTTAGTTTTTGCACGTATTTTACATACTAACTAATAAATTTTCTAGGAACTTGAAAGTAAAATTTCACATTGTTCCTTTATTTTTAGATAGAATGTTAATTTATTTCTTATCAGTTACCCTTTTGACTGGCATCATAAAAACACAGAATGTTTTTTTTTCATATTTGGTCTGTTCGATTCCCAGATGAGGCAAGCAGTTTTTCAAAAATCTTTGAATGCAGTCTTAGTTTCTTTTTAAAATAAAATAATGTCTTCATAAAGCAAAATCCTCTATCTACAATATTAAAGGTACTTCCCCTTCATGTTACATAACCGTGGGACACCCTGTATATTAGATGACTACATTGTCATAAGGAGTAATCCCTCGAAATTTCATTTTAGAAACCGCCTTTTGGCATAGAAGGGTCTGAATCATGGTACGGAGAAAACTGTATTTTTTAATGCTTGCTTTGCTGTCGCGCGTGGTGTGTACAGTCGCGGAATGAAAATGTTAACCACCTTAAGATCTGTTTTTGCTTCCTCAGTATAAGTTATCAGTATCTGCTTATCGACCGAGTATGACACATTCCGTCATAATAAATGTCATTTCACTACATGGCCCACAGATACATGGTTACCATGGTCACGTATAAACAACAGCCACTATTGGTTCAAACTGAACTCAAGTCTTTATTGGTTGTCACAAAAGTGTTGCTATGGTCACGTATAAACAACAGCCACTATTGGTTAACTGAACTTAGTCTTTATTGGTCGTTACAAAGGGTTGCTGTGGTCACGTATAAACAACAGCCACTATTGGTTCAATATTATTTCTCTCGTCTGTTACACAGTTTAAAAAGGTAACATGTGATTGCAACGCGTAAATGAAATGTAATGAAAACTGGTCAACCTTTTCATTTCACAACTGTACAAACAAAATCGATTTTAAAGTTTGAAACAATGGAACGTATGTCGGACAATACTAGCTCTAACAGAAAATGAACACCCCGAATTGCAAAATATAACTGTTCTAACGGCTTTCAGAGGGGGATATTTTTTGCAATACGAGTTAACAGACTGCTGATAAAGGGTGTATTTTTACTGTATCAATAAACTTTATTATGACTCGATGGGCAGGCGAATAATTGTTCTGTAGTTTCATGCTTGACTGATTCGTTGTTTACTATTGGTAAACCGATTCGGACGCGGTTGGTTTGAACCGCTTCCCCCATTGAAACTACCCTTTTAATGACAGGACCAGTTATTAAACTCTACAGGGTGTCAGATAAGACATTTTGGTGTGTTGTGGTAAAATAACCCAAGAATAAATGCTGCTGAACTACGCATGCTATTTGATTTTATATTTAATTTAATATTTATAGCTTTATATAATGCTAGACTAAGTAGATAGTATCACTGTAGTATTAAATGGTTAAAAAACGACTGACTGCTGAGTTTCTTCCGGCGTTTCTTCTCGGCAGTAGTCTCCTCTTGGGAAGCGCTGGTAGATTATTGACGTGTAAAAGTGCCCGTGCGGCCTACTTACTGAATAAATATCTTTTATCTATTTTTTTATTTACATACATATACACATACATGAATCATTATAATCGTCAACTCTGACATTAAACTGTCAAGTGCTACTGACTTACCACTTCGATTGCGGGGTATAGTTATTGCACGGACATGCGCTCATCATAAAAATATTGACCTATACCGGGAATCGAATCGCACTCGCTATCACTGCCAACTAGGCTAAAGGAGTCGAGTACAATTTAGACTACTAACTGCCCTCCTAAGGAGAAAGCACAAGTGCTATTAATAAATACAAGCATATTTAACTCTCACAGGTTATAATAAGGTTGGAAGTGCGATACAATTCATGTAGTACCTAGATGTGCCTTTTTTCCGTAGGAATCCTGGCACCGCTAGCGCCACAAGTTACGTAAGCAAGATCACTATGCCACCTACTGAATAAATATCTTTTATCTTTTTTTATCTTTTTTAATGCCAGAAATGCATAAGAGCGTTTTCCTAATTTTTACTCATATTTTGATTACCATTGCTATGTTCATATTGCTGAAAAAATGTTGTATAACTCTTTTTTTTTAAACATTGGGAAGGCAAAAGAGCAAACAGGCTACCTAATGATATGTCGAATCTGAGACCCATACATATTTCGTCGGTAATCTTGCAATACCGCGTAAGTAAACAATTCAATAAGTTGCAAAATGTACCTTACTGACGTCGCAACTTATTCAATTTTCTAATTACGCGGTAATGTACGATCACTGCCGATTTGCATCTCAAGACGACACATCTTAAGACTGCAAATGCGTTGCCAACCTTAGGGTCTAACATAGAATTCATGTTGATAAAATGTCATTCTAACCGACTTCAAAAACGAGGAGGTTCTATGTTCGACTGTTTTTTAGGGTTCCGTAGTCAAACTAGGAACCCTTATAGTTTCGCCATGTCCGTCCGTCCGTCCGTCCGTCCCCAGTCTAGCTCAGAGACTCATAGTACTAGAAAGCTGTAATTTGGCATGACTGTACATATTAGTCACGCCAACAAAGTGGTAAAATAAAATTTTGAAAAATATATTTTTTTAATGCACCTCCCCTACACGTAACGTGGGGATGTCTTTTTTTTTTCTTGCCTACCCCATAGTGTGGGGTGTCGTTGGATAGGTATTTCAAAAATATTGCGGGTTTATGAAAACAATTTTTCGATTAAGGGATCCGTTTATGAAATATTAAGTTTTAAAGCGCTATTTTTTGTTAGAGTCAAGTGTCCCCCCCCCCCTACAGCCAAAACTACAAGTACTAAAAATCTGAAAAAAATCTTCAACGAAAGTGCATATAACGAATTTTAAAGGAAAACTATCACGGCTAAGTAGACATGATTAGTTCCTGAGATACAGGCGATTAACGGGTTTATACCTACTAAAAATCATCTAAGACAGCGCCAAATAACTTTAAATAGAAAATTGTTTCATACATGTTGATTTTTGAGATAGTTTTTTGTGTTTGTCGTTACGGCTTCGGAACCCTACACTGAGCATGGTCCGACATGCTCTTGCCCGGTTTTTTTTGTATTTGGTCACCGTTTACTTCGTCAAAATTGTGGGCCGATTTTTCTTTTTAATTAAATTTTATGTTTTTATTGCTAACTAACAAACAAATCCAAACTCAGTGTTGCTACGTTAAGAAATCAGAAATCCTAACACAGCCTCCAACCCCATCAGATCATAAAAATAACATTGCGTTGTCATCAGGCTTAAATACGTATTAGGAACTCGTCTAAAAGAAACATTTAAAAACGTAAAGTCAAAGAAAAACAAAAAATACAGGGTGTTTTTAGGGTTCCGTAGTCAAACTACGAACCCTTTTAGTTTTGCCATGTCCGTCAGTCCGTCCGCAGCCTATCTCAGAGACCCTTAGCGCTAGAAAGCTGTAATTTGACATGAATATACTTATAGTCACGACACCAAAGTGCGAAAAAAAATCACAAAAAAAATTTTTTTTGGGTACCTCTCCTACGCGAAACGTGGGATGTTTTTTTCTAGTCTACCACATAGTGTGGGGTGTCGTTGGATTGGTATTTTAAAAATATTGTGGGTTTGTAAAAACAGCTTTTTGATTAAGAGATCCGTTTATGAAATTTTAAGCTTTAAAGCGCAAATTTTTGTTAGAGTCAAGTGTCTCCCCCAACCTACAGCCATAACTACAAATACTAAAAATCTGAAAAATATCTTAAATGAAAACTAAGTAGACTTAATAAGCTCCTGAGATACAGGCGATTAAAGTGTTTATACCTACTAAAAATCATCAAAGACAGCACCAAATAACTTTAAATAGAAAATTAGTTCATACATGTCGTTTTTAAAAGCTTTTATTTAACTTGCAATTCCGATGAAGCTGAAATTTTGCATACGCCTTTAATTCTAATGACAATATACAAATATATAGTACCATCGAGCTGGTCTGATGATGAAGATTTAGGGCGGCCATAGGAACTCCTAAATTACACATGATGAACCCGTCGTGTTAGGGCTTGTTAAATTGACTTGACAAGTACACGATGACTGTGCACAAAAAAGTACAGTCGGCAATAAAAGCTGGTCCCAAAATGAAATTTATGACAGAAACTTATTTGAGATAGTTTTTTTGTGATTGTAACGGCTTCGGAACCCTACACTGAGCATGGCCCGACATGCTCTTACCCGGTTTTTTTAATAACGGATCTACAAACGGTACAATTCATCGCTTTTTTTTTACCGCCGGTAATTATTCAGAGATTGCCGTTTCACGCTGCGGGCACAATGCAACCAGTACCCTTACCATGAATTAAAATTCAATGTACTCGCTAGCGAGTCGAATGCTCTGTCCCTCGCACTCTATAAGAGTACTGCGAGGTCTGCGAGGGACAGGGCATTTGACTAGCTAGCGTGTTCGGTAATTGTAACTCATGGTAGGGGTTCAGGTATTTCAGTGCTCGTTTACAAATGAAGTGAGGTGGAAATTAGTGGCGGCCAAAACCGGAATTTATATTGGGTCCGTACCTATGAAATTGGCGATTATTAACGTGTTGTATTTCGTACGGAATTTATGCATTTAAATTTTAACTTCGCAACTATTTTTAAATATCATAAAGGTAACATTTTTTACTTAATGTTTAAAATTAAAGTGTGAACTCAACTCTTTTCATGTGCTGCGAGTTTAAATGTTTCAATTACGCAGAGTTTTATGAAGCTAACTATTTTTAAGTAATTAAGATATGTATAATATAGCTTAGAAGTGTCTAATATTCCTGACAGAATTTTGTTTGGTTTGCATTTGACGTTAAGTACTAAATAATCTGCAAAATTAAATGTATGATAACCACCGTTTTCATAAAATTCTCCATATTAAACGCCAATTTCATAGGTAAGGACCTAATATTTTGTTGGAGATAGTTACGAGGCTGTTTATCCCGTGTGGTTGTCGGGTTAGAATTGTGCCACTATGTCTTCCCGTGGATGTCGTAAAAGGCAACTAAGGGAATAAAGGCTTGTAGGACTGTTAGGCGATGGGCTTGCAACCTGTCACTAATACACTGGTAAACATCTTAGCCTATTTGTGCAAAATATGGTTACAGAATGATCAACAAGTTTTTAAATTTGTAGGATTTTCTGCAGCTCAGCCTACCCTATTTTAGAATTACAGCCGTAAAGGTAAGATATGTATGTAGTTACGAGGCAAATAAGGTGCAATATCGTGTGACATTGAGGTAAATTTAGAGACCACAGAAAAGAAGTAATAATAATAAAACAACAAAGACTCAAAAGAAATACTTATGCCGATTACAAAAATATCTGCCCGTATCAGGATTTGAACTAACGTATTATTAAAAATATTCTATCCTGTATCACAGATTTTTCGCAAGATCAAAGACTGGGGATAAAATTGATACATCCTTTGCCAAATACGTTCAATTTCAACTTGTAACTTTTTGGTTTCGGCGATATCTTCTGGCTAGTAAACTAAACTGGTATCGGAATGGCCCAGCCCTAGGATTAGTTCAGGTGAAACAGGTGAAGCTTGTACTACGTGTAAGCAGGGACCGTTTGAGCGGCCAGATTATCCTTAGATTTTATCAAACAAATGGGGGTTGGCTTTACGTTAGCGGGGCGGCTTGGCGACGGAACTTGAGCGTTTGCTGAGCGTATTAGGGACGTTCTTTTTCACCGAGAATATAACGACGATTGTCTGTTTTTTAGATTTTTGAAGTATCAATATTTATGGTTTCGGTGTTTGATTTTAATAAAGGTTTTTTTATATAGACTAATTGAATGGTTCCTGTCCTGCAGAAAACGTTTTATTATTTTTAATGTCGTTGACTCTGGACTCTGGTATACCAGAGTGGCCGTTTTATGACACTATGTCACGACATTATAATGAAAATAATGTTGTAAAAAATACTGCGTTAACGAAAGAGCACGATTATTTAGGACTACCTTATTAATAATACCCTATATAGGTGTAAAATATAAACGAAAAATATAATTAAAAGCGGCCAAGTGCGAGTTGGACTCGCGCATGTAGGGTTCCGTACCACTATACATCTAAATAAATGTATTTCTTTATTCTTTGAGTTGATTGAATGAAAGGTAAAATGCGGTTTACGATTTATAACGTATTAAAAAAAAAACTAATTATTAGATCTCGTTCAAACCAACTTTCGGTGGAAGTTTGCATGGTAATGTACATCATATATTATTTTTACATTTATCATTCCCTTATTTTAGAAGTTACGGGAACACACATTTTTCCACTTTGGAAGCGTCTCTCGCGCAAATTATTCAGTTAAGAAAAAATATATTAGAAACCTCAATATCATTTTTGAAGACCTATCCATAGATACCCCACACGTATGGGTTTGATCAAAAAAAAAATTTGAGTTTCAGTTCTAAGTATGGGGAACCCCAAAAATTTATTGTTTTTTCTATTTTTGTGTGAAAATCTTAAAGCGGTTCACCGAATACATCTACTTACAAAGTTTCCACAGTATAGCTCTTATAGTTACGGAAAAAAGTGGCTGTGACATACGGACGGACAGACATGACGAATCCATAAGGGTTCCGTTTTTTGCCATTCGGCTACGGAACCCTAAAAACGAACGAACTAACCATTTACGTACAAATGTTATGCATACAAATATGACATATAACCCCGATGGTATAATATACATTAAATCACGCCTGTTTCCCAGAGGGGTAGGCAGAGACCACTTCTTTCCATTTGCTACGATCTTGACAAATTTCTTTCGCTTCTTCCACATTCATACATCGAGTCATGCACGCATAAATAAAATATTGTTTTTGGGGTTCCGTACCCAAAGGGTAACAACAAGACCTTAATACTAAGACGTCACTGTCCGTCCGTCTGTCTGTCACCAGGCTGTATCTCATGAACCTCGATATCTAAACAGTTTTCACAGATTATATTATTTTGAATATTTAAGAAGTGCTTCCATACAGCAAACGTGATTTTTCTGCTGTGTTTTGCTCGATATTAATAACGGCAAAAGGTATAAGCTTGAAATGCTGACGGCTGTAAACGAGAAAAGTTTATATTCAACAAATTGTATTTTTGTTGTATCGTAAAAACGGTAAAGCGTACTACCGTCAAGTTTACTTACCTATTATTACGATAGTATAAACCCTGAAGAACAATAAGAAAAAACTCAAACTAAGAAACCTTATAGTTTTGCCATATCCTGACAGAATTTTGTTTGGTTTGCATTTGACGTTACTAAATAATCCGCAAAATTAAATGTCAAATTTTCCATGTAAAACGCCAATTTCATACGTAAGGACCTATTAGTAATTGTATGGTGTACCGAACTATTTGAACTTTGAATCTTACCTTATTTAAGGTGGTAACAAATTAGTCACGGATATTTTTACAGCTGATAGTACTCGGTTCTCGGAGTATATTTAAGTATGAAACATCATAGGTTTTCTTTTGTTTTTTTGAAGAAAACTAGGAAACAATTTTGCTACGTTAAAACACCCTGTTAATAAGATAATTAAATGAGACTTCTTTAGACATTTTAGAACCTCTTTAAACTATCATTCAGACGCAAATATTTAATAACCTACAGTTTTCCCGCCGAATCATAATGACATTTACGAAAAACAACTTTTGAAAAACAGTATTAAACATCTTGACAGGTACATAATAGGGGTGATTAATTTAAAGATTAATTATAATTTATATTTTTTGTTCGGTAAATTAAAACAAGAAAATGATGTACAAAGGTTCCTTAATTACAGTTAAAAGTTAATTGTTTTAATGTAATGTATGTATTATCTTTTAAAATATCCGTGACTAATTTGTTAGCACCTTATATATGACGCTGATTGTACAAGCCTTTAGTCGATTGAAATGTTTTTGTGCCACTCACAATTTTATACACAAAGAGAAACAGACGAACTTTTTTTTAAATCCTATCAAAATAAAATGTAACTACGATAGCAAAGGGGTGGAACAAAAACAAAACAACTCCCGCTTGCAAAGACAACGGTATTTTATAAATAAACAGGCAGCCCACCTGTTTGTGTTTTATAAACCATAGATAGATAGATAAATAAATACCAAAACCAAATCAAAAGCTCCCGAAACCGACGTACGTGCCTGCAGAGATTGATTAATGGAGAGGAAGCGAAAATTGTGTGTTTAGATCGGTGCACCTGGCGTTCTATTGTCTCTGCCTACCCTATTGGGAGACAGGCGTGAAGGTACGTATGTATACATACATACATTAAATCACGCCTGTTTCCCAGAGGGGTAGGCAGACCACTTCTTTCCACGACAAATTTCCCTATACCTATGAATATTAGGAATATTCCCGCCATCTTGACAAATTTATTTCGCTTCTTCCACATTCATACATCGAGTCGTGCCCGCACGTCGGTTTCGGGTACTTAAGATTCGGCCCTTTTCCAGTGTAGTTCTCCGATTCGACTCGAAAAAGTACGCCTAGGGCGGCCCCTTCCGACCCGTCCACTCACTTTCGATCTGTATATATTTCGTCAATCTTCTTCTATGTATTTAGATAAAAATACCAGGCAATAGCATGTCGGAACTAATATGTATATTCATGCCAAATTACAGCTTTCTAGTACTATGAGTCTCTGAGCTAGGCTGCGGACGGACGGACGGTACTGGATGAAATGGAGATAGCTTGTACAGTCAACGTCAAAAGTAAGTGATCAAAATCAACATTTCAAAATATCTATTGTCATGGCATCCCAAATATAACATGTTATATTGAAGTGCTAAATTAATTGATGTTTTAATTAGTCAAAAGAAAGTGATCATAACAGCTGTGCAAAACAGAAGCCTGACATGACATTTCTATCAAAAGCGTCAAACGTGAATTGAATACCAAAATAACGACATTCCAACAATATCGGCAAAAGAAGGATTTATGGCAAATAATTCCAAGATGTAATAAAAACTTATTTTAAATCTTGGCGTAAGGGAGATTGCTATTTTGTCACTTCGCATGTTTTTCGACGAACATAACCGATATTAACCGAAGTACTCCGAGGTTGTCCCAAAACCAAGATTTTATAGTTAAAACCATTGATTTAGTATATACAAGATACACAATCCCGCACAAAACTAAATTATAAACTGTCCCAAATGACATTGATAGCTGCATTCAGATACATGCTAACATCGCTATTTTTTTCCTTAAGCATTCATGCAAAAAAAAACTCAATATACTAGCAGTCAAGTGTCAAATTTGCAAACTAATGTTTTAAAATATTTAAAACTCTTTAGTGAAATCGCCATTATCATACATTTATGACAAAAGTGGACATCGAATGAATGGAGACGAATTTCTCTATTTATATTGTATTAGTTTTAACGAAATTACAAATTACGCAAAAAAACTTTTGACATGTTTTATAAATGCTGTCATTGTATTACACAACTTAAGCTATATATAATATACAATAATAATAATGAATAAATTAATGCAAAGCAAGGTTTAAAAACCCGTCCCGTCGATTGTTTTTATTCAAATTTTAACGTTTAGGTATCCTTTGTCACCTGGTATGGTGAAATGATTCTAACGGTACCACACACATATAAATTGGCTCAGGTGTTCAAAGTTATGTTGGAATAAAGAATTATACATACATACATAAATGAACCATTAAAACATTACACTTTACTCCAGACAAGACAAGATCTTGTCCTATCATAACCAACCTAGCCTAACCGGTTACACTTATCATAATATGTACATAAAGTTCAAAATACATAATGGGTCATAATTCATAATGGTCATAATATATAATGGTTTTTTTTTAAACCCTGAACTTTTCAAGATTGTTATACAACAAACCTAACCTAACCTAATGGGTTCTATACAATGGGCTTTTAAAAATATTGAAAAGTTTACTTATTATGACCATTATGTAATATGACCCATTATGTATTTTGAACTTTATATATGGGTATTGTGATGCGATCCCAACCTAACCTAATTTCCTTGAAATAAGTTTAATTTATTATATAATTGTACGAAAATGGATCAAGCACACAACAGACGACTTATTCGCCTTGAATAGTTGATCACCCCTATCTCGTGCTAATATTGCGACCCATTTTGCACGTCGTAGAGGATTTCGTGGAAAACTTAAATTTAAAAATAAAAAATACTTATTAAAAAAATTAAAAAAGTAATAGCTACTCTATGATAATTTTGTTCCTTGGTAAGTCATAATTTGTGTGCACAAAATAAATTCCTAAAAATCATGAAAACATTATAATTTTAGCTTGAAACGTTTAAAAATAAATAGAACTTACGTAAAATAAGACATTCCACCCTTTTTATTAGTTTTTTTGTTATTATTTTTGCAGTTTTTCACCACACATTTCGTCATGATTGACAACTGCCACTGTCTGTGGTCGGAACAAGACTAATAGCAAAACTACTGCCCAAGTCGATTCGGCAGTAGTTTTGACTTGCCATTTTTTCGTGCTGATTGTGTATCTAGTATAATACTAAATCAATGGTTAAAACTTTAATTCGAAATGTTCAACGATGACTTAAACTGTCATTGAGTTTTCAAAAATCGAAATAATGGTGATCACTTATTATGACACGTTATTGAGCTCATTTACTTTTGATCAACTACAATAGTCCGTAGCATTTGACTTAATGTATTGTATAGATAATTTTGGGACCCTATTTCATCAGTTTCTTTTGCTGTTGACTGTACAGTCACGAGATTTAATTTGGTACCCACCTTAGGTCCAAAGTCAGTCTGACATTCTACAACAATAAGGTCGAGTTTCCTAAAAGTTACAAATGACTTGACATCTCAGATGTCATTGACGACTTCAAGCATATTTTTCTTGAAATGGGTCCCAAATTAACGCTCGTGACCGTACCCAGACCTAGGAATATACGGGGCAAAATCAAATGACAGGATTGCCTTTATCAATAATCTCAATAGGGTATTTAACAAGAGTGAAATTAACTTGGTTTTTCATTAACAACAAACACACAACAACACAACACATTATAAATCAACAAGTTTAACAAGCTTTTAGAGTTGTTGGTAATTCTGTAGCTCTGCCTACCCCACTCTGGGAATAAAGGCGTCAGTTTATGTATGTATGTATGTAAACATTATAAAAATACTAGGAAAACATCAATCTTATATTTTAGTTTGCTATTTTAAGATTTTTAAATTCTTAAAATCCAACAATAAGGACGCTGCTTGATTGTGATGTTTCATAAAAAGAAGCCGATTTGACTTTTGTCAAATACCGTATTATCGATGCTCTTCCCATATACCAGTGATCGCTCCAAGCTTTGGTTTTAAAATTATACTTTAAAAGTATGCAAATGAAACAATATAGCAACATAGTTCTGGTTGTTGTTTATTTTAACTTTACTCATAACGAATTCAGATTGTTTTTTTCAACAATAGTAAATGTGATAAGCACCAGGCTTATTGATGTTGCGTGCATATTTTTCGAACTACTTTTTAACCCCAGACGCAATAAAGAGCAGTGTTATAAGTTTGAAGTGTAAGTCAGTGTGTGTCTGTCTGTGGTACCGTAGCTCTTAAACGAACGAGCCGATGTGGATGCGGTTTTTTTTATTTGAAAGCAGGTATGCCGACCATGGTTCGTAGACATGTTTTATCAAAATCGGTTCAGCCGTTTTTGAGATATAGAGGTTTTAGCGGGTTAAAAGCTCCGGATTCAACGGCGCCACATACTTTAAGAGCCAATTTTTGTTTTATCGGAATACCCACCGACCGGCCCACAACACTCAAAGTCCACGGATGTATCCGACGATATATGACAACGCTTGCACTCGCTTATCTCCAGATTCCACGAAATCGAAAGCTTGTATCTGTTATCCCGTTAAATTTTGGGGTTTTCTGATTTCCACCGTTTCGCGTACTATTTATACTATCTATTCTATCCGTATTTTGGTCATCCCACGGGGACCGTTCATTTTTCCAGTATGAAAAGAAGCCTGATCTACTAAACAATGAAGACGTTATAAAATTAATATTTGACAGCAATTAATAAATAATGAACATGAAGCTTTAGATTTTATTTATTTATTTATCTTTTCATGTCTCACAAAACAAGTCACAATCAGAAATAATGCAAATATCATGTTGTAAATATATAAATCTAGACTGTCACTGTCTGTCTATAATCTTATACAAAGTTAGTCAAATTCATTTCATTACATTCTAGTGAATTAAGTACAAAATATAGTGTAGTTTTGATTGGGATGTTGATACCATAGACTAAACTATTATTGTAATCGCACCGGTCTGTTAGCCGGGCTAACCGCATACATAACTAGATTAGATTTCATCCACAATGCCCTAGACACCCTGCATGTTCTAGCATTCTACATCGAAATTACACCCGATATGACCTAGTTTACAAGTCCCCCGAGCAAGGAGCAAATTGATTTTCAATAATTAAATTTCAAACGGTTAACTGGACCTTAATGAGAATTAGTTTTCAACGTCGACTTGTAATAATGACTTTTAAACTCTCATGTGTGTTTGAAAAAGGAATGTTACACTGCCTGTATAAGTTTTTCACAGCAACCAATTATTTCTCAAACATGCAATGAAATGTTGGCTTTATGTTAGTTATTATAGGCTTCAAAGTATCACGTTGCGGGCGGAACAACTCGAGAGAATTTTAAAGGAATTTCCTACAAAATTGAAGGCCTAGGCAGAGAAGTTTTTTTTGTAAATTTTAATGTAGACATGGCGGCTGTGTTTATGAAAAGGCTAAATAGCTAAATAATAAAATTAAAAATTTTGAGAAAATGTTATAACGTCAAATACTAGGAGTGCATAAACGTTTGGGAGACATCCGCGCTGTGTCGTGTGCGCCCGCCCGCTGGCTGCCCGCACCGCCTGATATCTAATTGTAAGTTGCGCTATGCCTGATATGCCTCTTAATTACCGCTGCGCTCCTGGTACTTCATTTTAACATGTAATAACTTTTCTTCCCTAGGGTGGATTTGTAATCAATTTACTTTTTGAGTGATGATTTATTTTATTTTATTGCATATATTTGAGAAAAGCACTAAGTATACTCGTACATACCTCGCCGTGAAAAGGGGTTGCCAGCCTCGTAACTATCCAGCCTCGCTTTGCTTGGCCGTCTATATCACTCGGCCGGCAACCCCCTACTTCCCGGCCTCTTTAGTAATGTACTATTTCACAAAGTATATCATTTTACACTCTTTCATTTCGCAAAAACGTGTATGTGCTCAAACCTTATTAAATATGTTAGGTTAAGTTAGACTTTTGACCATATGAAATTGTAAAATAATGCGGCGTTAAGTATCTCTTTACGAAATGAAAGTTGATTTGGTAAAACATTAGAAAACCCTTTGTCACAGCTTTAATAACGGCTGATTTATGTAACAAACTGTTTAGAGAAAGCCAATATAGATTTATTCCGATATAAATCAACACCGATAGCTTTTATTTCTTAATACCCAGTCTATCGTTGTTTTTTACTACAGACCATACTTTTATATATTCTGTATCATTTTACGGCACCCTAAATAAAGATTAAATAGACTTACCTCTGCCAACGAAGTTGACAAGCTTGACTTTCTGTTTAGGAGTGGTATCTGAAAAAAAAAGAACAGGAATAAATTTTTAAGGTGCGATATGAAAAAAAAAAATCCATATTTAACTTTTGCTAGTTCGGTAGAAGTTACATTGTAATCAATGCCAAAAAGATTTAACTATGTTATTATTAAAGGTATAAAAGGGATAACTAGATTATATACAGGGTGTACGGGAGATTGGTGGTCTACCCAGGGCTGGATAGTTCAGCCCAGGGGTGTGATTCTCTCAAAAAAGCGGTCCAGTGAACGAACGAGTGAATGTCGTAGCGGCGAGTTCAAGTAGTCCCGTATAGGATGAGATCGAACGTATAAGGCTGCCTAATTGAGAATGCACATACTCAAATGTGTTCTGTTCGCTCTGACGGGACTACTTAAACTCGCCGCTGGGACATTCTCTCATTCGTTCGACCGGCCGCGTTATTAAGAGAATCACACCCCTGCATGTTTAGTAAAAGTACACAGAAAATGAGATATCTCCACTATAAAAAAATTTGGTAATGCGGTACCGTGATTCACCATTAAATATTACTGCATAAGAAAGTTTAATTTTCCAACATGTAATTACCATTTCATCGAATTTTATTTAATCTAACGCAATTTTCTGCTGAAACCACGATTTTTTCAGGATATCATAAACATTAATTACGTATAGTAGGTTAGGTTAGACTTGTGGCTACCAAAAAACATAATGAATCGAGAAATGAATTTTGATTAAAAAAAAACTGCGTTATAATTAGGGAATGCAAATAACCGGGTTTAACCGGTTTTAACCAGTTTTAACCGGTTTTAACCGGTTTTATCCAGTTATTTTCATACAAAAACGATAAATAACCGGATCAATAGCGTTCCCTAGTTAAAATGATACATTTGTTGAAAGTTTGATAAAGTGTTATTTACGTACCCGTAAAACAATTATTTGTACATATTTTTCCAGCGACGGAACCTTTACACTTAGCGTGATTTTTTCCCTGCTCTGTTTTCAATATTAACCCTCCCAGCTGCGTGTTGCTGGTAGTTTATATTCAGAATTTTCTCTGCGTTGCATTTCAAAGTTATTCTATTACGGTGGCCTTATAAACTGCATTATTATTTTACATAACAATAGCTCGTTTATTTCCTGTGAATGCTGCGCGCGGTATTGTTTTTTGGTTCGGCAATCGGCACTTGCAACCGCATTGTCTAAAATATAAGGGCCAAAATGTTATAATTTCAATATTTTTGTTATTGTTTTGTTATCTATGGAAAAGCTGTGCTGCATAATTAGTCTACGTGATCAGAAAATGTTACATTTCAGCATACTTGCTCGTAAAGTGACAATTTATGAACTGAAATGACTGTGAGAAAGTAAACTGTCATAGTCATTGATTTAGTATATACAAGATACACAATCCCGCACAAAACTAAATTATAAACTGTCCCAAATGACATTGATAGCTGCATTCAGATACATGCTAACATCGCTATTTTTTTCCTTAAGCATTCATGCAAAAAAAAACTCAATATACTAGCAGTCAAGTGTCAAATTTGCAAACTAATGTTTTAAAATATTTAAAACTCTTTAGTGAAATCGCCATTATCATACATTTATGACAAAAGTGGACATCGAATGAATGGAGACGAATTTCTCTATTTATATTGTATTAGTTTTAACGAAATTACAAATTACGCAAAAAAACTTTTGACATGTTTTATAAATGCTGTCATTGTATTACACAACTTAAGCTATATATAATATACAATAATAATAATGAATAAATTAATGCAAAGCAAGGTTTAAAAACCCGTCCCGTCGATTGTTTTTATTCAAATTTTAACGTTTAGGTATCCTTTGTCACCTGGTATGGTGAAATGATTCTAACGGTACCACACACATATAAATTGGCTCAGGTGTTCAAAGTTATGTTGGAATAAAGAATTATACATACATACATAAATGAACCATTAAAACATTACACTTTACTCCAGACAAGACAAGATCTTGTCCTATCATAACCAACCTAGCCTAACCGGTTACACTTATCATAATATGTACATAAAGTTCAAAATACATAATGGGTCATAATTCATAATGGTCATAATATATAATGGTTTTTTTTTAAACCCTGAACTTTTCAAGATTGTTATACAACAAACCTAACCTAACCTAATGGGTTCTATACAATGGGCTTTTAAAAATATTGAAAAGTTTACTTATTATGACCATTATGTAATATGACCCATTATGTATTTTGAACTTTATATATGGGTATTGTGATGCGATCCCAACCTAACCTAATTTCCTTGAAATAAGTTTAATTTATTATATAATTGTACGAAAATGGATCAAGCACACAACAGACGACTTATTCGCCTTGAATAGTTGATCACCCCTATCTCGTGCTAATATTGCGACCCATTTTGCACGTCGTAGAGGATTTCGTGGAAAACTTAAATTTAAAAATAAAAAATACTTATTAAAAAAATTAAAAAAGTAATAGCTACTCTATGATAATTTTGTTCCTTGGTAAGTCATAATTTGTGTGCACAAAATAAATTCCTAAAAATCATGAAAACATTATAATTTTAGCTTGAAACGTTTAAAAATAAATAGAACTTACGTAAAATAAGACATTCCACCCTTTTTATTAGTTTTTTTGTTATTATTTTTGCAGTTTTTCACCACACATTTCGTCATGATTGACAACTGCCACTGTCTGTGGTCGGAACAAGACTAATAGCAAAACTACTGCCCAAGTCGATTCGGCAGTAGTTTTGACTTGCCATTTTTTCGTGCTGATTGTGTATCTAGTATAATACTAAATCAATGGTCATAGTTAAATTATAAAACATAACCTAACAATAATGGAACACAAGTCTGATCAGCGTTAAAAAAAAGTAAAACTAAATTAAAAAAATATGAAACTCGGTTTCATTTGTGTTGTAGCGAAAAAATAGATTTATAAGCGTTTGTAAATTTAGTTAAAATGATATGGCATAAATATATTTTTTCTCTAACTCAAACGCGAAAAGAGCCTATGTATTTTAAAATAAAGGTATGAAAACCCATTCCTGTCCCGTAGGATTTTTTATTTAAATCGCTCTCTATTGCATATATAAATTGCAGTTGGGTGCAGTTTCGGGCGGACGAAAAAATAACTCGTGTGGCGAGAAGTACCTTTCGATGTAATGTCCAATTTAATGATTGAGTAAAGTCAAGTCACCACTGTAGTCGGCCTCCACCTATATTTGTATAAGTGGGAAGAATACGAAAGATATATTTCCCACTCTTCGCACTCATATAAGGTTGACTAGTGATATCTGGGTGACCATTGGTGACCTTACCCTAGTTTAGTTACCCAATATAATTGAAATATAAAACCACACCATACTATAAACTTCACCGTATAAACATGTTCTTATGAAATTGAGTAAACAGTTATAATGATTTAAGCACGCGAACTTCCGTAAGCTCGCTCGTTGCATACTTACGGAGAAAAGCTCCACGAACTTTAGCAGTTTGAAGCTTAAATATATTATATTAAGCTCTTAACGTACGACCCGAGTTTAGGCAAATATTTACAGAATTGAATGGAATGCAGCTGAGTTTGGATGCTCACATTATTGTGTTCTGGTGTATATTTACGGTAAGAAAAGGTTCGTCACTTTTGGACCTTAATGGCGTTGAAATAGACTCGAAAACTGACTAACCATTTCTTACTCTGACTATACCTACGTCAAACACAACAATGTGAACACGGGCGAAGAAAGTCGAAAGATAACTATCTTAAGTTAAAATAAATCTCTCCGCTGTTTCCTTTACCCAAAATTTTCATTTGTCCGAAATAATTACAGTTTTTTTTTTCTGCAAATAGTTTCATTTGTCCTTTAGGTACAATACTCATTTATCTAGTCTTCGAGAATTTATCTTCAGGATTGTTCTTTAAATCTAGCTCTTGTTCAGTTCTAAAATAAATCATTTTGGAATTTTACAGATGTTCTACATTTCAGCTAGATAACTTGAGTTTTTGAGGAAAATGGTTCTGATAGACAGATGGACAACACATTCATCTTTCTTTTAACCCTAATACGGGTCGAAGAATGACTAAAGCCTGCGCCTATATTCTTGGCGGTAAAAGTGATTATCTCAACAACGAGACGGTCAGACGGACGAACGAGTAAATTTCTTTCCAATCAATATTTTGCAAAATAAAACGTACATACCTACGTTTTCATACATACATTAAATCACGCCTGTGTCCCAAAGGGGAAGGCAAAGACCACTTCTTTCCACTTGCTACGATCTTGACAAATTTCTTTTGCTTCTTCCACATTCATACATCGAGTCATGCATGCACGTCGGTTTCGGGTACTTAAGATTCGGCCCTTTTCTAGTATTTATTTTTCCGATTTGACTCGAAAAAGTACGCCTAGGGCGGCCCCTTCCGACCCGTCCACTCATTCGATCTGTATATCTCTAATAATATCTGCAATACACTCAAAAACACCCAAAACAAGTCACTTTTAACTTCATAATCCACAAAGGTTAAATAATGGCGGAACATTTCAAAATGTAGCCGTGTTCTACAGACACACCCCAGTCAAAGCACACGCCTTTTTACTTTTTGTTCCGTGGAAACGTATTCGAATGGAGATTATTTACACGAACATATTCAAACCAACAAAGCTTTCGCTTCATTCCTCTTGTTAACATTCCATTTTGGAATTCTCGGAACACACGAGAATATTCCTAGGTCATAGGTATATTCCTGTTTGTTGGAATTTCAGCTGCAATGCCGAGCCCTAATTTAAAACTGGCGTACAGGTTAATCCGGAAGGCCGAGGCAGTGTCTTCTACCTTGTTGATAAAAACCGGGCATGAGCATGTCGGATCATGTTCAGTGTGGAGTTCCGAAGCAATTCCGAGGTTGTTTGAACTAATTTTCTATTTAAAGTTGTTTGGTGCTGTCTTTGTGAGACTAAGATTAAAAAGGGCACGCTTCGATGGTCCGGTCATTTGGAAAGGATGGATGAAAGAAGATTGACGAAAGAGATATACAGATCGAAAGTGAGTGGACGGGTCGGAAGGGGCCGCCTTAGGCGTACTTTTTCGAGTCAAATCGGAGGAATACTGGAAAAGGGCCGAATCTTAAGTACCCGAAACCGACGTGCGTGCATGACTCGGTGTATGAATGAAAGAAGCGAAAGAAATTTGTCAAGATCGTAGCAAATGGAAAGAAGTTGTCTCTGCCTACCCCTCTGTGAAACAGGCGTGATTTAATGTACGGTGCTGTCTTAGATGATTTTTAGTATAAACACTTTAGTCGTCTGTATGCGCTTTCGTACGAATACATTTCGACCCTGGAGGATCTTTCGTGTAATTACTCGTCTTCTTATTGAGCTCTTAATTAAAGACAGCCTCCACCCCTTCCAGAAAGCGGATAGTGGAGTGCATTGGTAGTGACTTGAAGTTTAGTTTTGGGTAGGCACAGTCGAGGATTTTCATTCTTACTCGGTAAGATGCAGTTACTCTACAGAATATCAGATTCGCAAAAGATCATGATAGCAAAACATCATATACGCATAACATCATACTAGCAAAACACGATATTCGCAAAACATGATAATATTTACAAATAGTCGGGTTTTTGTTATAAAATCGTAGGTAGGTTTAGGTTATGTTAGATTTATAGCAGGCCCGGAGGGCCAAACTACACAGAAATAGGAGCTCCGCAGTAGCGGAGCTCCGTCGACACTGTCTAATTCATGTCTTAATAACAGTTAAGTTTTGCTAATATGATGATTTTGCTAATGTGATGTTTTGCTACTACGACGGATTGTGACTCATTCCTACTTCTTCGCCTCACATCCTACAAACTGTGTTGTCATGAAGGCCCATATTTGCTAGAAGAGGATTAACCCAGTTCCTACACTCATTATCATCAGTAAGTTTTCTAAAAATGAAACCTAGCTAGATCAATGTATCGCCCTCGAAACCCCATGACTAAACCCATACTAAACCTCATGAAAATCGTTGAATCCGTTTCTGAGATTCAGATTAATATTATTAGGTCCTTACCTATGAAACTGGCGTTTGTATGGAGAATTTTGGGAAAACTGTGGTTTTCATACATTTAATTTTGAGGAATATTTAGTAAAGTCAAATGAAAGTCAAAAAATTCTGTCAAGTTAAAAATTGTTAGCTTCATAAAACTCTGCGTAATTGAAACACTTGAACTCGCAGCACATGAAAAGAGTTCAGTTCACACTTTAATATTAAACATTAAGTAGGAAATTGAACCATATTATTTGTACCTAAAACCTTTGTTACATAGTGTATTAATGAAATTTAAAAAGAATTTGGAAGTTAAAAATCGAAATGAATAAATTCCGTACGAAATAAAACACTTTAAAAAAACGCCAATTTCATAGGTAAGGACCCAATATATACAAGAATTGCTCGTTCAAAGGTATTAGATAGATAGATTATTATAGTAAAACCATTCCAGCGCGCCCTCGGTGTAAATATTTCAGAAATCTCTTCCCCTATTATAAGCCACTTTTCACCGGAGTATTCCAAGGGGAAAACTCAATTACAATGAATGTAAACCTCTTTCCAAATAATCGAATAATTCAAGTCTTATTCCTTGGAACTGGTGGAATGTTTTTTAACTCAGGTAGAATATTTAGGGCGTTTTCGCTTCCGATTCATTCCATGCAAAATGGAGACAAGAGAGGATATGACTGCCAACTCTGTGCCTTTTAAATCCGGGAACGATTGCTTCCTACGAGTTTATGACTCGACATTATTTTTGTTAACTCGTTCGTGTTTTGTTTTTTTCCGTTTTCGACAGTTTCCTGTTTGAAAATGGAACTACCAATACTCTATACATCGCCTATGACATTGCTAGCAAAATAGAAGATTTATTAGAAAAAGAAAATATATTTTGATTGCAAACATTGAAAAAGAGCTGTTTTCGCAATCGCAAAAACAGATATTATGGACAAAGAACAAGATTCAATAAAGTCGTAATACTTAAGATTTTGATTATCAAAAGCGGATATTTATTTAACCTATACTGCACAAAAAAAGTACAAATGGCGAATTTAATGCCTAATGGCATTCTCTACCTGTCAACCACATAATCTAAATATATAAAAGGAGAAACTGACTGACTGACTGACATATCAACGCACAGCCCAAACGGCTAAACATAGGCACTTGAAATTTGGAAGGGACGTAGCTTAGGTACCGTAGAGGTGCACTAAGAAAGGAATTCCCGAAATTCTCACGGGAACGGGAATTAGCGGGAAAATTATTAACTCAAAAAAAATGTTTTGCCCAACGAAGTGGACACGGGAACAGCTAGACAATCTATATTATAGTTGATAGATAGATCTTTGTTTAGTGGCATATGTCATTTGTGTTGCCACTATGATTTCGCCAATGTCAGGTTTAAGGAAGGCACACGTTAACGGAGAACAATTTTGAATAGGGCAATAAAATAGGTAAATATAATGTTTCGGTGTCATATATTTAAAACAAATACTTACATGTTTATAACTTAATTCTATATTTATGAATGAAACTAAATGTTTAATGAGAGGACTATTTATAAGAGTTAATAAGTTTTTCATATTTATAGGACGAGGAAATTCCAAAGGGATTAAATCGTAAAGAGAGCATGGTAGCTAAGGGCACGAATAGAAAATATCGTTCATTGAATACAAAACGGACACATTCCAAAATGAGGCAGTGTTGCATTTTAAAATTAGAAACTGTTCGTACAAGATTTTCAATGCAAGAGCGAATTATTTTGGAATGTGTCCGTTTTGTATTCAATGAGCCATATGATCAGGAGAGCCTTCGTTCAAACCGCACTCACAAAGAGAGCTATCCTTTATCCTGATCTTAGCTAAGTGGACTGGCATGACAAAAGCATGACTAAAGCGAAGGCGACAAAGGGTGGTGGTCACAAATCTATCAGCATGACGATAGCGCGATATTATCGTAATTTAACTTTTAATCTGTCATACTGGAAAAGGGCCGAATCTTAAGTACCCGAAACCGACGTGCGTGCATGACTCGATGTATGAATGTGGAAGAAGCGAAAGAAATTTGTCAAGATCGTAGCAAGTGGAAAGAAGTGGTCTCTGCCTACCCCTCTGGGAAACAGGCGTGATTTAATGTATGTATGTATGTAATCTGTCATAATTTTGTGACAGCGGCATTCTTGAAACGGTTTTGTGACAATTGAAATTAGTTTATTGACTTATGGTTATTTCTAAATATTTTAAATATAATATATTTAAAATATTTAGAAATAACCATATTATGGTGACATTAGAAACGGTTAGTATGTGGATTAAGACTGCGCTGAGCGTACGCCGGATGTACAGTGGCGCCCTCATTACTATTATTGTGTTTTCTAATAAACTAAAATATTTTCTTGAAATTGAGCGGTAGTTTTTTGTACTACAAATGAAAACGCAACTTATAGGTTATATCTTATATCTCATAGTTTAATAAAAATTCAACTTCGAGTTATCAACTTAACGGAAAAAAGTGGCCCCCTTTTCCCGTTAAAAATTGGAATAAGAATTTTATGTAAGTCAATATGGACCCGTGGAAGACCACATTTTCGGCCGACTGTACATAGATACCTATATAAATAGTGCTCGTGTAATTGTATAGGATTAACTTAGGTACAAATTCAATGTTATTTCGAGCAATATAAAAGAGAGGCACTTTGCAATATCTCAAGAAAGATAGAAGGAAAAAATCCAATGTAATTTGAAAGAATAATTTATTCGGAATCGAACAGATGGTGCGCAACTTACGAGACAGAAGCGGTTTACTTATAGTTACCCCCTAAGGAAAAAGAGGGGGTTATTATTTAACTCAACTATGATGGATACATTTAAGCGGGGCTTTTTTATGGGTGGTTTTAAAGAACAAGTTATCTATCTATTATATATATCACTCGACAGTCCGCACGACCGGCGTTGTTTACAGAATCACTACCCTGTACTCGACCTTATATGAGTGCAAAGAGTGGGAAATGTCTTTTGTATTCTTCCCACTCATACATAGTATAGGCAAAGGCCGACAACAGATCTCTGGCTGAACATGTGACTTTACCCTATTTATAGATTTTTTAAATCACGTTTTATAACAAAATATGAAAATACCATAACAGAGATTTTGAAAAGTGAAATTAAAATTAATATTGGCCAAAGAATACGGATGATAGAAGCATTTTCAGTTGGTAATTAGACAGTGATTAGAAAGAGAGATCCGATACACCGTGTGACGTCAAGTAACAAGTCAGCCATTTAAACTTAATATAAAGTTTTGTTTTGCTAGAAAGAGATAGGAACAAATCGTTCATTGAATACAAAACGGACACAATCCGAAATGAGTCAGTGTTGCATTTTGAAATTACAAGCGGTAGGAATACGATTTTTAATGGAAGAGCAAATTATTTTGAAATGTGTCTGTTTTGTATTCAGTGAGCGAAATCACTGGTTGTCTTACATCTAGGTTATTTTTATAGCTATTAAAAAAAACTCAACTGTTTGTTACATAATATTCCCTATTGTCATATACAGGACGAGTTTTTGTACAAACTAATATAATATTCTCTGCTGTTATTTTGCACCAAACCCGATATCGGACGTTGAAATAAGGCGTGACTAATAAATCTCGCTACAGAAACCTTTTCCACCATTTATTTGATATTCGCATTGATCTGTATCGGTAGAGATTATCTTGACAAATGGAAAAGGACCCGTTTTCGGTTACGTAGCCGAAACAACTAACACATTTTGTTATTTCTGTGTTATATCTACACTAATATTATAAAGAGGAAAGACTTGTATGTTTGTAATGAATAAACTCAAAAACTACTGAGCCGATTTCAAAAATTCTTTCACCATCGGAAAGCTACATTCACCCTGAGTGACATAGGCTATGTTTTATTTTTCTGCGTGGACGGAGTCGCGCGCAACAGCTAGTTATATCTATACTTAGTACCTAGTACAAGCCTAGAGCTTAGTTTGGAACTAAGTCAATCTGTGTGCGACTTTCACGTATTAATCACGAGTATGTTTGTTACTTCTTAACGCTGCAACGGCTAAACGAATTTAATTGAAATTTGGAATAAAGTTATACCCATGTGGATTTCAAAATAAACATTTATTTCATGTATTTATTTCCGTGGCTATCTATTGCAAACACGTTTCAGATAAAATGGCGCCATGTTAAATGTTTATCTCATAAACGTCAATCCAGCAAAAATTGCACGCTTAAATTGTTGGTAAAATTTTATTCCGAATATCAAACTAAATGTCAGCAGATTTTAAATCAGCCTGTATATTGTCAGGCGAGATTATATTTTCTTAAATCGAACTTACGAATGAATTTTTACTGTTATTTATTTAAAGCGTTTACTTTTACTGTTGTAACCGACTTGAAAAAAGAGCTTTTTATTTTGTATTATAGTTTAGAGTTACTTAGTTATAAGTTTAAATTAAGAGTTACCTAGTTATCTCAGAATCGCGTGACTACCTAAGATGCACAGGATGCTCCAACATCCTGAATACATTCAATAATTTCAGATATTTTTGAACAAATTAGAAATTGAAATGAAAATACATAATAATAAATTATATTCTTTGTTAGTTTGTAAATGGGTTCATTATTTTATTTGATACCTTTTTTTTTAAACATATCATATAAGTTTATTTGCATTATAAAAGGTGTCACCATAGATTATTTTTTTACGTAAAATTATAATCAGTCTCTGACACTACAGAAACATTGATTTCTAAGCCAGTTTATCAATATGCGCTTTAAAAGATTTAAGTAATCATTTGTAATATTTTTAAAGGACATGACTAAACTGAAGTATGGCCGAGTGCCCTAGCAATGTATAAACATTGTATGTAGTAATATGTTATGGTAATGAGGAAAATGCTCTTGTTAAATCATTATTTTAGCTACATCATCTTTTGAAAAAAAAATAGTTTTGTGACGGAGAAATTACGACAAAGAATATACAGCATTATTTCAATGAAATATGTAATTATCTAAAATATTGATAAGAAAGTCGATTTTGTTAAGATCAGAAAGCAGAAATTTGTGGGGTACTTAATTAAAAACACACTCATACATATTACTTAGTTTACAGACGGTATTTTTTCATGACTAGCATAGAGGCATTCCGTCTTAGTCCTCAGGGTTGGCAACGCATTTGCAGTCTTAGGATTGCATTGCAGTCTTGTGAATGCGAATGTCTATGGGTCACAGTTTCCACTTACCATCAGGTGGTCTGTGTGCTCGTTTGTCTTCTCTATGCCATAAAAAAAAAAAAAAATCCTTTTCTTTGTCATAAGAAAGATAAGGACAGAGCTAGAATTTACCTGACAGATAACGTTATCTAGAGGTTGAAAAATCACCCCCAAGTGACATAAAGTAAATTTTGAAAACACCCATAGTGTAAACTCGAGAGGAGTTATGCTGATAACTGTTCTATAATAAGTGTTGCCATGGTAATAACAGTTGTATAATGAAGTAATCACTATTTCAACATTGTGAACGAAAGGTTCACTGAGTAAAAAGTTTTAACTTTTAAGAATAAGAATCTTAATAATAAAGTATGGGCATACTTCAGTTTAGCTATGTCCTTTCATTTTACGTAAAGAAATAACGTATTAACTTATAACACCCTTTACTATATCTCTTTTATTTTTGTGTTGTTGTGCATTTTTATTTCTTTATTTCCTTTTTTTTAAACTGTATATAACAACAGCTCCATCTATCTGTATTCTTAAAACCAACAATATACAAGCAACTTGTCTGTTGGTTACAGTGAAGTCAGCCTGCACTTCATGCAGAAGAAAAGAAAAGCTTTAGCGAAGCGATAAATTGCGGAGCGCCTCGAAAATGAATGATTTACACGCCTCAGGGTTGGCAGAGGATACAATTTAACCGGTTATAACACGTTTTTGTTTGAAAATAACCGGTTAAAACCGGTTATAACCGGTTATAACCGGTTATTTGCATTCCGTACTTTTCGCCTGTGGTTTAATGATATTTTTTTAGGTGGCATTTAGATACGGGTTAATAAAAGAAACCTTAGAGAAAATTACATACATACATACATACATTAAATCACGCTTGTTTCCCAGAGGGGTAGGCAGAGATCACTTCTTTCCACTTCCTACGATCTTGACAATTACATTTATGCAAAAAAATTGTTTTTTTGCCTGTCTGTATTCTGCGGCTGCGTCTATATCGCGTGTCAAATGTTGATAAAGCATCCGTCACTCTCGTACTTATTTACGTGTCACGAAGTGACGGATGCCTTATCCAAACCTTGTCACGCGATTTACGCGTTTACGCAGTCATATTTGGGCCCCTGTTTTTCACAGTTATCTCACGGCAAGTTTAACGATAGGATGTTGCGTTATGTTATATTTTATCCCGTTAAAGCGGATAAAAGCACGGGCATAATGGCGTAACGAACACCTTAGTGTGTAAGAAAAAAAAGTAAATTGTACAACAACAATAAAATAAGTTACACGGTATTGCAGTATCAATGAAAAAAAGGCCTACACAAGATGTATAAAGTTAACCTTAGCAATACTGGCAATACGGAATAAAAATATGGTGGTTCTTAACTGGGATTCATTAAAATCTGGTGGTTCTTAACTGGGATTCATTAAAATCGGTTGAGCTGTTTTAAGATATATTATCAGCTTTAAAAGAAGGGTTCACCATTGTATGGGGGGTTTTTATCCATCTACGAGTTATGCGGGCCTAGTATGGTTGCGTTTATCGCGTGTCAAAAAATGATAATTTTATCCACATTTTGTTATGCAATAAACGCAATATTATGCCCCCAGAGTAACAAAAGTTAAAATTACTATTTAAAGTAGAACGAGCGAGCGAAATCCAGTTTCGGTTTATCTGTTACTGCTGTCGCTCGCAATCGCAAATGGGTAATGATTATTGACAACCGAAATTCTAAAAGATAATTTATTTTGATTATTTGTATTAATTGGTACTACTTTAGAAAAAACTCGTATCTGATATTTCGAGATGTTAGACGAAATATAGGTTGAATAATACAAATTAACGATGAGATTATTCTGTGTTAACGAGGATTTTTGTTTTACATTTCATTCATTGAATACAAAACGGACACAATCCGAAATGAGTCAGTGTTGCATTTTAAAATTAAAAGCGGCTGGAATACGATTTTTAATGGAAGAGCAAATTATTTTGGAATGTGTCCGTTTTGTATTCAATGAGCGATTTAACTAGTGACCTTCACTTCACTTCAATTTAGTTTTTGTGAATTGTCTGTAACACCCATACTTAAACCAGACTTTATTATACATAAACCTTCCTCTTGAATCACTCTATCTATTGACGAAAACCGCATTAAAATCTGTTGTGTAGTTTGAAAGATCTAAGCGTATACAAAGCAGACGGCGAAAAGCGACTTTGTTTTGTTCTATGTAAAGATCCGTTCGGTTTCAATTCAGATTACCTTTTAGATTTAGTTCTTGTTTTTTAACCATTGATTTCATATATACCTAGCTGTTTGTTTGTTTTTTTTTCATACAAACCATATCCACATAATCAACCCACGAAACGAACCGGTTGAGCTATTCGCGAATTATGTCATCGTCATCACCAAGGGAAACAGGGCGTATTATCGTGTTTATCGATGTAGATAATCGTGGATAAAACATCAGTATGTAAGTGCGATGAAGGTGATCATAATACGAGGGATGAAATTCATTTATATATAGGGTGGGTCAAAAATTATAGCAAATAGCAAGAGTAAAAGCTAATAAAAGTGTATTTATATCTGGCCCACCTGTATATAGATTTTAACTTAAGTGGTGCCGTCATATAGCGGCCGCTGTACAGCGGTGAATGACGTCACAAAGAACGTTGTCTATGTAAACAAAACGGTGCGGTTTCCTAGAGAGCGGTGATTGACACCGTAATGTCAAATAATATTATAGCGGCCGCAGCGCTATAAGACGGCACCGCTATCCTAAGAAACCAGAGCTTTATTTGTACTATTTTCTAAGTTACAAGTCTAAAACAAACCGTTTTAAGAATAAACTCGTGATGAATTGACACCCCTACACTGTTGAAAAGGTGGATCTAGCCGTACCGCTCCCTCAAAGCGCCTCAGTTAAAGCGAGCAGGGACGATTCTAGATTCTGCCCTTGTTTTTACGTACTCCTGGATAATAGAGGCAACTTGGCGTGAAATTCTACAGAATGAGATTAAAACAGTGGTAAAATTGTGAGATTTAATTAACTACTAAGGTTAAAAATAATACAGAATGATGTATAACATTACATCTCATATCTATGTTACATATCGCCTATGTACATTATTTATATATATGCAACCATGTCTTGTAATTGTTTATGTCCAATAAAGAGTTTACATACATGTATGTATGTGTTATTTTTATCATAACTTCTTTCAGGCTTAAGTTACACTTTTTAATAAACGTTTATCGTGTAGATTAGTTAGGTTAGGTTACGTTAGTATTATAAAAATCCTGAAAAAATAACCGTGTCCTGAGAAAGATTCATTATGACTTGCGAAAATTATGACTTAAAACACATTATGCCTAAAAATAATTATGGCAGTCAATAGAGACCGTTGAACCCTAAAGCTTAGTTTGGGACATAGATAATGAAACAGATAAAGAAAAAAATATTTTTTTTTGTAAGTTGCGATTATCTCAAAAACTGTAGAAAAACCTAGACCTAGATAAGGATGTCTAAATAAAGCAAAGGCTCTTCAAATTGATACCTAAATACAAAACACTTTTGATTCTGGCTTTGTTAATGAAGAATATAATATAGTAGGAACTGTGGGAAGCCCGTGGTGTAGGGTGTTGTTCTCTCATAAACAACGAACGGTTGGACGCAGCGGCCAGTTTAAGTAATACGGACAGAGCGAACAAAACACATTTTAGCGCGTGCATTTTCAATTAAACAGCCTTATACGTCCGATCCATCAGCAGAACAGCTATCATCGATTTTTGATACATAAATTTTAAAGTAATTTCTGTCATGAGTTAATATGACTGGTATAAACTAAATACAATTGAGATTGACCAAAAAAATAACTAACGGTATTTACTTTCTAATTCGAAAGAATAGAAAATTTTAAGACCGCTATTTCATTGATTTTGTATTTGACCCAAAAGTTTTGTTTAAATAATATCTTTATTTATTATCAGACATTTTATGGATGACATGATTATTTTAAATTTGGGATGGCATTTTCTAATAAATTACAACAATTAAATGATTACTAATAAAAAAAGTGATTGTAATAGTGTATTAAAACATACTATTTCAAGCGGATTTCGCTTAACCCGTAAGATACACCTAGGAGGGCTTCAAGTCGAAAACGAAAGTCAAACAAAGGTTAAATATACTTTTGTCGAAATAGCCAAAATGGATAAGTATTTCAAAAACTCAATAATGCAGAACGGCTTTAAAACCCTATTCCTTGAATTGGTTTTCAAATTGGAGTCATTGTAAAAATATGAACAATCCCAATTATAACAAAAATGCTGTTGGATTTTTAATGTTTGCTCATGTTTTTATTTCGTTCAAAAATTGCTACTACGTCCCGCGCTCAGCTGTCAGATAGAACAAGGAAAACCTTTGAGCGGATATTCGGTTTTAATCAGTATTGACGTTCGTTCGGAGCATTTTAAGTGACATTTTTTTATTTTATTAACAGTGTTCAAATGACGGTGTTTTTGGGTTGCACCTCAAAAGGAAAATGCGGAACCGTTATAGGATTACTTTGTTGTCCGTCCGTCCGTCTGTCAAGACTTTGTTTCTCAAGAAAAGGTGGACGTATCAAGCTGATATTAATATTAAATACTCAGAATTAATGTCTCTTAGAGCTGTGAAAAAATCAAACGTCTAAGCCAACGCAATCAAAAGATACAGCCGTTTATGCTGCAAAATTCCGCAAATTTTCGAAACTCGCAAGGGAATCAAAACCTACAGGGTACTTCCCGTGATCTCAGAATCTTGAAATTTAGTACAAAGCAACAAATCGTAAATTTTTAGTTACATAATATAATTAAAAAAAAAAATACTACCCCTTTCCTCATGAACGTGTAGAGATATTAAATTAAAATTCATATAAAGGGTTGTACGGAACCCTCAGTGTGCGAGTCCGACTCGCACTTGGCCAAGGAATGCAATTTAACCGGTTATTAACCATTTCAGTTTGAAAAAAACCGGCTATTTGCATTCTCTAGTAGTTAGCTGCCTTCGTAGATATTACGAAAGCAAAGAATATTCTGGAATAAATAACCTCGATTTCTTTACCAATACAATACTGGCGCCACGACTGTCGCGTCAGGAACAACAAAGAACGTCATAAAACAACGTCAGAACAATGGACCGAATATAATAAGGCTACATCTGCAAATGTATAAGATATCGATGTCTTTGTCTCGATAATGCAGTACATTTCTTTATATCTCATATTGCATCAAGATAACTGAGTAATTGTTTTATAAAGCAAGCTAAAGCTCGCTTAGTTTTGTACAGTTTCGTAATCAAACTAGGAACCATTATAGTTTTGCCATGTCCATCCGTCCGTTTGTCCGTCCGCAGCTCAGACTTCTAGAAAGATGTTATTTGGCATAAATACATATAATAGTCACGCCCGGAAAGTAATATACACGGTGATTTTTTTATCGATGATCAAGAGTTGAAAATTCTTAATAAGTAACAAAAATGGAATTTAATGGTTGATGTCTCAAACAATTAACTCACTGTTTAATTTATTTACGATAATGATATTGTTAAAACCAATCACCACTGGATACATGGACATCCTACATTAATTATTGAAGTGAAGGTAGATACGTCAAGTGCCATCGCTTTGGCGGGAAATTTGACAATTACGTCAATGAACTTATCAGTTAAGTGTTGTTAACTCATAGACTAAACAATTTTAGTAGGGTGACAATTAATTTAAATTAAACTATTTTTTTTATTAAAAAAATAAGTTTTGTTTCGTGTAACTGCGACTTAAACGTGATCGCCAGGAAAAGTTGGTACCTCATCACCAAAAAAAAATCACCGTGTGTAGCCTGGAAATAACGACGAAATTAGTGATCGCTTGCTTTTTCATATTCGGAGGGTATGCTTTGTAGGGACTTAGTATATTTAAAAAAACGACTGGCTGTTGAGTTTCTTGCGGCGTTTCTTCTCAGCAGTGGTCTCTTGCGAAGCGCTGGTAGATTGTTGAAGTGTAAAAGTGTCCGTGCGGCCTACTTATTGAATAAACATCTTTTATCTTTATCTTTATCTTTTGTTTTATAAGATGTAGGGTAAATCGTCAGTAACTGGCCACCCCCCGGTAACTGGCCACTTTGCAATAAAATGAGTTAAGAAAGATATTTGCTCCCATTTTTGCGCTTAAACTAGAATACCTAGATCTTGAGTTATTACCCGGAGTACTGTCCAAGTATCTTTACTAACAGCGTCAGTAAGAAATTTGGTGGCTAGTAACTAAATGACACTTTCAAAAGAGGCCAGTTACTGACGATTTACCCTTCCGTAAAACTACACAACTATGGTCCTAGCCTGTAACAATAGTCCAATTTTCCTTATTACATTATTTTAAAGTATGATACCTTACGGCTATTATTGCTGGGTATATGTACTGTTTGGCCTAAAATCGATTGCTCTAAACTCTAGCTAGAGCTAAAGCTAACATATTTTTAGAATATATGATACTAGCTGTTCCCGTGTCCACTTCGTTAGGCAAAACATTTTTTTTGAGTTAATAATTTTCCCACTAATTCCCGTTCCCGTGGGAATGTCGGGAATTCCTTTCTTAGTGCACCTCTACGGTACCTAAGCTACGTCCCTTCCAAATTTCAAGTGCCTACGTTTAACCGTTTAGGCTGTGCGTTGATATGTCAGTCAGTCAGTCAGTTTCTCCTTTTATATATTTAGATTAATAAGTAAAATTGGACTATTATTGTAGGCCAGGACCATAGTTGTGTAGTTTTACGGTATCATAGATATCATAGATAGAGCTAAGCGTAAACAGGAATAATTTATTCTATCATTTTGCACGTCAGTATCGAGTGAAACACACTGGAAATTAATCTAGACTGAATAGTAGTAAACAACGTGGGATGTCAACTCAAAATCTTTATTAGTGTTGTTTTAAGCTCAAAGACGTTGTATTTAAGTTGTTTTTAGAATACAATTGTATTTTGAGTTACTACTGTTTTGATCGAGCAGTGCGATGTTTTAAAATTTAAAATATACTGTGCGCTGTATTTATTGGAAGACGGTACGAAATCATAATAAAGTAAAAAGTTATAATGTGATAAAAATCATCGACATACGAGTAGTAATAATAAGTACTAATCATCATGACTTTTTGTCAAAGCTTAAATAAAAACTGATTTATATAACAAACAGTTAAGAAAAAATAATAATTGAAAGCTATATAAATGACATAGATCTTTTTCTAGCAAAACATAATTTAACAAACCCTTTGAGTAGTCAGCTTAACGGAAAAAGGTGGCCACATTTTCCCGTTAAGTTGATAACTCAAAGGTGAATTGTTATTAAACTATGTAATATACCTTATACGTTGTGTTTTTATTTGTAGTACAAAAACACACAGTCCAATTAAAAAAAAATACTTTAGTTTTTTAGAAAACAATAAAAGTAATGAGGGCGCCACTGTACATCCGGCGTACGCTCGGCGCAGTCTTAAAAACGAAACGAAATAGTAATGCTAGTTAGCGTAGTGGTTAGCCCGACATAGCCCGAAGAATAGCTAAACTTAAGTGGCAGTGGGCGGGGCACATTGCTCGCGGGACTGATGACTATACATCGGTATCAACGTTCAAATTTCATGGCACTCGGTAAGGGTAGTAAAATAAATAAATACATTTGAATATTTGAATAATAACGTTTAATATTTTTTTTTGTTTTTACACTCGTACACTGCAGTAAACTGTAAACATACTAAAAGAGGTTGATATTCTAAATACGTCATAAAATCTCAATACTCATTTCGCATTCGAAAAATAAAACTATGTTAAATTTCCCAACGAATGTCAATTTAACTGTCATGCAAAATAATCAGTAAAGTCAAATAATAGTTTATCGAAACTTTCATAATTCATAAGTTTCATAACTGAAAATTAGCTTTAATGACAAATGCCCAATCAAACTCCGTGTTAGACTGAGATAATGGACTCAACACAATATCCTGATTTTATATTTATTTACATTTTTAGTTCTTTTTTACTTATACAAAATAAAGGTTTAAAATACTAAGTGTATTTGTATGTATTTGTTTTTCTGCCGACCATACATTGCCATGAAATTTGAACGTTGATTTCGATGTCTACTGATGACCGATGGGGTCAGAAGGTTCTTGAGTGGCGTCCGCGGATCGGGAGACGAGCTGTAGGTAGGCTTCCAACAAGATGGAGTGACGACCTTGTGAAGATCGCGGGAACGCAGTGGATGCGAAAAGCACAAAACCGGTCTGAGTGGAGAGCCTTGGGGGAGACCTATGTCCAGCAGTGGACGTCTTTCGGCTGACATGAGTGATCTTGGTTAGGGCCTCTGATGCAAAATCGTCTAAAAATAGTAGCCAAAGTCGAAAGAGACACAACTGGTTAAACAGCTTCCAAGTCGTGTTGCAGATAAACCTGTCTGGTTCCGCCAAACACCTCCGTTCAATGCGCTAGGCTATTTATGGAAAAGGTAATACAATATTCTGCTGACATACCGAAAAAGACGGTACTGCATAGTTGTAGTAAAAGCATTTTAAATTTAATGCAGTTGTTAACAGAGTATAAAATGCTTTGATTGTATTGAAGTTAGCTACCTTCTTGGGTAATACTTCTTGGGCATCGAAGTTATATCAAAGCCACGACGCTTCAAGGAGATGCTTTGCGACGCTTGAAGGAATCAAGAAATTGGAAATGTGATGGAAATAAAATTGTAGAAACTTCGATTCATACTTTTGTTAAGAATGCGAAGGTTTCTGTTTGATACCGGACTATGACTGAGCAAAGAAGTCTCACAAAGGGCAATGGGTAAAGGAGGGTGAGCTAATTGGCCTAATGACCAATAAGGACAAGCGATATGTCCCCGAATACGTATTTCTAAGTTGTAAAACTATTACTATGACAGGCGGTTCGAAATATTTGTGTGAAAAAAGTTATTGCCATGCAAAGACCGCGGTTTTTCCAAGTAATTATTCTAACGTCATCTATGTAGGCGTCCCGATGTTCCAGATTTTTAAATATTTCACACAGCGATTTAAGATTTCCCGCCATACAAAAAGTTGTAGAATATGAAAAAATCTTTCAAAGGACTTGGGCTTGTCATTATTGGTTTTTAGGCCAGTGTCCATACAAAACTGACCATCATCCTTTGTTTGAAGAATATTGTAAAAAAAAAATCAGCTGCCATGGATAATTTAGAGTACCTAGTGCTTTTTTGCACAGTCGTCATCTACTTGTCAAGACCATTTTAACAAGCCCTAACACGACGGGTTTATCATGTGTAATTTAGGAGTTCCTATGGCCACTCTGAGTCTCCATCATTGGACCAGCTCGATGGTACTAAAGGCGTATAGATTCGACCCTTACATACATACATTGCAAGTTAAATAAAGGCTTTTAAAAATTAGCAAGGCTAGAGGACGATAGGTGGACTAGCAGTATAACAAAATGGAAGGGTCCGCATAGGCGGACAGCATTCGAGATGGGTAGACAAAATAACAAAAATAGCTGGCCCCGTCTGGCCACAAACAACTCAAGATAGAGAAAATCGAACTCTTTAGACGAGGCCTTCACCTTCACCTTAGGAGGGGTTCTTGCAAAAAAAAAACAAATAAGATTTAGAAAAACATTTCAAAAAAATCTTTTTTTAACTTTGTGTCATACTGTTTTTTGACGTCCGCCATTTTGAATTCTAAGCTTACGGTGCAAATTCGATAGTGCCAACATCGGAATTCGTGTTAAGCCGGTTCGAATTAGTAAAAAAACAAGTACAACCCTTTTAGAGTATTGCAACGCGTAATTGGGATTGTTAATATTTTTACAATTACTCCAATTCGAAAACCATTTCGAGAAATAGGGTTTTAAAGCCGTTCTGCATTATTACGTTATCAAAATATTTATCTAATTAGGATATTTTGACTAAAGTATATTTAACCTTTGTTAAACTCCCGTTTTTTAGGTGTACCTTACGGGTTAGGCGAATACAGCTTGAAATAGTATGTTTTAATACAGTATTCCAATCACTTTTTTTCATTGGATATCATTTAATTGTTGTAATTTATTAGAAAATGCCATCCCAAATTTAAAATAATCATAATCATATCATCCATAAAATGTCTGCTAAATAAGTAAAGATATTAACACAAAACTATTGGGTCAAATACATAATAAATGAAATAGGTGTCTTAAAATTTCCTATTCTTTCGAATGAGAAAGTAAAAACTGGAGTTATGTTTTTTGGTCAATCCCAATTTAAGCAACATAAATTTATCTGATATCAGTTAACTAATATCTATAAATTAGGGCAGCAAATACTAGCACATAATAAGATTAATATTAATAAAAAGAATAAATCCCTGTAGTAATTCCGCTAGGACTGTAATATGTCGAAAAGTGAATTATTGGTTTAACAATGTAAAGAAACAGGTACAGTTATAGTCTGGTTCACTTTTCGACATATTACAGTGAAGCTATTTGAATGGTAAAATATACGCCACGTTATAGAATATTATTTTGAAACTAGCACATCGCTAAATCCCACAATACGTTAGCTTCAAAATGCAACACTCTCGGATTACACGAGTGATGAGGCAGAGTAATTTTGCAGTATCCGAAATCATTTTAATGCTCAAAACGTTGGTAATTGCAACGAAATATATTTTGGCTTCGGGATGCACCGTACCAAATTACAACGAAAAGTGGCTTTAATTTTTATATATACAGGGTGGGGCCTGTAACTAAAGCCAAAAATTAAAACGTAGATTCTACTCCTCAAACTAGACAACTTTTGTTTAGCAACTTTTTAAAATCATAAAGTTTATAGATTGTTATTTTTTCAAACAAAGCAAATAAGTAGTAATAATAATAATAATAATAATATCAGGGGACTATGTCACACCAATTGACCTAGTCCCAAACTAAGCTCTAGGCTTGTACTATGGGTACTAGACAACGATATAAATACTTATATAGAGAAATATATACTTAAATACATAGAAAACATCCATGACTCAGGAACAAATATTTACGCTCATCACACAAATATCTGCCCTTACCGGGATTTGAACCCAGGACCTCTAGCTTCGTAGGCAGGGTCACTACCAACTAGGCTATCGCGTCGTCAATAGGTAGTATTTTCAATGTACTTAAAACTCCGTCTAATTGACATCGCCTGTCAGTCTAGTCACTCTACAGACATAATCAATTTCATAGTACATTGCGTGTTCGAATTAACTTTAAAATGTAATAAAAATCAAACCGCAATTATTATTTTTAAGTCGTCATACAAACGTTGCGTAGTTTGAGGAGAAGAATGTACAGTTTTAATTTTTGCTCTAGTTACAGGCCCCCACCGTGTATAGATAAACAAAAATATGCAGTTTTAAAAGGTAAGTTTTAATTAAAACCAACAAAATTACCATTTTTATTGATTACTAGCTGTTGCATGCGGCTCTGTCCGCTCAGAAAAAAAACATATACTATGTTTATCAGGAATAATGTACGATTCTAACGGTGAAAGAACTTTTAAAATCGGTCCAGTACTTTCCGAGCCTATTCAATTCAAACAAACAATCAAACAATCAAACATTTCCTATTTATAATATGAATTACTTAAAACCTAATGAATGGCAAATTTTAAATTACAAATAACATTCCCGCAGGGACGTAATCCTCGTTCCGAGACTTAAAGTAAACTTCTCGAAAATAAATAACGTATCAGAGATATGACAAACGGATACGTTTCTATGTCGTAGAAAGCGGATTCTTGCCAAGCATAGAGAGAAACAGAAACACCATTCGTTTCGAGAAACGCTAGCCTACTTTTTTATATAAGGGGACAATCTCACACCAATTGAACTGGTCCCAAACTAAGCTCTAGGCTTGTACTATGGGTACTAGACAACGATATAAATACTTATATAGAGAAATATATTAAATACACAGAAAACATCCATGACTCAGGAACAAATATTCGCGCTCATCACACAAATATCTGCCCTTACCGGGATTTGAACCCAGGACCGCTAGCTTCGTAGGCAGGGTCACTACCCACTAGGCCAGCGCGTCCTCCGTACTGGGGTGTTATTCTCTCAAAAACAACGGACGGTCGGACGAACGAGCGAAACTGCAGGAACTATTTAGTGATCTTAACTGCTGGGTACTATATGACGCTGTCCGCAAAACACCTTTTTGCGGCGGCGGTTGATAAATAAGGCTTGTCTGTTCTACTCTACTTATTTGCAGTTCAATCGATGGACTCAGGAAAGATATATTGGCTGAACTGAATCCTATTCTAGAGCCATTCAGGGATATCTGATGTAGAGTACTTTATGGCCCCACATCGTTTGAGTTGCCAGAGGATACGTTACTCGAAATATGTTACAAATTGAAATTTTCCATTCAGTAACATTTCATCTACATACATATAAAGGTAAATATAAAGAGACATTTATTCGCAACTATACATTATAATTATAAATCATAACTTCCCTAAAATATGTTCAGTAACGATAAGCAAATGACCTTTTATGAAACCTGTATCTATAAATAAATATAAATATAAGGGGACAATCTCACACCAATTGACTTAGTCCCAAACTAAGCTCTAGGCTTGTACAGTCAACAGCATAAATAAGTGATCATTTATGTACCTTGTCGCTTTCAACCGTTTTACAATTTTGTATAACATTTCAAACACGACGTTAAAGTGACATGGTACATAAATGATCACTTATTTATGCTGTTGACTGTACTATGGGTAGGTACTAGACAACGATATAAATATTTATATAGAGAAATATAAACTTAAATACCTACATAGAATACATCCATGACTCAGGAACAAATTTTCGCGCTCATCACACAAATATCTGCCCTTACCGGGATTCGAACCCAGGACCACTAGCTTCGTAGGCAGGGTCACTACCCACTAGGCCAGCGTGTCGTCACATCTGTGGTTCTATTTTAATGTTAACATTAAGACTGCGCCGAGCGTCCAGTGGCGCCCTCATTACTGTTATTGGGTTTTCTAATTAACTAACGAATTTCCTTGGAACCAAACAAAATGTGTTTGTAGCGCAAGTATAAACACAATTTATGGGATACGTAACAAACTTTAATAACAATTACCCTTTGAGTAGTCAGCTTAACGGGAAAAGGTGGCCATTTTTTTTCGTTAAGTGATATACCCTATAAGTTGTGTTTTCATTTGTAGAACAAACACATTTCGTCCAATTTCAAGAAAATACTTTAGTTTATTAGAAAACACAATAAAAGTAATGAGGGTGCCACTGGACGCTCGGCGCAGTCTTAAAGTATTGGAAGTCTATCTTAGCCTGATTGTGCAAAATATGGGTACAGAATTAACAAGTTTTTAGAGTTGCTGGTAATATTGTAGCTCTGCCTACGCCACTTTGTTTATGTATGTCTATGTACGATCACGAGCGTTAACTTGGGATCCATTTCAAGAAAAATATGCTTGAAGTACAATGTCAGATTGACTTAGGACTTAGGGTGCGGCTCCGCTCCACTGAGGCGGAGATGAGCGGAGCGGAGCGGAGCTGTGCCAATATTAACCAATAGAAGGCGCATGCGGTCACGTCGAGCGCGCCTTGCGCACGTTACTCGTATTGGTTAATATTGGCACAGCTCCGCTCCGCTCATCTCCGCCTCAGTGGAGCCGCAGCCTTAAGACTGCACCGAGCAAACGTCGAGCGTCCAGTGGCGCCCTCATTTACTATTATTGTGTTTTCTAATTAACTAAAGAATTTCCTTGCAATCAGACGATACGTTTTTGTAGCGCAAGTAAAAACACAATTTATGGGATACTTAACAAGCGTATGTGTAGTGGCGCCCTCATTACTATTATTGTGTTTTCTAATTAACTAAAGAATTTCCTTGCAATCAGACGATACGTTTTTGTAGCGCAAATAAAGACACAATTTATGGGATACGATACGTAACAAGCGTTTGTGTAGTGGCGTCCTCATTACTATTATTGTGTTTTCAAATAAACTAAATTATTGTCTTGAAATTGTTCGGAAGTTTTTTGTACTGCAAATAAAAACACAATTTATAGGGTATATCACATAGTTTAATAACAATTCACCTTCGAGTTATCAACTTAACGGCCACCGAACAAAAGTGGCCATCTTTTTCCGTTAAGCTGACTACTCAAAGGGTAATTGTTGTTAAAATTTGTTACGTATCCCATAAACTGTGTTTTTAATTGCGCTACAAAAACCTATCGTCTGATTGTAAGGAAACTCTTTAGTTAATTAGAAAACACAATAATACTAATGAGGGCGCCACTGGACGCTCGACGTTTGCTCGGTGCAGTCTTAATGATCAAATTACGCGCGTCTCAGATATGATTTTAATAACAACATCTTACCCATTTTACTTAAATGAATTATGACGCAATTCATATTTCTCGCCCCGCCAGTAACCGTCAGTCAACTTGAGAAGGGTTGTTATTAATTATTAAGAATTGTTAATGTAATGCCTTAAGGCCGACTATGATTTCTGTCAGGTTTGAATTATTCTTGAGATTCTTTGTTTGAATTAGACAATGATACAAAATTAGAAAATGCTTGTTATTTTACCCAACTGAGACGAAGCCTAACAGAAGGTTATGTATTTGATCTGTATTTATATTACTATAAAGCGTAGGTACTATAGGGTCAAGGACTATCTTTTCTAAAAACGACTGCTGTATCTTGTGGCGTTTCTTCTAAGCAGTGGTCTTCTCTTGGAAAGCGCTGGTAGATTCTTGACGTGTTAAAGTGCCCGTGCGGCTTACTTACTAAATAAATATATATATATATATTTTTTTTTTTTTATGGCATAGAGAAGACAAACGAGCACACAGGCCACCTGATGGTAAGTGGAAACTGTGACCCATAGACATTCGCATTCACAAGACTGCAATGCAATCCTAAGACTGCAATTGCGTTGCCAACCCTGAGGACTAAGATGGAATGCCTCTATGCTAGTCATTTCACCGGCTGTCTTATCCCCAAACCGGAACACAACAATGCAATATTTTACCATTTATCTTTATTAGCAGTACCTATGTCCATTTGTAACTTCTCAACGGGTCAGTCAATGTTCCTGAGAGAATATAATAGCATATCCGAGTTTTACAGCAACAGCTACTCATAATAAGTGAAAAATTCAAAATTAATTTATTAAGTAAATTGGCCACATGAGGGTTCTTTTCCACGTCGGTAATGAGAGAATCTACTAGCGCTTCGGACAAGACCATCATTGCGGAGAAGCGCCGCAAGTAACTCCAGCTGAAGCTCGTTTTTTCCAATCATTACATACACATACATACATAAGCTCACGCCTTTATTCCCAGAGTGTGGTAGGCAGAGCTACAGAATTACTAACAACTATAAAAACTTGTTAATAATTCTGTAACCACATTTTGCACTATTAGGCTAAGATGTTTACCAGTGTATTAGTGACAGGTTGCAAGCCCATCGCCTAACAGTACTACACAGCCTTTATTCCCTTAGTCGTCTCTTACGACATCCACGGGATTGGATTTTCCAATCATAAAGTACAATAATACTTAAAAGTAATATTAAAAGGTAATAATGTAATAAGCCATTATTTCAAAACTAATACGAATAATCCGTGTGGTTGCCGGATTAGAATAGTGCCACTCCAAGTCTTCCCGTGGATGTCGTAAAAGCCGACTAAGGTAATAAAGGCTTGTAGTACTGTTAGGCGATGGGTTTGCAACCTGTCACTAATTCACTGGTAAACATCTTCGCCTAAGTGTGCAAACTGTGGTTACAGAATTATCAAAAAGTTTTTATAGTGGTTGGAAATTCTGTGTCTGCGTTATTTTCCGAGTTTGTCTTAAAACGCATCGTTTTCTTGTTCTTAAAGTGATTTTTTTATAGCGGTGACGCAAACTAAAGTAACACGGTGGAGAATGTATCGAAACTTTTTATGTAGTTGTCTTACACCATCATAATTAAGTAAAGTATAATTTATATGACATGGCCCGTTTGGTTGCCGGGTTAGAATAGTGCCACTCCAAGTCTTCCCGTGGATGTCGTAAAAGCCGACTAAGGGAATAAAGGCGTATAGTACTGTTAGGCGATGGGCTTGCAACCTGTCACTAATACACTGGTAAACATCTTAGCCTAATTGTGCAAAGTGTGGTTACAGAATTATCAACAAGTTTTTAGAGTTGTTGGTAATTCTGTAGCTCTGCCTACCCCACTCTGGGAATAAAGGCGTGAGTTTATGTATGTATGTATGTAATACGAATAAAATCATAACAAATGTAAGCTCATTATGATTAAATTAAATATAATGACTAGGAGAACATGACCACGTCCGTACATCAGGATCGATAAATAAAATAACTAATTGGAAAACAGGTCCTTGCAAGTGTGATGTATCACAAGTTTTTGCCCGTGACTTTGATCGCTGATTTTATTTTTGGTAGTTCTAAGAAATTATTATTTATTACTTTATTACCTAATGTAACTTACTTTACTTAGGGCCTGTTTCACAATCGACAAGTAACTTTATCTGTCACATAAAGTTGTCTCTCTCCTTGTCTATTTTCAAGTGTACGACAAAGAAAGGGCTAAACTTATCCGTCAAATATCCTTTACTTGTCGATTGTGAAACAGGCGGTTAATGTAACTTAGTTTTAAGTACTATTATGTTTTTATGATTGAAAAAATGACCTTCTGCTGGAGTTTCTTGCGGCGCTTCTTCTCCGCAGTGATGGTCTCGTCCGAAGCGCTGGTAGACTCACCCTATATTACCGACGTGTAAAAGAGCCCTCATGTGGCCTATTTACTAAATAAATATTTTGAATTTTGAATTTTTGAATTTTGCTGCGAAGTACCTAAATATGTTATACAAATGTCCGACTAGCTAACAGAAATATTAATGATATCCAAAGGGACCTAACCAGAAAACTAAAGAAACGAAATTTAAAACTCACACAGCTTTTCCTCAAAGCTTTAACCATTTTACGTTACAAATAACTGTAAAAAGGTTACTCGTTACCCAAAGGCAGTTTCAAGTTAAATTGTTAACAATCTAATTATTTAAATACGAGTCTCGAAACCTAGTGCTACCCTGCTCTCTCCTAAGTCCTAGCAAATACATGAAAGAGACAACTTACATGAAAAATGAGGAACATTTTAAACTTTCATACACCTGTGCGGGACAGATGTTAATGTCCCCATTCGTAACAAAGAGATGCGATTATTTATAAGAGTGAGAAAATATACTGTTGCATTTTTACAAGCTTTTATTTTACTTGCAGTGTTTATTATTCGTTTGGATAATATCTGGAAAGACTGAACCAATTCCCGTGAATAGAAAAGACTGAAATTTGGAAGTGAAATGAAAAAGTCAGAGAGAAATGTGGAATAAAAGAAGATGTAGTGACTAAGATTGAAAAGGGCATGCTTCGATGGTTCGGTAATTTGGAAAGGATGGATGAAAGAAGATTGACGAAAGAGATATACAGATCGAAAGTGAGTGGACGGGTCGGAAGGGGCCGCCCTAGGCGTACTTTTTCGAGTCAAATCGGAGAAATACTGGAAAAGGGCCGAATCTTAAGTACCCGAAACCGACGTGCGTGCATGACTCGATGTATGAATGTGGAAGAAGCGAAATAAATTTGTCAATATCGTAGCAAGTGGAAAGAAGTGGTCTCTGCCTACCCCTCTGGGAAACAGGCGTGATTTAATGTATGTATGACATTTGGAATACATCTGTAAACCTGATGCCAATGCAATATTATGGTAGGTACCCTCGAGCTGATCTGATGATGGAGTCGGAAGAAGGTGACAGGAACTTTGCTGTACCCACCAAGTTGGGACAGTTTAAACCCTAATCGAAATAAACTGTAGTAACTTGCAACAAGTCTCATTGTTTTTTTATGAAAAGGCGTTAGGAGCTATAGGCAATACTTTACCGTAGCGTAAATGATTTTCGATAACGGACAAAATGTATGAAATTGACTCGCCCGGCAGTTTACGTTATTTTTAAAATTTTCAATAACGAAAATGTTCACCGAATGCATTTTGCCCGAGGCCATTTAAATTTATCCGAGGGAAAAAAGTATTTCATATTTGTTTTTCCTTTCACTAGGTTTTAATTTATTTAAAACTAGCTATGCCTGAGTTAACTTTGTAGGGCAATAAAAAATCGGGTAATAAATAACAAATAACCTATGTCACTTACAAATAACATGGTACCTATTTAAATACCATGTATAAATAAATAAATGTATAAAAAGCACCGTTTTCATAAAATTCTTCATATAAAACGCCAATTTTAAAGGTAAGGATCTAATATAACGCAATTCGGAATTCCTAATATAATAGAATTTTGTCGTGCAAATATTATGTTTTGGTATAAGTAATTAAGATAATTATAAATAAAACACAGTACCTAACTGAAAAAGAAAACTAAAATTAAATAAAACTAACTCTAAATATGTAAATTAACTAAACATTAAATCTAAGAATGACCCCTGCGGCATTGTACCAAAGATGCTGGCAGCATTTCCTCGCTGGATGGTTAAACTTATACGTTGAGCGAGGAAACTGCCAGCTCTTCGGTCTCCCGTGACGTCAATGAGCCTCTTCGAAACTTCTTTGAAGAGGCTCCGAGCGCTAGGACCCCACGGACCAAGGGTCTCGACGCCGAATGGAATAAACATATATTCTGGGCCGAGACCACTATATTTTACTACCTTCAAGCTTTCGGCCGCTTCATTATAAATACATAATCTTACTTAAAAATAGTTAGCTTCATAAAACTCTGCGTAATTGAAACACTTGAACTCGCAACACATGCAAAGAGTTGAGTTCACACTTTAATTTTAAACATTAAGTAAGAAATTGAACCATATTATTTGTATATAAAACCTTTGTAACATTTAACACGAAGTTTCGGATAAATTGGTTGGCGTCTCTGGCGATCCCAGGGCAGGGTCTTTTTTTGCCCAACGGCTTAGCCTGGCCGTGCAGCAGGGTAATGCTGCAAGCATTTTAGGGACGCTGCCCCGAGCGGGAGATTTGCAGGGTTTTGATATGTTTTAGTTATCAGTTTTATTTATTTTTTAATTTCCTTGTATGTTTTTTATAAAGTGATACATACATACGAGTACATACATAGTTATGACTTATTTTAGGTTATGTCCCTACTTACCCCTTAATCCCTTTGTAACATAGTGTATTAATGAAATATAAAAAGAATTTGGAAGTTAAAATTGAAATGATTAAATTCCGTACGAAATAAAACATTTCATAGGTAAGCACCCAATACCTATATGAAATTCAATCAAAGCACTCGTTAGGTAAAATATGCATTAATTAGTTTTCGTTTCAGTGATTGATTTAAACGACGGGAAGCCATATTTACACCTCGTGTTTTGAACGTATATTTTGAAAAAGCTAACTCGTTCCGACCTAGCATTTACTTATGTGTGTGTAAGCATATACAAATAGAATACAATCAAAGTGGTGATGAGTACCGTACCATCACATGTGTGCGTGAATTGCGCTTTAAAACTGTTGTGTTGCCTTCACTACCACATACGAACACCGCAAACCTCTACTGATTCAAATTAACTGGCAACTCGTAGAGATCCAAACCGAATATTGAAAATGGAAGCTTAAATTTATTGATACCCTCAGTACCGTAGAGCACTATCAAGTCAACTTCGACTTTAACACGTAGCAGCGTTGTTGAGTTTACGCTGTACAGGATTATAAATTGGCGCTTCACGTTCTGGGATTCAGAATTCGAAATTTGAAATTCCCATAAATAATGATACAGGCCAGTTAGAAGGCGATAGTGACGGATGAACTTATGCTTTTTAGAGTATTGTTTTCATACACAGATTTGGTATCCAATTTTGGTATCTCGCTTACTAATGAATATTTTAGTTCTTCAATTAATTTATATAGGTTATTATATCAGCTAAATTACCAACGAAAATAACATGGAAATGTTGCAAATTGAGGATGATTTTCCATTTTAATAACTTAATCGATCCCAGATTTAGACCAAATCCTATCCAAAGCCTGAGTCATTTTATATTATCATCAAAATTGGTTCGGCGATTTATCCATCAAGATTTAACAAACAGACAGCCTCTTAAAAAAATTTTTCAATTAAAATATTTATTAGTATTAAAGGATTTGATTCCAATACTAATCGAAAAGCGGTTTTCCGGTTTTCGATGAAAACAGCCCACCCCTACTGCAAACATTAGATTAGCGACATATCGCTTTTGCTTTGCAGGATCGGAATTCAAATTACGAATGCAAATTTACATTTACCGTTGACCGGCGCGCCACAGTCGTGCAATTTAAAAATGTTTAGTTTGAAAATGGAACAAATTCTCGTTCTTGCCACACGCATATATAAAACTGTACAAAGGATAATTTTATGGTGACATTAATTTTACGTTACAGGGTGGGATAAAGTCAGTTACATGTTTTTTTACATTATTTTGTCAAAATGGCGGAGAATAAAACGGACGATACAAGCATTCATAACTGTGACGTCTGAGAAGTTATAGTAACAGATCAGCCACATGGGTGCGTCAAAGTTCATATAAAATTGCAATTTAGATGTATCTCATATAATTTTACAACCCAATCACTCTTCATACTCTTTATATTTTTTTTAATACTAATGATCGGAACTTATAATCATCTGAACTTATAACGCCAATATTCATGAAACCGTACATTTTTCACAATGTCTTAAAATATCTTACGTGTAGATAAAATTAGGTTAGGTTCGGTTATAAAATGCATTATGAGTTGCAACAATTATGACTTAAAAAGTATGAACAAAAAAGACAAGTATGAGCAAAATTTTTCAAAGTAAAGATGAGTATAGTTACAAATCGTTATTTGTATAAAAATTCGAAAGGCCAATTTTATATGATCCAATAAATGGACCTGTAAAAAACAGTTGAGGAATATCCAAATAACCAAGATAGTAAACCAACAAAGCAAAACCGAATTTAATATGGAGTTTATCTGTTCCTCAACAGATTGTTACATGATTATTTTGAAGCTGTGAATAAAGGCATGAATATTCTGTATTGTTATTTTACGAGCCTCAAGTGTAATTTTGTAGTGTGTGCGGTATTTAACGGTTAAAACATAATCAGATTATGTGGGTCTACGTCAAACGGGAATCGATTATATTCTGGCGTTCTAAATTTAGCTCTAATTTGCACGTTAAAATTCGTTTAAGGGCTGATTTTTCAATCTCCACATAACACTATCTGTCAGATAAATTGTAGCTCTGTCCTTTTCTTTGTCATAAGAAAGATAAGGACAGAGCTAAAGTTTACTTGACAGATATAAAATTAGCCCTAATTAGGTTAAGATTAACCTTGTTCGATATCGAAGGGCAAATGTTTTGAGAAAGTGATTGATATATTAAACTCGGATTCATAATTAGATTCCATGAAATCTACCAACGGCACTGTTACAAATGTCATAATGACATCTGTCAATGTCATCATGACGGTCCAGATGCCAGTAACTAATAAAAAATATTATTATTTTATTGCAAGTGTTTTTTTTGACGAAATACTTGTCTTTGTAATGGTGTATTAAGGAAACTTATTTACCTCCTAATTCAAATATAATCTCAATTTTCTGTATACAGTTAAGTTTGTCGCCTATACTCATAGACATTATTAATATTATTACACACTATCGACCAGCCCTCGCTTCGCTTTCGTTTATGTGAGTTGTCTGTAACACCCGCACATAAAACTGAATTTATTATACATAAAAACCGTTCACTTGAATCACTCTATCTATCAAAAAAAACCGCATCAAAATCCGTTGCGTAGTTTTAAAGATCTAAGCATACTTAGGGACAAAGACAGCTGGAAGCGACTTTGTTTTATACTATGTAGATAAAAAGAGACATTTATTCAGTAAGTAGGCCGCACGGGCACTTTAACACGTCAAGAATCTACCAGCGCTTCCCAAGAGGAGACCAACTGCTATGAAGAAACGTCGCAAGAAAATCAGCAGTCAGACATTTTAAGGGGTTCCGCAGTCAAACTAGGAACCCTTAAAGTCCGTCCGTCCGTCCGCAGGCTACCTCAAAGACTCTTAGTACTAGAAAGCTGTTGGTAATTTGGCATGAAAAATATTAGTCACGCCAACAAAGTGGTAATATAAAATGTTGAAAGTATTTTTTTAATGTGCCTTCCCTACACTTTTTATTGCATTACTTTAACATTTATAGTCTATAGATATTTTACAAGTAGCACTAGTATCATTGCAGGTCATCTCTCTACGGGTTCTGAACCCATCTTAGAGTACTTACTCGTATGATATGAGTGAAGATAAAGTAGTGTATGAAACTGTACATAATTAGGCCTTAAAACACTCGTGTGATCCTATTATGAAACTCGCTCCTGTTTTAAGCCCTCTCATTATGCATCAGTTGTATAAACTTACTATTGCGTGCAGTTGGGTAAGAAAACAAATGATAATTAGAGAACACCCTAAAAGAAATTGGAGCTTACGCAAAGGTCGTTTCTGTACTAGAATGTTTCTTGTGGGTAAATATTTTCTTTAGCGACATTACGGGCTTTCTCGTTAGTTCTCTGTGTTGCAAATAAAAGCGAAAAGCGTTTTATAATGAAACGTAATTGAGAATATATTTGTTTTTTTTCATAGCTTCAATAAAAGCTTATAAATGTAATAGTAATTTTTTGAATAGCTTAAATTTTGTAACCACATTTTGCACAATTAGGCTAAGATGTTTACCACCGTATTAGTGACAGGTTGCAAGCCCATCGCCTAACAGTACTACAAGCCTTTATTCCCTTAGTCGCCTCTTACTAAATTTACGGGAAGACATGGAGTTATGATGGTTAAGTTAAAAAATAACCAAGATAAAAGTGAAGAAAGATCTGAACCTATCTCTTTTTAGCAAAACAGAATTGAAAATAGAGTTCGTATGGCCTATTGTTACATGACGTCACAGTGCATATCAAATCTTTGTGTCTAATCGTAGCCTAATTACGTTATAAGTTAAGTTTTGACGATGCAGTGACTCTACCTCCGAAGCTAGCAGTCCCGGGTTCTATTCCCGAATCAAGGCAAATATTTGTGCGGATACCGCGAGTATTAGTTTTAATGTTTTAATTTTTGTCATGTACAGACACATACCATACACATACATACAGAGCGATAGCTCTTAGTACATGCTTCGGGTTTGTACTTATCTTTCACTCACTCTCATACGATCTTATCAAGAGCAATTGAGAGAGATGTACAAAACCAAAGCATCTTCTATGTGCTCACAGACTGTACATAAACTCATGCCTTCATTCCCAAAGTGGGGTAGGCGGATAAATTACCAACAACTTTAATAATTCTGTAGCCACATTTTGCACAAAGAAGCTATTTTTTTTACCCAGTGTATTAGTGACAGGTTGCAAGCCCATCACCTAATAGTACTACAAGCCTTTATTCCCTTAGTTGTCTATTAGGACATCCACGGGAAGACATGGAGTGGCACTATTCTAACCCGGCAACCAAACAGTTTGTTTAATTACTTTTTGCCCAACTTCCAACGATAAATCCAACTCCTTGAGACTGATCCAAAAATCCTAACAAACCGTTAAAAAACAAATTTATTCAAGAGCAATATAAACCTTAAAATTTTACGAAAAAGGTGCAATTTGCTCCTCCTTTAAAATCTAACTTACGCGGTTTTGCATCAGCCAAAATTAACCTCAAAACAAAGCCTTTCATACTCTGAGGACCGCCACTCGTAACTTGGGGCTCTGAAGTAGCTGCCTCTCGTTTTTCATGGATAATTATTAAATTCCATCTCGCTCCGTTTCACGCGCTTCGCGTTTATCATCCCACAAATTTATTATCCGTGTTAATTATACACAAGAATGTTTTATAAAATATTAGTTCCCTGACGACATTGCTCAGTCGGTAGTGGATGTTTTACATGTATTTACGTAACACCTGGCCATAATGTGAGTTTTATCGCACGCTGCGCGCACGGTAAAACTCGCATTGTGGCCAGGTGAAGACGTAAAATTGTGTACTCATCACGGGCAGTAAAAAAGAAAGCCCTCTATCGCATATTTACAACCCTCGCCTACGGCTCGGGTCTCAAATACCTGCGATTTCGGGCTTTCTTTCTTTTACAGCCCTTGTTAAGTAATGTACTATTAAGTACTAGCTGTTGCCCGCGACTCCATCCGCGCAGGTAAATAAAACATAGCCTTTGTTCATCAGAGATAATGCTCTCTAATGGTGAAAGAATTTTTCAAATAGATCCTGTAGTTACGCCTGAGACTGAACAAACGTTTGCAAAATGTAACTGTATCCGAGTGCTGATTTGAAACAAATGCGATGGCCGCATGCGGCGGACTACACAGTGTAATTGTGCCATAAGGGACAGTAACAAGAGTCAAGGAGTCAAGCTGCCGACCAACGGCAGAACGCTGTAACTCGAGTTACAGCGTTTTGTGTTAACTTGCATCAAACGATTCCTCACGAGTGCTTCTATCATACCTACAAGAGACCTTTTAACTATATGATCTAGTTTAGGCTGTATTAATCTGTCAAAACGCGGCAACTCTGCATAAAACGAGCCAAAACTCCATGACTGCAATTGTGATGTTTTATATCAAAACCGTTAATGCCGACTGATCATAACAGAACACTGCAAGTACATACTAAATAGCCTACCTCGTAACGAGGAACGGACAAGTCTGAACGTGACGTCTCCACTTGCAGCGTTTTGCTTAATCTATGTTCTGCATCACGCGTCAATTCAAAACGCGGCAAGAGAGTGAAAAAGAGACAGTTAGATTGACTTTAAAAGCTTTCAGAATATGAAAGCATATTAAAAACAGTTTCGTGACCTTAAAATCAAATTAGAAACATTACACACCTTGTTGTTATTTGTTTTTTAGTCGATCGATAAACGGTAATGTTTGTAGTTCATAAACACGGCATTTAATTTACAACTTGAAGCGTTTTGCCCAGGCCTTGATGCGTTGGTTTTATAAAATATCTTGTGGCAAAACACTTTATCACATAATATATTATATTAATGATATTCATTAATAAATTTTTGACTATTTGGCTACATAAAAGGAATAAATATTCACAAATTACAAAAACCACCAATATTTGGAAGTAATAAATAATAAGTGATTTCTAGCGTGAAACATACAAACCTTTAAGCGCGTTTATCTCAAAAGTGGGGTTTTTTACTTGCAGCGTTCTGCCGTTGGAAGGCAGCAAGTCTCCTTGAAGGAATCCGGTTCGTCAAGCTGTTCTCATTTGACAATCATTCAGATGTTTAGTCCTGTTACCAGGAGTTCAGAACCTGTAAGGGGTCTGCTCCGAACAGCCTGGCCTTACGGTCAAACAGATGGTTATTAATTGAAAATAAACATGTTACTATTCTATCTTATTTATTCACTGGAACGTGTGCCAAATTTACATTTTAATAACGAAAGTTATTTAATAGTAGTCTTTGCAATAGTTGTGTAATAGAGGTCAAAAAAGACGAGTGGTGTTACGATGTGAGCCGAAGGCGGACATCGTAAAGGAAAACGTACGAACGAACAAACGAAGCACGGAACACAAACGAGTGAGAAAGAAGGAAATGACAAAATATGCGTCTGTGGTTAACTTTGTTTTTAAATTGACGGAATGCAAAATAGAATGATTAATATTTCCAAAATATTTTAATTTGACCAATCAAAATACTTCACCAAATTAAATGTACCAATCACAATACACATCGACTGCCAATCGGAACGTTAGGTTCTTTTAGGTACGTGTTACTCTTTAACTAATTTAAATCTTTAAAAAATCTTTGTATTTTGTATCAACCAAGCAGAATATAGCTATTTAAATCGACCAATCAGGTAACAGAATTAATTTCTCAAAGCATTATGTGTTCTTAAGTCCCTATTTCACAATCGTTGAAATATGATTCAATCGATTGTGCAACGCTAAGCTTTGGCAGCGAGGCGTATCGTTTTGGCTCAAAAACGCACAAGTGCTGTTTTAGGGCATAAACTAGAAATATATAGACTTTTCTCTGGATTATTCTGCGGACATATTATGTAGGTACATTTTTATATTAGTGTTCGTGACTATAAGGGTGAATTGCAAAAATATTGTACATAGTTAAGGGCTTAATTGAGGCAACGTTAACTTTCTTCAATTGTTTTTCCTTTGTGTAACGAAAGTTATGCATATGATTATATGACTAATCTTCGTTACACAAAGGAAAAAGTTAAGGATTGTTAAGGGTTTTTTAATTGAGCCCTTAACTATGTACAATATTTTTGCAATTCACCCATAAAAGACAGATAAAAGTACAGGAGTAGTAAAAATATTTTACCAAATTGTAACAAAAAGACGGGAAGAGAAAACACCATATTCACTCCTGATTTAGGAAATTGCTATAAAACACATTTTTCTTGTCATTTTTCAGCATAATTTTTCCCACAAAAGAGCTCAGGAAAAAAGCAATTTTCTCCACGTTTCAGACGCTTCATTTCCTAGAAAACTCGTTTAAATAAACTGTAAAGAACTACATTTACAATATTTTATTAACGACTGAATTGCAAAGAGGTTTGCAGTACTGTTATAGGCGATGGGCTTTCAACCTGTCACTAACACGCTGGTAAACATCTTAGCCTACTTGTGCAAAATGTGGTTCCAGAATTATCAACAAGTATTTTAGAGTAGGTAATGCTGTAGCTCTGCCTACCCCACTATGGGATTACAGGCGTGAAGGTTTGTATGTATGTAAGTATGTTAGTGGCACTCACTCAGCAACCACACGGGACAATATTACCTATAACTACACAGGACTAATATTATAAAGAGAAGATTTTTGTAAAGAATAAACTCAAAAAGTAAAGGAATGATTAAAAAAAAACACACTTTTAGGATGCTACATTATCACTGAGTAACACAGGTTGTGTTTTATTTTTCTGCGCCGACTTAAACCGAAGCGAAGCGAGGGCGGGTCGCTACCAATTAAATAAAAGCGGAACAAACAATGTTACTTAGGTATACATTTAAATTAAACCTAAAGCAAAAAAACGAGCACTTGCGATTTTATTTTACGAAAGAGGAATTGGACGAACCGGGAAATAGACGAAAGAGGAAATGGACGAACCGGGAAAATGGACGAAGGGTGTAGAATTGGTTTAAATGAGATTTTAAGCTACGAAATAAAAGAAATACGAAGAGAAATAGCAATTTTAATAGAAGTATTACTTTCATTTGTTGCATTCAATTTCATTTAGTTACAGTATGTTTGAATTAATTGCAAAAACTGAAAGCGCCCGTTTTTTTTGCGACCGAGATTACTTATTCCTTCTACGAATACAGATAATTAAACTTGTAAAAAGTTCGCCATCTATTTTATTACTGAATTCCCAGAACGTTTAATATTGAAGCCTTCAAAACAGCGTGTACATGAAATAAACTTGCGTAAATTCTGCGAAACGTTATATTACAAGCAAATTGGAATTTACTACCACGAGGAAAATGAGGAGCATACAGCAGTTGCTCTACGTTATCGTTACCGAAAATGTGTATTACACTGCTCACAGATAATATATATACAACGTGTTACAAAATACCCCGTAAAAAATATAATAAATGATCAAAGCCAAAAATATTGTCAACCCTAGTAAGCTGTCATGTCAGGGAACCGGGGTTAGCATAGATTATTTTAACAGAGAGGCCTACCTACCAATTTAATAATTTTTCAACTTAAATGGGTTTAAAACCATATCCCGACGAGCGAGGTTGTGCATTGAACAAGGCAGAGCTCACTTTGAGCCGTTCCTGTAATTTTGACGTTCTTTACGAAAAAGTAAGTGCTAGTTTAGGTTTCTTCGTAAGTAGTTTAGGTCTTTTAAAATCTTCCAAAATTCGACTTGTAATATCTATCTAATCGAATTCTGTACATTTTGTTAGTATATATCTTAATCATTTCACGAATTAGGTAAAAATGTACATAAACAATCTGCGTAGTTTACTCTTTAATTTTACTGAAATAGGGTTTTCACATCAATGAAACCAATAATGGTTTTATTTTTTTTGCCGGTAAGTCATGCGGTGATAGTACCTACGGTTCTCAAATATTGTAAATGGACTTATTATAAGGTACCATTTCCCTTTCCCTTTCGGCTTTACGGGTATTTTTGTAACACGTTGTATATTTATACCGGGTGTCCCGCGGCTATGCCACATGAAGGGAAAGTACCTTAAATATGGTCCGTAGGAGACTATGCTATTTAGAAACTTTATTTTATTTTAAATATAAATAATATAGCAATAAAATATATATTTTTTTTAAATACTCTTTTTGCATGTATTTTACGTACTTGAATGTAAAATTTCACATTGTTCCTTTATTTTTAGATACTTAATGGAAATTATTTCCAGTTACCTACTCTTTTGACTGGCATCATAAAAATACAGAATATTTTTTTTTCATGTTTGGTCTGTTCGATTCCCAGGTGAGGCAAGCAGTTTTTCAAAAATCTTTAAACGCAGTATTACTTACTTTTAAAAATAAAATAATGTCTTGATAAAGCAAAGTCCTCTATCTACAATATTTAAGGTACTTCCCCTTCATGTTGCATAGCCGTGGGACACCCTGTATATATGTGTATTTGTATTTATTCAGTAAATTGGCCTCCTGAGTGCTCTTTTACAACTCGTAAATATAAAATGAATCTTACAGCGTTCCGGACAAAACTTTCATAAAGATACTGTAAGGTCGCCGTGAATAGAACTTGTGAACGATGTAAACAAATTAGTACTGTTTGACACATAACATTTTTTTTGAAAAAATGTGATTTACGAGAAATATGGATTTTTTACATAATTGTGTCATGTGGTCCCATGATAATAAATGATGGTTTTTTTGACGTATTTTCATTTTTTTTTTTAACTTCGCAAATTTTCTTTAGCATGAAATGTTGCGGTAAAAATTTCCTTGTAAATAAAATGTAGCACATTTCTTAACTGCATCACCACTTTATTATAATTTAATGGCATAAATATCTAACGCAGCACGCTTCCAACGCTTCATTTTAGAATTTAAAATTGCTTTTTAGTAGTGAAGGGGCTATTTATACTTGACTTCAGCAAATATGAGATGATCACCGGGCTCTTTATTCGTATAAAGTATTTTATATAAAAAATTAAACGTAAAGTTCGAAATATAAACTTCAAAACGAATTTATATTGGCATACTTTACAAACACAATTGCGAAATAAATAAATAACACAGTTTATAACATTATTTCTCTAGCAAAATAATGTTATAAAGTATTTTTTTACCATTACGATACAAGTTAATCCAAAAAGTTAATGTCACCAACGAGTTTCCATATAATTTTTTTATATCGTCATTTTTACAGCATTACAAAAAGTTTTCATTCCAACTTTTACTTGTCAGTATTTTATTCACAAAAAAGCGTTTTTATTTTTTTACCTTGCTCCAGTCATGAAATTGTTAAATTTTTCGTTAATATTTGGAGAGATAAGTTTCAATATGAAATTCAATAAAAAAAAAGGTTATTTATATTTTTACAAGGTTCAAACCTAAAACCCCACAGTAATATTCCATTCAGAGATGCTACAACCTTGAGAATTCCCTCTTCGACTGAAATTCAAAGAATGCTTTTATATTGTAGTTTTCATAATATATTAAATTTAATTAATAAAAAACAACGTAAAATAATACAACCACCATAACACAATAACTGAAAAAGAAAACTAAAAATAAATAAAACTAACTCTAAATATACAAGGTGTTACAAAAATACCCGTAAAGCCGAAAGGGGGTTAAATGGTACCTTCTAATAAGTCCATTTACAATATTTGAGAACCGTACTATCACCGCATGACTTACTGGCAAAAAGAAGAAAACCATTATTGCTTTCATTGATGTGAAAACCCTATTTCAGTAAAATTAAAGAGTAAACTACGCAGATTGTTTAAGTACATTTTTACCTAATTCGTGAAACGATTAAGAGACATACTAACAAAATGTACAGAATTCGATTAGATAAATATTACAAGTCGAGTTTTGGAAGATTTTAAAAGACCTAAACTACTTACGAAGTAACCTAAACTAGCACTTACTTTTTCGTAAAGTACGTCAAAATTACAGGAACGGCTCAAAGTGAGCTCTGCCTTGTTCAATGCACAACCTCGCTCGTCGGGATATGGTTTTAAACCCATTTAAGTTGAAAAATTATTAAATTGGTAGGTAGGCCTCTCTGTTAAAATAATCTATCCTAACTCCGGTTCCCTGACATGACAGCTTACTAGGGTTGACAATATTTTAGGCTTTGATAATTTATTAGATTTTTTACGGGGTATTTTGTAACACGTTGTATAAATTAACTAAAACATTAAATCTAACATGGCCCCTGCGGCATTGTACCAAAGATGCTGGCAGCATTTCCTCGCTGGATGGTTAAACTTATACGTTGAGCGAGGAAACTGCCAGCTCTTCGGTCTGTCGTGACGTCAATGAGCCTCTTCGAAACTTCTTTGAAGAGGCTTCGAGCGCTAGGAAAGTAGTTTTAAATGAAATAGTGTCATTATACAATATTGCAATACGCAGCTCAGTTAATTTAAATTTTTAAACAACAGTGAAGCATTTTCTATAACGCCATTTTCCTTTTAACGCGTATACTGTTGTAATATTACAACATTACAGTATACGTTACAAATATGAGTAGGTGGCTTTTAGTATATTTTTTTCCTTTTTCTTCCTTTATCTCTCACTTAAGATTTTTGGCATGTTTTCCTGCTGATCTACGCATGTTATTTGATATTATATTGAATTTAATATTTATTGCTTTATATAATGCTAGATTAAGTAGTACCATTGTAATATGTTTAAAAAATATACTGACTGCTGAGTTTCTTGCGGCGTTTCTTCTCAGCAGTGTCTCCTCTTGGGAAGCGCTGGTAGATTCTTGACGTGTAAAAGTGTCCGTACGGCCTACTTACTGAATTAATGTCTTTTTTTTTATCTTTATTAATATTACTAAGTAGGTTATTGCAAAATATGCCAATAATTTTTAAAAATGCTATACCATCGCAAATGCAAATGAAGCGATGTTCCATAAAACATAGAGCCCGCGTAGTAGAAAAATAGAATGCACTCCATACGCGACATTCGTGACAGGCAAAAAATTGAAAGGCGCACTTTTTTTTTACCTTTGTTGCCTTTAGGCGATTTATGCTTTGAGCTCGTATGCCAAAGTGCAACTTTAACGCGAAATAATTGAATAAAAGTGGTCCATTCTTGTAATAAAATGAAATATTTAAATGATAAATTATAGAACCCGTTATTTACTTAGCAAATCGGTGATAGACAAATGTTAGTGATGTGGCAAAATGTAATTTTTTTAAATGTTTTTAACCCTCTGAACGCCACGAATCACTAAAATGGTCGTGTACTGCCGTGCCTACGACGCCATCGACCCATATAGTGGTCACAGATACAGTGCAAAATAGACCCGAGTATTTGTGACGTAAGGTTGACATTAGCTGTGGTTTTCAGCTGTCATTGACGTGTGAAGACGACGTTTGTATCAACTGAAATGCGTTCAAAGGGTTAATTTATGACATTAAAAATAGATAATTAAAATTTGTTTTAAATTAATAGAAGTCAAACTAGGTCTTGTAACTGAAAAAAAAAACACTTCAGGGGACCGATTTTTGACTTTCGAGCGCCCGAAAGTTTCAATCGAAAGTGACAAAAAACAGTGAAATGGTATTTTTGACTTGCGAGCGATAGAAAATATGAACACGAGTGGACCGTGTCATTCGTTTTGAATTCTATCAATAGAAAGTATCATTTGACATCTGTCAAACTTGATAAAACTAAAACATACAACCAACTTAGCAACGCCACAGATACCCATAAACGAGAAAGCGTTTCATTTTTCCTAAATTTGTAACCAAGTGAACTTAAAAGTCAAGAATTTGTAAAAGAAGCGTAAAAAAAAAACAATCGAAATTAAATAATACATCTCTTGTTATAATTTCAACTTTTGTTAGCTTCACACATTTATTCGTATTTAAAATATGAATTACAGAAAACCAGTAAAACATCGACTTTCTGCGTATTATGAAACATGTTCAATACAATTTAGTCAATCCCTCAGTTTCGAGTGAGAATCTCAAAAATAGGGAATTTCGGACCATTCAAAAATAAAGCGTGAAAAATTTTCGCATTCGAATATTGTCTACCGCTCGCTTTTGAAATCGAACGCTCGAAAGTCAAAAATCGGTCCCCAGGGGTGTTATTCTCTCAAAAACAACGGACAGTCGGATGGACGATCGAAATCGCAGCGGTGAGTTTAAGTAGTCCCGTCAGAGCGAACAAAACACATTTTAGCGCGTGCATTTTCAATTAAGCAGCCTTATACGTTCGATCCATTGGCAAAAACTATGCTGCTAAATTGAAAATGCACGCGCAGTTTTTCAATTAAGGGATCCGTTCATGGAATATTAAGCTTTAAAGCGCTAATTTTTTTTAGAGTCAAGTGTCGTAATAGTGTTTTATTATATGACTCTAAGCGGAATCACAAGCAGCAATGGTTAGACACGTTATTAATACGTGGAAATGTTAGAGCACCCTTTGTTAGAGGCCGCCAGTTGCAACGTACACTGAAAAAAAGTTTGTGTATAATTTCCAGAGGGCGGAATTGCTCATGGCAAAAATCAAACGTCAATAGAGTTGGAACGTTGAATTTTATCGACTATCGAATAAACTGAAATTACATTTACCCAGCGTATCTTTCCGCAACAACGATTCGTCCGGAAGCTTTTTCGATGAACAAGAACAAATATATTTTTCAAATAAAAACCGAAAAGTGTTTTATTTTTCCGTGGAATGTTGCAACAAACGACTAATATTATCAAATCTAGATATAAACTTTTAACGTTTTTTACCTCTTTAAACTCAGGGTAGTGATTCTGTAAACAACGCCGGTCGTGCGGACTGTCGAGTGATATCCAAGCGGCGAGATTAAGTAGTCCCGTCAGTGCGAACAAAACACATTGTAGCGCGTGCACTTTCAATTTAGCAGCACGATGGGTCGAACGCATAAGGTTAAAATCAGGGTTAAATGTTAAATGTTAAAATCAGAAATGTAAAAGGTGACTGAACTTATCGATCGAAGAAAAAGTCGATAAAATTCAACGTTCCGACTCTATTGACGTTTGATTTTTGCCATGAGCAATTCCGCCCTCTGATAATTTCACTAAAAGACTTATGGTTATTTGTTATATCTTTTTTAAAGGCTTTTATTTAACTTGCAATGTATGTATGTATGTGTGTATGTAAAATTACAAGTTAAATTTGACCTAATTCCCGGTCTACGATGAAGTTGAAAATGACAATACAATATTATAATACCATCGAGCTGGTCTGATGATGGAGACTCAGGGTGGCCATAGGAACTCCTAAATTACACATGATAAACCCGTCGTGTTAGGGCTTGTTAGAATCGTTTTGACAAGTATATGACGACTGTGCAAAAACACAAAGCCCTTAAAAGAACTGACAAACTGATAGCGTAAGCTTAGAGTTCCATTTGGTCACGGATTCCTAAAAAACAAACGTAGTAAATTTAAAACTAGAAAATGTTCCTTAATTCAAGTTTAAATCCTAAAAGCTCACAAAGCTTCTGAAAGCTTTTACCTCGCGTGGGCTTTAATTGGTCTTAACTGTTTAACTTGTTATTTTTACGGAAAGGTTTTATTCAGTTTCATGAAAAAAGTGGGTGTGGAATAAAAATAAGAATATAGTACTCTTAGTTGTGTTTCTTCATTTAATACTCATCGTCGCAACTGACCGACCATTAAAATAAATAACCGGTTGAAACCGGTTTTAACCGGTAATTTTCATTCAAAAACGGTTAATAATCGGTTAAATGGCATTCCCTAGATATTGATGATAGCCAAAAATTGGACTAAGCGTACGATATAAACTTTTTAGATCCAAACACAAAGAGGTGTTTTGTACGTTCAATATGTGTTGTGTATTTGGGTGTATATCTGTACCATTGTAAAACTCTCTTAAAAACATTAAATGATTTTGACATGATTCTAAAAAAAGCTGGTTTAATTGAAATGATCCATAGCCAAGTTTCATGGGAATCGGTCAAGCTTTTGAGATATCAGCTCTGGAAGGGTCGTCATTATATCTAGGGATTGTATCTACTACTACTACTAGCTTCTACCCGCGACTTTGTCTGCATAGAACTCGTTTATCTTAAAATTATCCCTGACTGAGTGATAGAGTGAGGAATGAAAAAGTCAGAGAGAAATGTGGAATAAAAGAAGATGTAGTGACTAAGATTGAAAAGGGCATGCTTCGATGGTTCGGTCATTTGGAAAGGATGGATGAAAGAAGATTGACGAAAGAGATATACAGATCGAAAGTGACGGGTCGAAAGGGGCCGCCCTAGGCGTAGTCAAGTCGGAGAAATACTGGAAAAGGGCCGAATCTTAAGTACCCGAAACCGACGTGCGTGCATGACTCGATGTATTAATGTAGAAGAAGCGAAAGAAATTTGTCAAGATCGTAGCAAGTGAAAAGAAGTGGTCTTTGCCTACCCCTCTGGGAAACAGGCGTAATTTAATGTATGTATGTATCCCGGATGAAAAATAAATCATGTGTTAATCTAGGGTAAGCTATCTCAATTCCCAATCCGTTTAGTCGTTGCAGTGTAAAGAGTAACAAACACACACTTGCGCATTTATAATTTCAGTTAGATCAAAGTTAAACAGATTTAAGAATATTTCTGATACTAAATGCACTTTATACGGTTCAAGAAGTAGTTGCGTCACGTTACTAACGATGTACCTAAACATGAAATACCTTATTCATAAAACAAATTAAAAAATAACCTACCTACCTACGATCTATTATCATCAATTCATTCGAAAAACGTCCACACTAATGAATGCATTTCAACCGGTTATTAGACGTTTTTGTATGAAAATAACCGGTTAAAACCGGTTATAACCGGTTATTTGCATTCCCTAGTCCACACACTGAGACAATAAAATAATATTTGCGGGTGGTAGGACCTTGTGCAGGGTCCGTCCGGATCGCTACCACCATCTTATCCATTAACCTACCGCCAAACAGCAGTGTTCGCATTGTTGTGTTCCGGTTTGGGGATAAGACAGCCGGTGAAATGACTAGCATAGAGGCATTCCGTCTTAGTCCTCAGGGTTGGCAACGCATTTGCAGTCTTAGGATTGCATTGCAGTCTTGTGAATGCGAATGTCTATGGGTCACAGTTTCCACTTACCATCAGGTGGCCTGTGTGCTCGTTTGTCTTCTCTATGCCATAAAAAAAAAATGGGAAATTATTCTATTTTGCAACGGTGTAAAAGCGGCCTGCGTAATTGTTTCGTATTGTGGTGCGGCCACGCTAACGCACGCTAAACGGTGAGAGAGAAATCGATACTTTATCGCCGGGTTTGCGAGGTTGACGCACATCGCTTCTGTTTTATTTTTAACTAGCGTCCCGCCCGCGCTTCGCTTCGATTTATAGGAGTTTTGTAACATAAAAAGCTTACATACATACATACATAAGCTCACACCTTTATTCCCAGAGTGGGGTAGGCAGAGCTACAGAATTTCCAACAACTCTAAAAACTTTTTGATAATTCTGTAACCACATTTTGCACAGTCAGGCGAAGATGTTTACCAGTGTATTAAATAGTGACAGATTGCAAGCCCATCGCCTAACAGTACTAAACGCCTTTATTACGTTTGTCGGATTTTACGATCTGTTGATAAAAACCGGGCAAGAGCATGTCGGACCATGCTCAGTGTAGGGTTCCGAAGCCGTAACGACAAACACAAAAACTATCTCAAAAATCAACATATGTATGAAACAATTTTCTATTTAAAGTTATTTGGCGCTGTCTTAGATGATTTTTAGTAGGTATAAACCCGTTAATCGCCTGTATCTCAGGAACTAATCATGTCTACTTAGCCGTGATAGTTTTCCTTTAAAATTCGTTATATGCGCTTTCGTTGAAGATTTTTTTCAGATTTTTAGTACTTGTAGTTTTGGCTGTAGGGGGGGGGACACTTGACTCTAACAAAAAATAGCGCTTTAAAGCTTAATATTTCATAAACGGATCCCTTAATCGAAAAATTGTTTTCATAAACCCGCAATATTTTTGAAAGACCTATCCAACGACACCCCACACTATGGGGTAGGCAAGAAAAAAAAAAGACATCCCCACGTTACGTGTAGGGGAGGTGCATTAAAAAAAAATATTTTTCAAAATTTTATTTTACCACTTTGTTGGCGTGACTAATATGTACATTCATGCCAAATTACAGCTTTCTAGTACTATGAGTCTCTGAGCTAGACTGGGGACGGACGGACGGACGGACGGACGGACGGACATGGCGAAACTATAAGGGTTCCTAGTTTGACTACGGAACCCTAAAAACTACATTAAAATCTGTTGCGTCGTTTTTAAGATCTAAGTATACATATAGAACAGACGGGAAGGGAAGCGATTTTGTTTTGTACGATGTACAGTCGAGTTCATAAATATGTGTAGATTTTTGTACCTTGTCATTTTAATTGCTGGGACGCTGTGGCAATTCAAAGATGACATTAAAACGACAAAAGGTGTGTCTTACACACGCGGTCGGTCGAACGAGCGAGTGAATGTCATCGTGGCGAGTTTAGGTAGTCCCGCCAGAGCGAACAAAAGACATTGTAGCGACTATTTTTTCTTATCTTATCTTATCTTACAGATGGGCCCTTTCGGATACACTTCGAGCCTTTAGGATCTTTATGTTCAATTACCCTCTTACACACTCAGTTGTTCAAATATGCAGGTTTCCTCACAATATACAGTTAAAAACTACCAATTGTTGAATAACTGCATTAAAAAAAGGATTAAACGTCCCAAAAGACAAAAGTATTTAAAGATAAAAAAAAGATTAAAGATGTTTATTCAGTAAGGCCGCACGGGCACTTTTACACGTCGAAAATCTACCAGCGCTTCGCAAGAGACCACTGCTGAGAAGAAACGCCGCAAGAAACTCAACAGTTAGTCGTTTTTTAAATATACAATTATAAAACTTAACCTAGCATTATATAAAACAATGAATCCAACATACGATAAGAAATAAATGTATTCACGCGTAGTTGCGCAGGAAAATGTGTCAAAACTCTGAATTTTCTCCAGAACTAATTAGTAGTAATAGAAAAATAATCATATAAATTACATACATACATACACATACATAAACTCACGCCTTTATTCCCAGAGTGGGGTAGGCAGAGCTACAGAATTACCTACAACTCTAAAAACTTGTTGATAATTCAAAAACCACACTTTGCACAATTAGGCTAAGATGTTTACCAGTGTATTAGTGACAGGTTGCAAGCCCATCGCCTAACAGTACTATACGCCTTTATTCCCTTAGCCGTCTCTTACGACATCCACGGGAAGACACGGAGTGGCACTATTCTAACCCGGCAACCAAACGGGCCATGTCATATAAATTATACTTTACTTAATTATGATGGTGTAAGACAACTACATAAAAAGTTTCGATACATTCTCCTACAGAAACCGTGTTACTTTAGTTTGCGTCACCGCTATCTTTAAGAACAAGAAAACAATGCGTTTTAAGACAAACTCGGAAAACAACGTAGAACAATCGCGAACAAATATATCCGGACTATATGTTGTATATATTATATTTTATTCTACTAGTAATAAACGGCCGAGAAACGTGCCGGGAACGCTCAATGACCGTTACTATGTACGATATGTTACAAACTTTCTTATTACTGAAAGTGCTCCGTTACTTATGTGCTTTAGGCTCTTAGGCATTTATTTTATATTTTTGTTTGATTGATCTCATAATAACTTTTATCATGGCGCACTTAAGACAGTTAAGACTGCGCCGAGCAAACGTCGAGCGTCCAGTGGCGCCCTCATTGCTTTTATTGTGTTTTCTAATTAACTAAAGAATTTCCTTGCAATCAGACGATACGTTTTTGTAGCGCAAGTAATAACACAATTTATTTGATACGTAACAAACTTTAATAACAATTACCCTTTGAGTAGTCAGCTTAACGGGAAGGTGGCCACTTTTTTTGATAACTCGAAGGTGAATTGTTATTAAACTATGTGATATCCCCTTTAAGTTGTGTTTTCATTTGTAGTACAAAAACCTATCGACCAACTTCGAGACAATTCTTTAGTTTATTAGAAAGCACAATAACAGTAATGAGGGCGCCACTGTACATCCGGCATACGCTCGGCGCAGTCTTAAGACGACTAGTGTACCTATGACCGAGCTTTGCTCGTTTATTTTTAGTAAGTTCGATTTAGCGCCCCCTAAACTACCTACATACTAAATAAAAAAACCGGGCAAGAGCATGTCGGACCATGCTCAGTATAGGGTTCCGAAGCCGTAACGACAAACACAAAAAACTATCTCAAAAATCAACATATATGAACCAATTTTCTATTTAAAGTTATTTGGCGCTGTCTTAGATGATTTTTAGTAGGTATAAACACTTTAGTCGCCTGTATCTCAGGAACTAATCATGTCTACATAGCCGTGATAGTTTTCCTTTAAAATTCGTTATATGCGCTTTCGTTAAAGATATTTTTCAGATTTTTAGTATTTGTAGTTTTGGCTGTAGGGGGGGGGGGACACTTGACTCTAACAAAAAATAGCGCTTTAAAGCTTAATATTTCATAAACGGATCCCTTAATCGAAAAATTGTTTTCATAAACCCGCAATATTTTTGAAAAACCTATCCAACGACACCCCACACTATGGGGTAGGCAAGAAAAAAAAAGGCATCCCCAAGTTACGTGTAGGGGAGGTGCATTAAAAAAAAATATTTTTCAAAATTTTATTTTACCACTTTGTTGGCGTGACTAATATGTATATTCATGCCAAATTACAGCTTTCTAGTACTACGAGTCTCTGAGCTAGACTGGGGCGGACGGACGGACGGACGGACATGGCGAAACTATAAGGGTTCCTAGTTTGACTACGGAACCCTAAAAATGAATCTGTTGCAAGCCGAGATTCAGGTTGTATATGTATACGGTCGGCCATGATAACGGTCTACCAGTTTTGACAAAAGTTTATGTGAGATCTAATTATCGCTAAAGTTGACACTTGTCAGTGTCATAATATTGGGTCCTTACCTATGAAATTGGCGTTTTTTTAAGTGTTTCATTTCGTAGGGAATTTATTCATTTCAAATTTAACTTTCAAATTCTTTTTAGATTTCATTAATACACTATGTTATAGTAGGAATCCTATGAGGTGTCCCAATCTCGTCAACTGCCCACCTTTCGAATATACATACATACATACATAAACTCACGCCTTTATTCCCAGAGTGGGGTAGGCAGAGCTACAGAATTACCAACAACTCTAAAAACTGGTTAATAATTCTGTAACCAAATTTTGCACTCTTAGGCTAAGATGTTTACTAGTGTATTAGTGACAGGTTGCAAGCCCATCGCCTAACAGTACTATACGCCTTTATTCCCTTAGCCGTCTCTTACGACATCCACGGGAAGATATGGAGTGGCACTATTCTAACCCGGCAACCACACGGGTCAAACAAACCCATTCGAACAAAGCCATTGTATTCTATTCTGACGAACGAGTATTTATTTTAAAAATGCACTTTCTGCTCTAGACAATAAGTCGTTATTTCAATTCATGAGCTATTTTGTCTTATATTTCCGTTCATTTAAAACTGAGGATTATGCACTCGAAGACATAATAGAATACAATGGCTTTTGTTCGAAAGGGTTTGTTTGACCCGTGTGGTTGCCGGGTTAGAATAGTGCCACTCCATATCTTCCCGTGGATGTCGTAAGAGACGGCTAAGGGAATAAAGGCGTATAGTACTGTTAGGCGATGGGCTTGCAACCTGTCACTAATACACTAGTAAACATCTTAGCCTAAGAGTGCAAAATGTGGTTACAGAATTATTAACGAGATTGTTGACGAGATCGGAACACCTCATAGGATTCGTACTATACAAAGGTTTTAGATATAAAATATAATATGGTTTGGTTTGTGCTGCGAGTTCAAGTGTTTCAATAACGCAGAGTTTTATGAAGCTACCTATTTTTAAGTTATAAGGATATGTATAATATAGCTTAGTAGTGTCCAATATTCCTGACAGAATTTTGTTTGGTTTGTATTTGACGTTACTAACTAATCCGCAAAACTAAATGTATGAAAACCACCGTTTTCCTAAAATTCTCCATATAAAACGCCAATGGCAAAGGTAAGGACTTAATATTATTGCAAAGGTAAAATCAAACCGTATGGTGGTAGACAAGGTAGTTGGCCGACTGTACAAAAATAGCTCATTTAAAGGCAAGACGTATTTTTCACCCTCGACACAATAGCAGGTGGGGTAAAAAGAGGGGTGAAAAGTTTAATGTGTGTAGAGGGGTACCTTTGTATCTATGGGTATGTATAACTGTGTATTTGTGTTTATGTGTGTTTGTGCATATATGTAGGTATACTGTGTGTATATGTGTACATATGTATCAGTGTGTCTGTGTATCAGTGTTTGTCTGTGGCACCGCGCACCGTAGCTAAAATCCGGATTAAATTAGCTTTCTTATAAAAAAAAAGTCAACAAAAAATGGCATACACACATATTATATTATAGACATAGACACAGATTCACATATACACAGATACTATTATACACATATGTATGTATGTAAACTCTTTATTGCACAAAAAAATAATGTAAAAGTAATGTACAAATGCGAACTTATCTCTAAACGGGATCTCTTCTAGCTAACCCTAAAGTAGATGAGTAAGGATAATGCATGGGGTTGGACAAATACAAGTTTGCATGAAAACTAGCAAAAAGAGATGACGATACTTATTATAAATAAATAAATATTAAACAAATAAACTAATATACTTACTTATATTATTTAAATGATCATTGCTTGGCTTCCCGACTCATTGAACCACGTTTTTAAATTTCTCTTTAGTGAGACTACAGAAGGGGATTGTCTTTGGGACAACGGATATACTCGTATTATGGTATCTTCCCTTTTGGCAGAAATATTGGCCGAATGTATAATTTCCCAACCGTTTGATTCGCCAACCCGTAATTTTTTCTGTAACTGTAAATATTCCAGGATATTTTCAGTTCCACCGTGTAGAACCATAGGTTAGGTTAGGTTAGTTTTGTAAAAATTCTGAAATATTTACAATTTGGATTGACCAAAAAAAATAACTCACGGTTTTTACTTTCTAATTCGACAGGAAATTTTAAGACACCTATTTCCTTAATTTTGTATTTGACCCAATAGTTTTGTTTTATTATCTTTATTTATTTAACAGGCATTTTATGGATGACATGATTATTTTAAATTTGGGTTGGCATTTTCTAATAAATTACAACAATTAAATGATATCGAATGAAAAAAAGTGATTGTAATAGTGTATTTTTCTACTCCTGTACTTTTATTAGTCTTTTACATAGTCACGAACACTATTATAAGAACATAGATAATATGACTTCAGAAAAGTCTATAACTCTATTCCCCATAACAGCTCTCGGTGTCGTAAAGTCGCCCTAACGATACGCCACAGATTACTAAGTGTAGCCTGTTAATCATATTTTAACGATTGTGAAATAGGGACTATAAAACACCTAATGTTTTGAGAAATGATTTCAGTTATCTGATTAGTCGATTTTAAAATAGCTGTATTCTGATTGGTTGATACGAATTACAAAGTTTTTTTAAAAGATTTAAATTAGTTAAAGAGAAACACGTACCTAAAAGAACCTATCGTTCCGTTTGACAGTCGATGTGTATTGTGATTGGTGGATTTAATTTAGTGAAGTATTCTGATTGGTCAAATTAAAATGTTTTGGAATTGTAAATAATTCTTTTTTCCATACCGTCAATTTAAAAACAAAGTAAACCATAGACACATATTTTGTCATTTTCTTGTTTCCCGCTCGTTTGTTGTTCTTTACTTCGTTCGTTCGTTTGTAAGTTTTTTCGCTTAATTTTGCATTTCATTTGAAACCTAGTCGTAGAAAAAGTATTGTATGCAACGGTGTATAACTAAGTCAAAAAACACTCGTGGCGCTTTCCTTTACGATGTTCGCCTTCGGCTCACATCGTAACTCACGCCACTCATATATTTTGACCTCTCTTATACAACTATTGCATAAACTACTATAAAACATACTCTTTCAAGCGGTTTTCGCCTAACCTGTAAGATAAACCTAGGAGGGCTTCAAGCCGAAAACGAAAGTGAAACAAAGGTTAAATATACTTTTGCTGAAATATCCAAAATAGATAAATATTTCAAAAATGTAATACTTAATGCAGAATGGCTTTAAAATCCTATTCCTCGAAATGGTTTTCGAATTGGAGTAATTGTAATAATATGAACGATCCCAATTACAGAAAAGACAGCGGGTTGGCAAATAAAACGTTTGGGAAACGATACATTCTGTCAAACATGTATTATACATATGTATATTACATTAAAACAATTAACTTTTAACAGTAATTAAGGAATCTTTGCATATCATTTTATTGTTTTAATTTACCGAACAAAAAATATAAATTATAATCAATCTTTAAAATAAGAACCCCTAATATGTACCGGTCAAGACGTTTAACACTGTTTGTCAAAAGATATTTTTCGTAAATGTCATTATGATTCGGCGGGAAAACTGTAGGTTATTAAATACTAGCGTCTGAATAATAGTTTAAAGAGGTTCTAGAATGTCTAAAGAGGTCTCATTTTATTATTATCTTATTAACAGGGTGTTTTAACGTAGCACATTTGTTTCCTAGTTTTCTCCAAAAAAACATAAGAAAACTTATGTTATGATGTTTCATACTTAAATGTACTCCGAGAACCGAGTACTATCAGCTGTAAAAATATCCGTGACTAATTTGTTAGCTCTTTAATACACGATACACACGTTATATTATATTATAACCCATCTCTGTTTGTGTTAGGGGTTAAAATCTCCCAGGAGCATCACACCATCGATTAGCATATTCATACAAATAAAACTTTTTAAACCTAATCGAGATTCAATATGGCGGCACCGATAACTTTTCCGGAAAAACATAGCGAGAAAAGTTTTTACGTTAAAAGCGTTGGGAATAAAATGTAACATTTTTTATCTTCGTCAGGCCACGGCGTTGGTATTGACAACTTCTTTTTAGGGTTCCTTACGCGAAGGGTGCCGATGGACCCTATTACTATAGTCTGTGTCCATTGAATTTAGTAAAGATGTAAACACAACCAAACGCACCAATTTACCATTATTACTCGATAATCACGTACGTACTATGTAACTTTTTTTTACAAACTATTTAGCGGTGAATTTCCTAAAAAATATAATAAAAACGCATTATTTTACGTTTTATTGCTTTATTTATCACTAGCGACCCGCCCTCGCTTCGCTTCGGTTAATGTGAGTTTTCTGTAACACCCGTACATAAAGCTGAATTTATTATACATAAAAACCTTCCTCTTGAATCACTCTATCTATTAAAAAAAACGGCATCAAAATCCGTTGCGTAGTTTTAAAGATCTAAGCATACATAGGGACAGACAGCGGGAAGCGACTTTGTTTTATAATATGTAGTGATTAAACGAGTGAGGCGGAAAGTAGTAAGGTATTTTAATAGTTAAATGATATTAATACAGTTTCAATTAATTCAAATCATTCAATTAATATCGTTCTCTACATTGTTTAAATCCTCAGTTCAACGTTATTTGCTTCAAATGTTCTAATCCACACCATTTATGTTCACGACGCCCGATTTATTAGAATACGGCATCGGCATTTACTCATTCAGTCGAAATGCACTCAATGGTTCGATCAATGAGTGAATGGGTAACGACCGTTCCATTCAAATTCATTGAGGGATACATTCAAGTGAACTGAACGGCTCGTTGTGAACGAAATGAGTGATGTAGTGTAGTGTAGTGTCCTTCTAGCAAAAGCAGAATTTAACTTGGAGTTTATACGGCGGACGTTTTACATGACGTCACAATATGGCGTATAGGATCTGTCTAATTAGCAGTTTAAAAGGTTACGTATCAGAACATCTAAAATTAATATGCCTAATGTATCATAATCCCTAAAAGTTCATAATACTTAATGGTGTTTTTTATTGAAACCGTAAATTTTTCAGGATTGTTTTTAAACTAACCTAATCTAAGCTCATGAGTTCTATCAATAGCTTTTAAAAAATCCTGGAAAGTTTTCCGTTTATGTAAAAAAGACCATTAGGTATTATGAACTTTTAGGTATTATGATACATTAGGCTTATTAATTTTAGGCTATTTGATACGGAACCGTTTAAAATACTTGTAATCGTTTTAATTTCTTAATTTCATTTTTGGTGATCATTTTTACGGGATTTTTATCCTTATTTTCATGAAACCTAGAAAACCAGTCCCCATTGAACTAGGATGTATTTCAGCATTTGATACTCGTGCCGTTATTCGCGACCTCGCTATGGCTAGTGAGGGCAACCTTTGGTGGAAATCAGTGAGAAAAGGGAGACGAGATTTTATTTCCACGCACATTAAATTTGTTATATCAATGTCAGCTGTAAAATAACATGCGTAAAATAAAATAATTGGTTTGTTAGATTAGTGTAGTTTTAAGTAAGTTTGTTAGTTCTTTCGTTTGTTTGTCTTCTGTTGATTTAATTAAATGCGTTAGTTATTCATATACAGTGTGTTACCAGCACCCTGGCTTTTTTTAAAGTAGGTTAAAATAACGTATATCTGTAACGTAACTATGACATTAATTTAATTAATAAACAAAATTTCACGCTTTGTTAACTTTCTAACAAAAGTTTAATTGCCAGCAATGTAAAGCACAGCAATTTGACAAGTGTAAATGACAGTCGACGGATACTTTGATTATTATGATCTGCCCCCGTACCACGACATGCCTTGTACCAAGCAACAGCGATACTGATAACGATGAACACGCAGCACATGCACTACATTAAAAATGGAAAGTATCTAAGAAAATTAATTGTAAAGTTATTTTAATTGATTTTTAATTGATAATACTTACAAACAATTGCTAAAGCAACATATTATCGCCAGTTTTAATAAATGTCCGCATGCCGGTAACACACTGTATAAGGTACTAACTAATTAGTCACGGATATTTTTACAGCTGATAGTACTCGGTTCTCGGAGTACATTTAAGTATGAAACATCATAAGTTTTCTTATGTTTTTTTGGAGAAAACTAGGAAACAAATTTGCTACGTTAAAACACTCTGTTAATAAGATAATTAAATGAGACCTCTTTAGACATTCTAGAACCTCTTTAAACTATCATTCAGACGCTAGTATTTAATAACCTACAGTTGTCCCGCCGAATCATAATTTACATTTACGAAAAAAAACTTTTGACAAACAGTATTAAACATCTTGACAGGTATATAATTAGGGGTGATTAATGTGATTATTTTAAAGATTAATTATAATTTATATTTTTTGTTCGGTAAATTAAAACAAGAAAATTATATACAAAGGTTCCTTAATTACAGTTAAAAGTTAATAGTTTTAATGTAATGTATTATCTCTTAAAATATCCGTGACTAATTTGTTAGCACCTTATATAAACTCAGTAAGTACGGGTTTTGAATACGAAATGGTTTTGAAATTGAAACTTGCTTTTTAAACTACGACACAAGCAAACAATACGAGCAAGCTTGCTTCCTTTTAGTCATTTAAATATTATATTATACATACATGCATTAAATCACGCCTGTTTCCCAGAGGGGTAGGCAGAGACCACTTCTTTCCACTTGCTACGATCTTGACAAATTTCTTTCGTTTCTTCCACATTCATACATCGAGTCATGCACGCACGTCGGTTTCGGGTACTTAAGATTCGGCCCTTTTCCAGTATTTCTCCGATTTGACTTGAAAAATTACGACTAGGGCGGCCCCTTCCGACCCGTCCACTCACTTTCGATCTGTATATCTCTTTCGTCAATCTTCTTTCACCCATCCTTTCCAAATGACCGAACCATCGAAGCATGCCCTTTTCAATCTTAGTCACTACATCTTCTTTTATTCCACATTTCTCTCTGACTTTTTCATTCCTTACTCTATCAATCAGTTTCACACCACACATACTACACTAAGAGCGCATTTCATATTATATTTCATTATATAATATATTTAAACGCTGACGCTTGTTCCATAAAACCACTCTCGTGTTTAACGCCTCTCATTATGCATCAATTGCATAAACTACTATTACTACATTAGTATACCTACTGTTGAGCGAGTCCGTTTCGCACTTGACCAGTTTTACTGGATTATACTGGATTGTAATGGATAATTTCATATTGTCCCCGTTCGTTACAAAAGCTACTTAAGTACTTTAAGCGTTCAATCATCCCCTTGAACTAGAGCGCAAATGGAACACTGTTATTGGAAACTTAAAAGGCAATTTCACGGCGCGATTAGAATAGTTGGGAGTGACCTGGAGTATAAAGCCAACGGTACTGGGATTTATTCCAGGTAAGGGTCAATATTTGTGTGAACAACGCGAGTTGATTCAGTCTTCGATGTCGTTACTTAAGTATTTATTACTACATATACTTCAGTGTTTTTAGAATTAGAAACCACAATAACATTATATTGCGTCTGTTTAACTATGTATTACCTAGCAATAGTACAGTACAATAGTCGCAAAACAAAATTGTTTTAATGTCACTTTATTTGCGTGTCTTCAATTGTTACTCCAGTACAAATGGTAAAGAGATTACAGTTCACGAGCCGCAATATAATGTTGTCGTGGTTTCTAATTCTAAAAAAACTGAAGTATAGTATAAAACAAAGTCGCTTCCCGCTGTCTGTCTGTCCTTGTGTATGCTTAGATCTTTAAAACTACGCAACGGATTTTGATGCGTTTTTTTTTTTATAGATAGAGTGACTGAAGAGAAAATTTATTGAACTTGCAATGTATGTGTGTACGTAAGTGTCAAATCTTGGAAGTTAAATTTGACCCACTTCCCGATTTTCGATGAAGCTGAAAATTTGCATACGCCTTTAGTTCTGATGACAGTACAATAATATAGTACCATCGAGCTGGTCTGATGATGGAGATAGGGTGGCCATAGGAACTCCTAAATTACACATGATAAACACGTCGTGTTAGGGCTTATTAGAATTGTCTTGACGAGTATGTGATGACTGTGCAGAAATAAGTACAGTTGGCAATAAAAGCTTGTCCCAAAAATGAAATTTTTGACTAAAACTTATTTATGTACGGGTGTTACAGAAAACTTATAATAAATCGAAGTGAAGCGAAGGCGGGTCGCTAGTTTCTCTATATAAGTAAGTTTATAGTTTTCTTAAACTCATAGTACAATCCTAGAGCTGAGTTTGGGACTAGGTAAAAATTTGTGAGATTGTCCGATTGTATATTTATTTATTTTATTATTATGTCTCGTACTCTAAAAGTAGGCCATTGTTTATCTTTGAAGCGGGTTGAAAGTTCTGGTGTCCGAGTAAAAAAGGGTACAAAGTCGACTTAACTCTTAAGATTGCCGTCAATAGAACTTGTGAACAATGTAAACAAAGTAGTACTGTTTGACACATAACCTCAAATATTCAACCGTGTTGTTTCATCTTAAACTTAATATGAAAATAATTATCTAGTGTATAGTAAGCAAAGACCTCACTTGATCTTGAAAACTACGTGAATATCGAGTGATCATGGGGAATTGGTTCGTGTGGTTTTGTTTACACCTTTTGCAAGTTCTATTGACGGCGACCATAATAAAAAAAGGGTATATACATGAATGGAGTATACTAGGGGCGCCTGTCGTATCGCATAACGTTTTTTGTCCTAAAAATGTTTGGCCGAGAATGTTTGGCATACTGTTGAATGGCATACTACTCGTTTGTCCTAATAATTTTTGCGCATACTCATTTAACGTCCTAAAGCAAGTTTGTCCTAACATTGATAACTCTAAAGTCTAATTACCTAAAGCATAATATTCCTAACATGAATTGTCCTAATAATTATTTTGCCTATTATTAAACTGGCAATTACAGCACCTAAACTAAACTATGGTAGGCGTGAAGTCGGAATCGTTACGTATTCTACCTTCAGGCAGGTCAGATTTCGGTTAGGTTAGGTACGACGATGAGCGAAGCGAGGAGGAGTGTTAGGTAGAACTGTGACCCTAACGAGCGAGCGAAACGCCAGAACCAACAAGTTTGACAAGGTTAGGTTTGTAAATAAAACATTTATTTATAGGTGTAGTCAAAACAATTTTAGCACATTAAATATTACACTTTAGTACTTTGTCACTTTAACGTCATGTTTAAACTGTCCCATGAATTTGTCACAGCGATTAAAGTGGCAAGGGACTAAAGTGTAAACATATTTATGACTTCGACTGTACACCATGTAAATCTACCAACTCTTGATTTCTATACCCCTATGAAAAATAGAATAGAATAGAAATCATTCTCAACGCATAACAGACATTTGATAAAAGAAAAACAGATGACAAAATCAAAATACATTAACATGGCGTTGAAAAGTGCCCCTTTTGGCTTTGTGCCGCAGCAAGCCGCGGCCCTGGTTTTCAGACCCTGAATTAAAAAGCTAACTTAAATATCAAAAAAAATACCGGGATGACGACACAAACTCCACCGACAATTGATAGTAAGTGGTCATCTTTACATGTCTTTCATTGAGTGCAAAACGGACACATTCCAAATGTGGATAAAGTATCCGTCACTCTCGTACTTATTTACGTGTCAGAAGGTGACAGATGCCTTATCTAAACCTTGTCACACGATAAACGCAGCCATATTAAGACCTCACCTAGTATGGCTGCGTCTATATCGCGTGTCAAATGTGGATAAAACATCCGTCACTCTCGTACTTATTTACGTGTCAGAAGGTGACGGATGCCTTATCCAACCTTTGCCATAAACGCAAATCAGGACGGCAGTATAGCGACTTCATTTTGCTGTACTTAATCAGGTAAAGTTACCAACGGTAGCCACTCGGTCTAAATAATATTATTACAGATGTAGTGCAAAATGATTTTCCTTCGGGAAAACTCGGATCTCAATCGGAATACGATGGCACCCGAACTGTCAATCAATGATTTTATTAAATGAGTGACGTTTTCATGTCCATTAAAATGGAACTTTATTGTTAAGTGACAAATGACAAATGCTGTCATTTGTCACTTTGTCATTTGACACTAAACAATAAAGTTCCATTTTAATGGACATGAAAACGTCACTCATTTAATACAATCATTGATTGACAGTTCGGGTGCCATCGTATTCCGATTGAGATCCGAGTTTTCCCGAAGGAAAATCATTTTGCACTACATCTGTACTTATTCTACCCACTGTATAACATCCCCTAAATACATTCCGTGCCGAATGGTCGCTATCCCATCCATTATTGACCTCCTTTGGAGCTCGTGGCACAGATTACATAGTTAAGTTCCAAGTCCCCACATCTTACTTGAAAGTTACTTCGCTGAACTTTCTATCGTCTCCGATAACGGACCGAAGACATTATAATTTCAAAGCTTATAATTTATTACTGTGGGTTTTAGTTGTGAGAGAATGTTTTGAATATGTCGCGTTTTTTGAGCGTTTTTTTAAATGTTACGCGTTTAAAAAAAAACAGTGTTTAAGGTTTTAAGAGACTTTGGATAGATAAGTTTGTAGAAAACCGGGAATGTCCGGCTTTACCCAAGCGAGCGTCACGCGGCCGTGTACCTAGCTGTTATATTGAGTAGCACTATAAGACAGATATACAGGGTGTTTGGTAGCTAGTTCGACAGCTTTAAGGGGGTGATAGAGCAGCTCATAAGCTATCGATTTAATCCCCATGTATGTTCAGCAATCGTTATTAGTTTCCGAGGTATTGATCATTTTAATCGGAATTATTGTCATTTTTCCTTATGTCCATGTTACTGAAAATCTCTAGGTTCATGAAATAATTCTTTTTTTTTCAGTGTTTTTTTGCATGATTAGTATCACTTTGAACTAAAGAAATGTTTAAAGCCCAGCACCAGCACTTTGTCCTTCAATTATAGTTTAGTTTTCTGTCGTTCTTTTGTTTTTTGTTAAATAAATTGTGTCAAATTGTCGATGCTGTATACTGGCTAAGTAGGTATTTCTATTTTAAATATGTTTCGGTAAGTTATTTAAATGTAGTTTTCGTATTTATTCTATCACTAACTATAAGGTATCTGTTTAATAGTAGGTATATATTTTTGTATTACACTATTTATTCGTTTAGCGTACCGTCCGTCTGTCACAAACGGAGCTGGCTGAAAATCAGCGCTGCAGGTGTTTAACACCTCAGCATTATGCTGAGCCAGTGTCCAATTCACTGCCGCGAAGACACTACTATTTCTATTGCTTTTTTTGTTTTTACTTTTTTTTCTGTGTGTCATGTGTGTAGTGAATAAACGTATTTTTCTTTTTTTTTTTCTTTTTCTTTTTCTTTTTCTTTTTCTAAAGCTACATGAAATTTATTTTCATTACAACTTTTGGAGTAAACGCACTAAGTTTGATTTTCCATAAGTACTAGGTGAAAAACAAACGCGGGGTTTTCTTAGTATGGATAAATTTCATGTAGCTTTAAAAACTTCTTTAGTTCATAGTGATTCTAATCATGCAAAAAAACACTGAAAAAAAAAGAATTAATACATGAACTTAGGGGTTTTCCGTAACATGGACATAAGGAAAAATTACAAATATTTCGATTACAATGATCAATATCTCGGAAACTAATAACAATTGCTGAACATACATGGGGGTTAAATCGATAGCTTATGAGCTGCTCTATCACCCCCTTAACTGTCAAACTAGCTACCAAACACCCTGTATTAGTCACGTTTACGCTCAACCACCTTGCGCGCCTATGCCAAGTCAGGCGGCGTCTGATCGGAGAGACGCTTCGAGTTTACCGCCACCTGTTGCCCGGTATAGTAACACGCGCGCACTTCGTATAGTACTAGAGATTATCCGTGAAATAGGGTATTTTACGACCAATACTTGTTTTATTTTGTTAACTATTTTGATGTGTTGTTTAAGACTGCGCCGAGCGAACGCCGAGCGTCCAGTGGCGCCCTCATTACTATTACTGCGTTTTCTAATTAAATAAAGAATTTCCTTGCAATCAGACGATGTGTTTTTGTAGTGCAAGTAAAAACACAGTTTATGGGATACGTAACAAACTTTACTTAATTACAATTACCCTTTGAGTAGTCAGCTTAACGGGAAAAGGTTGCCATTTTTTCCGTTAAGTTGATAACTCGAAGGTGAATTAGTATTAAACTATGTGATATACCTTTTAAGTTGTGTTTTTATTTGTAGTACAAAAACACACCGTTAAATCAAAGAAAATACTTTAGTTTTAGGAAACACAATAAAAGTAATGAGGGCGCCACTGTACATCCGGAATACGCTCGGCGCAGTCTTAAGTTAACAGTTTCAATATACCCTTTTACAATCCACTTTGACTTTTAATAATAAACCTCCAGGTCATCCTCTCTCAAAAGTAGTAATCGATTTATTACCCGACTGCATCAGGAGGGTTTTATAATGAAGTGAATTTAAAAAATATACTAGTATAAAAACATTCGCTCCGCTTTTTAAATTGACGTTCCACAGTTGCGTTAACCCTCAAACGTCTTGCGAACGAAAACGTTTGCTCAAGATTTCATTATAATAAACAGAGGGTTGCCGCAAAAACCTTTTTACGTGACATCATTTTACAGCAGAATTGTACGAGTCACTCTTTGAAATATGAATTCAAAGAGAAACCACAGCGGCCGCGTTTTTCTTCGAAGCCTCTGCAATTATTCTAATTTGTAATGATAAAGATTGTAGTAGATAGGTAGAGCCTAGTACGGCTGCGATTATCGCGTGATACATTTTGGATAAGGCATCTGTCACCTTCTGACAAGTAAATAAGTACACGTGTCAAAAAGTGACGGATGCTTTATACACAGTTGACACGCGACATACCCAACCATATTAACCTGTCCACACGCATCTGCTCAGTGTTTATGTTTTTTTTTTATGGCATAGAGTAGACAAACGAGCACACAGGCCACCCGATGGTAAGTGGAAACTGTGACCCATAGACATTCGCATTCACAAGAATGCAGTGCAATCCTAAGACTGCAAATGCGTTGCCAACCCGGAGGACTAAGATGGAATGCCTCTATGCTAGTCATTTCACCGGCTCTCTTATCCCCAAACCGGAACACAACAATGCGAACACTGCTACTTGGCGGTAGGTTAATGGATAAGATGGTGGTAGCGATCCGGGCGGACCCTGCACAAGGTCCTACCACCCGCAACATTTTTATTAGTATTTCTTTACATGTATGTATTTATTCTTTGGTTTTAATCTTGTTTATTGTTTGTGTCACCCGTGCTGTCACCGAGCGGTCCCAATGAAAGATATATAGAGATACAGAAAATATAAACTAGTTTGTTATTTTAGAGGGCAATCAAAATGTTTGTCTGTCTTTCTTCTTTCCGTTCTACTATCTTCTAAATATATAAAAGGAGAAACTGACTGACTGACTGACTGACATATCAACGCACAGCCTAAACGGCTAAACGTAGGCACTTGAAATTTGGAAGGGACGTAGCTTAGGTACCGTAGAGGTGCACTAAGAAAGGAATTCCCGAAATTCCCACGGGAACGGGAATTAGCGGGAAAATTATTAACTCAAAAAAAATGTTTTGCCCAACGAAGTGGACACGGGAACAGCTAGTTTCCTATATGTGACTAGAGTTAGTTTAACAACTATCTAACATTGTGTATTTTTATTTGTACTTATCGTCGGCTTAGTGCAAGAAGTCATTAACCCACAAAAAGTCAAGTCCGAGAAAAACGGGCCCAAAGTTTTGACTTAGTCAAATGAACATTATTGTTGTAGGTTCGGGTCTAGATTTAAAAATTAAACACAAGTGGTTAGCTAAATATATTTAGTATCAAAACCAATTAAAAACTTTGTACAACAATTCCAAATAACTTTTTTAAAAGCCTAAATATGTAGTTAGTGACTTTTTGTCTTTCTCGCTTTAAGGGAACTTACAATTAGTTATTTTTTATTTTAATCACAATTAAATCGAGAAACACAGTTTTATACGAGAAAATTGGTTTCATCAGTCTTAATTATTACCTTAGAAACTTTATGAACATTATTTACTAATTAACAACGCATAAACAGTTTTAAAAACTCTACTTCACAGACATAAACTAAACAAAACCACAAAAATAACATTAAATTCTCAAAATGGCGTTATTTGTAACTCCAAACTAAAATAATTTAAAAATGTTTTTTTTATAGAGGAACTTAATATTATATTATAATCCCAGACACTCACAGCAAGCACTACTTACTTACTTACTGTTATAAAACATAAAAACTTCTAAAAGTATTAAAATAAAAAGATCAGCCTTTGATTTTGAACTAATACAGTAAGTACGAAAAAGAGTTAAAAAACCTAGTCATCCATCTTTTTTACTCTTCGTCTTCTGAGTTTGAAGACATTTCTTTAGGTACATAATCACGACTTTCCTTGGCTGGCAAGTTCTGGTACCAGTGGTGAAGTTCCGCGGGTATAATTTTTTCATTGCACATTTTTAGTAAGTCCTTTTTTTAGCTAGATTGATTGGCAGTTTTTGGTTGTAAGCTTTTCTCAAAATGTAAGTGTTATAATTGAAACCCTGTATGGGTTTTTCAAGCTTACGTTTTCGCAGTTGTTTTATTGGGGCCATAGATGGGGATGTATTACTTTTTAATACGTGAAATTCTTTGTACTCAGATTTGAAATCGTATCCGTATAAAACAACATTCGGCCTTTTTTTCTCTAGTCGAAAAGATTTCCCTTTAAGCCATCGCAGTTTTTCTCCATTGACGTCAATCGATCGATTCTGCATCAAGTTATCTCTCAAGTCGTTTAGGTACAAAATATCTGTGTGATTCATAACTATCGGTTCGTACGGTTTTTTCAGGGTTTCATTTTTCTTATTTTTTTTGTTTGATCTTGCTAATTGAATAACATTACACAGAAGTCTATCATTGAGTACACTGGCATTAAACGCAATTGGTTTCAATCGCATATGTGTATGACCAGACTCTAAATATTTATGTTCTATAACCTCGTGATGAGTTGTCTGAACTAAATTACGATTTTGGCCTGCACAGGTGTGGTAGTAGGTGAATATGGAAATCTCTTTTACAGTAGATGGGAGACGTTTTATCCATAGATACAAAGCCGTACCCACCTCATCGCTTCCTTTTTTGCCATCCAGCTCAGACCAGAGGTAACAAAAGCCGTCATTGGGAGTGCGAGCTTCATAAATGGTAGCATTGTACACATTCAATTTGCGTAGGTAATAAAGAATAGAAACAGTTCCATTTGGGATATGAAGTACCTTTTGTAAATCTAAGGTTATTGAATTAAAGCTTTCATCTTCATTAGCACGAATTTTGTCCAATTCTTTGGCTTCTCGACTTTGTTCTTTTAGTGAAATGTGTACCTAAGTCATATTTTTGTTTCCAAGATTCAAGATCGGGTCCGTTTGTATTTTTGATACTGTTATACTTTTGACATGTTAGACATTGGTCTTTTTTTGAATTATGAAAATCCAAATTATATTCAGTTCCAAATACATTTCTGTACACGTTTATAGCAACAGAAGTCCGAGACGCTTTTTTGCATTCCTCTGTATAAAGTTCGTACATTCTTGAAATAGATAGCGTGCCATCTAAATAGAGTTTTGACGATGTTTTTCGGCAATAGTGCGATTCCATTGTAGGGAATGATTCGATGTGTTGTTTTATAAAATCCATATCGTCTTGTTTGGTTTTATTGTGAGCAACATGCTTACCACGTTGGTCTTCTCCTTCAAAAAGACCAGAACTGCCAACCTTGGAAAATGCATTGTTTATAGGGCCGTTTGAAATACAGAGGGTACTTTTAAAAATCTTTTCACATACCTTGATTTTACCTTCATCATTTCATTAGAAAGAAAATATGAACGTGACATGGTTCGTTTTCTAACTGCTTTACGTAACACCTTTGTGGAGGATTTACTGATGTGTTCGCGAGTATAAAATCCTTTTGACGAGAGTTTTGTTTAAAAATTTTTGAGTGCTTTTGTTTCCAACTCATTATCGTCAATATCACCGATCTTATCAGTCAAAAAGTCAAAAACAAAACCTAGGTACCTATACAAAATCTCGCCCTAAGGACAAAATTGGTATTTCCCAAATGAAATACTTAGTTACCTACAACTTAACAGCATAAAGTAATTTGCATGTATCTTATTATAAATAAATGACAAAGGTAGATACGCTGCGATCTTCATTCTCCTTATTTAGAATCTTTTCTAACATCAAAGATCCTCGTCCTGCCTTAAATTTAATACCATTTCGCTTCATTTTGTAAGAAATCACTAACTTCTCGCGTAACGTCCATCCCCGGTCGTAGCCGCAACGGTATGACTTCGATCGCGGTGGCTGAACCCCCGTTACCGCGAGAGCAAGACGTACTCGTAGGTATAAATAAGTTGAAATATGAACTGTTGTGCAAGAATATTTCACTAAAGGTGTTCAAATTCATACAAGTTATTTGCCAAAAGTCACTAACCATAATTTAATCACGTGAATTACATGTCTTTGGACATAACAAAAATCGATAAATATCATTAATTACTTTAAAAAATCATTCTGATTGCCATTAATGCTGTCTCCTAGTTTTTTTAAACTTTATAAAGTGCTTTAGTTATTTTATACTAAAGTAAAAGTGGTAATGTGCATCCAATGCTCATTTTGTTAAAAATCATTAAAGCATGATAATAACTTTTATTTTCGTTTTACGGTTTGCTAAAAGTAACTATATGCATATAATGAATTCTAGCTCAAATACATTCATAGATTTATTCATATTCTTTTATTTTTTAAAGTTGATAAGTAACAAAAGTGAATATTTAAACAAAATAAAAAGATAAAAAATAACAAATTTGTTTTGTTTAAAGTTAGTAATGGTCTAAAACCAATTTACATCAAATCAATAAGGCAAAAAGTAAAGTTAATGACTTAATGTCATATCTGTAACGCCTGTAACATCGAAATTATTCAATGTAAAAAAAAATGGATCCGTGTGTTAGAAAGAGTAAGTCGCGGCGAATCCGCCTGTGCTTGTACCTGTACTTAGTGATTTTATGCCATTAGTGACTTCTTGCACTAAGCCGACGTTATGCAGTTTTCGTGACTAAATACAATATTTATTCCATCAAATATCTCTAGAGCTTGTCAGGTATTTTAAAAACGCCGCGTTTTTTCCTACAATGCGTCGCGTTTTACCAGTTTATCGAATTCACTGCCCCACTTAGGAAGTTTACACTCAAAATTGGCTCAAAATGAAGTTCGCGGCACTGAACTGGTTGAACAACTGAAATACTCAATATTGCGAAGATACGTGACGCTGTGTTTCAATTCCTTCCCTCACATTCTATGATCCGAGATCTGACCGTTAGATTATGTTACCTCATAAGATATCATACTGGCAATGTAAATGGTAATTCTTTTAGAGGTTCTGTAATTTGAATTAATCTGAAACTTTTTCTTTTTTTTCTTTCTTTCCCTATGCCTACGTCCGTCCGTTCTAACTTAAAACAGCTGTATCTTTTGAACCGTATCAAACAGTGCGTTGTTATTTCTTCAGAATGTGTGTGTGTTTATAAAAAAAAACAATGATAAAGGGGGTTTCCCTTACAGGAAACGTTTTTATTCAACATATATCATAACTCCCTAATAATTGGACCCATTTTCACGTGGTTTTCGTTAGAGGTCGTTCCCACTATATCTTATGACGTTCCGGATTTTAATCGGTCGTTCCAGTGGCAGTACGTTTTATATTAAACTATTCACACTCGTCCGACAACGATTTTGTGTCGGATCCGACAAAAAAATCGTGTGCAATACCGCGTATCAGCTAACAAATTTAATACGGAGCCAAATGCACCTTACGTAGTAAGTCGGTAAGTGCATTTTATTCTTTATTGCATTTGTTAGTCACGGGATTTCACACTATCAGAGACGATATTCCCGCATAAGTACATTTGATACTATTTGCTTTAGATATTTTTATAATTTCCGAAAAACGATACGTACGCGGGAAAATTCCACTTCGTAAGAAAAATTACCGTAAATTGCTTCGAAAACTTGTGGTTAGCAGCGACGCAAATGGCCTCTAAAAACGTCATCGGAAAAATAAAGTATGTGGCCTAGAATACAAACGCCCAAACCGTTTAAAAACCAACCATTTGAACGTATTCAAATGACAGTTGACTTACATTGCAGTTATTTGAATGAGTAAAATGAGTAAAAAGAGTTCAAATATTAATTTATCAAAAAAAATTTTTTTCGAACGCTATTTTATGCTGTTAAATAAATAACGCATTTATCCACTCTACACGTCACGTCACGTCACTCACTTAAGAAATTCTAAAGTAAAGCCTTTTATTATTCTGCTTGCCTAACAAGGTAGGGCGTTACGCAGCGGTCTCTCGGACTATACACGTCTCCATTTCGTGGCTGTTAAACTCTTAAGAAGTTTGAAGTTGAAATCGTTTTTTAATTACTTTGATTAAGTTTTTCTCCTTCGGGAAATCAAAGGGTTTGAAGACTTATTCAGACTTACAATTAGAAGAAAAAGAGAACAGTAATTTTGTAATGTTCTTTGCTTTTTTTAACCCCCGTTGCAAAAAGAGGGGTGTTATTAGTGTGCCCGCTATGTGTGTTTCTCTGTGGTACCGTAGCTCTTAAACGGATGAACCGATTTGGATGCGATTTTTTTTATTTGAAAGCAGATTTTTTATCTGTGGTTCTTAGCTAGGTTTCGTGAAAGTTGTTATCTATCTAATAGTCTTTAAGTTTAAAAAAGTTAATGTTACTATGAAACATGATGTCTAATATTAACAAATGAATTGTTAACTGCTTAAAACCTACACAATCTATATCTAAATAGAAATAGTGTTAGTTTTATTTTTCAAAACGTCCTGGTTCGATTCCCGAGCTGTGTACACGTTTTTTTTTAAATGTATGAGTTTTTTTTTGTTACTTAAATCGATGACATGGTTCCTAAAAACAGATCTTTGTATGTCTTTAAGTTTCAATCTTTCCAATACTGACCAATTTAAATGTTACATCCTGTATATTGTATTGTGTATACAGGGTGACTGGGGGTCGTGATCCTAACTTAACTTTTCCAACTCAGTAATTGTCACAACACGCTTTTAAATCTATGACGTTATGGTGTAGTGAGCTTTAGTTAACTTTGTTGGTACACGACCTTGCAGTCACCCTGTATAACCTGTATTTCATATACATGGTGATGTGTGAACTTATGTTCAGATTGTAATATCCTTGACGCAACGCGAAGCGTAAATCAAATGTGCCAACGAATAACAGTAATTTCGAGACAGAAGTCAGAAACCGAACATCCTGTGTAAAGAGATTCGAATCACACAGTGGGTTCGAATTGAGAAAGATAGACACAGAACGAAATATTTATTGACATTTTGATTTAGCAATTTTCTATGCATTTTGTTATAACATCATTGTGTCGCTATGTATTTAAGTCATGCGAAATTGTTATAGGTTTTTTTGGTAATATAAAATATTGAGAATGGAATATGGAAAGTTTAGCAGTTTAGCATGAAAAAATTTTATTATCACGTTATTTGAATCGCAGATTAAGTAGTGCTTACGCCCAAAAGGCTAAGTTTAGACGACATTACGAAACGAATTTTCATACAAGAAAAAGTTAATCATTATTCTCAGATTTCTTTTTAAACAAGTTTTTGTAAGAAATGTATACCCTGAGATTCCACTTTTGTCCCATGATTTTCGGTACGGACCCACAGTGTTTGTTCAAAACGCTTCAAAGGCCATCTTACTGTTTGTCCTTTGTCTGCTCGAAAGCGTTAACGGGTCAAAGGATATAATAGGATGCCTGAAAGAAGAGAGGAATTTGGATTGCAACCCTTTTAAAACTTCGATTAATTAAAATAAAAGGTGTTTCTTTTAACGTGGTTTGCTTAAAAAAACAGGGTGTACAAATTATCGAACAACATCAAAATTTATCGAATAAGTTCATAATTTATCTCGTTTTATTTATTTGTATGATGACAATGTATGTGAACTCATAATTGCTCGTAAACAAAAATTCCTGAGTTGACCTCGGAAAAAGGTTAATTCTAAATGTTCAGGGCGCTCTCTCACAATTATTGTAATCTGCCTGTACATGCATGGCTGGGGGGAAAAATTATATAACCTGAAATACCAAGGCAAGAGGGAGGCCTATTAGCTTAGGGGGTGGACTCGTGATCGTAACGAGTTCGAACCCCCACGGTCACCGCGTACCAATGAGTTTATCTTACTTTTTTATCTTATCCGATGCTCTTACGTTAAAGGAAAAACAACACGATGAAACCTGCACATTTTAACAGCTGAGTGTGTAAGAGGATAATCGCACAAAAGATCCTAAAGGGTCGAAGTGTATCCGAAAGGGCTCATCTGTAAGATAAGATAAGATAAGATAAGATAAGATAAGAAGGGTCTACACGGCTCTAGTAAATTGGTGTTGCAAAAAGCTCGAATAATGATTTTGCGCTAAGAATGCTTTATGGGCATCCACGGAGAAAGGCTACGCTTTTTTTTTTAAAAATTATTCAACTTGCAATGTATGTATGTATGTATGTAAGGGTTAAATGTTGCAAGATAAATTTGACCCACTTCCCGGTTTCCGATGAAGCTGAAAATTTGCATACGCCTTTAGTTCTGTTGACAATACAATAATATACCGTCAAGCTGATCTGATGATGGAGACTCAGGGTGGCCACAGGAACTCCTAAATTACACATGATAAACCCGTCGTGTTAGGGCTTGTTAAAATTGTCTTGACAAGTAGATGACGATTGCGCAAAGAAAAGTACAGTCCGCAATAAAAGCTTGTCCCAAAAATGAAACTGTTCACTTTTGGAACAAATATCTACAAAAAAAATGCAACTCCATGGTACTCACAACTCAATTAACGTTTCGGATAGTCGAGTAATCGAGTTCAAAGGCAGAGAGTACGGGCACGTCAATATCTGACGTATTACCGTCGTAATGCAAAAAAGACGCGTAACTGCGTTGTAGCAGTCAAAGCATTTTATACTCTATTGGGAGCCACATAACATTTTAAATGCTTAACTACTACTATGCAGTTAGCCACCTTCTTTGATATTAAGGCTGGCATTCAAATCCGATTTAAAAGCAATCTGATCTGAGTACAGGTAAATCATATTAACGTGCGGACGAAATTCAGCACAAAATGTAAACGTACACGTGGCCTAATTTTTTTGTTGTTTTTTGGTAATTTATTACTTCCTACTACCTTAATACGGTGCCTAAATATAGCTATCTAGTTAAAGTGCTAAACGGTGCTCAATGGACATTCAAATTTATTAAAATTAAAATTTTCATTTTAAATTATCAAAAAAATTTTTTGGCTGAAACACCCTAAAAGCATTTCTACAATTAGGCTAGGATTAAGAGTTTAAGTTCTAGTGAGCGCCAAAGTGCTAAAACGAGTAAGTTTCTTACATGAAAAAAAAACTAGTATTCAAAGTTATTTATATTAACTACTCCATGCCACTTCGTGTCTTCCCGTGGATGTAGTAAGAAGCGACTAAGGGAATAAAGGCTGTGTAGTACTGTTAGGCGATGGGGTTGCAACCTGTCACTAATACACTGTTAAACATCTTAGCCTAATTGTGCAAAGTGTGGTTACAGAATTAACAACAAATTTATAAAGTTGTAGGTAATTCTTTAGATCTGCCTACCCTACTATGGGATAACAGGCGTAAAATGTATGTTTGTATAAATATGAAATACCAAAAAAGGTAAAAGCTATGCCAGTTTGCAGATAATCCTAGGAGTAATCCTCGAATCACCCTGTATCTATCAAATTGTTTGACAGCTTTATTTCGTTTCTGAATACTGGGATTTATGTTGAAACTTTTTAATGTATTTACATAGTATAAAACAAAGTCGCTGCCGTCGTCTGTCTGTCCCTCTGTATGTACGCTTAGATCTTTCAAACTACGCAACGGATTTTAATGCAAATTTCGTCAATATATAGGATGATTCAAGAAGGTTTTTATGGTTTATGTACGGGGGTTACAGAAATCACATAAATCGAAGCGAAGCGAGGGCGAGTTGTTAGCTATTAATATAAGGGATTCAGGGGCTAGCCTAGTTGGTATTGGTATCTAGCGGTCCTAGATTCTGATTCGGAAAGGGCATTTGTGTGAGCAGTACCTATCTTGGATATTATCTAAGTATTTAAGTATGTAGGTACTGTATATATTTCTCTGTTTAAGTAGGTATATATATTATTTTGTGTTTTTACTTGCGCTACAAAAAAAGCAAAAAATAGATATGGCGAGCGAGAATGAGCGGAGATGTCAGTAGGGGACGTCCTAGACGAACCTACGGTGATCAGATTCGCGATGTAGGTACTGAATAAGGGCCAAATCAAAAGCACCCGAAACCGACGTACGTGAAGAGATTGATGAATGTAGAGGAAGCGAAAATTGTGTGTTTAGATCGTTGCACCTGGCGTTCCATAATCTCTGCCTACCCTATTGGGAGACAGGCGTGAAGGTATGTATGTATGTATGTACAAAAAAGCATCGTCTTATTAAAAGGAAATTCTTTAGTTAATTAGAAAACACAATAAGTAATAGGGCCATTCTACTTTTCGTTGTACATAAGTTTTAGCCAAGCTCTCACTAAACTATTTTTATTTCAACAAACGGTAAAGTGCTGCTTTTTCTAACTTAAAACTAGAAAAGGGACGTCAATAAGTTATACATAGAATTAACCTAATTCATAAAAAGTCATTTGTAATAACTATAAAGTGAGTAACGCAGTGGACGTTGATGTCCCCGCCTTTTCTATGGAAAATGTGCAATTTACCACTGAGTTACCAAGATTCTTCAGCGATAATTGAGTAATTTCAGAGTTTTTTTTTTAAAACCGTTAACTTAAACATTCTAAGTTTATGTTATTTGTTTATTCGCGGATTCATCATTTGGTATACTTTTTATCGGACGATAGCAAAAATGTACACTGAAAAGTAGAATGGCCCAATAACTGTCTGTAGATTCTTTTAAATCTAGACTAAAGAAGTTCTGGCTAGACACTTATTCTTTTTTAATTTTTTATTATTATAATATTGTATTTATTATATTGTATATGTATATGTTAATGTTTATGTATTTTATCTATTGGTATTTATAAATATTATTTTTAGTGTTGTACTTATTTGGCTATTTTTTGAAATTAATTATTTCTCAATCGCTCAAAGGTTAATTGGAAGAGATCCCTTAGAGGGATGAGTTCGTCTTTGTACATCCCTGTTATATTTTTGTTTATTTTATAATTGTCATCCCTTTTGTTTGTACATACATTATAATAACGAGATCGTAAAAGTCATACATTGTCAAGGTGAGCGGCCATTAGTAAATTCGGTAAATTATGATAGAATCATTCAAAATAAACATGTTTTGTTAAGTAATTTAATACTCTTAAGTGCATCGGAGCCGAGATATTTATTATCCTTACCTAGGCGCACTTTTAGTACCAACAACTGAACATTTATTAAACGCCATAAATTATATATATCTATGTGTATTTCGCTCCTCTAAATAACTATGTAAAATTCCTCCGTGGCCGCTGAAAAAAAAATGACAATATTCTTCAAACAAATTTACCCAATGGAGCCAAATCGCAGAAAAATAACAACCCGTTCTTCCCAGAATGTTTTACGGCAATAGAAAAAACACAATGTCATCTATTTTACGGTCCCAGTAACTCGCGACACGCGTAACACCCACGGATCCCTTCGAGACGTTCGTATTATTCCTTCAATGTACAACTTTATGAACACTCTGTATATTCTGCTACAGTCGAAAGTGAATTTGTTACGAGATTTCGATGTTCTAGAACAGTTCGCATCGTTGTTGTTAGGACGACAAGTTTCATAAATCTAAACTTAAAAGTGTGGCCTTTAATTTACCTTTTAGTTAAACAGTTTTATTAACAACTAGCGACCTGCCCTCGCTTCGCTTCGGTTTATGTGAGTTTTTATAGAACATAATTTATTATACATAAAAACCTACCTCTTGAATCACTCTATGTATTAAAAACACATCAAAATCCGTTGCGTAGGTTTATAGATCTAAGCATACATAGGGACAGACAGACAGCGGGAAGTGACTTTGTTTTATACTATGTAGTGATAAAGGTAATAACAATTGTACTTACTTATAAAAAACATGAGTAAATAGAGGAGAAGTGAAAGAAAATTTCACGAATTTTGTAGTAGGAAGTTGCTTTGTTAATTACCCAAAAGTTATAGTAGCGATGAGGCCGGGTAGTAGGGGTTTGTCGACCGAGTGATAAAGACTAGTTAGGAGGCTGGCAACCCCTTTTCACGGCGAGGCACGTATAGTGCTTTTCTCAAACATATGCAATGAAATAAAAAAATACATCACTCAAAAAAGTAAATTGACATGTCCACCCTAGGGAAGAAAAGTAATTGCATGTTAAAATAAAGTACCAGTAGCGCAGCGGTAATTAGGAGGCATATCAGTCATAGCGCAAATTACAATTAGATCCCAGGCGGTGCGGGCAGCCGGCGGGCGGCGGGCGCACGCGACACAGCGCGATGTCTCCCAAACGTTTATGCACTCCTAGTATTTGATGTTTTATAACTTTCCCTCAAAAATGTTAAAAGTGTAATTTAGCTATTCAGCCTGTTTATTAACACAGCCGCCATGTTTACTGGTGGTAACTAAACTTGTAAAGTTTGGATAAGGCATTCGTCACCTTCTGACATGTTATATAAGTATGAGAGTGACGGATGCTTTATCCACATTTGAGGCGCGATATAGACGCAGCCATACTAGGCTCGCAGGTCCGTCCGGATCGCTACCACCATATCTTTTTGCCTAGCAGTGTTGACTTTTCTGTGTTCCGGTTTGTGGATAAGACAATCGCTAAACTATGGAAGAATTTCTCATCAAAATGTGAAAATACCGAGGTCATGTAACAGGTCGGTTGTATAAACTGCTTGTTAAATTCACCGTAGCTTTGTTGGCTTATATTTAGGTTCTTTTTATAGCTATTTAAAAATGTATATTACTCAACTGATGTTACATATATCAGCTTTTAGTGAAGCTTTATAATAAAGCCATCTTCCTTAGTGTTGGTAATACAATTAGCAACAATACCTTATTACAGTTTTTAGATTGTTATCTTGAGAATATAGTCTCTTTAATAATCAAGTTTATAATATACGATGCAAAAAATCGTGAATTTGTGAACACCCTCTATATAGTGAACGTAAAATATACATGCTGTATCAGTAAGTCCTTCCAAGTGCAGCTTTTGAATACATTAACATGTAGCATTGTAGAGCTTACGAAGCTCTCTCGAACTCGCTATAAGCTTGCTTATACTTGTGCATGATTGCAGTAGTAGATTGTTAATCAAGGGATGAAAGTGATCAATTACAGTCCGAGATATTTAGGCTGCACGAGCGACGGCAAGTGCCCCTATAGTTCGAGGGTGCAATTGATACGTTCTCCCAATTTAAACACTCTACTTTTCATTTCGATTATGAGTAAGTAAAAAAATAGTACATTACTACAGAGGCCGGGAAGTAGGGGGTTGCCGGCCGAGTGATATAGACGGCCGAGCGAAGCGAGGCCGGATACTTACGAGGCTGGCAACCCCTTTTCACGGCGAGGTACGTATAGTGCTTTTCTCAAACATATGCAATTAAATAAAAAATACATCACTCAAAAAAGTAAATTGATAAATGTCCACCCTAGGGAAGAAAAGTAATTGGGTGTTAAAATAAAGTACCAGGAGCGCAGCGGTAATTAGGAGGTATATCAGGCATAGCGCAACTTAGATCTCAGGTGGTGCGGGCAACCGGCGGGCGGGCGGCGGGCGCACACGACACAGCGCGGATGTCTCCCAAACGTTTATGCACTCCTAGTATTTGACGTTATAACATTATCTCAAAATTTTTAAAAATTTAATTTAGATATTCAGCCTGTTCATAAAACCAGCTGTCATGGCCACATTAAAATTAAAAAAAAAATTACTTCCCGGCCTAGGCCTTCAATTTTGTATGAAATTCCTTTACAGTTCTCTCGAGTTGTTGCATCGGGAACGTGGCACTTTGAAGCCTAAAATAACTAACATAACGCCGACATTACATAGCATGTTTGAGAAAAAGTTATTTAAAGCATTTTTGGGCAAAAATTATAACGTCTAATACTAGGAGTTCATAAACGTTTAAAGTATATTGCTGTGACGTGTGGGAGACATTCGCACTGTGTCGTGTGCGAGGCGCCGCTACGCCTGCGATCTAAGTTGTTCTACGCACATCCTAATTACCGCTGCGCTCCTGGTACTTCATTGACCCATGCAACGCTTTTATTTTAATAATGTAACGTAGGTCAATTATTATAGACTGTGTGACCAATGGTAACTATTAAAATAATATATACTACTAGCTGTTCCCGTGTCCACTTCGTTGGGCAAAACATTTTTTTTGAGTTAATAATTTTCCCGCTTATTCCCGTTCCCGTGGGAATTTCAGGATTTCCTTTCTTAGTGCACCTCTACGGTACCTAAGCTACGTCCCTTCCAAATTTCAAGTGCCTACGTTTAGCCGTTTAGGCTGTGCGTTGATATGTCAGTCAGTCAGTCAGTTTGTCCTTTTATATATTTAGATTAATTAAATTATTTATTGTAAGCAGTGTGGTCCTGACAGAAAGAGATTTTCCAATTTCCACGCAACAACAAAACAAATAATTCACAATGACTGACTTGAATTTGTCTCTGAATAAGATCTATAGAGGGTGTGATTCTTAAAATAGAGTAACCATGATTTACTTCATCGGTGATTTAATTAAGGGGAAAAATAATAGAAAAAGAAATAGCTTTTGTTTCTTGTTAGTAACTGAGTTTGTAAAAATGGATTCTGATGACGTCTTCGATGTCACCCTGTATAGTCTAGCCATAATATAGTACAATGACACAGGATGTGTAATAAATTGCATAAAAACTAATGTACCTACTCATTTTCATTTTACATAACACAAATTGCGTAATTTCGATCTCTATAATAAACCAACCAACAAACCAAGCATAATTTCTTAAATCATAATGTTTATACATTAAAAAGAAGAAATTTTTAACGTCTTTGATTACTAATCTACACAATCTTTACATTATAAAACAAAGTCGCTTCCGCCGTCTATATTTCTGAAGGAAGGTTTTTATGTATAATAAATTCTGGTTTATATACAGGTGTTACGGAACACTCGCATAAACCACAGCAAAGCGAGGGCGGGTCGCTAGTGCATAACAACAAGGAAATGATCTTTATGATAAATAAGTGTTATGTTATTTAATCGTATGCCTGAAAAGATATACAATTGGTTTTATGCTTAACGTTTATTATGCTTTTCGTACTTAAACAAAAAAAAAACTAATGGAAGCGCATCACAAAACACACACGTTATAACACCTCTTTTTGACGAGTTTCATAAAAGGATCATCCTTTACTAGTGACCTATAGACATTCAATCGACCCAAACCCTTATTGTCCTTTTTGGCAACTCCCAGCCAACCGCATTGGAAGCGGTCCAAATCGCATTGATTTTGCGTATTCCAACTAATGAACGGCGGCAATTTTCGTTATGCCAAATGAATGTGTTTTGTATCAATGTAAATAAATTACGAGCTGCGTTTAACGGTAAGTTTAATTAATACGCGTGTGTTATATCACTACATAGTATAAAACAAAGTCACTTCCCGCTGCTGTCCGTCTGTCCCTGTTAGATCTTTAAAACTACGCAACGGATTTTTATGCAGTTTTTTTTAATAGATAGATCCAAGAGGAAGGTTTCTATGTATAATTAATACCTGGGTATGTACATACAACTCATAATCCGAAGCGAAGCCTTCTATATTATAAACAAGTCTAACAAAGCGCAACCTTTAAAAACTCCATCTGTTGCTGACCAACTTAAAATCGTTATAAACTGCGTTTTCTAACCATATTACTTTAAACACGAAACACTTGACCGTTGTTTTATTAGTTTAGCACCTTTTTAGATATGTTGCAGGTAACACTGGAACCAATGCAGGTCATTTGCCTTCAGATTTTGAACTCATCTTAGAGTACTTATAATATGCGTGTAGACTAAATAAAATGTACAGTCGACGTCAAAGATATGTTAACAGATTTCACCTTATTCCAATAAAATAAGGTCCGAAAATATAAACATACCTTTGACGTCGACTGTACTAGTAATTAGGTCTTAAAACATTCGTGTGATCTTATTATGAAACTAGTCTTCAGCTAGTTTCGTAAAACCACATGTGATTTTAGAGCTGTCATAATGTATGTAACATAAACCTTTGGATTCTGCACCCAATTGAGTTATTTTATAATAGTATTATTATGTGTGTAGATAAAATAAAATAAATACAAATAAAATAATTATCACGGAACAATGTCCCACCAATTGACCTGGTCCCAAACTAAGTTCTAGGCTTGTACAGTCAACAGCATAAATAAGTGATCATTTATGTACCTTGTCACTTTAACGTCGTGTTTGGAATGTTATACAAAATTGTGAAACGATTGAAAGCGACAAGGTACAGAAATGATCACTTATTTATGCTGTTGACTGTACTATCTGTACTAAACCACGATATTAATACTTACACAGATAAAAATATACTTAAAATACAAAGAAAACCAGGATCAGGTACAAATATTCGCGCCATCACACAAATACCTGGCCTTACCGGGGCTTGAACCTGGGACCGCTAGCTTCGTAGGCAGGATCACTAACAACTAACCCAGCGCGTTGTCATATGCAACTACTTAACAAGACCTACAACTAAGTATCAGTTACAAAACCTACTATTTTCCTTTGTTAGTTATCGTTTGTTATGTCATTGAGTTCTGCGTGTGATGTCTTGTTAGACCTAATTATGCGGAAATGACGAGCAGAATACTGCCCTCCTAAACCAATAGGCAGTATCTTAAATTCAATCACCAAAGCAGATGCAATTCTATATCGTTAGTAATAAGGTTTAAGGTTGCAGGAGGTTTATATTAGTGACTGCGTTTTTGCTTGGGACGGCAGAATACTCTGAGAGTTATGGCACTAAATGAATGGTATCTAACGTGTATAATTTAACATGGACTTCATTTTAAAAATATAATGTTTGTATTAGATTTTTTTTGTGTTTTTATATGCAAGGTTAAAGGTAAAAAATTTAAGAGCGTTATAAGACCTATCGTCTTGCATGGATCAGGGTGGTGGGCTGCAAAAGAGAAGGAAAAAAGAGAGCATGGAGCCGAAATGCAAATGTTGAGATGGAAGTGTGGTGTAACAAGAATGAAAAGGATATAAGAGTCAGACGGTATAGGTTAGTATCGCTGAGACCCACACAGAGAAGTAGTAATGAAATATAATAATAATAATAATAAAAAGCTTTATTGTTCAAAATATAGACAAGTTACAATTGGAGTCATGGGGACTGCGTTAGTTTCCACTGTGTTGCAACCCCCAGTGGTTGCCCGAAAACATGTACAGTGAGTTGTTAAGAACAACATACTTAAGAAAATAAGTAATAGTATAGAAAACAAGGAAGTAATATTAATACTAATACTACTGTTAGGTTGATATTAGATTTTAAATAAATAATATGCTAGATCTATAATTATTATGAACTCAAACATTTGTGTGGTGTGTGCTTGAGTGTTGGTGCATAATATGTATGTGTGCGTGAAAAGGTGTATGTGTGGTTGTGTTTATTTGGACGTATCCCTGTGAAAGGAACTATACCTATGTTTCGAACTAGTTAATTACTTTCTTACCTTGTAATGTTACTCTTAAGTATTATTTTATTTAATAATTTGAAAAAATTACCATCTGCTGGAGTTTCTTGCGGCGCTTCTCCGCAATGATGGTCTTATCCGAAGCGCTAGTAGATTCACTTATTACCGACGCGTGAAAGAGCCCTCATGTGGCCAATTTACTAAATAAATATTATGAATTTTGAATTTTTTGTATTTTACAAATAAGAACGAGTATCAAATGGACAACAACGTTACGTCTATTGGACATAATTTCAGTCTTATAATTAGTAGTATAATGCTTCATTTTAAGTTGTGTTCCTACTCACCTCACGCGGTTAAAGCGTCGACAAATTGTCTTGTTTTAGGTTCGTAAAGTTGTTTATTTCTGTTAGTTTTCGTTGCCTTTTCCTTAATCTCGTAAGAGAATGCTTGTTTACGATGTTGAATAACAAGTCGGTTTTGTTTTACTGCTCGCTGATCCCTCTTTAACGATCATAGTTGTCTAATAAAACATTTATTTTCAACTTCGGTGGTTTCTATGCTCAAGATAAAATTAAAAAGTTTTAACGGTTTATTTTTGTGGTTTATCCGAATGAATTAATGAATGATTTTGGTTATTTGCAACTTAGTTCGTTCATAACAGTTAATTTTTGTGAAAATATTTATGTTATTCTAATTTTCTATTTATTTTTGAGTCAAATCGGAGAAATACTGGAAAAGGCCGGAATCTTAAGTACCCGAAACCGACGTGCGTGCATGACTCGATGTATGAATGTGGAAGAAGCGAACGAAATTTGTCAAGATCGTAGCAAATGGAAAGAAGTGGTCTCTGCCTACCCCTCTGGGAAACAGGCTTGATTTAATGTACCTATGTATGTATGTTTTAAAGTGAATATACAATTAAATATTCTATGAATATTTCAACCGTTTACCTGTTGCCGTAATTAATATCTACCGAGCAAAAAACGGCAAAAAAAAACAACTTTGTTGTATAGGACCCTACTTAAATATTTATTTTTTATTTTTTTGTGTTTGTTATAGCGACAACCGAAATACATCTTCTGTGAAAATTTCAACTGGGTAGCATCACGGTTCATGAGTTAGAGCCAGGTGACAGACAGACGGACGGACAGCGGAGTCTTAGTAATAGGGTAATTTTTACCCTTTGGGTTACGGAACCCTAAAAACTATGACGATGCACTTGCTATCTGTACAGTCGGCCAAAAAGTGGTACCACCCTACGGTTGAACTTCATTTATACATACATACATACATACATTAAATAACGCCTGTTTCCCAGAGGGGTAGGCAGAGACCAATTCTTTCCATTTGCTACGATCTTGACAAATTTCTTTCGCTTCTTCCACATTCATACATCGAGTCATGCACGCACGTCGGTTTCGGGTACTTAAGATTCGGCCCTTTTCCAGTATTTCTCCGATTTGACTCGAAAAAGTACGCCTAGGGCGGCCCCTTCCGACCCGTGCACTCACTTTCGATCTGTATATCTCTTTCGTCAATCTTCTTCCATCCTTTCCAAATGACCGAGCCATCGAAGCATGCACTTCATCACTACATAGTATAAAACAAAGTCGCTTCTCGCTGTCTGTCTCTATGTATGCTTAGATCTTTAAAACAGCGCAACGGATTTTGATGCAGGTTTTTTTAATAGATAGAGTGATTCAAGAGGAAGGTTTATATGTATAATAGATTCTGGTTTATGTACGGGTGTTACAGAAAACTCACATAAACCGAAGCGAAGCGAGGGCGGGTCGCTAGTTTATAATAAACTCAAAAACGACTGTGCCGATTCAAAAAATTCTTTAACTATTATAAAGCTTTATACACCCTGAGTGACATAGGCTTTTTTATTATTCTGCGTGAATGGAGTCGCGAAGAAGTAAAGTTTGTGATATTGTAGGGGGTAATATCTGGAAGTACTGAAACGATTTTGAAAATTATTTTACCAATAGAAAGCCACGTTATTTGTGAGTGTCATCCATACTAATATTATAAATGCGAAAGCGTGTCTGTCTGTTGCCTCTTCACGCTTAAACCGCTGAACCGATTTAGGTGAAATTTGGTGCAAATTAGTATGAATTCTAGGAGATATTTTTTCCCGAAATTCATCCCCTAGGGGAGTGAAATAGAAGGTGACAATTTTTTATTATGGCGTATTTATGACAAACGAGCACACAGGCCACTTGATGGTAAGTGGAAACTGTGACACATAGACATTCGCATTCACAAGACTGCAATGCAATCCTAAGACTGCAAATGCGTTGCCAACCCTGAGGACTAAGATGGAATGCCTCTATGCTAGTCATTTCACCGGCTGTCTTATCCCCAAACCGGAACACAACAAAGCGAACACAATTTGTATGGAGCTACGATATAAACGAGTTCCACGCGGACGGAGGCGCGGGCAGAAGCTAGTAGGCTATATACAGGGTGTTTGGCAGTCGGGTGTAGGGGTTATAAGGGATGATAGTAAGGGTCATTCTGAACATTTTGGACCACATTTACTATTATGCTAAGTTTCACGGTTTCCGAGATATTGATCATTTTAATAGGATTTTTTGTAATTTTTCCTTATGTCCGTGATACGAAAAACCCCTTAATTCAAGTATTAATTTAAAAAAAAAACAGTGTTTTCTTGCATGACTTGAATCACTATGAAATAAGGAAGTTTTAAAGCTACATGCCATTTTTTTTCTTTACATCTTTTTGAGTAAACGCGCAAGACTTACTTTCTCCATACTAAGAGAACCCCGCGTTTGTTTTTCACCAAGTATGGAAAAATCAATTTTGTGAGGTTACTCAAAAAGTTGTAAGGAAATAAATGGCATGTAGCTTTAAAACTTCCTTATTTCATAGTGATTCAAGTCATGCAAGAAAACACTGTTTTTTTTTTAAATTAATACTTGAATTAAGGGGTTTTTCGTATCACGGACATAAGGAAAAATGACAAAAAATCCTATTAAAATGATCAATATCTCGGAAACCGTGAAACTTAGCATAATAGTAAATGTGGTCAAAAAATTTCAGAATGACCCTTACTATCATCCCTTAAATCCCCTACACCCGACTGCCAACCACCCTGTATAATATAATTTTTTTTTTATTGCCCAACGAAGTTGCTAGTGTGTCGAATAAATAAAGTAAATGTCGCCACATTTTCAAGTTCTTTTATTCCCACGGAAGCTTTTTAGAAGACTTATATCCCGTGTCTTTGCCACAATGGAGTAGGAAATTTAAAAAAGTGGGTCTTCATCGGAAAATCAACTTTAACGCTTGAATCTTGAGAAGTGTTTACGTTGCACGGCAAGTATTATTGTGATATTTTAAGGAATTTGCGGACGAAATATTTTAGTAGATTACAATGAAGCATAAAATGAGGTTAATTATCTGTGAAATATACGCGTAGTGTGGTAAAATAATTAGGAATTATTATTTAAGTGCTTTTGTACTGTATTTTTAAACGGAGATATGTAAAAAAACAGTCAAGTGTAGGCCGGAATCAAGCACCGAGGGTTTTATTTAAGATAATATGCTTGGAAAACGAAAAGAGAATACAATTTTTGTTTTGAATTTTATTCTAATATAATCAGGGGTCGGACAAAGAGTGCGGATGACGTCAAACCACTTATAGGATGATTCCAAAAAGCATTTTTGATTTTCATAATCAATTATTATTACATGTGTGGTCACCGGGTTAGAATAGTGCCACTCCATGTCTTCTCGTGGATGTCGTTAGAGGCGACTAAGGGAATAGAGACTTGTAGTAGGTACTGTTAGGCGATGGGCTTGCAACCTGTCACTAATACTCTGGTAAATAAATATCTTAGCCTGATTGTGCAAAACGTGGTTACAGAATTATTAACAACTTATTTAAGAGTGTTTGGTAATTCTGTAGCTCTGCCTACCCCACTCTGGGAATAAAGGCGTGAGTTTATGTATGTATGTATGTAACCACTTTATTAAACGATATCGCGACTTGAAATGAGTAAGTACAATAAATTGACTACGTAAAGAAATACCTGTATTATTAATTCCATGGATTTATGTACGATTATTTTGTTACTTCATTAATACTCCTTCGTTACTACATGTCACATGGAAGTTTATACAAACATCATCCTGTGTGCAAGAGTAGGTGCGTCAATTTTACGTCATCCGCACTTTTTGTCCGACCCCTGAATATAATGCGGGTGGTAGGACCTTGTGCAGGGTCCGTCCGGATCGCTACCACCATCTTATCCATTAACCTACCGCCAAACAGCAGTGTTCGCATTGTTGTGTTCCGGTTTGGGGATAAGACAGCCGGTGAAATGACTAGCATAGAGGCATTCCATCTTAGCCTCAGGGTTGGCAACGCATTTGCAGTCTTAGGATTGCATTGCAGTCTTGTGATTGCGAATGTCTATGGGTCACAGTTTCCACTTACCATCAGGTGGCCTGTGTGCTCGTTTGTCATAAATACGCCATAATAAAAAAAATGTCACCTTCTATTTCACTCCCCTAGGGGATGAATTTCGGGAAAAAATATCTCCTAGAATTCAACCTATTTTGCACCACTTCATCTAAATCGGTTTAGCGGTTTAAGCGTGAAGAGGTAACAGACAGACACACTTTCGCATTTATAATATTAGTATGGATGACACTCACAAATAACGTGGCTTTCTATTGGTAAAATAATTTTCAAAATCGTTTCAGTACTTCCAGATATTACCCCCTACAATATCACAAACTTTACTTCTTTGTAATATTACTAGCTTCTGCCCGCGCCTCCGTCTGCGTGGAACTCGTTTATATCGGAGTTTTCACCCCCTTTTTCACCTCTTTAGGGGATGATTTTCGTGATAAAAACTATTTTTTGTACTCGTCGATTAAAATGTGTGTATTACGATTTCATAGAGAATACTGTAACGTCACTCTTTTCATCGTTGAATAGTCTAGATGTTACTTCCGAAACAACCGAAATAACTATTTCGATACGCTCTAGACAACCGAAATAACTATTTCGATACGCTCTAGACAACCGAAATAACTATTTCGATACGCTCTAGACAACCGAAATAACAATTTCGATACGCTCTAGACAACCGAAATAACTATTTCGATACGCTCTAGACAACCGAAATAACTATTTCGATACGCTCTAGACAACCGAAAAAAAATTGAAAATAGAACTTCGGATTTCCATATATGTGTCCTTGTTTAAGGAGCCTCGATCCGATACAAAATTGCCAATCTGTGTCATTTCGGAACGTAGCAGCGTCGCATCATCTGTCAAAAATCTACTTTTAGTTTTCTTATATACTCGTATTAATGACTTACTTTATTAATTTTAATGAACTCGTACAAAAAGTATTGTTCACAATAGTGTCATAATTAAGCTTTTTAATCTCATACCTTACTTAGGCCACTCAGCAAGCTTCGTGGCCTAAACACGGTACTCGACTAAAAAGCTCTCTATTATAACACGATTACGAAAAATACTATTATAACCTTCTCCGGAACTCAAACTATCCCTATACCAAATTTCATATAAAACGGTTCAGCGGTCAACGAAAAGAGGTCACACTTTCGCATTAATAATATTAGTATGGATCACGTTTTGGTTTTTCTTCCATATAAAGTGTATACATACATACATAATCTTCACATTTCCGAGTTGGACCGCCGTTTTGTAACATTTATCATTCCAATCTTGAAAGCACATGAATAAAACAAGGAGTATTTCCCAATATCGAACTCTACAACGCGTGAACATTTTGAATTTAATGCTTAGAAAGCCTTGTGTGAAAAAATTCAATGCCCCTTAATGTATAATGACGCCATATTGAGCCTGGGTAGTGATTCTCTCAACAACGACCCGTCCCGGTCCCGTCAGAGCGAAAAAAACATACTTTAGCGCGTGCATTTTCAATTTAGCAGCATGGTTCCTGCCGATGGATCGAACGTATATGGCTGCTTAATTGAAAATGCACGCGCTAAAATGTGTTTTGTACTCTCTGACCAGACTACCTAAACTCGCCGCTGCGATTTCGCTCGTTCGTCCGCCCGTCCGGTGTTTTTGAGAGAATAACACCCAAGGGTACTTTATTTTCAAGTATTTTTTTTGTATTGAAGCGTCACCATACGTTGCCGGTCTCGAAGCAACATAATAGCGAGTTTAAGTAGTTCCGTCAGGGCGTATAAAACACATTTTAGCGCATGCATTCTCAATTAGGCAGCAGAGGGCGCGGACAAGAGGCACTACTGGTAGATGACGTGATACGATAAGTCACGTGATGTGCCAGTGGCACGATTGGTTTAAAAACTAAACGAATAGAAACGATAGTTAGCGTAATGCATCTTGTCTGGGCCCTCTGGCCTTCTGTCGATAAGATCGATCGTATAAGGCTCCCGAATTAAGAGCCTACGAAGCTAGCGGTCCTGGGTTCAAATCCCGGTTAGAGCAGATATTTGTGTGATAAGCGCGAATATTTTGTTCCTGAGTCTTCGATGTTTTCTATGTATTTAAGTATGTTTCTGTATTCAAATTTCATTTAATCGAAAACGTTTCAAATAAAATTGTGAACCATCACGAATTATGGTTTGGTGTAATTTTATTTCATGAGTAGTACATTAAAATTTTTATTATTTCATAGAATAACTGTTCAGGGAATATATTTGGGAAATTATTCATTTTGTATGTTTTTTAAATGGCAGAGCAACAAAACAACGAATTTCATTTGTTCGACGTTCATTACATTTGTTTTTAAATAATCGAATACACATAGCGCCACAACTACGCGGAACACCTACTAGGTCTCAACTAATCTATAGGTAATTACAGGACAAATCAATTTACAATAAATTAAAGCTAAAATAAAACCTACTTATCACTAAACTAAATACTATAAAATTAAAACTAAATAAAAACTAAAAACTAAGAAAGGGCCCCCGTGGCAAAGTACCACATAATATGCTGGCAGCATTTCCTCGTTGTACAGCAATGCTTAAGCGTTGGCCGAGGAAGCTGCCAGCTCTATGGTCTCCGTCTCTATCTAGGTTAGATAAAAAAAAAGTTTTGAAGTGTGTCAAGGCGCGAAGCGCCACAACTACGCGGAAAAGGAGCTCCGTGAAGCGAAGCGAAGCTCTGTCGACTTCGTCCCACGGTCTATTGAAATGATATTACGTGAAGTAATTTTTATGTTCTTTAAAAAACATTGAAACGTTTTCCATGACATAACTCAACTAAGTATTCAATGAATCATTCGACAAGTAAAAATACACTATTTAAAATTACTTGCAATGACCATTCCACGCAATGAATTCTCGACTTAATGAAAATTCATGAAGTGAAAGTCGACGAAATAAGTGTCGACAATTTGATGATAAACCGTTTCTGTATACAAGCATTTATATCGTTGTCTAGTACCATAGTACAAGTCTAAGAACTTAGTTGGACTAGATTGATTAGTGTGATAGTGTCCCCTGATATTTATTTATAAGTATATTAAGGCCCGTATTAATAAACTCATCTTGGCTGAGATGCGCGTCACAAGATACGTCAAAGTAAACGTCAAACCATAGGACACTGTCATTTTTGACATATCTCGAGACGAGCATTAGAGTTGAGATTAGTTTATTAATACGGGCCTTAGACTTTCTTTCGTGATCGTACATTTAATCTAGGATTTTACCAATAGCTGACCGTCCGGTCCGCCAGCGGCTTCGCTCCCTATGCAAATTTCGAAGTTTACTTTTTTTAGTTTTCTCATACAAATCTTGTCCTGACAATAAAGAACACAACAAAAAAAGAAATATGAAACATTTCAGCGATTTAATTTTAAATTCACATTGAAATTCATATTCAAATATCATTAATTGCCACGTAACGTAAATATATAATTACGCAGAGTTGCGTAGATACAATGCTTTATCTACACACATATTATGAGTACCCTAAGATGGGTTTAGGCCCACTTGCGTGGACCAGAGTTAGCGTCTTAACCCGAGGTTAGGCGGCAAACCACGTACAAAAGTAGACGCTTAACTCTGGGTTAAGGGCTAACTCTGGTCCGCCTTAGAAGCCGATAGGCAAATGACCAGCATTATCCGTGGTAGTAAGTGACAGCGATGACCGCTGTAACGTAATTTCATTACGTTATCGAATATTCTTAAGGTAATGAGATTCAAATTGCCTTTATTATAAAAAACATACAAGGAAATTAAAAAATAAATAAAACTGATAACTAAAACATATCAAAACCCTGCAAATCTCCCGCTCGGGGCAGCGTCCCTAAAATGCTTGCAGCATTACCCCGCTGCACGGCCAGGCAAAGCCGTTGGGCAAAAAAAGACCCGGCCCTGGGATCGCCAGAGACGCCAACCAATTTATCCGAAACTTCGTGGATTAATTTTTTAGTGTCGGACGACCACGGCCCTAAGGTTTCTATTGCAACTGCCGCAAATACGTAATCGTTTGTTAAGAAAGCGTATTTGCGGCACTTTACAGTCTGTGCGTGGTCAGCGGCAGTCCCTGGCTTACGTGCAGAGCCCTGTACGCATGACGGTGCCAACGTATCTGTGCAGGTTACGTCCCACACCAAGGGCTTGCCTAACCGCCAAGGCACTAATGTACATCCGTCAGGTCTCTTTCCGTCCGAGGCGGACATGCCTGAGGGCTCTAGGGTCGCTGGTATGGAAACAGTCCCAAGAGCCCGGCGAATTAGGTCGTTCAATGATGCATGTCTAAAAAGACGGCCAGCACTCTTCTGACAGTAAAGTCCGTGCCGGCCTAAGGCGTCAACCGAATTACTGCACCGGCAGCAGGTATGAGGTTCACAAGTCTTTAAGCCAAGACGCAAACATACTGCGATCCGCAACGAGCCAGGGTCCAAGAGGGTTCCGAGATTACGGGAGGGAAGTGCGTGTAGCCAATGTCCCGATTCAGGCTCAGATATAGCCAGCAGTCGTGCCCGCTCGGTGGAGTTCTGGCAATTTAATAAAAGCCTGTTAGCTGAGGATTTTACTAAGATATTGTCCCAGGCGGCTTGTCTTCCTTTCTCCGTAGGAGAGTTGTCACCGGGGTTTTTAGCACTCCATGCTGCCTCCGCATCCGCCAAGCAAGACACCATGACATCGGTGGCGTTGGTCACGTTGAGAATACCGCCGATGAGGGTGAAGTTGCTGTGGACAGATGACAGAAAAGCAGGGAGAGCTAGGTGGTGCGGATGCCAAGGCCGCCATATTTAATGGGTAGAGTTGCTTGTGTCCAACCCGATGAGGAAGGGGAAATATTTAGGATTAAAATTTGGAACATTATCCAAAATTAACAGCCGTCATCGCTGTCAGCAACTACCACAGATAGTGCTGGTCATTAGATGGTAGACTAATGGTAATACAAACACTGTATTGATATTCGAAATTTAAAATTTCGTTTATTAACTTGCCTGACAACACCTCTCTCCTCGCACCCATGCTAGAGGGTCCATGAATATCGTTAACATGTGTTATTGATTAACAATAGCAAAGCAAATATTAAAATTTGTGCACCTATTAATTCATTACCCTGTATTTGTATATAAAATACATTAAATAACAGTTATTAACTCACACAAAAATAAGAAAAATAAACGAAATAACACCAAACGAGCATTTATATAGCTACGAAATAATTCCAGTTAAATGACCAATGTACAAACGATGAGTTATTAACGAGAAACGAAACAAAGAGTTGTGTTTGTTCAACCCAATATTTATTCTGCACGCATCGTTAGCGAGAAATAACGCGCGACCCGAGCGAAGCGAGCGTGCCGTGGCAGCGGCCGGCGAGTGCCCTACGATAATAAAAAAGGCAGCTAACTGCGATGTAGTAGCCGAAGCATTGTATACCCTTTTGGTAACGAGATTAAATTTAAAATGCTTATACTATTATTATGCGCTTAGCGTCGTTCTTTGATAGTACATGTCTACTAATACACTATTACAAAGAAGGCAGCTAACTGCAATGTAGTATTTGAAGCATTTTATACTTTATTAGTGACCACATTAAATTTGAAATGCTTATACCATTACTATGTAGTTACCAGCCTTCTTTGTTGTTACGGCGGTGTGAACTCTTCGCATAATTAATCCTAGGTGAGTTTGTTTTATTTATTTTATTGCTAGCGACCCACACGCGTCGTTTCGGTAAATGTGAGTTTTCCATACCATACATAATCTTGAAGGTTTAATACATAAAAACCTTCATCTGGAATCGCTCTATATATTGATGAAAATTGCTTTAAAATACGTTTCCATTTTTGAGAGATCTAAGTGTATAAGGACAGACGGCGAGAAGCTACATTGTTTTGTGTATAAATATAATTTGTACGACAACAAAACTACTCTTCAGTTTCAAGACTGTACTTAAGTTTATTAGACAACGCTATAATAGTAATGAGGGTGCCATTGGATGCTCGGTGCATTCTTAATCGCACTTGGATTGATTAAAATGGTTAAAACATGCAATTAAGTGCAGTTTTTAGGGTTCCGTAGTGAAACTATAAGGGTCCCTCCCTTATAGTTTCGCCATGTCCGTCCGGCCGTCCGCAGCTTGGCTCAGAGACCATAAGTACTAGAAGGCTGTAATTTGGAGTGGATATATATATAAATCACGCGAACAAAGTGGTAAAATAAAATCTTCAATAAAATATATATGTAGTTACGTCCACTACACGTTACGTGGGGATGTTTTATTTTTTCTCGTCTACCCCCCAGTCAGAGTCAATTGTCCCCCCCCCCCCTACAGCAAAAACTACAAATACAAAAAAAAAAACTCGAATGAAAGCACATATAATGAATTTAATAGGAAAACTATCACAACTAAGTAGACTTCATTGGTTCTTGAGTTACAAACGGCTTGATTGTTATAACTACCGAAAACTTATTTGCGGTGTTGGTAGACTGACCGCGACCTATGTCGATGTATGGGCATAACAGTTTTCCAACGGCCAAGTTAAGTTTGTCGCGAGGGCTAATTTGTTTGTAGTTACGGCTTCGGAACCCTACACAGAGCATGGTACGACATGCTCTTGCCCGGTTTTTAAAGGTTGAAATGCTCTGGCACAAAACATCCTAGGACTGAGCCATTTTTAATTATAACTATATCCATCTGAATTAAATATGTACCTTTCAAATTAAAAGAAAACATTAATGCATAGGAATAAGTAATACCTATTTAAAGTAAGCTGTGGAGTAGGGTAACCCCTTCTTAGTTAATATAATCTCAAAAAATTTAAAGATTGCAACTAGAAGTAATTGTAATAACGTTATTTTTATTTTTGAAATAAACAGTTTAATTTTTTTTTTTTTTTTATGGTAATAGAATGGAAATATATAAATATATGGTGAGTAGGGACTAGGGACACAACGTAAAAGTAAGCATATGTTACTAATCATAAGACTGAATTTCTTTCCAATAGACGTAACGTTATTTTCCATTTATTATTTATTCTTATTTGTAACAATTAACGACTTATTTTGAGTTGTGTCCCTTCTCACCCCATTTCACGCTATACATTTCAAAATCTCAAATGATTTGCTACAAAACTAATAAACAATCTAATGTATCTTAAATGTTGTACACTAGTATACTTTTGGGTGAATCAACTTTTAGGGTACTCCCTATTTTTTGACAAGTTTCACAAATTACACGTTTTTAGAAAAACTATATATTTTCTTACGACATGGCCTACATGTTAATTTAATTAGACAAGTAGGCTAACATTTGAACTTATTTAATTTAAAATAATACAGTTTTGAACAATAATATAGTTGGTAAACGCAGGGGACGATGTTGTCCCTAGGTTTTGTATGAAATAAAGTGCATTTTCCCCAGAGTTACCCGGTTTTTTCAATGATTAAAAAATATTTGAGGTGTTTAACGTGTGGGGTCCATAAATGTGATGGTCTGATTTTAATATTCATACATCATTATTAACCACAAGTCACGAGGAAAGTTTTAATACCGCAAAAGAAAAGGAGTACTTTAAAAGTTGATTTACCCTTTTGGAATGAACAGAATTTTTAGTTACAACAAGACAGTAAAAGGAAAGCTAGAGGGAAACTCAAATATCCGAGCTGGAAATGGCTTTATAAATACGGGGTCTTAGCGCTAAGCCGCCACCGTAACCACTAGCGGAGGCAACACATCAAACCTCACAAAGCTAAATCACTTCATAATTCACCATTATTATGTTGGTTATCTGCAGGGTAGTGATTCTGTAAACAACGCCGGTCGTGCGGACTGTCGAGTGATATCCAAGCGGCGAGATTAAGTAGTTCCGTCAGTGCGAACAAAACACATTGTAGCGCGTGCATTTTCCATTAAGCAGCCTTATACGTTCGACCCATCGTGCTGCTAAATTGAAAATGCACGCGCTACAATGTGTTTTGTTCGCACTGACGGGACAACTTAATCTCGCCTCTTGGATATCACTCGACAGTCCGCACGACCGGCGTTGTTTACAGAATCACTACCCAGTAATAGCCAAGAAGGCGGCTAACTACGTATTGGGTCCTTAACTATGAAATTGCCGTTTTTATTACGTGTATTTCGTACGGAATTTGTGCATTTATATTTTAACTTCCAAAGTCTTTTTAAATTTCATTAATACAAAGGGGGTTACTAGTAGGTCCTTACCTAGGGGTACTAATAAACGTTGAGTAACGGTGGTATAGCAATACAATGTTTTGTCCATATCTGTCAAATTCAAATGTCACAATGACAGGTGTATTAGACCTTGGGGCTTCACCTAACAGTACTAAAAGCCTTTATTCCCTTAGCATCTATATGCGTCTTACGTAAAAAAAACCTAAAACAATGTAAAAGTGACTCAACTGCATTTCAGTGTTGTGTTGGATTTGTGGAATACCGTTACTATATTGGATCCATTCAGAATTTAAAATCCTGGACGATTCACACTTGCGTTCTTTTGCTGTCGGCTTTAAATTCTTACAATCCGACTGTGGTAAAAAGGAGAGTTATGGTTGCAACAGTTTGTTTTTATAAATGTAAAATGTAAATCCGGTTACGAGCATGTCGGACCATGCTCAGTGTAGGGTTAAGAACACAAAATGTTATAAGAGAACATCGTAAAAAAGTTCATTGCATACAATTGTATCTTCATAGCAGACTGAGTGGACTGAGCGTTTATAAAATACTAGTTTACGTGACGGTTGCGTAATGACAGGCATTACAACAAGGGTGTGCGTGTATAATAGATCACGCGAGTGTTGTAATGCCAGTCGCGTACAATACTTTATCTATAGCCATATTGCAAATCCTCTATGACACGTTCAGGAACTTAATAGTTTAGAATTCGTCGGTACTAAATCGTCATCGGCAGTAGTTACCGCGTACTGAACTTTTACATTACACTATTTTGCTACCCGCCCTCGCTTCGCTTCGGTTTAGATTTCTCATACAAAAGGATTTTCCCGCTAATTCCCGTCCCCGTGGGAATTCCGGAAATTCCTTTCTTAGTGCACCTCTACGGTACCTAAGCTACGTCCCTTCCAAATTTCAAGTGCCTACGTTTAGCCTTTTAGGCTGTGCGTTGATATGTCAGTCAGTCAGTCAGTCAGTCAGTTTCTCCTTTTATATATTTAGAAGATTACATTGAATCACGCCTGTTTCCCAGAGGGGTAGGCAGAGACCACTTCTTTCCACTTGCTACGATCTTGACAAATTTCTTTCGCTTCTTCCACATTCATACATCGAGTCATGCACGCACGTCGGTTTCGGGTACTTATGATTCGGCCCTTTTCCAGTATTTCTCCGATTTGACTCGAAAAAGTACTGAACTTCTCGTGGGGTTTCTGTAAAGTGGTTTTTTTCCTCATCGTCATTGCTTGAGTCACTCATTTTTCTCAACTTAAGCCGATTTTTTTGCATTCACGTCGCATAAATTGCTCATTCTAATTAAAAACATACACACATTAAATAACGCCTGTTTTCCAGAGGGCTAGGCAGATACCACTTCTTTCCACTAGATGAAATTTCTTATTAAATATTCCTTTTATTTCTCAAAGTTTCAAAATATGATCGCGAATAGACGGTTGTTTTTAAACTTGTTTTTTGAATTTGCGTTCCGATTCACGCAACAAAGTAATTTCAATCGTGATGCGATCGAAATCGAGATCATAACATTCATAACTACAGATAAAATACACTACTACAGATAAATATTTGACGTAATGCTAGTACAAATCTGACAGTTTCAGAACGCGTCAGATAGGTTTTGCGATATAGTGTAGATCAGTGTTTTTCAAAGTGTGGGTCGCGACCCCCAGGGGGTCGTGAGACCTGTCCAGGGGGGTCGCGAGGCTCAGCTCCGAGAAAGTCTTGTGACTAGATGGAAACATTTTTTTTGAAGGATGTGCATTTCAATAAAACAGCAATCAATCTTACATATTTATTTATTTTATGATTATAAAAATATTTTTTTATTCAATCGAAGTATGAGCTTGTTTCTTTTGAACTTATTTACCAAAACACGGATCCTGTCGCGACACGCAGACGATTAAATAATTTTCCAAATTTAATGTATTCCTCTTCTTTATTTTAGTGTCAACCATTGATGAAAAGGACAGCTCACACAAATAAGAAGTAGCATAAGGGTATCAAAATACTCGTACTAAGGGCTTCTTTTGCTAGATGGGGTATTCAATCATTATTTTCACCCTGAATACCCATTGATACGGATACAAACTCCAGTTTTAGCATTGTTAAATAAGAGTTGGGCTCTAAGATTAATCGTACAAATTGGGTTTTGGGGGGTCGCGAAGCAATTTTGATGGTCATTAAGGGCCGTGACCCCAAAAAGTTTGAAAAACACTGGTGTAGATAAATAAGATAGAAGATGCAACGCTCACGTCACGCACACACACTTCGCATATTCGTCGTGTTACTTTGTTTTTAAACTTTATAAATTAAATACATATTCTGTGAAATATAAACGAGTATTTCCCACTTAAAATGGGCAAATAAAACTTTTGTAGTGATAATTAAAATTTAAAACGGGACACAAAATTATTCACAATACGAAAGCAGGTTGAAATTCGCGCGGAGTGAAATACCATATGGATTTAATGTACTGAGAATTTCAGCGGTTCTCTGCAGTAATATGAAGTTATAGCTGAAAATAATTGTGGCTTCGTGAAATTGCGCGTCATTTTGAAAGTAATACATGGACTCAAATAATATTCGTTCAGTTAAAGAGAGAGTTTAAAAAAAAACATAGTTTCAAGATAAAAAAAGAACTATAGGAACTATATGTTCGCATTGCATTTGCATAGCTAGCGGTTGCGTGACGTAAGCGTAGCGTAGGTATAGTTAAACAGTAAAAAAATCTTAAGACTGCGCCGGGCGTACGCCGGATGTACAGTGGCGCACTCATTACTTTTATTGTGTTTTCTAATAAACTATTATTTATATTAGTATTTTCTTGAAATTGGTCGGTAGGTTTTTGTACTACAAATGAAAACACAACTTATAGGGTATATCATATAGTTTAATAACAATTCACTTTCGAGTTATCAACTTAACAGAAAAAAGTGGCCACCTTTTCCCGTTAAGCTGACTACTCAAAGGGTAATTGTTATTAAAGTTTGTTACGTATTCCATAAATTGTGTTTTTACTTACACTACAAAAAAGTATCGTCTGATTTCAAGGAAATTCTTCAGTTAATTAGAAAACTGAAAAACCGCTAAACTGGAAGACAAAGTAAAAAAAACACAACAGTAATGAAATGTAACATTATTCAATAGTACATTACTGCACAGGCCGTGAAGTAAGGGATTTAAAGACGAGGTTAGCGTTGACGGATAAAATGAGTCTTTCAATCCCTGTCCCGGCCGACGATTGTATAGTACTTTTCTCAAGTAATGTGACGTGCGAAGGATACTAGGGCATGAATTCCGAGATCTCGGAATCTCGAAATCACGGAATCTCGGACCAATATTTCAGATATGCCAACTCCGAGATTAGGCGGAGCAATACCGGAACACTTTCAATATTTAAATTGAATTCCGATATTGGGCCTATCAATATCGTAAATCCGATTCATCATTACCTTTTAATTCCGGTATTGTAATATCGAAAAAAACGTAGTATTTCGAAGTTATCTGTGGAGTTGCCTGGTATAGTTTCAAGTTCCAACACATAGATGACATCACCTTCTACGCATTACATGTAGGGCATGCGCCATGCAGTATCGGACGATTTACAGTATCGGAATTAAAAGTCAGTGTTGAATACTTAATAGAAAGTGTATTTTTCTAATAGATTCCCAATTCCGATACTAGTATCGGAATTCCGATATTGAGCCACATAACCGAATTTCAATTCCGGTATTTGAAATAGGCCGATATTGTATGCCCTGCGTAATTCCGAGATTCCGATATTAAGGTTCAATACCAACAATTCCGACACTGGGAAATTGTCCGATACTGCATGCCCTAAAGGATACTTCTATTCCAGTAAATGAAGACGCGCTGGCCTAGTTGGTAGTGACATTGCCTACGAAGCTAGCGGTCCTGGGTTCAAATCCCGGTAAGGGCAGAAATTTCTGTGATGAGCGCGAATATTTGTTCCTGAGTCATGGATGTTTTTATATTTCTCTATATAAGTATTTACATCGTTGTCTAAGCCATAGTACAAGCCTAGAGCTTAGTTTGTGACTAACTGCCGCATTAAGAGACGCCAATTTAAGGGGTTTGGGTAAGTGTTGTCATTTGTAAAAGTCATACATTTTGAAGGTGAGCGGCAATTAGTAAAAGTGGTAAATTATGATAGAATAATTCGAAATAAACATGTTTTGTTATGTAATGATACTCTTAAGTTTTTTTTTTATGGCATAGAGATGACAAACAAGCACACAGGCCACCTGATGGTAAGTGGAATCTGTGACCCATAGACATTCGCATTCACAAGACTGCAATGCAATTCTAAGAGTGCAAATGCGTTGCCAACCCTGAGGACTAAGATGGAATGCCTCGACGCTAGTCATTTCACCGGCTGTCTTATCCCCAAACCGGAACACAACAATGCGAACACTGCTGTTTGGCGGTAGGTTAATGGATAAGACGGTGGTAGCGATCCGGACCCGAGATATTCAATATTCTTAGCTAGGTGTACTTTTAGTACCAAAAACTAAACACTTAAATCTTAAATATCTCGGCTCCGATATTATTAAACGCCATAAATTATATATATCTATGTGTATTTCGAGGTCCTCTAAATAACTATGTAAAAATCATAACGGGCCGCTCAATCAACTTGCTCACTCAATGCTCTTTAATGCTTGTTTACATAGTGACGTGTGGTCTTATTCTATTGCTATAGCAAAGAAATAGACAGGAGCAACTTTAATCAAGCATTAAATTTAATTGACGTCTCTGAGTGCGGCAGTAACTCAATTGATCTGACATCCCCCCCTCCCCTGATATTTAAATAGGATGTCTAAGCAGACGGCGTCACCGGCAACAGCTAGTACTTTCTATTTTAGCATTTAAAATAAATTCTTACAATTCCTTAACGATCCTGTGAGCATCATTCAAGAGAGAAATGGAAAGAAAAACGAATCCCATTTGAAAATCAATGGAAGCGGGTTTTCCCCTTCGTCATTTGCATCTCCTAATGATGTCCTGAATACCCCCCAGTCGTGAAGAGGGGGAAATGCTTTAGAAAAACAGCTTATGAGTTTCCTTAACAGGAATTGGAGAGCACTCATTTATACACAAATTATAGGATTTTAGGCATCAAGGTGTAAGTATTTTTCAACTCGTAATAAGAACGTACAGTCAGCCAAGAAAGTGGTCTACAAGTTTTGACATAAGTTCCAAGTTCAAGTTCAATTCTTTGTTAAATGGCTACTGTCCAGTGGGACAACTCTGCCAGTGTCAAGGTTAGAAGTTACACGTGATCGGTGCAAATGCTTTTCCAGAAACAGATGCTGATTCATCAGTTGGGGAATCTAAAAATAAAATGAATTATATACATTAACTACAACTACGAATGCTAAAACTAAAATCAAAAGGGCATTGGGTAATTTTGTTTGAAGAATGTTGTAATTTTTTTTTTCAGCGCTACGTATGATTTTTACATAGTTATTTAGAGGACCTTGAAATACACATAGATATATATATAATTTAAGGCGTTTAATAATATTTCAGTGTTCAGTTTTTGGTACTAAAAGTACGCCTAAGTAACAATATTAAATATCTCGGCTCCGATGCACTTCAGAGTATTACATAATGTAACAAAACATGTTTATTTTGAATTACATACATACATACATTAAATCACGTCTGTTTCCCAGAGGGGTAGGCAGAGACCGCTTCTTTCCACTTGCTACGATCTTGACAAATTTCTTTGAATTATTCTATCATAATTAATCACTTTTACTAATGGCCGCTCACCTTGAAAATGTATGACTTTTACAAATGACAACACTTTTCCCAAACCTCTTTACAACTTAATATTAAAATAAAATCAATAATATACGTCGCTAAAATATATAAAAAGGAAGTATTTACAAAAGTGAAGACGTAACTGGGCGAGAGATGTAATCAGGAAGAAAGTAATATAGAGAAATTGGAATAGTAGGACAATTGAAAAAAATATGATCTGGGGTTCCCTCCTCGAGACCACACTCGCACAAAGAAAGTTCTCGAACACGGATCTTCGCCAGAAATGAGGGTGAACAATTAATGTGACCAAGTCGCAGACGAATTATTGTGGAGTTGGCAGCCTTATTAAGATTGTTAAATTAAAAAAAAACAAGGTTTTACAGGCAGATTAGGTTGAATATTACCATAATGTCTACCCTTGGAGACGAAAGTTTCTGTGAGAGCTAATTATCGCTCAGGTTGACACCTGTCACTGTCATAATGTGCAAATGAACTTCAACCGTAGGGTACACCACATATTTGGCCGAATATACAATTTCTCTACACATTAAATCACGCCTGTTTCCCAGGGGTCCGTAGCATAATATCGAAAATCTCATTTCATAAGTACGAAATTCCTAACACAAAACTTCGAAAATCATAATGTCTAATGGACGAAATTCCTAAAGATGCATCTCCTAATGCACTTTTAATCGAATGATCTCATTTTTGAAAATCAATATAAACTTGAAATTCAATATTTCTAGTGCTCAAAATCGCTAAAAGCTTAGTGACAATTCTTTGAAAATGAATACATTTAATGCTAAAAACTCCACCCCTAATGAACGTAGGATGCCTTCGAAAATTAAAATGTCGTTTACCCACTTTATACCTTTTTAAACTTAGGTCAACTGGGTGTAGGTAATACGTTGTTATTTTTTTCGTGCAATAGTGGTATTGTACTATCAGACCATTGGAACCTTGACCCACCATAGAACTGTGTCACAGAGACGTTATGATTCAAGTCATAAGAAGTGTCAAACAAATTGTTTTATAATGTCACTGTGACACCGTTCTATGGTGGGTCAGGGTTCCATTGGGCTGATAGTACTTTAGACATTTTAAAACAGGCTAATTCAACATAGGACGTGCATCTTTAGGAATTTCGTACATTATACATTTTGATATTCCAACTTTTGTTTTTAGGAATTTCGTACTTATGAAATTTGATTTTCGATATTATGCTACGGACCCTTTCCCAGAGGGGTAGGCAGAGACCACTTCTTTCCATTTGCTACGATCTTGACAAATTTCTTTCGCTTCTTCCACATTCATACATCGAGTCATGCACGCACGTCGGTTTCGGGTACTTAAGATTCGGCCCTTTTCCAGTATTTCTCCGATTTGACTCGAAAAAGTACGCCTAGGGCGGCCCCTTTCGACCCGTCCACTCACTTTCGATTCCAAAATTTCACGAACAATTTCTCTCTGGTTAATAATAAGGTTGATATTGCTACAGCAGTTTAATCGGAGGTACTGCCGGGTATCGCTGATATCCCAACAATATAATATTACATGAAACTGACTCGTAAAAACCAACACACTCTCGAATGACAGTTTCGTTATGATAACAACCGGCCATTTTGTAATAAGCCTGTAACACTCGTCCATAAGACTAGAGATAACATCGACAATTGTTCACTTGATACTGTTTGTATTCCGAACTGTAATATTGGCTTGCGTTTATTTCAATATTTACGAGTGATTACGCGTTAAATTGACAGATATTGCAATGTGAATCACGAATGATTAATTGGCTGGCAGTATTATACTGGCGTTATACCCAATGATGCGGTTAACTAAAGAGTAATGTTATAATATAACCTGGTGTTTCCTGGTTCGCGCTAGTAGGAATTTAAATGAGTTATCCAAACAGATTGACATTGATGTGTTTAACATTAACATCCAGACTATGAGACGAAAATTATCGGACGATTTCTTCAAATGAGCATTCCTTTCCTTTCTTTTCCTTCTTCTGATTTTGATACACTTACCACCGTATTTCCTTATATAAACTCAGTGTTGTTATTTATTACCCATTTGTGAACTTTCCTGTTAAGACCCTTTCATACCCGTGTTTTAATTGATGTTTTAGCTGTACTTGCCGTTAATAGATATTAAGTGTTTAATCTTTTGTCCGTGCTTAGCGGAATTGCCGCTGTTGAGCCGGCTTTTTGTGGTGTTAATCACTACGTTTTTTTCTATTTCTATCTGTGAGAACCTATAATTTGCTTTCTACATTTATTTTAAGTTCTATTTCTGTTATGTATAGCTGTTGGATCTCCTCGAATAAATAAATAAATAAATAAATAAATAAATAAATAAATATAAGCATTTCATGGTAGTTTATGTGACTGGTGCATAATGAGTGGCATTATACACGAGTTAAAAGGCGAGTTTTTTAATCGCATTTCTCAACAAAATATGAAAATACCGTAAAAGAAATCACAAAAAGTGAAATTAAAATTAAAATCCATACTAATATTATAAATGCGAAAGCGTGTCTGTCTGTCTGTTACCTCTTCACGCTTAAACCGCTGAACCGATTTAGTTTTTTTTTTTTTTTTTATGGCATATAGAAGACAAACGAGTACACAGGCCACCTGATGGTAAGTGGAAACTGTGACCCATAGAAATTCGCATTCACAAGACTGCAATGCAATCCTAAGACTGCAAATGCGTTGCCAACCCTGAGGACTAAAATGGAATGCCTCTATGCTAGTCATTTCACCGGCTGTCTTATCCCCAAACCGGAACACAACAATGCAAACACTGTTGTTTGGCGGTAGGTTAATGGATAAGATGGTGGTAGCGATCCGGACGGACCCTTTTTTGGTGGTAGGACCTTATGGTCCTACCACCCGCAAAAATCAAAGATGAAATTTGGTGCAAAGATAGTTTGAATCCTGGTAAAGGACATAGGATAGTTTTTTTCCCGAAATTCATCCCCTAAGGGGGTGAAATAGAGGGTGAAAATTTGTATGGAGCTACGATATAAACGAGTTCCTCGCGGACGGCGTCGCGGGCAGAAACTAGTAGTCAATAATTACGGATGGGTACATTTTAAACTGCTTAGACAGAGAGAGCCGAAGTAGTGACGTCATTGTTTCACGTTGCCCATATAAACTCCACGTAAAATTCTGATTTGCTAGAAAGAGGGGAAAAATCTTTTTTTTTTTCACCTGTTTCTTACATGAATCAGCATTTATTGAGGCTATGAAAAAACTTTGTAAAATTTATTCTACGAATAAAAATACAATTTCAACAGAATACGGATAACTTTCAAAGATCCTGACGTTCCTGAACGAGTGAGGTGAAGAATGTTACTGCTTCGATGTTGCCTCAACTCCAATGTTATAGGGTCCCGTATCCGATCATAGTTCGAAATCCAATATAGGAAAAACGGATTTTTAAATAGCATTCCTCAAAAAAAAATACAGTAAAAGAGATCACCTAGAGAGAAATTAAAATTAAAATCAGCTAAGAAATACGGGTGATACAATACAAGCATAGAATATGCAAATAACCGGGTTTAACCGGTTTTAACCAGTTTTAACCGGTTTTCAACCGGTTACTTTCATACAAAAACGTCTAATAACCGGTTTAATAGCATTTCCTGTAAAATCATTTCTTAACTAATTAGACAGCGGTTAGACAGAGATTCGATATGCACTGTGACGTCATTGTGACACGTCGGTACATAAACTCGATGTAAAATTCTGCTTTGCCAGAAAGCGAGAACAAATCTTTGTTGGCATATCTTGGTTGTTTTTATAGCTATTCGAAAAACGATTTTTCTCAACTGTTTGTTACAAGAATCAGTTTTTATCGAAGCTGTGAAAACACGAATATTCCCTATTTGAAATATATAAATATATTTAGTAAATTGGCTTCATGAGGGCTCTTTTACACGTCGGTATGGATTGACTGTAAATTGACTTGAACGAGAAAAAGTGCCGCAAGAAACGAATACTAAGTCTTTTCTGTATGTTTGTCTGTCTACCGTAACAGACACACACTTGAACTTTTAACAGTATATGGACATTTAAACTAATAAAAAATAGTATAACATATCAAAGGAATCCCGCCCTTAAAGGTACAAAACACTCTTGTTAGTAAATTTGTGTTGGTCCATAAAAACTGCAATATCTCTTGAAACGTAAGAGATATACACACTTTTCTACAAAATGTACAATAAATTTAATAATGAGTGTTATTACACATAACAGGTATAGGTACAAAAATCATACTTTTAGCTCGACCTTAATTGTAAAGGTACGGAACGTTCCCTGTGACAGTCCGGGTCGCACTTGACCGAATTTCTGAAGAGATGTGAACGCGAACTCTTGAAAGCCTGTTCAAGTGTGTTTATTCTGTATTTGATTTTTTTTCGTAAACATACCGAGATGCAAGTTAACAAGGAAACCATTATAACTCAACTAGCGACCCACCCTCGGTTCGCTTCGGTTTATGCGAGTTCTCTGTAACGCCCATGCATAAAACAGAGTTTATTATACATAAAAGGGTCGGAAGGGGCCGCCCTAGGCGTACTTTTTCGAGTCAAATCTGTGAAATACTGGAAAAGGGCCGAATCTTAAGTACCCGAAACCGACGTGCGTGCATGACTCGATGTATGAATGTGGAAGAAGCGAAAGAAATTCGTCAAGATCGTAGCAAATGGAAAGAAGTGGTCTCTGCCTACCCCTCTGGGAAACAAGCGTGATTTAATGTATGTATGTATGTAAAAATCTCTTGAATCACTCTATCTATTAATAAAAACTGCATCAAAATCCGTTGTGTAGTTTTAAAGATTTAAGCATACATAGGGACAGACAGCGGGAAGCGACTTTGTTTTATACTATGTAGTGATTTGAACAAAGTTTTACTGCTTAAGACCTACACAATAGAGTTAGTTTCATTTTTCCATTCTAGTTCGATTCCCGAGCTGTGTAAAAGTTTTTTAAAATGTTTGAATGCATGCGATGACATGGTGCCTAAGAACAGATTTTAGTATGTCTTGTAGTATCAGACTTTCCCGTACTGACCGATTTAAACGTTACATGTATACCGCTTTAGAAAAGTTGCTTCATCGTCACTAACTTACAGGGACCCGTCCACCCATTCCCCGATAAAACCCTTTAAAAGACTTACCTCTCGAAGTACAACCCACTAAAAGAATAACCCTTTTGGAAGAAATATACAACTTAGTTGTTTGTTAAACTAGTCATTCACATAAGGGAAACCGCTTAAGAGCAGCAGTAAATTGATATTGATATCCCTCTTACTGCGTAACCAAATATAAGGGTAACCCTTAAAAATAGTGCTTAAAAAGCCAATAGAACGGCTTTTTATAAGGGTAACCCTTATAAATAGCGCTTAAAAAGCCAATCAAATGGCTTTTTTAAGTTAAAGGGATATTGGTATCACTCAAAATATAGCGCTAAAAAAGCAAAATCGAGCAAGACATACATGGAACGGATTTGGTAAGGGTAACCCTTATAAATAGCACTTTAAAAAGTAAATCGATCGATACGGCTCTTTCAAGCGATACGGCTTTTCTAAATAAATCCTTATAAAAACCCATTCGAAACCCCTTGAATGGGATAGCGGGCCGGTCCCTGCTAACTTAAGACAGCGCCGAGCAAAAGCCGAGTGTCCAGTGGCGCCCTCATTACTATTATCGTGTTTTCTAACTAACTAAAGAATTTCCTTGCAATCAGACGATGTGTTTTTCTAGTGCAAGTAAAAACACAATTTATGGAATGCGTATCAAACTTTATTAATAATTACGCTTTGAGTAGTCAGCTTAACGGAAAAACGTGGCCACTTTTTTCCGTTAAGTTGATAACTAAGGTGAATTGTTATTAAACTATATGTGATATCATTTGTAGTACAAAATCGTACCGAACCAATTTCAAGAAAATATTTTAGTTTAATAGAAAACACAATAAAAGTAATGAGGGCGCCACTGTACATCCGGTGTACGCTCGGCGCAGTCTTAAGCTCTTGTTTCCAAGGATAGCGGTGCCGTCTTATTACAACGGCCGCAATAACTTTATTTGAAATTACGGTGTCAATAACCGCCCTCTAGGAAACCGCGCCATTCTGTACACCGCTGTATTACGGCCGCTATATGACGGCACCGCTATCCTAGGAAACTAGAGCTTTACACCGTAATTAAAATGATAAGATGTCTTTTACGTTTTGATTGATTATGTTTTCGTCGAACGATTAAATTCCTTGACTGTGTACTGTGGATACTAGACAAAGATAAACTTACCTTTATAAATTTATTAGATAAATACATACTTACTAACGTATGTGGATTGAAATCTGGACAAAGTTTGAACCTTTGTTTAAAATATTAAATTCTTAAAAAAGTACAAAAGTGAGTTGTCTTTGGTTTAACAACTCATCTTTAAATAATTAGGACAAATGAACGTAGGATTTGTTTCACAATAATTATAGCAAATCGAAAAACAACGCGTCGCGAAACTGTTTGTAAATTATTTGATACAAATCCCCTCTGGTCGAATATGAAGGTATTTTACACGAAAGGTTGAGCGTCAAAGCACAGTTTATAGCATTTTAGCCTCCTACTTACTCACTCAGAAAAATGAATAATAGAAAGCCCGGTTCTGGAAAACTATCCAGTTTAAGCCAGTCTTTTGAGGTGAGTCGTTTACAGAAAATCAAATAAAGAGCTCAGAAGAAAATTTAAATGTGACGGCAAATTCATTAAAACGTATCTTGAAGACATAGTATTGAAAAACAAAGAAAGGTCAAGACGATTTTGTCTGTAAATCAAAAATTAAAAAAAAACCGGCTTCGCGGTTCGGCCAAAGATACAATTACGCTAAAAACGACGTCTTGTGCGTAATTAACGCCGAATGATATCTCTCATTAGACGAAAATGAATGGCTAGGGAATTATTATTTCAAAAACACCAATGGCTCAAGTGAAGAAAACGTGAAATATGTGTAGCCTACGAAGGTTCTCAAAAAAGTTTTACTGTGGCTTGCGATCAGCCCTCACGGTATGTATAAGGCAGTTGTTTTGAATCTGAGTTAGCAATTTATGCCGACCGATACATGGAGCAAGGTCTGCCAATTGGGCCATTCTACTTTTCAGTGTACATTTTTGCAATCGTCCGATAAAAAGTATACCAAACGATGAATCCACGAATAAACAAATAACGTGAACTTAGAATGTTTACGTTTGATGGTTTTCAAAAAAAAAAATCCTAAATTACTCAATTATCGCTGAAGAATCTTGGTAACTCAGTGGTAAATTGCACATTTTCCATAGAAAAGGCGGGGACATCAACGTCCACTGCGTTACTCACTTTATAGTTATTACAAATAACTTTTTATGAATTAGTTTAATCTTAGGCTTCCACACCACCATGCGCAAGCGGGCCGCGTCCCTGGTGCGCCGCGTGCGGAGCAGCCCCAATATCATCCTCAGCATGATAGGGAGCAGGGTAGACTGCCCCTATGTGCGTCACTGCTGTGAGCTACACGCACCTTCTACCTAATTATTAGCATAGGGTACTAACATTTAGGATTAAGAATTATGTAAGTACTAACAATATATGAGTTGTAATTTGACTTGAAATAAATATTATTATTATTATTTGTATGTCTTTACCAATCACGGAACTATGGGAGTCCCGGACCTTTGGAAGGCGTACATGGAGCCGAAGCCAACACGCAGAGGCCCTTTAGACAAGTTTAATTTAGTAAAGTGATGGGATACCAACCGGCGATTGTCCCTGAGTTCAAACTATAGAGGTATGCTCCCACGGACAACCACCGGTTAGTATAAGAGACTATTTAAGAAGGATGGGAACATTAATAATAAGTTCTATGAATGAACTGATATGGATTGGTGACCTAGGCTATTGATGAAACTACGGCGCCTGCCTGGCCAATGCTAATTACTTTGGTTGAAATGGCCGGCGGTGACTCGCCAACTCAATGGAATGGGCCTCCCGAAATAGCCGCATATACTCGTATATAGCAGCAGGGAGGCAACAGTTCCAGAGGGGCTAAGGGTGGAGAGGTGCTTCTGGACTTTAAACGACCATAAGGTGCCCACTCGCCACTTATGCAACACATCCACCCTTCGAGCATATAGCTCTTGCGACTCCACTCTGACCGGCCAATAAAGGCAAGCCAGAGGTGAGGGTCTGTTCCTCGTCATTGTACACCGCAGCCGGCCGGTGAAGGCAAGCGTGAGGTGAGGAACAGGAGCTACCCTCGGGAGCAATCAGGTACGTGGTGTCGCCACTCACCAACAGCTCGCCACTAGCTGCCCTGCGTATTATTATTATTATTATTATTATTATTATTAATTCTATATATAAGCTTATTGACGTCCGTTTTCTACTTTTAAGTTAGAAAAAGCAGCACTTTACCGTTTGTTGAAATAAAAATAGTTTAGTGAGAGCGTGGCTAAAAGTTATGTACAACGAAAAGTAGAAAGGCCCAATTGTGCGGGATTTAAAAAAATTGGGACATAAAGGAGCTAATGTGGTGTTTTGTCCAGTTGACTTCCAGTCTCTACTTAAAAAAAGTTAAGCACAAGAGACGAGCTAAAGATCCTACCTACTTCCCCAAATACAAAACAACATTAGGTACATAGATACAAAAAATAAGACACAGAAACTGTTGCGAAACGGTCCCAACTCAGCATTCGCTAGCCGTAAAGCCAGCACTGGTCTTCCGTTGGAACCGCTTGGTGAAGAGACGGAAAGTGACACACTTAACATAAAATAACAAAATAAAAAACATCAAGGATCAAAATTTAAATCATATTATTTCGAACGACCATAAAAATTACACCCTGTTAAGGTTGGCAACACTAAGGAAACAGAAAACTAAAGACTAGTCTATGGGAATGCAAACACAGCAAGCAAAGCAATTAGCAAAACCAACTAACGCCCCAGAACTTTGCCCAATCGAAGTTATTTTGGGCAAATCTGAAACGGCGAAATTGATCAAATAGTTTACTCCGAATAAATGTACAAAGTTAGATTCGAAAGATTAAATTAAAATGAAATACAATGCCAATATCTGTGTTTATATTAGCCATGGACAAAGTTCCACAGAACTGTCACAAAGCAGCTCGCAAAGGAGTTACTTAACAATTTGTTTCATTAAAAACTGTTACTAATACTATTATTTATTATATAAAAAAGGTCCCCGTGTGGTAACCGGATTAAAATAGTGCCACTCCGTATTTTTCCGTGGATGTCGTAAAAGCCGACTAAGGTAATAAAATCGTGTAGTACTGTTAGGCGATGGGCTTGTAACCTGTCTCTAATACACTGGTAAGGGTGATTCTTCGGGGCCCTGATTTTTGACGTCCGAGGGCTTAGTCCAATGAACTCTTAGTTTAGAAGGTTGTTTTTTTTTTCAGAGGTGACTGATATTCATGTTTAACTGGGACACCGGTCGATTTTCGTGTAACTGATTCTAAACATAGATAAAAAAAATAAAAAAACCCATTATTCTTATTACTCTGTCGTGTCCGTCCTCCATTTTCTTGAAATCATATGATAATAACTTAAATTTAGTCAACTTTATCAATATCTTGAGTGACCACATAAAAAGAAGATTAGTTGTTAAATTAAAAAAAAACAACAAATATTTTTTACATGCAATATTATTCTTATAACTGAGGATTTAACATTTGTCCGCCGTAAAATTCTTATTACTCTGGAGCGGGCTTCAATCAGCTGTATCATAAAGACATTTAAAAACCTAGCGAAAACTCCCACGTGGGCCGGTTTTTAGTCGCGTTCCGAACGTGCCAGGTGGTGGACGTGTCGGCTGATGCTCATCGCTCCGGAGTTACGAAGGCAAATATATCATTACTCTGTCCTTGGTTTACGTAATATTCTTATCACTCTGTTAGTTTTTTTAATAAGTGTGTAATATTTAAAAAAAAATACTTGTGCTTGTTTAACTGCTTTACGTGCTATCTTACCGTAGCATTAACGGTAGCCTTCCAATATGTTTGTATTATGAACCATCAGCTTGTTTTCATATTTTTCTTACTCTTCTGTCCCTTATTGCTTCGGAGTTATGGACAGCGGAATAAGAAAATCGTCAGTTTTCATAGTTTTTTTTCACTTTCGATGTTGTGATTTATTAATTAGAGACTCATGCAGCCGTTTTAACCTGCTTCAAAAACTTATGTTATCAATCCGACACGTATTTAGGTAAGCAATTAATTCACATATCGTCGGTGATACTGCAATACCGCGTAACGAACAATTTAGATAAAATGCAAAATACATCTTATCATGTAAGTCAGTAAGGTACATTTTACAACTTATTGAATTTGTTAGCTGCGCTGTTTTGCAGTATCACCGACGATATGTTAATCTATTAGGGCTCCCAAACAACTAAACAAAAAAATATAGCTGATGTTTGTATGTTTGTTTGTAAATTTGTATGTACCTATGTGTTTTTTCAAGCATTTCCCCGAAACTATCAGTTGGACTGTGACCATTATTTTTTATTAGCTTAAATTTACTTCAACATTGGGAACAGTGTTGAACAGTGCAAGTTTCATCAAAAACCGCTCAGTACAATTTCAAGAAATTTCAATTTCGTATTTTTTATGTATAAAAGTATATTTTTTAAAATAAAACTATAACACTGCTTAAGCACGCCTAAAATTAGTTTTCTATGATGCTTATTAATACAAATAATAAATTATTGTATACCTAGGTACTTCAATAATAATTGCACATGTTTTATTTTTATGTAATTTAAATACCGAGAAAATCACATAATTTTTAATATTTTAAACCTATTCTTACTTCTCTGTCGTCAATTTCTTATTCCTCTGGGCACAAAAGTTAAAAAGTTAATTATTTTCTTTAAGAATTCATAAAAATGAGTGTCAAAACCATATTCATGTTTCTAAATAAATCTACTTTCGTGGGAGAATATATTTATTACTTAAATATGCAAAAAAAAATACGACAGAGGAATAAGACAAAAATCACGACCTCGAAGAATCACCCGTAAACATCTTCGCCTAAGTGTGCAAAATGTGGTTACAGAATTATCAAAAAGTTTTTATAGTTGTTGGAAATTCTGTAGCTCTGCCTACCCCACTCTGGGAATAAAGGCGTGAGTATGTTATGTAAAAAAAAGGTTTGTTATGTATGTTATGTAAAAAAAGGTTTTTTTTTAACCCTTTACCTACGGGGTCTTGAATCGGATGATGGTTTTTAAATACCTATTGAATGATACCTACCCCAATTGTCATAGTTCGTCGTTGTTTTTACAATATGGCGTCTGATGGCCGCCATATTGAATTTTGATTACTGTCACATCTTTAGTGACTCTCACAAGATGACTGCGCGGAGAGTACGCCGGATGTACAGTGGCGCCCTCATTACTTTTATTGTGTTTTCTAATAAACTATAGTATTTTCTTGAATTTGAACGAAATTTAAAGACAAATTATAGGGTATATCATATAGTTTAATAACAATTCACCTTCGAGTTATCAACTTAACGGAAAAAAGTGGCCACCTTTTCCCGTTAAGCTGACTACTCAAAGCGTGATTGTTACTAAAGCTTGTTACGTATTACGTATCCCATTTGTGTTTTAATTGCGCTACAGCGCGCGCAGCGTACCTACATTAGGAGGTGCGTAGCGCAACTTAGATGGCAGGCGGTGCGGCGCCTTTTTTTTCTTAAACTGTTTTTTTTTTACTTTCCTTGTGATCGAAATAATAAGTAGTGTTTAACTCGTGAAAGTATAAATTACACCGTCGAACTATAGACGCACTCGCTATCGCTCGTGCAGCCTAAATATCACATACACTTGATCACTTTCACACAAAAACAAAGAAAATGAAACCATACATACATACATACATAAACTCACGCCTTTATTCCCAGAGTGGGGTAGGCAGAGCTACAGAATTACCAACAACTATAAAAACTTATTGATAATTCTGTAACCACATTTTGCACACTTAGGCTAAGATGTATACCAGTGTATTAGTGACAGGTTGCAAGCCCATCGCCTAACAGTACTATACGCCTTTATTCCCTTAGCCGTCTCTTACGACATCCACGGGAAGACATGGAGTGGCACTATTCTAACCCGGCAACCACACGGGTTCGGCAACCACACGGGTTACAGAATTAAAATGGCAATGGGATTTGTATTAAAAATGGCCGCCGTAAATAATCTATTGCAATTCAACGTGACTAAACACGTTACGTCTAAAATGGCACGTTTACCACAACCCCATTAGAAAGAGAACACACGTCTCCTGTCGCGTCCCGGAAATATTGATCCCTTAAATAAATAATGTTCATTTTACTACGGAGGTTTTGGATACAAAATGCTTTCCTACTATTCTAATTATACAGGGTGTCCCGCGTCTATGCCACATGAAGGGAAAGTACCTGAAATGTGGTCCGCAGGAGACTCTGCTATTTAGAAGATTTATTTTATTATTAAAAGTAAATAATATTGCATTCAAATATTTAAAAAAAATACGGTATTTGACAAAAGTCAAATCAGCTTCTTTTTATGAAACTTCAAAAACGCTCCGTTACTATGGAATTTATAGGGATTATTATGTTGTGACGTCACAATCAATCAGCGTCCTTATTGTTGTATTTAATGAATTTAAAAATCTTAAAATAGCATACATAAATAAAAGAGCTTTCCCAGTATTTTTATAATGTTTATCTGTTGTTAATGAAAAACTAATTTAATTTCACTCTTGTCAAATACCTTATTATCTAGTAACTTGAATGTTAAATTTCACATTGTTCCTTTATTTTAGATACAATGTTACTTGGAGGTAATTAATTTTTATCAGTTACCCTTGTGAATGGCATTATAAAAATACAGTTTTTTTTTTCATAATTATAATAATAAATAAATTTTAGGGGACAATGTCACACAAAATCGTCCGTGTACACACTATGTGGAGTAAGGAAGGGCAGCTCCATCATCAAAACCAAACAGTTTCGCTACTGGTTTCCATTTATGGCGGGTGCATCGAATGCACATGCTGGTCGCTCTAATACATAATTGATGTTATTACACGAGCTCAAACCAGCCCAAAACGCAAGACAAGGATCTGTCCCAGCGGGATGCAAGTGCTTCTCCAAGGTGTTTAATAAAAGTAGCCAATTGTGGTGCAAAGACTCCAAAACAAACTTTAATAACTATCACCCTTTGAGTAGTCAGCTTAACGGGAAAAAGGTGGCCACTTTTTTCCGTTTAGTTGAAAACTCGAAGGTGAACTGTTATTAAACTATGTGATATACCATATAAGTTGTGTTTTCATTTGTAGTACAGAAACCCACCGACTAATTTAAAGAAAATACTTTAGTTTATTAGAAAACACAATAATAGTAATGAGGGCGCCACTGTACATCCGGCGTACGCTCGGCGCAGTCTTAACTTAAAGTCTGTTCCGATTCAGACCACCAATGAGTATAACAAGTATACAGATGTAGTGCAAAATGATTTTCCTTCGGGAAAACACGGATCTCAATCGGAATACGATGGCACCCGAACTGTCAATCAATGATTGTATTAAATGAGTGACGTTTTCATGTCCATTAAAATGGAACTTTATTGTTTAGTGTCAAATGACAAATGCTGTCATTTGTCACTTTGTCATTTGACACTAAACAATAAAGTTCCAAGTTCCGAACTGTCAATCAATGATTGTATTAAATGAGTGACGTTTTCATGTCCATTAAAATGGAACTTTATTGTTTAGTGTCAAATGACAAATGCTGTCATTTGTCACTTTGTCATTTGACGGGTGCCATCGTATTCCGATTGAGATCCGAGTTTTCCCGAAGGAAAATCATTTTGCACTACATCTGTACCTGACTGTAATTATCTTTAGATAGAGGATGTAATAGAGATGAGAATAATGTTACCTCTAATTAGTTTATTAAAAAATTTGAATATATACCTAATTATCATTGTATTATTATGCTGGGTGCGACAGAGACGAAAACCTCTCTTATCAATCAAATCTATCAACCATCACTACATTTTCATGCAAAACAGAATTCAACATGGAGTTTATATGGCTGACCTGTTAGATGACGTCACAGTACACATTGAACCTGGTCTAACCGCAGTCTAATTCGAAATGCGATTTAAAAAAAACGATGCATATTCCCTATTAGAAGGATTTAAACATAGGCTATTTGTAATCTTGGAAAATTTTAAAGTTCCCTAGGGAATAACGATAATCGATATCTACGCGGACTAAGTCTAAATCAATTAACCGTGTCCAAAAAAAAAACAAATTTTTCTAATGCCATATGTCGAGATGTTGAATGGTTAAGGCAGCCAAAAAAACACTTTTTTGTAAGAACTATTTTATAAAATCTAGTATTGTTCATTAGATAACTTGGCAGCTTACAGAACACGTACCCCTACAAGACACGTAACTCGAGAGAATGTATTTTATACGCTCGTAAACTCGTTTCTATATTGTTGTTTTTGTTCCTCTCATTTCTTGTTATTCGTACAGAAACGCAATTTGGAAAAGCCCTTAATACTCTGTGACTGGTTGTTTTTATTTGCTTCGGTATCCGATATTTTATGTCGCGGAAATAAAATGTCAGATACTTTGTTGTATGTATGTATGTATGTATGTATGTAAACTCTTTATTGCACAATAAAATAAACAATTACAAGTAAATTCGTACATAAACTTAAGATTAACATGTACAAAGGCGAACTTATCCCTTTAAGGGATCTCTTCCAGTTAACCTGACCATGATTGAGGAAACTGTACGAGGATAGGCAAGATGTGTGTGTGTGTGTGTGTGTGTGTGTGTGTGTGTGTGTGTGTGTGTGTGATGTGATGTGATGTGTGATGTGTGTGTGTGTGTGTGTGATGTGTGTGTGTGTGTGTGATGTGTGATGTGTGTGTGTGTGTGTGTGATGTGATGATGGATGTTGTAATGCCTAAGAATTCACCAAAAGAACCCATTCACCATGATTTCTCGATGATCAGTTACTTTTCAAGATCAAGTAAGGTCTTTGCTATGATTTATAGACTAGATCATTATTTTTCATTTCTCCTGTTCGGAAAGTTTAAGTTGAACGGGTAGATAGCCGGGTAGAAAATTGCGTTTTCACCCCTAGGGTGGAAAGTATTTTTTTTTAATAGTTACGATTGCCCACGGATTCTATGATAATTGAGCTACCATACAGGGTGTCCCATAAATAGCACGTCACAGTGACACCGGAGATTTCCCAGCCTCAGACGAACCGAACCAACCTAACATGACCTCAGTAAAAGTTGCACCGTTTTCGAGTTATACCAATTTAAAGATTTTTCCAATTTCTCACCTCTTTTAACATTGCAAGTGCCCGCATTTACTGGGATAGCTTTACAATTTAATTTTTTTTATTTGTACGCTTTCATGAATAGTTGCTTAAGATGATAGAAGCATTATTATGTCAATAACTAATGTAAAAGTTGGAAAAATACTGTAATGAACTTGACTTAAATTATCATCAACATATTAATTTCAACTTTGAACACTTGCCATGACTTTTTTTTACTAGAAACGAAATGAGCAAATAACTTTACAAACATGCGTATGTTATGCCAATTCTAAAATGGTATGACACATGATATCATAATGCAAAAAAGTAGGAATTCGACTAACTTTTCCTAATAAGGATCCCGAAACCAAACTAACAAATGAAAGGCTATTAGCCGCTTTGCAAGTTTATTATGTAAAGAATTGTATGGTAGTTATTAATTTATTGCAGCGGGTGCCCTGTGACCCAAAGTAGTTCGTTACCTTGCGTTTCGTGCCCTTTAATATTAAACCTCGTTTTAATAGCAGACTTTTTAGTTACTTTTTATTTTTATTAATTTGACTTATGTCATTACTTATCACCATGTTCACTGCGTCCCTGTTTTCCTGTGGTGTTCCTGAACTAAATCTCTGATTAATTTTGTGGAACTGAAACGACTACTCGGCACTCTTAACGGACACTTGATTTCACTTTGTAAAACTTTATTACGATGGCACATCGTAATACTTCTCAGTACTCCAATAGTGAGTACGCTGATATGCATTTAATTTATGGTGAAACTAGGAGAGTTTCCACTCGAGGTAATGTTTCTTACAACGCAAGGTTGGCTGCAAGACTGTACTCGGAACGATATGCAAATCGTAGGCCGACGACTTATGAGGCGACTGAAGAGTCGTGAATGATTATCGTGACGACAGACCACCAAGACGTGGCTCAGAAGGAAGACCCCAAACCATTGATGATGACGTTGTTTTAAGTCAAGTACAAGCAGAGCCAGGAACTTCAGTGCGAATAGAGAGAAGACCGGTCACAATACCAATTTAAAATTAATTTGTGGACCGGAATTTTTAACGGCCAAATAATAGGACCGGTCGAGTTGCCGCCGATTCTGAATGGCCAGAATTATCTGCAGTTTTTGGAAAACGATCTGCCTATTTTATTAGAGGACACGCCGTTGGCATTGAGGCAAAGGATGTGGTTCCAGCAAGATGGCTGCCCGGCACACTGCGCTCGCTCAGTCCGTGAGCACCTAAACAACAAGTATCCTGACAGAATGGATTGGGCGAATGGGATCAATTTTATGGCCAGCGCGTTCCCCGGATCTAAACCCACTGGATTTTTTTTATTGGGGATGTTTGAAAGATAAAATTTATTCAAAACCAATAAGTAACGAAGAGGAACTACGGCGACGTGTCTTCGATGCAGCCCGAGACATATCCGAAACCAGTTTACGAAAATTAAACCGAAATTTTATCCGAAGATGCTATTTGTGCCTTAGAGTCGCAGGGAAACAATTCGAACATTTATTGTAAAAACGAATAAACCTTTATCTTTGAACCTTGGTCAATCAAATGTGATTCGAATTCCTACTTTTTTGCATTATGATATCATGTGTCATACCATTTTAGAATTGGCATAACATACGCATGTTTTTAAAGTTATTTGCTCATTTCGTTTCTAGTAAAAAAAAGTCATGGCAGGTGTTCAAAGTTGAAATTAATATGTTGATGATAATTTAAGTCAAGTTCATTACAGTATTTTTCCAACTTTTACATTAGTCATTGACATAATAATGCTTCTATCATCTTAAGCAACTATTCATGAAAGCGTATAAATAAAAAAAACTAAATTGTAAAGCTATCCCAGTAAATGCGGGCACTTGCAATGTTAAAAGAGGTGAGAAATTGGAAAAATCTTTAAATTGGTATAACTCGAAAACGGTGCAACTTTTCATGTTAGGTTGGTTCGGTTTGTCTGAGGCTGGGGAATCTCCGGTGTCACTGTGACGTGCTATTTATGGGACACCCTGTATATATAATAGGCCTTACGTTAAACGACGTATTTATTACGATCTATACTCTCATATTAATAGTACATTACTTAACAAGGGCTGTAAAAGAAATAAATATGCGATAGAGGGCTTTCTTTTTTACTGCCCGTGATGAGTACACAATTTTACGTCTTCACCTGGCCACAATGCGAGTTTTACCGTGCGCGCAGCGTGCGATAAAACTCACATTATGGCCAGGTGTTACGTAAAATAATTTTACGACTGGTCTATTTTTTTCGCATTTGCAGAAAATCGACATTTAAAATTATTCCTTTATCCTGCTGCCCGCCATAATGCCTTTGCCTGTATAGCATGACACTTTTTATTCACGTCATGGCATGGCCATCTATCTAGAATATACTGCCAACATAAAAAAAAGTTTCATCGAGTTGGTCACAACCAAGGAGCTTATATACAACACTGGAGGTTGAACACCGAACATCCGTTCAAAACAAGAAATTTGACCTTTATTACGTCACGAATATATTCCATCTCTTTCTTCACAGTCAAAATGAAAAGTAGCGTGTCTAACTCGGGCCCATTTGCCATCGAACTATTGGCGCTCTCACTTCGTTCGAGCGCCAAAAATATCTCGGGTGAAATGGGTCACTTCGTTATCAATTTACTATTCATATTAAGTATGAGATGAAATAATTATTCATTTTACGTTATTTTTAATAAAAACACGCTTGGTGAATATTTGAGGTTATGTGTCAAACTGAAATAAACCAGGATTAACTGGTATTTTTTAAACCGGTTCCGAGCCCTGGTTAGAAGCGGATGCATGTTGGATAGTGCCTCTGAACTATAAAATTTCAATTATTGGGTGTAGAGTAATAAATTATTTTGTTTTAAATAACGTGTGGCATCTCGCTTCTTTCGCCGCTAAATGTGAGGGAACTTAGTTGGATTTAGCTCGAGTGACATTTTAGCTTTGCTCTTCACTCTGAGGTTGATTTGTTCCGGATAACGGAGTAGGTAACTCGCTCTGGGTAGTGATTCTCTCAACAACGACGGTCGGACGGACGAACGAGTGAATGTCTACGTCCCGTCAGTGCGAATAAAACATATTTTAGCGCGTGCATTTTCAATGTTGCAGCATGGTTTCTGCCGATGGATCGAAAGTATAAGGCTGCTTAATTAAAAATGCACACGCTAAGATTTCGATGCGATTTCGCTCGTTCGTCCGACCGTCCGTTGTTTTTGAGAGAATAACACCCCAGTAGTTGTGCCTGACACGGCAGCATTGGTTATCAGTGAATGCAGCCCCCTATTTCACCATTCCGACAATGAAAGGTGACAGGTGCCATTTCAGTGCACAGTTAACAGCATAAATAAGTGATCATTTATGTACCTTGTCACTTTCAATCTTTTCACAACACGACGTTAAAGTGACCAGGTACATAAAATAACACTTATTTATACTGTTGACTGTACATGGCGTAGTTTATATGATTCCCAGTGATGTATCGTCGTGTTAACTTTGCAATGTATATGCACCTGTCACGTGTCATTCTCAAGGTGGTGAAAGGGGGCTGGTATTACACATAATTGATGCACTTTCTAATATTAACCAGACAAAAATGCTATAGATCTAAGAAAGGCTTGTACTTGGCAAATAAGCAGTCGGAGCTGTGCCAACTCTATACATTGATTTACTCTTTTGCTGAAGACATCGGTTTGTATTTTACTTGATACGACGCCAGAGGTTTCTTGAAGATTACCCTACCTAGTAGTGGTCTCAGACTAGATAAGTTGCTTAAAGCCAACGTAATAGTACATTGTGTATTAAGGGTGGTAAAGAAAGAATTACAAACGAGAGTCTGTTAGAAGCCCGAAGCCGAAGGCTGAGGGCTTTAATGACTCGAGCTTTGTATTTCCTTTACCACCCGTGTAACATACAATGTATTTCATCACTATTGCGAGGAAATGAAATACAATCAGACAAAAGATCATATTTTTAACTTATTAGGGGCAGACTACATCATTGTCTGTGACTTACCACAGATAATGTCAAACGTGTTCGGAGTCCGATTCTAGTGACATATGAGATCAATAGTTTATTATGCAAGATTTTTAGGAAATTGTATGCAACTGAAATTTCATCTCGAATGAAAGTTCATATCGAATGGCACAAGAGTTGGGGTCCTGACGTATTGTGATAGTTTGAGTCCACGTATAATATTAAAAAAAAAGCTATTACGCACGTTAGGGCGTAATGGTAAAAAAAAGGCCCGCGGGTATTATTTTGGATTTACGCTCTCTAGCATGTTAGGACTCTATTTACGAGCAAGTGTGATGAAAATGATTTTATCTACACCCGTATCGCATAACCTCTATTAACACGTTCAGAAACTGTCAGATAAGAACTAGCATTACGTCGAATAGTAGTGTGTATTATCTGTTATGTAGTTATGATGTACGAAATTCATTTCAATCTCGCATCGTGATTGAAATGAGGCTGTTGCGTGAATAGGAACACAAATGCAAATGCAAAAAACAGCATGAAACAAGTTTCAGGAACTATTCAAAACGTTACCATCCTGAAAATAAATGGTAACATTTTACATACATTTTACGCAAAACGGATCGTCATACTTACTGACAGATAAGATAACAGATGACATAAGATTAATCTCTTATCTGTCAGGTCTAGATGAAAAACCAGGTAAATAACTTTAAAATACTTTATTTTTAATCGAAAGTTCTAGGACAATTAATATACATGACAATTATTAATTAATGAATTTTCGAATGTTACGAGCTAGTAAGAAATTTCTCTAACTTTCTATACTGTGAGAAAATTGGCTAAAGTTCGATTTTGGTCTTTATTTAGATTTGTGTTTTATTACAATACTAGCTGTTCCCGTGTCCACTTCGTTTCAAAACATTTTTTTTGAGTTAATAATTTTCCCGCTAATTTCCGTTCCCGTGTGAATTTCGGGAATTCCTTTTTAAGTGCACCTCTTTGTACTTAAGCTACGTCCCTTCCAAATTTCAAGTGCCTACGATTAGCCGTTTAAGCTGTGCGTTGATATGTCAGTCAGTCAGTCAGTCAGTTTCTCCTTTTATATATTTAGATAAGTGGTATTTCTGATTGATACGCATGCAAATCATACCCCACAGTTCCTGAACGCGTCATAGAGGATTTGCAATATGGGTATAGATAAAGTATTGTACGCGACTCTGCGTAATTGTCATTACGCAACCGTCACATAAACTACTATTATAAAACTCATTCATTTATTCATTCATAAACTCACGCCTTTATTCCCAGAGTGGGGTAGGCAGAGCTACAGAATTACCAACAACTCTAAAAACTTGTTGATAATTCTGTTACCACATTTTGCACTTTTAGGCTAAGATGTTACCAGTGTATTAGTGTAAAGGTTGCAAGCCCATCGCCTAACATTACTATACGCCTTTATTCCCTTAGCTGTCTCTTACGACATCCACGGGAAGATATGGAGTGGCACTATTCTAACCCGGCAACCACACGGGTTCTTCATTAGAAAAGTAACTTAATGTATGGAATTTCTTTAACGGTATTTTCATATTTTAAACATTTTATTCGCTTCGAATCCCTAGGGTACCAATAAATATTCCCTAGTCCCTTGGTTCAGCGATATTAGGCTGTGTGTTTGTCAATCACTTAGTCAATCGTCACGAAGGACTATAATATGTATACTAGCGACTCGCCCTCGCTTTGCTCTACATTAACCACATATAACCCTTCCTTTTGAATCAATCTATCTATTGATTAAAGCCGCATTAAAATCCGTTGCGTAGTTTGAAAGATATTAGCGTACATACAGAGGGACCGACAGCGGGAAGCAACTTTGTTTTATACTATGACTAGCGACCCGCCCTCGCTTCGCTTCGGTTTATGTGAGTTTTTTGTAACACCCGTACATAAAAAAAGAATTTATTATACATAAAAACCTTCCTCTTGAACCGCTTTATCTATCAAAAAAACCCGCATCAAGATCCGTTGCGTAGTTTTAAAGATCTAAGCATACATAGGGACAGACAGCGGGAAGCGATTTTGTTTTATACTATGTAGTGAAGAAATCATGGATGTGATTTTTTAAATAAAGTATTTCTCCATGTTAATAACGTCAAACTACGAACCCTTATAGTTTCGCCATGTCCGTCCGTCCGTCCGCAGCCTAGCTCAGAGACTCTTAGTACTAGAAAGCTGTAATTTGGCATGAATATACATATTAGTCACGCCAACGAAGTAGTAAACTAAAAACTTGAAAAAAAAATGTTTTCGTATCCCCTCCACGTAACGTGGGGATGTTTTTTTATGTCTACCTCACAGTGTGGGGAGTCGTTGGATAGGCCTTTAAAAATATTGCTGGTTTGAAGAAACAATTTTTTGCTTAAAAGATCTCTTTATGATATGTTAAGCTTTAAAGCGCAAATTTTTGTTACAGTCAAGTGTGTCCCTACAGTCAAAACTACAAGTAATAAAAATCGAAAAAATATCTTCATTGAAAGCGCATAAATATAACGAATTTAAAATGAAAACTAAGTAGACTTAATTAGTTCCTGAGATACAGTGTGAGTAAATAGCGACTAAAGTGTTTATACTTACCAAATAACTTTAAAATACAAAACTAGTTCATACATGTGGGTTTTTAATAAATAGTTTTTTTGTGTTTGTCGTAACGGCTTTGGAACCCTACACTGAGCATGGTCCGACATGCTCTTGTCCGGTTTTTAATTTCTAGTCCCCTGTAGCCTAGTTTGCAAATTTCACAACCGGAACTAATATTGGTTTTACAAATGGCTACCCCTTTTTGACAGTTCAACCGTGAACACTACCCTGCCGAATAAAAATGCACGCACGATTCCACTGCTTTAGCATTTTGAACCATCTATGGTTGTTAGTAAGCTTGCTGTTGCCGTGAAAGTTTAATAGCTAAAGGCTATTGTTTCTGTGCAGGATAATAGTGTCAGTAGGTAGAGTTTTAGTGAAGTTCCCCCTCTTCGTGCTTGAATTAGTAACGGGTTTTAAAATAAACTGTTGTACGTTCTCTCAAACTAACCGAAGAGTTTAAATAGTCGCTTGTGCTTGTAGACTTTATACCTATTTAAGTTAGAGTTAGTTACCTACCGAATTTGGCCGCTTTATAAATGATAGCAATTCTCAACTTTTTTTTTTTTTTTTTATGACATAGAGAAGACAAACGAGCACACAGGTCACCTGATGGTAAGTGGAAACTGTGACCCATACACATTTGCATTCACAAGACTGCAATGCAATCCTAAGACTGCAAATGCGTTGCCAACCCTGAGGACTAAGATGGAAAGCCTCTATGCTAGTCATTTCACCGGCTGTCTTATCCCCAAACCGGAACACAACAATGCGAACACTGCTGTTTGGCGGTAGGTTAATGGATAAGATGGTGGTAGCGATCCGGACGGACCATGCACAAGGTCCTACCACCCGCAAAAAACAAAACTTAATATGTAAATAACGTAAAAGAGATCATTATTATATTTATTTAAGTATGATATGCTTATTACTCATCTGTATTTACGTATATTTATATTTTATACACCCGTATCTTGTATATATTTTATTGAAACAGTTTTTATTCAACGCTTTTTTCTTCGCACCGACCTTAGTTTTTTTTTGTTTTGCCTACTGGTTGACTGGTAGAGAATGCCATTGGGCGTTAAGTCCGCCATTTGTACTTTATTGTATTTTGTGCAAAGAAGTTTAAACAAATAAATAAATGAATAAAAGTGAAATTAAAAATAAAATCAGCCTACAAATACAGATAATACAAGCATTTTAAACTTTTAATTAGACAGCGATTAGACAATGATATCCGATATGCCCTGTGACGTCATGTAACAGGGCGGCCATAATGAAGTCTATGTAAGGCTGGACTTACACAGTCTGAATCCCAATCTGAATTCAGATTATTAATGCAGAACGCACGGTATTGCATACAATTTAACTGTTCCCCCCACACATTCAGATTTTTTCAGATTATAAATTACTTGACGTGCGTTCTGAATTAAGAGTATGAATATTCAGATTATGAATTCTAGACGCACCGGTTTCTATACAATTAATACGGACGAGCACACATATACTGGATTTAGATTATGAATCCATATTAATTGTCAACTATTTATGCTATATGTACAGTCAACCAATTTGAGTTCTAGGCCACTTTGGACTATGTTAAAGTGACGTTGTCAACCAAAACGTAAGAGACTCCCTATGATTTGGTTTACAACGTCACGTTGACAAAGTCCATAGTGGCCTAGGAATCAAATTGGTTGACTGTACGTGCCTACTTATCTATGTGACGTTTGCTAGACAACTGCTTTTTTAAGACATGGTGTAAGGCAAGGCGTCGGATTCAGACTATGAAATCAGATTATGAATCCAGATAGGGTATCAGACTGTGTAAGGCCAGCCTTCAATTCTGTTTTCCTAAAAACATCTTAAATAAATAAATAAATAAATAAATATCAGGGGACAATCTCACACCAAGTGACCTAGTCCCAAACTAAGCTCTAGGCTTGTACTATGGGTACTAGACAACGATATAAATACTTATATAGAGAAATATATACTTAAATACATAGAAAACATCCATGACTCAGGAACAAATATTCGAGCTCATCACACAAATATCTGCCCGTACCGGGATTCGAACCCAGAACCACTAGCTTCGTAGGCAGGGTCACTACCCACTAGGCCAGCGCGTCGTCAGCGTATCTTTGTCTGCTATCTTGGTTATTATTTTAAAGGTTCAAAAAGAGATTTTTCTCAACTGTTTTTCATATTAATTGGGCCATTCTACTTTTCGTTGTACATAACTCTTAGCCACGTTTTCACTTAACTATTTTTATTTCAACGAACGGTAAAGTTCTGCTTTTTCTAACTTAAAACTAGAAAAGGGACGTAAATAAGCTTATATATAGAATTAACCTAATTCATAAAAAGTTATTTGTAATAACTATAAACTGAGTAACGTAGTGGACGTTGATGTCGCCGCCTTTTCTATGGAAAAAGTGCAATTTACCACTGAGTTACCAAGATTCTTCAGCGATAATTGAGTAATTTAAGAGTTTTTTTTGGAAAACCGTTAAACTTAAACATTCTAAGTACATGTTATTTATTTATTCGCGGATTCATAATTTGGTATACTTTTTATCGGACGATAGCAAAAATGTACACTGAAAAGTAGAATGGCCTAATTAGCTTTATTGAAGCTGTGAAAGAAGTCATTAATATTCTCTATTTAGTGCGTAAACCTATGCCTGACTTACTTACGGACAAAGTTAAGATTATAGGTTACTAGCGTCTGCTCGAGACTTCGTCCGCGTAGGTTTCGATTATCGTTATTCCTTCGGGAACTTTTAAATTTTCCGGGATAAAAAGTAGCCTATGTGTTAATCCAGTGTATAAGCTATGTCCACTCAAAATTTCATCCGAATCCGTCCAGCCGTTGCAGCATGAAGGAGTAACAAACACACACACACATACATATTATTAGTAGGATTAGTATGATTACTACGTCAACGACATTTTTTTTTAAACAATTATACCCCTGTGGTGTTGTTGCTATCATCATCGATAACGTATTTTGACGAAAGCGTTGCGTTTAAAACTTATACCATACATTTAAAGGCTAACGAATATCGTTTACGTTACCGTTAAGCAGATTACGATTGTGGAATCAATTGTTACGATAGTTCTTCGAATACGGCTTTTAAAAGTCTCGCCTACATGAAAAATATCGAAAGACCTCCAGCGTTCCAAGAATTTATAATATTTATACTCGTAATATATTCTCCAATAACCCAATAGATTTTCCCGTCTGTTTCGTATGCCAACGTGTTTGTCCTTTAAATTCACCTTGGTGTCTCAGAGACAAAATAAGATTAGTAAATCTCAAGGTTATGCAAAAATAATGTTTTTTTTTGTGGTTTGGAGAAGGCAAGCGAGAGGCCATGTGATGGTTGGAGTTTGTGATCCATAGAGAACCTAAAGACCCTATCTAAGGTCTAAAATGGAATATTATTGGGGGTTAATGGGCCTTGTGTGCCTACCATTGCTGATCTATTGTGGCACCCCTTTGAAACGCATTTTTTTTTCGTTTTTCGCATTAAATCGTTTCGCATAACACCCTTTTAGGCTGACATTGCAGAATTTAATAAATTGTGCAGATTAGGTTAGGTTAGAATAGTTTTTAAAAGTAATTAAAATAAACCCCTTTCTATTGTAAAAACCGTTTTAGAACAAACGATTTTATGCGAAAAAAACGATCATGGAAACCGAAATGGACCGCGTTGCGTCCAGGAATTTCCAAATGCTTTGGGCAGTGAGGAGTTTTTTTTATTATGAGTCGCATGTGCAAATGGAATAGAAAATAGAAATAGAAATATTTATTCGACGATCACAAGAAAAAAAACAGATTAAATTGAACATTAACAAAGAATGGCAACACAGAAAACAAAATTAAACAATTGTACCATAATGTTGCCATGGGTGATAATCTTGACGTCGAAATTGACACCACTCAGCACTATGTCACGGCCTGTACCACGACACTGATATTTTTGACGTGACACGAACGAAGAGACAACGGTTGCCCATACACTGATTTAAGTAATGAGATGATGTACATTGATGTCTCCTGAGAACACAGATTGTAGAATGTGCGGCGAGGAGGTGGAAACAATGAAACACTTACGCCCACTTGCGTGGACCAGAGTTAGCGTCTTAACCCGAGGTTAGGCGGCAAAGCACGTACAAAAGTAGTCGCTTAACTCTGGGTTAAGGGCTAACTCTGGTCCGCGCAAGTCCGCCTTATTGTGTGAATGTGACGCACTCGCCGGAGTAAGAATGAAAATCCTCGGTTGTGGCTACCCAGAACCGAACGATTTCAAGGCTCTGCCATTGCACTCCACTATCCGCTATTTGGAAGGTTGAAGGCTGCATTGGATTAAGAGCTAAAAGAGGGGTAATTGCACAAAAGATCCCATAGAGTCGAAGTGTATCCGTAAGGACCCCATCAAAAAGATAAGATAAGATAAGATGTCTCCTGACAGAACCTGCATGTCACGTCTTGTTTCATACCCAGAAACAGATACTACGATGGAATGCCTCTCTGCCAGTAAATTCACTGGTTGTATTCCCACACGCGACAGTCGATAGTTGCTTGGCAGCAGGTTAACGACGATGGTGGAAGCGAGAGATACGCAAGATCTTACCACCATTACAGAGATAATGATACATGACCAGACCTAGGAATATTCGGGGCAAAATTAAATGACAGCTAGGGATTGCCTATATCGATAAACTCAATTATCGATGCTTTTCCCATGTATTAGTGATCGCTCCAAGATTTGTTTGTAAAAAGAAAATTTGATTGAAAGTATGCAATGAAACAAAATAGCAAAACAATTCTGGTTATTCTTTATTTTAAAAGGATTGTTTAACCTTCACTCATCATTATCATATATTTTTTCCGTATTGTGAATTTTTGAATGACTGTCCCATTTACTATTGTTAAAATAAACGACTAGAATTTGTTAGGAGTAAAAACAATATGACGATGATGAGTGAAGGTTATAAATCCTTTTAAAATAAGTGATGACCAGAATTATAATGCTGTTTTGTTTAATTTGCATACTTTGAAAAATAAACAATTTTTACAATCAAAACTTGGAGTGGTCATTAGTATAATGGGAAAAGCATCGATAATTAAGTTTATCGATATAGGCAATCCCTAGCTGTCATTTAGTTTTGCCCCGTATATTCCTAGGTCTGATGATAACTCTATCGTTTCCTAGCCTAGCGTTTTGAACTCTACTATCTAAACGAAAATTACCACAAACTCATACCTTCATTTCCAGAGAGGGGACAAAGCTATCGAATTATCGATAACTCTAAAAAAAAAAGAATCCAAATAAGATGTTTAACAGTGTATTAGTGACAGGTCGCAAGCCCATCGCTTTTATTCCCTTAGTCACGGAAAGACGAAATATTCTAACCCGGCAACCACACGGAAAAATTACCAATTCTTCACGAAAAAAGGTACTGAACTGACGAAACTCACGCTACTCTGAAACGAGCCTACTTCGATACCAACTAATTAAGGTTTGCTATTCGCTGAGCTAATGACATCTTTGGTTCTTTAGCAAATCTCCTTATATCTCTTACAAAACAAATCGGGACCTGTGGACGTCAAGTATACAGGGTGTTTGGCAGTCGGGTGTAGGGGTTTTAAGGGATGATAGTAAGGGTCATTCTGAACATTTTTGACCACATTTACTATTATGCTAAGTTTCACGGTTTCCGAGATATTGATCATTTTAATAGGATTTTTTGTCATTTTTCCTTATGTCCGTGATACGAAAAACCCCTTAATTCAAGTATTAATTTAAAAAAAACCAGTGTTTTCTTGCATGACTTGAATCACTATGAAATAAGGAAGTTTTAAAGCTACATGCAATTTTTTTTCTTTACAACTGTTTGAGTAAACGCGCAAGACTTACTTTCTCCATACTAAGAGAACCCCGCGTTTGTTTTTCACCAAGTATGGAAAAACCAATTTTGTGAGGTTACTCAAAAAGTTGTAAGGAAAAAAAAATGGCATGTAGCTTTAAAACTTCCTTATTTCATAGTGATTTAAGTCATGCAAGAAAACACTGTTTTTTTTTAAATTAATACTTGAATTAAGGGGTTTTTCGTATCACGGACATAAGGAAAAATGACAAAAAATCCTATTAAAATGATCAATATCTCGGAAACCGTGAAACTTAGCATAATAGTAAATATGGTCAAAAATGTTCAGAATGACCCTTACTATCATCCCTTAAAACCCCTACACCCGACTGCCAAACACCCTGTATATTGTCAGATATAATGTGAACCATCCCACGCTTAAAGTTTATTTCGGGAATAAGTAGCTTTTCTTTTAAGTTTACGGGTACGTTAATAACCTATCTCAATTCCAAATACGAAAACAGCTAGGTACATTTGGCAATTTGAGCTCAGAACAGTACTCTTATTTAAAAAATATAGATGGCCAGTATTTAAGAAAAACAAATGATAGTTACCGATCGACATTCGTATGAATTCATGTCTAGTAATCAGTAAATATTTCGCTGCTTAAATGCTAAAGCGCCTCAAAACAAAAACAGACATAGTTTGATTTTAAACTTAAAGTATATAGCATTCCGAATTTAAATGCAACACAAACACATTTTGATTTGAGGCCCTTTAGTATTTAAGCAACGATTTGATGACACAGGTAAAAAATCGGTAATGTCCAATACTATAAAAATATTGTGAAGCCATACCCCATTATAACGTTAATCTGGTTTGTTTTTAAATCTCTTTCTATCAGAAAGACTAATCATTTGCATTATATATTTTCTTAAAAGATCTACCTACTAATAAATAGTATAGTTTCTTACGGGTTTTTTTAATGAAAATTACTTAACTTAAACCTTATTATAGTCGTGATAATTGTAAATATAATAAGAAGTGTACCTAGACTTTGCGCACATAAAACAGATACATAATTTTTAAGCACTTCCCAATATATACATAAAATCGCTTGCAAAAAAAATCTTACCGTCTAATTTCATCAATAACTCCTATCTTACAAGTTCTCAGTACATTAAGAGTAATACTAGATCGTTTTTATAATAACTGTAATGCGACATTAAAATATTTTAAACGCCATTTTGCTAAAAAAAAACACGAAAGCTAACACAAACCCAAATACCTTTAACCTTGAAAAGCGTCTCACAACCGCGGTCAAATTTCGAACGCTTAGAAAATTCGAATCGTGTTGATGTGTACTGGCTGTTTAGAGTGCAGCTGAACTTTTTAAAAAATTTCCACGCTATGGCGGCAAGGTATTTGGCCAGTGTGTTTTCTTAGAAGTTTCACGTACCTCGTTCGTCCGTAGCGGTAGGCGGCATGGGTCTGTCGTATTCGGAATGCGCGGGTAAACTGGCTGTAAAGTGACGGTGTTTCGGCGGGACCCCGCGAGCTAGGCATGGGAAAAAATGATGTCGATAGCCGAAAGGTATTTTTATTTGTTTATCGATAGGTGTTTAATTGTTTAGATAGTTGTTAATTATTTAAAATAGTAGATTTTAGACTTTAGGTGGTACAGCCAACACAATAATTCAATAAATCATTGACAAACGTAATGTGATAACTGATAATGCTTTGATTTGAATATCAGCTGTAATAGACATGATTTTGCACTCATACGAACGAAAACTAGTATAAAAATAATTTTACTAAAGTAAGAATTATAAACAATATAAAGTAATAAAGCAATCTTAGGGCAATATCAAAAATAAAGCGTAGAATTATCTTTTTAATCCCTAACATAGATAGCTGTTACATAATTCATAATAATGTTACTTTTTTAGCTAACCAGCATACTTACTTACTTTAATATTCATTTATCACAGATTTTCAAATGTAGAGTGCAAAAATTAATAATTCTTCATTATTTTTATTTTTTAGGTTTTTGATTAAAAAAAACAATTAGTTTTGTTTATCGTAATGTATGTTTTTAAAACTCACCCAACAGTACTTGTCAAACATTCATCACTTTTTCAATATTATCGACTCCCAAAACTTTAGAAAATGTCCCTTAAAACAATCGACACATTTTTCCTCGCCCTGTCTCTACGCAGGCGCAGTAACACCTAAACCATAGCCCGCGTCGCAGAGTTGATTGATTCGCCAACTTAGACTCAGGCAGGTTACTCACGTGAAAACTTTCCAGTCTAAGCTGACCTACCCTCCCCCCTTGAGTCATCAAGCAACCGAAATGAAAAGAGCAAAAGGCTAGGCTAGCGGAGATCAAAGTACGCCGGACGCTACTATCTGGGCTCGATTTATTTTTGAAATTTAAGTTTCGAACTATAACTGTCTTTTTGTCAATGCGTTCAGCGCCATTAAATTTGATATCTTTATAAAATAGACTCCGCTAGGAGTCCATATATTGACGATCGGTGAAGCGATAAAAGTTGCGGTTTCGTATGAGAAAATGAGTACAGGGGACCGATTTTTGACTTTCGAGCGTTCGATTCCAAAAACGAGCGGTTGAAAATATTCGAATGCGAAAATCTTTCACGTTTTATTTTCGAATGGTCCGAAATTCCATAATTTTGAGATTCTCACTCGAAACTGACGGATTGACTAAATAGTATTGTTACGTTGGAACGTGTTTCATTATACGCAGAAACTCGATGTTTTACCGGTTTCTTGCAATTCCTAATTTAAATGCGAATAAATGTGTGAAGCTAACCAACGTTGAAATTATAACAAGTAATTTATTATTTAATTGCAATGAGATTTTTTCCCGCTTATTTCACAAATTCTTAACTTTTAAGATTACTTGGTTATAAATTTAGGAAAAATGAAACGCTTTCTCGTCTGTGGATGTCTGTGGCGTTGCTAGGTTTGTTTTATGTTTTAGTTTTAACACGTTTGACAGATGTCAAATGATACTTTCTATTGATAGAATTCGAAACGAACGACACGGACCGCTCGTGTTCATATTTTCTATCGCTCGCAAGTCAAACAGTGTTTCTGGGTGGCTGCTGCAGTATACTAGTCAAGCACATTACTTTTTCCTTTGGTCTTTTAAATAATTTTCTTTTTTTATGTTAAATCTGGGAATGTTGCGTATACAATGGAATGTTGTGTATAAAAGCTTTATCTTGTCTAGGGGACACCGTTGATGTAGGAAAACATATCGAAACTTTTATGTGGTCATCTTGCACCGTGTTATAAGTTATAAACAAATATGAGTAGGTGGGTTTTTCCTTTTTCTTCCTTTATCTCTCACGTAAGATTTTTGGCGTGTTTTCCTGCTGATCTACGCATGTTATTTGATATTATATTGAATTTAATATTTATTGCTTTATATAATGCTAGATTAAGTAATACCATTGTAATATGTTTAAAAAATGACTGACTGCTGAGTTTCTTGCGGCGTTTCTTCTCAGCAGCGCTGGTAGATTATTGACGAGTAAAAGTGCCCGTACGGCCTACTTACTGAATAAATGTCTTTTATCTTTTATCCTTTATCATCTTTTGGAATTTATGAAACTGGTACTATGCCTAATCCATACGTTTGAAATTAAACTGGCCGTCGCTTGCAACGATCCAACAGGAAACGGTTGTGTTGTTCTGGTGTTGCCACACAAAATAGTCTATTAGTATTTGTTAACGTTTTAGGCGTGAATTGTTTTTTTTTTATTGTATAAAATGGTCGCTGGTGTTTGTAATGTTACCTGTTAACTGTTTACTGTTACCCGTTCAAAGTTTAGTTTTTAGTTAGTTTTTTAAATCAGGGTCCCTCTGAAAATCAGCGCCGTAGGTCCACTACGGCACAGTGCTGAGAGGGGTCCTTTTCAAAGTAGTCTTCCTTTTTACTTTATTCTCTTTTACGTTGTTTTTTTTCTTATGTGTGCGTTGAATAAATATTTTCTATTCTATTCTAAAACTACCATTTCACTTCTTTTTGTCACTTTCGAACGCTCAAAAGTCAAAAATCGGTCCCCAGGGGGCCTAGTAACGATGAATAACGCTGAGTTAGCGATTGTCGAAAATCGACAAAATGGATTGGCGTAAACTCATTACTATAGCTGGGGCAGGGCATCGCAAAACAATCGCAACACGTTAATAGAACACGATGAATAGAGTCGTCACATGTATAGTAATATTTAAATTTATTGTTCAATGATGGTCAGTTTTGTATGGACACTGGCCTAAAAACCAATAATGACAAGCCATATGTCCTGTGAAAGATTTTTTCATATTCTACAACTTTTTGTATGGCAGGAAACACAGACCACTTACCCTATAGACTCCGCATACAAAGGCGCCCCCGTAAGCCATGCTTATGCTCACAGAACACTAATTGGTTGCCATGGTTCTATTGGCGCGCACCACGACGCGCACACTTGATTATTCGTTGACTTTGAACTAGCCAATCACGGTGCACTTTCCGCCCCCCGCGCCCCGCCATTTTGGCTTAATGAGATACTAGACAAACTGTTCCGAAGCGGAGTCTATAGGGTAAGTGGTCTGTGGCAGGAAATCTTAAACATCGCGACGCCTACATAGACGACGTTAGAATAATTACTTGGAAAAACCGCGGTCTTTGCATGGCAATAACTTTTTTCACACAAAGATTTCGAACCACCTGCCATAGTAATAATTTTACAACTTAGAATTTGCTATTCGGGTACATATCGCTTGTTCTTATTGGTCATTAGGCCAATTAGCCCACCCTCCTTTATAGCGGTAACCTAAAATTAACTAGGTATATGTTAGTGAAGGTATTTCCATTATCATAAATCGATGCTAAAAGTATCATAGGAAGTTTCTGGTGGTACTATCTTCCCTTTTTGATTTGCTGAGGTAACAATGTTTGTTAATATTGTTTCTTCAATTGTTTAATACGAATGTCACATGATGTACACAATGTTTCAGGCATTTTCATCATAATAGAACTCGGGTTAGTTCTTAATTCACTTATTAACCGTTTCTACATCGTCTCCCAGAGGGGTAGGCAGTGACCACTAAACTTCTTTTCACTTACTACGACCTTGACAAATTTCATTCGCTTCTTCCGCATTCATACATCGAGTCATGCACGCACGTCGGTTTCGGGTACTTAAGATTCAGCCATTTTCCAGTATTTCTCCGATTTGATTCGATAAAGTACGCCTAGGGCGACCTCTTCCGATCCTTTCACTCATTTTTGATCTGTATATCTCTTTCGTTAATCTTCTTTCATCTATCCTTTCCAAATAACCGGACCATCGAATCATGCCCTTTTCAATCTTAGACACAAAACTATTTCAGAAATGCCACTTTGACAACACTGTGACAGATGTACTACTAAAATAAGGTTAAATGTTAAATTACAATATTATCGGTCTATGTCCCGTCTTCTACCTTTCAAGACTTTGTTTTTCTACTTTTATAGAGTAGGAAACGATAAGCAGATTTTTTATACAGGTGCTGGTTTTTTTTTTAGTCTAGTAAAAAGTTCACACATTTTCGATTTTTTCGTTTATGTCTTTTTTGGGATCCCACATTATTTTTCGATATTTTAATTCTATAATAATAATAATAAAAAGTGACACATGCTTTAGAATTACTAATTATAGAAAAAAATACGAGCGACGACGATGAATGTAATCTTTTTGAAATGTTAGAAAATACCAATGAATATTTTTTTCCGCTATAGTTATTTTGTGTATTTAGGTATATGTCATTTTTTAAGAAATATTTTGTATCAATTTTTGTTGTTTATTGTTTATTTTAAGTGACATGTGTCTATTGTTAAACATTAGATTATTTGCTTTTTAGTTGTATCAAAAATGTAAAAAATGTACTTAGGATTTTTTTCATAACTTAATAAACGTTTTATCCATTATGTGTTATTATCATTTTTACTTTTAACTATCGAAATATAATGTAAAATCCCTAAAAAGACATAGGTAAACGAAAAATTCGAAAATGTGTGGACTTTTTACTGGACTAAAATAAAAACCAGCACCTGTATAAAAAATCTGCTTATCGTTTCCTACTCTATAAAAGTAGAAAAACAAAGTCTTGGGAGGTAGAAGACGGGACCTCTAATAGTTTCTGAGAAACAAGATACCTATTTATGGGTCCCATACAAAAAAAACAGACTTTATTTTTTTCTGCTGTCAATATGCCTTATTTCGAAAAAATCTATACCACATAATATTGTTCCTTACATAATTTTCTATCGGATAGCATTTTTCAAAAAATTATTTTCTGAAAAAAGTGCGAATGTCCTCTTTTCGAGCCATCCAGCCCACTTTGCACCGACCCATTTTGTGCGGATCGCTAGAACACAGTAACTTGCACTAAATAGTACGTAATTTAATAAAAATGTATCCCCCAAATTATCTTTGTTGACGTCAATTGAAAAACGGCCGGGCGAGGTAACGAGCTTCCTCTTACTCCACACTTCAGGCAGATAGTCCGCAATAAAAAATTGCATTTTTCTCATTGATATGTAACAAATGCCTTTGTTATTTCTGTAATAACTTGTGTTGTGCTGACCTCGGTGGTCATTTAATTTCTTAAAACGGACCCCGAGCAAAACTAATTGGTGACTCCTGACTATGGAATGCAAATAACCGGTTATAACCGGTTTGAACCGGTTATTTTCATACTAAAACGTTTAATAACCGGTTAAATTACATTCCATACTCCTGGCTAGCCCATTCAACACGTCACTACGAGCCTACCTACCGCATATTAAATTCTCACATTACCTTAGAATAAAGTTAAGTTACAAACAATCTATACTAATGTTATAAAGCTGAAGAGTTTGTTTGTTTGAACGCGCTAATCTCAGGAACTACGGGTCCGATTTTTAAAATTCTTTCAGTCTTAGATAGCCCATTTATTGAGGAAGGCTATATGCTATTTATCATACTCACATAAACCGAAGTGAAGCTAGGGTGGGTCGCTAGATTAAAAAAACAAAAAGATCACTCAAGCAAAATGCAGTTCAAATGTCGATTGTAAATGTACTCGTAATTACACTTTCTTTACTTTTATTCCTTTTAAATGTGAATCGATTTTAACATCCGTACAAAAAATATTATAATAATTTTAATACTTAGTAAAAAAACGAAAAAAGGACTAGTCTTTATCGATGCGGATTGCACACAACTCTAAATTTAAGCCCCGCCTCAAAGTTTTATCACAATGTGCGCTAGATTGTTTTGCGGCAGTTATAATAGCAGGATCAAATGCAGCGTTGGAAGCTTAATAACTTTTATAAGGGAAGGAGGAGAGAAACTTTTTGTATTGGGAAACTCCAATTCAAAAATGTTTTTAAAGTTAGCCAAAGGGTAAAAACGGGACCCTATTAAAAAATCTCCACAGCACTGTCCCTCTGTCTGTCACCAGGCTGTTTAGATGAATTAGCGAGAGCGTAGAATTGCATATGTAGTGGTATTGTGTGTTTATAGGCATTCTATATTTGAAATTTCCCTTTTCCCGTACTATCAGCGTAAAAATAGGTATGTAATAAAATAATTATATTTAAGAAGAAATTTAAAAATTATGACAGTATGAAATTCTAAATATTATTAGGCTGTTTTTATTGTATTGAATTTAGCAACTGAAAGAATTAATACTATTACTGCTGAGGACTTGGAAAATATTTGTCGCCATGTCGAAAGTGAAGAAAATAAATATAGATGTCAAGAAGGGGAAATGGATCGAATTACAGATCATAATATTATTATCAATACTTGTGACTGCTCAGATGAAGAATTAAATAATAACGAATGAAAGCAAAAAAAGACTGAGCATTGTTTTACTTGTTAAGGAGAGAAATATGATAAGAGAGAGTATGTAATTTCATTAAATTAAGAGAAATACTTACGTTATTCTACTTTTCATGTAAACCGTACAACCACTACAAAATGCAATCCACGCTCTCGCTAATTCATCTATAACTCATGGAGCGTGATAACTAGACAGTTGATATTTCACACATGATGAGTCGACCTTAATATGAGTGCGAAGAGTGGGAAATATGTCTTTCCTACTCTTCCCACCACAAAGTATAGGCAGAGGCCGACTACACAGGTTTCTGGCAGACCACTGGGTAGTAATTCTGTAAACAATGCCGGTCGTGCGGACTGTCGAGTGATATCCAAGCGGCGAGATTAAGTAGTCCTGTCAGTGCGAACAAAACACATTGTAGCACGTGCATTTTCAATTTAGCAGCACGATGGGTAGAACGTATAAGGCTACTTAATTGAAAATGCACGCGCTACAATGTGTTTTGTTCGCACTGACGGGACTACTTAATCTCGCCGCTTGGATTTCACTCGACAGTCCGCACGACCGGCGTTGTTTACAGAATCCCTGTTGTTGCTATAATAAAAACTAAAAATGGAATAAAATATATTTTGAAGAGCTCCCGCACGACAAACGTAATTTTTTATATACAGGGTGGAAAGATAAGTCGGGCCCTGGAGTGAAACTACCTTAAATCTTTAAGTTGGCTCATTTTACTTAAAGGAGACATTCCTTTATTTTTAAAAAGAAACAAAAGTGCATTCAAAGATTTTCTTAAATTTTCATGTCTCAACCGGGAATCGAACCAGCTAAAAATGTAAAAAATTACTCGATATTTTATTCTTCTAATCGATAGGATTATTGTTCGGGATGAAATGTGTCTAAGAAACACGTAGTCTTAGAAAAAAAAAAACGTGAAATTTGACATTAATCACAGCGAGTGTTTATTTTTTTAATTTTTAGCTGGTTCGATTCCCGGGAGTTAAGGAACCTTCGTACCAAAGGGCATTGGGTAAATTTGTTTGAAGAATATTGTCATATTTTGTTTTCAGCGGCCACGGATCATTTTTACATAGTTAATTAGAGGACCTTGAAATACACATAGGTATATAAGGTACTAACAAATTAGTCACGGATATTTTTACAGCTGATAGTACTCGGTTTTCTTATGATTTTTTTGGAGAAAACTAGGGTACATATTTGCTACGTCAAAACACCCTGTTAATAAGATAATTAAATGAGACCTCTTTAGACATTCTAGAACCTCTTTAAACTATCATTCAGACGCTAGTATTTAATAACCTACAGTTTTCCCGCCGAATCATAATGGCATTTACGAAAAACAACTTTTGACAAAGTGTTAAACATCTTGACAGGTACATAATAGGGATGATTATTTTAAAGATTAATTATTATTTATATTTTTTGTTCGGTAAATTAAAACAATGTATTATATTATATTACAGTTAAAAGTCAATTGTTTTAATGTAACGTATTATCTCTTAAAATATCCGTGGCTAATTTGTTAGCACCTTATATATAATTTATGGCGGTTAATAATATCGGAGCAGAGTTATTTAAGATGGAAGCGTTCAGTTTTTGGTACTAAAAGTACGCCCAGGTAAGAATATTAAATATCTCGGCTGCGATGCACTTGAGAGTATTACATTATATAACAAAACATGTTTATTTTGAATTATTCCCACATAATTTACCACTTTTACTAATGGCCGCTCACCTTGAAAATGTATGACGTTTACAAATGACAACACTTTTACCCAAACCCCTTTAGAATTTCTAGACCCGGCGGTTTGGGCTGTGCTTTGATATCGTTCATTGAATACAAAACGGACACATTTCAAAATGAGTCAGTATTGCATTTTTAAAATTAGAAGCTATTCGTATAAGATTTTCAATGCAAGAGCAAATTATTTTGGAATAAGTCCGTTTTGTTTTGCGATATACAGTGTTACCAGCACCCATGCTTTTATTAAAGTAGGTTAAAATAATGTAAGTACCTATACCTACCTGTAAGGTAACTATAACATTAATTTAATTAATAAACAACATTTCAGGCTTTGTTAACTTTCTAACAAAATTTTAATTGCCAGCTATGTAAAGCACAGCAATTTGACAAGTGTAAATGACAGTCGACGGATACTTTGATTATTATGATCTGCCCTCATACCACGACATGCCTTGTACCAAGCAACAGCGATACTGATAACGATGAACACGCAGCACATGCACTACATTAAAAATGGACAGTATCTACAAAAATTAATTATGTAGATATTTTAATTATTTTTTAATTGATAATACTTGCAAACAATGCCGACACAACATATTATCGGCATCTTTAATAAATGATCGCATGCCGGTAACACACAGTATAAGTCAGTGAGTCCGGTTTGCCTTTTATATAGAAGATTTTGTAATTCTTAGTTTTTGATACATTTTCCTCGTCTACGCATTATTTATTTTTATTACATTCATCCATATTCATTGTTTATATATACAGCTAGGTCACGTGTGTTATCATTGTTAAAATAAATATTTAAAAAAAACCGGTCAAGTGCCAGTCGGACTCGTGCACCCATGGTGTTACTTTATAAAAATAAAAAAATAAAAATATTTCGAACCACACAAGGATCCATATTATGTTAGTAACAATGGTATATTAAGACTATGTTAGTAGTTTAAACAAACAATTAAGGTGGAAACCTATTACAGCATTTGTACTTCTTGGTATTTTATAACAATTTAAGTAACTGTACATACATTACGTCACACAAAAATAAAATCAGAATATCGAAAAAGACACTGCAATACTTTACCAAAAGGACAACAAATATCTTCAGCAGAAAAAGGCGGTTATAATCAAATGCGTTAAAGTGTTACGAAAGTGGTTTAAGTAAGATGCTATAATAGCCTGTGTTCGTATAATCTTAGTAAACCAATGTTAACGTAAATAAAACATCTTTTTTAAATATTTTTTAAAAGGCATTTGCCACAGTTACGAAAAAAAACAGAGGCATGCAGTTGGATATAACGCTTCCAAAAATCCAAAAATGTAAAAAACTCTGTAAAAGCATTTTATCGCTTTTTTCGTTTGAGGTAGCGACTTGTAATTTTGTAAATAAAGAAAAATAAATCTAAATAAATATTTTGCCGTGTTCAGGAGGCAAAACCCTTTCGATTCGTATAGTAATTTGCAGGTGTCACCAAAATGAAATGTTGTCAATTCCACGCTCTCGCTAATACACGTAGTAAGGTCGAAATCGACCCTCGATTATAATTTAAAAATGTTATTTATTTTTTAGGTTTCTTTTGGCTACGTCATGCCTCCCCAGCTCACGCGCGCTGGAACGTTTTTTAAAAATCATAATATTGATCCATGTCACAGAATAAGTAATAGTACAAGTACAGAAGCGACTCTCTGTGACAGCAAACATGCGAATTTAAGGGCCCGTTCAGACGGACAGCATTTCAACAGCAACCCAGCTGCAAAGTGGCAGTTCCGGGGCTGTTCTGATGCAGTTGGACCAACTGCATCAGAACTTCAAACTCATTGTGCAGTCCGCTTGCAGGTGTCGTATTGCAGTTGGAGTAACTGCAATACGACAGCAATAGAACTGCTCATAATGTTATATTGCAGTCGTACCAACTGCAATATAACTGCAATACGACTGCATTACAAAAGTGCAGCCAGATTGCAGTTGGTGTGCGGTTGACAGAACTGCATGACACCTGCAAGCGGACTGCACAATGACTTTGCAGTTCTGATGCAGTTGGTCCAACTGCATCAGAACAGCCCTGGAACTGCCAATTTGCAGCTGGGTTGCAGGTGAAATGCTATCCGTCTGAACGGGCCCTAAACCTATTCAGAACGCGGGAACGATAATAATACAAGTGCATGCACGGAAGTGACCTTGGTTACATTTTTGCAATCAATAGTGGGGGCGCCCCTAACGAGGCAAAATGCACCTTAAATCTGCGCTTCGAGAGTCTGTATTATTAGGAGTGTAATGTTTTCAGGGTTCATGCATTCATCACAGTCATGGAGTTTAATTCCTAGTCCACTTTGGCCTTTGTCAAATTGACACTGTAAATATTATTCTATTATTATTATTTACGTAATGTTGCCAATGTCAAGTATATATATTAAGCAACGTTGTACGGTGAATGCTGTCCTGTCGTCGAAGTATTCCTGTCATAATCGTTATGACCCTTCAAGATGGCGGGCATCCACTTCAATGGCTTGGTGTGATCTTGACCGCTAACTCATTTGGAACCATCTTTTCACTGTTTTTTTATTCAATGCAAGTTCTTCATCAATGTTACAAGTTGTCCCATAAAACTGCCCTGGATTTGCGAACCAAAATCAACGATAAAATAATTTACAAATAATTAAATAATTGGACAGATGTTTCCGGAATGACAGCCAGTCATAGACCAATAATATACTAGTCGTTATGGCTTGAAGATGGCGAGCATCCACTTCAATGGCTTGGTGTGATCTTCACCGCTAGCTCATTTGAAAGGTCCATCTCAATATATACGAATATAGTCGCATTAATAAACAGGTTTAATAACAATGTCAATAAATGCAGTCGGGTTTTTTTTCTTTGTTTGAATCCAACGTTATGACTAGGTTTAGGGGAAGGAAAATGTTACCGCATTTCGTATTGACATTTTTAACTTCTTAATCTAGACACGCGGCAGCGTGTCCAGCCAAGTTCAAGAAAATGGAACTGGCGAGCGCAGCCGTGTGTTATTTACACGAACCGTTTGGAGCCACTTTTGACCCCTCAATAACTCCAAATCTACATAACATAAAAACATGAAATTTGGTATATGTATTGAAACCCTTTAGGTCAACTAGAACCCTAAATTTCATAAATAAAAGTGAAACGGTTATTGAGATATAAACGTCTAAAAATCGGCATTTTTACCACTGACTGACTGACTGACTGACTGACTAATCATCAAAAACCTAACCCACTTCCAGGTGACCTAGAAGGTTGAAATTTGGCATACAGATGGGTAATTATGCGTATACAAATAAAAAAATCTGAAAACAGTGATTTTATAAGTTTTATTATTATTATTATTTTATTTTATTATTTATGCTAGTTACCTCAGAACTCCGTCATTTATTAACCGATTTGGAAAATTCTTTTTTTGTTTGAAAGGGCACACTGTCTGATTGGTCCCAATGTCACCAGGTCAGAATCTGATGATGGGGTCCTGGAGAAATTGAGGGAACTCTTCAAATAATTTGGGTATAGCTATATCGATTTGGGTATTTTGTATATATATACGAGTATATAGCATACATATATTAACTCGTGCATACCTATATGCTTTTGAGAAGCACTATTTGGTGAAGTAAAACTGATGATGATGAATGAAGATCACAGATTCACCGGAACTACTCAGTAATTAATGTTTGTTTATTGAAACGCATGCCAACTTATTTAACAAAATACATACAGTGGAACGTATAACCTCCTCCTTTTTTGAAGTCGGTTAAAAAATAAATGATATCCCATCAAAACATACATGTGAAAATGCCAGCCAAGTTCAATGTTAAGAATATGCAATGCGTGTTTATCGACTTCACTGACAAAAAAAATGAGATCTAGATGGGTGCCAAGTTCCGTAGATAATCCTGATATTTATTTATTAAGAACATACCTACAACATTCTAAAATAAATTAAAAACACAATTTCTTATTTTTTCTGCTACAACAATATTTGCTATTAAGTATAACTTCTTATATTTCAACACCCAAATTATTTACACAAAGCAAATAACTTAGGATAAACTGAAGCTTAAAATCTGACTTGCACACTGTCTGATTGGTCCCAATGTCACCAGGTCAGAATCTGATGATGGGGTCCTGGAGAAATTGAGGGAACTCTTCAAATAATTTGGGTATAGCTATATCGATTTGGGTATTTTGTATATATATACGAGTATATAGCATACATATATTAACTCGTGCATACCTATATGCTTTTGAGAAGCACTATTTGGTGAAGTAAAACTGATGATGATGAATGAAGATCACAGATTCACCGGAACTACTCAGTAATTAATGTTTGTTTATTGAAACGCATGCCAACTTATTTAACAAAATACATACAGTGGAACGTATAACCTCCTCCTTTTTTGAAGTCGGTTAAAAAATAAATGATATCCCATCAAAACATACATGTGAAAATGCCAGCCAAGTTCAATGTTAAGAATATGCAATGCGTGTTTATCGACTTCACTGACAAAAAAAATGAGATCTAGATGGGTGCCAAGTTCCGTAGATAATCCTGATATTTATTTATTAAGAACATACCTACAACATTCTAAAATAAATTAAAAACACAATTTCTTATTTTTTCTGCTACAACAATATTTGCTATTAAGTATAACATCTTATATTTCAACACCCAAATTATTTACACAAAGCAAATAACTTAGGATAAACTGAAGCTTAAAATCTGACTTGGCTAGTTTTCATATTTGTTATACGCAAGTTACTGTATTTTTATATTGTATGGTCATATTTTACTCTTCGAAATAATTGACTTGCTGGTAAAAAACTAGCCAAGTCAGATTTTGAACTTCAGTTTATCCTAAGTTATTTGCTTTGTGTAAATAATTTGGGTGTTGAAATATAAGAAGTTATACTTAATAGCAAATATTGTTGTAGCAGAAAAAATAAGAAATTGTGTTTTTAATTTATTTTAGAATGTTGTAGGTATGTTCTTAATAAATAAATATCAGGATTATCTACGGAACTTGGCACCCATCTAGATCTCATTTTTTTTGTCAGTGAAGTCGATAAACACGCATTGCATATTCTTAACATTGAACTTGGCTTGCATTTTCACATGTATGTTTCTGATGGGATTCTCTTTACTCTAACGTAATTGATTTGCGAAAACTGACAAAATGAAATCGATATAGCGCTCGAGTCGATCCTTTACATATTCGATAGCAATAGGGCCATTCTACTTTTCAGTGTACATTTTTGCTATCGTCCGATAAAAAGAATACCAAATGATGAATCCGCGAATAAACAAATAACGTGAACTTAGAATGTTTACGTTTAACGGTTTTCAAAAAAAAATATCCTATATTACTCAATTATCGCTGAAGAATCTTGGTAACTCAGTGGTAAATTGCACATTTTCCATAGAAAAGGCGGGGACATCAACGTCCACTGCGTTACTCACTTTATAGTTATTACAAATAACTTTTTATGAATTAGGTTAATTCTATATATAAGCTTATTGACGTCCCTTTTCTAGTTTTAAGTTAGAAAAAGCAGCACTTTACCGTTTGTTGAAATAAAAATAGTTTAGTGAGAGCGTGGCTAAAAGTTATGTACAACGAAAAGTAGAATGGCCCAATAACGTTTATTGAAGGCATGAATTCCGAGATATCAGAATCTCGAAATCTCGTTATCTCGGACCAAATTTTCAGGTATTTCAATTCCGAGATTAGACGGAGCAATACCAGAACATTTTCAATATCGAAATTGGATACCGATATAGGGCCTATCAATTCAAATCAATCAATCAATCAATCATTTATTTCAGCAATTTACATGAGTAGCCTAGTGTACATTACTGTAGTATCACTTAGATGTAGGTATAGACAGAATAGTAGGTACATAAGTAATACATTTTTGTAGTATAATTTTCTAGTAGGTACTAGACAAAAATTTGGCTAGGCTTGGAGTTGGGTTCCTGTTCCCTAAACTAGGTAAACCTGTCTTATGAGGAACAGGGTCCCTCCGACCCTTAACATAAGAACAAAATTATAGCCTTTTTGTACCAGTGCTAACACAAAATCATATATACTTGTATGCAGTTCAAACAGTGATTAAAGGTTTAAATGTTATTGCGTAACAATATTGTATAAAATCATGCATATGTAGCTAGTTAAATTAGGACTAAACTTAAGAATAATCATGTGTGTGTATTGTGTGTGTGGGTCGTCCGTATGTGTGTGTGAGTGTTGGGTGTGGGTGGGTGTGTATACGTATGCATGTGCGTTTGGTTGTCATTACCTTGATTGTTGGATCTTTCTATTTAATTATGTGAAAATACTGGTTTATACCCATATTACCTTTTAATTCTGGTATTTAAATATCGAAACATACGGAATTGATTTTAAATAGGTGCGTAGTATTTATTTCGAAAGTATTTCGAAGACATCTGTGGAGTTGCCTGGTTTAGTTTCTAGTTCCGACACAATAGATGTCAGCACCTTCTATGATGAACACCTACTGTACGGTGTGGTGACTACGAGTAGATGAACTCGCTCATTGAATACAAAACGGACACATTCCAAAATAATTTGCTCTTCCATTGAAAATCGTATTCCAACCGCTTCTAATTTTAAAATGCAACACTGACACATTTCGGATTGTGTCCGTTTTGTATTCAATGAACGAACTGTTCTTAAAACATCAGGTAAAAACGTTCCTTTTCACATAACAATAAAAGAAGAATTACGAAATTGGAAAAAGGTAATTGGCGATTAGAATGTCGAAAAAAAGTTACCTAAGTAATTTCCTTTTACACGATATTCTTACAATGGCTATGAAATTAATTATAAAAGTTCCTCTTGAGTTTTTATTAGGGGGGGGGGGGCTCTGGAGGTCGTGGGGGGGAGTAAATGGGAATATTCGGAAGTAATCGAAGACCGTTAACTTGTGTATGCTATTAGTTTACTCACTCAAATATATCAATCAATAATTAAAATAAAACTGGGTATTTACGAATTGGACTCAGGTTTCCGTACCACGGATCACCCTTGACCTATTTTTTGTATTGTTTTTTTTAGGGTTTGATCTATCCCCGTGTGGTTGCCGGGTTAGAATAGCGCCACTCCATGTCTTCCCGTGGATGTCGTAAGAGGCGACTAAGGGAATAAAGGCGTGTAGTACTGTTAGGCGATGGGCTTGCAACCTGTCACTAATACACTGGTAAACATCTTAGCCTAATTGTGCAGTGCGGTTACAGAATTAACAATTTTTTTTTATTGTTGTTGGTAATTCCGTAGATCTGCCTTTGTACCATATACAGGGTGCCTCTGATTTTGGGGCATTTGAATACATGTGTCGTTCCTACTCCTGAAACAGAACTTCTTTCTGTAAGTTGTTAAAATAATGTCCAATATACATTAAAAAAAAACATACCTGTTGAATGTTATTTCCAATATACACGATCCAATTCTCAATTTTCCTTCAAGCCTTGTAAGAAAGAAATGTCGCCCGCCATATTGATTATGATGGCCATGATTGAATACACTGATTTTACAATTAGACTTTAATATCATGATATTATTTTAATGTTGCAGAACAAAAGTAGTTCAGTTACACACATACATTAAATCACGCCTGTTTCCCAGAGGGGTAGGCAGAGACCACTTCTTTCCACTTGCTACGATCTTGACAAATTTCTTTCGCTTCTTCCACATTCGAAGTCATGCACGCACGTCGTTCAGTTTAGCGAATAAAATCGATCGTTGCATTAAAAACCTCAAAGTCAGAGGCACCCTGTAGGGTAAAGTCACCAGTAGTCAGTGAGACCAGTAATCGACCTTATATGAGTGTGGAGAGTGGAAAATATATCTTTCGTACTCTTCCCACTCATACAAAGTGTAGGCAGATGTCGACTACAGGTCTCTGACTGACCACTTGGACTTTACCCTATATTGTGTTTTTATTTGTAAAACTAAAAACCATCCTTATTACGTATTAGTTTATTAGAAAACACAATAATAGTAAAGAGGACAGAACAGCACGGCGCTCTTAAAATGCATTACTATGGAGTTAACTGCCTACGTTGGTAGAAGTATTCATTATAAAATTGCACGGTTTCTACCACGTCAAATATATACCGCGTGCGTCAGAGGTTCGTAAGACGTGTCACGTTTTCTGTACATTTTTTTTGAGGTGAGTCTACACTGTAACGTCACATCGAAAAATTTCATAGAGAATACTGTAACGTCACTCTTTTCATCGTTGAATAGTCTAGATGTTACTTCCGAAACAACCGAAATAACTATTTCGATACGCTCTAGACAACCGAAATAACTATTTCGATACGCTCTAGACAACCGAAAAAAATTTGAAAATAGAACTTCGGATTTCCATATATGTGTCCTTGTTTAAGGAGCCTCGATCCGATACAAAATTGCCAATCTGTGTCGTTTCGGAACGTAGCAGCGTCGCATCATCTGTCAAAAATCTACTTTTAGTTTTCTTATATACTCGTATTAATGACTTACATTATTAATTTTAATGAACTCGTACAAAAAGTATTGTTCACAATAGTGTCATAATTAAGCTTTTTAATCTCGTACCTTACTTAGGCCACTCAGCAAGCTTCGTGGCCTAAACACGGTACTCGACTAAAAAGCTCTCTATTATAACACGATTACGAAAAATACTATCATGACTGACACTGTCAGCCAGTGCCTGGTAAGATGCAAAGCGTCGGTAGCCTAGGGAGTCGACTCGTTTGGTACCAAGTTCGAACACCGACGCTTTTTGTGAGGCAATAGGAAAACTTAAATCTATTAGGCCCACTTGCGTGGACCAGAGTTAGCCCTTAACCCAGAGTTAAGCGTCTACTTTTGTACGTGGTTTGCCGCCTAACCTCGGGTTAAGACGCTAACTCTAGTCCACGCAAGTGGGCCTTAGAGCTATCTCATTATGTCAACCATGTAAAGGTGAATTACCCATAGTACAAGCCTAGAGCTTAGTTTGGGACTAGGTCAATTGGTGTGAGATTGTCTCCTTGTATTTATTTATTTATTTTGTTTAATTAATTTCGAGTATTTTACTTAAACCAAAAATTTTCATATTTTTGTGAAAAAGTTATAACTTCAAATACTAGGAGTGCATAAACGTTTGGGATACATCCGCGCTGTGTCGAGTGCGCCGCACCGCCTGCGATCTAAGTTGCGCTATGCCTGTTATGCCTCCTAATTACTGCTGCGCTCCTGGTACTTTACTTTACTTCCCGGCCTCTGTAGTAATGTACTGTAGAAATATTGGCAGGCAATACCTTAAAGTTTGTACAAAAAATCTCCAGGATGGTTATTATGACATAGCAATTCAGTTCAGTTTACGGTGAGAGAAAACGACAGAGCTATCTAACTGCTATAGCTGGCTACAGTGGCCGACACAGTCATGGTTTCCAATGTTCAAGAAACGATTTATTTGTAAACCATTGATTTAACCCCTCATGGTGACACCATAATTTCTCATTGTAGGGAACGCGCAGTTCACCGGCGGATTACAATGGTTGTCGGAAAACCAAGACGTCACTTTTGCAGCGAGGAATGCTGCAGTCAGCTATCCCAGTAATGCTTGCATCCCTCTCCGACAACACGTGTATACAATACGATACATGTCTTAGGACCGTATTAATAAACTAATCTCAATAATGCTCGTTTCAAGATGCGTCAAAAATGACAGCTTTCTATGGCTTGACGTTTACTTTGGCATATCTTGTGACGCGCATCTCAGCCAAGATGAGTTTATCGATACGGGCCTTAGAAAATGGTTCTTGTATTGTAAAGATACATCGTTCATTGAATACAAAACGGACACAATCCAAAATGAGTCAGTGTGTTGTAATACGATTTTTAATGGAAGAGGAAATTATTTTGGAATGTGTCCGTTTTGTATTTAATGAGCGACATGTATGGACGCCTACAATGCCACAGTATTTGGTGTGCTGTGCTTTCTAAAGCAAACTTATAAATCAGGTGCGAGACACGGAACGATTAAAAGCTGTAAATCCGCTTTTTCGTTAATAATAATGACCTTATTAAGAGGTATTTAAAAGGGATATTTGGTTTACGTACCACATTACCAAAATATAACCTTATTTGGAACATACTTACTTGTTTATTGATGACGCCCAGCGATGGCCAAGTTGGTAGTGACCCTGCCTACGAAGCTAGAGGTCCTGGGTTCAAATCCCGGTAAGGGCAGATATTTACGTGATGTGCGCGAATATTTGTTCCTGAGTCATGGATGTTTTCTATGTATTTAATTAGATATTTCTCTATATAAGTATTTATATCGTTGTCTAGTACCCATAGTACAGTCAACCAATTTGATTTCTAGGCCACTTTGGACTATGTTAAAGTGACGTTGTCAACCAAAACGTAAGAGACTCCCTATGATTTGGTTTACAACGTCACGTTGACAAAGTCCATAGTGGCCTAGGAATCAAATAGGTTGACTGTACAAGCCTAGAGCTTACTTTGGGATTAGGTCAAATGGGTGTGACATGGTCCCCTGATATTATTATTTATTATTATTATTATTGACCAAGTTTTATATTATATAGCCGATTGCTATCCTAGCTTGGTGAAGGTCGTCTCCTATTCAGATCCCCTATACTCTCCACACTTGGCATACTCCTGTAGATTCGCCACGATGGAGCCCTACACTGAGGACTAGGGCATGAATTCCGAGATCTCGGAATCTCGGACCAATATTTCAGATATGACAATTCCGAGATTACACGGAGCAATACCGGAACACTTTCAATATCGAAATTGAATTCCGATATTGGGCATATCAATATCGTAAATCCGATATTCATTACCTTTTAATTCCGGTATTGTAATATCGAAAAAAACTTAGTATTTCGAAGTTATCTGTGCAGTTGCCTGGTATAGTTTCAAGTTCCAACACATAGATGACATCACCTTCGACGCATTACATGTTGGGCATGCAGTATCGGATGATTTCCAGTATCGGAATTGAAAGTCGGTGTTGAATATTGAATAGAAAGTGTGTTTTTCTAATAGATTCCCAATTCAGATATTGAGCCACAGTACCGAATTTCATTTCCGGTATTGGAAATTGGCCGATATTGTATGTGCCCTGCGTAATTCCGAGATTCCGATATTGAGGTTTAATACCGACTTTCAATTCCGATACTGGAAATTTTCAGATACTGCATGCCCTACTGAGGACCCACCTTTAGGTGTTCACCCACGCAATTACCACGTGGTACGACAACGTGCAAAAACCCCTCCGCCGCCGAATTTTCGAGGGGGGTAATTCACAAACAAAGAGTTAAGAAACTATAAATAAGGGATGACGGCCGCAGAACCTCAGTTAAATTTGCGCCAGCGAGCAAGACGTACGAGCTTGAGGAACTTGGTGTTGAACAACCGCGACAACTTTCCAAGGTTAGCTCTTCTTTTGTTAGGTTAGTGTCAAAGTGTTTTAAATATGTGGTGATAAATGTTTGTTAAAGCGAATTAAGTGCGATTATACACGGTGATTTTTTATCGGTGATCAGTTGAAAATTATTAATAAGCAACAAAAATTAAATTTAGTGGTTGATGTCTCAAACAATTAACTCACTGTTTAATTTATTTAAGTTAATGATGTTGTTAAAACCAATCACCACTGGATACATGGACATCCTACATTAATTATTGAAGTGAAGTAGATACGTCAAGTGCGCTTTGGCGGGATATTTGACAGATATTACGTCAATAATAACAGTTAAGTGTTGTTAACTCATAGACTAAACAATTAGTAGGGTGACAATTAATTTCAATTAAAAATTAGTTTCAAAATATATTTTTTACATAAAAAAAATAGTTTTGTTTCATGTAACTGCGACTTAAACGTGATCGCCATTAATAACTGAATTAGAAAAATTGGTTCATGATCACCAAAAAAAAAACACCGTCTATACTTTATATTTAAAAAAGTGTTTGTGATAGGAAACTATAATCAGGTTTGAGGAAATAGTTTTTTTTTTACTTTGTCTCGTATGTAATAATTACTTGCCTAAGCTTTAACAGTGGGTCACTAGTAGAATGACGGGATCGTAAAATGACTGACTCGCAAAATGACCACATCGCTTGTAGCCTATATCTTAAAATGTCCGAGTCGCAAAATGGACACAATGGTTTTTTCATTTTATCACTGATTAAGTACAGTCGACGGAGCCCCGCACGGCGGGGCTCCTATTTCTAGGTAATTTGCCCTTCGGGCATTTAAAGTAACCTAACGAACCTAACCTACCTAGTTACGCAAAGAAAGTAGTCCTTTTGCGACTCGGACATTTTGAGATGTAGGCTACAAGCGATGTGGTCATTTTGCGAGTCAGTCATTTTACGACCTAGTCATTCTACTAGCGACCGTTAACAGTGTTAGCCCTCGGGGTTGGCAACGCATTTGTAGTCTTAGAATTGCATTGCAGTCTTGTGAATGCGAATGTCTATGGGTCACAGTTTCCACTTACCACCAGGTGGCCTGTGTGCTCGTTTGTCTTCTCTATGCCATAAAAAAATGGGAACTTTCATTCCAGAAATAGGTATTTTTGGGAGACGAATATCAAGCCAAACGTATATTTTGGGTAAAGCACATTTTAGAAAACACTTATATCGGAAGCGGATTATTTGGGAGAAGGTTGTGACGGCAATGGACGTTTCGGGAAACGGACAGAACGTTCCGTAAGGAAATCGATCAATTATTAACGACGATATAGACGACGCGATAGCCTAGTTGGTAGTGACCCTGCCTACGAAGCTAGAGGTCCTGGGTTCAAACCCCGGTAAGGGCAGATATTTGTGTGATGAGCGCAAATATTTGTTCCTGAGTCATGGATGTATTCTATGTATTTAAGTATATATTTCTCTATATAAGTATTTATATCGTTGTCTAGTACCCATAGTACAAGCCTAGAGCTTAGTTTGGGACTAGGTCAATTGGTGTGACATAGTCCCCTGATATTATTATTATTATTATTATTATTATTATTAACAAAAGAAAAATTATTCTTTATTCTTAAAAAATATCATCTTGCTACCGATAATTCTTTATGATCTTCTCTATGCCATAAAAAAAATCTTGAAATTCTTTATTACTATTAAATCTTTTTTTGGTCCGTAAATTGTATAATTACACACAGCCGGCAAATAATAGAAACATATAGGAAAAGTGGGGGGAGGCCTTTACCCAGCAGTGGGACACATCCGGCTCCTAATAAATGAATAAATTGTATAATATCGATAACTATGTACTTAAATAATTATTGAAATGACTGGTTTTTACTTTCGATTCAAAGGGGGCCTGTAAATTTTTTGTGTATAAGTCAATTACGTTTTTTAAAACATCTTTATATTGACTCAAGTTCTTTAATATATTATAAAAAAAGACGTTATTTAAATCAAAAATGAATGCCTGCAGTTACACAACAATGGCATATTTCGAGTTGGTAACTTCAGTAGTAAAGAAATATTAGGGTTCCGCACCTCGAAAGGAAAAAGCGGAACCCTTATAGGATCACATTGATGTGCGTCCGTCTGTCTCCCTTTTCCTCAAAAATGCGTAAAGGTATAAAGCTGAAATTTATATCAAATAATGAAGCAATGTTTTTTAGGACTATAAAAGAAAAATTCCGAAAACCTTAAATTTTTAGTTAAATCACAATATTTTACTCGATTCTCGTGATGGGTGAACTTTTACTTATTCACCTGAAGGTTTGTACGGAACCCTCGGAGTCCGGGTCCAACTCGAACTTGGCCGTTTTTTTTTATATTGTCTTTGATATCGTCAACGGCAGTGTTGATTGCCCTGATTTGTTGGGCAGAGTCTCTTTTAATATTCCCTCTAGGAGTGTGCGGAACTATCGTCCTATTTCTGTTTCTCGAGCTTCAACTAATTATAGGAAAAATAGTTTTTTGTGTAGGGCTAGTAGGAGTTTGAATAAAGTGTTAATGAATAATGTGTTAGATTTTGACATATTTGCAAGTAATATTAATACTATTAAAAACAAATTAATTCAATATCTTGTAAACAATCTTAATTCGTGATAGATCTTTCGGGTGCGGGGTTGAGGTGTTGGTTAGCATAGTCTTAGTTTACAGAAATATTTTGTGATCTGTAGTAGTTGAGGTGTTGGTTAGGTTAGTCATAGTCTACAGAAATATTTTGTGATCTGTAGTAGTTGAGGTGTTGGTTAGCATAGTCATAGTCTACAGAAATATTTTGTGATCTGTAGTAGTTGAGGTGTTGGTTAGCATAGTCATAGTCTACAGAAATATTTTGTGATCTGTAGTAGTTGAGGTGTTGGTTAGCATAGTCATAGTCTACAGAAATATTTTGCGACCTGTAGTAGTTGAGGTGCTGGTTAGCATAGTCATAGTCTACCGAAATATTTTGTGATCTGTAGTAGTTGAGGTGTTGGTTAGCATAGTCATAGTCTACAGAAATATTTTGTGATCTGTAGTAGTTGAGGTGTTGGTTAGCATAGTCATAGTCTACAGAAATATTTTGCGACCTGTAGTAGTTGAGGTGCTGGTTAGCATAGTCATAGTCTACAGAAATATTTTGTGATCTGTAGTAGTTGAGGTGCTGGTTAGCATAGTCATAGTCTACAGAAATATTTTGTGATCTGTAGTAGTTGAGGTGCTGGTTGGCATAGTCATAGTCTACAGAAATATTTTGTGATCTGTAGTAGTTGAGGTGCTGGTTAGCATAGTCATAGTCTACAGAAATACTTTGTGATCTGTAGTAGTTGAGGTGTTGGTTAGCATAGTCATAGTCTACAGAAATATTTTGCGACCTGTAGTAGTTGAGGTGTTGGTTAGCATAGTCATAGTCTACAGAAATATTTTGTGATCTGTAGTAGTTGAGGTGTTGGTTAGCATAGTCATAGTCTACAGAAATATTTTGTGATCTGTAGTAGTTGAGGTGTTGGTTAGCATAGTCATAGTCTACAGAAATATTTTGTGATCTGTAGTAGTTGAGGTGTTGGTTAGCATAGTCATAGTCTACAGAAATATTTTGTGATCTGTAGTAGTTGAGGTGTTGGTTAGCATAGTCTTAGTTTACAGAAATATTTTGCGACCTGTAGTAGTTGAGGTGTTGGTTAGCATAGTCATAGTCTACAGAAATATTTTGCGACCTGTAGTAGTTGAGGTGTTGGTTAGCATAGTCATAGTCTACAGAAATATTTTGTGATCTGTAGTAGTTGAGGTGTTGGTTAGCATAGTCATAGTCTACAGAAATATTTTGTGATCTGTAGTAGTTGAGGTGTTGGTTAGCATAGTCTTAGTTTACAGAAATATTTTGCGACCTGTAGTAGTTGAGGTGTTGGTTAGCATAGTCATAGTCTACAGAAATATTTTGTGATCTGTAGTAGTTGTAGCATATTTGCACTGTATAAGTAATCGTTATAAGTAAGGCTCATTCTTTTTCAATATACTTAATTGCTAAATGTGAGAACCTGTAATTGGCTATGTGTTGTTAATCTTATTTCAAAATTTTTGTATAGCTGTTGGTTTTCCATGGATCCATAAATAAATAAATAAATAAATAAATATATGTTAAAAACATTAAAGTGCATATAATCCGCCATTTTGATTTATTAAGAACTAGCTTCTGCCCGCGACGCCGTCCGCGAGGAACTCGTTTATATCGTAGCTCCATACAAATGTTCACTCTCTATTTCACCCCCTTAGGGGTTGATTTTTGGAATAAAAACTATTTAATCTCCTTCTCCGAGAGTCAAACTATCGCTGTACCAAATTTCATATAAATCGGTTCTGCGGTTTAAACATGACACACTTTCGCATTTATAATATAATATTAGTGTAGACATTTTGTGAAATAGGATTTAAAATTAAATTGCTTTGCTTCTTAAGACTGCTGCGACCGCCGTGCGAACGTCGAGCGTCCAGTGGTGTCATTACTATTATTGTGTTTTCTCATTAACTCAAGAATTTCCTTAGAATTAGACGATGTGTCTTAGACGCGGAAGTAAAAACACAATTTATGGGGTACGTAACAAACTTTAATAACAATTACCCTTTGAGTAGTCAGCTTAACGGGAAAAGGTGGCCAGTTTTTTCCGTTAAGTGTATAATTTGATGGTGAATTATTATTGAACTATGTGATATACCCTATAAGTTGTGTTTTCATTTGTAGTACAAAAACACTTCGTCCAAATTCAAGAAAATATTTTAGTTTAGTTTTAATTTGGGAGAGATATAAAATCTTATTTGCATATGCGATAAAGTTTCAATAAACTTTGACCTTTTCCTAAAACCGCATTATATGATATTAAAAAAATTAAACCCTCGGTGCGCGAGTTCAAATCCCGGTAAGGGCAGATATTTGTGTGATGAGCGCAAATATTTGTCCCTGAGTCATGGTTGTTTTCTATGTATTTAGGTAAGTATATATTTCTCTATATAAGTATTTATATCGTTGTCTAGTACCCATAGTACAAGCCTAGAGCTTAGTTTGGGACTAGGTCAATTGGTGTGACATAGTCCCCTGATATTATTTATTTTATTATTTTGTTTAGTTCAAAAGGCACTGGTTCTAGAATAACTACTTTTTTTTCAGGTTAAAAATGAGCAGTGGCGCCAATAATCGAAGACCAACGTCAACGCGGAAGCGTTATACCAACGAACTCTTGCGAAAAGCCAAGAAATTGATAGAAGAAGGGAAAAGCCAACGAGCTACAGCGTCTTTACTTGGAGTTAACGGAACTACTCTGCGAAGACGTCTAAAAAAAATGCATTCTGGTGAACCATCAGTAAACAAAACTGCTACATTTTCGTGTCATGATGAAGTAAGTGGTACAGTATAATAAAATAATAATGGGTGCGCCAAAGTTCATATAAAATTGCAAATTAGATTATTGGGACTCCAAAAATGTATCATCATCACTACATATTATAAAACAAAGTCGCTTCCCGCTGTCTGTCCCTATGTATGCTTAGATCTTTAAAACTACGCAACGGATTTTGATGCGGTTTTTTTTAATATTTAGAGTGATTCAAGAGGAAGGTTTTCATGTATAATAAACTTTGTTTTATGTACGTACGGGTGTTACCGAAAACTCACATAAACCGAAGCGAAGCGAGGGCGGGTCGCTAGTCTCATATAATTTTACAACCTAATGATCACTTTTCATACTCTTCATAATTTTTTTGAATACGGAACTTATAATCATCTGAACTTATACCGTCAATATTCATGGAACCGTACACTTTTCAGATTTTTTTAATATCTTACGTGTAGATGAAATAAGGTTAGGTTAGGTTAGATTTATAAAAATCTAAAATAAGTAACAGTTTTTTGAAACAATGTATTATGAGTTGCGATGATTATGACTTAAAAAAGTATGAACAAAAAAGTATGAGCAAAATTTTTCGGAGTAAAGATGACTATAGTCAAAAATCGGTATTTGAATAAAAACTCAAAAGACCAATTTTATATGAGCCAATATAGACCCAATAATAATAAATGAACACTAGCCCCCTACTCCACCATCCTGACAATGACAGGTGACATACATTTCAGTTTATTTATTTAATCGTATGGCCATCTGTAGAATAGGCGAATACATTATTGATTATTATTGATTATAATTATAAGTCAACATTCAGCGTTCTCAGCCAATGAGCTGCATGTGTTTCCTGAATGTTAACTACGTCAATTTTACTTATATTCAAAAGTTTATGGAGATAATCTGGCTTAGCTTGACTCATGCCTTCTATGTTAATTTGCATGATGCAGACTGAAGGTCCAACATCTCATGTTTTCGGGCTCTGACAATAGGAGGCAATAGTTAGTAGAAGTTAATTTCTTGAAAGACTCACTAGGTGGCTAAAGTAAGGACCGGATACACAGTGTGTTACCGGCATGCGGGCATTTATTAAAACAGCCGATAATACGTTGCTTTAGCAATTGTTTGCAAGTATTATCAATTAAAAAATAATTAAAATAACTTCACAATTAATTTTCTTAGATACTGTCCATTTTTAATGTAGTGCTTGTGCTGCGTGTTCATCGTTATCAGTATCGCTGTTGCTTGGTACAAGGCATGTCGTGGTACGGGGGCAGATCTTAATAATCAAAGTAGCCGTCGACTGTCATTTACACTTGTCAAATTGCTGTGCTTTACATTGCTGGCAATTAACATTTTGTTAGACAGTTACCAAAGCCTGAAAAGTTGTTTATTAATTCAATTAATGTAATAGTTACGTTACAGATATACGTTATTTTAACCTACTTTAAAAAAAGCCTGGGTGCTGGTAACACTGTAGAAAGCAGTACTCGACACAGCAAGCATCGTGAGGAGGTTCCTTCCCCTGCAGCCCCAAACGCTGGTAGCTAGAGCCCTGCCCCTTTGCGCTTTTTTTTAATGTTTAGTTTTAGGGTTCCGTACACAAAAAACGGAACCCTTATAGGATCACTCGTGTGTAAGTCTGCTCCGAAATTACTAGACCGATTGCGTTCAAATTTGGTACACACATGTAAATAGATGACATGATGACCCAACACACAAATGTGTTTTTTTTTAATAGTCGTTTTCGGAAAAAAAATTAGGAAATAAATAAAAACGTTTTGCATATCTTACTAGGTAGATATATTTTTGATATTATTGTAAAATAATAGTTTTGATTTTATTCTGTCGATCAAAAAAAAAAATTACGTATGTACGGTACGGAATCCTCCGCGCGAATTTAAATCGCACTTGGCCGGTTTTTTTGTACAATTACCCTTTGAGTAGTCAGCTTACCGGGAAAAGGTGGCCACTGTTTTCCGTTAAGTTGATAACTCGAAGGTGAATTGCAATCAAATGTGATATACCCTATAAATAGGCATCGGAGTTTTTGTCGCACGGTAAGACTATAGCAAGCTATGGAGTCATCATTTGCCATAAATCTAAACTCTTATTCATATTCATACTCATTTATTTAATTTATCTTAAAATGCCTCTATAGCGGTCGGTCGTGTATATTTATCTTAGTCAAGTTAAAAAAAATATCTATTAGATAAATTCATAACTTGAACTACACACCTGCGAATAGGTAATTCGCCAGTAGTGTGAACTAAAACATTCACTTCTGCCGTGTTTTAATGTATCTTTCGTTTGTTTTTAAATTTTCGTAATTAATTCAGTATAAAAATGGTAATTATTTTTTATTGTAATATTTATTTTCCAAATATAAAATTAAATAATTGTTTCTAAACTCGTCAACGTTGTTGTCCTTGATTATAAAAAAAAACCTAAATATTTAAATAAATAAATGAGTATGAATATGAATAAGAGTTTAGATTTATGGCAAATGACGACTCCATAGCTTGCTATTAGTCTTACCGTGCGACAAAAACTCCGATGCCTACCTATAAGTTGTGTTTTCATTTTTATTACAAAAACCGACTAACCAATTTCAAGAAAATACTTTATTTTATTAGAAAACACGATAATAGTAATGAGGGCACCACTGTACATCCGGCGTACGCTCGACGCAGTCTTAATATGTGTAGTAGTTACAATAGGTACATTTTCTGTTTTCAGGACGAAATCTACAGCCATTGCAAGTATTATGAGAAAACGTTTTACGGGATTACATTAGCGGCAGTACAGAGACTGATTTACGAATATGCTGATATCAACGGTATTCCCATCCACTTTAACAAAATTAAAGAAAAGGCTAACATTGTTTGCACATACGAGTTACTCAGACGGCGACCTGATATAGTAGTAACATCTAAAAGCAATGCAAAATCTGCAGGCTTCAACCAAGTCATGGTAACACAATTCTATGCCAACCTGAAAGAGTGCTTTGAGAGATACAACTTTCCCCCAGGAAGAATCTATAACATGGACGAGACAGGTGTAAGGATACTACCAAAAGTGATAGCTCTAGATCCGGAGAGAATGCAGAGCGGTTATAATTATAAGGAAACTGTAACTGCAATGTGTTGCTTCAGCGCTAGTGGCCGTTATGTGCCGCCGGCATTTGCTTTCCCCTGCAAAGTAGCTCACGGCAATCTGATGCGTGGAGCACCAGCTGGTAGTATTTCCATGTTATTCAATATAGGGTCAAAGACGCCAGACAATTATTTGAGATGGCTGTATCACTTCAGGCATTACGTGTCGCCCACAGCGGAAAGACCAGTACTTTTAATAGTCGACAATCATAGAAACCATCTCGGCCTGAGGGCTCGTATTTTTTGCAAACACAACGGCATCGTGGTCGTTGCTGTGCCATATCACTGCACTCGCAGGATTCAGCCGATGGAGAGGTCATTTAATTATTATCTGAAAAAGATATATGACAAGGAATGTACTAAGTGGACGCGTCAGCATGCTGGTCAGCCGGTTACTGAATTGGAGGTGACTGCAGTGTTTGCTAAAGCATACAAACAAGTGGCCCGCAGAAACTGTGCAACGAGAGCATTCATCCTCACAGGAATATATCCCTTCGATGATAATCTGTTTAGAGAACTTGATTTTGATCGCAATAGCCCTCCTCCTCCCATCGAAGTTGCTGATAGGCCTGCTGAAGCTACGGCTGATAACCAACCCCTGCTGCCTGCTGAAGCTACGGCTGGTAACCAACCCCTGCTGCCTGCTGAAGCTGCGGCTCATAACCAACCCCTGGTGCCTGCTGAAGCTACGGCCCGTAACCTGCGTGCTGCAAGGACATCTACAATAACACACAGGCGAACACGAAGTTCAACCAAAGCGACAACTTCTCAACCTAATTAAGATTAATCGGCAATCTGTTTTACGAGCTATGTGCCCCACTCGCTGCGACTTCACTCTAGCATTTCATAAGGCTTTGTTAGTGAATTTGATTCTCCAGCGCATTTCCTCATCTCTGATTCGATTAAAATCCAATTTAAAGCTCGCTCGTGCCATAGTTAGTTCGTTTTAGTACCATATACAAGGTGTTGGCTCAAAAGAGATCCAAATGAAAAAAAAAATAGGTCACACCCAGGGCTACCAAAAACACCCCCATGTATAGTACAAATTCTTTTTCGAGAGCGAACCCACTTAGCTTTGTACCTGACAGACAATACCCAATATCTGCATTGTTCAGTGTGGCCAAAACTGCCACTTGAAAATGAAAAGCATCATAAGTGCAAACAACTTTTACACTAAAGTATTCTTTAAGTCAAATGCAATAAGGTTTATTGTTAAACAAAGACGCAAAGATGTTGGTCACTTTGTATTTAAATGAACAGTGAAGTTCGCATCGATGCTTAGAACGACGACCACAATTTGATACTTGTTTAACAATTAAAACTTATTGCATTTTACTTAAAGAATACTTTAGTGTAAAAGTTGTTTGCACTTATGATGCTTTTCATTTTCAAGTGGCAGTTTTGGCCACACTGAACAATGCAGATAATGGGTATTGTCTGTCAGGTACAAAGCTAAGTGGATTCGCTCTCGAAAAAGAATTTGTACTATTATGTTCAGCGATTTTTAGTACTTTCGGAGATATTGATCATTTTAGTCGGAATTTTTGTAATTTTTCCTTATGTCCGTTACGAAAAACTAATCATGTTGATGTATTGTTTGAATATTTTTCACTGGTTTCTTACATGGATAGATTCATTATGAACTTTGAATGTTTTTAAAGCTTTGCAAGTTTTTTTTTCAAGTTAACATTTTGTGTAATCACTAGAGTTCGGACTTATGGTGGCAAATCGTGATTCTAGAATCCATGGTGTCGCTATTTCCTATTTATTATAATACAAACCACTTTGATTTTGATCTTCAGTATTTTTATATTTCAAAATAAATTAATTCTTTAAACCATTATATTAAGAGGATATCTCTGCTGTGAAAGCGTTACAAATAAGCAAATATTAGTAGGTGTGGAATAACCAAGCTAAAATTGTACTTAGTTCATTTTGCAATATGACCATACTGAAGGTCAAAATCAAAGTGGTTTGTATAATAAATAGGAAATAGCGACTCGATGGATTCTAGAATCACGATTTGCCACCCAAAAGTCCTAACTCTAGTGATTATACAAAATGTTAACATGAAAAAAAAACTGGCTAATCTTTTAAAATCAATCTAAGTTCATAAAGATTCTATCCATGTAAGAAACCACTGAAAAATATTCAAATAATACATCAACATGGTGAGTTTTTCGTAACGGACATAAGGAAAAAATATAAAAAATTCCGACTAAAATCATCAATATCTCCGAAAGTAGGTACAGTCAGCATCATAAATATGTATACATTAACAACGTTTCAGAAATATATATACAACTTTATTCCCTTGCAGTAGAGTCGTGTTTCCATATTTTTGAATGTTTAACTGTATCCATATTATTAGACGTGACTGTACTAAAATCACTGAATATACATGGGGATGTTTTTGGCAGCCCTGTGTGTGACCTATTATTTTTTTTCATTTGGACCACTAGTGAGCCGTCACCTTGTGTTTGTAAATATAAGTACAAACCCAAACGAGTACTATTGGACGATTTACCTCTTATCTCGAAATTATTAGTCATGCACAGTGTTGTCTAAAATTATGATTTTTATAAGATAGGTTAGCTAGTTATTGAAATATTTTAAATCAATATAGACAAAATTAAAAAAAAAAACTTAGACTTGAAAATTTATCGATAAATATTTAAAAAAAAAGTATTTCTAATATTGGCTATGATTATACATTTATAATTCCAATGCATGGTTTTAGTCCTCATGGTTGGCAACGAATTGGCAGTCTTAAAATTGACATAATTTATTTATTTAAAATCTATAATATTTTAGGGTCAGAGGTCGAGTCGGATTTGAGAATTTACCTCTTATCTCGAAATGATTAGTCATGAACCGTGTTGTCTAAAATTATGAATTTTATAAGATAGGTTAGCTAGTCATTTAAGTATTTTAAATCAATATAGATTTAATTTAAAAAAAAGAAACAAAAAAAGAATATAATTCAAACTTAAAAATTTATCCATAAAAGATTTAAAAAAAAAAGTATTTCTAATATTGGCTATGATTATACATTTATAATTCCAATGCATGGTAGGTATTAGTCCTCATGGTTGGCAACGCATTGGCAGTCTTAAAATTGACATTATTTATTTATTTAAAATCTATAATATAATGTTTTAAGGTCTTGGTCGAGTCAGATTTGAGAATTTACCTCTTATCTCGAAATTATTAGTCATGAAGAGTATTGTCTAAAATTATGAATAAAAGATAAAAAAACTCAATAAAAGATAAAGAAAACTATTTCTAATATTAGCTATGATTATACATTTATAATTACAATGCATGATATTAGTCGTAAAATGAAGTTAGTAATTTAAGTTATTTTAATTAATTTAGTATTAATATTAGGCAGGTTTCAACACAACGAATTTAAAGTATACAAATTGCAAAATGTGTATGGGTTACAGAATTCACTGACCCACGCCATTATGTATCCCAATAAGTGTCAATTTAACTTGTATGTAATGTGTACACATCGCTAACTCGTAGCATTTAGGTAGCACTTGACAGATTAGTGATAAGACAAGTTTTTTAAGTGTCTTTTCAGATAAGACAAAAAAATAAATTATATTACCTAACATAATGACGAAGCAGGTTTGATCACATCACTAGTTTAAAAACATCAATGTCAATGTCAAAGATATTGTCATTAATATACTTACTCGTAATAAGTTATTACGAGACGTGTCGGGAAACATAGTTATTTTCTAAATAATGGAGGAAATCATTAGAGAGCATTCAGAACTCGTACTACACGGTGACAAGGTTATTTTTTTTTTACACAATGTATATTTTCTCAAGTAGAAGACGTAGGCTGACTTGTAAAAATTTAGAACAAATATTAATTGTTTGTCACGAATGTCACATATTAAATGATTTAAAATACTTTTTTTCGAATTGGTTTCCTTTTCTCAATTCGTACAGCAAGAACATTATCACATCACTAGTCTGTTAGAAACTGTCAAGTGCTACCTAAAAGCCACGAGTTAGCGATGTGTACTAATGTGTTTGTGTGTTTATATTTAATTTAACATTATGAGCCGAGTTCGGAATTTTCACGGAGAATCAAAAGACTGTCGGAATCTAGCGTTAAAATCTTTTATCGATAATAAAAAAACATGCCGATATAAGTAATTTACATATCAAGTAATAATAATAATAAGCTAGTGGCGAGCTGTTGGTGAGTGGCGACACCACGTACCTGATTGCTCCCGAGGGTAGCTCCTGTTCCTCACCTCACGCTTGCCTTCACCGGCCGGCTGCGGTGTACAATGACGAGGAACAGACCCTCACCTCTGGCTTGCCTTTATTGGCCGGTCAGAGTGGAGCCGCAAGAGCTATATGCTCGAAGGGTGGATGTGTTGCATAAGTGGCGAGTGGGCACCTTATGGTCGTTTAAAGTCCAGAAGCACCTCTCCACCCTTAGCCCCTCTGGAACTGTTGCCTCCCTGCTGCTATATATATATGCGGCTATTTCGGGAGGCCCATTCCATTGAGTTGGCGAGTCACCGCCTGCCATTTCAACCAAAGTAATTAGCATTGGCCAGGCAGGCGCCGTAGTTTCATCAATAGCCTAGGTCACCAATCCATATCAGTTCATTCATAGAACTTATTATTAATGTTCCCATCCTTCTTAAAAAGTCTCTTCTAATCGGTGGTTGTCCGTGGGAGCATACCTCTATAGTTTGAACTCAGGGACAATCGCCGGTTGGTATCCCATCACTTTACTAAATTAAACTTGTCTAAAGGGCCTCTGCGTGTTGGCTTCGGCTCCATGTACGCCTTCCAAAGGTCCGGGACTCCCATAGTTCCGTGATTGGTAAAGACATACATAATAATAATATATTTTATTTCAGACCAATGATCCATATTTTGTTAGTAAAGTTTGTGCAACTTAAAACTAGTATTAGTGTAATACAATAAAACATTAAAACGAGACAAAACATTACAAGCACAAGAACAAGAATTATTTAAGGGCGTGGAGCCTGATCCACCGCGCCAATACTGGCGAGTCCCAGCGTTCAACAACAGCGCACAGAAGCGCATTGCAGCTGTCGCGCGCGCGCTGCAGCATGGAGGCGCAGCGCAAGCGCATGATGGCGGCGAACCCCGCCGTGTTCGTCTCCGCGAACATCGCGGAAGCGCTGCAATAGCGCGGCAGCCGCAGCAACGCTCTGTACGCGCTGTTGTATTGAACTCGTAATAAAATACCTCGTCGGGTAACTAAGAGGTACAACTTTTAATGAAGTGGCTATAGTACCTCATTGAATGTAACGGACACTTCAGAAATTGTCTACTCCTAGAGAATGTTAAGAAATTAATGATGATTTACTCCTATCACTATAACAAACCAAATAAAATGTCGTGTGCTGTGTATACTGACGTGGATTTCGAAGAAGAAATTGCATCTGTCTCTGTATAGCTTTATACAAACCTCAAGTTTTTTTTTACCAAATGTATTTTTTATTCCTTGGGCGGTTTTTTTTTTGTCTACACAACTATCGATACATAAAAAAATATTTACAGCACTAGCTAGATTGCGACAGTCTTTTGTTTTGCCGCGAAAAGATGGTTTGGCCTCTGCTTATTAGTAAGCACGTTTGAAATGCTCGGTTCAAAGTAAGCAGGTTTTTAAATTACACAGTAAATACGAGTACAAACGTTAATCTAAGGTATATAAATAAGTTAGTTTTAAATAACATATATCATCGTGATCTCAAAGGTACAGGAATTTGAAAAAAGTCTAAATAAAGCTTTAAAAATTTACTCCTAATTAACTTAGAAAAACCCTGACTTAAAACATTTTGACCAATTTACACGTGTTCAATGATTTGTCAATTATTTAAGTATGTTATGTATTATACAGTGTTTGGTATTGAGTGGATAAACCTTGAACTACAGATAGAGGGCACTTGGGACGTTATAAAAAAGCTGACATAGGTTTTGTAAAAGTCGCACGGTCGAGATATTTGGAAATTTTGGGTTTTTTAATTAATATTCTTGAATACTTGTGTTATCAGATAAGCATCACCATTTTTGTGAGACTACATCGGATTTAAAATAATAATAATCGTAAACTTATTTTTTGCGTTTTCAATCGTACAGTCAACCAATTTGATTTCTAGGCCACTTTGGACTATGTCAAAGTGACGTTGTCGACCAAAACGTTAGCGACTCCCTATGATTTGGTTTACAACGTCACGTAGACAAAGTCCATAGTGGCCTAGGAATCAAATTGGTTGACTGTACATTGATCGAACTTTCAGCTCTCAAGATGAAAAAAAGACACAAACCAATTTATCAACAATTTAAAAATAGTAATTGCCTTTGGTACTTAAAATCAAATTGCCAATATATTCCTTATTTCCCTTACTTTTCTCCATATAAGTACTTTTTATATACTAAACTTATTTTAACCTTTTCATATCGTCCTCAGTGCCCTCTATCCGAAGTTCAAGGGTTATCCACTCAATACTTAACACCCTGTATAAACGACAATTAAAGTTTAAGGCAAAGTATAGGTGAAAAAAAATGGTAACGTTCTTTGTGTGTGCGATGGTGGTTAAAAATTAAATTAAATTAAATTTTAAGTATAACTTGATTGAAGTTCTCATCTTTACATTGTATAAACTCGCTTGCCGCCCGTCCTTCTGTATACGCTTATATCTTTTAAACTACGCAACAGATTTTAATACGGTTTTCATCAATAGATAGTGATTAAAATGTATGTATGTAAAGGTGAAACAGAACACTCACAAGCCCTCGAGGGTTAGCTGCAAGAGATGCCTTAAAGGGATAAGTTCGCTTTTGGAATGTATTTTTCAATTGTCATTGTATTGTTTTTGTTTTGTGCTATTACATGTTCACACACGTACATACTTAAACTGAAGCGAAGCGAGGGCGGGTCGCGAGTATATTATTTAAATTATATGAAAGATTCAGGTGTTATTATGTATAGTTAGTAGTTAGGTGTTATTATGTATAGTTAGTAGTTAGGTGTTATTATAAAATAAGACTATGAAGATAAAGTCATTTTGTCATAGCTTTGAAAAGAGCTCAAATGTCATATTTCGTGACATGCGATTTTAAACTTAAACGAGAAGCCAATTAATTTCCAGCACATATATATCTAGAAATAGCAGATTCGAGCTTTTTCTAAAGTTGTTGTAATTTGTTTAATTTTATGTTTACTGTATTTCTTATTTATATTAATATAATTATTATAAATAAGAAATATTTATCAGGATAAGAAAATAATTCAATTCATGTAAGAATACAAGTGCTTCAGTTTATTCTCCATTTTAATGATAATAAAGAAATTATTTCGAAAAAAAATGTTTTATTTTTTCTTCATAATTGTATACCTATCTAGTTTATTCTACCGACTACTACTAGGTCGAATATTACGATTTTTGAACATGTGTCATTTATATTGGGTCCTTACCTATGAAATTGGCGTTTTTTTACGTGTTTTATAATTATTTTTAAATTACATTAATACACTATGTTACAAAGGTTTTTGATACAAATAATATGGTTAAATTTCTTACTTAAATTTTAAAATTAAAGTGTGAACTCAACTCTTTCCATGTGCTGCGAGTTCAAGTGTTTCAATTACGCAGACTTTTATGAAGCTAACTATTTTTAAGTAATAAAGATATGTATAATTTAGCTTAGAAGTGTCCAATATTCGTGGCAGAGTTTTGGTTGGTTTGCATTTGACAATACTAAATAATCCACTAAATTAAATACGCCAATTTTATGGGTAAGGATAACAAAACTAGGTCAGGGGGGTTATTATGACATAACTATGCATTTCTGTTTACGCTGAGAGAAGAGGACAGAGCTATACAATTTCTATAGCTCTGTCCTTTTCTCTCAGCGTAAACTTGGAACGATCACTAGTATATGGGAAAAGCATCGATAATTAAGTTTATCGATATAGGCAATCCCTAGCTGTCATTTAGTTTTGCCCCGTATATTCCTAGGTCTGGACACATGTAAAACTCGCTGAACATACATGGGGGTGAAATCGATAACTTTTTAGCTGCTCTATCAGCCCTAGGCGGGTTGACGTCGGTATATGGAACACCCTGTATACATACGTAAAAAAACACTCTGCTTGTCAAAGGGTAAAAAAACGAATACCCGGCCTGCTGAAAATAAAATATGGCGGTCTAATTCAAAATGGCCCTTATAACGGCAGGCGGTTCCGCCGTTCTCAAAACTGTTACCTTATTATTTGTCTAATTACAAGAGTTAGAAAAGCATTACCGCCAGCCACCATAAGGGCCATTTTGATTTGAACGGCTAAAAATATACGTCCGTTTTGCTCCCGCAAACATTCCGTACAGTTGCTTCCAATTTTTAATCCATTTCCCATTTAGCGTCCCCATTTTCCAGTGAAATCCGGGTGTACCATCAATCACACTAATTTGTAGAGCGCATGACCGTAGATACGTTATTTCCCCATCCGTTTCGTGGTTCCGTGAGATAAAATACAATGTTCCAACATTATTTTAACTAAATGGGTCCCGCCTTTGCATAAATAACGAATACCAAAAATCCCGCTCTAGGTGTGCCTGTAAGTTTTGAAAAGTTCCGTCGAGATCTTTATATTAAGAATAAGACTAAACGGAAAGAGGGGTAATTACACAAAAGATCCCATAGGGTCGAAATGTATCTGTAAGGACCCCATCAAGAAGATAAGATAAGATAAAGCGGAAAGCAACAGCTGGACTTATTTATCCAAAGCAAGACTCATTTTCATGAACGTCTGCTTTGACTTCACATCAAAGGCAGCAAACTGCATAGTAATATTATAAAGCATTTTGAACTTAATAATGGTCTTAATAGAGTAAAGAACGCTTCGACTACTGTATTGCAACTAGCCGCCATCTTTGAAAACTATGAGTGAGCTAGCGACATCAAAGCAAAGAGCGCGTTAAATAAAAATATTATAACTTTGATAGCATTCTAATGAACGAATCGACTCAACAGACTTAAAGCTAGTCTTTAATAGCTGCCCGAGAGTTATTTATGATGCGTTTGTGACCAAGTGGCTTCTGAAACACTGTTTTTACACTGTAAATGAATTTTTGACATGTAAATTGATTTGAAATATAATTAGTAATAAAATGTAGTAATCTATATCTATAAAAATGAATCGCAAAATGTGTTGGTAAGCGCATAACTCGAGAACGGCTGAACTGATTCGGCTGATTTCTTTTTTGTTGTGTTCGTTATTGTCAGGGTAAGGTTTATATGTAAGAAAAAATAGAAAAATCCAACGGGAAGGTCGGGAATTTGCAGCGGGGCGAAGCCGCTGGCGGGCAGCTAGTCTAGTATAAAATATGTAAATTTAATGGTAAAACTAATTAGGGTTAAGTACTATAATAATTTGCATACGTTGTTGGTGAATACAATGAACAAATTAAAATGTAAGACCTAATTAAATACTCTATTTTTGCAAATAAATGATTGATTGATTGATTGACGTCTCGTTAAAATTTGACACATTTTGTACGTAATAAATGTCAACTCTATCCACGGTTTTGAATATACACTCTTAAAAGGAACAATTTTACTGTTTCTATGATGTCTTTGAGTACAATTGAAATCATAAGTAACTGACTATTTTAGTACCTTGTCTTTTATCTTATCTTATCTTATAAATGGGCCCTTTCGGATACACTTCAACCCTTTAGCATCTTTTGTGCAATTACCCTGTAACACACTCAGTTGTTCGAATGTGCCGGTTTCCTCACGATGTTTTTCCTTCAACGTAAGAGCATCGGGTAATACACTTAAGTTAGAAAAACTCATTGGTACATGGTGACCGCGAGGGTTCGAACTCGGTACCTTACGATCACGAGTCCCCCAAGCCAACTAGGCCACCGACGCTCTCTAGTATGCCTGGTCTCACTTCTCTCAGTTTAATACATTATTGAGGTTAGCACCTTGTCACAATAACGTATTAAACTGATAGTGGTTTGAATTTAGTACATCAATAGCTGCGACAAGGAACTAAAATGTTCAACTACTTATGATTTCGACCGTACAACGGTTGATAACTTTCTTAAAGAGGTTCGTCGAGTCATGCAATAATGGGTTTGACTCAGTTTGATGAAAACCACCTGCCCCCTATTTCACCATCTTGACAATGACATATGACAGGTGACATTTCAGTGTACATAGCGCAGCTTATATGAAACGCAGTGATTTATCAGCGTGTTAACTTTGCAATGTATACCGAACTGTCACCAGTCATATGTCATTGTCAGGATGGTGAAATAGGGGGCTGGTGCTCGATTCTACTTCGTTAAACCATATTGATTTTGAGATCTCATTCATTATACAGTCTGCCAAAAAACGGTCTATCACCGTACGGTTGAAGTTAATTTGCACGTCACAATACAAAAAGTTCGATTTTCCTTGCAATAATATTATGACAGTGACAAGTGTCAACCTTAACGATAATTAGATCTCACAGAAACTTTAGTTAATACTGGGAGACAACTTTCTTGGCCGAGCGTACCTCTATCGTTCGAAGCCTCACTCGATGTTAAGTTTGAAAACTTTTACCGTTTTAAACTTTTACCAATAATTCCTTTTTTTTTCCAACTCGTTAACAGATGCTAGATAGTAAAGTAGTACTAGCGGAAAAACCAATTGAACATCTACCATTAGAAAAGACAGAAGTATTATCAAAAATGCTATTGTAAATACAACCTTATCAACAAGCCTGTAAGGGTAAATTCACGCTAGAAGTAATACGGCGTTTGTTTCCATCATTCCGACTAAGTTAGACCATTTCAACTCGTCCGCTGTCACAGCTATCTCTTGTCCAATTCTCGACTAGAATTGAAAAAGGGTTGGGAAAAGTTTAATCGCCGAATCGAGAGTGGAAAGGCCGAAAAAAATTAAGACTATGGCCACTCGGTAAAAACATTTTTTTAGTTCTGTTTTCGTATTGTCAAAGGTTTAATAGTTCTTTTTTACTTGACTAGTTATAATGGCGGCCGAATAAACTTTTCTAATTAACTTAAGAACTATAAGAATAAATACAATACTTGTTGTAAGATTAAATATTCAAAGTAAATAACGTCAATATACTTGACAAGTTCGGTTAGCTATAGATACCTTCCTAATGTACGGTAAATTCCCACTGATATGGCTTACCGATGTACCTGCGCAGATGACATTTTTTCGAAGCGCGGGAACCAATCAGCATGATCCACGCGTTGCGCGGTTGTATTCTGTGCTATTATTGGTTATTAGTGACGCCATGTGTATACAGTTAAGACGATAAAAGTGTATAAAGTTTAAAAAATAAATAAATAAATATTTTTCCTTTTATTGTGAATAAAATGTAGAACCCTTTAATTACACAAAAAGAACATAATTTCTGACATTAATACATTCTTATTATTATAATAATATAATTAAATGAGATCTGCGAACTAAAGCTAATTTTTTTTTATTCAGATCACACATACGAGTAACATTTAGGTAATCAATAATATAATTTCATAATAACAATATAAATATATCTGAACATTTAACGTCATTTATATAATTTATTTAAAAGTTAATATATTATTTATTTCGTGTAAATTGGTCGAAATGTTTGAACAACAGTTTTTTTATATCACCTGTAGGTAGCCTAAGCTAATACGTTAAGCTAATTAAGTATTATTTAGAATATCTTTACCTACTTCTACCTTCAAAATTTAACTTTATTTATATATTTTTATTTATTTGTCACAAAGTTATCTAAAAGGAAATAAAAAGAACTGGTATCTATCTATGTATATTTACAAATTATCTAGACTTGTACGAAATCACAAAGCCCTATTTGCACAAGAAAAAGATAATAAATTAACGTTAGGCAGATAATTATTTCAGTTAATAAACTCCAATTTTAAAATCTGGATGAGACACATCACGAGGCTGTGATAACATACAATAAAATACCTCTTACATTGAAAAACATATTAAAAGAGTCTATATTTTGTAGAAAGTTAAGGTATTTTTTATGTAATTTGGAAGACAAGATTAAATTTCATCTGTTATAAATGTTATAATATAATATAAATGTGATTTAAAAATAGACATGTAAGTATATTATTATGCCTTGTTGCAGTGCCCTTGCAGGGTTTATGTTGAAGCTACCTACTGTATTTCTAACACATTGTACAACATAAAGCAATAAATGACTATGACTACAAAAACTTACAATTATAACTTCCTACATACATACATACATTAAATCACGCCTGTTTCCCAGAGGGGTAGGCAGAGACCACTTCTTTCCACTTGCTACGATCTTGACAAATTTCTTTCGCTTCTTCCACATTCATACATCGAGTCATCCTACTTCCTAAAACTTAAATAATCTAATATATCGTTACCAGTGGGTATTTTTTTATGCTGGCAGCATTATCAGTATTATCACAATGAATTGCAATGCTTAAGCAATATTAATACATACTAATGTAAATATTTTAATAACTATACACATGAAAAGAAAGAACCCCACTTTGGGGGCTACCATGCCCCTAACTTACGTTTTTGATGCAGTTTTAGTTCTTATAACTCAGTCAAAACTGAATGTAAATTTTTGAAAAAATATTATAACTATCCATATTCATCTTTGATTCTGTCAAACAGAATTTCAAAATAGCCAATGGTTTCTTTATATACATTTTTAAAAACATCACTATAAAAATACAAATTTGAATATCACTTTTTCATCTTGGTGTCAATTGATAATGTGAAAAGTACATGCAAATATTTTTTATTAATATATTATGTAATAAATCATCGAAGGTTTTTTTATTGTAAAGTATAAAAATAAACGCCAAAAAACTACTTTTTTTGTATAAAAATGACAAACTTTGATAGCATAAATCAATCAGTTACTTGTAAAATAAAAATTGAGATGGCAGCTGGTTTAGAACAGCAAATAGGTTTTAACAACAGCTGAAAGTTTTGAGCATCAGATCGAAGGACATCTGCCCATGGTAGGCCCCCAAAAACAATCACGGGACTATGGGAGTCCCGAACCTTTGGAAGGCGTACGTACATGGAGCAGAAGTGAACACGTAGAGGCCATATAAACAAGTTTAACTTACTAAAGTAAGACACCAACTGGCGATTGTCCCTGAGTTCAAACTAAAGAAATATGAACGAAAAACCAGAAGAAAAGAAAGAAAAAGAAAAATACATTTATTCACTACACACACAAGACACATAGAATAAAGGTATAACAGAAAACAGCAATAAACAAGTAGTGAGTGTCTTCGCAGCAGTGAATCGGACACTGGCTCAGCATAATGCTGAGGTGTTAGACACCTGCAGCGCTGATTTTCAGCCAGCTTCGAGTGTGACAGACGGACGGTACGCTAAACGAATAAAGTGTAATTAATAATTTTAGTCAGTGGCAAAATAAGTACAAAAACTACATGCAAATACCTTACATAAACATATTTAAAGTATAAATACGCACTTATACAGCATTGACAATTTGTCACAATCAAAAACAAAAGAAATTGAAACTATAATTTATAAAGCAACCAACGGTTAGGGTAAGACTACATTTAAAAAGGTTTTTTTTTATGGCATAGAGAAGACGAGCACACAGGCCACCTGATGATAAGTAGACTCTGTGACCCATAGACATTCGCATTTACAAGACTGCTATGCAATCCTAAGACTGCAAATGCGTTGCCAACCCTGAGGACTAAGATGGAATGCCTCTATGCTAGTCATGGGAACATTCTTCACACTACTCGCCACTTATGCAACACATCCGCCTTTTGAGCAGCTCTTGCGACTCTATTCTGACCGGCCAATGAAGCAAGCCAGAGGGCCTGTTCTTTTTATTTATTTTTATTCAGTAAGTAGGCCGCACGCGCACTTTTACACGTCAAGAATCTACCAGCGCTTCCCAAGAGGAGACCACTGCCGAGAAGAAACGCCGCAAGGAACTCAGCAATCAGTCGTCTTTTAACCGTATTTAATACTACAATGATACTACTTAGTCTAGCATTATACAAAGCTATAAATATTAAATTAAATATAATATCAAATAGCATGCATAGTTCAGCAGGAAAACATGTCAAAAATATTACGAGAGAGACAAAGGAAGAAAAGGAAAAAAAAACACAGGACAACCAAATAAAAGTTTGATAATTGTTTTCCTACATCAACGGTGTCCCCTAGACAAACAACTTTGCAATTTTACAAATTATTAATGACTAAGTTTCGGGTTTAGGCCAAGCATTTTTGTCTGTTAGATATTCCTCGACCCTATAGTAAGCTTTAGATATTAACGACTTTTAAAGTAATTTTTAAGTGCTGGAAAGGGTAATGTTAAAACTTCGTCAGGTAATTTGTTATAGAAATGAATGCATTGACCAGCAAATGATTTATATACTTTACTTTGCGGAATTTTCGGATAGTAATTTTATTTTTAAATGTATAGAAAACACCCATGACTCAGGAACAAATATTCGCGCTCATCACACTAATATTATCTGCCCTTACCGGGATTTGAACCCAGGACCTCTAGCTTCGTAGGCAGGGTCACTACCAACTAGGCCAGCGCGTCGTCAAACCTTATACCTTATAGTTATATTGCTTAACTTACTTCTTGTTCATACGTGAATGTTTTAAATCGGTCCATTATTGGTACAAAGCAATTCTGCTTCAAATGTCTTCACAGGGTGCTTTCACCGATTCCAAGTATAGTGGCACCAGCTCGTTTGCTTCTTCTTTCTTCTAGCAGTTTCTTAGTATTTCTATCAGTTCATTGGTAAAATTAAGCATTCCAAGTCGGTTTTTTGAATCTATAAAAATCAACAATATTTTTATAATAATCGTAGGTTGGAATAGAAAATTTGGTAAAAGTACGAATTGACTACGCTCTGAGGGTTCTTGATTATCATTAAAAAAATTGCCCGCGTGGTTGCCGGGTAAGAATAGTGCCACTCCATGTCCTCCCGTGGATGTCGTAAGAGACGACTAAGGGAATAAAGGCTGTGTAGTATGTTAGGCGATGGGCTTGCAACCTGTCACTAATACACTGGTAATCTTAGCCTAATTGTGCAAAATGTGGTTACAGAATTATTAACAAGTTTTTAGAGTTGTTAGTAATTCTGTAGCTCTGCCTACCCCACTCTGGGAATAAAGGCGTGAGCTTATGTATGTATGTATGTATGTATGTACATTAAAAAAACACACAACAACTCAAAAGTGAAAAGACTTGTGAATAGGATCCCAACTGGCCACTGCAAACTGAACGGACATCTGTTTCTAATGGGTATGAAGCGACATGCAGGTTCTGTCAGGAGACAGAAGACACTGCAATGCACATACTTTGTTCATGCGGACTACTAATGTTCAACAGAAGTATCTACGTAGGGTTACACATCATGGACCCACAAGAGATACAACTCCTCACTGCCCAAACCTCAGATATTTCTGGACGCAACGGGCCTTTGTAGTGAGATCTAAACAAATCAGCATCAAAGATCAGCATTGGTCGAAGTGGCGCACAAGGCCCATCTCAACCCCCCTACTAATAATTATAAAATACCAGCGCAATTCTTAAGAAAAACATAGTTTCAAACACAAAAGTGCCACTTATGCTTATAATATAAAGCTAGTTTTAAGGAATTATTTTATGTTAATGTGATATTGTTAATAATTAAAAGTACCTTTTTGAGTACAAACCATGATAACCCTATTAGTGATGCTAAGAATATTATGTTCTTGTAAAGTATTACGATTTGGGTCTTTCTTGTACACTGTGTACCTGTGGAGTATTTAGATTTGAGCCTGTTTTGCACATAATTATAAAGCAAGGTGGCTCAAGTCGAAGTCGCTGTATGTTATTATGTTTAAAGCACAAAAAATTCTAGAATAATCAACGAGTGTTAATTTGAATTAAAATATCCCGATAAAGTTCTATTAAGTACAAAAAAAACGATCCAAAAATTGTTATATTTTCAAATGGCCCTCCTGATAACACATCAATTTTGAGATGCAGCGTTATTGCAGACAAGCAGCGGAGTCATAACTTCCGTCACTTTCCGATATTTAATTGGAATTGTTCATATTTTTACAATTACTCCAATTCGCAAACCATTTCGAGGAATAGGGTTTTAAAGCCGTTCTGCATTATTAAGTTTTTGAAATATTTATTTGTTTTGGATATTTCGGCAAAAGTATATTTAACCTTTGTTTGACTTTCATTTTCGGCTTGAAGCCCTCCTAGGTATATCTTACGGGTTAGGCGAAAACAGCTTGAAATAGTATGTTTTAATACACAATTTCAATCACATTTTTTCATTAGATATCATTTAATAGTTGTAATTTATTAGAAAATGCCATCCCAAATTTAAAATATTTATGTCATCCATAAAATGTCTGCTAAATAAATAAAGATATTTAAACAAAACTAAATTCAAATACAAAATTAGTGAAATTGGTGTCTTAAAATTTCCTATTCCTTTGAATTAGAAAGTGAAAACCGTCAGTTATTTTTTTTGATCAATCCCAATTACGAGAGTGACGGATGCTATATCCACCTTTTGTCATGCAATACACGCAACTAGGCCCGCTGTCATAATATAGTCAACATTTTAGCACTTTATCAAAAAAAAATAGACCATGTTCATCAACTTCACACTTACCTGAACACTTAACTGAACTGGTTGGTCTAAAGTATTTTATTATATTATTAACACTGGTTCTTGAGGGATGACGCTGGCCCGTCGTCACTCTGCGGAGGCCGATCCTTAACTAACGGTTGCTACCGCAAACGATTAATAAATAAAACCAAGTGACGCCTTCGGAACTCCGGAACTGTTTGTTTTGTTTCAGTTTGTCAGGACTTCCTGTTTGTGAAAAAGTTTTCATTCTAATGTTTACTTGTCTGTGACAGCGCCCGCTGTAACGCACGCGCGGTGATGTGCTAGGTTTTGGCGCCATTTATTAAATACGTTTTGTTGTAATGTATGAGAGTAGATAAAGTAGTGTATGAAACTGCACATAACTAGGTATTTAAACACTCATGTGATACTATTAAAAACCTCGCCTAGCGGCTCGGTTCTTAAACACACACTCGTGATTTAATACCCATCATTACGCAACAATTTCATAAACTACTATTACAGTAAAAAAGTTTTTTTTTCTAAAAAAATAATACAATTCGCGCGCACGTACACACACACACGTGTCACGTCCCACCGGGTGGCAAGTAAAAAAACACGAAGTAGTTTAATTGGTTTATTGTAAAGTACGCCGGTAGTGTGAACAGAAGAGGTAGGGTAGGTTCGTAGGGGTGGTCTGGTTCTGCGAAGCGAGCTAGCACTTCCCTCGCAGTTTGTTGACGTGGAGCGGCAGAGATGAAGCCGTCGGCAGCCCGACGGCGTGCGATGACAGGACCCTGGCGTTGGGGGTAGCACCCGGTGTGTAGCACCGGAACCCACACGACAATCCTGGTCACCAGCGGTAGAGGCCGCTCCGGCCAAGTAGTCGACAGGGCGTAGAACCCGACTCGGCAATGGTAGGCTCCTAGCGGAGCTGTACTTCTAGCGTTGCAGTAGCGTAGCTCCTAGCGTAGCTACACCCCTAGCGTTGCTCCTAGCGTAGTTATACCCCTAGCGTTGCTCCTAGCGTAGTTATACCCCTAGCGTTGCTCCCTGGAAAACCCAAGCATTGGCTGTGTGAGCCTGGTGTCCAGCATTGGGATAGTCCATGCCAGCCGGCGTTGAGGGGTGAAGCCCCGAGGGAATAGCGCGTAGTTTAATTATTGGCGGTGGCAAGAACTATCGGAACGGAGTTACAATATAGAAAATGAAGCGAAGCCGAAAGAACAATTTAGTAGATACTAATGACCGTTATGAAGTAACGGTCAGATATTTAGACAAAAAGGTTATAAGAACAATTTGGAAGAATTTAGAAAACACAGTTAGTTATAATAAAATGTAAAAACACAAATACAGTACACAGCAAAATAGAAATAAGATAGATAGGTAATTAGTTCGTTGCACTCACTTACCCGATTTGGGGAATTGCACCGATTCTAAGGTATAGGTAAAAGTAATAACGTAACAATGATGTGTATCACCAACTGTTTCACGGTAAGAGTTGAGGCGGCAAAGAGGCCGAATGAAGTGAACGTGGCCTATTTATAACCTTTCGCCCTTTTCGGTTAATTTTGAATGTTAGAAGGGCGAACAAAGGAATCGTAGCAAGTTACTGCGCGTCATGAGTGGAAAATAACTGGTCATGTATGAAAGACACCAACTTACCCTCAATTATTTTCTCATGCGCTGAATAAAAATAATTTACCTACAATAAAAGAACGATGATCAATATTTAATTGTAATTATGTTGATTATATTATTAAATGATTATTTACATTTACCTTGACTGTTAATTTAATAAAAGAATTGAAGATTACAAGAGTTAATAGAGAATAGCTAGTGCCGCCATCTGTTGGCTAAGCGTCGCTAACATTTGACAATGTCAAGATTGATGAAGAGATGAAGAGATTTGCTTTTTTTAATTTAGTTTGAATTAAATTAATTGTAGCATTGTAGTTTGCTTATGTGAATAAATCGTTCATTGAATACAAAACGGACACAATCCAAAATGAGTCTTAATGCAAGAGCAAATTATTTTGGAATGTGTCCGTTTTGTATTCAATGAGCGAAATAAGAGTCAAAATGTATTTAAAACAAACTAAGTTTTTTCGGTTAGCCGAAAAATAATTCGGCGAACATCAGCCCTAACTAAGCCAATTTGTAGTAGGGGCTCGGAACGGCAGATTGCGTGCCTATTGGATCCAAAGATAAATTTCAAAATTCGAACTGTATTTTTTTTTAAACGAAGTCGATGCTGGACTTAAACCTTTTTGCAACAGATAAAACCAAAATTAGGGTCGAATATCAGTAAATCTTACCTTAAAAAACCTTAAAAACCTTGAAAATACCCAATTTTACACAAAGTACAAATACTTTAGTTTTTGAAAACTAACGCATTTATTTATTTTTGAAAATTCGTCTGCCGAAAAAACAATATACCTAACCATGATATTTTTCTATCTTTATTTAGTTTGACGTATGTACTCGTACGTAGATATAAATTGTCCCTATCGTACTCTTTCGATCTGTATCATAATAGTAGTTTATGCAATAGTTGTATAAGAGAGGTCAAAAAATATGAGTGGCGTGTGTTACGTATGTATCGTAAAGGTAAGCGCCACGAGTGTTTTTTAACTTAGTTATACACCGTTGCATACAATACTATTTCTACGACTAGGTTTCAAATGAAATGCAAAACTAAGCGAAAAAACTTACAAACGAACGAACGAAGTAAAGAACAGAACAACAAACGAGCAGGAAACAAGAAAATTACAAAATATGTGTCTATGGTTTACTTTGTTTTTAAATTGACGGAATGGAAAATAGAATTATTTACAATTCCAAAACAATTTAATTTGACAAATCAGAATACTTCACCAAATTAAATCCACCAATCACAATACACATCGACTGTCAAACGGAACGATAGGTTCTTTTAGGTACGTGTTTCACTTTAACTAATTTAAATCTTTTAAAAATACTTTGTATTTCGTATCAACCAACCAGAATACAGCTATTTTAAAATCGACCAATCAGGTAACTGAAATCATTTCTCAAAACATTAGGTGATTTATAGTCCCTATTTCACAATCGTTAAAATATGATTAAATCGATTGTGCAACGCTAAGCTTTGGCAGCTGGCCGTATCGTTTTAGCTCAAAAACGCACAAGTGCTGTTTTGGGGCATAGACAAGATAGACTTTTCTCTGGATTATTCTGCGGACATATTATGTAGGTTCTTATATTAGTGTTCGTGACTATATAAATGACACATAAAAGTACAGGAGTAGGAAAACGATTTTTCGGTTAAGGCATACGACTTTTCAAAAATCAATAAATTCAGTAAAGGGGTTTGGGTAAAAGTGTTGTCATTTGTAAAAGTCATATACCTATTTATAAGGTGAGCGGCCATCCATAAAACTGGTAAATTATGATAGAATTATTCAAATTAAACGTATTTTGTTTCGTAATGTAATACTCTTAAGTGCATAGGAGATATACATAAATATTCATACCATTTTTGACTTTCGATCGTTCGAAAGTTTCAATCGAAAATGTCGAAAAACATATTTTTGACTTGTGAGCGATAGAAAATATGAACACGAGCGGTCCGTGTCATTCGTTTTGAATTCTATCAATGGAAAGTATCATTTGACATCTGTCAAACGTGTTAAAACTAAAACATAAAAAAAAACCTAGAAACCTAGCAACGCCATAGACATCCACAGACGAGAAAGCGTTCCCTTTTTTCCTAAATTTATAACCAGGCAATAAGCGAAAATAATTAATTAAGAATTAGTGAAAATAAGCGTACAAAAATCTCATTCGCAATTAAATAATAAATTCCTTATTATAATTTCAACTTTTGTTAACTTCACACATTTATTCGCATTTGAAATTTGAATTACAAAAAACCGGTAAAACATTGACTTTCTGCGTATAATGAAACACGTAACAATACTATTTAGTCAATCCCTCTGTTTCGAGTTCTGTTCTCTGTTCACTTCAACTGATAATATTAATAGGTATAAATATAAACGATAAGCTTAGCTCTGCCCTAGACCAAATAACAGACTGGATGGATAATCATAAATGAATTATAAATTTTAAATATAAAGACATTTTAGAAGTTGTAGATGAATTTACTTTCGGTATTAACATAGATACTTACATTAATTATAAATCACACGTGAAAGATAAAACTAAGATAAAATTTGTGTATGCTCTTCGAGAAATTAAAAAAAACCACAGACGTACAAACGGCTCTTACCACGTATTACGCCTACGCCCACACCTGGCGATTTATGCGTGTATCGACTTTAAGGAAATATGCCGAAGTATAAAAATGTCCACTTGAATAATTTCGTCCGTGCATAATTTGGTCAAAGTATAAAAATGTGCACATATATATTAGACGACGTATAAAGATGTTACGACAATAGACTATAAGGAAATATGCCGAAGTATAAAAATGTCCACTTGATAACCGCTCTCCGCACTATGTACCTACCTAGTCGATTTTTATATAAGACATTTACTTACTATGATTGTAGACATTTTTATACTTTGAGAGTAGTCATTTCTATATTTCGACTTAATAAGACAGACGTTTTGAAGTATTGGCTTTCTTATACTTAGACTAATTTATGTTTTAAAGGTAGAACATTTTTATACTTCGGCATATTTCCTTATAGTCAATACACGCATAAATCCACCTGGCTTATAAGGCGTCGTACTGTGGGGAAATAGAACCGAAGCGCCATCTGTTGCGTATTCTAGTAAATACACGGTGATTTTTTTTTGGTGATCAAGATCACGTTTATTACACAGTTACATGAAACAAAACTTATTTTTTTATGTAAAAAATATATTTTGAAACTAACTTTTAATTGAAATGAATTGTCACCCTACCCATTGTTTAGTCCATGAGTTAACAACACTGTGGGGTTATTATGACCTATCTGTGCCATTCATTTTACGCTGAGAGAAAAGGACAGAGTTATATAACTGCAATAGCTCCGTCCTTTACGCTGACCGTAAAATGAACTGCATAGCTATGTCATAATAACCCCCCTGGCGGGTTATTATGACATGACTATGCAGTTCATTTTACGGTGAGTGTAAGGGACAGAGCTATGGCAGTTATATAGCTCTGTCCTTTTCTCTCAGCGTAAACAGAATTGCATAACTATGTCATAATAACCCCCCAGAACTGATAAGTTCATTGTTCATTGGCGTAATATCTGTCAAATTTCCCGCCAAAGCGATGACACTTGACGTATCTACTTCACTTCAATAATTAATGTAGGATGTCCATGTATCCAGTGGTGATTGGTTTTAACAATATCATTAATTTAAATAAATTAAACAGTGAGTTAATTGCTTGAGACATCAACCATTAAATTCAATTTTTGTTGCTTATTAATAATTTTCAACTCCTGATCACCGATATAAAATCACCGTGTATAAAACCGACGGATAGCTGTAAACCATATTTAATCAAATCTGACGACGCGATAGCCTAGTTGGTAGTGACCCTGCCTACAAAGCGAGAGGTTCTGGGTTACCCATAGTACAAGCCTAGAGCTTAGTTTGGGACTAGGGCAATTGGTGTGAGATTGTCCCCTTATATTATTATTATTATTATATTTTAAAATATCATATAAAATAAAGGATTACTGAAACGATAAAGATACCTTTGTGTTTAATTTATGCTCCTCCAGCTTTCCATATTGTAATGTTATGGATTTAATTTTGCAATAAAAATACCATTAATATGACTCGATTGTCGTGCTAACTTTTACTTGTATACCTACAGGTTTGTACGGAACCCTCGGTGCGCGGGTCAGGCTCGCACTTGACCGTTTTTTTAATTAAGATTACTTTCAAATATAAACAGCGCGTATGTCACTCAAAAACCATAGCAGATTCATCCTTACAACTAATACAAATAAAGGTAGGCACTCGTAAAATGGCACGGTTGTGGAAAAAGCGTCGTTTTCGCTCAAGATAATTACCCACCGGGGAAAAAGGGGGGGTAATTACCCTAATTAAGTCCTACGGGGATGTTTCCTCTAGTTCAAAGACTCAGAGAGATAAAACGAAAACTGTATTTGCGTCGAATTTCATTTTATAATACGATTTTATTCCTTATTAACTGTTTACTTGAAAATATTAAAATTTTTGAGGATCTTTTTTTAACGGTTTTAAGTGTTTCTGCGGGCCTAGTATCTATGGCTGCGTATACAGGGTGTTTGGCAGTCGGGTGTAGGGGTTTTAAGGGATGATAGTAAGGGTCATTCTGAACATTTTTGACCACATTTACTATTTTGCTAAGTTTCACGGTTTCCGAGATATTGATCATTTTAATAGGATTTTTTGTCATTTTTCCTTATGTCCGTGATACGAAAAACCCCTTAATTCAAGTATTAATTTAAAAAAAAAACGGTGTTTTCTTGCATGACTTGAATCACTATGAAATAAGGAAGTTTTAAAGCTACATGCCATTTTTTTTTCTTTACAACTTTTTGAGTAAACGCGCAAGAGTTACTTTCTCCATACTAAGAGAACCCCGCGTTTGTTTTTCACCAAGTATGGAAAAACCAATTTTGTGAGGTTACTCAAAAAGTTGTAAGGAAAAAAAATGGCATGTAGCTTTAAAACTTCCTTATTTCATAGTGATTCAAGTCATGCAAGCAAACGCTGTTTTTTTTAAATTAATACTTGAATTAAGGGGTTTTTCGTATCACGGACATAAGGAAAAATGACAAAAAATCCTATTAAAATGATCAATATCTCGGAAACCGTGAAACTTAGCATAGTAGTAAATGTGGTCAAAAATGTTCAGAATGACCCTTACTATCATCCCTTAAAACCCCTACACCCGACTGCCAAACACCCTGTATATCGCGTGTCAACTGTGGATAAAGCATCCGTGACTTTTTGACACGTGTACTTAGTTACCTCTCGATAGTATTTGTGTAGATATTTGTGTGATGAGCGTAAAATATTTATTCCTGAGTCATGGATGTTTTCTATGTATTTATGTATATGTTTCTCTATAATAAGTATTTATATCGTTTTCTCGTACCCATAACAAGCCTAGAGCTTAGTTTGGGACTAGGGCAATTAGTGTGACCTTGTCCCATGACATTTATTTATTTATAAAGTGTTTTTTTTTTAAATTCGGTATTGCGTTTATAAAGTACTAGCGACCCGCCCTCGCTTCGCTTCGGTTTATTTGAGTTTTCTATAACACACGTACATAAAACAAAATTTATTATACATAATAACCTTCCTCTTGAATAACTCTATCTACTAAAAAAAACCGCATCAAAATCCGTTGCGTAGTTTTAAAGATCTAAGCATACATAGGGACAGACAGCGGGAAGCGACTTTGTTTTATACTATGTAGTGATGCCAATATAAATTCGTTTTGAAGTGTATTATTAGAACTTTACGATACGAGAGTAGATAAATTAATTTACGCGTCTTTCGGCTCAGGATTCGGCTGAGATTCGTATCTCATTATAATTTTATCATGCACTTAAATTATAGGGAAATGATGAGTGCTTCTCTAGTGGGTACATTTATTAGTGATAACTTATGATAATGTCAGTTGTTTGTCCTTACGGCAATGTCAGCTTTTCATTTTTGTGAACAAAATTTCACAGCAAATGTGAAAATTCATGGTTTTCCTTTTGTGACACTATGTTATTTAGCAAAAGATAACCCGTAAGATAAAGCTACAGTTCCACCATAAAATTATTTAAATTTCTGAGAATACAGTTTTTTTAATTCAAATAATGTCTTCTTTCGTTAAAAGGTTCCATTTACAATATTCAAAGTACTTTCCCTCCATGTGGCATAGCCGTGTGTAGTAAAATTACAACATGAGCATACATACATACATAAGCTCACGCCTTTATTCCCAGAGTGGGGTAGGCAGAGCTACAGAATTACCACCAACTCTAAAAACTTGTTGTTAATTCTGTAACCACATTTTGCACACTTAGGCTAAGATGTTTACCAGTGTATTAGTGACCTGTTGCAAGTCCATCGCCTAACAGTAAGTATTACAAGCCTTTATTCCCTTAGTCGCCTCTTACGATATCCACGGGAAGACATGTAGTGTCACTATTCTAATCCGGCAACCACACGGGAAAACACACATGAGTTAATATCCCATTTTAAGCTGTAATTTACGATTTTTTTTTTTTTTTTTTTTTATGGCATTGAGAAGACAAACGAGCACACAGGCCACCTGATGGTAAGTGGAAACTGTGACCCATAGACATTCGCATTCACAAGACTGCAATGCAATCCTAAGACTGCAAACGCGTTGCCAACCCTGAGGACTAAGATGGAATGCCTCTATGCTAGTCATTTCACCGGCTGTCTTATCCCCAAACCGGAACACAACAATGCGAACACTGCTGTTTGGCGGTAGGTTAATGGATAAGATGGTGGTAGCGATCCGGACGGGCCCTGCACAACGTCCTACCACCCGCAATATTCCACGAAAATTAAGATTCAAAAACTTTCTTCATTCAGTAATTCAGAATCAGAGATAAAATATAGTCTATATTATTTAAAACTGTGCATTCATGACTTTAGAAGTTAGTTTATAAATCTTTAACTTTCTCAAGTAATTGTTAAATTATTCGGGGCCAGAATATTACGGTTCCATACAAAATTTACTCTATATTTGATATCATGGCACTGAATGCGAAGAACCAAGTTGAATGGTAAAGGGCTTTGCTTTAGTTTGTATGAATATAATTATCCTGTTTTGTAGACACGAATTATTTTCTTAAAGTGCGGGCCCCTAAATACAGGGTAATTTTTTATCACTGCATAAATTTTAACATATGATTTTGTATCGTTAATAAAATACAGTGAGTTGCCATTTATTAAAACTGCCGATAATATATTACTTTAGCAATTGTTTGCAAATATTATCAATTAAAAAATAATTAAAATAACTTCACAACAAATTTTCTTATATACTGTCCATTTTTAATATAGTGCATGTGCTGCGTGTTCATCGTTATCAGTATCGCTGTTGCTTGGTACAGGGCATGTCGTGGTACGGGGGCAGATCATAATAATCAAAGTATCCGTCGACTGTCATTTACACTGGTCAAATTGTTGTGCTTTACATTGGTGGCAATTAACATTTTTTTAGAAAGTTTATTAAATAAATTAATGTCATAGTTACGTTACACATAAGTATACGTTTTTTTAACCTACTTTAAAAAAAGTCAGGGTGCTGGTAACACAATGTATATTACGACGGTAATATCAGTTTTCTTTTTTTTTTACAAAATTTACAAATTATCCTACTTTTATCTTCTCGTGTGGCCACAAAGTCACAAATGACATGGCTTGTCAAGCTGTAGGTAATTAATAATACAAACACTAAATTTGAAAATGGAAATTTGAAATTTCGTTTATTAACTTACCTGACAACACCCCTCTCCTCGCACCCGTGCTAGAGGGTCCATGAATATCGTTAAGTTAGTGGAATCATTGAATATCTCTAATATTTTTTAAGCTAGAGTTAAAATAACATAACATGTGTTATTGATTAACAATAGCAAAACATTCGATACTTATAAGCACTTATTGTGTAGGTACTGAGTTCATCTATATGTAAATCTCCCTATTGTAACCAAGAAGCGAATGCAATGTATGCTGTCTAGCAAAACCAGTCCGTGGGTCCACGGAAGACCAGCGTCGCACTTCCACTAGGTCGTACGACATTATAGCTGAGTGGATACCATTTTCGCAGCACTACTTTTTTTTTACACACTGTAATAACTTAATTTATAATTAGGCGAAATAAATGATTTTCTATTCTATTCTATTTTAAATATTAAAATTTGTGCACCTATTAAAAAAATACCCTGTATGACTTTAAGTAGACCGGGCAAGAGCGAGTCGGACAGGGTTCCGTACACACAGTTGTATTATTTTTTATTATAATCCGATTTGAGTTCAATTTACATTGAATCAGCGCGAGCCCAACTCACGCTTAACCATTTTTAGTATTATGTTGTTTTTCTTCGGGGTTTGTAGTAACCAACAAAACATTGTTTTTATTAAATTTCTTAAAAGTCTACCAATTTCTGTTATTGTTACGTAAGCTTGCTTGCTGTGTTTTCAATTTTGCATTCCCATAGACTAGTCTTTTGTTTTCTGTTTCCTTAGTGTTGCCTACCTTAACAAGGTGTAATTTTTATGGTCGATCGAGATAATCTCGTACAAATGATTGCAATTTTGATCCTTGATGTTTTTTATTTTACGTTATTTTGTGTTAAGTGTGTCACTTTCCGTCTCTTCACCAAGCGGTTCCTACGGAAGACCAGTGCTGGCTTTACGGCTAGCGAATGCTGAGTTGGGACCGTTTCGCAACTGTTTCTCTGTGTCTTGTTGTTTTTGTATCTATCTATGTACCTAACGTGGTTTTGTATTGTTGCGAATGATGACTCTTTATCTTTATCTTTATCTTTTAATTGCAGTTCTATCGAGTTTCCTTAGCATGTGGTAGCTAATATAAAATATATTACAGATGCGCTCATTAGGTATGTCCCATTTGTTCCATGGAACTACGAATTTTGTATTGAACGTTACGTCATAGCTTACTACAAAATGCGAAGTTACAAATGGGACATACTCGCACCCATCTCTCAAAACTGCATCAAAATCTGACTAGTAGTTTTGGAGATAAATGGCAACAATGGTTTGCACAAACAAAAAGTTTACTGCAGCGCCCCGTGGTGAGTTGTCACCGTAACACCTATCTAAGAACATGCAGGAATCAAACCCGAACTTATCACTGAAAACCGCATCAAAATCGGACTAGTCGTTTTGGAGATAAATGGGAACATTGGTTTGCACAAACATCCTTTCGCCCCAAACGCATATATCGTCTCCGTAACGTGATGGTTAAAAAAGCAGCTTAGTTTTCTTCTAGTATTTGATTATAAATACCGACTTATTCATGTTTAATGATGACTAAGAGAAACTATACAGCACGTGTAACGGCAGTTTTTAATTTATTCCTAACGTATTTATATGGCCTCTCGTCAACGTGATTTTTTCATTCCAGGAAGAAAAACAACCTGAACAAAGTTGGGTCAAGTTTCGAAACTCTTACACGTGGTGCGCGTGGCTTGGTATAAACAAACTACGAAACACAAACCCCTTTCGAACAAAATAAAAACTAAACAATAAGCAGAGGAAAACTGTAAAACAACCTTCGGAAAGTTACCTTTCTCCGTCACGTTGTGTAACCCCGTGGCAGTGGGTACTCACGTTTTCAAACACGTAGATACCGAAAAATGCAGCGTGGGTAGACCAAGAACGTGGACTGGTCACGTGGCTTAGGTAGGAACCCAATGCAAGTGACTCAGGACCGGTCCTAGTAGCACACCTTGGGGTGTCCCCCAAGGTGTGCTACTAGGACCAGTAGAGTTAGAGTTAGAGTAGAGTGTGGCCAGTAGAGTAGTGTTAGGCAGGACATGATTTTAGATCGAGTGGAAAGAGTAATTATCTCTTTTAATTATGTTTAGGTTTACGTTAAAAACGGTTCGTCAATTTACTTCTGTAAATCAACGCTCTTCAGGTCCAAAAATGACCAACATTTTGTTACCGTGGCTATACAATGTTCTTCCACAAACACAAAACAAAACTGGGCAAGAGCATGTCGGACCATGCTCAGTGTAGGGTTCAGAAGCCGTTACGAGAAACACAAAAAACTATCTCAAAAAACGACATGTATGAACTAATTTTCTATTTAAAGTTATTTAGTGACGTCTTTGATGATTTTAGTAGGTATAAACACTTTAGTCGCCTGTATCTCAGGAACTAATTAAGTCTATTGTAGTCGTAAAAGTTTTTCTTTTAAATTCGTTATATACGCTTTCATTAAAGATATTTTTCAGATTTTTAGTATTTGTATTTCGGCTTAAGGTGGGGGACACTTGACTAACAAAAGTATTTCAAGAACAAACCCGCAATATTTTTGAAATACCTGTCCAACAACCTCCACACTATGGGGAAGTCGAGAAAAAAAAACATCCCGTAGGGCAGTCACACAAGAAAAAAACAATTTTATTTTACCACTTTGTTAGCGTGACTAATATGTATAATGTATATTCATGCCAAATAACAGCTTTAAGGGTCTCTGAGCTAGGCTGTGGACGGACGGACGGACATGGCGAAACTATAAGGGCTCCTAGTTTGACTACGGAACCCTAAAAACGCAGCATGTTTAACTGAAGGAACATGAACCAGGTGAACCTTCAGTGCCTTGCCCCATACTGTATGAGCCTAGCGATTGAAACAGTATAATTTTGTTACTGGTTTAAAAACAGAAAAGATAAAGCTTGCGGCGAACACTGCGCCGAGCAAACGTCGAGCGTCCAGTGGCGCCCTCATTACTATTATTGTGTTTTCTAATTAACAAAATAATTGCGGAACAAAAGAAGATGTAGTGACTAAGATTTAAAAGGGCATGCTTCGATGGTTCGGTCATTTGGAAAGGATGGATGAAAGAAGATTGACGAAAGAGATATACAGATCGAAAGTGAGTGGACGGGTCGGAAGGGCCGCCCTAGGCGTACTTTATCGAATCAAATCGGAGAAATACTAGAAAAGTCCCGAATCTTAAGCACCCGAAACCGACGTGCGTGCATGACTCGATGTATGAATGTGGAAGTTGAAGCGAAAGTGTCAAGATCGTAGCAAGTGGAAAGAAGTGATCTCTGCCTACCCCTCTGGGAAACAGGCGTGATTTAATGTATGTTTATATGTACTGAATTTTCTTGGAATCAGACGATGCGTTTTTGTAGCGCAAGTAAAAACACAGCTTAACGGGAAAAGGTGCCCACTTTTTTCCGTTAAGTTGATAACTCTACCCCTAATAACCCTATAAGTTGTGTTTTCATTTGCAGTACAAAAACCTTCATTAGAAAACACAATAATAGTAATGATGGCGCAACTGTACATCCGGCGTACGCTCGGCGCAGTCTTAATTGAAATATGTATATGTATAGCATTATTACATACATAGCATTATGACCATGTTTCTTCTTTTCGGCGTCAGCTTAACTGGCTTCCCGTACGTCACCGCAGATCTCTTAGAATATTGTGTACTCTTTTTTCTATCCTGTTCGAGCCTTCTACTCCAGGTTATCTTAAATGTAAATTCAATTTTAATACCCCCCGTCCAGGCTATGAATTGCGTTCCTCTCGTTCTCTTAAACTTTCTATTCCTCCCCACCATACTGGTTTTATGTCTAATTCGTTTGCCCTTAAGGCCATCCGTCTCTGGAACGAGCTCCCACTGAGCATCAGACAAGCCCCAAGCAAGTTAGCTTTCAAGCGGATGCTTCATAAGCATCTGCTGGAACAAGCGCAGTCGTAAATCGATTTAACACACATCGCCTTATCTGTTTATATATTATATATTATATATATTATTATATTTATTTAAGTATGAGTATATGCTTATTAGTCATCTGTATTTACGTATATTTATATTTTATACACCCGTATCTTGTATATATTTTATTGAAACAGTTTTTTTTCAACGCTTTTTTCTTCGCACCGACCTTAGTTTTTTTTTCTGTTTTGCCTACTGGTTGACTGGTAGAGAATGCCATTGGGCATTAAGTCCGCCATTTGTACTTTATTGTATTTTGCGCAAAGAAGTTTAAATAAATAAATAATAAATAAATAGGTACATATAAACGTACGCCTTCGTTCCCAGAGAAGGGTGGGCAGAGCTACAGAATTACCAACAACTCTTGGTCTAAGACCTTCACCCAGCTGTTTATTCGATAATTATAACACCCCTCTTTTTTAGATCGGGGGTTAAAATTTAGTTCCTCGTGTTTTAAGGACTCTCACTACTCAGTATGTATATTTTACGGCAGTGCCCCCGCCAAGTCGAGCGCGAAGCAAACACTGCCGTACCATCCTTTACTGGAACCATTTCGCCGCATTTTCAGTCCCCTATTTGAGAATCTTTGGATAAGACCAGAACGCAGAAATATTCGTCATCCAGTAAGCTATAATTACATACTTAAAATCCATAATTTCAAGTCTGTAGGTCATTTAGTTCCGAAGTTAAGCGAAAGCAAAGTTTCGCATTTATGACACTCACTCACTCATCATCAACATACTCGTACACACACTCATGATCATCAGAATAGAACTATTACTTCCCATAAACTCAGAGAGCTGAAATTTGGTACAGAGTTAGGGTTTAATGGCCACATAAAGGGAAAACTATATAAACTAGGATAATCGAAGACCACCACCGAAGGTAACCAAACTATTAGAAGAGATCGACATATATAGGTACCGCCTTTACAAAAAATATTCAGCTTGGTGGGCCGCTTCGATGTCGAAAATCGAAGGTCTGAAGTATCTGATGACGAATCCTCAGCTGGTCTCAGCTGTATTAGAGATAATGCCCCTTTCTACTATTGGTACATAAAAAAATCGACTGTCATTGCAAAAATCCAGCGTAGTGCTTCTGCTTTTAATACGCATATAAATAAAATTGAAGGAAAACTCTGGATAAGACTAGACTGGCTTTTATACTTATACTTAAAAGTTTACAAGACGAAATAGTCGAACGATTAACTTTATTCTACTCGAACATTACACAAATTAAACAAACAATAAAAAGCTTGAAAAAGCCTTCAACGGCCAAGTCACACGACATTAACTATAAAAATAAAGAAATCGCAGTAAGGAACCTTAGACTTGGGACGACTTTGTCTAGATTTCATTACTTTATAGAGATAAACAAGCAGCTCCATCGAGACTTGGCTAGTTTTTTAAAAAAATTTTTACCACTTTGTTGGCGTGACTAATATGTATATTCATGCCAAATTACAGCTTTCTAGGTACTATGAGTCTCTGAGCTAGACTGGGGACGGACGGACGGACGGACATGGCGAAACTATAAGGGTTCCTAGTTTGACTACGGAACCCTAAAATCGGTCAAGTGCGAGCCGGACCCGCGCGCCCAGGGTTCCGTACAAACCTGTAGGTATATAAGTAAAAGTTAGCACGACATTCGAGTCATAGTAATGGTATTTTTATTTCAAAATGAAATCCATAATATTACAATATGGAAAGCTAGAGGAGCATAAATTATAGACAAAGGTCTCTTTATCGTTTCATTAATCCTTTATTTTATAAAATAAAAATTATATGATAGGTATATTATATGACATTTTAAAATATCATAATAATAATATAAGGGGACAATCTCATACCAATTGCCCTAGTCCCAAACTAAGCTCTAGGCTTGTACTATGGGTACTAGACAACGATATAAATACTTATATAGAGAAATATATAGAAAAGATCCATGATTCAGGAACAAATATTCGAGCTCATCACACAAATATCTGCCCTACATTCGATTCGAACCCAGGACCACTAGCTTCGTAGGCAGGGTCACTTCCCACTAAGCCAGCGCGTCCTCATTTTAAAATATTGGCCCGCTTCTTTTAATTTTTTATGGCAACATGGCAACTTGTTTCCGAACTTCAGAGCACCTCATTTACGCAGATGACACAAAAATGTATATCTATAGCTTCGCAAGCGAACTGCCGTTTATTACAACAAGACATAGACAAATTCTACCAGTACTGTTCTAATAACCGTCTTTTCCTTTAAGACTGCACCGAGCAAACGTCGAGCGTCTAGTGGCGCCCTCATTACTATTATTGTGTTTTCTAATTAACTAAATAATTTCCTTGCAATCAGACGATAGGTTTTATTAGCGCAAGTAAAAACACAATTTATGGGATACGTAACAAAGTTTAATAACAATTACCCTTTGGGTAGTCAGCTTAACGGGAAAAGGTGGCCCCTTTTTTCCGTTAAGTTGATAACTCGAAGGTGAATTGTTAGTAACTATGTGATATAACCTATAGTTTGTGTTTTCATTTGTAGTACAAACTACAGACCAATTTCAAGAAAATACTTTTGTTTATTAGAAAACACAATAATAGTAAGGAGGGCGCCACTGTACATCTGGCGTACGCTCGGCGCAGTCTTAAGTTTCTATAGATGTAGACAGTAAACTATACGCTCTTTTAAAGTGACAGGCATAGCCTAGTGCGTGACCAACGGATAATCCGTTTGATACTCATAACTTTTTTTTTTTAACCTTTGGGCTTTTGCTTTGTGTATTGGAGAACAATAAACATACTTATATAGAGAAATAAGTACATACTTAAACATATAGGTACAGTACGAGTACTCCTAGCTTCCTAAGTTGTTCATAGAATCACTACCCTGGCCCTTTCTTACTACGTCTTCGATCTGGTCGTGGAACGTTCGCCTTGGCATTCCCCTTCCAACTTTCCATTAACTCTTGCCTCATATATTTTTTTTGTTAATTACGCTTCATTCATTCTCTCCACATGACCAAACCACTTCAGCATTCCTATATTAATCCTTGTTACTACATCTTCTTCTATACTCACTAAGTACTTAGTATAAAACAAAGTCGCTTCCCCCTGTCTGTCTGTCCTTATGTATGCTTAGATCTTTACAACTACGCTACGGATTTTGGTGCGGTTTTAATAGATAAAGTGATTCAAGAGGAAGGTTTTTATGTATAATAAATTCTGTTTTATCTGCGGGTTTTACAGAAAACTAACATAAACCGAAGCGAAGCGTAAAGTAAAATTTCATTCTGTAGTTTTTCGTCGACGATCTCACGACCGCTTCAGAAAAACCAACCTTTCAAATGCGAGTAGTCCTGAGGCATCACACTTACTCTCACTTAGGAGTGTACCCCAGGGATCGAGCCTCGGTCCAAATTCACTAGACACAAAGGTTGGGCAATTTGTGTTACAATTTATTGTCGGAATGCCTTCCCCAAGGAACGACGGCGACTTTTGCTATATTGGCTGGATTAAGCCAGGCGAAATGGACGTAGTTAGTTGTCTCAGTCTAACGATACTTTATTCTTGAAGAATTTTGGTGTGTACGTTCATTCTGGTATTATTTGGTTCCATACTAAAAATATAGTGAAGTAATTATTTAAAAGATGAAAACTTATGATATAATAGTAATACCTTCTTTTTGAGGCTTAACCGATTTTCATCGTGACATAAATAGCATACTGATAATATTATAAATTATGTGTTGCCAATAGAGAATATTCATTTTTTTACAGCTTCAATTAAACTATTGAAAAGCTTAAAAAATAACCAAGATATAAGCCAACAAAGATTACTTCCTATTTCTCTCCGGCAAAACGGAATTTTTCGTGGAGTTTATATGGCCGACATAGGATCTCTCAGTCTAATTTGCAGTTCAAAATGCTTGTACCTATCATCTCTTATACGGTATTTTCATATTTTGTTGAAAAATGCAATATAAAAATCCACGCGTGTTATATTCGTAGTTACTTTTAATGTGCCCTAAATCAAAGAATTCTGTCTAGCGAGTAGCGACCCTTGTGTTGCATATTAGATGAATGTCAGTGAAGGCCATCGCGTATTTAATGGACCAGAAATGAAATGAAATGAAATGAAATGAAATGAAATGAAATGAAATGAAATGAAATGAAATAGTTTATTTGCTGAACATGGGTTGAGACAGGTATTTATAATATTATTTTCTCATAAAGTATTCCGCCACATTCGGCTCGGATGAGCATGCAAAATTATATCTAGAGTTGTACATAATGATCTTTCGCATTTCATGCCAACTAAAGAGTATTCTTAATCCTAAACTTAGCCTATTATCTTCTAACAGTTTTAATATTTAAGAAATCACTCACAGAGTAGACACATAGTTCACACAACCAAACATATAATTTCCTTTTAAACATTTTTAAAGGTAGCTCTTTTATGTCCCTAGGAAGACTATTAAATATTTTCAGGCACATGTAGTAGGGACTACGAGTCGTTTGTTTTAGGCGACATTTGGGCGTGAACAGTAAGTTCCGCTGCCTTGACATATGGTTACTTATAGGCTTTGACATCACAATTTCGCGAAAATAGGTTCCTGTTAACAAATACAAATATGGCTACTTCATAAATATACAAGGACGGTAATGACAGAAGTTTATGTTTCTTGAAGATAGTTTGCATGAGTCTCGTGGCTGGAGTGAGAAAATGGCTCTAATACATTTTTTTTGTTTTACAAAAGCTCTTTGTGTATCTCTCGAGTTACCCCATATAACAATACCATAGCGGAGAGTCGATAGCACAAAGCCATGGTATGCCACCAGTGCAGATTCTTGTGAGACTGTATCTCGTAGTTTACGTAAAGGAAACACAAATTTATTTAGTTTGGCACATACTTTTTCTACGTGAATTTTGAAACTACAGAACTCATCTAAATATATACCTAAAAATTTAACATTACTATCTTCACTGACAGGGTTGCCTTGGTAGGCTATATCTAATTTCTTTCGTGTACCTCTTTGAGTTCGGAATTGTATGAGGTTTGTTTTATTTAAATTTATAGATAAATTGTTGTTCTCTAACCAGCGTATTGAGTCAAGTAGAGATTTGTTGATTTCTTGCTCATACGTTTGAATATTTGTGCACGGTATGATAATGGAGGTATCATCAGCAAATAGTATAGATGGATGGGTTATAGTAGTGGGTAGATCGTTGAGTTAAATTAAGAGTAACGTTAAATTATTATATCGTTATAAATAACATCGTTATTACAGGTAAATTACCTCTTGCATGTAATTGTGCACAAAACTAATATGGAATTTACGTTTAAATTCGAATATACAGGGTGTTTGGCAGTCGGGTGTAGGGGTTTTAAGGGATGATAGTAAGGGTCATTCTGAACATTTTTGACCACATTTACTATTATGCTAAGTTTCACGGTTTCCGAGATATTGATCATATTAATAGGATTTTTTGTCATTTTTCCTTATGTCGGTGATACGAAAAACCCCTTAATTCAAGTAATAATTTAAAAAAAAAACAGTGTTTTCTTGCATGACTTGAATCACTATGAAATAAGGAAGTTTTAAAGCTACATTGCATTTTTTTTTCCTTACAACTTTTTGAGAAACCTCACAAAATTGGTTTCTCCATACTAAGAGAACCCCGCGTTTGTTTTTCACCAAGGATGGAAAAACCAATTTTGTGAGGTTTCTCAAAAAGTTGTAAGAAAAAAAAAATGCAATGTAGCTTTAAAACTTCCTTATTTCATAGTGATTCAAGTCATGCAAGAAAACACTGTTTTTTTTTTAAATTATTACTTGAATTAAGGGGTTTTTCGTATCACGGACATAAGGAAAAATGACAAAAATCCTATTAATATGATCAATATCTCGGAAACCGTGAAACTTACCATAATAGTAAATGTGGTCAAAAATGTTCAGAATGACCCTTACTATCATCCCTTAAAACCCCTACACCCGACTGCCAAACACCCTGTAGAATGTCGAACGGTCTATGTATACAAACAACTACATACATGCAAGAGGTCATTTAATTGAGTTTTTCACCCATACATTTTTGACGACGCGATGCACGGCCACTACCAACTAGGCCACTAGTTGGTATGTAGTGACCAAGGATCAGAAAAACGCCCGTCATTTTGAACACATAACCGTGTTCCGTATAGCAGAGACTTCCTTATGTCAATAAAATGTATTAGTAGGTGTTTTATAGATTTATTATACCATATTGTATAGGTATGTAGTCAGCGACCATTTGTTTAATGAATGACAAATGTTTAGTCAACGAATAAATATGCCAAAATGACGCCCTTACACTGTAAATGAAAGTTTACCGACTCATAAATGGGTCCTAAAATTCACGTCGTTATGGAATCAAAAGCGAAAAACTTGGATGAAAAAAAATCGACATTATTTTTGCTTGGCGAAATTGTTTTTTTTTCCATAGCCATTCCGGTGTCATTAATTAATAAAATTGTCGCTGAATACATATAAAGTATGGAATAATAAATCTATAAAATACCTAATAATATTTTTTATTAACATCAGAAGGACGTCTCCGCTGTACGGAACAGGGTTATGTTTTCAACTTGACAGGCGTTTTTCCGATCCTTGTTAGTGACCGTGTCTCCCAACTCCCAAGTTAGTGGTTCTGGGGTGTTATTCTCTCCCGTCCCCGTCAGAGCGAACAAAACACATTTTAGCGCGTGCATTTTCAATTAAGTAGCGTTACACGTTCGATCCATATCGGCAGAAACCATACTGCTAAATTGAAAATGCACGCGCTGAAATACGTTTTGTTCGCACTGACGGGACTCCTTAAACTCGTCGCTTGGAGATTCACTCGTTCATCCGTCCGACCGTCGTTGTTGAGGGAATCACTACCCTGGGTTCAAATACCGGTAAAGTAGATATTTCTGTGATGAGCGAAATTTGTTGCTGCGTCTTGGTTTTCTTTGTATCACACTAATATTATAAAGGCGAAAGTTTGTGTGTGTGTGTTTGCTACGTCTTCACGCTGCAACGGCTGGACGGATTTGGATGAAATTTGGAATGAAGATAGCTTATACACTGGATTAACACATAGGCTACTTTTTATCCCGGAAACTTTAAAAAGTTACCGAGGGAATAACGATAATCGAAATCTACGACGAAGTCGCGGGCAGAAACTAGTATCGATATAAAGTTAGCTTTTTGATGACTATTTGACGATCTGACAACGTATCATCAAAATATACATAGCGATTTTTCAGACAGTTTTTTTTTTTTAAATAAACACAGTTTAGTGACCATCTATAGCGTCGTCATTGTTGCTTAACTATCTTAGGGCTTGTTTAGCTCACTAAACGTTCTAGAACTATGAGATATATAACGCTAGAAAGCAAATTTAATACTCTAACAATTGATTTCAGTTGAAGTGGTAATTAAAAGTGATAAAGATTTAAAAAAAAACATTTTCTAAATCAAGTCAGTGTTTTAACTCTCCTAGTATAGAGGTAAGATGAAACAAATGCGGCTATAGCTCATTTTATCGAGGAAGGCTATATCATACTCGCATAAACCGAAGCGAAGCGAGGGCGGGTCGCTAGTAGGTATATAAAATAGCTACGCTTCCCGCTACTCAGAACGGACGTACTTTTCTCTTTTCATTTTGTGTTTGTGAAACAATAAATAGAAACTAAGTTACTCGAGTTGTAATTTCTCTTACCACCACTGCAACGTAACCCGCTACACGCAACCCAAAGATTTCTTAAAGGCCTTTAGAATATGATTACGATATATTAGCAAGAAGTAAGTATCTAATAAATAAATATTAGGATCTTTAATAAAACCGATAGTGGCGCCATTTCTGGATTAAGTCTACGCTTGTGTGTTTTCAAACTAAACCTTCAACGTAGCTTTATATTGCGCGCGACAGTAACGCCATCTAGTTGAAAATGAGTACTCTGCGAAACTTCTATTGTCTCTTCACTTAGGTTAGGCCCACCTTAAATAGAGGTCGCTTTTCAGCGTTTAGAAGACGAGGTATATATTATTTTATTACAAAAACATCGTGCTATAACGAAACGTGGATCCAAGCTAGGTATATTGTATAGTGCAAAGGTACCTACTCAAAACCTAGCGATTATTTGAAATGTGCTTTAAGTTAGCCACTTTACAATCGTCTCCAAAATAATCTATAGGTACTATAATATTATAAACATACACCGGATTGACGGGGACAAAAATGTACCAGTGCCAGTGATTCATTACATATCGACTAATGGCCGGTTGCTATATTCAAACCGCGGACAGATAGGCTTACTAAGGATTAAAATTTGACACATTTTGTATGGGCAAATGTCAAATTTTAACCCGAAGTAAGTCTTATCTATCCGCGGTTTGAATATAGGAACCCGACATAAGTTTATCGACAACTTTTTTCGTGACATATGGATCTTACATTTCTTGCAATAAAGTCGTACCGTTATCTTCTATATCTGAATCAACAGCTTTCCATGAAGATAAACAATCTTTTTTCTTTCGAGGCATTTTTAACCGAGTTAAAAAACAAAAAGTTTCTCTGTTTGTCGGAATGCTAAAGAATGTTATTGTACTAAATAAATTTGTTATTCAATGTAATTTTAATGGTTGTCAAAAGTGACTCGAGTCCAGAGTCAATGTCAGACAGCGGTTGATTATTGTTGCGATAAGTATATATAAAAGAGGTTTGCACATAATTACAAGGTATTCAAACTTGGCCATTACTTATGATAGTGATGATTAAAACATTCTTTTTATCGATGTCGATAAACTTAGTCGACATTTAATGAATCACTAGCATTGGTACATTTATGCCCCCGTCAATCCGGTGTACATACATACATACATTAAATCACGCCTGTTTCCCAGAGGGGTAGGCAGAGACCACTTCTTTCCACTTGCTACGATCTTGACAAATTTCTTTCGCTTCTTCCACATTCATACATCGAGTCATGCACGCACGTCGGTTTCGGGTACTTAAGATTCGGCCCTTTTCCAGTATTTCACCGATTTGACTCGAAAAAGTACGCCTAGGGCGGCCCCTTCCGACCCGTCCACTCACTATCGATGTGTATATCTCTTTCGTCAATCTTCTTTCATCCATCCTTTCCAAATGACCGAACCATCGAAGCATGCCCTTTTCAATCTTAGTCAATACATCTTCTTTTATTCCACATTTCTCTCTGACTTTTTCATTCCTTACTCTATCAATCAGTTTCACACCACACATACTACGCAAAGAGCGCATTTCAACGGCATTTACACGACTTTTATGCTTGTCCTGCCACACCCAACATTCACTACCATACATCAGGGTAGGGGCCAGCACTCCATTGTGAACAGCCAGTCGGGCTTTTTGTGAAATGCCCTGTCTGCTCACAAAGGAGTACAGGGCCCCATTGATTTGATTCCCCGCATTCACCCTCCTCTCGATATCCTTCTCACACTTACCATCTCTTGTAAACACACTTCCCAGTTACACAAATTCGCTCACTTGTTCTACTAATTCACCATTTATATTAATCACGCACTCAGTCATCTCCTCGTCCTTCTCTATCACCATGACCTTGGTCTTGGCAACATTTACTCTCATCCCCTTTCGCTTAAATCCCTCATTCATCACTGCCACCATCTCCTGCAACTCACGTACCGATGAGGCAAGTATAACTTGATCATCGGCATATAAGAGGCATTTGATTAGCAACTCTTGCATACGCAAACCCTTATCATACTCTTTCAGATCTCGCATACAACTGTCCATGAATAAATTGAACAGCCACGGTGAGGCAACACAGCCCTGTCTAACACCTTTAGAGATATTAAACCAGGCCGAGTATGCCCCATTGATCCTGACACAGGCTCTGGAGCCCTCATAAAGGGACCTCAAAGCCTGCACCAGGTTGCTGCTCACTCCATACATAGACAGCACCGTCCACAACTCCTTTCTATCTACCCTATCATAGGCCTTTTCCAGGTCCACAAAAGCACAGAAAACTTTTTGGTTGACAGCCAAGAACTTTTCTGTGATGGACCGTTAGTGAAAAGACCTGATCCGTACATCCCATTCCCTTTCGAAATCCCGCTTGTACATCCCAGATTTTGTCATTCGTAACATTCAATACCCTTTCAATTAAAATCTTCGCATATACTTTGCCGACAACACTAAGGAGGCTGATACCGCGGTAGTTTTTGCAGTCTTGCTGTGACCCCTTTCCTTTATACAGAGGGACGATAGCGGCTTTGACCCAATCTTCCGGGACTCGGCCGCTACTCCAACATGCATTGAAAAGACGGTACAACAGACTACCCACCACGCCATCTCCTCTCCTCAGCATTTCTATCGACACTCTATCACAACCTGGTGATTTTCTCGCTTTCATACTTTTTAAAGCTTTCATAATTTCATTCATACTAATCACACTTTCATCTTCGCTACTTGCATCTTTACTCGTGATTTCTGGCTCAAGACAATCCGGTGTATGATTATAAAGCTGAAGATTTGGTTTGTTTGTTTGTTTGATTGAACGCGCTAATCTCAGGAACTACAGGTCCGATTTGTTGCGAGGGATGTGTTTGTCATGAGTCATGCATGAACCAATAAATAAATAATAAATAAAAAAAAAAAAAAAAAATCAGATATCTCAGATCCATAGGTTGTTAGTTACAAAAACACTTATAAAAACTAAGTTAGTACAGTAATAATATTAATATTTCAGTGTCGTAAGACATGAAGGTCGGTGTATCGGCGGACCTTATCCATACATACGCTATTGGTCCTTATCCATGCGCGGTTCTGAACACGTACAGCCGACATACATCCTCATACGTCCATTTTTCCAAGGAAGGCAGATCCAAAAAAAAACAATGATTATCCACATATAAGAAAACTTTATTAATATAAAATGCAATAATTTGCTACATAATAAACTCACAAGCCCGTAGGGCGGAAACACACGACCGAATACAGACTAAAAACAAAAATAATTACTTTTTGTAAATATTTGATAGGTTAACTATATATGTACCTATATACAGTCTGGCCTCCGAGTAAGAGTGCTTTAATATATTTTATTAAACTACGATACATGACTGCGATCTGCTGACGTCATATGTACGGCATCGAAGCGCGAATGAAAAAAAAAAAAGTAAATGCGAAACTTAAAATACAATTGAATTTTTCACATAAACCAGCCCGCTAATATGAAATGGGTGACACGACGCCTTTAGTTACTCAAAAACTAAATAAAATACCTCTTATGGTAATTAATAAGCATAACAAATTGCTGTTAAGACTGCGCCGAGCGAACGCCGGATGTACAGTGGCGCCCTCATTGCTATTATTGTGTTTTCTAATAAACTAAAGTATTTTCTTGAAATTGGACGGTGTGTTTTTGTACTACAAATGAAAACACAACTTATAGGGTATATCACATAGTTTAATAACAATTCACCTTCGAGTTATCAACTTAACGGAAAAAAGTGGTCACCTTCCCGTTAAGCTGACTACCCAAAGGGTAATTGTTATTAAAGTTTGTTACGTATCCCATGAATTGTGTTTTTACTTGCGCTACAAAAACGCATCGTCTGATTTCAAAGAAAATCTTTAGTTCATTAGGAAACACAATAATAGTAATGAGGGCGCCACTGGACGCTCGACGTTTGCTCGGCGCAGTCTTAACTGTGACACAGAAAACCGCATTTTAAAAATTGCGCCACGCTTCTAAGCATCTCAGATAAGGGTGATAACTGATGTCAATGCATCCCTTTCCCGCAATATTATAAAGAAAGAGACGCGCTAATCGAGCCATGACGTCGCATAAGCTATACCTTAAAATTAACGCTTATTTGCGCTTACATTTATAAATAACAGTAATTTAACGTTAACAAGCGTGCGTAACTTAAAATACTGAATTATGGAAAATTTATTTTATTTTATGAAACTAGAATCAAGATTATCAAGTACTTAATAGTCATAAATTGCACGAAGTCCAAATGAGTGTCAAAATGAGGGTCATTATGCAACCGTCGAATTGTTAAAAAAATCCCAAGCAATGTTACAAGAGGGTTTTATTAAATAGATGTCAGGCCTCATTGTAGAAAAAGTCAGTGCAATGTTAAGTAAGCCTTTTTGTTCCCTTTCCGTTTGTGGTAAAGATAGAATAGGACAAACATAATAAGAAACTGACTATTATATTATTATTACGATTATAAGCGAAAGAACAAATACATAATTCGCCAATAGAAAAGAGTTAAAAAAAATATCTAGACTTCGTACGAATGTAGTGAATATAATCTTTGCCATCGTATGTTGTCCAATAAATTCGTATTTATCTTACTTTTTCAATTACTTTTTACTATCCATCAATAAGCCAATTTATCTGACAATAAACGATGGGATAGGATTAAATCAATTCAATAAATATAGTTTCATAAAACCAAATAAAACCAACCTCCCAAGAAGCGAAAACATATTTTTAAAATTTTTAATCGTACAATCAACGACTTTAATAAACTGGCAAGCAAAAAAATACAATCAGAAGATTACATTTTTCAGTAAACATACAATCAGAGCCGTTTTTTTGCTCGTCAGTAGACACTATAAAGTAAGGTACTACGTCAAAAGAAAGTTGCCCTGTTGACGCTCTAACCTCACCCGACCTTACAACCATTGCATAATAGCATACTTTAAAACACTTGAACGAATGTCAAAATAAATTGACAGTACGATTTGGTTGACTTGGGAATTAAAATCTGTGATCGTACGTGGTCACAAAAAATGACACGCAGCGACATCGATATCCAAAACCCCAGCCTTTATAAAACCAGACATGATTTTCAAAAGACCATACTCGATCAATAATTATTGATGGCGTGATTGAAAGTGTAAGCTCTCCTTTATGATGCATTGGTTGTAATCGTTACTACTTTAGAAAAAACTCGTATCTGATATTTGGAGATGCATGAGTTTGAACTTAATTCTCTTGACATTTTAGTTTAAAATCGTTCGTGACGAAAAGTGAGATACGAGGTATTTTCAAAGTAATTACTAAATGTAACGTCGAAAAACAAATCACGCGTAATCAAATAAAATCTTAAATCAACTTGCATTGTGCAAATAACGTGTATAATATTCAATTATAACTAAGATTACACGTGACTATAACCTGTCGCTACGTTTGATAAAACTTAACAGCTTGAAATAACTGCTAATTTAAATTTTAACCGCAAACTTACAGTTATTAAACGACAAAATTACCACTAAGTTATGCCGATCCACATAAATTTGTGCTACACATAAATTATCTAATAGCGATATTTATTTATCAAAAGGGCTTAACAACCGCTTTAAGACGCACTGGAATGATAGAAAGCACGATTAATTATAAAAATATGAAAGGTATAAAAATGCAGAACAAATATTTGCTCTTAAAGTAAAAAAATGTATGCTAAAAAATGCTCCCAAAACAAAAAAAAACAAAACGTCACAAAGAATTAGACTATGATAAACACTGTTGCCTGTCATAAATAACTGTTAAAAATAAACTTGTATCCTTTTGTTCAATCAATATTGACGGATAAACAATGGCAAAAACGTGTAAACTAAATTTAAGAAAATTAAGTGTGTAAACAAAATGTTACGTCCTCTGTTAGTTCTGAGGGATAAAACAATTTAGGCATTTTTAATTAATTTGTCTACTTATATTCAAAACAGATAAGTATTTTTTTTAACCCAAACTTTTTTTTCTTGGACAAGTCAGGATTACAACGAATGCCTAAATCCTTTTTATTTTATGTCTAATTAAGAAGAAAAAAAGCAGGTGCCTATTTAAGTTATATCGGCTCAAAATATCCTAGAATATACCTATCGATCAACACAGTACAGTTTTAAAGTCTAATTTATATACTAACATTTAATGCTCTGCAGGGTAGAAAACAGTACTTTTTTTTAAACTATAAAAGTAAAAAAAATGCCAAGAGCGATTACTTACTTATCGAAGTAAGTAAATAACTAAGAAATACTAATTCAGACGAATTTTATGTAAATCTTGATCATAAAAGAAACGTAACTCCAATTCATCTTACAAAACCACGTAACTCACATCAATACATATTTGTGTATGAAAATTTTGGTAGTAAAGTGGCCGATGTTGAGTATTGCAGAAACCCGACCAAGAAAACGCTTAAAAATAAAAAAAATGTGACATTTCGTACAGTAAGATACCTACACAAAAATTGCAAGTTGTGAGTTAATATTGATATGTCGGTAGAATATTGCAATATGAACTGCTAAAAATCAGTTTAATACCTAAATTGAAAAACTAAATGTTACATAAAACAAATAAAGCAAAAAGGGACATTTTTAATCTCTTAATATTAGGTGTGTGTGATGTTACGCGTTGCAAATTAAAGCGTGTAAACAACTTAAAAAAATGTGACTTAAAATTAATTTATATTTATGTGTAAAGGTGGGTATATACATAATTAGTTAATAACCTATAATGCCTTCTTAAATCGGTTGATTAGCGCCACTAAAAAATCCAGGTTGATTCTTAACGCATGGTATTTTTTTAATAGTTACTAATTGTAGGTATATTTTAATTACCATACCTAATATATATTTATACCAATAAAACAGCGATTACCTAACATACATTTATATTTTTTTTAACTACTCTACCAATATGCATTGGCCTACTAGCGCATGTGCATAATATAATGTATATAATAATATAATGTAATATATAGTTATATAGTTCTAAACACTCAATTTAAGCACAATACGCAGAACGCACACATCCATAGATTTTTTTTTCTAATATGTTATACATCTATACGTAGATAACTATAAAGTATGTCTGACTTGTGAATCACATTAACATTTTTCCTTACGATCGTAATTTTGTTACACTACGTTAAAAGCAGACATGAAGTCAAAAACAGGATAAGACTATAGTTTCGTTAAATTTTTTTTTTCAAGACCGAATACCTGTTTTTGATATATAAGTATATCCACGAGTTAAATACAATCTTAAATATAATTCTAACTACTTTACTCCTTGGGTATTTTTTGTTTTATATGAACGTATATTTTTTTGTATTTTTTTTTGTTATTTCAGACGCTTTTAAAAAAGATAGGTCATAGGTCACCATATTTTCCGGTAGGATCAGCTAACTGTAAATTCATCAAAAATTGTTCTTTTCCATAAACTAGAATTGATCTGGAGTTGAACAAGGACATTATGAAGAGTTTGTGCATTTAAGAAATGTATATTAAAATTAATTTGACGTTAAACCGTCCTTAAAAAGCGATACCAAAACCCCTTATCTCAAAGATTCACAAATTTTTTTTTGATGTACTACAAAAATTGCATATACCAATATAAATAAATATCGAAAGTTGGAAATACTTATGAAACACTTTAGGTGTTTATAAACTTACGTTTATTATAATAATGTATAAGGGTAATATTAATTGAGCGGGTGTTTTAGAAATCATAATTAATAATGGGTCAAAACGAGATGTTTAAGTGTTTTTTAGTGCATTTTCGTGTAATTTAATTGGATATCATAATAACGTTATTAAATAAGTCAGACAGGCGTTAAAGTATGCTTCATTGATTATACAATAGCATAATATAGCATTAAAATTCAACCGTGGCAAATAAAAAGTGTTCTAGTTAATTTTTAAAGTCTCTATTTACGTTATAAAGATAAACAATGTCTTAGACATTTCAAAAAGTCAAATCCTTCATTACCATGCCACTTAAAAACTTGTTGGTTTCATTTCAAATCCAGGAAAAGCATTTTATATAAAATTTTATGGTTATTTATACAGTTTTAAGTTTAATTTGCGCTACACTTAATTATAATTTTGCAAAAATGCCTAATTCGTTTATACACCTAACGTCCTAACGTAAGAGTGCAACTTGCAGGTTTATTTTTAGAAATAGAAATTTCTATTTTCCAATTGAAATTGTTTGAGCTATGTAGAATATGAACCCAAAACTAGCTATCTTTAATAATTTAATTTTATTACAATTTGAGCGTGTTCCAACCACCCTGTATTTACTTGACAGATGTCTTATGCCGTGGATTTTGGCAACTCACGTTTCGTTCTACTAAAGTATTCGATTAACGTAGTATTCTAAGCAGAACATAATGAGAAAAAAGTTATTGAAATGGTTAAATGTACGAATGTGCGATAACCTAGTAAGTTTCATAAGAAATAGAACAAATTATCAAAGATAAAATGCACAATATTCAATTCGATCTGGTTGCAATCACAACCTCACTAAAATTGGTATTTGGACTTATGTGTTACTTGGAATTATTCGGCAACAAATTACCTACCTAATCATTCGATAATAGCGTCAAAAACGATTTTACAGATATTTTTTACTATATATATCATTTGGAGTAGGAACACAATTCTCACATCAATATTTGAGGTTGATACATCGTATTTAAATATGAAATATGATACATAAAAAGCGTTCCTATCTAATAAAAGGGCCACATTGTCAGAATCAACCTGTATATAGCGAATACTAACCTAATTTTACCACAGCGCCTCTAACATAAGTGCCCGACTGTGCAACAAAGAAACAATCTAACGCCCATACAAATAATGTCCAAACCTAATTGCACAGTTGGAGCTAAGAACATCGGAATGAAAAAGTAAGAATATACAAAACAGCTTAACGTATGTAACTAATAATTTTATCTTAATAGTAATAATAATAAACGTACACAGTAAACATACTTTGCATCCGCGGAAGTGTCACTCGTTAGAAACTAAATTACAACCTTAAATAAAAAAAAACAAATGAATACTTAAAAATCCTTGCTCGCGACACAATCTTGTCTCATATAACGATCGAGATTGTTATACATCTGACAAATTGAAGAAAACTACAGCATGATTATTTTCTATCGATGATTTATATAAAATAAATATATTTTTAATTTGTTTCAACAACGGAATCAACTGTTTTCTTAAAGTGAAGATTATTGAAATAGGGATTCACAACATTTAACTATTTATAAAGTCTCAAGCAAATAACAACTATTAAAACATTCTTACATACCTTATACATCAAAAATCAAACGTGCGCTCTATACATAAACGTCACATGGAACAAATCGAAAGGGTGTCAAATTCCGACCTTAAAATAGATATATAGAGATTATATTCGAACGAGTGACTGTCCCGTGACTCAATTCATCAGGTAACGCAACGTATTGAGGTGAATCTACGGTTGTTTTTAGTGGTTATAAAAAAGTCAATTTTACTTAATAGTGTGGTATGAAAATTAGTCAACATTAAAAACAAACGTTTATAACGCATCTGACATATCTAACAAGCTGTTTAAAGCATCAATTTTGAAAAATTGCCTACCTAAAATACGGTAAATATAATTCAAGTATAAATGATATTTCATTTAACTTTGTAATTTTAAAGAATTAATCTTACCTTTCCAAGCTATTAAAAACAACTTAACTTCGCGCCTTCCGCAAATTTTTCATAACTAACAACATAATATATAAAAAATTGACAACCCTATCGCTAGAAAGGGGTAGTTTCACTTAATTTTCCCACCATGCCCTACTAACATTTCATAATAACAAGGCTCCTACCCGTAGATTCACCCAACTATAACTTAAATTAAGGTGACCGGCTTCGGTGGGTTGATACCCCGTACCAATAAATAATATGTCACGTGATGAAAACATATGGGCTTGGTAAGGGAAACAGGCAAGCTCTAAAAACGTCCTAAACATCAATATTTTTTTTTGTTTTTTTTTTTGTGACAGTACATTTGGGAGACATTTACACAGCAGAAATTAAGTTGAAATATTTACAATTTACCTCTCAAATTTTACTGTCACGTTTGAGTTAGCGAATAAATGAGATGCAACAATTTAATAGTTGCATTGACAGTAATTATAAAATGAAAAAAATACGCTTGGCCTGTTCCCTGTTTCCCAAAATGGCACGCTTTGCCGCTTGGCGACTTAAAGTAAGCTTAAAACAACAGTTTTCTGACAGTTAGAAACATCATACTTCACATCTGACAGAAATAAAACACAGTAACTCCATATTTATGACACACCACTAACGATGGTATTAACCAGACTCAAGAATGCGTTTGGCTTATCTATAATTTAGAGTTACAGCGTTTAGCTTTTGTGATACTATGTGACAGCAGTGTTACTTTCGCCGGCATGTTGTTTTTAAATATTCCAGTTAATCAAAATCAGTTGACAGTTGAAATCATGAATTTTATTGTTCGAAGTATTAAAAAAAAAAGTGTAAAATTCATGTTCATCCGATTTAAAAGTCAATCGTCTGTGATTAGTTTTAAAAGCTGGCAACAAAGTATTACCATTCGACGGTGAAACTGCAAAACCGCGTAAGTAACATTTTTAATGAGGAGCAAAATGCACATTTTTTCTAAAAGAGTAAGGCTCATTTTGCTCTATGATAAATTTGATGGTTATGCGATCTTGCAGTATCACCGACGCATTGACATCTTGACAGTTGTCGCAACGCCGTTCCAGTCACAGAGACCGCTATCTTCATCCAACTGTCAGAAAACAAACGGCAATCAAAACGAACATGCCGCGAGAGATTACAAAAGAAATTAAAGCCCAGACTGAGTTGACTGAATTCTTTGGTTCCGTCCGCGCGCAAATTCTATTCAATTCCATATCGACAACTCAATCACGCGCGGTTACGTTAACACAAGTAAATAAGTTGATAGAGCTTGGAAATACTGCAATCTATGCAACAAAATTTACTCTCTCCTCGCTGTTTACGTGTGACGTTTCGCGTGTAAAGCCAAGTGGTCTGAGCGACTGAAGCAACGCTCGCAGTGGCGGCAGCGGAACGGCTTAGCACCAGTGTGCTTGCGATAATGCCGAGTCAGCTCGTCGGAGCGGGCGAAACGCCACTCGCACCCGTCCCAAGAGCACTTGTACGGTTTTTCCCCTGAAATTGTTAAAACATTTGAATTAGTAAGGTTGATACTGCGTTTTGACACAACACGGGATAACGTCGGCTTAGCGAAATTTTCTTAGACTTTGTATAATTTTAGAAGTTCGGTTTCTAATATCTATACGATCATCGCGCCAAATATAATTATATTCTATCAGCCCAAAGGAACCTCAACCCACCATATAACTATGTCGAAGTGACTATGATTCAAGTCGTACTAAGTGTCAAACAAATATTTTTATAATGTCACCGTGACACCGGTTAACGGTTCTACTCCAAGTTTAACTAGAATATATCCCATATGGGATAAGTTCGCCTATGTACATAATTTGTATTGATGCAAACGTGTCTTGTAATTGTTTATGTGCAATAAAGAGTTTACAAACATACAAACATTGTTCTCCCGGGTCAGGGTTCCAATAGGCTTTATTATCAGTGGTATATGGGCGTATAGATATTTTTGACGCCGAAGATGTTCTGCTGGCCCTATATCGTACTCGGTAAAACCATATTGCTTTTCACATGTTATGGTCAGGGGTCGGATTTTTCATCGCATGGTGAGATGAAAGAAAACTGTGGAGTCGATATTAAAGCTAAATTTTAATTCATATTCATACTCATTCATTTAATTAAGAACGAAATTAAATTATAAATAAAATAAGTCATATGAGTAGAAATAAATTATATCATAAATAAAAATAAAATAAAATATTACTTTTATAATATGCTTTACCGCAACAAAGTAGTCTGAACCAAACAAAAGATTAACGAATTTGATATAGTTACAGGGTAAATGTAACCCTTTACCAAGCAAAAGGCTTAACACTTCCCAAATCATACTACACAAATTATTTTAATTACATTCAGTAAGATTAATTTTCGATTAACATTTTCGATCTGTCAACCTGCACAAGGGACAAAAGTATTACAGGACTAAGAAAATTGGTGAGTATGAGTATGAATATGAATTAAAATTTAGCTTTAATATCGACTCCACAGTTTTCTTTCATCTCACCATGCGATGAAAAATCCGACCCCTGGATGGTATTGTTTTTAACATGGCCGCCATTTCAAGTAAATATCGCTCATTGAATACAAAACCGACACATTCCAAAATAATTTGCTCTTCCATTAAAATTCGTATTCCAACAGCTTCTAATTTTAAAATGCAACACTGACTCATTTTGGATTGTGTCCGTTTTGTATTCAATGAACGATATGAGCTATTATTTATTTATTTATAAAAGAAAATCTTCACCAGCTTACAGTTTTACCATATCGCTCGAATTGACATTGACAATACGATAACATGTCAAAAGCGGGCCCAGACAAAACGCATTATACTAACGATTGACGATTGCATCTTGTCTAGGCCAGTGAGGTTAGCCTTTAAGTTTTAAGTGGCCAATAGGCTATTTGACAAGGTGAAAAAAAACGTAATAATTATGTATATTCATATAAATTATGAGTTTAAAAATCGATTTAAGGTATTCTTACTTAAAAAAAATGGATCTTTTATCCAAAAAACCTTGATAAAACTTGATAATTTTTTATCTGTAGCCATTTTATCGAAAACGGCGCCGAATCCATGATGACGTCAAGGGTCGGTAAATATCACAGATTATAGGATGTCTGTATATTCTATATGACAGTTGACGTTTGTTTGTTTTTCTGGCTTTGCTATGATTAGCCAATGTCAGTTGGTTTATGTATTGATTACTGACGTCACTGATTCCTGTGCGACGCCATCTTGCCCAAGAGAGCGTTTTGGCGGCATATTTTAAAAGTGAATTTTTATTTCCTTTTTTTAGACGAAATACATTAAATAATTTAAAATTACCACTTTTGGAGCACTCAATAAACACCAACAAATAATCTGAGATGGTTTTCAAAAACCTGTCAAATAGCCAATTGCACGCTAGACGTTAACAAGTTTACAAGTTTTGAACTCGGCAATCTTCGACACTTAACACACGTACAAGCTGCATGTGTTGCTATACCTTAATACGCGAGTTCTTAGAACTGCCGCACTTTCTTCCCTCGCTAGGACTATTCATGTCATGTATCTCCTCGCTTATACTCAACTCAATTTGTAAACCTTAGCCTTCGGGTCACATCTGACATGTACTAAGGGAAACACAAGAGCGAGCGGACGGTCATGAGCGATAATTTGGGACCCATTTCAAGAAAAATATGCTTGAAGTCGTCAATGTCATTAGAGATGTCAAGTCATTTGTAACTTTTTAGAAACTCAACCTTATTGTTGTAGAATGTCAGGTTGACTCTGGAGCTAAGGTGGATACCGAATTTAATCTCATGACTGTTCAGTTTCTTGCTGTATGTGTCGGTGTATAGGTGTTCAGATGCGAACTTTTTCGCTTGCATATAACTCTGCGGGTTTACTCTTAACTCAGATCGGAAACCTTCGTCTACCACTCAACTAATCTCGTCTACCTTGTTTGAGTCCGTTTGTGAGCCTTCAGAAGCAAGCTTTAAGTGTAGACCTTGCCGCATGCGGGGAACTCTGTCTACACAGCTCAATTCGGAAATCTTCGTCAAGATTCGGCTACGCTCGTCTAGCCTGTATGTGTCCGTTTGTACGCCTTCAGATGCGAGTTCATGGTGTACACTTTTTCACACGACTGAACTCGTACTAAAAAAAGGGTACATGTACACCAGACTTATACCCTTTCCGTCTACTCTTAGTTCGAAAACCTTCGGCCACAACTACTAGCGTCTCACCTGTGTGGGTGCGTTTGTGAGCCTTCAGATGCGAGCTCTTAGTGTAGACCTTGTCACATGCGGGGAACTCGCAGCGATGCACGCGGCGGCGTGGATCAGCATGAGGATGATGCCGCACAGCGTGGCGACGAGGAGCAGGGATCGGCTCATCTGTAACATATCGAAGTTCTTGGTTAGAAAAAAAAACTGAAAAATTGACTACGCGAGCCATGATAAGGTTGACGATTGCAGAAATCAAATATGTATGCGATTGATGTAAAGGATCGCGTTTTTTTTTAATGAAATTTTAGATTTCTACAGCCGTTTGCTTTTCACTAAGTAATATGACTGAATCTACTAGCACTTGGAAATACAACATTGCTAAGAGACGCAAAATGAAAACATCACAAAAAATATAATTGTACGCTAACAAGATACTTAATGAAAGTAATAACTATGAATATGAAAAATAAAAAATAAAAATTCATGAAGAGAACTCATTCTGATAATCCTTGATCGATATCTGAATGTGTCAAGGCAGTTGCGGATTCAAAGCTTTTTTGTTAAGCATGTTACTTAAATAAAACTAGCATCTAGAGCGAAGCAAAAACAATGTAAACTAAATAAAATTCACTTAAAACTTTTACCTTTTGCTCCATACTTATATGCTTTTTAAAATTAATTAATTTTGTATTTTTTTTATTTCATATCAATGTCTAAAGTCTTACAAAACAGTGTAACGTTAATATTAATATTAAATAACATTTTCACTACCAGACGATTAGTAATTTAGAATATTATGTTTAGAATTACAGTCTAAGTATTTAACTGATTTCAATATTAAAAATCAATTACTATTACTAACATACATAAAGGCGTACAGTACTGTTAGGCGATGGGCTTGCAACCTGTCACTAATACACTGGTAAACATCTTAGCCTAAAAGTGCAAAATGTGGTTACAGAATTATTAACAAGTTTTTAGAGTTGTTGGTAATTCTGTAGCTCTGCCTACCCCACTCTGGGAAAAAAGGCGTGAGTTTATGTATGTATGTATGTATTACTAACATATTTTGACGGCTAACTGACACTTTAGTTTGACGACAGAAGTTGACATATATTTGTTTCTGTTTATGATAATTTTATCTCTGAATAAAGGTTCCACTTTCGCAAAAGAGCACATTTTCTGACGTTGTTTTGTGGGCTTAAATTAATAGTACAATTAGCTATATTCGCATGGCACACGAAAAAAAAAGTCTAACAATACCAATATTAAATAGGCTTGTTAAAATAGGTCAATGTTTAGTTGTTTATAAGAAGTTCTGTTTTAACTTTTGGTGACCTTCAAACGGATCAGGTGTGATGGTAAGTTCTTTTTTTAAAGACTTTAAAAAATAAGGAGGTTCTCCGTCAATTGTCCACCAATTTATTTATGTCATAATTTGGAATCAGTTAATTGTGTAACAACTGTGTAACTGTATCAAAATTACGTATAATTAAAATTTTAAAACGACTAATAATTATATTGATTGCGAAACGTTTACATAGTTTCATATAATTTTTGTCTCGAAAAGCCGCCTTTCGTCTATCATATTAAGTAAAAATTGATTGTGATTATTTGTCGCCATTATATAATATATGTGCAATAAAGAGTATGATATTGTAACGTAGAAATCTACTTGGTTTGACTTGACTTTATAGATAAGCATAGTTAAAAAACAATTTAACATGAAGGTGTCCATTTCACTAAGAACATCGTATCGTCACTTGTGTTTTAAAAAGATTAAAAAAACTACAGCACTTTGCAAAGTTCTTTCACGAATATAAACTAAAACATTTTTTGGATATAACGCTTGCGGCAACCTTGAAACATCCCATAGTTGTATTTCTGCGTATTTCAAACACTTTGTTACTATGCGAAAACAAAAAACCCTATGTGGCATCAGTGACCGATAATTCAACTTATGAGTTTTAAATCTCATCAAATGTATTCATATATGCCCCACAACTAGGCTAATCATATAAACTGAAGAATATAAACAAGATTTGATTTAAATTTCTAATTCTCGACATTTTCAATAAACAGTGGAATATCACTATGGAAATAGATTCTCTGTAACACGAGGACAAACAATTACATTTTACGTCACGATTTTATTATTATTAATATAATTTTCATAGCTCGAAGAGGTCATGGCTAAAACTGATATGGAAATAGAACAAGATTCAGTAGAGTCGTATGAATGTAACTTTTTTTTAGATGCATATCCGTTATAATTTTGTCAAAGTGGTTGTCCTGAAACAGTTTTCTGTCAATGGAAATTAGTAAAATTACTTACTTAAGTATAGTTAAGTATTTTTAAATATTTTAAATATGGTGAAATTAGAAACGGTTAATAAGTGGATTAAGAACTAACCCGAGCACTCTTATGATGAAAATGTCGGTGAAATATTATAATAATAATAGTAAAACTATTTAAAAAAATTGACAATGAAAATTCCATCCCAAATATATGTTTTTTTTTTGGTTAGCGTTATTAAATGTAATTGAAAAATATAATTAAATAATAATACGACTCCATTAATCTTGTTCTAATACCGTGTTGCAATTGTTTTGCTATGACTTACTTCAGTACTAAATACGACTACGCCTTGGGGGGTATTAGTAAAAAAGTGTGTGTCGACTTAACTTGTACTAAAAAAGGGTACATGTTCACTAGACTTAACCCATTTCACTCGATCTTCAGAAGAGTTACAGTAGGCGCTCGGTAGTCCGTCTCTCTCCCATCCAAATTGGCCAGTAATCCGGCAGTTAGTGATAGGTGAACCGCTCTATAATCCGGCAGATTACACAGCCGAATGCCGGACTGCAGAGCCGGACAAGAGAATGCCGGAATCCGGAATAGGGGGAAAATTGCCGGTGCAGAAATACCGAGCGTACTGTATACCAGTTTTTATTTTATTTTATTGAGGTTATACGTTCCACTGTATGTATTTTTTTAATGTATGTTCACCGATCATTAATTAGCGTGAAAACATATTGCTTTTATGATCATATAGGTTCTTAACTAGACCACCATTACAGTCAAGTAAAGAGGAACTATTTTTCGATGACGACACGATAACACATCTAAAGCAATAAAATTGACCAGTGTAGAAACTCAGCCCTGTATGTGTCAAAACAGATTATCGTTACTATAGCTCTTATTACAAGTTAAGTAAAAGCTTGTAATAGATACGCGGAATTCGAGTACAAATTAAATTAAAACAAACTCCTGCTACGTTTTGCCGTTGCCGGCAAGGCTCAACCTAATGTTGTTAACCGAGTTATATCTGAGATACGGGGCCTCACAGTATCGGGCTAATCTCATTCGATACCAGCATGGTTTAATCTAATACATGACAGCTTTCTGACTTAGTTTACTTCGTTAAAACTAGCTGAGGCAACTAAACGAATTAGTCTTGCCATACTCTGTGGCAATAGGCAACAAGTTTAAGCAGTCTTCCAGGTTTTGTTACTTCTCGACTCCATGGATCTTTTGTTCTGGTCGTAGAGGCTAAGCGGATGCTGAAATTTATTTGAAAATCGGTGCACTGTGCTATGGTTTTTGAGATACACACGTTAACGAACATAGAAATACACGGAGTCAACTCAGAGTTCCCTGTTTTTGATCAATGGACATTGTATGGAAATTAAAAATTATCAAAGTTGGCCTAGTAGAATATTAAAATTTTAGTACTTACGGTTTAAACTTCACTTGTTCCAAGTAACCAAATCTATTCTCGTTACATATGTTGGGAATGAGCAATGGCTTGGTAAGAATATAGCAATAATACGACAGAAACCGACCACTAAACGATCTTCCAACAAAAAATGAAATTTATGATACGTAACTACAAAAACTAGAGAGTAAAAGTAGCATTTATATCAAATAGCAAATAATAAAAATCAAACAAAAACTAAACAATCCACTAAACTACAACATCAACAACATGTTAACAACACTACAACACGTCGGCCAAACTACAACAAACGAAAGCCTACCACGTAGGCCCCCTTTTAGTTCAGAGGCCTATCAATGTGGACCGGAATAGGCAGTGCAATTCCGAAATTTAAACCTCAATTACAATAAAACCGATGCAGCATTTTCCCATAATAATTTTGCTGTAATGAGTATATCGAGGCCGTATATGATTAATATCAGAAAGCTGCCAAAAGGGTAGGGTAAGGGTGAGATAAACTTTATGTATCTGTCCAATTAAAAATTTTGATACGCATATTGCACTACCTTTTCTTTTTGCCTATCAATGATGAAGCCTACCTCTGGGTTCATCCGAGTCACTTGTAGCTTCACTTTTAAGTTTAACAGAGCTGATGCTGAAGAGCGGCGGGGTCGGAATGCCCCTTCCCTCTTGAGGAGTGCCTAGGCCCCAAAAATGATGCGTCAGGTGCTAAGCGGAAATTTTCCCACAGGGTAACGTTAATCAGATGCGGATTTATAAAAGGTACTTCATTTGATAAAATAATAAGTACAATAAAAATATGAGACTTTAAATGATGTTCGAAAAATTAGTTTAATAAAAACCAGCAGTAAATAATACAGCGAGAACCAGCGAGCTATTTTCATTGGAAAGTCTTCTATTTGTTATTGAAACTAAAAATGAAATAGTTGAATTTAACGCAAACAAAGGCAACTTGAAACAAAAACATTTAGTTACATTAGGAAGCAATTAAAAATTATACTACGTTTTTAGTACCGTATTTTTTTTAAATCACTTATAATATCCGCACCGAACTTGCGATTACCCGTGCTAGCAGACATATAACATTGAATCATTCAACAAACAAAGATGCCACGACAATGACTAACGACTAACTACTACGTCAAATACATAAATGATAGGGAGGCCTAAGAGGCCTACCTCTAGGTTTGTTCTCTCTCGGAGCTGCCTTCTTATTCTTTTCAATGGCGGCGAGAGGTGGAGTATTCACCAGCCCCCATTCGTCTTCCAGACCTAGTCTCAAAAATGATGTGTTAGGCGCTTGATAGTGATATTTTTTTTGTCTAGGGCCTAGGCCCCAAAACTGATACGTTGTTCGCTTTAAGGGTAGTGTATTAATTACTACCGTAAAACGGAGTGAGTAGGGATTAAGGGGTTAGAAGGGACACAACCTAAAATAAGTCATAACTTGTTACGAATAAGAACAATTATTAAATGGACAATAACATTGTCTATTTGAAATAATTTCAGTCTTATAATTAGTAACATATGCTTCACTTTAGGTTGTGTCCCTGCTCACCCCTTAATCCCTATTCACCCCGTTTTACTGTACATTTGTATGCACTTTACTCTTAAATATCTCCTAAATATCAGCACGGCTAGAATGCCTGCGCTAGTTTATTCATATAGGCACTGCATTTTGCATAAAAACATTAGCACTTGTATGGTTGTCGACTTGTCACCGAACTATTACTGTCCGAATTTCATTTGGCAATAAAAATGTTGTGTCATGTTTTTAATGTTCAATGAAATTCCAACATCCTTTAATGGGATTTCCACCCGCTAACGCTTGAGGTAACGATAAAAGAAGTACCGATAGCATTGTTGTCATGAAGACCAAAACTAAGCTTATACGGGTCTTCTTCCACTTGACAGCATCAACCTTGGTTCTCAATATGAAATAAGATGTGATAACACTGATAGTAAAGTCAGCTGCAGAGAAATGTAACCACCTTTGCTAGGAAACTTGTATGCAGGGGGGGTCACTTTTCTCTGCAGCTGACCGTACTTAAACGCAGCGAGAGGAACCTTGGAGCTACATCAAAACCGGCAACCATTTATTGTAATTTAACGAAATGTTGTATTCCAGATTATTCATTTGTTGTGTGAAACCTCTGAAATACATCAAAAGATCACCCGACCAGTTGTATGCGAAATGAAAATCGGTGGTACAAAATTCGGCAATAAAGTAGATAATCACATAGAACACTTAGAGAAACTACGACACGAGTTAGAAATTATAGTCAGGCTACCTCTGGGATTGTTATCTCTCGGTGGCCCGGTAATAGCCACGTCAAAGTTGAAAAGAGGCGGGGTGGGCTCCCGCGTCCATTCGTGTTGTATACCTACGCCCCAAACAGGATAATATTAGGTCCTTTAATAATTAGGTGCTTTGTATTAGGGTGATTTAACCGCCATTATTTTTGCTTCCGCATTAATAAGTAACTACCGTCAAACGGGGTGAATAGGGATTAAGGGGTGAAAAGGGAAACAATCTAAAATAAGTCATAACTTGTTACTAATAAGAACAAGTATTAAATGTTCAATAATTAGTAACATATGCTTAATTTTAGGTTGTGTCCTTACTCACCCCTTAATCCCTAATTACCCCGTTTTAAGGTAAAGCCAGTTCTACGTTGGTTTACATCGGGAGTTGCTGGTAACTATCATTATATTCGTCGACACTAATGGCAATTAAAACACCCAAATATCCACCCATTTATTTTCTGTAGTGTAGGCCCATAAATCATATGCTATGCATTCTTTGAAACAGTCACCGGCTATTAGATGCGGATTCTTAAAGGTATTTTTTATTGAAACAACTTACCCTAAAACGGGTTTAGTAGGGACTAAGGGGTGAGAAGGGAGACAATGTAAAATAAGTTATAACTTGTTACAAATAAGACCGAGTATTACGACCATAACGAATATATAAATCCCTACTCAGCCCCGTTTAACGGTACGTTTTAAACTACACTACGATTTCTGTTCCACATTTTCTTCATCATCCCTTAAATATGCGCAGCTAATTTGTAAAACCGGATTTTATGAAGAGAGAGGCCACATTGCCAGCGTTATTTTTTTAATCACGCATAGACATTGAGGTTTTAGTTAGGGATTGCAATACGATTCAGTGGATTCGGTGATCTGAAAGCATTATTTAGGTACCAATCGGGTGCAGCGAAACGATTTGGAAAAAATGCGCGGCACTCTCAATATTGTATTTTAAATTGATTGTGGTTAACAATAGAGTATACAATGCTTCAAATATTACATTGCAGTTAGCCGCCTTCTTTGGTAGGACGGCAGATTAGGCGTAGGCTTAGGCATCTCAAAATATTTCCGTGTCATTGGTTTAAGACTACGCCGAGCGTACGCCGGATGTACAGTCACGTCTAATAATATGGATACAGTTAAACTTTCAAAAATATAGAAACACGACTCTACTGCAAGGGAATAAAGTTGTATATATATTTCTGAAACGTTGTTAATGTATACATATTTATGATGCTGACTGTACAGTGGCGCCCTCATTACTTTTATTGTGTTTTCTAATAAACTAAAGTATTTTCTTGAAATTGGACGAAATGTGTTTGTACTACAAATGAAAACACAACTTATAGGGTATATCATATAGTTTAATAACATTTCACCTTCGAGTTATTAACTTAACGAAAAAAAGTGGCCACCTTTTCCCGTTAAGCTGACTACTCAAAGGGTAATTGTTATTAAAGTTTGTTACGTATCCCATAAATTGTGTTTATACTTGCGCTACAAACACATTTTGTTTGGTTCCAAGGAAATTCTTTAGTTAATTAGAAAACCCAATAATAGTAATGAGGGCGCCACTGGACGCTCGGCGTTTGCTCGGCGCAGTCTTAATAAGACAAAGTCGAATTAGCTTGGAATGCTTAAAGCGAGACGGTACTTTACCTTCGACTAATACCTGAGGGCCCAGACAAGATGCACTACGCTAGCTAGCGTTTCTCTTCGTTTATTTTTAAACCAATCACGTCACTGGTAGATGACGTGATACGAAAAGTCACGTGATGTGCCAGTGACGCGATTAGTTTAGAATCTTAGCCTCTAGATAGATCTGGGCCCTCTGGAACTAAAGGCTCAGTGGCCTTAGACAAGTCGGTTATAGATGACGTAAATGATTTTCGAAAACTGTCAAAAGGACTATGGTCAAAAATGTCCCCACCCACCAACAGAGATGAAACATGTCTCATTCTATAGATCTTGGTAACATGATGTATTTTTACTATGTCGACGATTGCCATACGTGTGGGGTTTTTTTTGGAAAATCATTATCGTATCGTATGGAATTTGCATAAAAATTTATATATGACTTATTTGGCTCTTGAAAGCCTTTTTTTCTTTAAAATATCTACATCGATTTTGAGACTAAAATTGGTATTTTGTCTTTTTTTGGGTCCTAATTAACATATGGACATGCATCCCGTGACTGTTGGAGGGTGGGGACGGGGTCCATACAAAATTGCCCATCACCTTTGTAATGTCAATCCTATACATTTTTTAATATCGTTAACTTACGCAGATTGTCTAGGACTAATGTCCGACCTCATTTTCTACTTTCTAAGGGCTCTAAAGCATTTCTACCTGCCTCCATTCAACCGGATTAAGCCGGTTAAATCGTCTGCGAACCAGTGATCTCGATCAAATTAGGTTTGTTCTTCGCTGGGAGGGAAAACAGTTCTATTTGCGTGATGTAAACTGGATTTATTACGAGGTATGCAGAGGAGTTATTCAAAATCCTTTTTACTGACTATTATTCGACTTTGTTTTCAAATAAATAGTGATTTTTCTTAATAAACACGATATAGTCAACGTCAAAAATAGACACTTATTACTGACATTTGAAGGTAGATATTCAGTCAATGATTCTTTTGTACCTACTCGGTAAAACCATATTCTTTTGAGATGTTATCGGGTAAAAATAATATAATAACATCGTAGTGAGAGCACCAGTGTTCTTAGAAAACGGTAATTCGAATTGATCAAATCAAATCAAATAATCTTTATTTGTGTAGTGTTTAAAGCGTTTATCGCGTGTCAACTGTGGATAAAGCATCCGTCACTTTTTAACACGTGTACTTATTTATCTGTTAGAAGGTGACGGATTCCTTATCCAAAATTTATCACGCGTTAATAAACGCATTCACCCAATTATTAATTTTCAAATGTTATTTCCGAATAAAATAGTGTAATAATTGTTTTTAAATTGCTATAAAATTAAATATAATCATCATGAAAGTCGATTAAATCTATTGATTTATTGGTGTTTATGGATTGCGGTTATCATTAAGAAACAAGTATATATTGTCTCTCCATTTTTTTGTCCAGGTAATATCATTAATCATTTTAATTCATCATGTAATCATTAAACCCTATTTAGAATGTAACAATCCGAATGGATTGGCGGTTAGCCTAAACTGGCCGAATTGCAATCCCTAAAAAGAATGCACAGCCACGACGGTTACTAATGACAAACTACGACATCCGATAAAGAAATGATAGAGGCCTATGAAGCCTACCTGTATTGGTCTCCTTTGGAGCAGAATTCTTGTGGTTTGCTTTGCAGTTATGCGAAGTATGTGTCGAACTGGGCCGGTGCCAGATATGGCCTGTACCTAAGCGCCAAAAATTATATATTAGGCTCTTAAGACTGCACCGAGCAAACGTCGAGCGTCCAGTGGCGCCCTCATGACTATTATTGTGTTTTCTAATTAACTAAAGAATTTCCTTGCAATCAAACGATACTTTTTTGTAGCGCAAGTAAAAACACAATTTATGGGATACGTAACAAACTTTAATAACAATTATTCGTTGTGTAATCAGCTTAACGGGAAAAGGTGGCCACTTTTTTCCGTTAAGTTGATAACTCGAAGGTGAATTGTTATTAAACTATGTGATATACCCTATAAGTTGTGTTTTCATTTGTAGTACAAAAACCTACCAACCAATTTCAAGAAAATACTTTAGTTTATTAGAAAACACAATAATAGTCATGAGGGCGCCACTGTACATCCGGTGTACGTTCGGCGCAGTCTTAATACCGGGTATCATTTGTCGACCAGCGGACACAGAAATATTTTGAAAAAAACTCCTCACCGTTGTTCTCAATATTAGGTATGCTATATTATTTATCTCAGAATATTAAAGTGTCATGGTACTCATGGTTACATGGCTTGGAATGCATAGAGGCCTATGAGGCCTACCTGTATTGTTGTCTTTCGGGGGAAAGTTCTTGTGAATTTCTTTGCAGTTATGCGACGAATGCGTCGATGTGCACGTGCTGGGCCGGTGCCAGTTATGCTCGGTACCTAAGTACCAAAAATTATATATTAAGGTCTTTACACGATCGTTTAAGATGCGGATCCGATGATTTGGCGGCATCATTTGGCTATCAACGGTTCCAACGAAATGATTGGGAAAAAACCACGGCACTGATCTCAAGCTTAACATCGAAACCTTGGGCCTCTCAGAATCTTTTAATATCGTAGTTACATAACATATAAAGCCTAATTGGCTTGGAATGCTTAGAGCGAGGCGGTATTTTACTTTAGACCACAGAAATGACAGAGGCCTATGAGGCCTACCTTTATTGTTGCATTTTGGAGTACAGTTCTTGTGATTGGCTTTGCGGTTATGCGACGAATGTGTTGAGGTACTGGTAGTAGGCCGGTGCCAGTTATGCCCGGTACCTAAAAATGATATTAGGCTCTTGATACCAATTATTGTTTAAGACGCGGATATTTAAGGGTAGTGCATCATCATCATCACATACTTTGTTATTGACGTTGTTTATATTATAATACGGATATTAGTTTATATCCTTAATTATTATTCATTATACATAGTTTGTGATAATCCCCGTTACTTTAAACATATCGTGTGATTTGATTATCTAACGACATTATAGCTTTAACGAAATAGAGACTGACAAATTTTTTTTTGATTACATGTATAAAAATCCTCTAATTAAATTAAAAAAAAAATAGGTACACACGAAATTAACTACGTTTTGTGCACTATATTTTCCCAAACTTTCCTTAAATATCCGCATCTATCTTAAGATTATTTGACGTAACAAACACATAATGAAAGAGTAAAAGAAAAACACATTGCTCTCGTCCAATGGCAGAACGCTGCAAGTCAAATACTCTAGTTTCGTGATTAAATCATTTATTATTATTGAAAGTTGTTTACATAGAGTGTTTTGCTACAAGGAATATTGTAAAAGAAGGAAGTGATTGCTTTGGCAAAACGCTATAAGTATTAATTTTTCAATTTTGTGCTGTGTTTATGTGCTACTTACGATGCTCTTCCCTTATTTTATGCAAAAAAAAATACCACGATATATTTATCTAAATATATAAAAGGAGAAACTGACTGACTGACTGACATATCAACGCACAGCCTAAACGGCTAAACGTAGGCACTTGAAATTTGGAAGAGACGTAGCTTAGGTACCGTAGAGGCGCACTAAGAAAGGAATTCCCGAAATTCCCACGGGAACGGGAATACTCATATAAACCGAAGCGAAGCGAGGGCGGGTCGCTAGTGTACATACATATATAGTGCAGCAACACAGCAGCATAAATAAGTGATCATTTCTGTGCTTTGTCGCTTTCAATCGTTACACAATTTTGTATAACATTTCAAACACGACGTTTAAGTGACAAGGTACATAAATGATCACTTATTTATGCTGTTGACTGTAAATAGCGGACAGGTCATAGGCTCATAGCAAAAACAGATATGGACATAGAACAAGATTCAATAGAGTCGCAATACCTAAGATCACTATTTTATAAAGCGGGTATTATCGTAATTTAACTTTTTTAAATGCATATCTGTCATAATTTTGTCAAAGTGGCAGTCCTTAAACAGTTTTCTGTTAATTGAAATGAGTAAAATTACTTTCTTTTAGTTATTTCCAAATTTATACGGACGCCAACAAGTTTTTTTGTCCTGAACCCGATCGAAATCCATTGAGCCAGACTAAATCGATCGGTAATGACACATGCGGCCACCCCCTACTATCGTTCAATATTCAAGACTTTCAGGATGCCTTCATAGGATTAGGGCAATTACACTTTTGAGTTTGATTATTTCATTCATTTGTTTTTACACTAAGGCCAAAGTTTATCTGGATCTGGAAAGCTATACAGTAAAGGCTTAAAGCTTAGTGAGGATCTTGGTCAATTTGTGTGAGGAAGGGCCTGATATTTTTTTATTTTATAACAGCTTTGTGTACGATTAATTTGATGATATTTTAATACAGTTATTGCGTTTTGCCAATTTTCAACCACCGAGACTTGACTAAGACGGACAAACAATATTATAGTGTGGTATGACCGAAACTCTCATCAGCAGTGATCGTACTTTTTCTAGCATTTATGGTGCGATGATGTCAAATGACACGCGACAGCGACCTACTTTTGACGACGTGTATAATATGATTGACGTTTAAAATTATGTAATATTGTATTGTCGTTGAAAATCGAACACAATTTTTTTACTTAATCAGTTATTATAATTATGTATTTTTCGGAGGGTATGCTGACGATTTATTTTCGTAATTTTGATTGTCCTGTCGAACAACAGCAACATTTATTGCAACTGCATTTCATTATGCATATTGGGTTGGGCTTAATGTTGTGAGAATATTTTCTGTATTTCTATCTTTCTGTTATTTTATTTTATTAGCTTCAATATTGGGCACTACTGACAACCCTAGCACTGCCCCGAAAGTGCTAGAAAAAATTCAATTCTGCCATTGGACGGACGTTCGGCGGTCATCCTTTTTCTTCGCGCACAGACAATATGCCAAAGAAACGAGAAGACGCACGGTCACGAGTTACTAAAGACCACTACGACATTCGAAACAGAAATAATAGCGAGGCCTACGAGGCCTACCTCTAGGTTTGTTCTCTTTTGGGGCGTCTCTCTTTGCAGATGGGATGGAGCGCAGCGGAGGCGTTGGCACCTTCCAGTCTACTTCGTTACCTATGTAGTCCCAAAAAAGGATATGTGAGCAGCTCTGAGCAGTATCATAAAGAATTATCGGTAGCAAGATGAGAATTTTTAAGAGATTTTCTTTTGTTTAATAACTGATCGATTTCCTTACGGAACGTTCTGTCCGTTTCCCAAAACGTCCATTCCCGTTACAACCTTCTCCCAAATAATACGCTTCCCGATATAAGTGTTTTCTAAAATGTGCTTTACCCAAAATATACGTTTGGCTTGATATTCGTCTCCCAAAAATACCTATTCCCGGAATGAAAGTTCCCATTTTTTTATGGCATAGAGAAGACAAACGAGCACACAGGCCACCTGGTGGTAAGTGGAAACTGTGACCCATAGACATTCGCATTCACAAGACTGCAATGCAATCCTAAGACTGCAAATGCGTTGCCGACCCTGAGGACTAAGATGGAATGCCTCTACGCTAGTCATTTCACCGGCTGTCTTATCCCCAAACCGGAACACAACAATGCGAACACTGATGTTTGGCGGTAGGTTAATGGATAAGATGGTGGTAGCGATACGGACGGACCGTGCGCAAGGTTCTACCACCCGCAATCTCTTCTGTTTCCCAAATAATCCGTTTCCCGAAACACCCGTTCCTATTTCTGTGAATCGAAACACGAACGTTTAAAGTAATTAAAAAATATCTAAATATACTTGATTATTTTCTCAACGGATTTTCAAATAACTTATACGAGTAGTTTTCAGTTTTAGATACTACCAATAACTCCGTACCCTTAGCGTTGTTCCTTTTGCTGTGAAAGGTCACAAATATTGGGTCAGTCTTTGAACTGCAAAAAGATAAATCAGAATTTCCTTACCCGGATTTAAAGAAACTGTTATTTTGGAACGGGTGTTTTGGGAAAGGATTATGAGAAACGGACAGAACGTTCCGAAACCATCGATTTGATCGTCTGACGTTTGAAATGTCTTTGGAAAACAAAATGTATTCACAAAATAGCGACGGAAAAATCAATGCTAAGCTAACCTTACTATTCATAACATAACCCAACTAAAAAAAAATGCATCAGTGCATGCAACAAAATAATGTAAAAAAAAAACTAAAAAAGTTATAAGCTATACTGAGTTTTGCCTTCCATAAGATCTTTCTTAACATCTCTTAAATATCCGGACATCGTTATTATTGACGTGATAAACAGACATACAAAGTAACAGAACATTGCGAAAGCGGTTTTTTTTCACGTACCGGCAATGAGCCATTTCGTATAAAACATTAGCAAGGCCAACAAACGACAATCTACGACGTCCCAAACATAAATGATACAGAGGCCTGTGGGCATACCTCGAGGCCCGTTGTGCGGTGCTCCTGTCTCGACAGCTGACATGGGGGCCGCCGGGATCATCAACCAGTCGACGAAAATTGCTACACCCGAAATAATACGTTAATCGATTGATAGTGATAGTTTGATGTAATAAACTACATACTGTTTTTTTTGTTCAATATCATTTAACATTTACATGTAACGTGTCAACAAAGATAGGATAGACAGTAAGCTATTCTGCATTGAAACAGAAGGATGCCATGACAGTGTCTAACGAGAATATAGAAATGATACAGAGGCCTACGAAGCATACGTTGATGCCTGTTATTTTGATTAGCTTCAGTTTCACTGGTTAACAGAGACGCGGCGGGCATGGGTCCTGTTTGAATCCTAGGCCTCGAAAATGATAATAATTCATGATAAGTAAGCCGCTCTGCACAGACTTTCAAAGAGTTACCAACCATTAGATGCGGATTTTAAGGATGTTTATTTGAGACAAGTAACTACAAAAAAAAACATAAATTACTTTGCAAACAATAAGCTTCTTTGTAAACAAACGAGCATTAAAAAAGCGACAAATTAACTACTGAATACGTTGGAGTGCAAAGCTTTACTCATAATCATAACATAACTTGTCATATTTCAACACAATAAAAGTATTCAATGAGTTTATCACCGGTGAAAGCAGTATTTAATAAAACAGTAAATAACTAAACTTATTGGTCTCAACATCCCTTAAATATTCGCATCTAACCTTGTCTTGTAATCGACCGATGTAACAACGATAGACAGAGAAACAGCACATTGTAAGAGTTCAAACAAATCACGTACTAACAGTGAGCCATTCTGCATACACAAAGATGCACGGCCATGATATAACTAACGACAATCTACGACGACCGATACAGAAATGATAAGAAGCCTACGAGGCCTACCTTTTGGTATGTCTTCTTGCGTTAGATCGAGTTGTGGCGCACCGGGCGACTGCACCCAGGATGGGTAAGGTACAAAGTACACTAATTACCAAAAATTTTAAGTTAGGCACTAATAACTGTCAGTAATATTCGACACGACAAATACGCCGCTATGCCCAGTCTTTGGGCCAACGATCATAAGATGCGGATTTTAAGGGTAGATTTGTGTTTACTACAAAAACAATGGAATTAAATAAATCTTTGATGATTTTCGAAAGAATGAGCTATAAGTATAAACATCCAAGCATTAATTTCGCAAGCCTACTGTGATATTTTTTATACAAAACTATTTACTTACACTTAGTAATACTTGACTCGATTTGAATGCAAATAAATGAACATACAATGAACCAGCAATGCAAGCATAGTTTTTATTATATGGAAAAAAGCAATAAACTATACTGTTTTTCAAGGTAGCACGTAATGAAAATTATGTTTCACCAACCATTTTTAATTCCACATCCCTTAAATATTCGCATCTATCTCGTGATCGACGGACGGACGTGACAACAATATACAAACAGTAATATAGGCAGTGAGCCATTTTGTATAAAAACACAAGGATGCAAGGCCATAACAGTAACTAACGACAATCTACAACGTCCGAAACAGAAATTATAGCTTACAAGACATACCTCTAGGCATGTTCTCATGTGTAACTGCGATTATTGGCACCGCAGGCGACTGCACCCAGTCTAATTACATAGCAACACCCCAAAGATGATACGTTAGCCGCTTTATAGTGTCAATTATATTCTTCATTTCATAATATAGAGCTGCCATGAGCAAACTTTAAGGTTACCGATCAATACATGCAAATTTAAAGGGTAATTTTTAATATGAATAAACAAGCTTTAATTGTATTTTTGATAAATTCAATATTTTTAAAATAAAATATACATTTAAAAAAGCAACAGATTAAGACTGCGCCGAGCAAACAACGAGCGTCCTGTGGCGCCATTACTATTACAGTGTTTCTAATTAACTAAAGAATTTCCTTGAAATCAGACGATACATTTTTCTAGTGCAAGTAAAACAAAATTTATGGAATACGTAACAAACTTCAATAACAATTACCCTTTGGGTAGTCAGCTTAACGGAAAAAGGTGGCCACTTTTTTCCGTTAAGTTGATAACTCAAAGGTTAATTGTTATTAAACTATGTGATATACCCTAAAAGTTGTGTTTTTATTTGTAAAACAAAAACTTACCGTCCAATTTCAAGTAAATACGTTAGTTTATTAAAACACAATAAAAGTAATGAGGGCGCCACTGTACATCCGGCGTACGCTCGGCGTAGTCTTAAACACTGCGCTACTTTTGTTTACTCTACGTTTGAAAACTTGAGATGTTAGAATGCAAACAAAGAATTTACATTTGGTTGAACATTATATATAAACTACGTTTTGCTTAACCTATTTATTTTAACATTCCTTTAATATTCGCATGTAATTATTAATCGACCGACGTAACAACGATATATAAACAGTAACAGCCCATTGCATAGAAACGCCAGTATGAATGGCTATGACAGTTCCTAACGACAATATACCGCTGCTATTATACAATACTACTACAACTCAAAAAATGATGATGTTTTAAAGAAAACTTTAAGTAGAAAGTGTTCTGAATTTAAATGCAACAGCAACTCATTTTGAGATGCCGCACTCTTTCATAAAAGCAACGTACGACTGTCGTTACAGAAATGAAAGAGGCCTATGAAGCATACCTCGGTGCCTGAACGCTTGAAGGGCTGAGGTCTGACTGGTTGCCACAGGCACCGCGGCAACCTGCACCAGGTCCATTTTTAGTTCTAGGCCCCAAAAAATGATACGTTAGAAGTAATGACAAATCTGGCAAGACCAAAACAGAAATTATTTTGAAAACTACGATGCATACCTATATTTTGGTTCGGTTGTAGGGCTTCGGCATTTTTGGTTTCGACGGTTGACAGTGGTGCGGCGGGCACCCTCATCCAGTCTAGAGACCCTAGGCCCCAAAAACGAAACGTTAATTGCTTGATATTTTGAGTAATATTAATCTTGTAAAGCCCTAGGCATAGTATAAAATAGAACGTTAAGTTCATTCTTCAGACAATGGTACGTCGCGTGACTTGCATGTGTTCGTGTCTCGCTCGCACTCACCGCGAGCTACCTCAACAGGTGTCATTTGGGGCCGCACCGTCGCCGCGTTTGGTTGTGTACCAGACGAGTTGTTAATGAGTGCTTGGATTAAAAATTTCTCACCACGTATTTGTGTGCCTAATAGTTTCACAAGATTATTTAAATAATTAAATTGTCATCACCTCACTGAACTCCAGCCTCTTATTTCACCACCCCTACAATGACAGGCGACAGGTGACATTACAGTGCACATGGCGCAGCTTATATAGAACCCAGAGATGTATCAGCGAGTTAACTTTGCAATGTATACCGTCACTGTCAAGACGGTGAAATAGGGGGCAGGTCTATTGGAAAAATGCCGCGCGGCGCGTGCTGCCCATAATCAAGAGCCGCCTCGCACGAAAGCGGCAGAGTAAAACGATGCAGAAACTGAACTGACATACCATAAACCTACTCGTATCAACATATCGGCATTGCTTTGAAAGAACCTCGTATCTCATATTTCGTGACGTACAATAATAAACTTAAACGTGAATAGAATTACGTTCAAACTCATACATCAAAAAGATCAGATAATAGTTTTTTCTAAAGTAGTAACGATATGTAGTAACTTGAAACGATTTTAATAATGTCATTGATCAAAGTATGACCTAGTATGTTGCTAATGTATAAGCTCGAGTGCTAACGATCGTGCTTGAGCGGTAATAGGTAATAGAGACTTTTACAGGGCCGGACAAAACCTACTTTTCTATTAATACTATGCCTAAGGCCACAAAAATCATAACGTCGGTGATACTGAAATACAGCGTAACGTACAAATTAAATAAGGTGCAAAAAAACCTAAGAAAATAAGTCAATACCTAAGGTAAATTTTGCAACGTATTGAATTTGTCGTTTACGTAGTATTGCAGTATCACCGACGATTAGCTGTTATCCACAGCAGACATTTAAAGGGCAACCCTTCATCAGATGCGAATTTTAAGTGTATTTTACTAACGTTGAGTAAAAAAACAATTCAAGTACCTACTATAACTTTAAATAATTATTCAATATGTGAAGCTTATTTAAAAACAATCAAGCGTAAAAAAGCGTCAGCTTAACTACTGCGCTATTCTTTGAGCAAAGCTTTTTATTCACACTACTTATTGAGATTTGAAATAATGCAAAAAAAATTTATCACTTGAAAAGGTCATACACAGATTTAAGTTACCGTCTTTCCTGTGGACATACCCAAAGTTAACGTTTTAGACCACAAATTTTCTGGCTAAACCCACATCCTTATAGGTCTACTTTAGTCCTAGCAAAAAGAAGAACATAACCTATATGCACATAAGCCTTTAACTATTTACCACAGGAGAGATAACTTTAGTTTTTGCAAGTGTGTATGACCCGAAAGCGAAATTTTAATAACATCGAAAAAAGCAATTAAATGGCAAAAAAACATAATTAGGTAACAAGTACTTAACAAACACGACGTTTAGTGTACCCAATTTGTTTCAACATCCCTTAAACATTCGCATCTGACTTGTGATCGACCGACGGAACAACGATTCTATGACAGTTACGGCACATTGCCAGCGTTATACTTTATGTCACGCACAGGCAATGAGCCATTTTGCATAGTAACACATTCATAACAGGTACAATCTACGACGTCCGTAACAGAAATGATAAGAGGCCTATGAGGCCTACCTCTGTCTCGGTTCTCATATGGTGCTTCTTGTCTCGTAACATCATAGTTGAATAGTGAAGGCGACGGCTCCCTCGTCCACTCAAATCCCATATCTACGCTCAAAGAATAAGTATTTTAGGAGCTCAATAATATTTTTCACTTGTTTGTAATTTGATTCAAATTTCAAATTTTACTATTAACTGACAAGACGCGGATTTTCAAAGATATGAAAGCATATAAACATTTTAGTATGAAATTCAAAGTCACAAGACTTAAAATGTTTCACTTGTAAAATACAAATTGGTAACATTAGGAAGAAAGTTATGACCCATGGTCTTTTTGGGTATCTATTTAGTTCAAGGTTTAAGTACATTAAAAATCCGCATCTTCTACCTTAACTTAAGTTTCTGAACGTTATAAACCAACCATTTATCGGTGTACTAATGTTTCGGCGAAATCTTTTTCGTCTAATATCATTTCCCAAATAACTGATCGCAATATTTTTACTTGACAGATTTTTTTTATCACATTTATATTTTTTTACATCAAATTAACAATAAAAAAATTATGTATTGGCAAAAAAAGTTTTGAACTAAAACTTCGCAAACTACATAGTTATTCCATAGCTTCAATTAATTTAACACTTGTCTTGATAAAAAGTTTCGTATTTGAGATTTTTTAGATCTATTTTTTTTCTACTATAAAATAAGTTCTTTGAGGTTTAAAATAATATGAATTGTAATTATTTTGTAAAACGATAAAACACACAACTTAAAAAAAAGGTGCAAGAAGGTATTACGCCAAATGATCGTCAGAACAAAATAAAATGAAGAATTATTAGGGACATGATATTTTGCGAACAATTTTTTCCGATACATTAGTAAACCCAAGATTGTTTCATTACTATCACGCAAAGGTGAGGCCGTTCTACACAAAAATATAACGGCGTTTATTACGTCGGCAAAAAAGGAATGATAGGGTTGGAGGCCTACCTCCATCAGTATTTTCGTTTGGTTGATTTCTCACATATTCAATGTTTAGAGGCGGTGGAGTAGGTTCTAACGGCCACTCTGGCGTCGGACCTAGGCCCCAGAAATAATAAAATATTTAAAAATTATTCTTCAAAAATATAAATAATAGAGTGGCCTACGAGGCGTACCTCTTGGTGAGCGCTCTAATATCATTGATCAAAGTATGACCTGGTATGTTGCTAATGTATAAGCTCGAGTGCTAACGATCGTGCTTGAGCGGTAATAGGTAATAGAGACTTTTACAGGGCCGGACAAAACCTATTTTTCTATTAATACTATGCCTAAGGCCACAAAAATGATAACGCCAGTGATACTGAAATACAGCGTAACGTACAAATAAAATAAGGTGCTATAAAAACCTTACAAAGTAAGTCAATAAGGTAAATTTTGCAACGTATTGAATTTGTCGTTTACGTAGTATTGCAGTATCACCGACGATTAGCTGTTATCCACAGCAGACATTTAAAGGGCAACCCTTCATCAGATGCGAATTTTAAGTGTATTTTACTAACGTTGAGTAAAACAACAATTCAAGTACCTACTATAACTTTAAATAATTATTCAATATGTGAAGCTTATTTAAAAACAATCAAGCGTAAAAAAGCGTCAGCTTAACTACTGCGCTATTCTTTGAGCAAAGCTTTTTATTCACACTACTTATTGAGATTTGAAATAATGCAAAAAAAATGTATCACTTGAAAAGGTCATACACAGATTTAAGTTACCGTCTTTCCTGTGGACATACCCAAAGTTAACGTTTTAGACCACAAATTTTCTGGCTAAACCCACATCCTTATAGGTCTACTTTAGTCTTAGCAAAGAAGAACATAACCTATATGCACATAAGCCTTTAACTATTTACCACAGGAGAGATAACTTTAGTTTTTGCAAGTGTGTATGACCCGAAAGCGAAATTTTAATAACATCGAAAAAAGCAATTAAATGGCAAAAAAACATAATTAGGTAACAAGTAACAAACACGACGTTTAGTGTACCCAATTTGTTTACATCCCTTAAAATAAACATTCGCATCTGACTTGTGATCGACCGACGGAACAACGATTCACTGGCAGTAACGGCACATTGCCAGCGTTCATACTTTTGGTCACGCACAGGCAATGAGCCATTCTGCATAGTAACACATTCATAACAGGTACAATCTACGACGTCCGTAACAGAAATGATAAGAGGCCTGTGAGGCCTACCTCTGTCTCGGTTCTCATTTGGTGCTTCTTGTCTCGTAACATCATAGTTGAATAGTGAAGGCGACGGCTCCCTCGTCCACTCAAATCCCATATCTACGCTCAAAGAATAAGTATTTTAGGAGCTCAATAATATTTTTCACTTGTTTGTAATTTGATTCAAATTTCAAATTTTACTATTAACTGACAAGACGCGGATTTTCAAAGATATGAAAGCATATAAACATTTTAGTATGAAATTCAAAGTCACAAGACTTAAAATGTTTCACTTGTAAAATACAAATTGGTAACATTAGGAAGAAAGTTATGACCCATGGTCTTTTTGGGTATCTATTTAGTTCAAGGTTCAAGTACATTAAAAATCCGCATCTTCTACCTTAACTTAAGTTTCTGAACGTTATAAACCAAACATTTATCGGTGTACTAATGTTTCGGCGAAATCTTTTTCGTCTAATATTAATATCATTTCCCAAATAACTGATCGCAATATTTTTACTTTACAGATTTTTTTTATCACATTTATATTTTTTTACATCAAATTAATCAATAAAAAAATTATGTATTGGCAAAAAAAATTTTGAACTAAAACTTCTCAAACTACTTAGTTATTCCATAGCTTCAATTAATTTAACCCTTGTCTTGATAAAAAGTTTCGTATTTGAGATTTTATAGATCTATTTTTTTTCTACTATAAAATAAGTTCTTTGAGGTTTAAAATAATATGAATTGTAATTATTTTGTAAAACGATAAAACACACAACTTAAAAAAAAGGTGCAAGAAGGTATTACGCCAAATGATCGTCAGAACAAAATAAAATGAAGAATTATTAGGGACATGATATTTTACGAACAAATTTTTTCTGATACATTAGTACCTACTTAAAGCCAAGATTGTTTCATTACTTTCACGCAAAGGTGAGGCCGTTCTACACAAAAATATAACGGCGTTTATAACGTCGGCAAAAAAGAAATGATAGGGTTGGAGGCCTACCTCCATCAGTATTTTCGTTTGGTTGATTTCTCACATATTCAATGTTTAGTGGCGGTGGAGTAGGTTCTAACGGCCACTCTGGCGTCGGACCTAGGCCCCAAAAATAATAAAATATTTAACAGCAGTAATGTCAAAACGCTCCTGGTGAACTGATTATGATGATGTTACAAAAATACAAAGATAGAGACTACCAGCAAATTGTGTGGATTATCAGTTTTTTACGTAAAAGAGAAGCCTTTCTGAGTACAAATGTAAGGCCGCTCGAACATAATAGTTACTGTTGGTAATCTACTACACGGAAATGATAGGGAGGCCTACGTGCTCTCTATTAAACAATGCTATTCTAATTTTGTAGGATGAGATCCGGTGACGTAGGCACCACCGGTCTTCCTGGTGTCAATTCTAGGCCCCAAGTATAATTATGTTATAATGTTGATATGTAGGCGATAGGAGACTGCAACGTACATGATAGAGAGGCCTATCGTTAAGAGGTGTTCTTTGTCTTTATCGTATTATTTCAAAAAAATGTAGACGCTGTAACGAACAACGTAACTTTTGGTGATTTTGATGGGTAGAAAATATAAATGCAGTAAATAGCCAAGAACACACTAGTTCTTTTGCATTTACGACCATTCATGTCACTCTTACAACAGTAAAGTACGCAGTATTTTGAAATACTCTTGGCAGCCGACGTTACAAAGATAGACAGACAGGCTAGCACGATATTATCACCGTTCATCAATTATTTACGTAATAATTCAATAGTTTTTCAAAAATATAAATAATAGAGAGGCCTACGAGGCGTACCTCTTGGTGAGCTCTCTCTCGAACCATTTACTTGCTCTTCGTCATTTGTCAATTCTGGTGAGGAATCCTTAATGGCCCAATCCGGTGACGTACCTAGTCCCAAAAATGATAAATGTTATATTTATTCCACAATTTAAAATGAAAGCGTACAAGCATTCAGAAAAATTGGATTTGTTATATTGCGTGTGTGCTCGGCGGCAAAAGACTGCAACAGAAATTACAATGAGGCCCGTCACTATTAAGTAGTATTTGTGTATTCTTAACGATGCGGGAGATCGGTAAGCTAGTTGAGAAATCACAGACGAGATAAAGCGTTTTAATTTGTAAACTCTGCTGATTTCCTCGCGTTACATGGATAGACAGATACACAGCAAATTATCAGCGTTCATTAGAATTCACGTATTAAATAAATATAAGGTATAGAGTGGCCTATAACGCCTACCTCTTGACAAGTTCTCTCTTGTTGCCGTTTCCGGCACGTCATAGCCAATTCCGAAATCCGGTGACAATTCCGCCAACCGCCACTCTGTTGTTAGACCTAAGCCCCAGAAAAGATAAATTTAGAGAAGCGAAATAGAGGCCTAACACATTGAGGTGTACTGTATTCTTTTGATGCATCAGATTATTTAGCTAGTTCAGTTTATTACAGACGATTTATGGCATTTTAATTATAAATCCCTGTTCGTGACCCAATGTTTCCAATACATGTAGACAGACAAACAGATATACATGTTTTTAAACCTTTTCACGTGATGGTTATGACACTTTCTGAGTTGAAATATTAAGATGCACGACCGTGACACCGTGACAGTTATACATCAAAAAACTATTTCAAAATAAATTATAAGGAGGCCTACGAGGCCTACCTCTTAGCATGTTTTCAGATGATGTTTGTGCCGGCACATATTCCATTTCGAGCTCCGGTCGCGTACTCTCGATCGGCCGTGATGTTGACAGACCTAGGCCCCAAAAATCACATCATAATACTGAATAAACAATCTGAAAGTATACAAGCATTGAGATACATTGACACTTTTTTATAGGGCGTAGTATTACGGCTCTGTGATAAAAGACTGGAACAAAAATGGTATAGACGTGTGTACTCATATCAATGTCGTCTTATTTCTATAACGTGTTAGCTCGCTTAGCTGAACAGACGATTCATGGTTCACTATCAGCTTCCTGGCGTTCCATTCTCTACCTGTATGTATGTATCTGCGAGATACATAGATAGGCCAATAAAACCACTTTGATAAGTCAACTCAACAGTCCTGACCAGAGATTGTCCCGCATCCAAGAGGTCCGGGAACGCCTCATCTTCCTAACAACTCTAACTTGCTTCGTTACCATAACCAACGATATTCCACTGACGCCAACGTTTCGCAAAACTACGGTTAGTAAACTAATCTACAATATCTGCGCTACGTCTAAACTACCACTTTCACGGAATTAAAATGATGGAAAGGCCTTAGGTGGTAGCGAGGCCCTTAGATGATAGCGAGGCCTATGACGTAGTCGAATTAGACCTACCTCTGGGCTCATCTGAATCGCTCGGCGGCTCACTCTTTACAGCTGTGACGTTGAGAAGCGGCGGCGAAGTCTCTTCTATCTTCCAGTCCCCTTGTGCCGTGCCTACAGGTCCCAAATGATCGAATTTATAAATTGAAGTGGCACAAAACAAAGATTATCCAAAGCAAATAAATAAATTGATTGAAAAGTCATACTTGTTACAAACTGGTCGGCTGATACATCTAAAGGTTCACCCTGTTTTGGTTTTTTTTTTTAAGTAATAATTCTGTGGCATAATCTACACAGCCTTTGCGCATAAACATGACCTAACCTACTTTTCCGGTAGCGGTTAAGTTTGTAAGAATTCTAAGTTAGTTTTGGACAATCCGTAATATTATGCGGAGTAAAATAATGCTAAACAGAATTATGCGTAATAAAAATCCGCCATAATAATAGTATGCACTTAATTTTGGACTAACTTATTTTCAAATTATGCCAAATAAGGTTTCTTCCAAAATTATGCCAAGTCTGTTATGCTAAAACAGTTTCGGATAGAAAATGTTATGCCAAATAGAGGATACCCACTAGTAGCCTAAAAGTTTTTTTTTTCGTCTGATCTAAAAGCCATCTCCAGCTAAAACACACATTCAGCTAAAAAAGGGGCAATTCGGTAATGGATCAATGGTGACAAATAAAAAAGGGAAAAATAATTGGTTTTTAACATGTATTAGGTTCGATCGCTGATATAATAATGAGGGCCGATGCCTGACTGACAGCGCCTTTTATGCACAGCATTAGCGCCATCTTGAGCCTAGATTACGAACTAGTTCTAAGTTAGGTAAGTAGTTCATTACAATAATCATAGATGGCGCTACTGTTAAAGACTTAACCGCCTTTCTTCTATTGACAACCATAACACCTTTGACATGTTATTGTATTGTTTTAAACTCGACTACCGCCATTATCATCAAGCATAATAAGAGCTATCAAAACTTTAACAATACTATCATATTGTCACGTGACAAGCTTTATGGTATTACCGAGGAAATAGAGGCTTTATACCGGGCTTCCTTCATTCACTCATTCTTAGAGTAAGGAATTTCGGTGGCAAATCGTGGTTCTACAATGCATAGAGTCGCTATTTCCAATTTATTATAATACTTTCCACTTTGATTTTGACAGTATTTTAATATTTCAAAATTCATTTATTTATTACATTATATACATTAAAATCACGCCTGTTTCCCAGAGGGGTAGGCAGAGACCACTTCTTTCCGCTTGCTACGATCATGACAAATTTCTTTCGCTTCTTCCACATTCATACGTCGGTTTCGGGTTCTTAAGATTCGGCCCTTTTCCAGTATTTCTCCGATTTGACTCGAATAAGTACGCCTAGGGCGGCCCCTTCGGACCCGTCCACTCACTTTCGATATATTATTTAATTTAAATGAATTTTGGTATGAAGTATATCTCTGCTATGAAAGCGTCACAAACAGCCAAATATAAGCAGGTATGGAAAAACCGAACTAAAAATGTATTAAGCTCATTTTGAAATATGATACCGAAGGTCAAAATAAAACTGTCATATCAAATAATAAGGAAACAGCGACTCAATGGATTCTCTAACCACGATATGCCACCAAAAGCCCTAACCCTACATTACTTTATACAGTCACCAACAAGTTCTTCATTCATTTACCCATCAAACCTAATCTGTGTACCATTATATTGGAAGCCTTACCGTGAGGATCTTCGGAGTCGCTTGGTGGTTCACTCTTGATGGCACTGACTGTGACTCGGGTATGCGTCGACGTTGACGTTGACGCCGAGGTTGACGCTGACGTCGAGGTTGACGTTGACGCTGTTGGAGTGACCAGAGTCCTGGCCCATTCCTCCTCGGGAGTGTCGCGTCGCTTGTTACGCGGCTCCTCCCGAAGATAACGGTCCATTTCGTAGCATGTCTGAAACGTTAGAATAATGATCAAATGTTTGCATTATGACGACGCAGTGGATGTAAATCCTTAGGCCCTTGACAAGGTGCATTCGGCGTTCTAACTGTCAGACGGTAGCGTCGAGAGCCAACGTCAATTCCATACATTTGTCAGTACCCCTACCATGAGTTACAATACCGTACTCGCTACGCTAGCGACTAGCGAATCGAATGCTCTGTCCTTCGAATTCTATAAGAATATTGTGAGGTCTGTGAGCGACAGAGCACCCGACTCGCTAGCGAGTACGTTAATTGTAAGTATTGTAACTCATGGTAAGGGTACAGTTCTCGAAAATCGTTTACGTAAGTTTACGTAAGCAGTAAGTAAGTTGTCTATGCTCGCTTATCCTTTAACCATCTCATTGTGCTCCGGTGTGGGGATAACACAATCGCCGAAAATACTAGCATAGTCATTTCTTGGTCCTCAGGGTTGGCAACGCATTAACAGCCTTAAGTTACGCCCACACCAATGCTTAAAAAGCGGTGACGGTACGGAATCGCAGTAACGCGTCGTATCCGTACCGTTTTTGACGCATGCCCTCCACACCAATGCTTAAAAAACGGTCACGATACGGAATCGCAGTTGATTTTAAGCAGTGGTGTGTGGAGCATGCGTCAAAAACGGTACGGACACGACGCGTCACTGCGATTCCGTACCGTCACCGTATTCTAAGCAGCGGTGTGGTCGCAGCTTAAAGGTTGTAAGTTTGAGAATATTTAAGGGTCACAGTTTCCACTTACCACTGGACTGTGTGCTCGTTCGCCTTCACTGAGCCTTAAAAATTGTGAACCTCATTGGTAGCGTAAATTGGTCATGAAGGAGATGTGTGACGACCGGAGTTTCAGAGATAAACGACGTAGATGGTCGTTAACGAGCCTCCGACGACGTCACCTTGGTCAGGGGCTCGAGGAAAATGGTTGTATGGCTAGGCAGAAGCTGTCTGCTCAAACAAAATTTTGATGGAAACAACTCGCAAGACGCGCAAGACAAGGGCACAATTGCCCCTATAATCATAATAGTACATTGTGCCCTTGTTCTACCGAAGGTGCGAACTGTCTACACGGTCAGTCTCGAGCAAGATCACGCTGTCGGAAGGGCTTATTTAAGACGGTCTAGCTGACGCTTTCGTTGAATATAAACCTAGAAATAAGAGTGATTTATCTGAGTGTTTCCTTGTGACCTGTAGGTGAAACGCCTTGAAGGATTTAGAGGGCAGGGTATCGTCAGATTGGTGTTTACCTAAGGATTGTCATAGCGTCGTTGAAACTGCAAAACCGCATAAGTAACATTTTTAATAAGGAGCAAAATGCACCTCTTTTCTAACACGTTAAGGTTTATTTAGTTGTATAATAAATTAGTTGGTGACGCGATTTGGCAGTATCACCGACGATATACCATATTAGAATCTCCTCAGTTTTAATTTTGTCCAACTTTATCGAGATTACAATACTAGATTTTTGTATAATTGGTTTTAATTACCTATTTATATCTGTCAGGGGTTACATTGACGTACTAAGGCAGTTGAGTTTAGGTTGAGAGGAAGGCACAGAGGGCCCAGACAAGATGCACTACGCTAGCTATCGTTTCTATTCGTTTAGTTTTTAAACCAATCGCGTCACTGGCACATCACGTGACTTTTCATATCACGTCATCTACCAGTGACGCGATTGGTTTAAAACGAAACGAAGAGAAACGCAAGCTAGCGTTGTGCATCTTGTCTGGGCCCTCTGAGTTGTATAACAGCTACAACTCTATGCCTTTCTTTCGTCGTCATCAATCTAATTAGAGATGCCAAGTCATTTGTAAACTTATAGGAAACTTAACCTTATTGTTGTTGAATGTCAGATTGACTTTCCTAAGGTGGGTACCAAATTTAAGTCTTACAATGTAACTATATACTAGTAGTACGAGTACAAGCTAAGGGCTTAATTTGATGGTAGGCAATATACATATTAGACATAGGTAGTTATAATTGTTTGTTCCTTAATATGGTACATGACGACACTATTTTCTAAGTCTTCGACTCTATTCGTCCATCTGTCTGTCCTATCTGGTTCAATGTATCAGTGAAATACTTAATCAGAAAAGATAATTAATTAATCATAATAGTGGTATAGTTTAAACTAAACTGAGCTTATCCAGTTAGAAATATAAACCTGTTGTGTAGTTAACCACACATTAGGACAACGAGCTCGCAGTTAAAGCAGATAATAACTGCCTTAGAACGTTAACATAGATTATCGACTCTATTTCTGTACACAATAGACTACAAAATAAACTAATAGAATAAATGGCAGGCAATTTTTTTTTGCATTTTTCAACCGCCCGACAGTTTTCAATTTATTTTTCAAAGACATGTATACAATTAAATCAATTTATAAGTTACTCGCCAAACTGCCTACGCACTTTGTTGGCGAGACAGCGCAATTTTTTTTTCTTATCTTAAAGTTACAAAAAAAAATATTTTTACAAAAGGATAGAAAGACTAAACAATGATAACAAATCTAGAAACGTTTCTTTTTTACTTTCATTAAGCTGTATCTCTTTTCCTCTCTTAGCCATTCTATTTCATTATATATTTTCGAGGCTAAATAATTATCTGTTCTTTTACCAAGAAATAACTTTTCTTAGAAAAGTGTTGTACATATATCCTTCCTCTTTGTTCTATATCTGCTTTATATAAAATAAATAATAAATAAATATCAGGGGACAAAGTCACACCAGTTGACCTAGTCCCAAACTAAGTTCAAGGCTTGTATTATGGGTACTAGACAACGATATAAATACTTATATAGAGAAATATATACTTAAATATAAAGAAAACATCCATGACTCAGTAATAAATATTCGCACTCATGACACAAATATCTGCCATTACCGGGATTTGAACCCAGGACCGCTAGCTTCGTAGGCAGGGTCACTACCAACTAGGCCAGCGCGTCGTCTTTGTTTAAAGACTTTAAATTATTGTAGTAATTTAGTATTGTATAGGTAGATACAATGACCATAATTATAGTGTTTACAGGTAAGTGGAAGAGCTCAGTTCAAAAAGTTTAAACTAAGGTTAGTTTCAATAGAACTTGCCAACAATGTAAACAAAACATTCAATGAGATATCCATATTCTAGCATAATTTTATTCTTTTAACGGTTTAGGATAACTATGTAGAAAGAATTGATTAAGCACATGGATTTTGCAGTATTTGACGATGTAGAATGGAAATTAAAGACATTTGGAATACAAGGTTTGATTACATTGTTGGCAAGTTCTATTGAAACAAACCTTATAAGTTGGCATCGGAGTTTTTGTCGCACGGTAAGACTATAGCAAGCTATGGAGTCGTCATTTGCCATAAATCTAAACTCTTATTCATATTCATACTCATTTATTTAATTTATCTTAAATTGCCTCTATAGCGGTCGGTCGTGTATATTTATCTTAGTCAAGTTAAAAAAAATATCTATTAGATTATAAATTCATAACTTGAACTATACACCTGCGATTAGGTAATTCGCCACTAGTGTGGACTAAAACATTCACTTCTGCCGTGTTTTAATGTATCTTTTGTTTGTTTATAAATTTTCGTGATTTAATCAGTATAAAAATGGTAATTATTTTTTATTGTAATATTTATTTTCCAAATATAACATTAAATAATCGTTTCTAAACTCGTCAACGTTGTTGTCCTTGATTATAAAAAAAAACCTAAATAATTAAATAAATACATGAGTATGAATATGAATAAGAGTTTATATTTATGGCAAATGACGACTCCATAGCTTGCTATAGTCTTACCGTGCGACAAAAACTCCGATGCCTACTTATAAGACCTTGGGCGGGGTCCGTTCGCATCGCTACGACCATCTTATCTATCAACCTACCGCCACGCAGCATTCGCACTGTGTTCCGGTGTGGGGATTACCGCTTTCCTACGGAGAAAAGGGACATGTACTTTATGAAATGTATTGCATATTCACCTTAACTCAACTGCAGAGAGTTCAATATGCTTCTATGAATTAATTCCACATGCGCCTTTTCTCCGTAGGAGGGCAGATAAGACAACCGAGTGTAATTACCAGCATAAAAGCATAGTCCTCAGGTTCGATAACGAATTGTCAATGGATTCCAGTCTTAAGATCTAAGCCTTGGGAATAGGACATGCAGTATCGGACAATTTCCAGTATCGGAATCGAAAATCGGTATTGAACCTCGATATCGGAATCTCGGAATTACGCAGGGCATTCAATATCGGCCTATTTCCAATACCGGAATTGAAATTCGGTACTGTGGCTCAATATCGGAATTCCGCTAGTATCGGAATTGGGAATCTATTAGAAAAATACACTTTATATTCAATATTCAACACCGACTTTCAATTCCGATACTGGAAATCGTCCGATACTGCATGCCCTACATGTAATGCGTAGGTGATGTCATCTATGTGTTGGAACTTGAAACTATACCAGGCAACTCCACAGATAACTTCGAAGTACTACGTTTTTTTCGATATTACAATACCGGAATTAAAAGGTAATGAATATCGGATTTACGATATTGATAGGCCCAATATCGGAATTCAATTTCGATATTGAAAGTGTTCCGGTATTGCTCCGTCTAATCTCGGAATTGGCATATCTGAAATATTGGTCCGAGATTCCGAGATTTTGACATTCCGAGATCTCGGAATTCATGCCCTAGGTACTTGGGAATATGTCTATGGCTCACATCCTATTTACCATATTCTGAGTGCTCGAATGCCTTCTTTAAAAAAATAGGGGGTAAAAGTAAGGTTTTTAGCCCTAGTTTCCAATACAGGATAGTATTTAACTATCGCTTCTAAGTAACAAAACTATACACTAACCTAACCTAACCTAGGGTGGCCCATTTATATCGGTCAGTATGGGAAAGTCTAAAACTATACGACAAACGAAAATTTCTTCTTAGAAACCATGACATCGATTTTAATAACAAAATAAACCTGTACTCAGCTCGGAAATCGAACCCAGTTGCTTTGAAAAAAAACTTACACTATTTCTATTTAGATATCGATTGTGTACGTCTTAAGCAGTAAATGTCTCCATGAAACATTATAATATATCTAAAATGAATAAAATGCATTGTTTTCACATTAATTTATTTTTCTCAAACATGCTATGGAATATTGACATTGTGTGCCTTACAATAGGCTGCGAAGTATGACGTTTCAGGTGCGGCTGGGACAGGAGGTCGTTAAGGGAATTTCATACAAATCGTGCAGGCCTAGGCCTGCAAAGTCCTCTTTTTTAATTTCCATTCCACATAAATTTGTGGCACAGACATCATGACATTCTGCCACTATGCGTATTAAAAAAATAATATTTTTAAAATTTTTGAGAAAATGTTATAACGTCAAGTACTAGGAGTGCATAAACGTTTGGGAGACATCCGCGCTGTGCCCGCCGCCCGCGCGCCGGCTGCCCGCACCGCCTGAGATCTAAGTTGCGCTATGCCTGATATACCTCCTAATTACCGCTGCGCTCCTGGTACTTTATTTTAACACCCAATTACTTTTCCGTGGACATTTATCAATTTACTTTTTTGAGTGATGTATTTTTTATTTAATTGCATATGTTTGAGAAAAGCACTATACATACCTCGGCGGGAAATATGGGGTTGCCCGCCTCAGACCTATCCGGCCTCGCTTGGCGCTCGGCCGTCTATATGTCTTCGGCCGGCAACCCCTTTTGTCCCGGCCTCTATAGTAATGTACTATTAGTAGGTGTTCAAAGTGTCCACCGTTTTTTTCAATACAATAACACGGTTAGGTAACGATCTTATTATTGCATATTGTATATTGACATGGTGAATTTGCGTTAAAATTCTCAATGACTGCTTTAAGGTGTTCAACGGTATCATAGCTTGTTTTGTATACTTCATTTAAAAAAATCATCAATAAGAACAAGTATTAAACGGAGAATAACGTTACGTCTATTTGAAATAATTTCAGCCTTATAATTAGTGTCATACGCTTCATTTTAGGTTGTGTCCCTACTCACCCCATTTTACGGTATTGGGTCCGTATCTATGAAATTGGCGTTTTTTTTTAACGTGTTTTATTTCGTACGGAATTTATTCATTTCAATTTAAACTTCCAAATTATTTTTAAATTTCATTAATACACTATATTACAAAGGTTTTAGACACAAATAATATGGTAAAATTTCTTACTTAATGTTGCTGCGAGTTCAAGTGTTTCAATTACGCAGAGTTTTATGAAGTTGACTATTTTCAAGTAATTAACATATGTATTATAGCTTAGAAGTGTCCAATATTTCCGATAGAATTTTGTTTGGTTTGCATTTGACATTACTAAATAATTCGCAAAATAAAATGTATGAAAACCACCGTTTTCAAAAAAAACTCCATATAAAACGCTAATTTCATAGGTATCTTAATATAAATCAGGCATCGAACCTGCGGTCCCTCAGGAACACAATAGCACTACACACAATCACTACATAGTATAAAACAAAGTCGCTTCCCGCTGTCTGTCCCTATGTATGCTTAGATCTTTAAAACTACGCAACGGATTTTGATGCGGTTTTTTTTAAGTAGATAGAGTGATTCATGAGGAAGGTTTTTATGTATAATAAATTACGTTTTATGTACGGGTGTTACAGAAAACTCACATAAACCGAAGCGAAGCGAGGGCGGGTCGCTAGTAATGTCTATTAAAACAGTTGGTTCGCGTATATACGTCAATACTCGAACACTGTCGGGCAAATAAGGAAAACTTACCTAAAGTATTTCAGTCCAACATGACACATGACCAAGTTAAGAGAGAAACTTGGTAAGGCGGAAGGATGGCAGATGGCCTGGACGACATCCATATGGCGGGGAGACAATGGATGTGACTAGCGCTGGACCGAGGAGAATGGCGTGTTAAAGAAGTCTACCCAACAGTTTAAACCAGAGGTTCATAGACCACTTTCAAAATTTTGCTGGATCCTGTGGACCCCCTGCAGCTACATTATAACCAATTTCTAAATCCCGAAAGAAAAAGTGAAGATTAGATCTATGTACTTGCGTGGCTGAGATTCAACGACGAATTAACAGTTTTCGAAAAATAAACGTTAGAATTGATTGCTTGACAGGGCTAATTATGTAATAATAAAGTTGACTACGTGTTGTACTGAATATGAAATATGCCAATTTTTACAAGTTACAGTCGCTGAACTTCTTAAAATATTATCTGCCTATCTACAGTGTGTTACCGGCATGCGGGCATTTATTAAAACTGCCAATAATACGTTGCTTTAGCAATTGTTTGCAAGTATTATCTATTAAAAAATAATTAAAATAACTTCACAATAAATTTTCTTAGATACTGTCAATTTTTAATGTTAGTGCATGTGCTGCGTGTTCATCGTTATCAGTATCGCTGTTGCTTGGTACAAGGCATGTCGTGGTACGGGGGCAGATCTTAATAATCAAAGTAGCCGTCGACTGTCAATTACACTTGTCAAATTGCTGTGCTTTACATTGCTGGCAATTAACATTTTGTTAGAAAGTTACCAAAGCCTGAAAAGTTGTTTATTAATTAAATTAATGTCATAGTTACGTTACAGATATACGTTATTTTAACCTACTTTAAAAAAAGCCTGGGTGCTGGTAACACACTGTATATTGATAGGATAAATCAAGCTAACCGAAATTACGATTGTGGACCCCCATTTTTAGTCACCCCCAACGTAGACCCCCGTCGAGTCTCCCGTGGACCCCTGGGGGTCCACCTGGTCCACTTTGGGAATCACTGGTTTAAACCAATACCTAGACCTAAACCTATATCTGATGCGTCGCATGTTAGGTTAGTTGCTCCACTAATATTTCTCCTTCACGGATTAGGATTGAGATGAAATTTGGAATGGAGATAGCCCGTAAAAATATAAAAATTCCCGGGACATTAACATCCAAATATACGCGGGAAAAGCCGCGGGCAGAAGCTAGTCACTACATATTATAAAACAAAGTCGCTTCCCGCTGTCTGTCCCTATGTATGCTTAGATCTTTAAAACTACGCAACGGATTTTGATGCGGTTTTTTTTAATAGATAGGATAATTCAAGAGGAAGGTTTTCATGTATAATAAACTTTGTTTTACGTACGGGTATTACAGAAAACACACATAAACCGAAGCGAAGCGAGGGCGGGTCGCTAGTGTGTAATAAACAAGGATCGGAAAAACGCCCGTCATTTTGAAAACATAACCCTGTTCCGTACAGCCGACTTCCTTATGTTATTAAAAAATATTAGGTGTTTTATAGATTTATTATACCATAATTTATACGTATTCAGTGACAATTTTAACAAAGGTTATTGGGAAAAATACTTTTGCCAACAAAAAGAATGACTATTTATTTTCAACATTTTCACTTGTGAGTCCATATTATTATAACGACGTGAATTTTAGGACACAATTATGAGTCAAAAAGTTCGTTCACAGTCTACGGACGTAATCAGGTCAGGGCATATTAAAATTTAATCGTTGACATTGGTAGGTATACTATTTGTGTGTGTTTGTATTTTCCCATAACCATTCCGGTGTCATTCATTGATGAAATTGTCACTAAATACATATAAATTATGGTATAATAAATCTATAAACTACCTAATATTTTACAATTATTATTATTATTATTATTATTAAGACGGTAATACTTGCCAAATTTCAAAGAAATAGGTCAACGGAAAATACACTATTAATTTTGATTCCCTTGAGAGTGTCGAAATAAATTATTTGGGGAAAAAACAGCCGTATCTTCTTTTTACGTTAACTTAAAAGTTTTATTTTTTTACAGCTTCAAGGGACTGTAGACTTGAGTATATGGTTTAAATTTCATTTCGATACGTCCGCGCGTTCAAGAGATAAAGGCTCTTGACAGACGGACGGACAACAAATCCGAATCCTAAAAAAACGCATCCAAATTGGTCCATCCGTTTAGGAGCTACGAGGACAAAGACAGATTCACAGATACACACGCTAAACTTATAACTCCCCTCTCTTTGCCATAGGGGTTTAAAGAGCAATCATTTCTAAAACTAAATAGTTTTAAACAAAGGAATCAGACCTCACGCCTTTTAACAAAGATGGAACCAAACACTGCGGCTTTTTTTAAAGTTCAACGTCCTCAGTCGATGTAAGTACCAAAGGGCATAAGCCTCGAATAACGGTATAACCAAATCGTGTACAACCTTAGCGTTATGCAATTAAGGTGCAACGTCCACTAGCATAACTAAATAACTTACACAGTGAACAAAATAATGACAAAGGAGATTTTTATGGAGACTTGACCACATGCTGCCTAGAATGAACACATAGGGCATTTATGTTCCATAGACTAACACTAGACTGTAATAGAGCGCTTACGTTACTTGATATTATATTGAATTTAATATTTATTGCTTTATATAATGCTAGATTAAGTAGTACCATTGTAATATGTTTAAAAAACGACTGACTGCTGAGTTTCTTGCGGCGTTTCTTCTCAGCAGTGTCTCCTCTTGGGAAGCGCTGGTAGATTCTTGACGTGTAAAAGTGCCCGTACGACCTACTTACTGAATAAATGTCTTTTATCTTATTTTATCTTTATCTTTATACCTTTTTTCGAGAACTAAATCATTAATCAAATTTAATAGTAAATTACTTACTAAATACGTGTGGTTACCGGCTTAGAATAGCGCCACTCCATGTCTTCCCGTGGAAGTCGTAAGAGGCGACTAAGGGAATAAAGGCTTGTAGTACTGTTAGGCGATGGGCTTGCAACCTGTCACTAATACACTGGTAAACATCTTAGCACAAGTTTTTAGAGTTGTAAGTAATTCTATATAGTTGTGTCTACTCTGGGAATGGAGCCGTGCGTTGTATGTAAATCGAAATTAAATTCAAATTGAAGTATAATAGCTACTGCAGGTGGTACGGAACCCTCTGTGCGAGAGTCCAAATAGCACTTGACCGTTTTTTTTCATCACCTATCCGCCTGTGAGAATGCATAACACATGGTCTATAACAATGTTATTGTGGTATGAAGTCCCGGTGTTTTGTATACATAACTTTAGTTGGTTTATCCTGATATAACCGAAACATAGGTTCGCCTAGTGCAACTATTAATTGACCTAGGCCAAGACTAACCTGCGAAGCTGCTGGTCTTGGGTTCGAATCCCGGCAAGAGCAGATAATTTGAGTCAACTTCTTCCTGAGTCATGTATGTTTTCTATGTATTTAAGTATATACTCGTATACTATATACAGTGATGTCCACATAGTAAGGAATGCTTGCGTTTTTTCCCATTCAATTTCCTACAAAAGCAACTTTTTAAAGGGCATTGGGTAATATTTTTTTTCAGCGGCCACGGATGATTTTGACGACGCGCTGGCCTAGTTGGTAGTGACCCTGCCTACGAAGCTAGCGTTCCTGGGTTCAAATCCCGGTAAGGGCAGATATTTGTGTGATGAGCGCAAATATTTGTTCCTGAGTCATGGATGTTTTCTATGTATTTAAGTATATATTTCTCTATATAAGTATTTATATCGTTGTCTAGTACTCATAGTACAAGCCTTGAGCTTAGTTTGGGACTAGGTCAATTGGTGTGACACTGTCCCCTGATATTTATTTATTATTTATTTATTTTATTTTTACGTAGTTATTTAGAGGACCTCTAAATACACATAGATATATATAATTTATGGCGTTTAATAATATCGGAGCCAAGATATTTAAGATTTTTAAGTGTTCACTTTTTGGTATTAAAAGTACGCCCAGGTAAGAATATTAAATATCTCGGCTCCGATTCACTTAAGAGTATTACATTACAAAACAAAACATGTTTATTTTGAATTATTCTATCATAATTTACCACTTTTACTAATGGCTCACCTTGAAAATGTATGACTTTTATTAACCGTATATAAAAGAGGCTCAATGCCCTCCAAAGGTCCACCAACAACGAAATACGCCAGTGAAATATGAATAATTTGTGAATATTCTAATATCGATACCTTAGCTCACAATCGTACTTTTAAAGGTTGAGCATGGTCATATTATCTATTTATACACTTAATCATTGTCTTCATGTTAATTTAGAGGTATCTCTATTTAATCTTGTATTTTTTGATGAGAAGCACTTTCGGTAAAAATACAATTTCGTTTTTCGAAATATATTTGACAAAAAATGTAGTGATGTTTTGATAGATTTGATTGATAAGAGAGGTTTTTTCTCCGTCGCACCCAGCATAATATTACGATGATGATGGTGAATATATATTCAACCTTTTTAATAAACTAATTAGAGGTAACATTATTCTCACCACTATTTCATCCTCTATCTAAAGACAATTACAGTCAGGTATACTTGTTATGGTCTTTGGCAGTGTCTTAGAATAAATAGACTTTAGTAGCAAGAATGGTTTAAATTTAAAAACCTCTCGCTTGGCTCGCAGTGTCTCTTTCTACCAGCAGGATAGCACAAGTTGTATTTTTTCGCTCAGTGCGTCTCTATCATTTTACAGAATAGATAGAAACGCAGATCCGAGCGACAAATTAGACGCGGACAACGTGATAGCCGTGCAGACAGGAAAGAGAGTGACAACCGAGTGATATACAAATCGCAGGCCTTTAGCATGCTTTTGGCAAACGTTATTCCTATAGAGAATGTAAACAACCCTCCTAGAAAGTCAGTATCTAAGATAAAACTTCTGTCCCAATATCAATCGTATTAGTTACTAGCGAGCCGCCCTCGCTTCGCTTCGATTTCGCTTCCTCTTGAATCACGCTATCTATAAAAAAACCGCATCAAAATCCGTTGCGTACTAGTTTTAAAGATCTAAGCATACATAGGGACAGACAGTGGGACGCAACTTTGTTTTATACTATGTAGTGATTGATATACGAGGGTTAAAACTGTTATTGTTTCTTGAATTTGAGATACCTACGAGAATGTATGGCGGGCGGTCGCGTCGATTCTATAAACGTAAACAGTTCACGAAAATCGTTTTCGTTAGCGATAATTTTTTTCTAGGACACAAAACCAAAGTGAATCCTGAAACACTGCACAACCATGAAGTATCTGAACATTGATAATTTTGATAGCTATAAAACAATGTTGTTATCATACCTTCACAACAAATAACTTTAGCATTGTTTTACTGCTATCAACACTATAAATATTAAGAAACTTCATGGTTAAACGTTAACGTAAGCGAATTTCGATAACTGACCAAACATAATGGAATTAGCGACGCGTCATATAAAACAACCCCTAACGTCATTGTTAATTTAGTTCAAGCCCCCAGGAATACCCTAACAAAAGCAATGCGGTTGATAAAATGACAACAGCGTTCTATTCCTATTGTTAGAAGGTTCGAAGTTGAACAATGTAATATTACACGCCAGCATTTTGCGAACTGTCGCCTCCACACAGTAACATAATTCTGTTAGAGCAGTTTAATTAAGATCCAGTGTTACATTAGAATGTAGCAATAATTGAATTAACGCTACAAAAGCTTTAACACGGACCTCAAAGGCTATTGTGACTTGAATAAGGGATATCCGATATTCGGCAGACATTTTGGTCAAAATTCACGAGAGAATTATGGTGGTGACAACCAGGATTTCGGTTTATTTAGTATGGATACGATATACCTAAATTTACTTAGAAAGTAGGTTGTTTTAGGTAAGATTGTGGTAAAGGTATGATTATACTATTTCTCGCAATAATAACTATTAAGAAACGTAATTTTAAAGTAAACATTACTATATTGTAAAGCTTTGGCTCAAAACATTGTGTTATAACGAATATTGCAGAAACAAATCGCAAGTAAGCATGTACATACTTTAATTTAAAAAACGAAATTGACGTTGCAAACAACGTTATAAAGAGGGATGACTCTTAAAACGGATTTTTATAAAATTTTGCTCAAACATAAATAAACCTTTTTTCACCTATTTTGATTACAGGAAATACAAACAAACCAACTTCTGAAACAAGTCCTCGTCACAGCTTAACGGCTTAAAAATATTCGCTGAGCTGCAGTGTCAGTTAGCTTTTTTAAAAACAAAGACATGTATAGAAAAATTGCAAAGCACTAAAATAGAACATGGCAGTGCATCAAAAACGCAAATGCTATTTTACAAGTATCTATATTATTATATCCTTCTTTCCAGCACTGACGGCATGTTTTCCTGCTGATCTACGCATGTTATTTGATATTATATTGAATTTAATATTTATTGCTATGTATGTATGTTTAAAAATGACTGACTGCTGAGTTTCTTGCGGCGTTTCTTCTCAGCAGTGTCTCCTCTTGGGAAGCGCTGGTAGATTCTTGACGTGTAAAAGTGCCCGTACGGCCTACTTACTGAATAAATGTCTTATCTTTTTTTTTTATCTAAACCTATAAAACTGTTTTGTGACGAACTGACAAATAATAAAGAACCTACACCACCTAACCTTAGTAATTGAATTCTGAAGAACACTTCCTTATTATTACCGGATTTTTAAGTACCTACTGCTAACGATGTTATAATAAAAATATAACACCCTTGATAATACCGTAACTAAATTATAATGTTTATTCGAGCTGCAATATAATGCGAATTTCTATTTGACACTTGTCAGAAGCAGAGTTAGTTTCATTTACAATTTCAACATACCTTATTTAGTAATATCATTTGCAAAAAAGATACTAAATTATGTTCTGGCCTTTTACTTTGAGCTGCTAAAATATATATATGAATGAATTTTCTGAAATAAATAATTTTGAATTTTTTGAATTGAATAGAAACACACTGTATATTTAAACACAGAACATCCTTTAAGTCTGTGATCTCGATTCCTGTACACACTGTACATATTTCTTCAACTTTTTCTAGCGTAAGGGCAGCTCTAGTCAGAGAAAACGCTCCATACCTACGCTGCTGGTAAGGCGAGAATTTTCTAACTGCTTTTCTAATTCGCTTTCACATTGCGTCGGAAAAATGTATTGTTCATTGACAGTTATTCAGTTTATACGTAGTCTGTGGTTCTTTGTTCGTTTAGACGCAAGTATTTAATTAAAAAAGAGTCTACATACAGGATGTAAAAAATGTGAGCCAAATATTTTGCTGGGTATTTTGCACGATATTGCGATCACTGTGGTATGGTTTGTTTTTGTTTAAGTGAAATACATTAATAATTGTCATAATATTGAAGGCTTATTTATAAGTTTAATGTAAGTATATTCACATTTTTTTTGGATTTTCTATTAGAAATGTATCAACGTTAAGGAGTGAAATTTAACCGGTTATTGGCAGTTTTTGTATGAAAATCGCTGATAATAACCGGTTATTTGCATTACCCAATCAACGTGTGATGATAGGATGAAAATTCCCAAAACGTATAGAAGTCTAGAATTGCTAGTATATAGTGTGAAATAAATCAAAATGTTATGAATACACTAAATGAAAATATTACAATACTAAATCAAGGTTTCTTCTGTTCTATCCTAAAAATAAAAAAGCCTAGTTAGTAATAAAACTGCTTACGAAGCTAGCAGTCCCGTGTTCTATTCCCTTAAAGTGCAAATATTTGCGTGATAAGCGTATTTAAGTAACTTTGGCCACCTCAGATTATCAGTCGGACTAACCGGCCGAGCGGGACGCAGCTACCTGTTAGAATGAGAGACGTATATAGATTTCTCATTCTATTATACGGCCTGTCAGTTCGAGTGGTCTAGTACCTGAAGAACCCTACAGCTTGTTTTAGGACTAGATAAATTTGTAGACCATTGATCCAGTTTTTTTTTAATTACATGAGTACAACGCCATCTATGAAAACGCTGCACTAAACGCTAAATTACACTAACTAAATAGACAATTAAACAAATTCCAAATTTAGAACAAGTCTGTGACAAAACAACGGAAGCTATCAGACAATGGTTCACAAGTAAACAAACACTTGGCTCTTTTTCCTTAGAATTACGGTTTATATTTCAATGGCATGCGCGGGAGTTGGAAAAAGTACCGGTGGCTGTGAATCGATTTCACCGGGAACTATACAGGATGGTCATCACGTTTTACCTGTTTTACTTGTTTTTGTTCGCGAAGTGTTGGTTTAGTTTTGAATTGTTCCGTTTTCTGGAAGCTCTGAAACGAAATTACTATCCATACTAATATTATAAATGCGTCTGTCTGTCTGTTACGTCTTCACGCTTAAACCGCTGAACTGATTAAGGTGAAATTTGGTGCAAAGATAGTTTGAATCCTGGGAAAGGACATAGGATAGTTGTTTTCCCGAAATTCATCCCCTAAGGGGGTGAAATAGAGGGTGAACATTTGTATGGAGCTACGATATAAACGAGCTCCACGCGGACGGAGTCGCAGGCAGAAGCTAGTTTTTTATAACACTTTGTCTACTAATACTAATATTCGAAATGCAAAACTAACTGATTATTTTAATATTCGCGTGTGGTAGGACCTTATGCAGGGTCCGTCCGGATCGCTACCACCATCTTATCCATTAACCTACCGCCAAACAGCAGTGTTCGCATTGTTGTGTTCCGGTTTGGGGATAAGACAGCCGGTGAAATGACTAGCATAGAGGCATTCCTTCTTAGTCCTCAGGGTTGGCAACGCATTTGCAGTCTTAGGATTGCATGGCAGTCTTGTGAATGCAAATGTCTATGGGTCACAGTTTCCACTTACCATCAGGTTGCCTGTGTGCCCGTTTGTCTTCTCTATGCCATAAAAAAAAAAATCATTTAACAGTTCTTTTTTTGCAATAGTCCTGATACGTATCATTGTAAAGAGTAAAAAGAAAAAAAAACCTAAAATCGAAAAGTTACAGTTTGAATGACACTGCTTCGATATTATGACTTATGACTCTTTGGAATTATTGTACCCTTCTAACAACACGTGAGAAGATCCATAAAGAACTGTAAAAGTACAAAACAATCACTAAATACGATACTTACTTAAATACACATCAATTTGACTCTCCTACAAAATGCCGTGACGTCATTACTCCAAAGCAGATACCATAGATAGAGTAATTTACAAACAGTATGAGTATGATAGTATATCTGGATCATTCTATATCACACAGGTTTTGACAGAAGCGGGGCATGACATTAAAGATAGATTAGAGTCAGTCTTGAAATAAATTCTAATACTGACTTATTGGATCAGCTGAGTCTGTATTCCATTCGGTAAAACCATAATGCCTTAGACATGTTCTCATATGAAATGTAACTGAGCTATCGTACCGTTGACAATACGATAAACATGTTAAAGCAATATTCTACATCCATCGAAAAACACCATCGTTATTTTGACCGGTTACTAACCGTTTCTGTATGAAAATAACCGGTTAAAACCGGTTTTATCCGGTTATTTGCAATCCCTATTTTGGATAACTGCATAGTAATAGACTAAATAATTTAATTTAAATTAAATTCAAATAGAGTACAGAATGCTTTGCGGTTAACCGCCATCTTTGGTACGGGACTGTCAGTCTCGCCGAATACCGGGATTAAATTCTCATGCGGAATTCTCAAGGCTTGAGCCTGTCATTCTCAAACAAATAGATACACAATATAACCTTAAAACACCGGTTTTAACCGACTGCCGAAAGAGGAGGGTAACTTCGCTCATTGAATAAAAAACGGACACATTCCAAAATAATTTGCTCTTCCATTAAAAATCGTATTCCAACCGCTTCTAATTTTAAAATGCAACACTGACTCATTTCGGGTTGTGTCCGTTTTGTATTCAATGAACGACTTGTTCATTAGCCTATAAACGTGTTTGTTCCTTAGAGGCGCTATAGAAATTAAACGCCCAATTGAATAGTGTCACAAAGGATAAAAGATAAGATAAAAGATAAAGATATTAACTATGATTAAAATTCAATATGGCGGCAGCTAGACGCCATATTGTAAAAAGGAAAAAATGTTAAGTCAACGAATTATGTCAAATGGGGTATCATTGAGTAGGTATTTAGAAATGATGTTTAGGTTTGTTTCAGTTTTCATTTTCAATGATAATTTAAGATTTCTAACGATTTAAAGCAAACTATTGTTATTTGAAATTGGCGAAATCCATACTAATATTATAAATGCGAAAAGTATGTCTATTACCTTTTCACGCTTATAACGCTGAACCGATTTAGGTGAAATTTGGTCAAAAGATAGTTTGAATCCTGGGAAAGGATATAGGATAGGTTTTTTTTCGAAATTCATCCCCTAAAGGGATGAAATAGAGGGTGTAAATTAGTATGGAGCTACGATATAAATGTTCCACGCAGACGGTGTCGCGGGCAGAAGCTAGTAAAATATTCAATCATGGTAATATAATAAATAACATTACATCGACATTGTCCAAATAACAGACTATTTTAAAGTCCTTTTATTCGACTTTTGAAGCGTCGTCTATTTAAACTACGAGCATGTAATTAACACGCACTGAGAGGCCTAAATAAAAAGAACGCAAGCGCAATTTGATGGTCAAAGCATATTGAACCCTGTAGCCAAAGAATTTAGGTCACTAATTCGCGATTCTATGAGACATACGGCCTTTTTTCTAATGAGGGCAGAATTATTCGTCACTGAGTTAACGGATGAGTTGTCGTAACCTAACGCGCTATGCACAAAACGCTGGGATTTATAGCTGTAATGACTATGACCCTTTTAGTTAAGTTTTAAGGTTGTTTTTAGGTTGCTAAATGCTAGGTCATTAATTAGGGTGGCCAGAGTAATGGGCGGTTTCGGCTTCCGCTACATTAGTTTGTGTTGCCATGCATGTTTTAACGTTTTTTTTTTAAATCAGCCATGCGTGACTCCGCTTACCGTGTAATATTCGATGCATATTCGATGTCATAGCGACCCTTACTTTATGCGCTAATAACTTAAATGCCAAAATCGCACCTAAAGGCAAGTGGGATCTCAGACTCAAGACTATTCTCAAGACGACGATCTCAAGACTGCAAACGCGTTGAAAGCTGAGGATTAAGAAAGAATCAAGCCTCTATGCTAGTAATTTCACCGGTCGTTCTATATCTACACCGGAACACAATAATTCTAATTCTGCGTGGTGGTAGGAAGCATACGATGGTGGTAGAAATCTGGACGGGCCCTGGGTAGTGATTAGGGCATGAATTCCGAGATCTCGGAATCTCGGACCAATATTTCAGATATGACAATTCCGAGATTAGACGGAGCAATACCGGAACACTTTCAATATCGAAATTGAATTCCGATATTGGGCCTATCAATGTCGTAAATCCAATATTCATTACCTTTTAATTCCGGTATTGTAATAATGAAAAAATCGTAGTAGTTCGAAGTTATCTGTGGAGTTGCCTGGTATAGTTTCAAGTTCCAACACATAGATGACATCACCTTCTATGCATTACATGTAGGGGATGCAGTATCGATTTCCAGTATCAGAATTTAAAGTCGGTGTTGAATATTGAATAGAAAGTGTATTTTTCTAATAGATTCCCAATTCCGATACTAGTATCGGAATTCCGATATTGAGCCACAGTACCGAATTTCAATTCCGGTATTGGAAATAGGCCGATGTTGTATGCCCTGCGTAATTCCGAGATTCCGATATTGAGGTTCAATACCGACTTTCAATTCCGATACTGGAAATTGTCCGATACTGCATGTCCTAGACACAACCTAAAATGAAGCATTATGTTACTAATTATAACACTGTTTTTTTTTTCAATACATGTACTTACTCTATCAATCAGTTTCACACCACACATACTACGCAAAGAGAGCATTTCAACTGCATTTACACGACTTTTATGCTTGTCCTGCCACACCTAACATTCACTTCCATACAGTACAGGCAGTATAAGGGAATTGAAATAAAAACCCAAGTAAGTAATAAATTCATCGCTCATTGGAATGAAATTCAATCGGTTATTCTACGTCTTCTACTATAATTCCCTTTGAGCTTTGCCTCGTTAACTGGTATTCAATAAATAGGTCAATTGGATTATTGGAAATAGAACTTAATAGATAAGTAGATTCAATTACAAAGTAGACGTTGGGTTCACTTAAATGAATCCGCTTTTAGCTTAACGATAAAAAGAATAGGTAATGTTTTTCGAAGTCGAAGGTTTGTTATTGTTCATATGGTTTTAAATTTGAATTTGAGAGCGTCGGTGGCCTAGAGGTTTTGGGAGTCGACTCGTGATCGTGGGGTACACAGTTCGAACCCCCGTCACCATGCACCTATGAGTTTTTCTAACTTATTTTATTATTATTTATTTAATTGCGTCTACATAGTAACGTAATTTTGCCAATGTCAAGTACATATAAGCAACGTTGTACGGTGAATCCTGTCCTGTCGTCGAAGTCTTCCAGTCATAGTCGTTATGATTATGACCCTTGAAGATGGCGAGCATCCACTCCAATGGCTTGGTGTGATCTTGACCGCTAACTCATTTGGAACCATCTTTTCACTGTTATTTTATTCAATAAAAGTTCTTCATCAATGTTACAAGTTGTCCTACAAAACTGCCCTAGATTCTCGAACCAAAATCAACGATAAAATTATTTCCAAAAAAAATAAAAATGGACAGATGTTTTCAGAATGACAGCCAGCCATAGACCCCTTTTCTAACTTACTAGCCAATGCTCATATTTTGAAGAAAAACATCGTTAGTAAAGCTTACACCTACCGCTGTAGCCAGTCTTGGGATAAGGATTACGCATGGGTTTTTTAAATGGCAGTTCTAAAAAAAAAATGAAAATACCGTAAAAGAGATCACCGAAAGTGAAAATCAGCCATGAAATACGGATGATACAAGCATTTAAACCCATGCCATACGCCATGTGACGTCATGTAACACGTCGGTCATATAAACTCCATGTTAAATACGGAACAAATTTTTGTTAGCGTATATCTTGATGGTTATAGCTATTCAAATTATTTCTCTCAACTGTGATACATGATACATCAAACCGACGTGCGTGTATGACTCGATGTATGAATGTGGAAGAAGCGAAAGAAATTTGTCAAGATCGTAGCAAGTGGAATGAAGTGGTCTCTGCCTACCCCTCTGGGAAACAGGCGTGATTTAATGTATGAATGTATGTGATACATTAATCAGCTCTTATTAAAGCTGTGAAAAAAAGGTCATGCATATTCCTTATTCGAGCCTTAATTGCCTACTTAGCTTTGACGTTTTAAGCGGGTGCAATTTGCCTGACAATTAAGGAGGCCATTAATGAGAACTGCACCGGCTGTAGTTCGTGCAGCAATCTAGCCGACAAAAAAAAACATACTAAGGGCATTAGGTAAGTTTTTATGAAAAAAAAAATACTTTTTTTTTTCACCGGTCATGTACAGACCTAGGAATATTCGGGTCAAAACTAAATGACAGCTAGGGATTGCCTATATCGATAAACTTAATCATCGATGCTTTTCCGATATACTAGTGATCGCTCCAAGTTTTGATTGTACAAATAGTTTATTTTTTAAAGTATGCAAATTAAACAAAACAGCAACATAATTCTGGTCATTCTTTATTTTAAAAGGATTTATAACCTTCACTCATCCATCATCGTCATACTCCTAACAAATTCTAGTCGTTTATTTTAACAATAGTAAATGGGACACTCACACTCAAATTCACAATGCGGAAAAAATATATGATGATAATGAGTGAAGGTTAATAAAATCTTTTAAAATAAAGAATAACCAGAATTATTTTGCGATTTTGTTTCATTGCATACTTTTTTTTTTTTTTTTTTGCCCCGCGGCTACTTCAACAGCTACTACCGCCGGGCTATGGCGTTTCCACGAATTAGTGATTTCGCCAGTGTCAAGTGTATATAAGTATAAATCAATATAGCAATAAAATACAATCCAATCTTCTCTGGGAAAATTGGGAGCAACGTTGTTCGGTAGTTTGTAGGACAGATGTCAAGATAGTTTTAACCTAAGTACCACTTCGAGTCCACTTGTAACGAGAAGAAAGATGCCAGATACGCGAAATAAGTCCAAGTTTTCAATCACTGTGCAACACAATGGCATAAAAAGTACAAATCACTATCAGAAAAGAACTTTGAACACCTAAATACACAAAAAAATAAAACTAAAACAAATTACACATCCGCCATCTTTTAACGTTGCAAATGGCCTGCTCCATTGCATACTTTCAATCAAATTTTATTTGTACAAACCAAACTTGGAGCGATCACTAATATATGGGAAAAGCATCGATGATTCAGTTTATCGATATAGGCAATCCCTAGCTGTCATTTAATTTTTCCCCAAATATTCCTAGGTCTGGTCATGTATCATTTTAAAAGCTTTTACTTAATAAGCTTGCAATGTATGTATGTAAGGGCCAAATCTTGCAAGTTAAATTTGATCCACTTCCCGATTTCCGAGGCTGAAAATTTGCATACGCCTTTAGTTCTGATGACAATACAATAATATACCATCGAGCTGGTCTGATGATGGAGACTCATGATGGCCATAAGAACTCCTAAATTACACATGGTAAACCCGTCGTGTTAGGGCTTGTTAGAATCGTGGTGACAAGTACATGTCGACTGTGCAGAAAAATGTACAGTCAGCTATAAAAGCTTGTCCCAAAAACTAAATTTTTGACAGAAACTTATTTACATACACATAGATATGGACCGGAGGCATTAAAGATTTAAGTACTTATTAAGTTTTTGATACTAAAAGTACACCCAGAGGCCTATTGCATAATAAAGTACAAGCCCATACTATTAAAAATCCATATAAAACCAATAACACTATTAGCTTGTACTTTATTATGCAATCCGCCCCTGGTATATTAAAATATCTCGGCTCCAATGCACTTAAGAGTATTACATTACATTGTAATTTCTCGATTAAGGGATCCGTTTATGAAATACTAGCGACCCGCCCTCGCTTCGCTTCGGTTTATATGAGTTTTCTGTAACACCAGTACATAAAATAAAAAAATAATATACATATAAACCTGCCTCTTGAATCACTCTAACTTTTAAAAAAAACCGCTTCAAAATCCGTTGCGTAGTTTTAAAGATCTAAGCATACATAGGGACAGACAACGGGAAGCGACTTTGTTTTTTACTATGTAGTGATAGTGATTAAGCTTTTTAAGCGCTAATTTTTGTTCGAATCAATACGAAAAATCTGAAAAATACTACTAGTACTAATCTACTACTAAAATACCTACTACTACTAAAAATCATCAAAGACAGCACCAAATAACTTTAAATAGAAAATTAGTTCATTACATGCTGTTTTTTGACAAGTCTTTTGTTTGTTGTAACGGCTTCGGAACCCTTCACTGAACCTGGTCCAACATGCTCTTGCTCGGTTGGTTATTAAATTTGCTGCTGCAACAGGTGTGTCTGCCGTCCTACCAAAGAAGGCGGTTGGGCCTTCTACTTTTCGTTGTACATAACTTTTAGCCACGCTCTCACTAAACTATTTTTATTTCAACAAACAGTAAAGTGCTGCTTTTTCTATCTTAAAACTAGAAAAGGGACGTCAATAAGCTTATATATAGAATTAACCTAATTCATAAAAAGTTATTTGTAATAACTATAAAGTGAGTAACGCAGTGGACGTTGATGTCCCCGCCTTTTCTATGGAAAATGTGCAATTTACCACTGAGTTTACCAAGATTCTTCAGCGATAATTGAGTAATTTAGGATATTTTTTTTTTGAAAACCGTTAAACGTAAACATTCTAAGTTCACGTTATTTGTTTATACGCGGATTCATCATTTGGTATACTTTTTATCGGACGATAGCAAAAATGTACACTGAAAAGTAGAATGGCCCGGTTAACTGCAATGTAGTAGCCAAAGCATTCTATAGGTACCCTATCGGTAACCACATTAAATTTAAAACGCTTATACTATTACTATGCAGTTAGGCGCCTTGTTTGGTAGGCAGCTTGGAGGGTGTCTTAAGTTGGACTTACCGTGCGATCAGAGGTCAACCAATTAAACGTGTTAACCACTTCACGTTTAGTGGCCCAAATTAAGATGACCCGCATCTAGAAATTGTCGTGCACGCAAGTAACGATGTCATTTCAAAGAAGGCAGCTATTGTAATCACTACATAGTATACTAGCGACCCGCCCTCGCTTCGCTTCGGTTTATGTGAGTTTTCTGTAACAACCGTACATAAACCAGAATCTATTATACATATAAACCTTCCTCTTGAATCACTCTATCTATTAAAAAAACCTGCATCAAAATCCGTTGCGTTGTTTTAAAGATCTAAGCATACATAGGGACAGACAGCGAGAAGCGACTTTGTTTTATACTATGTAGTGAAAACAAAGTCGCTTCCCGCTGTCTGTCTGTCCCTATGTATGTTTAGATCTTTAAAACTACGCAACGGAATTTGATGCGGTTTTTTAAAGATAGTGATTCAAGAAGAATGTTTTTATGTACAGTCAAGGATCTTTATTTTTAGTCCATTCTGGACTATGTCAACGTGACGTAATTAATCAAAACGTAAGAGACTTCTTATGATTTTATTACAGTGTCAATTTGACATAGTCCAAAGTGGACTAGGAATTAAATTCCGTGACTATATAATAAACATACACAAGTTTATCGACATCGATAAAAAGTAATTTTTAATTATCATTATTACAAGTAACAGCCAAGTTTTAATACCTAATTATTTTTTCTCGTCTACCCCATATTGTGGGGTGTCGTTGGATAGGTCTTTCAATAATATTGCAGGTTTCTAAAAACAACTTTTCGATTAAGTGATCCGTTAATGAAATATTAAGCTTTAAAGCGCAAATTTTTGTTAGAGTCAAAAGTCTCCCCTACAGCCAAACTACACATACTAAAAATCTGAAAAATATCTTTAATGAAAGCGCATATAGCGAATTATATCTACTAAAAATCATTGAATACACCAAATAACTTTAAATAGAAAATTAGTTCATACATGTTGTTTTTTGAGACAGTTTTTTGTTTGTCGTAACGGCTTCGGAACCCTACACTGAGCATGGTCCGACATGCTCTTGCCCGGTTTTTATATTAAGACAATACATTAACTTTATTAGAAATCATATTGCGAGCGACTCGATGGCCAATGTTTACTAGATGCAGTCTCGAAGCTTGTTTTTTGAAACCATTCTTGGTGGGAAAAGTTTTTTTACCATCCTGTAAGACAGGACAGCCGGTGTCAATAAAGCGTTTTTTTTTGTTCAGAACAAAACGCGTTGCATCATAGATGCTATTTCAAGCGATGAGTCACCCCTTACTTCAACAGTTATAGGGTTGTCACTGAATTATTTAAATTTGTAAATATAGCTTTGTTCCTTTCTACGAAGGTTACCATGAATTTTGGCAATGAAATGTAAGTGGAATGTAAATGGTTCTAATAAATAATATTACCTATAATTATATGAAACAGGCAGTCGAGCAATTGAGTTTCCCTCTATTTAACCGCCCTGACAATGATAGGTGACAGGTGACATTTCAGTGTATGCTGGATTGTCACCTGTCTTTATCAAAATGGTAAAATAGGGGGCTGATGGTAAGTGATAATCGCGACCCATAAACGTCCTTTCCAGAATTTATTTCAAAAGGTTAAATATTAAATAAACAAGCTCCTACTGAAGTATTGTTTTCAGCCTCTTAATTATGTTCAATACGATCGTGTTCACATTTGCCACTACTTTTAAATTATCAATATTTACATTTATATTATTAAAACGATGTTGTGGCAACCCTACACAGTGTAGGTCACAGTCGCTGGATGAAAATACTCACCATTTAAGTTTAATCCGTGAGACAGAGTGCATTAAACTACGTCACTCTAAAGGCGAGTCTACACGCGTATCGTATCTGAAGCTCGAGCCGTATTTCAATCAAAAGATACGAACCGAACGTATGTATGTAAAACAGTTTATTGTACAAACAGGAAAATAGACAAGCGCACCAAAATCAACAAACAAAGTTGCAAAAATAAAGGATTTTTCCGACCACACGGGAACTTTTACACGTCAAAATTCTACGAACACTTTCGGCGGCCATTAGTAAAAATGGTAAATTATGATAGAATAATTGAAAATAAACATGTTTTGTAATGTAATTTAATACTTTTAAGTGCATCGGAGCCGAGATATTTAATATTCTTGCCTGGGCGTACTTTTAGTACCAAAAACGGAACACTTAAGTAAATCTTAAATATCTCGGCTCCGATATTATTAAACGCCATAAATTATATATATCTATGTGTATTTCGAGGTCCTCTAAATAACTACGTTAAAATCATCCGTGGCCGCTGAAAAAAATATGTCAATATTCGTCAAACAAAATTACCCAATGCCCTTTGATGCCCCTTTGTACCGTTTGTGCCCAAATAAACATTAAAAATTATATATGATGATACGCGTATCCGTTATGAGCGTAGATGAGATATATAAAATACTAGCGACCCGCCCTCGCTTCGCTTCGGTTTATATGAGTTTTCTGTAACACCAGTACATAAAATAAAAAAATAATATACATATAAACCTTCCTCTTGAGTCACTCTATCTTTTAAAAAAAACCGCATCAAAATCCGTTGCGTAGTTTTAAAGATCTAAGCATACATAGGGACAGACAACGGGACGCGACTTTGTTTTATACTATGTAGTGACGATGTGGAGTACGGTTCGAGACGTATCAGACACGGTGTTTGTCGTGAGTTTGTATATTTTCGCGTCGCTTACGACCTTTGCATACATTTTTATACAATACGCTGAAATGATACGAGTGTCCACCTGGCTTAAAACGACGCGTCCAAACTCAATGCTCACTTTAAACTTTAACGAGCAAGCATTACGTTTCAAATTTAAATGGTAACAATTTGACATACGTCCTTTTAGTTAATAAGCAACCTTGTTTTGTATGTGCTAATGTTTTATGTAGATATTTCTCAGCGGTTTATGACGTCACAGGTGACCTAATTGAAAGTGACCGTGTGTATGAAGCTAGCGGTCCCTAAATTTGATTCCCGGTAAGGGCAAAGATTTGGGGGATAAACGCGAGTATTACTGTGTCTTGAAAGTTTTTCGGCGAATTGAACAGTAAGTTGTTTACGAAAAATACGATCCGTGAATGTCTGTAATGTAGTAACGTATTGTATACATCACAGACCACTTACCCTATAGACTCCGCTTCGGAACAGTTTGTCTAGTATCTCATTAAGCCAAAATGGCGGGGCGCGGGGGGCGGAAAGTGCACCGTGATTGGCTAGTTCAAAGTCAACGAATAATCAAGTGTGCGCGTCGTGGTGCGCGCCAATAGAACCATGGCAACCAATTAGTGTTCTGTGAGCATAAGCATGGCTTACGGGGGCGCCTTTGTATGCGGAGTCTATAGGGTAAGTGGTCTGTGGTATACATGCATACATAAGCTCATGCCTTTATTCCCAGAGTGGGGAAGGCCGAGCTACAGAATTACCAACGACTCTAAAAACTTGTTAATAATTCTTTACCCACATTTTGCACAATTAGGCTAAGATGTTTACCAGCGTAAGGCAATTCAAGATCTAACCTAGTTTAAATTTTTAACATATTTTTTAAACGGTATGAGGAACTGTACTATAATAATATGACTGTATGATTTATAGAGGCTAAACTGTCCCAGTTTCGTATTAGAATCGTCTTAGCGTCACATGTATAAAAGAGTATTGGTCTTTGCCGTGAGGTTGCCGGGTTAGAATAGTGCCACTACATGTCTTCCCGTCGATGTCATAAGAGGCGACTAAGGGAATAAAGGCTTGTAGTACTGTTACGCGACGGGCTTGCAACCTGTCACTAATACACTGGTAAACATCTTAGTCGAATTGTGCAAAATGTGGTTACAGAATTATCAACAAGTTTTTAGAGTTGTTGGTAATTCTGTAGCTATGCCTACCCGCACTCTGGGAATGAAGGTGCAAATGCAAAATGTCGGTTTTATAATAATAATAATATCAGAGGAAAATGTCACACCAATTGACCTAGTCCCAAACTAAACTCTAGGCTTGTATTATGGGTACTAGACAACGATATAAATACTTATATAGAGATATATATAGAAAACATCCATGACTCAGGAACAAATATTCGCGCTCATCACACTAATATCTGCCCTTACCGGGATTTGAACCCAGGACCGCTAGCTTCGTAGGCAGGGTCACGACCAACTGGGCCAGCGCGTCGTCAGATTTACCAGTGTAATATACACACAAACTATTATTTTTTGTGGTACATATTAAGTACAGCAAATATCCCGTCACCACCTTCCGACTCTATCATCAGATCAGCTCGATGGCACCATAATATTGCATTGTAGTGTCCGACCGAAATTTCGGTTTCGGTTTCGGTTTCGGCCAGTTTCGGCCAAAAAATCAAGTTTCGGCCCGAGTTTCGGTTTCGGCCAACAACGGCCGAACCCTTCGGCCGCGCCGAAACTTACAACATCGTACCTTCGGGTCGCGCTCGGCTAACGTCGGGCGCGCTCGGCACGGCCGGCAATAGGTATGGCAACTACCTAAATCAGTGCCCTTTGCTCGTGGTTCGGTTTCGGTTTCGGTTTCGGCCGAAACTACAATGAAACCGAACCTTCGGTTTCGGTTTCGGTTTCGGCAAAATAACATGTTTCGGTCGGTCACTATTGCATTGTCATTGGGTTTACACATGTATTCCAAATTACAGCCCATTCTATTGATGGGTACTGGTTCAATATCGACTTCCAGGACTCGTACAAGTGAAGCTATGTAAAAAAGTCAAGTTACATAAAAAAGCTTGTAAAAAACGTAACGTTATATAGATTGAACTTTGAATAAGAAAATCACTACATAAATAGTATAAAACAAAGTCGCTTCCCGCTGTCTGTCCCTATGTATGCTTAGATCTTTAAAACTACGCAACGGATTTTGATGCGGTTTTTTTTAGTAGATAGAGTGATTCAAGAGAAAGGTTTTTATGTATAATAAATTTTGTTTTATGTACGTGTGTTATAGAAAACTCAAATAAACCGAAGCGAAGCGAGGGCGGGTCGCTAGTTCTAAATAAAAACCTACTAACTACTTAACTAAAGAGTTCACTTTACTCAAGTTTCTATCATCCAATTAAGATTCTGTTCGTAGGTAATTAATTAGTGTTTGCACCAAGTTCTGCTTCATCGTTAGCAGTCTAAGGGCTGCATTAATAAACTCATCTTGGCTGAGATGCGCGTCACAAGATACGTCAAAGTAAACGTCAAACCATAGAACACTGTCACTTTTGACACATCTCGAGACGAGCATTAGAGTTAAGATTAGTTTATTAATACGAGCCTAAGTTTGATTTTTAACCCTTGACGCAAAAAGAGCTTCTAAACGGGTAAACCGATTTGAATGCGGGTTTTTAGGGTTCCGTAGCCAAATGGCAAAAAACGGAACCCTTATGGATTCGTCATGTCTATCTGCCCGTACGTATGTCACAGACACTGTCCGAAACTATAAGAACTATACCTACTGTTGAAATTTGGTAAGTAGATGTATTCTGTGAACCGTATTAAGAGTTTCACACAAAAATAGAAAAAAAAAAACAATTTTGGGAGAGAGAACTGAAACTCATTTTTTTTCTATCAAACCCATACGTGTGGTGTATCTATGGATAAGTATTTCAAAATGATATTGAGGTTTCTAATATTATTATTTTTTATACTGAATACTGTTGGCGCGAGAGAAACTTCCAAACTGGTACAATGTGCCCCCCTCTGTAACTTCTAAAATAACAGAATGATAAAACTAAAATAAATATATTATGATGTACTAATACCATGCAAGCTTCCACCGAAAATTGGTTTGAAGTTTGAACGATCTAGAATGATAGATCTAGTAAGTAGTTTTTTTATAAATCGTAAATATACAAAAATGGGCGAGTCCGACTAGCACTTATGGCCACTTTTTTTAGTTTTATGAAAATAGATTTGGGCGTATAATAGATCAGCTCTACGTTTGTCTGTGTCTATCTGTGGCATTGTAGCTAACAAATGGACGAATCGATTTAGACGCGGTTTTTGAAAAGAAAGCTAGATTAATTGGGATGGTGTTTAGCCATGTTTCATTAAAATTGGGTAGGCCGCTTAAGAGATATAAGCTTTGAAAGAAAAGGTCGCAAAATGTTAATGTATTAAAAATTGCTTTTTTGGGGTTGGATTTTACAAATAATGATTCAATCGTATCTGGAGGAGCCCAAACTTGGTATGTTTTTTTTTTTATTTAATTAAAAACAAATTACTGAAATATAATGATGTTATTATATTTTTAGAGTTCGGATTCATTAAGCTCTTTAATTAGATACCACACACGATAGGTAATAATAAATAATAATAATATCAGGGGACTATGTCACACCAATTGACCTAGTCCCAAACTAAGCTCTAGGCTTGTACTATGGGTACTAGACAACGATATAAATACTTATATAGAGAAATATATACTTAAATACATAGAAAACATCCATGACTCAGGAACAAATATTTGCGCTCATCACACAAATATCTGCCCTTACCGGGATTTGAACCCAGGACCTCTAGCTTCGTAGGCAGGGTCACTACCAACTAGACTATCGCGTCGTCAAAACAAAACAACAAACACAGAACACAACAAAACAAGGTTACAGAACAAAACAATTCTCTCTCCTTTTTTGTATTTTTTTTTCGTGCTACGGGTCAAATTGACCGTGTTCCGCTAACACTATTTCTAAATTAAGTATTTTAAAGACATTTAAAATACTAACATTGCAAAGATGAAAGATTTGTATTTCTGTATGTTTTTAACGATTAAACTCAAAACCTAAAGGGCCGATTTCAAAAATTCTTTCACCATTATAATGGTACATAATCCCTGAGTAACAGGCTATAATTTTATATTTCTGCACTGACGGAGTCGCTGACAACAGCTCGTTTTAAATACAAATGAAAATGTTAATACTTATTCTGTGCCGTCACATGAATGGTTCTATGAAAAGGAAGAAACTCAAACGACGAGGTCGTAAAATGGATGCTAGGTGCATAACGCTTTAAAATTAGTGTTATTTATTACATTGCAATTCCCTGCTAGTCATGGGGCCTCGCATTTTCAATAAACTACCAGAGTTTAAGGACGCCAGCTTTGATGCGGTAACTGCATCTAGAGTTAGAACCTATCATACATACATACATACATAAACTCGCGCCTTTATTCCCAGAGTGGGGTTGGCTGAGCTAGAATTTCCAACAACTATAAAAACTTTTTGATAATTCTGTAACCACATTTTGCACAGCTATCCTATCAACCTTATCTGTGTCTTATCTGTGAGTTTAGACAAGTAGCTTCACGCTAACGTAAATGGTTTTCGAAAACTGACAAAATGTATAGGATAGGGAAAATACATGACTTTTTTTCTGGTTGATGTAACGCTTTTTAGAGCTATAAAAATACTAAGAAGCAAGCAAAGATTGGTTCCAATCTCATTTTAGCACTACAGAGTTTCATATGGCCGACGTGTTATGACTTATGACATCACAATGCATGTCGGAACTTAGCAGTTTCAAATGCTTGTACTTATCATCCGTATTTCATGGCAGATTTTATTTTAGTTTCACTTTTGGTCATCTCTTAAATAGTAAATTGTTAACCAAGGGATGAAAGTGGTCAATTGCAGCCCAAGATTTTTAGACTTAAACACTTCACTTTTCATTTCGATTATGAAGAAAGTAAAAATAAAGTTTATTTATAAACAGTTATGAGAAAAAAAAGGGGCAAGTACTAGGAGTGCATAAAGATTGAAAGTGCATTGGTGTGACGTGAGGGAGACCTCCGCCCGCCGCCTGCGATCTAATTTGCGCTACGCTACGCACCTCCTAATCACCGCTGCGCTCCTGGTACTTTATTGAAACATGCATTTTACTTTTTTTCTCTAGGGTAGACATGTACCAATTTCAACCCGCTTCTAAGATAAACAATGGTCTACTTTCAGAGTATGAGACATGAAAAAAATCAAGCATATTATTCCCTATTGACAGGAGCACTCGACGCGACCGTTACATTAGCGACCTCACGTTAATCCTGTACATTTTCGATAGCGATGAACCGATCACGTTCTCGCTATGCATACCTAATCCGCACGTTTTTTGATGATATAATTTAAGCTAGGATTACAGAAAACGAATATACGAAATAACGATCGTGCGCGAATTTTTATGCGTAGAATTTGTTTTTCGCTAAAGATTAGGGGATGAATTTCATATAATCTCTTCTGTGTATAGGGTGTATTTGACCTTGGGGCTTTATATGCAACGATCGATTCTACTCCTCAAATGCTTCTTCTTTTAACCTAATTTTTTATAACTACATACAAAATAAATTGTATTTTCCGTTGTCGTTAAACTCGTTACATCAAAACAACCGAGGCGCACCCGCCCCGCCTCTGTACCAAGAAACACAGGTGATAGTATCCTAACGTTTTCAATTCACTGATTTGTCTAGTAAAGTTTAACTAGAAACTCAATGAAAATTAATTTATTTTCAAAGTCGTAGAACAAAAGAAGCAGCATTTGAGGAGTATAGGTACAATCGATCATTGCATTTGAAGCCCCAAGGTCAGAGGCACCCTGGTCCTACCTACTATGAGCGTTTACCCGCCGAACTCCAACGCGAACCATGTGACGAAAGGTTTAGGCGCTTAAGAATCTTTTGTTGGATAACCCAGGCTATTCGGCAAATGAGTATATGCAAATTGACTTAAAAGTAAGATTGACTTCGAATTTTTTATGCACTGAATCATGTCTTCCCGTGGATGTCGTAAGAGGCGACTAAGGGAATAAAGGCCTGTAGTACTGTTAGGCGATGGGCTTGCAACCTGTCACTAATACCTACACTGGTAAATATCTTAGCCGAATTGTGCAAACTTATCAACATTTTTTAGAGTTGTAGGTAATTCTGTAGCTCTGCCTACCAATAACAGGTGTGAAAGTGTGTATGTAATATCACTCATAATTATATTACAAGATAATTCTGCTCGTAAGTAAGTAGCAAATCCTCCGCCGACTTCGATGGGTATTAAACATTTTTTTTATTATTATATAGCCTACTAGCGACCCGCCCTCGCTTCGCTTCGGTTTATGTGAGTTTTCTGTAATACCCGTACGTAAAACAAAGTTTATTATACATGAAAACCTTCCTCTTGAATTATCCTATCTATTAAAAAAAACCGCATCAAAATCCGTTGCGTAGTTTTAAAGATCTAAGCATACATAGGGACAGACAGCGGGAAGCGACTTTGTTTTATAATATGTAGTGATGATACGCACAAATAACGAGGCTTTCTATTGGTAAAATATTTTTTTTAATCGGTTTAGTACATCTAGAGACGTCACAAACTTTACCTCTTCTTAGTAGTGTTCTCGCTGTCAGAAGCGTTGGTAGATTTTTGACGTGTGTTGCACGTGGCGAGTTACAGAATAAACATCTTCTATCTTTAACCAATTATCCAATTTAATCATAATGGATATCTGCACTGAATTACTCCTTACCACCTTACTCCATTGAATTAAGGACCAAAATATACATATCATTGTACTCGACAACATACCAACACGAAAGTAAGAAATAAAATCGAACGCCTCAAACCCATCTGGTCCAATCCAGATATATTTTTAGAATATCGAAAAATACAAACCGTGTCAAGCTCGAGCATATGCGTGGAGTATCAATTGATCTGCTAATATACTCGTACCTAGCACGAGGTCTTCAGTCTTTTTTATGACATACCTAGAGATGACAAACAAACACACAGGCTACCTGATGGGATATGAGGTATTGTGAGGCTCAAATATTCCATACAAAATGTGATAACGTTTCTCTCCGTAACCTAGACCACACCCCTTAGAAAATAACAACAAATTGAAGCCTTACGTGTATTTCAATAACAACACCGACCCCAACATACCGCCTTTAGGTACGCCAACAATTTATTTAACTAAAATCATTCTTATATGAAAGCAGAAAACATTTTAACACTTAAGCATTTAAGCCAGCTAGTTACCCGATAATATTAGAAATCTAATAGGGGCTTGAAGCGTATTTAAATAGAAAAAGGCTGAAGCAAAAGTTCACAACGCCCTCTTCGAGTATAATCTTTTTTTAATTGCACAACATCAAACGCAAAGTTGGAATAAAAATATGCGCTCGGCTCTTGGCTATAAACGTTATTTTGTTCAGCAAGAAACGCTACGGAACGTAGGCGTTGTTAGGTTGTTACCTCCAGTCGACTTAGGAGGGAGGAAAGTTTTACCGTTTGTTGACTTTGGTTCGATCCACGCAGTATTTATTAAGTAACTTATTTATCGGAAAAGCACGTAATTGCTTTCCCGTTAAATAAATAATTTCAGCTGTGCTTCGGGAAATGATATTTGCGCCCAAACCGTATTTCCTTTAATTTAGTTTATACAATTAATATAAAATCAGTGGATTCCGGTAAATTTGTTCCAATCGGATTATAACGGGTTAATTTGAATTAACGTTTAAGCATTTAATTTTAAGTGTGCATGAGTAATGCATGTTTCGCAAGTTTATTTATTCAGGTTTATATTTCACAAATCAATTTTGAACTGCTTTCCGTTACTGTAGTTGGCTGAATTTAAGAATACGTTCGTTATCCTGACGGTAATGAATACAGGGTACCCTCTGACCATCGGGCTTTAATGCAACGATCGATTGTACTCGCTAAACTACTTGCATTAAGATACCGTAAACCGGGGTTACTTTGATAACAACTACCATTCCAAACATGTATTTATTGAGGAGGTGGAATACGCTTCCATGTATTTTTTCGCCTCTGGTAACGGCGATAGTTGCTCCAAGGTTGCTCCATAAGAAAGTTAAAATAGTGCGCCTGTTTACTGTCTTTATTCGTATAGAAAAAAATATGAATGGTTAATGTGCTTTTTGCCTTGATTTTTGAGGTAAAAAAACGTCCAAAAACGTATGTTATTTGAATGGCCATATTGTCGCGCGCCCGCGTGTCATTCTGTCAGCCGTCAAACGAGCGTGAGTGAGATGGAAAGAATAGATGCAATTTAATTGGCACCTTATAACAACAAATCTGATCGTGGGTTTTAATCGTGCTTTTGGTAATAATCGGAATCGTTGTTCGTGTCTGCGCGAACGAAGATTCACGACACTCCATATCGGTTGTGTTGTACTGTATGGCGCACGTTAAAAACAGCTGATATGATTCGTATAGTCACAATAAGAAAAGGTTCGTCACTTTTGGATAAGAGCGTTGAAATAGAGTAGAAAAATTACTATGCAGAGGCTACAAATTCTGAATACGAAAACGAATACATTATTACTCAGTAACTGTGAATGACATACAATGAACCTGATTTCAGGTTCATATTCAAGCATCTGCATGTTAATTTATTAAATCTCACTCATACGCGGACACCGAATTAAAAAGGTAGCAACGTGTCACTTCAGACTCTCTTGTGGCGTACCAATTAGACTCAGGTACGTGATTTTATTCAGCCTTTAAAATTCACGCTTCATTTTTAATTCTTCAGCAATGTACTGTCATCAATGTCATCATGTATAATTTAAGTAGCTTTTTTTGAATATTCGTGGATTGTACATAAAAAATACTTGGTTTTTAAGGGCTATTTACCTGCTTAAGTTTTTTTACGACGAGAAAGCCATCGAACACACAAACCGCCCGATGGTATGTGGACAATGAAGCGCAAGACTCTTGCAATCTTAAGATAGCAAACTTAAGATGACAATCTCAAGGCTTCAAATTGTTGTTAACTTTTTTACGACGTGGAGAAAGCCATCGAACACGCAGGCCACGTGAAGGTAAGTGGACGCTGAACAAGACACTTGCAATCTTAAGATAGCAAACTTAAGATAACCATCTCAAGACTTCAAATTGTTGTTAACTTACATGAAAAAGTATCTTAAGTTTTTTTACGACGTAGAGGCAGCCATCGAAAAGAGGCCAAAGTATAAAGTGGACCCCGAAGCACAAGACACTTGCAATCTTAAGATAGCAAACTTAAGATGACAATCTCAAGACTGCTAAATGTCGTTAATTTATATGAAAATGTATCTACTTTTTTTACGAGGTGGAGAAAGCCATCGATCACAGGCCAAGATGGTAACTGAACCCTGAAGCACGAGACATTTGCAATATTAAGATGATAAACTCAAGACTGCTAAAACTAGTTACATATATAGCGATGGGCTTGCAATCTGTCACTAATACACGGTAAACATCTTACCCTTATTATGCAAAATGTGTACAGAATTATCAAAAATTTTTTAGAGTTGGTAATTCTGTAGCTGCCTACCCCACTCTGGGAATGAAGGGGTGAGTTTATGTTTGTACGTAAGTAATTAGACGTATCTATTTTTAAGTAGGTACAGTGCTCTCACTCTCACGTCTCTCACTCGCTCTCATTATGCTCTTACTAAGAGCTCACACTCTGGAAATTATTATTTAAAAAAAAAGTGAAATAATCTTACCTAGAATATTGACAATAATATTCTCAACGACCTCTTCACTATGATAATTTAATGAACATAAACAAAGTTGTAATAACTTTATAAGTAACAACCTATGTACAACTTTATTTTTTATGGAACTAAGTCTATAATGCTGTAGCTGCTTTGTGGATGTACGTCGTTTAGGAATAAGCTTACACATAGTTGAGTAACCAGTGGATGAATCATAGTATCTAATGGTACTCCTAGTCATATGTCAATGAGTGATTTAATCACTAGGTTTAGCCCGCGACTCTGCTCCTTAGGAAATTATATGTATAAAAAAATCAGAGAAGCGCGAGTCAAAATCGCCCACCGAGGGTTCCGTACAAATTTTTATGTTCTTTTTTCATTCTTCGTCATAAGACGAAAAAACATTTTAAAAAAACTGCTTGATCTTTTTATATATACTTCACATATATACACTTACGTCTTCATTCCCAGAGTGGGGTAAGCAGAGCTACAGAATTACTAACAACTGTAAAAACTTGTTAATTCTGCACATTTTGCATAATCAAGCTGAGATGTTTAAGTAGATACCATGTGTATATTAGTGACAGGTTGCAAGCCCATCGCTTAACAATACTACAAGCCTACTTTAATATTCGGAATTTCCAGCTTAGCTTTTTTTTTATAACACCATTACCTTACCTGACCTCACCGTCTGATAATCGCCGCTCGTACCTTAACAGCTCTAATTAATTTACAGTTGCATAAATATCTATTTATAACACTGGCCCAGTAAGTACGTTTTTGCGTAACTTCGTACGTGCCGATGGATACGAGGTTACGCTATACAAACATACCTACCGGCTTGTTTGTTGCTGTTATCTATGAGTCAGTTGTGTGCGTTCAGAACAGCGAATGTGTAGCGCGTTCATAAACGCTTATGTAAATAAGATCGCACCAAAACAAATCACACTTTTGAACTCGCTATTCTGCCGTAATATTCTGAGCCCACTACATTAAACCTAGTTCGACAAGACTACCAGCGATTGTTGCCGGCTTCGCCATCTTGACAATGACACGCGACAGGTGACAATTCGTTATACATTGCAAAGTTAACACGCTGATACTGAGTATCATACAAGCTGCACCATGTACACGGCACCTGTCATTGTCAGGTTGGTGAAATAGGGGGCTGATGATATATAACGTCATCAAACGTCATTAAAGGGGGAACACGAAATGGAAGTGCATTACAAATCATACAGAAGACGTGCGTTTTTTCCGTAAGAGAGCAGAATAATAGAAATTTATATCAGAAAATGCAAAATTACTTACATTATTAAATTTATTAAAGAACAAAACTATTAGATAGATAAAAACCCCGACGTAATGGTGACCCCGTCTTCCAGAGCTGATATCTCTTAAAAGTCAAAACCTACCTAAAATTTTTATGAAACCTAGTTATACACCTCCGCTAGATAACGTTCTTTCAAATAAAAAAAACCGCTTCCAAATCGGTTCCACCCGTTTAAGAGTTACGATTAACTATTAATTATTATTAGTTATCCATTAACCTACCGCCAAACAGCAGTGTTCGCATTGTTGTGTTCCGGTTTGGGGATAAGACAGCCGGTGAAATGACTAGCATAGAGGCATTCCTTCTTAGTCCTCAGGGTTTCAACGCATTTGCAGTCTTAGGATTGCATGGCAGTCTTGTGAATGCAAATGTCTATGGGTCACAGTTTCCACTTACCATCAGGTGGCCTGTGTGCCCGTTTGTCTTCTCTATGACATAAAAAAAAAAAAAAAAGATGCCAAAGACATTCCATCTTTCAGTTTAGTGTTTCGTCATTACCAGGAGTTCAGAACCTGTAGGGGGTCTGCTCCGAACTGGCTGGCCTTACGGTCAATTGAAACATTCAGATGAGGGTGTTTAGTCATCCTATTACCAGGAGTTCAGAACCTGTAGGGGGTCTGCTCCGAACTGGCTGGCCTTACGGTCAATTGAAACATTCAGATGAGGGTGTTTAGTCATCCTATTACCAGGAGTTCAGAACCTGTAGGGGGTCTGCTCCGAACTGGCTGGCCTTACGGTCAATTGAAACATTCAGATGAGGGTGTTTAGTCATCCTATTACCAGGAGTTCAGAACCTGAAAGGGGTCTGCTCCGAACTGGCTGGCCTTACGGTCAAGCAGATGTTAATTACAAATAGCGTCTTTCTGCGTCGATGGTTAAAATAAAGGATGTTCACATTTCGAAGGTTAAAAATAGTTAAAAAATGCTTTTGTTTTGTTATTGTATTAGTAAATCTACCCCAGATTCAAATGAACCTTACTAATCGTTTAGCACCGACATAACTCTAAATAAGTTTGGGGCCCAATTTCAGGTTTAAGAAACAAATATGGCTCCAGAAGGAGGCTTGGGTATGGTACGTATTAAACAATGTTTCTCTGTTTAAGCGATAACGCTAAAAGGAATGTCGAAAGAAAGATTTAACTTCGTAATCTTAATGAGTTGAGTATTATACTCTTAAAAACCGATGCATTTTTTAACTGCTAGAAATAGTTTTGTTTTATTTTGTAAATGCCATCGATTGGGATCTTTTTTTACCCGACTGCCGAAGGAGGGGGGGTAATGTGTTGCGCTCTAGAAAGTAAACGCATGGACCGATTTTGATGATACTTATGTCACTTTGTCTTAATCTTGTCAGTGTCACTAAAGATATTATGACAGTAATCAAAATTCAATATGGCGGCAACCAGACGCCACATTGTAAAAAAGACAAAAAATTACGATGTATTATGACAAGCGGGGTATCAATGTATAGGTATTCCAAAATCCAAAAAAAAAAAAAAAAAATAAGTTGGTTAGCAACAGTCAGAATTTTTAAAGATATTTTTTTAATCTAATAGAAATTATATTTTGTAAATGCCATGATGAATATCTCCACATTTTTTTAAATACAATTGAATTATAAAGTAAAATTCAATGCGTTAAGCCTAGTTGATAGACCTTGTGAAGCTATAGGTCCCGGTATTTTTTTTTTTTTGTTTTTCAAGGCAGTCGAGCACTCAGGCCAAAGCTTTAATACAAATGATATTCCTTGGATAAAGAATCTTAATATATAATGAATTTCAAATTACGTCAAGTCTAGTGTAAGACGTCTACAGGAGATTACTAAGAAACAATTAAGTGTACACACATGATAGTCTATAGATTTCATAATATAGTCACTTAAGAAGCTTTTAAAAAGAACCAATTATTGACTAACTGATCGACAACACTTAGGCTGTGTTTCCACCAGAAATGTGCGAGGTAGCTAAGCGGTGCGAGGCTGTGTAACGAGAAGGTGTAACAGTGTGAATGTTTCCACCAAAGATGTGCGAGGTAGCTGAGCGGTGCGAGGATGTGTAACGAGAAGGTGTAACGGTGTGAATGTTTCCACCAAAGATGTGCGAGGTAGCTGAGTGGTGCGAGGATGCGTAGCGAGGAGGCTGTTTTTAAATAAGCGGGCGGGGTGCGGTGAGGCGGGAGCGGAGCCAGACGCCGCCTCGCAACACATCTCTCGCAACACATTCCTCGCACACATTTTTCTTTTGTTTTGTATGTACAAAAACCTCGCTCCGCTGAGCTGTTTCCACCAGAGCTAAGCTAAGCTAGGATAGCTAAATGAAGTGTTTCTATTGGTTCATGACAAAGACATCCCTCACCTGGTGGAGACGCAGCCTTAATCAATTGAAAACACCCTGTATGTTTAAAACGCACAAAGAGTATTAAGCTACAAACGGGTAGAAAATAAAGTTGAACGAAAAACATTCCGATACACTACAAAACAACAAAAATAAACACTTAAAATAAATATACAAAGAAATAACATAACTAGGGTTAAAAGTAATCATGGAATACACAGGTTGACGCAACTTGTACCATTAAATAATTAACTGTAATTAGAACATAAGCAAAACATAATTAAATTAAGCGCGCAAAAAATCATAAAAGGATTAAAATTCGACGGCGGCATTTATTTAATATACTTACTTGATAAATCGCGACCTTAGAAGTACCTAATAAACGTACCTGAAAGAAATAACATATAATTAGTTAACAAGTCAATCAATAATAAGGATACTATAATACAATACTTAAATTTCTAAAGTATAAGGACGCCGATAAATTGACTAAATTTTACGTTTGAACAAACACCAAAGTTATTATGCTTCTCTTTACCTACAGGATGATTTAACACTTCAGTTTCGAAATAACAAAGGTGTCCCGCAGCGCAGTATTAGTATCATTATAATCTCTACTGAAGTGATTACCATTATTAAATTTTAATAATTATTATATCCTGAACCGGTATAAGGTTTAAGTTTCTTAAGCTTGCTTCAACCTTGTTGAAAAACGTAACCAATGGAATGGTAAAATCCCAGCAACATGCGACACATTTTCGATTTGGTTAAGAGTTATTTTCGCCAAACTAGCAGTAAGGTTGGAAATAGTTGGATTAAATGATTGCCCTCAAATGCTTCAAAGGATAATCTAACAAAGGTAGTCAAGGTACCCACTGAGAATTCCTTATGAATAGGTATCTATATCACTACAAAGACTACAATGCTATGCAGGAAGCCTTTATCCTCTCACACACGTGTAATCTCGGAATAGATATAGCAATACCGGAATCGGTACCGGTATTAGGTACCTGGAAACTAATCCCGCTCGAATACGCAGGATAACGCGAGCGGAAACGTTCAGGGTAGTAATTCTCTGAACAACGATGGTTAAGCAGCCTTATACGTTCGATCCATCGGCAGAAACCAGGATGCTAAATTGAAAATGCACGCTCTAAAATGTGTTTTGTTCGCAATGACGCGACTACCTTAATTCTCCGCTTTCGCTCGTTCGTCCACCCGTCCGTTGTTTTTGAGAGAATAACACCCCAGTAATTCCCGCCGGGCGTGCGCGCCAATAAACATAGAGAATAATAACCAATTAATTAACGTGACAGGATGTCGTTAAACACTCCAGCAGACGTCATTAATCTACGGATAAATAAATCCGCCCTGTATATTCTCTTAATAATTTCCTTTTTCTAACTAGTTGACCATGTATGAGTGTTGACTACGTCCTGTTGACTTCTATAGGGGAAGATGGGGTGGCTTTGAACACTTTTTACTACTACTAAAAAAAAACTAACCGCTATTTCAATACAAGATGAATGCTACTTCATCATCCAACTATGTGACTATAATCATTTTGTATTTCAGTTTTGATACAAAGCAACTTTGCCAAGATATAATGGTTTTCCCAGAAAATGGGAATTCTACGAATGCAACCCAAACGTGGGCCTTCATACATTATTCGATTTTTCCCAGGATTCATTGACCTGGTTTTGTAATTACAATTATTCATGATATACAATTTTTAATATAAGTTCATGCATTTTATCGCATGCTTGTAGAAATCCAATGACGGGTGGGTTAAATATTTTTTTCATCACACTTGCACGTCAACAGTATCTAAACATACAGGTTAACTTGGCCGTAATGCCCCATATAAAACCCTCGAGCTTTCTTTTTGTCATGAAACCCAAGGTCGGTAAGTTTTTTTTTTTTATTTATAGCACAGCACACAGGTCATGCAAGTTCAAACAAGGAGTTTAAACGCAATTGAAAAATTGTCTAAAAATATTATCTAATCAGGAATTTCATTGCAATCTGGCTACATTTTACTTAAATACTCAACTAATGTTCTTAATAATCGATTTAAATAGTTGTTTGTATCAAAACGTCGATATTTTTTTACACTCCGTCATGGTCATGGCTGTATACCTACGTAAGTATTTGCCTTTAACGTTTTTCAAAGAAACATTTGTATAATCTCAAATCTGTGATGTGGGCCAAAAGCCCGCCATCCGCTTCAAAAAAAGTTCACGTATTTAGTAATGATAGTTGTGCTGACTTGTGTATTAAAGCTATAATTCATAATTATTTACTCGCAAATGTGATGAAAAATATTGTATGTGTCACGGGCGGTACGGGAATTACGAACCTCGACTCAAAAAGCCCTCAGTATTCGACTTCGGGCTTCTACTAGAGCCTCAATCGTAATTCCTTACTTACCGCCCTTAATACACAATGTACTAAAAACAGACAGCTAATTGCAGCGATGCAATGTTAAACCTATAAAAGAAAGCCTTTATTGCATTAAAATAACTTGCAAGTCATCAACTTAATGTACTGGATTCAAAAATCATATTAAGTCAAAGAAAAGCTTCAAAAAGCTTTAACTTAACGTAAAAGCTATTGCACCGACGCAATGGCCAATAAAACTAATAAGCCTTTATTGCATGTTAAAAAATACTTATAAGCTTTCAACTTAAAATACTAGATACTAAATTAAATTAAGTCAAAGAAAAGCTTTATGTGCTTGTGCTTTCGTTGCTTCAACAACTCTTTGACTGTTCTCAACAACACTTTACGTAAAAGCCATTGTACGTAAAGCATACTAACGAGCAATACAGGGTGTTGTAAATTCTTCAAAGTGCCGCAGTGTTTCCGCACGCCAGTGAATAGCTTTTAATTAATGAAGTAAATATAGAGGTGGCAATTGGCACATCCTTGCAATCAAAAAGGTGCGTTTTCCAGGCCAGGGGTTGACAACCCAAGTTCATTAAAAGTGGGTCGTGAAATAAAAAGGTTCGAGCGTCTGGTTATAAGTCTAGACAAGGTTTTGACAATTATTTTTTCAAAAGGTACTCTCTTCACTCAAGCTAGTTGTTAGATAAAGTCATATTTTTTTATTAGACCTTGCATTTAGTTAATTAACGGGTTTGTTGAATTTATTAAAGGCGTTTTAATTTTAAGATCCATTATTTAGTTAACTTCGCTTTTACACAAAAGATCCCATAGGGTCGAAGTGTATCCGTAAGGACCCCATCCATAAGATAGTTAACTTCGAATATTCCCGACACAAGGCAATGCAGTATGATTTTTTTTTTTTTTTATTTACTATGGTTATGGACAAGGGAATATTCATGACTTTTTTTCACAGCTTTAATAATAGCTGACTCATGTAACAATAATAACATGTTTCATAAATAACCGAGATATAAGCCAACATAGTTATATGTCCGACCTATTATATGACGTCACAGCACATATCGGATCTCTCTATTAAACGCTGTCTAATCAGCAGTTTAAAATGCTTGTATCATCCGTAGTTCTTAGCCGATTTTATGTTTTACTAGCGACCCGCCCTCGCTTCGATTCGGTTTATGTGAGTTTTCTGTAACACCCGTACATAAAACAGAGTTTATTATACACTCGCGGTCAAATAATTCGGGTCAGAGTGCGTTTTTCATACAAACGAGGCTATTTCGAAGCCTTGGTTCCTCGCCAGGGGATGCTTGTAGTGAAATCTGATGATGGCTGCCCCGAGCATCGATACAGGACTTCCAGAGTGCCTAGGACACCCAACTGATTGAATCTGCGGCTAACGCCGGAATTGTGCATCTTCAGAAAAAAACATCTAAAATGACAATAGAATGTAAGGAAATCCAAATGCTGACCCAAACTCTCTCGCTGTGGTGTCAACTGATTGTGCTATCAGTTAGGTATCTTAAGAACTTTTGACCTCCTCTATTGAACCTTGGAGTATCCACCATTAAACCTCACTCAAAACAACCCCTGGCTAGGGACCAAGGCTTCGAAATAGCCTCGTATGTATGAAAAACGCACTCTGACCCGAATTATTTGACCGCGAGTGTACATTAAAACCTTCCTGAACCACTCTATCTATTAAAACAAACCGCATCAAAATCCGTTGCGTAGTTTTAAAGATCTAAGCATACATAGGGACAGACAGACAGCGGGAAGCCACTTTATTTTATACTAGCGACCCGCCTTCGCTTCGCTTCGGTTTATGTGAGTTTTCTGTAACACCCGTACATGAAACAGGATTTATTATACATAAAAACCTTCCTCTTGAAACACTCTATCTATTAATAAAAACCGCATTAAAATCCGTTGCGTAGTTTTAAAGATCTAAGCATACATAGGGACAGACAGCGGAAAGCGACTTTGTTTTATACTATGTAGTGACTATGTAGTGATTTCACTTTTGGCACGTCTTTTACGGTATACACATTTTGTTGAGAAATGCATGCATATTAAAGTAAGACCCCCTGTATTTTTTAACTTGTAGTCATGGCGACCATAATAACACTGTTAAAAATATAGTCCTGTGACAAACGATCGCGATGCCAATACGGAACCCTAAAAATGACATTTACAACACACGGCACCTATAGCAAATTGCCAAAAAGGTACAAACATAACATCATGATCATAAACTCCATAGTAAATCCATTCAGAGCTTGCTAAGGTATTCAAAACTCTATTCGTTGCGCGCTAAGGTTCCCCATTCACTGTGATTTGCTGAGCGATTTTGAGCTCTGCAACTTTGACGGTTGAATGACGTAAGGCTAAGGAATGTTGCTTTGAGTTGGGATTCAGACGCGGCGCTTTACACGCAACGGATACGATACGATTATCTTTAATTGGAAGTAAGGCTTTATGGCGTAGAATTACGTAAAAAATATGATAACTATTGTTTTAAGACTAAGTGCTAGTTTTTCAAAGTCAGAAACATGTGTCTCCGACTTATTATCTATCTTTGTACCAAATTTTATGTCGATCTGATAAGTCGTAAGTACCCAAATTGAGAATTGATATTTTAACTTGATACAATTGATTTGTATGACGAAATTTAAGTTGCCTCTCCTTTTTTTTAAATGATTGTATAGTATCAGATATAGGCTGATATTTAAGGCTTACGCGTATTTTTAGCATGAGCGTAATTTTTTTGGACGATAATATATAAGTTGTTTAAAAATATGTTTATATCTGGGTATAATCTCACACAAGACTTTAGTCCCAAACTAAGCTCTGGGCTTGTACTATGGTTACTAGATATAAACATTCTTACATAAAGAAATAGATACTTGAATTTATAGGAAACTGAACTTAAAATGTGTCAAGCTCATTATATTTGCTCTGACCGTGAATCAAACGTGGCACTACTAGCTTACTAAGGTTATATATTACTAACTAGCGACCCGCCCTCGCTTCGCTTCGGTGTATGTGAGTTTTCTGTAACACCCGTACATAAAACAAAGTTTATTATATATAAAAACCTTCTTCTTGAATCACTCGATCTATTAAAAAAAACCGCATCAAAATCCGTTGCGTAGTTTTAAAGATCTAAGCATACATAGGGACAGACAGCGGGAAGCGACTTTGTTTTATAATATGTAGTGATATCAGTACATTTTTTTTCGTTCGCGCATATAAATAAAACAGCCTATGTTACTCAGGGATAATGTAAGATTCTAATGGTGAAAGATTTTTTTGAAATCGGTCTAGTCGTTTTTGAGTTTATACGTTACAAACGTACAAAAGTACAATACTTTCCTCTTCATAATATTGTCAAGAGCAATTAAAACAGGTCACTTTGTATAGAGTTTCCTTAGAAAGTTACCAGTTTCCATTGCTCCTGAGTGTATTAGTGTAGATTACGTGCTTCATACGTAACGATCGGTCATACATACATACATACATACATTAAATCACGCCTGTTTCCCAGAGGGGTAGGCAGAGACCACTTCTTTCCACTTGCTACGATCTTGACAAATTTCTTTCGCTTCTTCCACATTCATACATCGAGTCATGCACGCACGTCGGTTTCGGGTACTTAAGATTCGGCCCGACGATCGGTCGTAACGTGTAAAGACAACTGTAACGTACGCAAACCCACTGGCCATTGAGAACAAGTTAGTCGACCATTAAAAAATGCATCGTAGTGAAAATACAATCCTTCCGATTGGCGAATATTCCTTTGAAAATGTTTTCCTGTGAAAACATTGTATAAGTATTTAAAGTTTCAGTTATTTTTGAAAATTAAACGTGATCACCTAATTGAAAAAGTGAAATGACTAGCATAGAGGCATTCCATCTTAGTCCTCCGGGTTGGCAACGCGTTTGCAGTCTTAGGATTGCATTGCAGTCTTGTGAATGCGAATGTCTATGGGTCGCAGTTTCCACTTACTATCAGGTGGCCTGTGTGCTCGTTTGTCTTCTCTATGCCATAAAAAAAAACACCTATTTTTTTTTTTAATATACAACGGATCGTCCCTTTCTCAACTTTGTATCTGGTCAAATAGTTAAATAGGAGAAGCACTCATGTTTTCTAAGGAATAAATACTTTCCTATCTACCTATTCGACGAGATACGATGTTGAGAAAGTAAGTTCAAAAACCGTAGAAACCGAACTAGGTTTAAGCGAAAAGGAACGTTATCGCATTTAATTTCTAGCTTCACAATGTCTTTGTCTGAGCTAGTAACAAATTTCTTATCTTGCCCTTACGCCAATCATATGGTCCGGTCGGCACCATCACTACATAGTATAAAACAAAGTCGTTTCCCGCTGTCTGTCCCTATGTATGCTTAAATCTTAAAAACTACGCAACGGATTTTGATGCGATTTTTTTTAATAGATAGAGTGATCCAAGAGGAAGGTTTTTATGTATAATAAACTCTGTTTTATGTACGGGTGTTACAGAAAACTCACATAAACCGAAGCGAAGCGAGGGCGGGTCGCTAGTTTTATATAAGAGTTTTTTTCAATTGGGATACACAAAAAAATAACTCACGGTTTTTACATTCTAACTCAAAAGAATAAGTAATTTTAAGAGACCAATATCATTTTTTTTTTTATTTGATTTACTAGTTTTGTTTTAATATTTTTATTTATTTAGCAGACATGTTCATTGAATACAAAACGGACACATTCCAAAATGAGTCAGTATTGTATTTTTTAATTAGAAGCTTTTCGTATAAGATTTTCAATGCAAGAGCAAATTATTTTGGAATGTGTCCGTTTCGTATTCAATGAGCGTTATAGATCACATGATTATTTTAAATTTGACAACAATTAAATAATATCTTGTAATAGTACATTAAAACATGCTAATTCAAGCGGTTTTCACCTAACCCGTAAGATACACCTAGGAGGCCTATATACCTTTGTCGAAATATCCGAAAAAGAAAAAAAATTCCAATACTTAATAAAAAAGTCGAAATGGTTTTTGAAATAAAGTTATTGTAAAAATATGAACAATCCTAATTTGGATAGGTGTCTTCATGCAGACCACTATGAAAAGTAAACTGCAATAAAAATTCAGTCCCAATATGACTTTTCAAAAATGCTTTATCACTCGTATTTAAAATACCTCGTAGCGCCACACACTGCCTCAGTGAATTCACACGATATTTAATAAAACAAAGTTCAGAACGCGTAAATATTTTCCAACCGTTACCACAGTATTCCGTGTTTAAATGAAGCACACATTGAAGTTATTTGACGTAATTGTGCTTCAGTTTAGTGGTTACAGATTTACCCGTTTGTAAAAAATTCAATTCGATTTGATTTCGATTTCGTTTTGCGTTAGTTAAAAAATCCGGTAAACGAAGGTAGTTCCAGTCTCTATTACAAAGGCTATGTTGTTGGTATGTCTCGTTCAACAACTATAATATAATGGACATTTTAATTTGAATATTTCTAATAACGCTATTATAAACACATAATAAAAATAAAATAATATTGATAATTAAATATAGATCCTGGCATGATCGCCATACGGTGTGCGGGGTTGAGGGGAGTGTAGAAGGGAAACAACCATGTGTTACGACGAGTGGTTTAATAGTGAAACCCTATACTAAAATCTCAGTTACATGTATAACTAGAATGTAATACTTAGTAGCTATCACAACTCAAGTGGCTCCCTAACTAAAAATGTGTTTTTTTTGTGTATTGTTTCCAATCTTCTTACCTAATTCATATTTTATCTTAGGGATACACATGAAATAAGTACAAGAATGCTACGGAAACCTTAAACTGATAAGCGGATTTTAATTCTGGAAAACCGAATGCCCAAAGTTAAAGCGAAAATTGAAGACGCGGGCAAAACGAAAATTAATAACTCTAAATTGAAAGCAAAAACGGCGTATTTTTTCGTCAATTCATAAAATAAGGCAACGCCATTCCAAAGAGGAAAATAGATTCCAATTATAATGGTAAATATTTGCACAGGAAAACCTTTCAAAAGAATAACAAGGATTAATGGAGACAAATTAAATTACGAGCATATTTGTAAACGTAAAACGCTTTTTAATATTCAGCTGTGAGTTCCTACTGACTGCGCCGAGCGTACGCCGGATGTACAGTGGCGCCCTCATTACTATTATTGTGTTTTCTAATAAACTAAAGTATTTTCTTGAAATTTTTCGGTAGGTTTTTGTACTACAAATAAAAACACAACTTATAGGGTAAATCACATATTTTAATAACAATTCACCTTCGAGTTATCAACTTAACAGAGAAAAGTGGCCACCTTTTCCCGTTAAGCTGACTACGCAAAGGGTAATTGTAATTAAAGTTTGCTACGTATCCCATAAATTGTGTTTTAACTTGCGCTACAAAAACGTATCGTCTGATTGCAAGGAAATTCTTTTGTTAATTAGAAAACACAATAATAGTAATGAGGGCGCCACTGGACGCTCGACGTTTGCTCGGTGCAGTCTTAAGTAAAATATCGTAATCTGTTATATAAGTTTTAAGCACGGTTATAAAAGTATCAATGTATATCTCTGGCTTTGTATCTCTATAACAGATGAATAGATTTGAACGTGGTCAAGTCCCCCCCCGCTTTCCCCCCTTTCCCCCCTCATACACCCACCGAAAACTACATATACTAATCTTCTGAAATAAAATTCTATGTGTGGTTGCCGGGTTAGAGTAGCGCCACTCCATGTCTTCCCGCGCAAACCTGTCACTAATACGCTGGTACTCGTAAACATCTTAGCCTAATTGATCGTGGTTACTGAATTATCATCGAGTTTTTAAAGTTGAAGGTATATAATTCTGTTGCTCTGCCTATCCCACTCTGGGATTATAGGCATGTAGCAATGTAATAGCACATAGAACTAACGGAAAACTATCACGACTAAGTAGACTTGACTGGTTCTTGAGATACAGTTGTTATTTTTTGAGATGGTTTTTGTGTATTAACGGCTTTGGGCTACAGTGAGCAAGTTCTGACATGCTCTTTTTTAAGTTATGTATGTATTTAAACACTTTATTGTTCAAAAACACAGAAAATCAAATACAGTATGTAGTTATCTAGTTAGTTTTTAGCTTTTATTAAACTCGGTTGCATCATTTATGTTACTTTTGACAGGTTTGACAGCCACGAAATTGATGTTACAATTTCAACGCATGCCTGTCAATTTATTCGTGGTAACGTTGTGGCTATAAAAGCAAATGAACAGAATTCGAAGCGAAATTTCGAATCGAAAACTTGTTGGTGGTTAACTAGTTTCGGTGAAAATCGAATAGGTTTAAAAAGTTATCGCCTCTGAAAACTAGGATTGCACTCACGTTTCGCTGCGGTTTTTTATCAAACAAGTTTTTTCATCTTCACGGGTTCAGAGGTAAAGTTTTAACCACATTCCGTTGATGGCGTGGGGTTAGTAAAAAAGGTTTTGGTGCGAGGCTAGAATAGCTTAGAATTGAGGGCGGAATAGAGGTGTTAAAATAGTTCATTACTGCAGAGGCCGTGACAAGTTTTGGTTAGACGGCCGAGTCGTAGACGAGGCTTACATTACTGCAATCTTACGATGGCAATCTCAAGACTTTTAACACTTTAGTGCACTGTCATAATAAACTTCAAACTGAACATCAAATGACAAGCATGAAGATAACAATGGCAGTCACAATGACAAGGTTCTAAGGTTTATTGGGTGACTGTATGTGATCAAAGCCAGTTAGTTTCTTCTTTCATATGGCGTAAAATTTACTTCGGGACTTGAAAAGTGAAAATTTGTTAACTTTTTTTTTGTGAAAAACGTGGCAGACAAGCAAGCGTGCCATTTGATGGTAAGTGGTCCTTGCGACCCATAAGCAACCGCAACACCAGAGGAATCCCGGGAAAAGGAATGTCGGCCTTTCGACAATGTTAGAGGAAAGAGGATTAAGGCGAGAAAATCATATCTGCCAGAATTATAGCATTTTCCACGACTCTTGCCTGAACTTCCGGCGATAGGTTCTCGTATTCTTGACGGATATTCTTGTTGACATAGACTCGGAACATCAAGGAACTCTACATGAAGAAGTCTGGTACTGTTAAATCTTGCTGGCTATTGCAAATCACCAAAACAAGAGAGGCCACCTGGAAACAACTACAGGGTGACACCTAAGACGTAATACAAAATGTTATTTTCTGGATCCACTCATGAGTACGATCAACTTTTACCATGGGACTTATATCGAAATCGGTAGAAAAAAATTGATTCTCCCATACTAAAAGCAATCAGCTGGTTTCACAATTTGTATGGAGACGTCGATTTTGTGTTTACGTTTTCGAAGTTGGTCCCATATTAATAGTTGATCGTAATCATGAGTAGATTCGGAAAATAACATTTTGTATTACGTCTTAGGTGTCACCTAGTATACCGCGTTTTTGGGGAGTAACGTAATTCATGTCTAGTTTAAATAAATGTCAAAGTAGAACTGGCATTCGCCACCATTATTTAAAATTATAGAACCTTCCAACAAGATGATGACTTTTGCACCACCTAGTATTTGTTTATTAACTTAGATCATAATAAATATCGTATCCTCTTTTCTACTTTATTTCACCCCATTGTTTATACGTCAGCCGCCATTGCTGTCAAGTAAAAAAGAGCTGTCATGATGACAACAATACAATAACAATAGGGGTAAAAACAAAGTAACAAAAGCGCTGTGCAACGGCAAGGATGTTTTGATAAGCTTTCTATTGACAATAAATAACACAGTATTATTTAACTTTTCTAATAAACCTTTTAGTGTATGTAACTGTAAGATAGGAGGGTGTCATATCACAATAGTATTATATTATCTATCTGCCACGCGTCTGGAAGAGATCGTTTTTTACCGATAATATCGTCCTTTGTTTATCACGTTACCTATACTGCCCTTCTAAATAAAGAGGACGTATGTGCAAGTTGATATTCAAAGCAAATAAAACCCCCTTACTTAAGAAATAAGGTCACTTAAACATTCGCGGTTCTATTAGACATGCGCCCTTTTTTCCGAGTAATCGCGAGAAAAGTTGACGTCAGGATTTATAACAGTGATTTGGTCAATATTTCGTTATTGATATAGCTAACTAAGGTAATGAGGCAAACCCTCGTACTGGGAGAGGCGTAGGGAATGCAATTAAACCGGTTATTAAACGTATTAGGATGAAAAAAACCAGTTAAAACCGGTTATTTGCATTCCCTAGGGCGGGCGCGAGGCACATCGGTCTTCATCCCAATCCAGTACATAAAATTGTAACGACTTTTCTTTAGAATTTTACATAAGTACATACATAAGCTCACGCCTTCATTCCCAGTGTGGGGTAGCCAGAGCTAAAGAATTACCAAGTGTAAAAACTTGTTAATAATTCTGTAACCATATCTTGCACAAGGCTAAGATGTTTACCAGTGTATTAGTGACAGGTTGCAAGCCCATCACCTAACAGTACTACACAGGTTTTATTCCATTAGTCGTCTCTTACGGTCTTACGACATCCACGGGAGGACATGGAGTGGCACTATTCTAACCCGACAACCACGCCAGGAATCAAGCGTATATTTATTTAAAATAACCTCACTTGATCTATAAAAGCACGTGATTGTCGAGTAATAATGGTGAATTGGTTCGTTTGGTTGTGTTGACATCTTTACCAATTTCATTTACGCGCCTAGCCTCCCTGAGAACTAAGGCCCGTAATAAACTCATCTTGGCTGAGATGCGCGTCACAAGATACGTCATCCGGACCGTTTGCGGGTGGTAGGACCTTGTGCAGGGTCCGTCCGGATCGCTACCACCATCTTATCCATTAACCTACCGCCAAACAGCAGTGTTCACACTGTTGTGTTCCGGTTTGGGGATAAGATAGCCGGCGAAATGACTAGCATAGAGGCATTCCATCTTAGTCCTCAGGGTTGGCAACGCATTTGCAGTCTTGGGATTGCATTGCAGTCTTGTGAATGCGAATGTCTATGGGTCACAGTTTCCACTTACCATCAGGTGGCCTGTGTGCTCGTTTGTCTTCTATATGACATAAAAAAAAAACGTCAAAGTAAACGTCAAGCCATAGAACACTGTCATTTTTGACGCATCTCGAGACGAGGATTACAGTTCAGATTAGTTTATTAATACGGGCCTAAGATCGAAAGCCTTTCAAGTCTTTAACTGGCTTGCTTCTGCCTGTTTGCAAGTTCACTGGTTTGCCGATTTCACTGAAACGAAACAAGGACTTTTTCAAGCTCCACATCTAGTGCAGATTCAGTCAGTTGAAGGGATAGAAACCCTTTTACAACCTGTAATTGTACTAGGGCAACATAAAGACACCTGTGGTTCTTTATCCAGAAAATGTGAAAATAACTTTGTCGCTCGCTTCATGGTTTTGGCTGATTCGATATCGATGAAATTTGGTACGAAGATAGTTTGAGCTTTGGAGAACGACATACGATAGATTTTAGCGCGGAAAATAAGACAGTTTCTCAGGGAAGAGCTATAAACAACTTCCACGCGGACAGAGTCGCAGACAACAGCTATAGTCGCGTTATAAAGCCATCGTTTCGAAGTAATATGAAGACCATACTGCCATTAGTTCATCCATTGCAAACAACTTGCCTTATAATACTAACAAACAAACGATAAAACAACGTAAACCCAACCTTAACTTAGCTACAGTACACACCATACTCCCTTAAACCGGCTTCGTTATTCCTGACACGTACAGTATACCCATTGATTGTGGCTATAGAAACTTCGCCAAGTTAACTTTGCACTCGGCAAACTTGGGTAACTTTGTTAGTGCATACAAAATCGATGTGTATCGAAGCGCAGAACGTGTGGTAACCGTCGGAATGCTGTGACGTCACGATTTGCACGTATTGTTGTATTTTACAATGATAAGACTAGGTTCTAAACGCGACTATGTCCATGCTCTTTTATTTTGTATTCAAATCAAGTCAAAAATCCAAATATTTATTCAGTGAATTGGCCACATGAGGTCTCTTTAACACGTCGGTAAAATAATTAGTGAATCTACCAGCGCTTCGGACAGGACCATCGTTGCGGAGAAGCGCCGCAAGAAACTCCAGCAGAAGCTACATTTTTCATACATACATACATACATTAAATCACGCCTGTTTCCCAGAGGGGTAGGCAGAGACCACTTCTTTCCACTTGCTACGATCTTGACAAATTTATTTCTCTTCTTCCACATTCATACATCGAGTCATGCACGCACGTCGGTTTCGGGTACTTAAGATTCATAAGGTACATTTTTCAAACTTAATAGTACTTACATTGTGTATTTAGGGTGGTAAAGAAAGAATTACAAACGAGAGTCTGTTAGAAGCCCGAAGCCGAAGGCTGAGGGCTTTAATGACTCGAGCTTTGTATTTCCTTTACCACCCGTGTAACATACAATGTTTTTCATCACAATTGCGAGGAAATGAAATAAAATCAGACAAAAGATCATATTTTTAACTTATTAGCGGCAGACTACATCATTGTCTGTGACTTACCACAGATAATGTCAAACGTGTTCGGAGTCCGATTCTAGTGACATATGAGATCAATAGTTTATTATGCGAGATTTTTAGGAAATAGTATTCAACTGACATTTCATCTCGAATGAAACTTCATTATCGAATGGCACAAGAATTGGGGTCCTGACGTATTGTGATAGTTTGAGTCCACGTATAATATTTAAAAAAAAAGCTATTACGCACGTTAGAAGCGTAATGGTAAAAAAAGGCCCGCAGGTATTATTTTGGATTTACGGTCGATTTTTCTAGCATGTTAGGACACTATTTACGAGCAAGTGTGATGAAAAATACAATAATACCTCAAAGTAAGTTACATTACAAGGTAATGAAATGAAGTAACACATAATAGTTATAACTAGCAAATACAATCAAATGTAGGTAAGCCCAAATACATTGAACTAAAAATAATGACTAAGAGAACAACACGACGAGGTCTCTACGTAAAATGCCATAAAATGAATTGAATAAAAAGTGCTGCAGACGTGAACAGACCGGACCCCACAGACAGCACCTGTTCACGAGTATGACGCGTATCTCAGCCATCGCCTCCCTCAACCATGTGTTCGGGAAGGTGGCCACCAGATCTACCCGACGGGGTACCTAATTCTATCGAACCCTGCACGAGGTCCTACCACTACTATTCAGCTGATAAATTTCGATCGGCATTTGCATATCGAAAGACGACGGGTAAAACTTCCGCCTTATTCATAAACATGGAATAACCGTTCGGTAGTTAAACCATGCTCTGTCCTTATCTGTCAAATTCAAATGTCACAATGACAGATAATGACAAAGCATGGTTATAGCCACGGTTATTCCACTTTATTACTAAAACGGCAAGAAGGTAAATCGAAAACGACACAAGAGTATTTGAATCGATTATCGATGGAATGATGTAGATGTGTTGTTATATATTATTTTTTTTTTTTTTTTTTTTTTTATGGCATAGAGATGGCAAACGAGCACACAGGCCACCTGATGGTAAGCGGAAACTGTGACCCATAGACATTCGCATTCACAAGACTGCAGAGCAATCCTAAGACTGCAAATGCGTTGCCAACCCTGAGGACTAAGATGGAATGCCTCTATGCTAGTCATTTCACCGGCTGTCTTATCCCCAAACCGGAACACAACAATGCGAACACTGCTGTTTGGCGGTAGGTTAATGGATAAGACGGTGGTAGCGATCCGGACGGACCCTGCACAAGGTCCTACCACCCGCAAAATGTATTAATGTATTTATTTGTTTTATGTATTTATTTGTAACTATCTGCTTATTTATTCAAGTCAAACATAAGCGTTAATTATTTTTATTTAAACTATTTTTTTTAGTATTCACATTTAATTGCTACTTACCATAGTTTCTTAGCAATAGCTCGCGTGAAGTCTGCACTACCTACTTTATAAAATATTTGAATTTGACATCCATGTCCCTACTAAAGTTCTCTGGAAGAGATCGCTAATCTGCGACAAGACCGCCTGTGGTTTACCTGTATTATTTTTAACTGTGCTGTTTCTCTATAATGTTTTTTTTGGTGTACAATGAAATGTTTTGTATTGTGTTCTGAACAACAAACAGTAGAACAAGCTGTAAAAAAACCAGGTAAAAACTCCTAAATAAAGCTAAGCTCAATTCACAGCAGAAGTTTTAAACTATGTCCAACCGAAACTAATATTAAATTGAATTGTACGAACATGCCTTTGTTTCGCTGTTCGCAACTGTAACTTATTTTTCATCACACCTGCACGTAAACAGTATCTAAACATACAAGTTAACTTGGCCGTAATGCCCCATATAAAACCCTCGAGCTTTCGTCATGAAACCCAAGGTCGGTAAGTATTTTGTTTTTAATTTATATCACAGCACACACGTCATGCGAGCTCAAGAGTTTACACGCAATTGAAAATTTGTCTTAAAATGGGTACCTATCTATATGGATAGGGTCTTCAAAAATCATATTGAGGTTTCTTATATCATTTTTTTTCTAAGCTTTATAGTTTCCCCCCCCCCCTGTAACTTCTAAAATAAGAGACTGATAAAACTAAAAAAAACTGTCATTACCATGCAAACATCCACCGAAACTTGGTTTGAACGAGATCTAGTAAGTAGTTTTTTTAATACGTCTTAAATCGTAAATTGCGTACCTTTCATTCAATCAACTCAAATATAAAAAATAAAAAACCGTTAGTCTGTGAGTCCGACTCGCAATTGGCCGCTTTTTTTATAGAATGTCTTAAAGCGATAGATTAATTAAAAACTGTTGAGAGTTGTGGGTATATAACTCTGTAGCTCTGCCTACGCCTAGGGAATGCAAACCGGTAAATACTGGCCCAGTCTGGCGTCGGTAATTTACCGGTAAATTTTAGAGATTACCGGTAGCTTACCGAATGGTGTTTAAAGGAAAAAGAACGCAAAACAACGTTGTACGTGCAAATTCTGTTGCAAATATCAGAATAAAACTCTAACTATTTATACTTATACTGACTTATGAATTATTAGTGTTATCGCTCGCGCTACCGACTTACCTGTTATACCTGCCTACCCACTAGTTAACTTAGGAAAAAATCGACAACCTTATGTTTGCATATTGTATAGGTTTCATACTTTAGATTGGTTGATGTACTAGTAGATTTTGTGGTGTATAGAAATAGAAGCGTTTATTTTATATTTTAAAGTTGATTGTTGACCAAAAAAAGTTTGAAGTGGCCTTGACTACCAGGTAGGTAGTTATTTAAACAATTTAAAAAATTGACGATTGATTGATGTTAAAATGTGTTTTAAAAGAGGTTTTGGTACCAAAATATAAGATTCCGAGTATTTTCTTTTAATAAATGTAATTACCGGTAATTTACCGATATTACTGGTAAAAATGTACAGAGACCGGTAATTTACCGGTTTTCAAATTTGACCGGTAATTGCATTCCCTAGTATGTAGGAGCTCTTACCTACTTGACAACGAATGGCCGAGTTAATGACAATTCGATATATAAAACCAATGTTTACTTCAATATGTAATGGAATGGCGGCATAATAACAATGTACAGTCACAACCCGCGAATGTTACGCCACTTGCCACTCTTCTTAATTTAACTGTGTAATGCATTTTGGGTTGACAGCAGACTTGACATATTACCCGAGTGTAGTTACACGGCTAAATTAAGAAGAGTGGCAAGTGGCGTAACATTCGCGGGTTGTGACTGTACAAACAAAGTGAAACACGGCCATTCGGTACAAACCGCATTGACGCGAAAAAATGCACTCTATTAATTTAATTTCACGATTTTTAACAAACTTCATACCAATGCCGCCGCGCGTGCCACTGACAGCCCAACTGTGAGCTCAAACTATACAGAATTAAAAAAAAACATTCCATTGAAGTGAAAATGTAACAAATTACCCGCGCATTTTGAATTAATCTCGCCATTTGACACGTCAAAATCACACCTGGAAAAGCAACAGTAAAAATGCAAGCAACATTTTTAAAGCACTTTTTAACCATTTCGCTCGCCATTCATCCTTGATAAAAAGCAAACACTAAAGTCAGCTTTTGCCCAGTGTAAGTTGGTCTTCGATTTGATGAAGATAGGGCGACGAGGTGAAATGGTTTACTCTGGTAAAATGCTTCACTCACAGTGGAAAAACATAGGTAAATCCTTTTACTAGAATTTTACTCTTTGTCGGGCGTTCATTAGTTTGTTAGTGGTAAACAAACTCAGTTTGTGTAAGGAAAATCGTTTAACGGATTCTCGGTATTTTTAAACGCTAGCGTTTTTTAATTTACATTGCCGGCTCGAGATCGTTTTTTGTCAGGGTTTTTTTTTGCGATTATGCATTGTAAGCAGTGAAACTTGCGACCCGCTCTCACTTCGCTTCGGTTTATGTGAGTTTTCTGTCACACCCGTACATAAAACAGAGTTTATTATACATAAAAACGTACCTCTTGAACCACTCTATCTATTAAAAAAAACCGTATTAAAATCCGTTGCGTAGTTTTAAAGATCTAAGCATACATAGGGACAGATAGACAGACATATAGGTACTATGTAGTATGTAGTGATGATACTCAAAGAAGTGTACTAGTATTTTTATTACAAGCTTAAATATCTCAGGCTGCAATTGATCACTTTTATACCTTGGTTAACAATCTATTAAATTTATTTAGGGGCTATGCTGTGAAAACGTATCGAACCATTACTATGGCACTTATATCGTTACACAGCGACCCGCCCTTTGCTTCGGTTTACGTGATTTTTCTGTATCACCCGTACATAAACTACATTTTATAATAGATACAAATTCTTCCTCTTAAATCACTCTATCTATTGATGAAAACCACATCGAAATCTGTTGCGTACTTTGAAAGATCTAAGCGTACCTACATAGTTTTATGTATACTACTTAACGATAACGCCGTACTCCAACAAGTCCAGATTTAAAAATGGCGTTTTCAAAAATATGCGCTGTCGACTTATTTTTCAAGAGGCAATTGACATTACATATGTATGAAAACAGTAATTTATGCATGTTACTCCAAGAGCTCTCACTTAATTCTAGAGGATTCTAGTGGAAGCGGCCATCGGATTTTTTTATTAGAATTATGCCACTTCATGCACTTGTTCCCTATTAGAGCAACTTGAGACGGTTTCCTTCGTGGGGGAGGAATGACGTCATGTGTTGAAGTTTGTGTCGTTATCCATTTTTTGTTTTAGGGCTGATTTTTCAATCTCCACATACTAGTAACACTATCTGTCTGGTAAATTGTAGCTCTGTCCTCATCATTCCTAACGCTTACTGCGATTTATATTTTGGATCTCTGTCTTTTTGTTAAGAACAACACTGATCACTTCACTAAAAAGTCCTCACTTAAAAATACTTTGAGGGAAAAGTACAAATATAATTTATTGTGTCCAAAAGCCAACAACTTAATGTACTTACTATAAAAGCACGTTCATTACGGCGATACGCGTTTTTAATGCACTGCCGAATGATTTATAAATGTTAGAGGGCAATTATTTTAAGTTCAAATTAAAAAAATGGCTTATCCATAATGTATTTTATGATCTTAACGAATTCTTTGGCCATCATACATGTATAAATTATTAAATTCATGTGTTTTTAGATATAAGTCACAATAATTGTATGCTCGCAATGGGCAACTGTTGAAGCCTATTGTTATTGTTATCTTCCATCTTTTGTACCCAGTTTACAGTTAATAAATACTTACTTACTTACTTACTTTCTTAAGACAAAGAAAAGGACCGAGCTACAATTTACCAAACAGATAGTGTTGTCTGGAGATTGAAAAATCATCCCTTAGATATTTAAGTTCGTTTTTAAGTTAGGGTCTCTCTGAAAACTAGCCTCCACCTTGTTACTGGGGTCGTTGTGAGAAAGCCGACTTAACTCGTCCAGTGTTGTCACATCTAATTTTGTCAAATTGGTAGAACAGGATCCAGAAATTAGTACAAATTGGTAGAACTTGAAATGAAAATTAGGTAGATCTACCACCCTGTTTTTAATGATTTAAAATGCGTATAAAATGTTCAAAATTAACACCAAACTTACTTAAAATGACGCGAAATACTTTGATATCTGTCAGTGTCAGCTGTCACTCACAGACAGCTACTAAATTTTTTTTACACTTAATGTTACGCGCTCCGTTTTAATTGCTGAAACTACAAGACAGGCTAAATTAGGTAGCAAGTAACTTTTCGTTACACTACACGCATGGAAAAATGTTTACAATCATCACATTTTGGATAATATCAAAATTAGGTAGCTTTGTGGCCGAGGGTGGTAGATAGGTAGACAGGAGGCAAATTAGGTAGATCTACCAATAAGTTGGTAGATGTGACAACACTGAACTCGTCCAACAGTATATTACTGCAGAAGCCGGCAACTCTTTCTCAGACATATGCAATGAAATAAAAAAATACATCACTCAAAACGTAAATTGTGATAGGTATACGAGATGTGCACCCTAGGAGAAAAGTAATTGCATCTTCAAATGAAGTACCAGGAGCGCAGCGGTAATTAAGAGGCATATCAGTCATAGCATAGCGCAACTTCCAATTAGATCGGTTTTGAGTGTTTTGACGCTTTGTGCCAGATTTGCAAAACACCAGATTCGCGGAACGCCAGATTCGCAGAACACCAGATTCGCTTAATGCCCGATTTTCAGATTCGCAGTATACCAGATTCGCAGAATGCCAGATTCGCACGATGCCAGATTTGAAATTCGCATAGTACCAGATTCGCAGAAGGCCAGATTCGCAGAACGCCAGATTCGCACAATGCCAGATTCGCACAATGCCAGATTCGTTACCATTTTCCTGTAGATTCAGATTTGTATTTTGAGTCACTTTGTAGTGGTAAAACCTAACGCCGTATAACTGAAAACGGTAATCAAAACCACCGTGAGATCCATCCATTTTTTTAAATTTTTTTTTCCTTTTTCTGGATCCATTATCTTGAGAACTTAGCCCATTTAGGGCCGATTGTTCAATCACCAGATATAAATTTATCTATCAGTTAAAATTATTGCTATCCTTTTCTCCCGTCATATAAAAGAAAAGTGACAGCCAAAATTTATCTGACAGATTTTATTATCTGGTGATGGAACAATTAGCCCTTAATGTAGTAAACGGGTTTTACAAATACATTTTTAATAGGCAATAGGCAAAAATCAGTTTTTTCTAATATAATAAAATATAAATATACGTAATAAGAACCCCTTTCTAGATCGTGTTTAATTATGTATGACTCGTCGTTATTGCAAAAGTTTGACGAACGAAACAATCTACAGGAATCTGGCATTGTGCGAATCTGGCATTGTGCGAATCTGGCATTGTGCGAATGTGGCGTTCTGCGAATCTGGCCTTCTGCGAATCTGGTACTATGCGAATTTCAAATCTGGCATCGTGCGAATCTGGCATTCTGCGAATCTGGTATACTGCGAATCTGAAAATCTGGCATTAAGCGAATCTGGTGTTCTGCGAATCTGGCGTTCCGCGAATCTGGTGTTTTGCAAATCTGGCACAAAGCGTCAAAACCCCATTAGATCGCAGGCGGTGCGGGCAACCGCCGGGTCTCCCAAACGTCTATGCACTCCTAGTATTTGACGTTATGACTTTTCTTTTGTTATTAACTATGTGATATACCTACCCTATGTTGTGTTTTCATTTTTAGTACAAAAACACACCGTCCAAAATCAAGAAAATACTTTAGTTTATTAGAAAACACAATAAAAGTAATGAGGGCGCCACTGTACATCCAGCGTACGTTCGGCGCAGTCAATGTCAAAACTATAGCACTTTTCCGAAATCAAACTATTTCACCGTGGCAACTTTTAGAATATTGCATAAAATTTCAAATGTAAGTTAGAAATACACTAGCGAGAGTAAAAGCTAATAATTAAAAAACAAACCTGGAAATACACGCTAATGGAAATGTATCTGCATTTTTCGATACTCTCCGATACTCTGACTAATTGGCTTTTGTCGACGCGATAATGAATAGAACCTCATATTCGCACTCTAGTTTTGACGTGGCCGTCCAGTAGTTAATCGACTGAAAATACATCGATATATCGGCCCGTATCATGCGGGCCTAGTACTCGCATTCATCACTCTCGTGTCAACATTTGTCATGCGATATAACGTAGCCATAGTTGACTTGATCGCGGTGATAAAGCACTGTCATTTTAGCACAGAAAGTGAGGTGTCGGTAAAACACGACCATATCGTCTTTTTTATTCGGCCACCATTACTGTCAAGGAATTAAGAGGGGTCCGTAGCATAATATCGAAAATCAAATTTCATAAGTACGAAATTCTTAACACTAAACTTCGAATATCAAAATGTCTAATGTACGAAATTCTTAAAGATGCATGTTCTAACGCACTTTTAATCGAATGATCTCATTTTCGAAAATCAATATTCCTTTGTACAAAATGCCTAATGACAAAACTTTAAACTCAATGTTTCTAGTGCTCAAAATCGCTACGTACAAAAAGCTTTGTGACAATTCTTCGAAATTTAATACATTCAAACCTTAAAACTCCACCCCTAATGAACATAACGTACCTTCGAAAGTTAAAATGTCGTTCGAAATTTCGCACTTTAAACATTTTAAACTTAGGTCAAACGGGCGTAGGTAAAATGTCGTTAGTTTTTTCGTGCACTAGTGGTATTGTACTTTAGACATTTTAAAACAAGCTAATTAAACATAGGACATGCATCTTTAGGAATTTCCTACATTATACATTTTGATATTCGAAGTTTTGTTTTTACGAATTTCGTACTAATGAAATTTGACTTTCGATATTATGCTACGGACCCATTAAGAGCTACCAAAACGTAAACAGGTCAAAGGCGATATAATGTCCACGTATAACTAAATCAACATTGGCTTAATACATTAACAGGAGTATATCGATAACGACGTATTACGCCCGGTCAACCAAATTGGCGGTATTAATTTCACGTCGCAATCCTCGTAATTACGCTGGGATACGCTATCTAAAGCCTGTATTTAACCCAACGCGTGTATTTCAGGCAAACATCAAAAGTCAGTTTTCAACCATTGTCTGTTAATTAAATTGGTCAGAACGTTATTGCGAGAGGTGTCGTGATGCGGGATATAATTCCGCTTTAAAAAACAATGTAATTAAATTGGACAGTGACAATGCGTTGTTATTCTGGTTATGGTTACATCATACCAGCGGGATGATAACTTGTCCATTCCTAGGGAAGTTGAATGACGTGACGTCTTTTACTTCTTTTCAAGGTTACTTATAAATTGCCTGGATCCAGGCAGGTTAAAGTGACGTTAATATTATCCGTATCGTTATCTACACGATAAGTTTTATCAATTGTTGCTGTAACCGCAGCCATGCACGGACTGCATTGGTTAGTGTAACAAAAAGTTACATGTGAAAATGTAACACTTTAAAACAGGACCAGGACTTTATAACCAGTAGAGCGCGCCTTCCTTAGGCGTAGAAAGAAGGCCCTAAATAATAAATACATACATACATACATTAAATCACGCCTGTTTCCCAGACGGGTAGGCAGAGACCACTTCTTTCCACTTGCTACGATCTTGACAAATTTCTCTCGCTTCTTCCACAATCATACATCGAGTCATGCACGCACGTCGGTTTCGGGTACTTAAGATTCGGCCCTTTTCCAGTATTTCTCCGATTTGACTCGAAAAAGTACACCTAGGGCGGCCCCTTCCGACCCGTCCACTCACTTTCGATCTGTATATATCTTTCGTCAATCTTCTTTCATCCATCCTTTCCAAACAAATAATAAATATCTCTCTTTTATAAATTTTATTTACGTTACGTATCCGGTACTCTTCACGATCCAATTTAAATTCTCGTCTCACTTCATCTCGCTTCGCCTCGCTGGAAAGGAATCTTAACTGCGTCGTCACCATTTCGCGTTCCTTGACTATTCTGATGGCTTTTCCCGGCCAAAGGATGCCAGTAGAAGATAAAGATAAAGATAAAGATAAAGATGAAGATAATTTATTTGTAAAACATGAGTAAGTTTACATAATGGTAATAAGTTTATAATAATGTCCGTCATGTTTTGCCTTTCGGCGTACAAATTCAAATTCACAATAAAAATGTCAGCGTAAAAAATCAAACAAAATTAAATAATTACACTAAAACAATTAAAAACTATTATCATTTAAAAGTCATTGTAGTAGGTACTTAACATTTTTCTAATAATCATTTCATCATCCTTTTTTTAAACATGTCAATAGTACAATTCCTAATTTGTAGTGGTATGTTATTGTAGATTTTAGGTACTACACCAAATATAATACTTTTCTTTAATAGGGCAGTATTTGCAATTTGGCTTATTACCCTATCATTAAAAAGTTGATGTGAAATACATTGAAAAGTTGGTTTTCACGTTAGAGGCGAGAACGATTGTAACGACGCAATGTACTTCAGCTTGGTAAACCAATGTAAGTCAGCAATTACATTGATACAGTATTGCACTTCGAGATTGAACTTGTGACCAACGACCCAAGTGAGCATCATGCCGCCATCAATTTATCATGACCCTTGGGGCTGACCCATTGAGTCAGTAATTGCAAGGGGGCAGGGTCTTTAACCTGTGAATCATGAACGTCACGATGGATCACATATTACTGGGGATTAACGGCATTCAGTCGGTTAATGACGATTAAGTCCAAACCAGCGACGCGAAAATCATGTGTTATAATTTTGACGGCTATGTGTGTGGCGTCGTATGTCTTAAACAGGTGAACCGATTTGGATTAGGGCATGAATTCCGAGATCTCGGAATCTCGGACCAATATTTCAGATATGACAATTCCGAGTTTAGACGAAGCAATACCGGAACACTTTCAATACCTATCCAAATTGAATTCCGATATTGGGCCTATCAATATCGTAAATCCGATATTCATTACCTTTTAATTCCGGTATTGTAATAATGAATAAAACGTAGTATTTCGAAGTTATCTGTGGAGTTGCCTGGTATAGTTTCAAGTTCCAACACATAGATGACATCACCTTACGCATTATATGTAGGGGATGCAGTATCGGACGATTTCCAGTATCGGAATTGAAAGTCGGTGTTGAGTATTGAACAGAAAGTGTGTTTTTCTAATAGATTCCCAATTCCGATACTAGTATCGGAATTCCGATATTGAGCCACAGAACCGAATTTCAATTCCGGTATTGGAAATAGGCCGATATTGTATGTCCTGCGTAATTCCGAGATTCCGACATTGAGGTTCAATACCGACTTTCAATTCCGATACAGGAAATTGTCCGATACTGCATGCCCTACACCCCAGTACCTACGTGAGTTGGCCTTATCGCCTTAGGTGGCTATATCACTGACGTAATATTGACTAAATCACTGCATTAAATCCGGACGTCAGCTTCTCTTGTTATGAATTCTGATTTAAACAAGCTTTCTTTATATAACCGCGTCGGAATTATTTCATCCGAGAACTACAATGTCAAAGACGACACATAAAGTATGTCAAACATATGTATAACGTAATATAAGCGCTTCTGGTTCACCATTCACGGACCACAAACTTTGTAGGCTTCCGAAGTCAAACTAGGCAACTTTTAGTTTCCCCATGTCCATATTGTCCTTTCTATCCGGCGTAATATCAAAGAAGGCTTAGTGCAATGTAGTAGTCGGAGCATTCTATACTCTATTGGTCACCATATTAAATTGAAAATGCTTATAATATTACCATGCACTTGGCCACCTTCTTTAGTATTACAGTAGCACTGTCTAACTTAGAGACTCGTTAGTACTACAAAGCTGTAATTTGGGATAGTTATACATTTAAATAACGCTGACAAAGTTGTGATAAATACGTATCCCCACCCCCCACAGCCTAAACTACAAATATTATTTTTAACCTAAACTAGAAATTGGGTATATTCCGAAAGTTTATAAAAACTAGCAAAAGCCGCGATATTTTCTTACTGGCAACATTACTTTACGATTTTCGCGCCTTTTTAAGTGATTTGCGATAACCCCAACACTCTATAAACCATCAGTCTATGAGTAGTAAGATCTACTTTTCAACTTTTTCGGAATTACCCGGCCATATTTCGTATTTCCCCCAAACGTCCAAAACAGTGAGCCATGACAGTAAAAATATGCACAAAAAAGTAACAACAGCGTATTTTTGTATCATAACTCTATTCATCAATTCTCAATAGATACAAAAATATTGGCAATACAATTTAAAAATATGTTTTCTAACTGAAATGCAGTCGTTTACTCAACTCGTCTTAATTTCTAACGTAATTACCCCAATGCACCTTATACCGAACTAAATAGACTTGATTGGTTCCTAAGATACAGGCGACTAAAGTGTTTATACTTAACTTAAAAAGTTAAAATGCAAGATTCATAATTAGTTTCTCGAGATGCTTTTTCCGCGTCACAACTCTACACTAAGCAGCTGCCGAGCTCTTACTCAGTCAACCATTAAAAATGTGCGCTCAGACTGCAGCGTTCATTTTAACTTTAAGATGGCAAGCGTCAACCTTTTTGCGAATTTGCCGCTGCCATGTCAAAGGGAACGCGGGCTCCGGTAGTGTCAAGTACACTTTATACTCCTACGAGCATTAACTATCTTCAAAGGAGTCTTCGTTATATACAGCAAGAAATTCTTGGAATAACATTTCAACGCTAATAAGGTAACTATATTCAAGGGTTTGAGTTGAATATTATACAGCTACAAGTGAAATAAGAACATTGAGGCCACGACAAAGTTGTATAGGAGAAGCCTGGGCAAAAAATATATCTAATTAGTCGGTAAAATTATCAATAAATATAGAACACGTGTGCTTTTTGATCAAAATTGAAACGCGTAAAGTTCGGGAGTGGGGGCTTGTGACGTCACAACGTGATAAAAGTTTGCCATGGCGTGACGTCACGCGATCAACCCACTTTATCTTCGTAATTTTTTGTTTAATTGACAAATGAATAAGTTTCTGTGACTATTTATTGCCGATTGTACTTTTTTTTGCACTGTCATCTACTGTTAAGACGATTCTTACAAGCCCTAACACAAGACGGGTTTATGTGTAATAGGGTATTTGACAACAGTGAAATTACATTTTTTCATTAACAACAGATAAACATTATAAAAATACTAGGAAAACGTCAATCTTTTATTTATTTATGTTTGCTATTTTAAGATTTATAAATTCATAAAATCCAACAATAAGGACGCTGCTGTTTGATTGTGACGTCATAGTGACGGAGCGTTTTTGATGTTTCATAAAAAGAAGCTGATTTGACTTTTGTCAAATACCGTGTTTAGGAGTTTCTAGTGGCCACCCTGTCTCCATCATCAGACCAGCTCGATGGTGCTATATTACTGTATTGTATTATCAGAACTAAAAGCGTATGCAAATTTTCAGTTTCATCGGAAACCGGGAATTGGGTCAAATTTAACTTGCAAAATTTGACCCTTAAATGCAAACAGATGTATAGAATAATCCTTTCCCAACGTTTTTTGTCGGATAAGTTCGTATTTATCTTGCTTTCTCAGTTGGCATATTGACGGGTCCTGAAGTTAATTGAGAAAACAAGATAAATACGAACTTACCCGACAAAAAACGATGGGAAAGGATTATTCACTACATCTGTACATACTCGTACATTGCAAGTTAAATAAAAGCTTTAAAATATTTGTTCAATATTTTTCGATAATGTAAATGACGGACTAATTCGATTTTTTAGGGCACTAACTAGCCTATTGTCGTAAGTCAGTCGCTTTACCAATCAGGATACTATGGGAGTTCTGGACTTTTGGAAGGCATACATGGAGCTAAAGACAGCTGTAAAACATTTTAGACGATGTGTTTAACGGACTGTGAAAATATGTAGAGGATTTATTAAAGTAGTGACTTCGTTTTAGAGCAAAGCTTTGTTGGTATTAGAAATAAATATTCCTTTCCTTTTAGTGAAAGACGACGCAACGAAGAACGAAATAAAACTAAGAGCATAAAATGTTTGCTGCAGTGCTTTTGCTAGTAAATTTCCTTTGAAATGGAATATAAAAATAGCTTCTGGAACGATGAAAAACGCTTCCCTCGAACCTACTAAAAATTTCAAAATTGAATTTTACCTACATTTTATTTTTCATTTAAATTGTTGAAAGGTTTCTAGGAAGGTAGAAAATAGAAAAGGCTAATACGAGCAGGGCTTGGGAACGGTTCGAAAAATACCAGGTAAATGATTATTAAGTTCATAACCTGGTTCTTCGTAAACGCTCTCTCGGAGCGAAATTGAATCAATATATCATCGCTTTTTTCTTTTGCTTTTCGTATCTACCTACACTAGGATGGCATGGCGTCGCGACTATGGCGTTCTAAATACTAGGAAAGACGAGAAAATGGCGGCGATGGGTGGTGGGTATATAACCGTTATTTCCATCAGGAACTGAGGGGCTTTTGCCTAACGCACTCGCAACTGCAGTCGGGTTCAAAGTAAAAAAAATGTTTTTTGTTTTGTATGCAGAATGCAGATAGCCTTCGATTTTCAAACTGTAAACAATCGTGATTGCGAGTACGTTAGACAATAGGCCCGCAGGTTTATTTTTATTTTTGATCAAATACGAAACATAACGATTCTGTTCGAGAGGAATCAAAATTAATAAGCTCTTTTAGAAATGCATGGCGATATAGTCTCAGATCTCTCAGATATACCATCAGCCCCCTATTTCACCATCCTGACAATAACAGGTGACAGGTGACAGGTGACATTTCAGTGTACATGGCGCAGTTTATATGAATCGCAGTGATGTATTAGCGTGTTAACTTTGCAATGTACAACGAATTGTCACGTGTATTCTTTGCATAGTATAAAACAAAGTCGCTTCCTTCTGTCTATCTATCCTTATGTATGCTTAGATCTTTAAAAGTACGCAACGGATTTTGATGCGGTTTTTTTTAATAGATAGTGATTCAAGAGGAAGGTTTTTATGTATAATAAAGTCTGTTTTATGTACGGGTGTTACAGAAAACTCACATAAACCGGTTTTCGTCAATAGATGGAGTGATTGAAGAGGAAGGATTGTTTTAATGCCATGCCATGGAAAAGCAGCTGTTATATACAGGGTGTTTGGCAGTCAGGTGTAGGGGTTTTAAGGGATGATAGTAAGGGTCAATCTGAACATTTTTGACCACATTTACTATTATGCAAATTTTCACGGTTTCCGAGATATTGATAATTTTAATAGGATTTTTTGTCATTTTTCCTTATGTCCGTGATACGATAAACCCCTTAATTCAAGTATTAATTTAAAAAAAAACCAGTGTTTTCTTGCATGACTTGAATCACTATGAAATAAGGAAGTTTTAAAGCTACATACCATTTTTTTTTCTTTTCAACTTTTTGAGTAAACGCGCAAGAGTTACTTTCTCCATACTAAGAGAACCCCGCGTTTGATTTTCACCAAGTATGGAAAAACAAATTTTGTGAGGTGACTCAAAAAGTTGTAAGGAAAAAAAAATGGCATGTAGCTTTAAAACTTCCTTATTTCATAGTGATTCAAGTCATGCAAGAAAACACTGTTTTTTTTTTCAATTAATACTTGAATTAAGGGGGTTTTCGTATCACGGACATAAGGAAAAATGACAAAAAATCCTATTAAAATGATCAATATCTCGGAAACCGTGAAACTTAGCATAATAGTAAATGTGGTCAAAAATGTTCAGAATGACCCTTACTATCATCCCTTAAAACCCCTACACCCGACTGCCAAACACCCTGTATATTCATTAGCATGATATAACGAGACTCTTCAAGTATTTAGCTGCCAAAGGAATAACTAAGTGGTAAATAGACAAAGGCACAAGCAAAGGCTGCATTGTTTAACAGTTTCAAATGACAGGGGGAAGCGTTTTTCAATTCGCAAGCATTACATCTTTAAAGGAATGTGACGTTTAAATAGGGTATTTGACAAGAGTAAAATTAAATTGGTTTTACATTAACAACAGATAAACATTATAAAAATACTAGGAAAACATCAATCTTTTATTTATATTTGCTATTTTAAGATTTTTAAATTCATAAAATCCAACAATAAGGACGCTGTTTGATTGTGACGTCACAAGATAGTAATCCCTATAAATTCCATAGTAACGGCGTTTTTGATGTTTCATATAAAGAAGCTGTAAATTTCAAATTCTGGGGTGTTAGTGAAAAAGGGTATGTCTCCTGAAGTTCAAGTGAAAAAGGGTTTAAGTCTAGTACACTCAGTTTATGTATATACCCTTTTTCATTACAAGGTAAGTCGACTGTACCCTTTTTCAGTAGGTCACAATTTTGCTCCACGCGTTAAGCTTTCTCATACCATAAATGTATTCCGATTCCCACGATTTTTGAGTATGTTGTAGTTATTATGAAAAGTTTTTAAATAGTTTCCAAGGATTTATTTTTCATAAAATCTACATTAAAAAATGGTAAAATTTGGATAAGGTTTAAGGAAGAGAAACTACATTTTGTATGGAAACTTTCACCCTCACAATCCTTATACACATTCTAAGATTAAAGCAATGCACATAATTAAATCCGGAGATAAATCACGCGCGCTGGATGGCCAAGTCCAGTTGAAGAAAAAAATTATTCTAATATAGACGTATGTCTCATGGTATCTTATTTAAAATGTGGGTATTTACTTATATTATCACTGTGTAAATGATACATTTATAATGGACGTTTGTTAACAAATCGGTTTCCAAATTAATTTGTAATTAACTTTCATAATACATAAAAACAGTTAGCAATATTGAACCGTTTTAGAATAGTTAATATCCTATTTCATACATATATAAACTAAACATAGAACCTTAGACTTTAAATTTAAAATGGAGTAAGTATAGGTAGACCCTCGAGGAAAATATACGGAAAGTGAATTCGACAACACCGCGATCATCCTATATAATGTAAGAAGTACTTTTGATTACTTTAAAAACACTGTGAAAGTCCCGAGTTATTAAGACTGCACCAAGCAAACGCCGAGCGTCCAGTGGCACCCTCATTACTATTAGGAACTGTGTTTTCTAATTTACTACATTTTTTTTCCTTTTTTCTTTCCTTGAAATCAGACGATACGTTTTTGTAACGCAAGTAAAAACATAATTTATGGAGTACGCAACAAACTTTAATTAATTGTTATTTAACTATGTGATATACCCTATAAGTTGTGTTTTCATTTGTTGTACAAAATCACACCGTCCAAAATTTAAAAAATACTTTAGTTTATTAGAAAACACAATAAAAGTAATGAGGGCGCCACTGTACATCCGGCGTACGCTCCGCTCGGCGCAGTCTTAAACAACATCCTAACCTAATGCGCACAAACATTTTCCTACATCAGTTTTATTCTCAATACACATTGGAATGAAACGAGTCGTATCTAAGTCGTGCAGCGCTCCAAGTTTCCACAACACGGTTGAATGGAAAATCAATTTTGCTCAACTGGCAGCTGCAAACCAACGTCTGAGCAATTCAAACGCATTCCTCTTATCCCTTGAGCCGGACAGATCTTGGTAGCTGAAAGGGGTCAGGCAGGATCGATTTTCCACGCTGAAATTCTCGGTTAACTCGGCTTGGGAAACGGGAATGGAGGCTTACAACATTTAGGTACAACAGACAACGTAAATATTTCAGGACGTAACACGACGTAAATATAGATATACGTTCCTTGTGCTCAGTTTTGTTCAGGCATATTTGAGATATGTAAACTGTGATTCTGAATTAGTTTATATTTAGTTTTCTATAATATAATATGTATTATGTATAGGAAAAATAAATATTTTGCACACAGGAAAAACTATTGAGTAGATACCTAGTTAACAAAAACCTTATAATGGTGACTCTTTCTTTCAGACCCAATTTCTCTTGAACGGTCCAATGGATTTTTATGAAACCTACATAAAAACTACCGCTAGAAATTCTACTTACAAATAAAAAAAATTGCATCCAAATCCATTCACCCAATTAGGAGCTAAGCACAATGCCACAGACAGATTACACAGATCTCTTTTTGTTTTAGGCGTAAAAAGGGTTGCTCCATTTGCTGTAAAATTCATATTTAATTGATGCCGCATATTCTCATCTAACTGTCTAACTAAAGGTATTATACCATTCACCATAGTTTCATGTTCAGTACCCTTACCATGAGTTAGTTACAGTATTTGCTAGCGAGTCAAATGCTCTGTCCCTTGCACTCTATAAGAATTCTTGCGAGGTCTGCGAGTGACAGAGCTTCGACTCGCTAGCGAGTACGTTAATTATAACTCATAGTAAGGGTACAGGTATAGAGTTACGTGTGAAGTTTCAACTATCCAGCTCGCTCTAATGCTATAAGCGCTTCGGGAACTATGTGGGATAACTGTACGTAACTTCTAGATAGAAGATGTGCAAGCCATAGACAAAGTTTTCCACATAGTTAGTTAAACAGGTCGTGAGTTTAATAGGTTGAGTTATGTATCGTTTTAAATAGGGCATATCTACACTAATATTATAAAGAGAAAAGATTTGTATTTTAGTGTGTGTGTATGTTTGTAATGAATCTCAAAAACTACATTGCCGATTTCAAAAATTCTTTCACCATTGGAAAGCTACATTCACCCTGAGTGACATAGGCTATGTTTTATTTTTCTGCGTGGACGGAGTCGCGCGCAACAGCTATGATATATAATGTCGTATTCGTCATGCCGTCTCAATTAGCTTATATGTATATGGTTACTAAAGCAAGACTGAGAAAGTAATGACTATCTTTTCACATCTCATACTCTTAAAATGTTACTTTAGTCTCTGCACATCGGGACTAAAGCTCTTTATTATTCTCTAGGGACAAAGTTTTGTTTTTTTTACTTTGAAAACACCTGAAAAATCAACCCGGGGTTTTTGTGAATAGAGGATTATCGTATACGAGTAACACCTCTTATTATGTCTGGGTTAAAAATACGAACTTTTTCGATCAGAAACGATATCCTACATTTATTCCCTACATATATGAAGCTATGTCTGTTTATCTGTGTGGGTTCAATTCAGGACAGGTCCCGCTTTTCAAATTAACTGCATGGTTGGACCAATGTACAATAAATTAAGGCCGTGCAATGCGTGTCAATATCTCGTCAATTCCCATTCAATTACTCTGCAATTGGATGGTTTATTACATAGATACATGCATTAAATCACGCCTGTTTCCCAGAGGGGTAGGCAGAGACCACTTCTTTCCACTTGCTACGATCTTGACAAATTTCTTTGGCTTCTTCCATATTCATACATCGAGTCATGCACGCACATCGGTTTATTTCGATGTATTAATAATCATGTTTAATGAAAATTTCACGATATACTGAATACGGGTTCAATTAAAAGCACCTGAAACTGACGTACGTGCGTGAAGAGGGTGATTAATGTAGAGGAAGCGAAAGTATGTTTAGATCGGTGCGCCTGGCGTTCCAAGGTCCCTGCCGGTAGGCTTTGGGAGACAGGCGTCAAAATATGTTATGGATGTCGCAAAAATCTTAAATAATAAAAGGTTTTAATTTTTCATGTCAACAAAGATTTACCTAATTTACAAATTAAATTTGAAAACTTTTTTATGTTGTTACAATACAACCCTAACCTAACCGGAACGCAGATATAATTGAAAAACTTAAAAATTCGCCTGACTCATCTGAACACCAGTTTAGGGCAAATGAAAATTCGGACAAACGATGTGTTAGTAGAAGCATTGTTAGGGATTCTGACACCTTAGGAAAACATAGATCCCGTGTAGCCAAATGTCAAGCGTATCACCTCTTTCTTCTGTGTAGAACACAGCTTGTAGCCAATATCACTACATAGTATAAAACAAAGTCGCTTCCCGCTGTCTGTCCCTATGTATGCTTAGATCTTTAAAACTACGCAACGGATTTTGATGCGGTTTTTTTTAATAGATAGAGTGATTCAAGAGGAAGGTTTTTATGTATAATAAATTCAGCTTTATGTACGGGTGTTACAGAAAACTCACATTAACCGAAGCGAAGCGAGGGCGGGTCGCTAGTTATTGATAAACCGCACATCATTGACTGCAAACTTACGCACACTAATGCAGAGTCACACACTGACACACCTAAAAAGAGGTACACTATTGAAATTCAATCGAAAGCGGTCATATAGAGAGGATTCTTTTTAACGAAGGGCATTTGTAACAGGTGCGAAGAGTACTAATCTATTAGCCGTTTTTATTCCCTCTATGCTTTCCTACCTACTTTTAAAGCTCGTTATTACAAGAATAGTTCTTTAAGCATTATCTGGTGCTAGTCCAGGAAACGTGATCAAATTCGTCCGTTAATATACAAAAGAAAAAAAATATCATGCGACAATATTCTATGCCATACGAAATAAAGGTGATATAATATTTGACACGATTAGGAGTCGTTGAATGTTTAGAAACTGGATTGCATGACCCCGTTCAAGTTGAAGGCTTTATCATTATTTAATAGACACATTGACCTTGAAAGTGGTCGTTATATAACACGAAAGTAATACGTATAGCTAAGGAGCTGGTGATCATTTTGGTGGTATGATTTGTTCATTTGGTTCATTATTCGAGCGTTTCAACTGCCTCACTATTGTGGACATTTTTTTGAAGAATTGGGCGTATATTTGGATGCCGTTTTTGAATACCTTATACCCGACTGTTGCTTACCAAATTTAAATCGTTATTAAAAATCATATAAATGATCATTTGAAACGCACGGAAAATATCCAAGGGTACCAAATTTCATGTATCTAGGTGGTCAGAATTGCCTTTTGTATTATAAAGATTAAACGCTGATTTATATACTTGGACCAAACTCGTAGTCTCATTCCAAGTTTGTTGAAATTCAGCCTTTTCCGGAGACCGATCTGTAAAGCATTTCAATCTGAAGAGAAATTGACTGAGCCTTTTGCTGGACTTTGTGATGCGGGTAGCCAAAGCGGTCGAAGCTTATTCCGGGCGGTCGGTCTGGAATTGGAATCAAATAGCCTATGGTTGTGACTGGAAAAGCATTTAATATTATTTAAACACTGAACTACATTGATAACCAAGGGATATATGTAGTTCGAGGGTGCAATTGATACTTTCACCCTAGTAACACTACTTCATTGTGATTATGACGAAAGTAAAAAAATAGTAGTTTATGAAATTGTTGCATAATGAGGGGTATTATCACACTTGTGTTTTAATACCTAGTTATGTGCACTCATATACTACTTTATCTACTCTCATATATTACAACAAAACGTATTTAATGAATGGCGCCAAAACCTGGCACATCACCGCGCATGCGATAAACCGGGCGCTGTCACAGACAAGTAAAAATTAGAATGAAAACTTTATGTTATGCTGTAAAAATGACACGAACCACATGCGTGCGTTCCATTATAAAAAAATAATTGATATGGAACCTCGTTGGTGACATTAACTTTTTGGATTAACTTGTATCGTAATGGTAAAAAAATACTTTAAAACGTTATTTTGTTAGAGAAATAATGTTAGTGATTTTTTATTTATTTCGGTATTGTGTTTATAAGGTATGTCAATATAAATTCGTTTTGAAGTTTATAATTTGAACTTTACGATATAAGAGTAGATAAGAGTTATTTTTACAACATTTTTGAGCAAAAATGGTAACGTCAAATACCAGGAATGCATAAAAATGAAAAGTACATTGCTGAGACGTGTGGGAGACAGCCGCGCTGTGTCGTGTGCGCCCGCCCCGGTGCGCCGCACCTCCTAATTACCGCTGCGCTCCTGGTACTTTATTTCTTACCTAGGGTGGTCATTACTTTCCAATGGCCTACTTTCAGAGTATGAGACATGAAAAATAAACTACAAATTATGGTCATCCTATCAGATAACGTAAAACAACATACCTATTTCACTTTGTTTTTAACTAAATCATGTCATATATGTCTTATCTTATCTATTATTACATCTTAGCCTGATTGTGCAAAATGTGGTTACAGTTAACAACAAAATGTTTAGACATGTTGGTAATTCGGTATCTCTGCCTACCCCATTAGAATATAAATAACACTAGCATTTCTAATTATATGACCACCAATTACATAGTATAAAACAAAGTCGCTTCCCGCTGTCTGTCTGTCCCTATGTATGCTTAGATCTTTAAAACTACCCATCGGATTTTAATGCGGCTTGTTTTAATAGATAGTGATTCAAGAGAAAGGTTTTTATCATCACTACATAGTATAAAACAAAGTCGCTTCCCGCTGTCTGTCCCTATGTATGCTTAGATCTTTAAAACTACGCAACGGATTTTGATGCGGTATTTTTTAGTAGATAGAGTGATTCAAGAGGAAGGTTTTTATGTATAATAAATTTTGTTTTATGTACGTGTGTTATCGAAAACTCAAATAAACCGAAGCGAAGCGAGGGGTCGCTAGTGTATAATAAATTGATGTTTTATGTACGGGTGATACAGAAAACTCAGATAAACCCCTTAACGGTTTCTCAGTCAAAATAACTATGTTAATAACAGTATAACATCAAAATGGACTCCAATCAATATTCCGCCTATGAAATGACTAAAATTATGAAACTTCTTTTTTTCTTGAATAATTACACCAAACCGGTCGCGGTCATGATTTCGTCAAATGAAGTCATGACCATGAAGTCATTGATTGTTTCTAAATTCGATTGTTTACCAAAAATAGATGTTGATGGACATCAAAATTCAATGGTAATCATCTGGGGTGTTATTCTCTCAAAAACAACAGACAGGCGGACGAACGAGCGAAATTGCAGCGGCGAGTTTAAGTAGTCTCGTCAGAGTGAACAAAATACATTTCAGCGCGTGCATTTTGAATTAAGCAGCCATATACGTTCGATCCATCGGCAGAAACCATGCTGCTATTCACTCTGACATTCACTCGTCTGTCCGTCCGACCGTCGTTGTTCAGATAATCACTACCCAGCTCCTTTAAGGGCGAATTCTCTTAATCGATAATTCTAAGAATATTGACCTATTTCATTCATTTCGCGAGGAATAGCAGAGTAATTCCAAGAATAATTTAATGGCGTCCACATCTTGTTTTGCACTGTCAGTGCTGTCAAGTCAACTATGGTCAGACTTTTAATTCACTGCAGTAGAATGACAGGTTCAGTGTTGTCAGTTTTTGGTGTATAAAAAATAGTGATGTTCCTTACTGAATGAATGAAAAAATTTACGAGTAAGTAATGTAGTTCATTTGAGTGATTCACTACTTTAATATTATTATTATAATTAAGGAGGGTTTCCAAAATGCGTAAGTAATCTATTTAATTACGTTAATTAAGGAAATAAAAAAATAAACACTGTTGTATAAAAAAGTGATCTGACGTTTTTTGTTTCGTTATATTCTTTTGATTTAAGTATGTCACTATCTTTACGTATTGACCAGGTTCGTTTTTTTGTGTTTTATCAATGCGGTATTTATCTGCTTAGTCTGTGACTTACTCGTGTCTCATATTAACATACTGTTGCAAGCAAAATGGTCACCTAAATATAATAAAATAATACACTAAGTAGGTAATAATCAAAAAATATTTAGTTCGATCTTTGATCAAATCATTCATTAGGTGAACGTGGTAAGCACTATTAATTTAAATGTGGTATCATTATTTCACAGAATGACATTTGGCCATGTCATTTTACTGCAGTGAATTAAAAGTCGGAGTTTTAGTCTCACATTTGTAATGACAGTTATTTCCCAGTCCCACATAACACCATAAAAATGGTTGTCTATAAAGTCGGTTTACGGACGATAATTTAACGTGATAACGTCATAAGAAAACACACAAGCCGAACTGGCCGATCGTGCCTCTCTATCGCTTGTTCCGCGCTCTCGCTTGCACGCTCGGCTCAGGCGGAAAGTGACACTTTTTCGTGCGTGCAGCCAGCGTTCGTCGATTTATAAGACGTCACGTCTAAAGTAAAAGATTGTTGAAGCTTTGACATTGTTCCGTTGTACAGCATTATTTTTTCTCAATAATGCTCGGAAATGATGACCTTTCTTTTGAAAAACGAAGACGCGAAGTGCCTCGTTTTTATCCTAGGAGTAAAATAAACGTATGATAACACTTTCCGTCCATGTCCATATTGATTATTAAAAGTGCTCTATTGCATATAAGATCGAAAGGAACGTGAATAAAATCCCGTACAGTCAACCAATTTGATTCCTAGGCCACTATGGACTTTGTCAACGTGACGTTGTAAACCAAATCATAGGGAGTCTCTTACGTTTTGGTTGACAACGTCACTTTAACATAGTCCAAAGTGGCCTAGAAATCAAATTGGTTGACTGTACCTACACCCAACTTGTGGGTGCAGTGTGGGCCGGCGGCGGCGCGTTGTGCGTGAAACTATCTTAACTAATACTCGGTAGTTTTCAAACAAACATTCTCTCCAAATTTGTAGGTTTTCAAAATTACTTATAATTATGTATTTGTATCATTTCCTCGCATTGTTTCAAAAAATCATTATATTTGCCTCGGCGGAAACGAGGATTTAATGACTCGTATTTTAGCAGGCCTCGCTCTCTTCAGAAATCCCTTACTTTCCGCGCCTACGCAATAATGTACTATTTCCGTGTACAGTCAACCAATTTGATTTCTAGGCCACTTTGGACTATGTTAAAGTGACGTTGTCAACCATAACGTAAGAGACTTCCTATGATTTGGTTTACAACGTCACGTTGACAAAGTCCATAGTGGCCTAGGAATCAAATTGGTTGACTGTACATTCGTTCATCATTCACTTTTCTATTAGAGTTTAGTAATTTCAAGTATTACCTTAGATTATATGGAAAAACAACTACTGGTTTACTCGAGGATAAAATTGTGGAATAGATAAGTTACCTACTACTTTGGAATAAACTCGTATCTGGTATTTTGAGATGTACGAGTTTGAACTAAATTCTCTTCATGTTTAAGTTTAAGATCGTTAGTCACACAGTATGAGATACGAGGTTTTTTCCAAAGTAGTAACGAAATGCCTCCATGTCAGTAATTCCACCCGCTGTCGCCACCCCGGAGCACAATGGGAACAACGCTGTTAGTACGTTAACCTCCTGAGGTTCCTTGTACTAATAGCAGTACATAATACGGTCATTAAATTAAAGATCTAGTGCCAAGAAAGTAAAGTGGAATTTATTTTGCTTTTATGACTAATGATTAAATTAGACAATTCGCTCATTGAATACAAAACGGACACATTCCAAAATAATTTGCTATTCCATTAAAAATCGTATTCCAAACGCTTCTAATTTTAAAATGCAACACTGACTCTTTTCGGATTGTGTCCGTTTTGTATACAATGAACGAATTGACTTTGTTTTATTCATAATAAATTCATAGTGCACTGACAAATTTCGTTGTATGGTGAGGCTAGACAAGTTGCTTAAGGCTACGTTTCCACCAGAGCTGTGCGAGTCACCGAAGCGGTGTTTCGAGGAAAAATCAACCAATAGGATTAGTTTGTCTCAGCCTCACTATCCTATTGGTGGATTTTTCCTCGCAACACAGCTTCGCTGCCTCACACAGCTCTGGCGGAAACGTATAACGCAAACCTAAACGATTATCGAAAACTGAGAAAACGTATGGAATTGACGTAGCCGCTCGACGCGACAGCGCCGAATGCATCCGGGTGCATAAAAAAACAAAAGACAATTATGAATAACAAATACAAAGACAAAAAAAACGTATAATTCATTCTAAAACGCTGTAATGCCCTGCGTCACAATATCCGGAAAACAATAAATGTCTCTCCACACTCCCTGTACCGTAATCAATGGTTTTGGACCCATTTCTGTGAACTTTGAAAGTGTACTGTGTATAAATTTCACTGACGCAATGGAGCTCCACATGGCCAGCGTATTCACCGTCCCTCGACATCAAATTCCTGTAGTCGCTAGAACTCTGCAGATTGAATCCGTACGACCTATCCCCGATTATGAAGTCCTTGTACCTCTGCCAGTTGTTCACAACTCTCTCTACCACCTGCATTCGGATCTCTCTGTGACGCTCTTGGTTACCAAAAACGCAGTATGCAATGGAGCGAAACATGCAATTCCCGTCTCCCCGAATAGGTATCACTCGATGCATTATCTAAAATGGCATTATCATTTTCATTATCTAAAGCTCTAGTTTCCTAGGATAGCGGTGCCATCACGCTCATTGAATACAAAACAGACACATTTCAAAATAATTTGCTCTTGCATTCAAAATCTTATACAAACACATTCTAATTTTAAAATGCAACACTGACTCATTTTGGAATGTGTCCGTTTTGTATTCAATGAATATAGCGGCCGTAATACAGCGGTGAATGACGTCACAAAGAACGTTGTCTATGTAAACAAAATGGCGTGGTTTCTTAGAGGGCGGTGATTGACACCGTAATGTCAAATAATATTAAAGCAGCTGTCATATTACGGCCGCTATAAGACAGTACCGCTATCCTAGGGAACCAGAGCTTTTAGGAGTGTTTACGAGAAGTGTGAAGCCGCATCCACATGCTTGGTGTTTGCTGCAAACACTGCGGGACACAAGTATGCATTAGAGTGAGCACGATGTGTTTCCGTCTCACTCTAACGTATAGCTGCGTCCTGTAGTGTTTGTGACAAACACCAAGCATGTGGAATAGGCATAATAAAGCTAAATACACACAGTGCAATAACATTACAGTACGATAGATCTTAGAACCTGCTTCGGCTTTGCACTTGTCTCTCACTCTCATACGATCTTATTAAGAGCGAGTGAGAGAGAAGTACAAAACAGAAGCATCTTCGAAGTGCTCACAGACTGTACATCTTCGGGTTCGTACAGTCAAGGGCAAAAATATACAAAGAATCTTGCCATAAATATGTTACAAAGTTATTATTTCACTGGAAAAAGGTGCATTGGATGCGTACACCCATATTTTTACACTAGACTGTACCCTAGTATTTTTATTAGTTTATAACTGTATTCCCCATTTATACATCTAAGCCTCTATTTACGATATCATATTTGACCTGTTACGGTATTGTTTTGACGTCAGCCGCCATTACTGTCAAAGAAATAAGAGCTGTCAAAACGTGGACAATACGATAACAGATCAAAGACGATAATGATTTTTAGCGTCTAGAATACCGGCCCTAAAACGTCTAGCGGTGCGTTCTATATTCAAAACCGTGGATAGAGTTGTTGACGTACAACGGACGTACAATAGTCGGACGAACGAGCGTAATCGCAGCGGCGAGTTTAAGTAGTCCCATTTTAGCGCGTGCATTCACAATTATACGTTCGATCTAATCGACAGAAGCCATGCCTAAATGCGCTGAAATGTGTTTTGTTCGCTCTGACAGGACTACTTAAACACGCCGCTGCGATTTCGCTCGTTCGTCCGACCGTCCGTTGTTTATGAGAGAATAACACCCCTGGATTCAGTAAAGCTGGCACGAATGAACAAAAGTAATAGCACCCATCACTGTGTGTGCCGTCCTTTGAACCGTTGTTCGAATTTCAAACTGAAAAGCTATTATTAATTTCCACACATATTCGTTCATTCATTCGAATCCATTCGTGCCAGCTCTTGTGAATCGACCTATGCATTTAATTTCGAAAATGTGTATAATTGCAAACTGCCGGATATTCGCGTCGAGCGCTTATGTCAATCAATAGGGAATATTTATGACTTTATACCTTCAACAAAAGTTGATACATGTCACAAGTTGAGAGAAGAGAAGAGAGATGATATAACCCAACAAAGGTTTCTTCCTATCTCTTTATAGCAAAACAGAATTTAACGTGGAGTTTAAGACTGCGCCGAGCGTACGCCGGATGAACAGTGGCGCCCTCATTACTTTTATTGTGTTTTGTATTTTCTTGAAATTGGACGGTATGTTTTTGTACTACAAAAAAATACACAGCTTATAGTGTACATCACATAGTTTAATCACAATCCACCTTTGAGTCATCATTTATCCACTTAACGGAAAAAAAGACCACCTTTTCCCGTTAAGCTGACCACTCACAGGGTAATTGTTATTAAAGTTTGTTACGTATCCCATAAATTGTGTTTTTACTTGCACTACAAATCGCATCGTCTGATTCCAAGGCAATTCTTTAGTTAACTAGAAAACACAATAATAGTAATGAGGGCGCCACTGGACGCTTGGCGTTTGCTCGGCGGAGTCTTAAGGTTATACCCTGTATTATATGACGTCACAGTGTATATATCGGATCTTTCTGTCTAATCACTATCTAATTAGCAGTTTAAAATGCTTGTATAATGCGTATTTCTTGCCCCGTTTGAATGAATGAATGAATGAATGAATGAATGAATGAATGAATGAATGAATAGTTTATTTGCATAAAACAAGCGTATATAAAAGGTGTTACAATATTATTTCAGGTCGTATCTTGTTTTGCCAAGGCTTTTTGTTTTAATATTAATTACACTTTTCGTGATCTTTTTACGGTATTTTCATATCTTGTTGAGAATCAATTTCAAAACTTCCCTATACCATTCATTTTGAGATTTCGGGAATTATTTTACGTGTTAGGTCGTGTAACGAAAGAAAGGGCCTAAATGTATAGTAATAGTTTAAGCATTTTCAGTCTAATTTGGATACCAATAGAGTATATAATGCTTCGACTAATATATTGTAGTTAGCCGCCGTCTTTGGCATTAAGGTACATTAATCTTGTCTAGGGCCTAGGTTCTTGTTCTTATTAGTTTCAGACTATCTTGCTTCTAAATTGTAATGTAACGTATCATGAGAATGAGTATGACTACATAAAAGATGGGCTAGCAAATTAAAAAAAAGAAACGCGGCCACATCGTAAAAAAGAAGATCGTTTCAAGGCAAAGTGGAATAGAAAAAAGCTGTACCTAAGTGTTTATTGCCAGACTAAAAATACCGCAAATGGAACGCCGCCATTTTTTTAATCTGTTACGCGGGCAAATAAATATTGAAACATTAATAAGCAATATGAAGAGGGTTTTTTTTATTTGTAGTGATTGGTACAAACAGCAATAATATATTATCCAACATTCAGCGCTAAAAGAAGATTGTAGTGACTAAAATTGAAAAGGGCATGCTTCGATGGTTCGGTCATTTGGAAAGGATGGATGAAAGATTGACGAAAGAGATATACAGATCAAAAGTGAGTGGACGGGTCGGAAGGGGCCGCCCTAGGCATACTTTTTCGAGTCAAGTCGGAGAAATACTGGAAAAGGGCCGAATCTTAAGTACTTACCCGAAACCGACGTGCGTGCATGACTCGATGTATGAATATGGAAGAAGCGAAAGAAATTTGTCAAGATCGTAGCAAATGGAAAGAAGCGGTCTCTGCCTACCCCTCTGGGAAACAGGCGTGATTTAATGTATGTATGTATGTATGAGCGCTAAAATATCTGACATGTTTTTATCACTATAATAACAGCGTGTCAGATATTTATGCGCCCAATGTTGGATATTTTATTGCTGGTGAATGTACAAAAAACTATTTTGCTAATAGCCAACGGCTGTCTACTGCTAAGAAATCACCTAACTAAACGATAACAAACAATTATCGTAAACAATTATCGTGAGCCGTCGAATTGTAATCGGCAAACGCTCGACGTTACGTCCGGCAGCCCCACAGTGCGATAGCTCTTAGGAGGTGCTTCGGGTTTGTCCTTGTCTCTCACTCGCTCTCATACGCTCTTATTAAGAGAGAGTGAGAGAGAAATACAAACCCGAAGCACCTTCTAACGGTACGCGTCCACCTAACTAATCCGCTGTCGCCGATCGAATCAAACGTATGTAAAGGAACGAGAGCGCCTACACCGTAGAAGTGAATCATTATCATTTGCCGGGGTTCTCTCTGAGATACCTTTTTACTTAGCAGGGTAGTACTCAGCCCTTTACAATGAAAACTGGTTCAAAATTGACATAATACGGTTTCAAATAAAAGTTCTTCATACTAATAAATAAGTTTTTGATTCAGATTAAAGTATGTTCAATCGACGACGGTGAGATTCTACTTAAATTGACATTATTAAATTAGGACGTAGGCCGTGGATTGAAACAGCCATACAAATATGCTAAATTCCAAACTGATTCATTCGAGAATACATTTCCATAAGTGTCCTAAACTAGATATTTAAAAAACAATGCGTTGAAAACTGTAAAAAAAATCGTCACGACGTACCGTAATGTCTGACACTGACATAAAATTTATTTCATGGTTAGTCACAGCCTTGAACGGGATGACAACATATTCTCTTTCAGTCAATGACAACAATTAGGCCGGTACCACAAGCAACGGAATTCCATCAGACATAAACCACGCACGAATTACATTGGTAAGTTAAAATAGAAAGAACAATCGAGCACCGATGTTCTCGCTTCAATGTATACGATGGAACTCTTTATGGTTGTTTTAGAATATAATATAACTGGCGTATTGGAACAAGGAACTTTACGTCCAATATGCAACCTACGTTTTACTAACCTTTATCTTGTTTCACTTTAGACTATGTAGATTTGTCAACTCAAATATCCTGTCATCTTATAAAACAAAATGGCTCACCACAACACGATATATCAATGCTATGTACAATCTTTAACACAAATAAGACATTTCAGTAATATAGTTAAAGCAGTGATAAAAATTTTGAATTTATATTACAGAGCGTCAAATTTTCCGACATTTTTAACCGACTTCTTACTGTCAAGTGTCTGTAACCGTTGGACTGACAGACTGTCACTGTGCGTCGATACAGTGATATTATAATGAGGCATGCAAGCAATTTGTGCATTGAAAAGTGCAGTGATCATACCGTGATGTTTAGAACCGTGAGAGCAGATAGCGCATGGAGTTTTCATACAAGTCTTGTGTTTGATCACTGGACTGATTTGTGGAACTGTTCTCGTCTCTCCAAGGGTAGACATTATGGTAATATTCAACCTAATCTGCCTGTTAAACCTTGGTTTTTTAAATTTAACAAACTTAATTCGGCTGCCATCTCTACAATAATTCGTCTGCGACTTGGTCACATTTGTTCACCCTCTTTTCTGGCGAAGATCCGTGTTCGGGATCATTCTTTGTGCGAGCGTGGTCTCGAGGAGGGAACCCCAGATCATATTTTTTTCAATTGTCCCAATAATTCCAGTTTCTCTTTATAACTTTCATCCTGATTTCATCTCTCGCCCAGCTAGCTTTAGTTATGTCCTCACTTTTGTAAATACTTCCTTTGTACATATATATTTTAGTTAAGTATATTATTGATTTTAATATTAAGCTGTAAATTCTAATTTTAGTTTTAGTGTTTGTAGTTGTAGTTAGTGTATATAATTTTATTTTTAGATTCCCCAACTGATGAATCAGCATCTGTTTCTGGAAAAGCATTTTTACCGATCACGTGTAACTTCCAACCTTGACACTGGCAGAATTGTCCCACTGTACAGTAGCCATTCAACAAAGAATTGAACTTGATACAAGTCTTGACGGTCGGGAGTTTAACGGAGCAACGGTAACCTTGGAAGTGAAAACCTACAAGGTATATACAATTCATTGTATTTTGATTGTAGATATAATAGTCGATTCTCTTGGAAACATATTCAATTTAAAATGATTATCTGTATTAAAATGGCAAACCTGACTCGCTACTGAACCTAGAAACTTGAAATTAGATACAGGGGTTCCTTTCATGATGTAAGTGAGCACTAAGAGAGGATTTTTGGAAATTCATCCTCTAAGGGGTTCAAATATGGGCAAGAGAGGGTAAATTATTCAACACGCACGAAGTCGCGAGCGTTCTTTAATAATTATATATGCTGTTAGCCACCTTAGTACAAGCCTTGATAAAGAGGTCTGCAGCAGTATTAAGTGACAGTTTTTTTCCAGCCGTCTCCAGTTTAAACAATGCACAGGAATAGTAATAACAGCATTGTTTTACTGCTGTCAACATTATAAATATTTAGAAACTTCATAGTTGTGCCATGTGTCAGGACTGACTTGTTATTTGCCTAGTATCTTCTAAATATATAATAAAAGGAGAAACTGACTGACTGACTGACATATCAACGCACAGCCTAAACGGCTAAACTTAGGCACTTGAAATTTGGAAGGGACGTAGCTTAGGTACCGTAGAGGTGCACTAAGAAAGGAATTCCCGAAATTCCCACGGGAACGGGAATTAGCGGGACAATCCTTTTGTATGAAAAATCTAAACCGCGTAAGATAAATTTTATTGCCCAACGAAGTGGGAACGGGAACCGCTAGTAATGTATACCTATGATTAATATTTTTTAGTTTGGCTTTTTGGTTTGGTTTGGTTTTTTGAAAGGGCATGCTTTGATGGTTCGGTCATTTGGAAAGGATGGATGAAAGAAGATTGACGAAAGAGATATAAAGATCGAAAGCGAGTGGACGGGTCGGAAGGGGCCGCCCTAGGTGTACTTTTTCGAGTCAAATCGGAGAAATACTGGAAAAGGGCCGTATCTTAAGTACCCGAAACACGTGCGTGCATGACTCGATGTATGAATGTGGAAGAAGCGAAAGAAATTTGTCAAGATCGTAGCAAGTGGAAAGAAGTGGTCTCTGCCTACCCCTCTGGGAAACAGGCGTGATTTAATGTATGTATGTATGTAGTTTGGCCTGGTGGGTAGTAACCCTGCCTACGAAGCTAGCGGTCTTGGTTCGAAAATAGGCAAGTGATGAGCAAGAGTATTTTGTTTTTGAGTCTTGGATATATTCCCGCCGTCATTCATCAATTGAGTGATACAAAAGGAAGGCTTTTGTGGTTAATAATCAGTGATCGTACTTTTTCTAGCATTTTTGGTGCGATGACGTCAAATGTCACACGACAGCGACCTAGGGTTGTCGACGTGTATATGATTGACGTTTAAAATTATGTAATATTGTGATGTCGTTGAAAATCTAACACTTTTTTTTTTTAATTAATCAGTTTTTATAATTGTGTTAACATTTATTACTGTAACCCAAAATTCCTCAAATTTTTCGGAGGATATGCTGACGATTTATTTTCGTAATTTTGATTGCCCTGTCGAACAACAGCAACATTTATTGCAAGTGTGTTACATTTTCTCATATAGTAAATTGACCCTTCATTTTCATTATGCATACATTACATGTTCACATGTTCTGAGAATATTTTCTGTATTAACGATTAGTTTGAAACTACAACATTTTTATTTTTCATTTTATTAGATTTTTGGTTTAAAAAAGTTAATACTGGGCACTATATTGACAACCGAAAATGCTAAAAAATGTACGATCACTGTGTTACAGAAAAGTGGAGCGAATTTAGGGCTGCTAGTTTATCTATACAAGGTGTTACAAAAATACCCGTAAAGCCGAAAGGGGGTTAAATGGTACCTTATAATAAGTCCATTTACAATATTTGAGAGCCGTACTATCACCGCATGACTTACCGGCAAAAAAAATAAAACCATTATTGCTTTCATTGATGTGAAAACCCTATTTCAGTAAAATTAAAGAGTAAACTACGCAGATTGTTTATGTACATTTTTACCTAATTCGTGAAACGATTAAGAGACATACTAACAAAATGTACAGAATTTGATTAGATAGATATTACAAGTCGAGTTTTGGAAGATTTTAAAAGACCTAATAAACTACTTACGAAGAAACCTAAACTAGCACTTACTTTTTCGTAAAGAACGTCAAAATTACAGGAACGGCTCAAAGTGAGCTCTGCCTTGTTCAATGCACAACCTCGCTCGTCGGGATATGGTTTTAAACCCATTTAAGTTGAAAAATTATTAAATTGGTAGGTAGGCCTCTCTGTTTAAATAATCTATGTTAACTCCGGTTCCCTGACATGACAGCTTACTAGGGTTGACAATATTTTAGGCTTTGATAATTTATTAGATTTTTACGGAGTATTTTGTAACACGTTGTATAAGTATATTTATGGTTATCTAGTACCCATAGTACGGTCAGGGTCCCTAATATGGCTGCGTTTATCGCGTGATAGTATGTACAAGTCATCCGTCTCCTTCTGACACGTGAATAAGTACGAGAGTGACGGATGCTTTATCAACTTTTGACACGCGATATAGACGCAAGCATAGCCTGTAGGAGCGTTTATTTGGGACCTATTTCAAGAAAAATATGCTTGAAGTCGTCAATGCCATTAGAGATGTCAAGTCATTTATAACTTTTAGGAAAGACAACGTTATTGTTGTAGAATGTCAGATTGACTATGAACCTAAGGTGGGTACCAAACTACCTACATCTCGTGATTGTACAGTCGACGCCATAAATATGTTTACACTTTAGTACCTTGTCTATTTAGTGTCATGTTTAAACTGCCATTTGAAATTGTCATAGCGGGTAAAGTGACTTGGTAATAAAGTGTAAACATATTTATGGCATCGACTGTAGGTACAGTCAGCTGCAGAGAAATGTAACCACCTTTGCTAGGAAACTTGTATGCAGGGGGGGTCACTTTTCTCTGCAGCTGACCGTACAATGCTAGAGTGTGCCCTAATATTTATTTTTTACTAGCTTCTGGCTACGACTTCGTCCGCGTAGATTTCGGTTATGTGTTTATCCGGGGTATATGCTATCTCCATTCCAAATGTCATCCAAATACGTCCAGCCATTGCAGCGTGAAGAAGTAACAAAGCAACACATGAACTTTCACATTTATTTTATTAATACGTCTGCTCATCTATCTACGGAAGACCAGGGTAGTGATTCTGTAAACAACGCCGGTCGTACGGACTGTCGAGTGATATCCAAGCGGCGAGTTTAAGTAGTTTAGTAGAGCGAACAAAACACATTTTAGCGCGTGCATTTTCAATTAAGCAGCCTTATACGTTCGACCCATCGGCAGGAACCATGCTGCTAAATTGAAAATGCACGCGCTACAATGTGTTTTGTTCGCACTGACGGGACTACTTAATCTCGCCGCTTGGACATCACTCGTTCTTTCGTTCACCTTTACTTTTTGAGAGAATCACACCCCAGTGCTCGCTTTGCGGCTAGCGAATGCTGAGTTGGGACCGTTTCGCAATTGTTTCTGTGTCTTATTTTGTTGTATCTGTGTACCTAATGTTGTTTTGTATTGTTGCGAATAAATGTCTCTTTATCTTTATCTTTATGTAGCATGAAGCATGACATGACAGGAAATCCGTTAGCTTTGATAAAAGATTTTCTGCAGAAACTTATCTCGAATGAGGACATCCGCAGAACTAGAGATGCTCATATGGCTCTGTAAATTGGAAGTGGGCCGATTACACGCCGGTGTCGTAGAACCGAAAGTCCTTTGGACGATACTGCCGTCTTTATGAAAACGGGCGAATGTCTCGTAAAATCGCAAATGTATTAGTGGCTTTATTTTTTGAGACAGCGGGTTCATTTTGCTTTGACTATCAAATTACGCCTGCGTCCTTTTTATTTAGAACGGCGGAATAGTCATTCGGTTTTAGGGTACCGTACAAAAATTATAAAAAAGGAACCCTTAGAGTGAGACTTCGGTGTCTCTCTCTGAAACTATAGAAGCTATGAATTTGAAATTTGGCATATTTGTTTAACACGCTTGCTCGCATCTGTTTTTGGTACAAAACAGAGGTTTTTTTTGTTAATATTTCAAGAGGGGTTCAAGGGGGGGTTGAAAAATTTGAATTGATTGTAGCAAACGACCCCCGACTCCAAAAAGTTTGTAAAGAAAGACCTCTAAAAAAAAATCAGTCTAAAGAACCACCGCCAAATAAACCTGGTTTCAAATTTTAAAAAAAACGCACCCAAAATGGTTCATCCTTTTAAGAGCTACGCACACCGCACACCGACTTACACGTCAAACTTATAACACCCCTCTTTTTTGCGTCGGGGGTTAAAAAGGGCTCAATAACGTCCTTTTTGATTTATAGCCAAAAATTTACAAAAAATTACGGGTGACATAAAATTTATGACTATCAATTCTTAAGGCCAAAAAAAAACTCCCCCTTTTTTATTCACCAATGTGATAACTATCTGCAAAAAGTTTGTTTTCTGCCCACGTACTCAAAACGATCCATTACGTCCCGCTCGTATAGCCCGTAATAAAACCTCGTTGTTTTCAAACAAGTAACAATTCCATAACCCATAGTGAATCACCTTACTAATTATAATATTTACCGTTGCAATACTACATACAAAAATAAACTTAAACACAGTAACATAAGACTCATTCCAACTCGTGCTGCACGTGTTGTGTTGCAAATGTCAATTTTGAGCTCTAGTGCAAAGAGATAAGGTTATAATGACATTGTTAGTTTTGTTATGAATCATGTAGGAAAATGGTAACATTAAAGTTACTTACACATCGCTTCACGTGTTTTACTGTATCGAATATAATGTAAACTAATAATGGTTGTACCTTTTTACTTTTCTGCCTGCTAATGTTTTTAACGTCGAGCGACTTCAATTTGGGATTGACCAAAAAAAATAACTCACGGTTTTTACGTTCTCATTCGAAAGAATAGGAAATTTTAAGACTTGTTTTAGTTTTGAGTACGTTTTGTTTATCTTTATTTATTTAGCAGACATTTTATGGATGACATGATTATTTTAAATTTGGGATGGCATTTTCTAATAAATTACAACAATTAAATGATATCCAATGAAAAAAAGTGAATTTAATAGTGTATTAAAACATACAATTTCAAACGGTTTTCGCCTAACCCGTAAGATACACCTAAGAGGGCTTCAAGCCGAAAACGAAAGTCAAACAAAGGTTAAATATACTTTTGTCGAAATATTCAAAATAGATAAATATTTCAATAACTTGATAATGCAGAACGGTTTTAAAACCCTATTCCTCGAAATGGTTTTCGAATTGGAGTCATTGTAAAAATATGAACAATCCCAATTGCCTTATCTGGCGACATCGCGCCGCAGCAGCCGCGATTATACGCGAACTAGAGCGAATTAGGGAACCTTCGCCCAACAAACTAGCCAAGGTCCATTACGCTAACGTTTTTAAACCAATCGCGTCACTGTTAGATCACGTGACTTCGTATCACGTCATCTGCCAGCGACGAGATTGGTTCAAAAACGACGCCGCGCCGGCCGGTGCCCTCTGAACTAAGTAATAAAATTCCTGTTTGTGTCAACTGACAGAATCCAATCTCGAATTATTCGCTATAAGTTTTTTTTTATGGAAAAGAGAAGACAAACGAGCACACATGCCACCTGATGGTAAGTGGAAACTATGACCCATAGATATCACAAGAAACATTCACAAGACTGCAATGCAATCCTAAGACTACAATTTTTTTATTATTTATTATTATTTATTTATTTATTATAACATATTTAACAAACTTAGTTCTACAACAACGTCCCGCAAAACTGTTTTCACAGTTTGACTGTGGGATCCGCGAGTCTTAGTCTTAGTATACAAGTTACAGTTTACAAGCTACAGTTATTAAACATTAAGTAAATAATTTAAATTTAAATAATATTAAGGTAATGCTTAAATAAAGCTCTCTTAAATCTATTTTTATTAGGCTCTAGTCTCAAAGCGGCAGGTATGCTGTTGAGGATGTAAGGCAAGCGCTTCTCAATAAGCCTGTCTCCATAGTAGTTGCTCACTCTGGGTACAGCATATTTACCAGCGGCTACTGACCTGGTGCCATGTTCTTGGCTCAATTGCGATAAGTTAATCTCTTGATTGCCATGCTGATTAACTGCCAGTAAGTACTTGTGTCTAAGGGTCGCCGGTAGGATTTTACATAGTTTAAATAATTTATAATAGTCGTGTTTAAATTTATTTTTAGTTTTATTGTTCACTAGTAGTTTTAGAAATTTTATTTGCATTTTCTCTACTTTATCCAAATTTGTTTTAAAAGTCAGGCCATAGCAATCAAGAGAGTAACAAATAATTGATTCAACCAATGACGTGTATAAGCATTTTAATGTGCTATTTGGAACTCTATAGCTTAAGTGATAAAACCTTCCCAATAGGACTCTTAATTTACTACAGATATAATCAATGTGAGACGACCAAGAAAAGTTTTCATCTATTTTCATACCAAGGTAAGTCATACATTTGACACGCTCAATTGGCTTACATTGGCATGAAACTAAATTATTATGAAAGCATGCGAAATCGTGGGTTACTATTATGGGTTGAGGGGAATCAGGAGGACATAAATAGGGTGAGTGTATAATTAATAATTTAGTTTTTTCCGCGTTTAACACAATACCATTGTCGTGCGACCACTTGACTACGGCGTCGACGTCCCGCTGCACCGAGCGGCAGGTGCGGGCGAGGTCGGTGGCGGCGCCGGCGCGCAGCAAGCACAGGTCGTCGGCGAACAAGTGCGGGGAGCAGTGCTGCAGCACGCCGCACATGCTATTCACATGCAGCAAGTAGCACACCGGGCCGCAACCCGAGCCCTGCGGCACCCCGCACCGCACCCTCCGCTCGTCGCTCAGGGTCGATCCCACCTTCACCCGATAGGAGCGCTCAGTGAGGTAGTCACCGAACCACCGGTTCAATGGCTCGCCCACCCCGCACTCTCTCATGGCGTCGATAAGTGTATTCGTGTCCATAGTGTCAAACGCTTTCCTAAAATCGAAAAATACAGCAACAACAGTTTTTTTATCTGCCAAATAACCATTAATCTCATTTGTAAAGTTTGATAATAATGTACTTGTACTTTTGCCTTTTTGGAAACCATGTTGACACCTGTTTAATATACTATTTTTTTGTAGATATGATCCTAATTGGTTAACAATACACTTTTCTATTACTTTGTCTACGCTTGAAAGTATCGCTATGGGTCTGTAGTTTGAAAATGATTTACGGTTACCTTTCTTATGGACTGGACGGATTATCGCTTGTTTAAGTGCTTTAGGAAAACAAGACTTGCTAACGGATAAATTAACTAGCTTAGCTAAAACAGGACTTACTCTATCAGATACCACTTTTAAATCGCTCATGCGTATGCGATCACAGCCGGGAGACTTTTTGGAGCTCATACTATTAATGATTAGCGTCATGCTTTTGCTACTCACCGGTTGCCATCGCATGCACACGTCCGACTCTTTTGCATATTCTTTCCTGTCCAACCATTTATCATTACAGCTATGTTTAATGAGATCAACTTCACTAGAAAAAGTGTCCGCAAACCCATTACATATATCACTAGTACTACCTTGATTCCTCATATTATTAAGTATTACTGTGTCTAACGACTTCTTGTCGTTTCCTAACATAATATTAACTTTGTCCCATATTTTCTTAATATTATTATTACAATCTAATATACTTTTCTTATCATATTCACTCTTTGCTTTAGATATTACTTTAAAACATTTATTTCTATACTTTGTATATGTAAGACGCTTTAACATATTATTTGGTTCATTGCTCCATATTTCAAATAGTCTATCTCTCTCCTTAATCATGAATTTTAGTTTGGAATTGATCCAACCTTTACTATCTCTTTTATTGCTCACAATTACTGTCTTATAACATTCATTATATATATGAATAAATAGCTTACAGAACTCTTTATACAATTCTTCAGGGCAATCAATAGATAATAATTCGTCAAAGTTAGTAGCGAGCAACTTTTCTCTCACTAATCGGTTGTCAAGGACGCGGCGCACATTGGCATCGGTGGGCGCGCGCACGGACGCGGTCGGCCCTCCGCCGCCGCAGTGCGACTTTCGCCCTGAAGATGGCGTTGAACACGGCGCCCTCGGCGGAGTACGTTTCCATGCAATTGCTACCGAGATGAAGTAGTGATCAGAAATTTTATGTTTGATTACAGCTGAGTGGACACTATTACTAAGGCCTCTAATATAAATGTGATCCAAACATGATTCTACAACGGTTCCCTTTAATATTTCTCTTCGTGTAACGCCATTAATACAATTTACAAATCCAAATTCAGATAACATACTTTCGTATGCATTTACATGATTATCTTTGTTATCTAAGATATTCAAATTTATGTCACCACACAACACTACCTTTGAACTTTTAGGTAAGCTGTGTAATAGCGAATGTAGGTCATTAATAAATTGTACTATTTTGTCTTGTCTCTCAATTTTTGGCGGCCTATAAATAGATATAATATATATAGTTTCGTGGTTGTAATCAATTGTAATGGAAACGCACTCGGCCGAGGCGAGGCAGCGGGCGGGCGCGGGCGCGGGCGCGGCCGCGAGCCCTGCGCGCGAGTACACCAGCACACCGCCGCCCCTGCGGCCCTCGCGAGTCACCACATTTACATTAAATCCTTTTATATTATAAAATGGCAATACTGAGTGATTTATATTTGCTTCTGTAATTACTAATACATCTAAATCGTTTAAATGACTGTCTAACGCTACTAAAAGTTCGTTGAAGTGTTTTTTAATTGAACGGATGTTGACATGAAGTAGATTTAAATCTTTAGTACCACTAAAAGAGTTTTTATAGTCTTTTAGACTATCTACACTAACAAAATTAACTATAGACTGATTTTCAATACAATCAATACTATTTAAGGCTGTGAATTTTATATAAAAGAAATAATCATTATAGTCGTGGCATTATAATGAGACAATCACTTAGCTTTTTTTAATTCGTTTAAATCATTCTCAGACCTCACCCATGTAGAACTGCCGCCATCAGACTTCTTCACCAGGATCTTACCGTTGGCCACCCAGATATACTTATATACACCGTGAAGCTGTTTCTTCACGTTCCACAGCAATACCCTGGTGGACTTATTCAAGTCCTCGTTGACGTAGATCCTGCTCGTCACCGTCCCGCCCGCGACGTCGGCGCTCGTCAGGTCGGCCAGCCGGCGTCGCTGCGAGAGCCATTGGTCGCGGGCCGCCGTCCCCGAGGTCTTAAACCCGACGATGATAGGCGCCGGCTTTGCGTTAGATCCGGGTCTTAGTGGATATGTGCGCCTTGCCGACTCTATCTCCTCGCAGGTGACGTCGATCTTCCTGCCTATCTTGGCTACAATCTCCATTATATTTTCGCCTGGTAATTGCTCGATGCCCACAATTTCGATGTTATGTTTTCGGGTTACTTGTTCAAATTCCTGTATTTTTTGTTCAAGCGCCATGTTCTGTTTCTCTAGATATACACACTTGTTATTGGTGCTGATGGCCATTTTTTCTAGCTTACATATTTTCTCTTTCGACTGTTCATGTTCCGCCAGCAGTGTGTCGTACTTGTCCGAGAGGACACTTATGCTTTGCTTTATAGCATTTAATTGTTTTTCCAATCCCGGGAGTACGCTAACCTTTTTTAAAATGACCTTTAGCATTTTATCCACGTCCTGGTCCTTCTCGTCTTCTACCTCATCATCAGATTCGTTGTCCTCACAATTATTACAGCAACTCCGGTTCCGGCCCGCCTTCATATCAGCAGCCAGTCCTTTAACACAATTCCTGTGGAAGGTGCCTTGACACGGGCCCTGGCATACAAAATGCGGTCCCCTTTTCGCCAACACTTTCTTGCATTTTTGACACTCCATTGTTTATTGAAGGCTAGTCGCAACGGACGCAATGAGTGCTACGTTTTTGCGTAGCAGCCGGAGCGGGTCGTAGCCGATATAGCCGTCTCACCCCGCAAACCCGCTAGGGGAGCACCTAATGGTCCTGTTCTTCAGGTGAGATAAGGAGGAACCGATATGGACATTGACCACTTCTATAAGACACAATTAAAGCACAAGAGTTTAGTATCAAGAGAGGTCTATTGATTTTGGTTATACTTGATCAGCGCGAAAGGACACGTCCGATCACTACGGCTCATCGTAGAAGACTGCGTTGCCAACCCTGAGGACTAAGACGGAATGCCTCTATGCTAGTAATTTCACCGGCTGTCTTATCCCCAAACCGGAACACAACACTGCGAACCCTGCTGTTTGGCGGTAGGTTAATGGATAAGATGGTGGTAGCGATCCGGACGGACCTTGCACAAGGTCCTACCACCCGCAAAAAATAAGTATCTGTATGTTATTTATTACATACGCGTTGCTTGTTACTGTGACACTTGTCACGATTGTAATCTTTTATAATGGCCGCCGTTAAGGGTGTCGGGTGAGGTGATACGTAGCGTGCTGTCGCCAGACATCTCGAATACCTAAAGTTTCGCTAAGGCGCTCGACTTCGCCTGACGCTGTGAAACCAGACGTCAACCAAGTTTAGTTATAATTTCAACCAGGGTTCGAACAAATCTGATATTTACAATAAATATTTACATACATACATACATTAAATCACGCCTGTTTCCCAGAGGGGTAGGCAGAGACCACTTCTTTCCACTTGCTACGATCTTGACAAATTTCTTTCGCTTCTTCCACATTCATACGTCGAGTCATGCACGCACGTTGGTTTCGGGTACTTAAGATTCGGCCATTTTCCAGTATTTCACCGATTTGACTCGAAAAAGTACGCCTAGAGCGGCCCCTTCCGACCCGTCCACTCACTTTCGATCTGTATATCTCTTTCGTCAATCTTCTTTCATCCATCATCATTTCATTTTGATTATGCATATTATCTTTACTAATATTATAAAGCTGAATTGTTTGTTTGTTTGTTTGCTTGAACGCGCTAATCTCAGGAACTTATGGTCCCATTACACTAGGAAACATCTTAGCTTAATTGTGCTAAATGTGGTTACAGAATTATTAACAAGTTTTTTAGAGTTGTTGGAAATTCTGTAGCTCTGCCTACCCCACTCTGGGAATAAAGGCGTGAGCTTATGTATGTATGTATGTATGTATGTATGTATGTATGTATATAGAATACTAACGAAACTAGGCGATTCCCCGAAACTTGAGTGCGGTAAAAGAAATCGAAATGAAACATCTACTCTAAGAGTTAACTAACAGATAGAAAAAAAACTGTTTTTAAAAATAAATATTCATCATGATATACGAGTATATCAATCAATGGATATTTATTTTCATTTTCATATCCATTGATATATTCCCACCTATGAAATTGGCGTTTTTATTTACTTGTTTAATTTCGTACGGAATTCATTCATTTCAATTTTAACTTCCAAACTCTTTTTAAATTTCATTAATACACTAAGTTACAAAGGTTTTAGATACAAATTATATGGTTCAAAATCTTACTCAATGTTTAAAATTAAAGTGTGAACTCAACTCTATTCATGTGCTGCGAGTTCAAGTGTTTCAATTAGGCAGAGTTTTATGAAGATAACTATTTTTAAGTAATTAAGATATTTATAATATAGCTTAGAAGTTTCCAATATTCCTGACAGAATTTTGTTTGATTTGCATTTGTCGTAACTAATTAACCCTCAAAATTAAATGTATGAAAACCACCGTTTCATAAAACTCTCTATATCACTACATAGTATAAAACAAAGTCGTTTCCCGCTGTCTGTCCCTATGTATGCTTAGATCTTAAAAACTACGCAACGGATTTTGATGCGTTTTTTTTATAGATAGAGTGATTCAAGAGGAAGGTTTTTATGTATAATAAACTCTGTTTTATGTACGGGTGTTACAGTAAACTCTCATAAACCGAAGCGAAGCGAGGGCGGGTCGCTAGTGTTATATAAAACGCAAATTTCATAGGTAAGGACCTAATATATTTGACGACCCCTTATTGACGACGCGCTGGCCTAGTGGGTAGTGATCCTGCCTACGAAGCTAGCGGTCCTGGGTTCAAATCCCGGTAAGCGCAGATATTAGTGTGATGAGTGCGAATATTTGTTCCTGAGTCATGGATGTTTTAATATTTAAGTATATATTTCTCTATATAAGTATTTATATCGTTGTCTAGTACCCATAATACAAGCCTTGAGCTTTAGTTTGGGACTAGGTCAATTGGTGTGACATTGTCCACTGATATTTATTTATTTATATTGGCAAATTCTGATTTCAACACTCTTCAAATCTATTTCAGGCGTCATATTGATTTTTATGTACTTTGTAAAGCCACAAGGCTAGTAGCTGGTGTCGCGGCACATTTCTCCAAGTGAATCCCTGCCTTAAAATGATGACCTGATTTTGATAAATTAATGCTAGTTAGAACTGCATGACGGTTGCGTGTGTCAGTAAGTACACTTTAGACCTGCCCCCTATTTCACCATCCTGACAATGATAGGTGACAGGTGACAATTTGGTATACATTGCAGAGTTAACAAGTTTACACATCACTGGGATTCATATAAGCTACTCCATGTACACTGAAATGTCACCTGTCACCTGTCATTGTCAAGGTGGTGAAATAGGGGGCAGGTCTAGCAAAATAGTACATTGTTGCCTAGGCGCGCAAAGTAAGGGTTTTACTGACGAGGTGGTTAGCTGGCCGAGCAATAGCGAGGAATATGGACATGGACGGAAAGTGTTTTCATATGGTTTTTTTACTCCTAGGAGTAAAATGAGGCACTTTCCGTCCTTGTGTTTCAATCGGAAAACCGTTCTTTCCGAGAATGTTTGAGAAAATCAATGTACCTACTTACATATAGTTACGTTTGATTATTTTTTATATTCCGGTTACATAAAAAGCAGCCCTCTTATAGCTTAATAACTTTAGTTAAGCCCTTTTTGCATGTAGTTGGAACACAAAGACTGTTCGATAGTACATATCTAGAACAAGCGACCCGCCCTCGCTTCGCTTCGTTTTATATGAGTATGATAGCCTTCCTCGATAAATGGACTGTCTAGCACTGAAATATTTTTTCAAATTGGACCAGTAATTCCTAAGATTAGCGCGTTCTAGCAAACAAACAAACAAACAAACTCTTCAGCTTTATAATATATGTACAGATATAGTATAGATTTGAAGTTAATTCCATATTATAACACAAGTACCTACATGAAAAAAATGATTTTTTTTTACCTATACTTGGAAACCCAGAATTCATTAAATTCGAAGCATTTACACATTATTCTGTGTTTGGATCACAGGAATACACCATCCTACAAAATTTCACCTGATTCGGTTCAGTACTTTTGGAGCAAATTGGCTGTGACAGACAGACAGACAGACGGAGAGACGAGTGATCTTATAAGGGTTCCGTTTTTTATTTATACGGAACCCTAAAAACTGACTCGCCTTTGACCCCTCCTATTAAATTATTAATTTTGATTTTAATACACCCGCATGGTATAAATCAAATGATAACGTTATGATACGATCGTTACACAAAAGACAATTTGAAATTTCGGATGTGCCATCGTTTTCTCTCGATTCTCGTGACTCATCATCAAACTTAAAGTCTCCAGAATTAGGCGAACTAAGTTGACAGCCGAAAATGTTGCCAGACATAGGAAATAATAAATAGTGATAGGTTTATGTCGACACAAATATGACATTCCTGGCACAATTTTAATCTAGAATATTTTCAGCGTTTAAGACGCGTGTAGTTTCGTCACTGTCTACATATTTATATCAGAGTATCCATTTTAAGTAAACAATTGTATGATAACGGTATTTGATAAAGTTAGTCACAAACGGTGCAGAAAAAGAAGTATTTATTTAAGTACGAAGTTTTGTAGAAAGACGGGAAAGTAGGTAATTAATAATTATGGAAATAGATAAAAGAAACTCTGGTAATAGCGTCCCTATTATTTCAGAGCACGTATCACCATGAATAGCGCAACCAATTTTAATAAAACTTCGCTAAAAAGCATTCCACTCCAAGACTGCGCCGAGCGTACGCCGGATGAACAGTGGCGCCCTCATTACTATTATTGTTTTCTAATCAACTAAAGTATTTTCTTGAAATTGGTTGGTAGGTTTTTGTACTACAAATGAAAACACAACTTATAGGGTATATCACATAGTTTAATAACAATTCACCTTCGAGTTATCAACTTAACGGAAAAAAGTGGCCACCTTTTCCCGTTAAGCTGACTACTCAAAGGGTAATTGTTTTAAAGTTTGTTACGTCCCCCATAAATTGTGCTTTTACTTGCGCTACAAAAACGTACTCAGTGGTCAGTTATTGATTAAATTGGAATCTAAAACATTCCAAAGCTATTTAAAAACAATTGATAACAAATAAAACTGGAAATATTATGACCTAAAATTTTCACCTTACATAATGCAACGAGCGCGATACGTTATCGCATAACGTTATCAAATTATCTCAAACAAATACAATGAAACTATTATCAATTAGGTATTTCTAGATAATTTACTACACCGTAAAGAGTCAGCTGATTTCATTATTTCCAAGAATGGCGGACGTGAGTCAACGACCTTCTGTGGCAATGTCAAACCTATAGTCCGGGTCGTTTGTAGCACGATTGGTTTGACAGATGTCACTTTTTTTTGTGACATCAAAACCGTGTATAGGTAAAGTCATTTCAGGTAAAAAATAACGTGTTACGGAATATACCGATTTCTTACAAATCTTGTGACGAAAAAGAGCACAAGGGTTTTTTAGGGTTCCGTAACCGAAGACGTAAGCCCTACGGGACCCTTTTAAAACGCCTACCCTGTCCGTCCGTCCTTACTTTATTTTTTTACTATAACAAGCACAAACACAAACCCCTGTGGTTGCACACAGCGCTGATATTCAGTCCCCGTCGGCTCACGGGTTAAAAGCACATTTGTAGTAGATAGGGTATTTGAATTTAAGTTCTACTTCAAGCGCTTTATTCCTTTAATTGATAAAGAGAAAGGGACAAGCTCTTTATTCTACTGAAGTTTGAAAGAGATATACAGATCGAAAGTGAGTGGACGGGTCGGTAGGGGCCGCCCTAGGCGTACTTTTTCGAGTCAAATCGGAGAAATACTGGAAAAGGGCCGAATCTTAAGTACCCGAAACCGACGTGCGTGCGTGACTCGATGTATGAATGTGGAAGAAGCGAAAGAAATTTGTCAAGATCGTAGCAAATGGAAAGAAGTGGTCTCTGCCTACCCCTCTGTGAAACAGGCGTGATTTAATGTATGTATGTAGTTTGTCTGGATCGTGGTAAACTGCCACGGGAAAGCTGCGTGATTGTTTCTATGCATGCATAGGGTATTTCACATGTGTGTGGAAAAAAATAAACGTCTTATCGTCGTTGAAACAGCAAAACCGCGTAAGTACATTTATTTATGAGGAGCAAACTGCACCTTTCTTCTAAGATGTTCTAAGGTTTATTTTGCTCTACAATGAATTTATTGGTTACGCGGTTTTGCATTATCACCGACGTTATGTTTTGCAGACTTTGCTTACGCCCTAACTCTTTCTATCGTAAAAAATTAGAGGTTGGAGCAGATTTTCAAATGCTCAATGTTTTTTTTTTTACATTGAAATATAACTACCACCACTTTCACCATATTTTCCGCCTGTTGCGGCTTTGACATAGTGTGCAGCCCCTAAATACCATCTAGGTGATTGTTTTATAATTTTTAATTAAAACTAGCCATGTGTCAAAAATGATACCCGATTATGTATGTTATCGTACTGTCAACGTTATTAAAGCTCTTATTTACTTTACAGTAATGGCGGCCGAATTTAAAACAACACGATAACACGTTAACAGATTTATAAAACGCGTTTCCGAATTAAGTTCCGGTTCCGGCGCAAAAAACTCTATTAAATTTAAAAGCATCGCGAAATACGCTTTTATTTATTTTGTGCCAGAATCCTATGTGAAATCCTTGCGTATAAATCAACAAATCAATCAACCCGAATAGGTAAATAGTATTTAAATCAACAGCAAAATTATTACGTTAAAATATTTCGTATATTTCGTGCTCGTTTCGTAAATTTTCACACCAAATTTTCGACGGAAACTGTTACATTATTTAAATTCAATAGTGATTTCAGTTTGATCCGGTGAAAATGTTTAAGTAATGAGATTATGTGGTTTCCGAGTTATATTAATGAACTGGTTTGTTTATTTAGTTACTTTATCGCATAAATACAACTACGTAATTCAGAGCCCTATACGCCTACGCACACTTACACAAGCAAATTATGAAACGACAATGAGACAAAATTAACATTTTAGACTTACTTTACCAGTCGTTCTTTTATGGACAACTAGCGTCTGCCCGCGACTTCGTCCGAGTTGATTTCTAATATCGATAGTCGGGAACTTTTAGATTTTCCAGGATGAGATATAGCCTATACTACCGTCAAAAGGTTTAGGACCTTTGTTGACCAAAATTGACAGCCAATCAAGAAATAGTTAACCAATTTTGTTGTGACCAATGCTGATTAAATAAGGTTCAAATGGTATATAATAAATGTTTGTACATATCGTAATTTTCAACGAGGAAGCATTTAAAAAAACCATTGCTGACGCGTTCATACAAGTCTCGTAAATTTTGTAAGAACGCGTCGACAATGGCTAACGTTAAGGTAACTCAATCATAACTACATCATAACTAGTTTCGTAAAAGGTCTCACTTAATAGACGACTCGGTTAAAGACTTCGAGTCCCGAGTCGTATAGAGCGTAAGTAAACTATCAAACGTTAGTCCAGCGAGTTTTCTCTATAGCTCTTTCTACTATTGGTTTCCAAATGATGCTCGCGGCGAGATTCACAATACGACTCCAAGTCTAGCTGCAAAAATCTATTGTATTAAAATGTAAAAAATTATAATAGGATTTTTTTTACAAAATATAACTAAAGGCAAATATAACAGCTACATGAGCTACACCGCCGTACTAAAAACTGTACGGAAAGTATCATCGTTAAAAGTGAGGTGGGCTCAAACATTAATACGGCTCGAGTACGACTCGTTACACCAAACGACTCGAACGCGGAAAAAGAATTCGAATCCTATGCGAGACTTGCATGTTTGATAATTCTCCAATAATGGGATTCCTATGTATTTAGAGTCTCTTCATTTGAGTTCCAGTCGTAATAAAAAAGACTCCCAAAACTCGAGTCCTTTACAACACTAGTAACAACATCGATTGAGTACCCGAATGATAGGGTTACCGTGAAGGGGTTTTCCGGTGCCTGGGTGTAATACGCCCAAAGCGTTTCCAGCGAGGCGATTTAACGTGCCCCAGCGCACCTGTTGTTCGATTTATTAACTGCAAACAGGGTAGCCACACGTCCGATGCAATCCGGATATGACCGAATTGTTCCGGGGTTGTCGAAATTGTTCCGGATATAACCGTAATGACGCCGAACAGAATGAAGGGCAGGCGAGCCGCATCATAACCCTAACCATGTGTCACAATAGAGAATTTGCAAGGATTTTTTAAATGGCATTTGTCAACCAAAAATATGAGAAATACGGATGATACAAGCATTTTAAACTGCTAATTAGACAGGGATTAGACAAAGAACAGATACGCACTGTGACGTCATGGCATTCTGTTTTGCTAGAAAGACATAGGAACAAATCTTTGTTGGCTTCTTCTTCTGCAGCATTTATTTACGTGCCCACTGTTGGATATATGCCTTTCCAATTATTTTCCAAGTTACCCTATTTTGAGTTAGTCTGGTCCATAGAGGGCCAGTATTCTCTGTAATATCATTGGACCATCGAGCTGGTGGTCTGCCAACACTTTGTAGGCTCTTGGATATTTTTATAGCTATTCAAAAATATTACTCTCAACTGTTGTTCACTTCAATCAGTTTTTAATTAAGTGGTGAAAAAAGGGCGAGGGACAGGGAAATCATGGTAAGCGTACTGGCCGATCGGGTGCGACGTGATAATTCGATTGACACCACTACTTACGGGTGTATGCGTGAGATAGGGTGCGATCAAATTAAGCGATTAAAATTGAAGCACAGAGTACACGTGCGATCTGCAAAGCTATTTTGTTTTAGAGATTTTCTGTCTCAACAATAAAACAGTCAGTCCTTCTGTATACATACAGCTTCTGTGTACATGTACGCTTAGATCTTTCTAACTACGCAATGGATTTTTCATATCTCATACTCTGAAGGTATGCCATTATTTATCTTAGAAGCGGGTCGAAAGTGACACATGTCCACCCTAGGGAAAAAGAAACCAAGTAAAGTATTAGGAGCGCAGCACTGTGGAACGAAAATGGCCTCTCCATAGAAATAGGGACTTAATTTTCTAAGTGCCTATTTTTTTAATTGAAATCGAATCTACTCCTCATAATTAGGTAAAAAAATGAATATGGGTCAATTTGGCTGGAAAACCGCCGAGTAATAATTTTTTTTATAAAATTTTGTATGGAGCGTATATGAAAAAACGGAATATCTCAGAAAGTGCACAATTTCCCGTAATATCCTTCCGCAGGAATTTAGTACCAATTATTTATGATTTTTCGGCGTTCTCAAAATTTCCCGGGCAGGTGCACTTTTTTAAAAAAAAAACAAAAACGTTTTATATAGGGAAAACTTGGTTTTTAGGAGGTATTTAAGTTTGCAAGACACGTTTAATCGTGGGATAAAATTAAATAATGGCTTTAGATGAGATGGATGTTCAAAAATGAGGTCATTGGAATAATGACATATCTCACTTTTTGGCCCTTTATCTCCCTGCCCCCTAATGAGCACAATCGGTGCTCATTAAGTGTATGATTAAAAGTAAAAATTAACTAAATCACTCTTAATTATTCTTAATGAGTTGGCATTAAGTAAAAAAATAAATTAAATATTATCTTATTATCATTAAGGATGATAATTACCCAGATTTCAATGGGTTCTCATTAGTAATATGCAATAAATAGGTTGCAGTTCAATTTTATTGTTTATTCCTTCTGGAACATTTCAACTGCAAGCAATGGAGGGTTTAACGACTAACTTAGATTTGTACGTGATTTTGAGAAATCAGGAACCTTCTTTTAACTACAAAGCCTTGATGGAAGAAGTGGTTACTAAAATCAATGGACAACTATCTGAAGAAGACTATGATACCCTCAAGGAATTTTGCCAAAGATTTTCAAGAGCTGCTTTGGAAAGATGGCAGAAGTGCCGAAGAGATACGAAAAAGTTTAGAAGTACTTATGAACATTGGCATATGGAAAATGTTGATTGGCCAAGCTTTGTAGTTTGGCGATCCGATTCACCCACCCAAGAATCAGGTGATTTAAACTATGAAGGATCGACCTCATCGGTTGGAACAATGACTACAACAAAACGTAAGTCATTCGAAGATCTGGGAACCAAACAGAAGAAAAAAAGATCGAGTGACTTACAATCCGAAAACGCTGATGAATTGGCATATGCTGCAGCAGAACGTTTTAAGCAGGATGGCCGCGATGATATTGCGGCCGTAATTGGATATATGCTGAAAAACCCAGAAGTAGCATCTAAATTAAGAGAAGTGACAATCTCTACGAAGAAACCCGTAACATCTACGATATATACACCTGAAAAAGCACTAAGTCTTTTTATTTCACTCAAGTTGTCTAAATGGTAATATATGATCCTGCGAGAGAGTGCTATTAGAGAAGGTGCAGAAAATGTGTAAATATCCGTCATACTACAGAGTACAAAAAGCTAAACTAGATTGCTATCCTCCGAGTGAATCAATAACTATTACGGATTCTTCAGCCAAAATTAAACTGCAAGAATTATTGAATATTACAGTGAACAGAATAATGGATAGTATACCGGAGCACGTAGAAGACAAACAGATGGTACTTATTTCTAAATGGGGGTTTGATGGTGCTTCGAGCCAAAGCAGGTACAAGCAAAAGATGAGTGACTCCGAGCAAGATGATTCTAGTGTTTTCATGACAACCCTGGTACCATTAAAATTAACTTCAGGAACTGATACAATATGGACGAATCCCAAGCCTTGTTCAGCGTTATATTGTCGTCCAATACAGTTCAAGTTCATTAAGGAAAACGAAGCCGTTGTGCTTGCTCAGAAAACGGAGATAGACAAGGAAATTGAAGATCTACTACCCACAGAACACAAAACCAACACAGTGAAGCATGAACTGAAGATGACGATGTTGGACGGCAAAATATGCACTTTTCTTTCAAAAGCCAGATCAAATGCAACTTGCAGTTTATGTTTGGCTAAACCAACGGAGATGAACCTTCTTGATAAAGTTCTTACAAAACCTGTGGATACTGGTATATACCAATATGGGTTATCATCTCTATATGCTCGCATCAATACGATGGAATGCCTTCTTCACATAGCATATCGCCAGGATTTTAAACAATGGGCTGCGAGAGGAAACGAGCTAAAAGAAAAAATGGCATGAAGGAAGAAAATCATTCAAGATCGTTTTAAGGAAGAAATGAATCTCTTGATAGATGTGGTCAAACAGGGGTCAGGGACAACTAATGATGGAAACACAGCCAGAAAGTTTTTTGAGGACCCCTGTAAAACAGCAAGCATTACAGGACTAGATGAGGGATTAATCAGGAGATTTGCAGTAATCTTGCAAGCAGTTACTTCAGGAGAGGTTATAGACGTCAACAAATATAAAGATTACGCCCACGATACAGTAAAAAAATATGTGGAATTATACAACTGGTATCATATGTCCGCAACGGTTCATAAATTACTGGTGCATGGAGCAGACATTATAGCCCATAACGAAGTTATACCGATCGGCAATCTCTCAGAAGAAGCGTCAGAGGCCCGGAATAAAGACTTTAGAAGGTTCAGGGAACACAACTCACAGAAAAAGAGTAGACAAGATTCAAATCATGACATTCTCAATATGTTACTTCTATCATCGGATCCCAAACTTACCGCAATGAGGCCAACACTGAATAAAAGGAACAAACAAACCTTATTTATTGAGACCTTGGACCTTCTAATCAATTCCGAATCGCAAAATGATTCGGAATTGGATGCCGAAATAGGTGACGCAGAACAATAAAATTAAACTGCAACCTATTTATTGCACATTACTAATGAAATCTGGGTAATCATCATCCTTAATGATAATAAGATAATATTTAATTTATACTTTTACTTAATGCCAACTAATTAAGAATAATTAAGAGTGATTTAGTTAATTTTTACTTTTAATCATACACTTAATGAGCACCGATTGTGCTCATTAGGGGGCAGGGAGATAAAGGGCCAAAAAGTGAGAAATGTCATTATTCCAATGACCTCATTTTTGAACATCCATCTCATCTAAAGCCATTATTTAATTTTATCCCACGATTAAACGTGTCGTGCAAACTTAAATACCTCCTAAAAACCAAGTTTTCCCTATATAAAACGTTTTTGATTTTTTTAAAAAAAACTGCACCTGCCCGGGAAATTTTGAGTACGCCGAAAAATCATAAATAATTGGTACTAAATTCCTGCGGAAGGATATTACGGGAAATTGTGCACTTTCTGAGATATTCCGTTTTTTCATATACGCTCCATACAAAATTTTAGTAAAAAAATTATTACTCGGCGGTTTTCCAGCCAAATTGACCCATATTAATTTTTTTACCTAATTATGAGGAGTAGATTCGATTTCAATTAAAAAAATAGGCACTTGCAAAATTAAGTCCCTATTTCTATGGAGAGGCCATTTTCGTTCCACAGTGCGCAGCGGGAATTAGGAGGCGGGCGCGCTTTCGCACACGACAGCGCGGATGTCTCCCACACGTCACAGCAATGTACTTTTTCTCAAACTTGCAATGAAATGTTGGTGTTCTGTTAGTTATTTTCGGTTTCAAAGTATCACGTTGCGGGCGGAACAACAAGAGAGAACTGTAAAGGAATTTCATACAAAATTGGAGGCCTAGGCCGGTAAGTCATTTTTATTTTATTTAAATGTTCAAAGGTGAATAGCTACATTATATTTTTAACATTTTTGAGAAAAAGTTATAACGTCAAATACTCGGAGTGCATAAATGTTTGGGAGTCATCCGCGCTGTGTCGTGTGCGCCCGCCGCCCGCCCGCTGGTTGCCTGCACCGCCTGCGATCTAATTACCGCTGCGCTCCTGGTACTTCATTTTAACACGCAATTACTTTTCCTCCCTAGGGAGGACATTATATCAATTTACTTTATTGTGTTTTTTTTTCATTGCATAATTATGTTTGAGAAAAGCACTATCCGTTACCTCGCCGTGAAAAGGGGTTGCCACTGTTGCCAGTCCCCTACTTCCCGGCATCTGTAGTAACGTACTATTAATGTTTATGCACTCCTAGTACTTAAGGGCGCCCCGTTAATATTCAATATCTGATTCAACCCACTATCTTTAATATTTTGCTTTCACTAGTTATTAATAGCCATTCGCGCAACATCATTGCGTGAGTGGGATGTTCGATATTATTGGAAAAGGCTTTGCTGGTTTAAAATAGATAAACGTGGGTAGATGTCGGGTTCATCAATGCTCGTGGACGGCCGGGTAGTGATTCTCTCAACAACGAAACTCCAAGCGGCGAGTTTAAGTAGTCCCGCCGGTGCGAACAAAACATATTTTAGCGCGTGCATTTTCAATTTAGCAGCATGGTTTCTGCCGATGTATCAAACGTGGCTGCTTAATTGAAAATGCACGCGCTAAAATTTTTGTTCGCTCTGACGGGACTAGTTAAAATCGCTGCCGCAATTTCGGTCGTCCGTCCGTTGTTTTTGATAACACCCCTGTTTGTTCACGTTTGCAAGGACTTGTCGTTTATTAATTATTCTACTTTGATTTTTGACGTAGCTACGTCGTCGTGTGGTTCTCATACTCGTGTTTATAGATTAATGTTTGCGTAACAGGCGATTGGCTTGCAACCTGTCACTAATATAAAAAATCCGTTGAACACCAATACACTAGGTTGTAGTGGTAAATGAACACCGTTCCATTTAGTCCCCAGACTATCCTATTGTGACGTTTGCCCCCAAACTGAGCAGTTGATAACGGGGTCTAGTCACGATACAGCTAGTTCGATTTTCCCTTGCAATAATATTATAACAGTAACATTGTCAACTTTAGCGATAATTAGATGTCACAGAAACTTTTGCCAAAACTGATAGACCATGTTCTTGGCCGACTGTACCAGTGATTAACGTCACGTAAATGATTCGTCATTGGCAAGAAATGTTAGTTGAGTACGGTAATAAGGAAAAAAGAAATTTAATAATAAAATGACGATGTACTTCCTGTTATGATTTATAATGATGCGTTCCGACATTTAATTTAAATCAATGTTCACAAATACTAAATTTAGACACGTGATTATATGAGTGACTCATATTATTATGTCGTTGAGTGTAAGGGTAAATTTCCTTAACATAACTATATGTCATAGACAAAAACCAACGATAAAATGGTGACCCCATCTTTCAGAGCTGATATCTCTTAAACGGCTGAACCGATTTTAATGAAGCTCGCTAAGAACCACCGCTAAAAGACTGGCTTTCAAATAAAAAAAACCGCATCCAAATCGGAGATACTGTGCCACAGACAGACACACTGACACACACGTCAAACTTATAACACATCTCTTTTGCGTCGGGGGTTAAAAAATCAATTGACAATTGACTTGAAAGTAATTTATTATTATAGTTTAATTTATGGGTGGATTGCAAAAATATTGTACATAGTTAAGGGCTCAATTAAAAAACCCTTAACAATCCTTAACTTTTTCCTTTGTGTAACGAAGATTAGTCATGTAATCATATGCATAACTTTCGTTACACAAAGGAAAAACAATTGAAGAAAGTTAACGTTGCCTCAATTAAGCCCTTAACTATGTACAATATTTTTGCAATTCACCCTTATATCGTTTTAATGAACACCATTCTATTTAGTCCTTGAGACTACCCTATTGTGACGTTTGCCCCCAAACTGAGCATTGATAAGGGGGTCTAGTGATGACGTGCAAACTAGCTCCCTGTTCCCGGATCGAATCGAGATCTAAGCGGACGAAGTCGCGGGTATAAGCTAGTTAGCTATAAAAATCGTACCTACCTCTGTGCTCGAGCGACTAGATATCAAGTGTGACGGCTGACTCATTTCAAACTAGATCACTACATAGTATAAAACAAAGTCGCTTCCCGCTGTCTGTCCCTATGTATGCTTAGATCTTAAAAACTACGCAACGGATTTTGATGCGGTTTTTTTTAGTAGATAGAGTGATTCAAGAGGAAGGTTTTTATGTATAATAAATTTTGTTTTATGTACGTGTGTTATAGAAAACTCAAATAAACCGAAGCGAAGCGAGGGCGGGTCGCTAGTTATGATTATGACTAAACACAATAAAATTGATTCTAAGGTTCAATGAGTTAAACGACTTAACGCCAAAGCTGGGCTGATAACAAGCTAAATGAAAAAAATAAGTTACTCGCTACTGTAGTGCCTCGACTATGTTTGCGGAAGCTCGCACCGACTATTTCCATGCAATTCGTAGAAAAAAAGTTGCATCACTTTTGAGAAGAGTGCGAGGCAGCTCCAATAGGATTATAGGATCCTTGAAATGATTTCAAGGAGGTTCGATTGTCCTATAGTCTTAAGTATGTGTAATTTAGTTAAGTCGAATTTGGAGTTTAAGTTTTGAAGTTGTTTCTCAGTACTAACATTAGACAGTAAGTTAATAGTGTACACTAACCTATATGGGTCATGTTACCCGAAATAAATGTTTTGAATTTGATTTTGAATTAACATGTTTCGCGTTAAAATCGAAGAACGCAGTCGGGTTTTTAAAAATGGCGTTTTTTTTTGTTACCTCCGTGCCTTCTCTTTCTCAACCTATCAGATAACAGATAGGAAAGTAGTTTTTTCTTTTTAAATATTCGGGTTGAGAAGTACAGGGATGAAATCCGCGTCTTTATCTCATAAAAGGCTAAACCGATTCTTATCAAACCTAGCTAACAACTGCTTTGGTTCAATGAGCTTTGTAATAAAAAAAACTATATCAAAATCGGTTCATCCGTCTAGGAGCTACGATGCTATAGATAACATACACACGTTGAATAATATACTACTTATGTGTTTGTGTTCGGTATTCAAATAAACAACTTTACGTAACACCTGGCCATAATGTGAGTTTTATCGCACGCTGCGCGCACGGTAAAACTCGCATTGTGGCCAGGTGAAGACGTAAAATTGTGTACTCATCACGGGCAGTAAAAAAGAAAGCCCTCTATCGCATATTTACAACCCTCGCCTACGGCTCGGGTCTCAAATACCTGCGATTTCGGGCTTTCTTTCTTTTACAGCCCTTGTTAAGTAATGTACTATTACGCCCTAATGCCGTAATCAAGTAATTATTATTGTAACGTATTTTTGTGTTAAGTAGGTATCTATTTAATTTTCCACCTGTAGTTCACTAGCCTTTTAATAATTAACATATAGTTTACAAACTGTCAGATACGTAATTGAAATACACCAACTGAACTAGTCATTAACGTTAATTGCATACAATTAGTGACTGTCCCAGTCGGCATAATGGAATTTTGACATACGTGTCAATTAGTTTGAACCAAGGGAAACTTGGAAAAAGAACCGATGTTTCAAATAATACTTTACGGTACTGTATTCGGAGCCAAAAAAATACTTTTAGTCTCTTGAGGAAAAAGTAAGAGCTAGTTTTTAAATATCAATTTCAAATATCATTATAATAAGTTATGCATTTTTGACTCAATTTGATGATCTTCGATTCCAACTAGAGTTTTTATTTCTCCTTTTTCTTCCTTTATCTCTCACGTAAGGTTTTTGGCATGTTTTCCTGCTGATCTATGCATGTTATTTGATATTATATTGAATTTAATATTTATTGCTTTATATAATGCTAGATTAAGTCGTACCATTGTAATACCTATGTTTAAAAAATGACTGACTGCTGAGTTTCTTGCGGCGTTTCTTCTCAGCAGTGTCTCCTCTTGGGAAGCGCTGGTAGATTCTTGACGTGTAAAAGTGCCCGTACGGCCTACTTACTGAATAAATCGTTCATTGAATACAAATCGGCCACAATCCGAAATGAGTCAGTGTTGCATTTTAAAATTAGAAGCGGTTGCAATACGATTTTTAATGGAAGAGCAATTTATTTTGGAAAGTGTCCGTTTTGTATTCAATGAGCGAAATATCTTTTATCTTTATCTTTTTTATCAACTGGTTATTAGGCTTTAAGGCTCAAATTTAAATGGTTAGTCGCGCGCCACGTCTATAGCCTAGGTCTAGATTCAGAGTTCTTAAACCTTGATCTCGGGATTTAGAATGGCTAAGTCTAGGAATGTGACCTTACCGTCTCGCTTAGATATCGCTGCGATATAACTAAAGTTTCCGTTATATGTTGAATTGGCGAAACAGTTGGCCGCTTTGATAATTTATCTTTCCGTCTTCATTAATACCTAAAATAAAGATTTTTTATTTACGCGTGCAGATACATCTCGAAATTTATTAGACGACGTGCTGGCCTGGTGTGTAGTGACCCTGCCTACGAAGCTAGCGGTCCTGGGTTCGAATCCCGGTAAGGGCAGATATTTGTGTGATGAGCGATATTTGTTCCTGAGTCATGGATGTTTTCTAATGTATTTAAGTATATATTTCTCTATATAAGTATTTATATCGTTGTCTAGTACCCATAGTACAAGCCTAGAGCTTAGTTTGGGACTAGGTCAATTGGTGTGTGTTATATATTTATTTCTTTATCGTACGGGACCCTTAGTGCGCGAGTCCGAAACGCACTTGACCGGTTTATATTATTTTTGTTATTATTTGTAATCGTTTCTGTATTAATAATAATAATGCAACGAATGATTTAACTTATTTTAGTCACATAAAGAGATTAGTTTTGCCACAAACATTGTTATCTCAAATGGTATCGGAAAGGGAACTAACATTTTTTTTTAGGTATTTCAAACCAAGCTAAGTTAGGGTTAAATTTAACTAAAACCTATAATTTTGTTAGTTTTGTTACATTTAGGTAAATTCGTTCGCTTTTTTCGTTTTTAGGTTTCCGCACCCAATGGGTACTGTAACTACTAAACGGGACCCTGTTAGGTACTTAGCCTTCGTAGTCCGTCCCAACTTAAGAGTTAGGTAGGTAAGTTGGTATTATCTTTTGAACCGTATAAGGTACCTACCTAGAGGGGCACTTTTTTTTTTAAATACGTTTTGTACCACCAATTTCTATAACGGAGGATTTCTGACGGATTAAGTTTTTTCAAGGTTTTTTTGATTTTGGTTCTTTACCTAACATAGTTTTAATATTTCGTGTTTTACAATTTCCCTCAAACGGTTACGCAGATTTTGATTAAATTTGGTGCTGACACACGCTCTGGGTAAAAACATAAGTGGGTACTTATGATAGGTACTTTTTGTCTCTGTTTTTCGTGGAAATAACGTGAATGTCGACGAGAAAGTCGCGTGCAGAGGTCAGTTTATCCTAACTAAGTAGGTATAAATACGAAAGTGTATGTTCGTTTGTTTGTTCCGTCTTAACAGCTCAACCGGTAGACTTGAAGGTTGGTACGGAACCATTTAAGTAGGTATAAAATAGCCCAGAAAACGGCACGAAGTTAATATTTCGCGAAAAATAGGACAAGTCCCAAGGGAATAGCGATTAACAATTTCTACAGACGTAACCATGGTCAATGTCGTTTTAAAATGTAAAAAAAAAACAAAAGTGGAAGTTTACCAATCGCGGTTATGTCATGAATCTGGAATCTCAATGACTCATTCCGTTTGGTTCTTTCTGACTGGCTTTAAGGAATACAGTAAATAAAACTACTTTCAAAATGCTTTTTGGTTATGTAGGTATTTTATTTAGGTAGCCTTGGTAAGATTGCAATTTTTTTTAAACCGCCCTGCGCTTGAAAGCAGAAGAAAACTTATTTGAAATTTATACCAACTTAATTTTAATTAAACCACGTTAAACATTCTACGTAAATTCAAAAAAGGCAACGTTCTTAGGATACATTGTAATACAGATAAAAAACGCCTACCTACCAACCAATATCGATTTTAATACCTACCTACCTAGTTTCTCAGAAAGAAGAGATTATAAAATACCCACAATTTGAATAAAGAACGTCTAGTATCGACAAAAACTCGTTAAAAAAGTACCTATTTACGTTCCGAATTTGTGAAATAAAGCGCCTTACGCTAACTCCGTTGTACCTTTTAAGGATACGCGTCGGTAGGTGACCTCTGACAAATTTGTTGTTCGACATTTAAACGCGTCGCTTCAAGTCGATGTTTCAAACAAAACCTGTACCTTCAACGGATAAAAATGTGTAGAAATAAAAAAAAAACGAAGAAATCTTGCTAGTATACCGCTGGTAAACATTTCAAACTAAGCATCAGCCTAACATTCGGTTATTTATAGTCGTGGCTCAACCGAACGTAAACAACCGGACGCATAGCATTCAGAAAAATGGAAATCGTTCGCTATTCGAATTTCAAATTTCAAACTTTAATGGCGGCAGATTCAAGCGTGGTAAAGTTTGAATTCGGATCAATTTCGTTGGGGAAAAAAATCAAAAATCGACCGACCAACCACGCAAGCGTACTGGCTGCCAGGCTGTCATACTATAGAAACTTTACTTGGTCACATAAGTTTGGTATTAGTTCCTTACCTGCTGCCAGTAGTCTTCTAGGGATAATTTCCATTCGAAGTAGCCTGTATCGGTGACATCTTGTAATTCCCGAAACAAATTCCCACTGGGTAATACATCCATCGTGTTAACATGGGTTTACGGATCAACGTGCGTGATACCGCCACGATGGAACGCGCACTACTGAATTCTGAACAGCGACGATAAAAGCGGTAATCGGCCCGCGCGCCGCGGTGTGGCAAGCGTCAGGCGGAGATTCCCCCGGAGCGCGGTTTTGGCGCCATTTCGTTCCGTCGTTGGGAATTAGGGGGATTTTATCAAACAATTATTTTATTTAATAAATTATGTAAAATCAAATAAATTAGTGATTCATTATTTTCGTAAATATTTCTTACTAGCGGCCCTTCCTTTCTTCGGTTCGCTTTATATGCGTTTTCTGTAACACCCGTACATAATTCAGGATTTTTCATTACACATATAAACCTTCCTCTTGAATAGCTCCATCTAATAATGAAACCCACATTAAAATCCGTCACGTAGTTTGAAAGATTAAATGATACATACAGAGGGCACACGGTGCGAACTTACTTTGTTCTATACTATAAGCATACCTCGAATAAATCATGCGGATGACGTAAAAATGACGTACCTAATTTTGCACACCGGTGATGTCTGTATTGCAACATCCGTATGTCTAATAATTATATATAATTTCAAGAAATCTATACAGAATTATCTGAATGATAGGATGATGTACTTAGTGAATAAAATAAATGTTACGAGATTTGTTTACGTAAGTACGATAATTGATAAGAAAAGTCAATATGTTATTAAAAAAAATTTAATGACATTATTGTACACAACTATTTCTCCAACAAGTCTATAATTGTGGTCACACACTTAAAATAAGCTTTAAGTAATAAATTTTTCTTCCTCACTTGCTTGACCGGGAAAAAAAATTTGGCTAACAATTTTTACCGGCTTTCAACATATATGGAGCCCCATCAGTTAAAAATAATACCACTCTTTCATAATAGTTCTCGTTGTCAAAAAAATTGTAAAGAAAAATCTAAATAATTACGAAGTCACTTTATTGTTCAACTGAATGACAATGTCAGTCAAAGATGTTACGAGTATGTACCTACTCGGCTCACGTTAAGAGGCGATATCGTTTTATTAAAGAGGTTGATAATTGATAAGTAGTAATTGTTTATGAAAATATTTTTTGAAATCACCTATGAGTGGTTTGACGTCATCCGCATGATTTGTTCGAGGTATGATAATTAGTCTGGTGTATGGTTGACTGAAAGAGATCTGGGATAAGTTCGCCTATGTGTAGCAAGGGAAACTGAAAGGCGTACATTTTTACGTCCTATACACATTGTGCCAGGAGCAAAAAAGTACGTCTTTCAGTCCATCCCTGCTATATTTTTATTTACTATATATTTGGTATCTCTTTTGTTTGTACAAATAATTATAATAAATATAATATACTTCATTGATAAGATAACAATGACAAAATCGTTGCCAATGTTACTTAAAAAGAATGCATTTAAATTGTTAGTATGCCGTATTTTTATTGTAACTTGGTTGATCATAAAACTTTACTTGTGTTTAATTATGTCTGTAACACATTTTTGAAAATAAACGGTTGCCTAGTGGATAATTGTTTTTATATCAAAAGCCTTACAAATTCTTAAAGCGTAAAAAAAAACTCTTAAACTTTATAAAATCCCCCTAATATCTCGAAATCCCCTTACACTGGTATCACCGTCTTTCCGAGTTTCCCCTCCCACGCGCGCCATCCTCTAACATAGGTTAGCAAAAAACAGAGAGAACACATATCGCTTTCTCTTTTTTATCCTTTTTCTAGGGGACTCCTCAGGACGATACTGCAAACTTAATAATGCCGCCGGATAAGAATAAAACTTATGGTAACTTCATGGACAGTCTTTCGAGTAATGCGTAGGTGGCGCCAGATTTTAGGTGCATTAATAAATTTGTATAATTGAGTGGGTATTATAGGAGTCGTGGGGTAGGAAGATTTATGACGGATTATTCGTTAATGTCAAGTTGACAGAGCGCTTGGATTTTGAATTCGGAATCCGATATTTGCTTGTTTTTTAATTAAGCTGATAATTGGGTTTACTTATTTGCCAGTTAAATTAGAGTTGTAAGTTTTTGTTTTTTTTATAATAGTTATGTTTTGTGAATGAATTAACGTAATAAATAAAGTTAGTGCTTACCTAGTAAGTGTAGTTTTTTTATTTCTTGTTTTTATATTTAATTGTATGAATGCATGAATGAATGAATGATATTTATTTTCCAAAGTAAGTCACATTGCATGTTATGTCAAAAGTACAGGAAATTACATTGGAATCGTCAACAATATACTTACATAAATTTTAATATTATCAAAATAGAAATAAGAAGTCAGGATAAAAATACTAATATCTACAGAACTAAGAAGACCACGACCACGTAACTTTAATTTCCTGTTTAAAATTAAGTCTTTCAACAAAATTATATTACCTATGAGGCAATTAATAAAAAATCCTAAGTAAATAAATGTGTACATGTATAAAATAAATTATTAAGTGGTATAAAATTAAAATTAACTCGGTTTTAGTCATTACCTTTTAAGAGCTTGAAAAATATTAAATAATTAAAAAAAATATGTATAGTTTTGAGACAAATCTCTATTAGCATGTTTTTTATAAGAACACCTACTTATACAAAAAACCCTTTCAAAGGCACCTCATTATTTCAAATCAGTAGAAATGCGTATTTGAACTCCATTATACTTAATGCATTTTTAAAAGCTTTTATTTAACTTGCAATTTTTCTATGTAAGGGTCAAATCTTGCAAGTTAAATTTGACCCACTTCCCGGTTTCCGATGAAGCTGAAAATTTGCATACGCCTTTAGGTCTGATGGCAATACTATAATTATAGTACCATCGAGCTGGTCTGATGATGTCATCAAGGTGGCCATAGGAACTCCTCAATCACACATGATAAAACCGTCGTGTTCTTGTTAGCCACATAACATCGTATTATTATGCTGAGTGCGACAGAGACCGCTCACTCCAAAAATACCACAATTTCAAAATACCAGAGTACTCTCTTTACCAGATTCCCAAATCACCAGCTTCGAAATATTAGGTAAGCATTATCAACGATACCGAAATTTAAATGTTACTTTTTGAGATTCAAGTATATTGAGAATCTGGTATTTTAAAATTCTGGTATTTCGGGAATGAGCGACAGAGACGAAAACCTCTCTTATCAATGAAATCTATCAACCATCACTACATTTCCATGTCAAATATATTTCAAAATAATAAAATGTATGACAGGCCTCAGTCAGTGTCATGGTATTTACACGGAACGTGCTTTTCATCAAAAAATACAAGATTAAATGGAGATTACGACCTCGAACTAAACATGAAAACCATTATTAACCGTATAATTAAATAATATGACCATGCTCAACCTTCAAAAGTACGCGAATATGGAGTAATGATGGTAAATAATAATAATAATAATAAATCATTCAAAAGAAAAGCCATGGGATATTAATAATTCTTAGGTGTAAATCAATTTGTAGGTGAATTTGAATTTTGAATTTGAATTCATTTTTTACAAACTATTTCTTACATGGTAAAAAATCATCGAAATATAATATCTAAGTATGGAAGAGTAACGTCTAACAAAAACGACTGACAAATCCGCTCCAAAACGCCCACTTTTTGAAATGAAAAGATCTTATGTATCGAGTGGTTCCAATAATCAACTAAATATTAATTGAGTTAAGGTATGAAGTCATTTATGTCAGATGCTGGTATAACGTTTGAGTAGACAGTAATTTCAGTAAGGTTTTATACCGTTTGAAAGACAAAAATCTGCAATTGGTTACAAGCTCTCTGACACAAGATTTCCATTTGTCAATGTTTTTCTTCATAAGGGTTATTTGAACGCGGCCATGTCTTTCAACATTTGACGTGGATGGTTTAATACAAAAACAACACAGTAATTGAATAATGAATTTTATTAATATTTTTTTATATAATTGAATGATTGCTCCCCTTGAATCATTTAACATACTTATGTTACACTATTATAAAGTTGTAAAACGTACTGTACAACTTGGGACCGCTGTGACTTTTAAAAAATGTTTTCCAGCTTTTGAGATGACATAATCCGATTCATCAAAATGGATGCTGCAAACCCTGGAATGTTTGCTAGGCATCCAATTCTCGTTTCGCAATTCGCGACGAACTGCATCCACCCAAGCCAGACGGCGTTCTTCATTTTTTGGAAAACTTAAAAAGGTCATATTTCGTTTTTTTTTATTATGTACATAAACTAACGATAGTAAAGATGACATAAAATTTAATTTCCTATTCATTCGAAGTAGTTGCTTGTAATTCACATTTTTCAAAGATAATTGCATAACATCGGCCATGACATTTTGGTATGGGAATATTAAAAATTCAATAACTTATTAATGAAAATAAATATCGCTTTGTTTTGCATCTGTGTGGGTCCTGCCTGCACCAATTTACAATGCAACTTGGCATGGTTGCAGCGTCATTTAAATCCGGTAATCATTAATATCGAATTTTTCTTTTGTGATTGTAAACAACTGTTTGACACTACGTCAGAAAGTCGGCTGATAGACAGTTCGGCACTCATTAATAGCTCCACCCCCGCCGGCACTAAGTCAGTGGGGCAGATTTTGAGCGTCGATTACTCTTCCATACTTATTATATTTCGATGTAAAAAATATGTAATTATAGTTTAGGTATTTATGTTAATTAGCAAGGTACATTTGAGTTTTCGTTTATACGTAGTTTTAGGCCCGTATTAATAAACTCATCTTGGCTGAGATGCGCGTCACAAGATACGTCAAAAATCATCGAAATATAATAAACCATAGAACACTGTCATTTTTGACGCATCTTGAGAAGAGGATTAAAGTCGAGATCAGTTTAATAAATACGGGCCTTAGACATTTAATTTTCTTTCCAGGGTACTAATTGCTGCGAATTTGAAAAAACTGTCAAATAGTATTTAAAGAATAATAGTGTCTTTATCTACGTTTAAAAGAATTACAGCAAACGGTTCACAGAAAGCCAAGCAATCGATCTTTTAACAAAATATGACACTGCGCCGCTGGCGCGCGAAAAGTCCTGGGCACTTCTAGAGCACCTTTTTCGAATCGCGGGCACTTAAGTGGTTAGGTATCAAATACATTCTAGTTCTCTTTCCAAAATAGTTGTTAACTTTGGGGACTCTTAATTTTTTATTATTTGAGTGACCGAATGAATAGGAACAGACTTAACGGTTCAAGCTTATAGTTAGGACGTTAGGACAAACGGACCGATAGCATATTATTAATAGGTTACCCTTCGAAACTCTCAAAATGCCATACTCCAATAAGCAGTATCTTAAATTCTATCACCAAAGCAAATTCAATTCTATACAATTAATTATAAGGTTGACATTACTACATGAGGTTTATCTTAGTTACCGCGTTTTTGCTTCGGACGGCGGCATGTTTAATCCCCGCGTCCATTTCTGATTTCCGACACGAATTTCGTGCAACAACTTTTTACAATTATTTTTTCCCATGCACAATCCACACAGCGACTGCTTGTTTAGTTTATCCTGCCAGTCAATATTGAACCAGTGCTTTTACCATAGTTACAATTACCGTACTCGCTAGCGAGTCGAATGTTCTGTGATTCTCTAAACAACGACGGTCGAACGGACGGACGAGTGATGTCCAAGCGGCGAGTTTAAGTAGTCCCGTCAGAGCGAACAAAACACATTTTAGCGCGTGCATTTTCAATTAAGCAGCCTTATACGTTCGACCCATCGTGCTGCTAAATTGAAAATGCACGCGCTACAATGTGTTTTGTTCGCACTGACGGGACTACTTAATCTCGCCTCGCGCCTTGGACATCACTTGTTCATTCGTTCACCTTTGTTTCTTGAGAGAATCACACCCCTGTCCCTTGCACTCTAGTGATATGCGACGGTTGATTTTTTCTTCATTTTCTTATTTCATTTTGCATCTTTCACTCAAAGTGACACGCGCTTCGCTGATAATATTCAATACGTAATGTAGGTAAACTACGGGCAAAATGTGCAAACAGTTAAATGAACAGTACGCAGATTGTACAAACAATTAAATGTACATATATGATAATTGTACAATATGCGGAATGTACTCCACGTGAATGATCAACACGCAAATTGTACATAACGCAAAATGTATAAGTATTATGCTTTGTATAGTCTGGCAAACGAAAGTTGAACCTTGTAGTTATTTTATTGGCAACACTTTTGTCTCTGAGTGTGTCTATCTGCAATGAGAAGAATCATGTCGTTTGTCAAATTTTAATTTTTACGTTTTTCGTTTTGTACGTTTGACGATTGAGCATTTTGCTTTTGTCACATTTTGCGAATTTGTGTATTTTTCTTTTTACACATTTTGCGTTAAATGTGCTTTCAGCGTAAGTACATTTTGCGTACGTACATTTCGCGTACTGTACGTTTGTCATGATGTAGATTTTGCGTATGTACATTTTAACTGTTTGTACATTTTGCGTATTGTACAATATCAGCCGAAGCGGTGACACGTCTGAACGCGAAGTGAATTGATCGAACCGATTTCATTCGGCATTCATTCCCACTACGAATGAATCATTCATTTGACGTCATATTGAAGGAAACTACGAAATAATGTTATTTTTGATTCCAGCTTGGAATGAAAGATAAATGAAGCATTCACTCGAGTGTGTCTGATATCACTTTAGAATACTGGCGAGGTCTGCGAGGGACAGAGCTTCGACTCACTAGCGAGTAAGTACGTTAAATCGCTCATTGAATACAAAACGGACACATTCCAAAATAATTTGCTCTTGCATTAAAAATCTTATACGAATAGCTTCTAATTTTTAAATGCAACACTGACTCATTTTGGAATGTGTCCGTTTTGTATTCAATGAACGAAATTGTAAAGGGTACTGGTTCAATCGGAATTCGTTCGCGTTTTTCGAAACGAGAGGTGGTTTTTAGTTTCTCACGTAATTACTTTCGTTATATTTTCTATTCTAAATTACTTTTGCATGTAGTTGTGTACAAAACGAAAATGGAATTTACGTCAAATTGAAATATAGAATGTCGGACGGTGTAATTTTAAAAGCTTCTATTTAACTTGCAATGTAGATGTATGTATGTAAGGGTTAAATCTTAAAAGTTAAATTTGAGCCACGTCCCGGTCTCCGAAAATGCTGAAAATTTGCATACACCTTTAGTTCTGATGACAATACAATAATTATAGTATCATCGAGCTGGTCTGATGATGGAGACAGGGTGGCCATAGGAACTCCTAAATCCCGTCGTGTGAGGGCTTGTTGAAATTGTCGTGACAAGTTGATGACGACTGTGCAAAAAAGTACAGTCGTCAAAGCTGGTCCTTAAAATGAAATTTTGACAGAAATTAATTCACCTATACCGTTAACGATATCAGAATACCACCTATAGCGTAACCGAAGCGTGAAAACAATTCCATAATTAGTGTTGAAATGTCGATAAAAGTTCTATAATTATTATTATTGCATTGTTATTGCCATAGTTACGCGAATGAATAATATCCAGAAATATAAAGCAGTAGCTTTAATAATAAAACAAAAGATCAATGAAAAAACATTACTTCGACTGTTTTGCAAAATGGCAAAATGGTGGCACCACAGACTACGTAAATTCCATATTAGTATGTACACAACTGCATGCATCAGGTAATTTACTTAAGTTCTTCACCTATAGCAACAGTCAGGTGTTTTGAAGCTTGCCTTTTGTTAGGGTAAAGCCACACGAGCGTAATTGGGTGAATCAACTTTTAAGGTACTCCCTATTTTTTGACCCGTTTCACAAATTACACGTTTTTAGAAAAACTATTTATTTTCTTACGACATGGCCTACATGTTAATTTAATTAGACAAGTAGGCTTACATTTGAACTTATTTGATTTAAAATAATACACATTTGAACAATTATATACTTGGTAACGCAGGGGACGATGTTGTCCCTAGGTTTTGTATGAAACAAGTGCATTTTCCCCTGACTTACCCGGTTTTTTCGATGTTTAAAAAATATTTGAGGTGTTTAACGTGTGGGGTCCATAATTTTGATGGTCTAATTGTAATATTCATGCATCATTATTAACCATAAGTCACTAGGAAAGTTTTAATACCGCAAAAGAAAAGGAGTACTTAAGTTGATTCACTCAATTTTGTGAGTTGTGAACCGCGTATTTTCGGTCGCGTAATTTCTGCTGCATTCGGTTTCATACAAAACTCCTGTTTGGTTCACACGGCGACGCAAAATCAGCCGGACTTTTGTATACCTACAGCAGAAATTACGTGACCGAAATTACTCGGTTCACAACTCACAAAATTACGCTCGTGTGGCTTCACCATTATACTTGTGTCCTGTCCCACACGGCGCCGGTGTTCGAGCTTCATATAACTAGCTAAATTCGTTCGCGAAATTAGGGTGCGACCCCAGCCAGTGACCCAATTTGAAGAGCGAGTTGCAAACGCGCAATAATTGATGAAGTTAACGGGGAGCAACGTCGGGTTTTATGCAGTTTGTTTTTTTAGATTTGAGAGACCGTTTAGAAAACATTGAAAGTTTTATAGATGAAATAGCGAGAGCGTGGAATTGCATTTGTAGTGGTTCGGTTCGCATGAAAAGTAGAATAACGTAAGTCTCTTATCATATTTCTCTTCTTTACAAGTAAAACAATCCTATGTCTTTTTTGCTTTCATTCGCTATTATTTAATTCTTCATCTGAGCTGTCACAAGTATTGATAATAATATTATGATCTGTAATTCGATCCATTTCCCCTTCTTGACATCTATATTTATTTTCTTCACTTTCGATATGGTGACATATATTTTCCCAGTCCTCAGCAGTAATACTATTAATTCATTCAGTTGCTAAATTCAATACAATAAAAACAGCCCTCTAATATTTAGAATTTCATAACTGACATTATTATTGAAATATAATTATTTTATTACAAACCTCTTTTTATGCCGATAGTACGGGAAAAGGGAAATTTCAAATATAGAATGCCTATAAACACACAATACCACTACATTATGCAATTCCACGCTCTCGCTAATTCATCCATAAAAGTAGTTTGTATTGACTGAATCAGCTGAAACTTTAGGCCATTCCATTACCTAACTGTTCTGGTTTGATCATATTTAGAACTTTTATAATTAGATGTTATTTTAGTGTAAGTTAGGGTTGTGTTTTTTTTTAAGACGATTCCGTTGTGGAGCTAAAATTTTCCATACAAAATTTGATAAGGTATCTCTCCCCTTAAACCTAGTCTTTAAGAGTCTATAGTGCGCGGCCGTTAAGAAGTCAATCCTGACAGCTGTCATCGCTTTGAGGTTATAATTTGTACTGATTTTTGAATATATCGTAGATATTATGAAAAACTAGGTCTATTCGTTGTCCTTTAAAAAACAGAAATGTACACACCTCTATATACTTTTAGGTACTTATTTAAAAAATATATGCCAACCATGTGAAATTGTTAAACAGCCAATCAAAACTGTTTTATTGCACTTTAACGTATCCAGAACACTGTTCTGCTTCTATTGGCTGACGAACTATATCACGTGGTAGTTTTGTTTACATTTTTTAAATACCTAAAAGTATAGACTACAGTTCTTTATAATAACTACGACATGTTCAAAAATCGTGTGTAGCTAAATGTTGTATCTATGGTTTTTTTTGACAGCTACTTACACGATAATAATATAATAATAATTCACGATAAGTACGAGTAGTTTAAACTTGTTTTTTGTTATAATGTGTGGTAATTACCCCCTAAGAAACCTATCGTGGGAATACGCAAAACCACAAGGGAAGCCATGAGCGTGACGTGAAGTGACAGCGCACAGGCAGCGGAACAAACTTTCAATGCCACTTACTTCTATTATTATTCTGTTTACATAACATAATTATAATAATTATAATATAAGGGGACAATGTCACACCAATTGACCTAGTCCCAAACTAAGCTCTAGGCTTGTACTATGGGTACTAGACAACGATATAAATACTTATATAGAGAAATAATATACTTAAATACATAGAAAACATCCATGACTCAGGAACAAATATTCGCGCTCATCACACAAAAATCTGCCCTTACCGGGATTCGAACCCAGGACCACTAGCTTCGTAGGCAGGGTCACTACTAGGGTGGTCCAAAAATCTTTTTTGTTGTTTTTTGACCAGGGCACCCCAGTAATTTATTACTTCCTATTTTCTTATTACTATGTCAAAAATATAGCTTTCTAGTTTAAGTGCAACACGATGCTCAAAGGACATCAAAATTTATTAAAATTTGGATTTTCATACAAAATTATGAAAAAATAATAATTAAACACTTAATTTTTTTGTTCCAAACATAAACTGGACTTTTAAATAAAAAGTCTCTAAAGTATTTTTAGCATTAGGCTAAGATTAAGAGTTTAAGTTCTAGGGAGTGCCAAAGTCCTAAAAGGAGTAAGTTTCTTACATGAAAAAAACTAGTATTTCGAAGTTAGTTATATTAAATATGATTAAATATTATTATAGATAATGTTCAATTACGCGAAAATGTTCAGTAACAAATTTCCGGATACATCGGTTTTTGGATATTCGCAATCCGGATGTGCAAACTAGGGAATGCATCCCGGTAAAATTTTGTATGGGATTTACCGCGGTAACGGTAAATTACCCAAATAAGCGGGTGCCGTGACTTTTAACAGCACTTTGATTTTTTCCCATACAAACGTGGTCCACCCTAGTCACTACCCACTAGGCCAGCGCGTACATACATACATACATCTTGTTATATAAGTACGGTCAACCTTATAAACAGACCTTCACATAGGGCTTTTTAACGATAACGTTTTATATGGAGAATTTTATGAGAACGGTGGTTTCATACATTTAATTTTGCGGATTATTTAGTAACGTCAAATGCAAATCAAACAAAATTCTGTCAAGAATATTGGACACTCCTAAGCTATATTATACATAGGTATCCTTGTAACTTAAAAATAGGTAGCTTCATAAAACTCTGCGTAATTGAAACACTTGAACTCGCAGCACATGCAAAGAGTTGAGTTCACACTTTAATTTTAAACATTAAGTAAGAAATTTAACCATATTATTTGTATCTAAAACCTTTGTAACATAGTGTATTAGAAAAATTTAAAAAAAAATTCGAAGTTAAAATCGTAATGAATAAATTCCGTACAAAAGAAAACACGTAAAAAAAACGTCCATTTCATACGTAAGGACCCAATAGTTACATCGTTATTCACACGCTATAACGTTATCAAAACGTAATATAACACTTGCTACAAACAAATCTTTGCTAGCCTATATCTTGCTGATTTAATAGCTATTAAAAAAAATTCCCGTGTGGTTGCCGGGTTAGAATAGTGCCACTCCGTGTTTTCCCGTGGATGTCGTAAGGTAAGAGACAGCTAAGGGAATAAAGGCGTATAGTACTGTTAGGCGATGGGCTTGCAACCTGTCACTAATACACTGGTAAACATCTTAGCCTAAGTGTGCAAAATGTGGTTACAGAATTATCAACAAGTTTTTGGTAATTCTAGAGTTGTTGGTAATTCTGTAGCTCTACCTACCCCACTCTGGGAATAAAGGCGTGAGTTTATGTATGTATGTGTAATTTTTTTTTCTCTGTTTATCTTCTGAATTAGCTAAAACTACCGAACAAAGGGGGTTATTCCGACGTCCCCCCTGTTACCACCAATTTGTTACCACTGATGACAGCTGGGATTTGTTTTCTCGTCTTTTACCAGTGGTAACTAATGGGAATAAGTTTTCCCAATTGTTATCACTAATTGATTTATTTTTCCCAGTAGCTACCACCAAATATTGTAGTTGTAACAAATGGGGAAAATATTCCCCGTTGTTACCACCGAGTACTTTAGTTGTAAATGGTGTGAAAAAATCCCAGCTGTTACCAGTGGTAACAAATTGGCAGTAACATGTGGGAATAACCCAACAAAATGGGGACCCACCTAAGTGATCTCTAAAGCAAATTTGCGATCTCGAGATTGACGTCCTGGGACGTTTTTTACGCCCTTAACTGGGATCGAATCCGGGACAAGGCGTCGTAGGGCGACTAATTCAACCGCTCCGTCCAAAACGGCTTTGTTTCTAGTCAATTGTCTATGAATAGCGTTTTCAGTAACATTGTTTATATACATGGCCAAAATAACATGACCCGCGATCTGCCACTAAATAAGTGCAAATGACGGTTTAATTTACGTTGGTCTTTTTTTTATTTCAACAACCACCATTGTATTTAGAGCTCTGTTTAAGGGTTAATTAGGCAACACTAGAGATCTAGATATGTTGGGATTGAGCTACTCAGTTGAATGAATGAGTTTACTGTGCGCTGGCGCGTTTACGCCACAATGGTGGGTCGTTCTCGCTCTTACCTTGGTGGTGTGAGGGAGAAAGAGAATTTCACTGGATAACGGTATACATTCCTTCGTTGCGTACTACGTACAGAGTAAGGATAGTACAGAGAGATTGTTTTATCACTACATAGTATAAAACAAAGTCGCTTCCCGCTGTCTGTCCCTATGTATGCTTAGATCTTTAAAACTACGCAACGGATTTTGATGCGGTTTTTTTTAATAGATAGAGTGATTCACGAGGAAGGTTTTTATGTATAATAAAGTCTGTTTCATGTACGGGTGTTATAGAAAACTCACATTAACCGAAGCGAAGCGAGGGCGGGTCGCTAGTAATATAATACTTAGAGTAGTACCAGTTTCTGCCCGTGACTTCGTTTGCGTAGATTTTGATCATTATTCTGCCGTGCAAAATTTAAACACAAGCATCTACCACCATATCTTGGACGCCAACTCCACACAGCTCCTCATAGCTGGAGACCATGTTACGATGGTGTGTGTTCTCTTACTGGAGTTTAAATTTGGTTCGGCAGTATTACCTGGGGGGTTATTAATGACATAACTATGCAGTTCATTTTACGGTGAGTGTAAGGGACAGAGCTATCGCAGTTATATAGCTCTGTCCTTTTCTCTCAGCGTAAACAGAATTGCATAACTATGTCATAATAACCCCCCTGATGTGTCTGGGTGTGTGTCTGTCTGTGGCATCGTAGCTCCCGAACGGACAAACCGATTTAAATTTTGTTTTTTTTATTTGAAAGATGAATTAGTTGGGAGTGTTGTTAGACATGTTTCATCAAAATCGGTTCAGCCGTTTTTGAGATATTGAGCTTTAAAGTTTAAAAAGCGTGAAATAAAAAAATAAATTGAAAAAAAACCCCCGACTCTAAACAGTCGGTAAAAAAACGTCTAAAAAGTAAAAAATAATAAGTATTGGCCCTAAGTATAAGTATAATTTACTTATAAACGTGGAATAAACTTGGAATAGTTGATGCCATGCTCTTCACTTTCTGTCAGATGCAAATTATTCAATACTAGCGACCCGCCCTCGCTTCGCTTCGGTTTATGTGAGTTTCCTGTTACACCCGTATATAAAACAGAATTTATTATACATAAAAACCTTCCTCTTGAATTACTCTATCTATTAAAAAAAACCGCATCAAAATCCGTTGTGTAGTTTTAAAGATCTAAGCATACATAGGGACAGACAGCGGGAAGCGACTTTGTTTTATACTATGTAGTGATAATCAAAGCTTATGCCACGTTTATAATAATAACGGGGTTAGGTTAGGATATCCACGGAAAGTCAATCAATCAATCATCCGTCACTATTTGACCAGTATTTGACTGATGCTTATCCACCGCTATAAAGGCTCCGAACCGGTTTTATAAAATACCGGTTAGTACCGGTTTTATAAAATACCGGTTAATACCGGTTTATTTCGGCTTTGGTCCGAACTATTCTAGGGAACGCGATCTTTATTTTAACCTTAATTAACCGGTTTAATCCACGAGCCACTCGAGAAATCAACGCGTTCGTCGCAACTTGTTTATTTGACTTGGTGATGTGAAGACGCGTGCAGTATGCGTCTGGATTAACCGGTTTTTTTAGGTCGAGACCGGTTAATTTGAATGTTCCTACAAAAACTCGTTTTTTCGAATGAAACCGATATGAAAAGGTCTTGCGTCAAGTACTTAACGGTTTGAAAATTTAACTGGATCCGTGCACAGTAAAGGGGGTCATTATACGTGCCCTGGATTAAAGTCGTATCGGCCGCAAGCACTAAAGATATTCCTGCCGCATAATATCGTAATGTAATAACTGTAGCGAATCGATAAGGCAATGACTTATAGTTCATTAATTTTTGCGTCAAGTCAAAGATTTAAAATCTGGGACGGTATTCTAGTAGGTAAACACTATACCGTCTTAGAATCTAAAATATCTAAATAAATATAAAAGGAGAAACTGACTGACTGACTGACATATCAACGCACAGCCTAAACGGCTAAACGTAGGCACTTGAAATTTGGAAGGGACGTAGCTTAGGTACCGTAGAGGTGCACTAAGAAAGGAATTCCCGAAATTCCCACGGGAACGGGAATTAGCGGGAAAATTATTAACTCAAAAAAATGTTTTTCCCAACGAAGTGGACACGGGAACAGCTAGTTGTCTATAATAGAATAGAAATCGTTTATTCGGTGTTAAAATAGAATAGGTACTTAATCTATAATTAACACCGAAAAGGTTGCCACTCAGCATGGTGTCAGGCTTACTAGCCCTGACGCTGGTGTTCAGGGCCACCGGATTGAAGAGAGGAGAGCGCTCCCAATCCATCTCACTACTATTTCTCGGGAGTAATGCTTTAACTGAATTATTGACAATTGTTTATTCTAGACTTGTGAATTATTGCGTGTATGTGTGTGTATTTGGTGGAGTGTTTGTGTGTGCGTGCGCGCGAGTGTGTGTCTTTTATATTATTTTTAACCTTTTCAACGCTATGTCAGATATAAAGTCTAAACTCACACGCCAATGACAGCTAAACACCAGAGCTAACATCAACCTTACCTCATTGACACTCCAGTCTATTTTGCGCTGTTAACCATGACGTATATATCCGTCGTTGGCGTTGAACCAGTGGTGCGGATATATCCGTCAATGGCGTGGAAAAGGTTAAATAGTAACTAAATAAGTTGTAAAACAAAGAGAAAAAGAAATTTGCTCATGTTATGGGTACAGGACGTCTGCTAAGTGTTGGCCAATTGGATATAAGTTCGTAACGTTTTTAGAGTTTCTGGGTAGTGATTCTGTAAACAACGCCGGTCGTACGGACTGTCGAGTGAATGTCCAAGCGGCGAGTTCAAATTTGGCAGCATGGTTTCTGCCGATGGATCGAACGTATAACGCTGCTTAATTGAAAATGCACGCGCTAAAATTCGCTCTGACGGGACTACACTCGCCGCTGCGATTTCGCTCGATCGTCCGTCCGACCGTTGTTTATCAGAGAATCACTTGACTACCCTGTTATCGTATTGTCAACTTTTCGATAGCTATTTACTAGACTATAATGGCGGCTGACTTTAAAATAATACCATAAAATAATAATAATACCTACCATTATGCTGAGCCAGTGTCCTTTTTTTTTGGCTCTTTCGTCATAGTTTTGCCAGTGTCCAATTCACTGCCGCGAAGACTCTCACTACTCTTTTTCTTGCTATTTCTGTTTTTACTTTTTTTTCTGTGTGTCATGTGTGTCGTGAATAAATGTTTTTTTTCTTTTTTTTTCATAACAGCACCTCTATTCTGAGCGGTAAAATTCAAATCGTATTAGACCTGTTATGGTATTGTTTTTTCGCAAACATGCGTGGAAAGGATGACCTTTCTTTTGAAAAACGAAGACGCGAAGTGCCTCATTTTCCTCCTAGGAGTAAAATAAACGTATGAAAACACTTTCCGTCCATGTCCCTATTGTTTATTAAAAGTGCTCTCTATTGCATATAAAATAGAAAGGAACGTAAAAAAATCCCGTACACCCAACTTGTGGGTGCAGTGTGGGCCGGCGGCGGCGCGTTGTGCGTGAATCTATCTTAACTAATACTCGGTAGTTTTCAAACAAACATTCTCTCCGAATTTCTCAAAGGTTTTTAAAATACTTATAATTATCTATTTGTATCATTTCCTCGCATTGTTTTAGAAAAGCATTATATTTGCCTCGGCGGAAACGAGGATTTCCTGACTCGTATTTTAGCAGGCCTCACTATTGCTCGGCGTGCTAACCACCTCGGCAGGAAATCCCTTACTTTCCGCGCCTAGGCAATAATGTACTATTTCTCCCACATGCTCGGAAATCTCATCCTTACTGTTTTTAAATCAGCCCGCGAAGTTCTGAGTTCTAGGCGCTGGCAAAATTTAAAAAAAAACAACTTTATCAACGACACTGGCCATGAAAATGTATGTAATTACTAGGGTTAGGACTTTTGGTGGCATATCGTGGTTCTAGAATCCATGGAGTAGCTACTTCCTATTTATTATAATACATACCACTTTGATTTTGACCTTCAGTATTTTAATATTTCAAAATTCATTTATTAATTAAACCGCTAAACCAATTTAAATTAACTGTGGTATGGAAGATATCCCTGCTGTGAAAGCGTTAAAACAAGCAAATATTAGTAGGTATACAAGGTGTTACAAAAATACCCGTAAAGCCGAAAGGGGGTTAAATGGTACCTTATAATAAGTCCATTTACAATATTTGAGAACCGTACTATCACCGCATGACTTACCGGCAAAAAAAATAAAACCATTATTGCTTTCATTGATGTGAAAACCCTATTTCAGTAAAATTAAAGAGTAAACTACGCAGATTGTTTATGTACATTTTTACCTAATTCGTGAAACGATTAAGAGACATACTAGCTAACAAAATGTACAGAATTCGATTAGATAGATATTACAAATCGAGTTTTGGAAGATTTTAAAAGACCTAAACTACTTACGAAGAAACCTAAACTAGCACTTACTTTTTCGTGAAGATCGTCAAAATTACAGGAACGGCTCAAAGTGAGCTCTGCCTTGTTCAATGCACAACCTCGCTCGTCGGGATATGGTTTTAAACCCATTTAAGTTGAAAAATTATTAAATTGGTAGGTAGGCCTCTCTGTTAAAATAATCTATGCTAACTCCGGTTCCCTGACATGACAGCTTACTAGGGTTGACAATATTTTAGGCTTTGATAATTTATTAGATTTTTTACGTGGTATTTTGTAACACGTTGTATAAAAACCGAACTAAACATGTATTTAGTTTATTTTGAAATATGACAATACTGAAGGTCAAAATCAAACTGTCATGTATTATAATAATTAGGAAATAGCGACTTCATGGATTCTAGAACCACGATATGCCACCATAATGTCCTAACCCTAGTAATTACTATACACCGGATTGACGGGAGCAAAAATGTATCAGTGCTAGTTATTCATTAAAATGTCGACTAAGTTTATCGACATCGATAAAAAGCAATTTTTAATCATCATTATAATAAGACTCATAAGTAATGGCCAAGTTTGAATGCCTTGTAATTATGTGCAAACCTCTTTTATTTATACATACTTATCGCAGTTATAAATTATTATTATAATCAACAGCTGTCCGACATTGACTCTGGACTCGAGTCACTTTTGACAACCATTGAAATTACATTGAATAACAAATTTATTTACTACAATTATATTCTTTAGCATTCCGACAAAAAGACAAACTTTTTGTTTTTTAAGTTGGTTAAAAATGCCTTGAAGGAAAAAAGATCTTTTACCTTCATGGAAAGCTGATGATTCAAATATATAATATAGATAGATCTTTGTTTAGTGGCATATGTCATTTGTGTTGCAACTAAGATTTCGCCAAGAGATATGGAAGATAACGGTATGACCTACACCCGTATTTATAGTCAAGAAAAGTAATTACTTGAGTATTAGTAGTGTCAAAAGTCATATAATAATCGTTACTTTAGTCATTACTTTTACTCAAGTAATTACTTTTCTTGACTATAAATATGGGTGTTACTATTGCAAGAAATTTAAGATATGTCACGAAAAAAGTTGTCGATAAACTTAGTCGATATGTTTGTGGATCAACTTATTGTTGTTGTTATTATATCCCGTAAGCCAGGAGACAAACAGTGATAGAGTTTCTTAGAAAAAATCTTACAATATATACCTACTTCTAGCACACTCAGGAGAAAGACCATAAAAGAATGGGTTCGTAAGTGCCAATAAAACTGATCCTTTTAAATCACAGTTTTAAAGAGTGACCCAGGAGACGTCACCATGGCAACGAGCTACAAAGTAAAGTTGATTCACCCATGTGATGAATCACTACCACCTGGTAGATTTTTCCCCCCGTCAATCCGGTGTATGGTAATTACATAGGTACCTGGTGTTTTACTTTTTAATACCATGTTTGGACTAGCGTTTGCTGCAGCGTATTTAAAAGTGTATAAGATTGATTACTTTGTTTAATTTATTTCAGTTTCGTATTAATTCGTACCTGCTTCGAATGTAAATTGAGTAACAATAACAACACGTCAATGTCTTTTTTTCAAGGATTTTTTGAGACTGTTTGACATTATTAAGACTAAACTAACGTATGTTTTTAATATGTACAGTCACCACCCGCGAATGTTACGCCACTTGCCACTCTTCTTAATTTAACCGTGTAATGCATTTTGGGTTGACAGCCGACTTGACATATTACCCGAGTGTAGTACACGGCTAAATTAAGAAGAGTGGCAAGTGACGTAACATTCGCGGGTGGTGACTGTACCATCAGCCCAAAGGAACCCTGATCCACCATAGAACTGTCACAAATTTGGACGGAACCCTGGTGTCAGGTTTTTGTTTTTCTTGCCTGTCTAGATTAGACCGCAGCCTCAAGAAAGCACGCTGTAAGTAGCTTTATAAATACAGCTTTTCTTTTGAATTTTACTTTGTTGGTGAAATAAGAGCTTTCTTTTGTTGTTTTACCCCTATTGTTAAAGACTCGGCTGCTTATGTAAGAAAAGAAAGCAGAAAAAACGTTGTTTCTCCGTTGTGCGGGTTCCGTAACCATAATACGTTAAAGGAAATGGTTTTTTGTATGCGGACGGGCCCGCTTTGTTTTGCTTAATTATTTGTAATACGAATGTATTGTTATCATAATATTCATAATTAATTTAATATTTATAGCTTTATATAATGCTAGACTAAGAAGTACCATTGTAATATGAAATATGTTTAAAAAATTACTGACTGCTGAGTTTCTTGCGGCGTTTCTTCCCAGCAGTGGTCGCCTCTTGGGAAGCGCCAGTAGATTCTTGACGTGTAAAAGTGCCCGTGCGGCCTACTTACTGAATAAATGTCTTTTATTTTTTTTATCTTATCTTTATTCATAATCTTCTCAAGTGATACTAAGCCCATGAGTTCTGTCATTACGGTATAGTCAATTAAAACTAACTTATGTATACTTTTGTACAATTAAGTATGTATTAATTAAAAACCTTATTAAAAATGTCTTGCATTTCAAATAATTAAATTTCAATATTCGATACGATTTTTTTTACATTTACGGCAGGCATCGTCAGAAATACGTGGGACGTTTCTGCAAATTTTAGCTTTTTAAAGTGATTATAGATATGTTAATCCTTTATTAGTATAGTTGGTAATTTAATATTTTAAATCCTTTTTCCTCAAACCATATTAAAGACTATTTAGGTACATATGGTGAGATTTCGAATTTGCGCAAAACTGCAAAATTTATGCAAAATCATTAATTCGATTTAGGGAGACAAGAAGATTGGCGATTGTATAAATAGATCTTCAGTTTTTTGCAACATATTTATTTGTTGATTTTCTTCAGGGTTTTAAAGTTCACCGACGCTTGTATAGTTCGCCGTTTTTAGGATAAGTAAAGCAAAAATAAAAATACATTGTAAATAAACGTTTCTTGTATGAACTTCACATGAATTATTACGCGTCTTTTAAAAATATGTTAGTAAATCCGCCGTAACAACACAAAATTTGGAAATAATTCTGAAAAAAGCAACTCGCTATTTATTACGTTTCAAAAGATCCAGCACCTAAAAGTTAGGACGGGCGGGACGGACGGACACCGTAGAAAAAAGGCCATATGTCTCATAGAACCGTATACGTATTAGTGACCTTATAGAAATGGGGTTAAATTTACTTTGAACATCAAATTCCGCATGCGTCCTTTTTATTCAGCATAGGCGCATAATACGGTCCTGTTGGGTTCCTTGCGGGTACGGTACGGAACCCTAGAAACTAAGTATTCCTTCGGACCTCAGTTTTCTTTTTAAAAAACCTGGTAATAGCTTGCCCGATTATTACTCGTCTGTTTTGTGCAGTTCCGTCGCCGTGCTAAAGTCGAGTTCTTAAATGGGTTCTTTTCTAAAATATTGTACATTATTAAAGGCATATTGAAAATAAAATCACGATCGCATCCTTTTGTGTAACGAAAGTTAGTCATACAAATTATATGGGTAACTTTCGTTACACAAAGGAATCAATTAACTTTTGTTTTGATTAAAGCCCTTAACTAAGTTTTTTTGTAAACGACCCAAATATGTACACTTTAGTACCTTGTCACTTTAAGAACTGTGACCATTCATGTATGGCAGAAGAAACACGACATTAAATAGACAAGGTACTAAAGTGTACGTACACATATTTTTAACTCGATTGTATAAGCACGTGGAACCATATCTAAATAATTAGCACGGGTACATTTTTAAAATTTACTCCGAATGTAGTTGGTAGATGTTACCCGCGAATCCATCTAAGTAATCGTTTAACGCCATTCCCTCGGGAACGCGCCAATTTTCCAGGATAAAAAGCAGCCTATGTGCTATTCCAGACTATAAATCTATCTTCGTGCTAAATTTCATCCACATCCGTATAGCGTGATTAAGTAACAATCGTCCATTATAAATGTATCATTTACACAGTGATAATATAAGTAAATACCTATTTAAGCATTTTAAATAAGATACCATGAGACATACGTCTATTTTAGAATTATTTTTTTCTTCAACTGGACTTGGCCATCCAGCGCGCGTGATTTATCTCCGGATTTAATTATGTGCATTGCTTTAATCTTAGAATGTGTATAAGGATTGTGAGGGTGAAAGTTTCCATACAAAATGCAGTTTCTCCTCCTTAAACCCTATCCAAAATTTTACCATTTTATATAGTAGATATTATGAAAAATAAATCCTTGGAAACTATTTAAAAACTTTTCATAATAACTACAATATATTCAAAAATGGTGGGATTCGGAATACATTTATGGTATGAGAAAGCTTAACGCGTGGAGCTAAATTCTGGAGACATATAGTGCAAAAGGGTATAAGTCGACTTACCTTGTAATGAAAAAGGGTATATATACATAAACTGAGTATACTAGACTTAAACCCTTTTTCACTTGAACTTCAGGAGACATACCCTTTTTCACTTACACCCCAGAATTTGAAATTTACAGCTTCTTTATATGAAACATCAAAAACGCCGTTACTATGGAATTTATAGGGATTACTATCTTGTGACGTCACAATCAATCAGCGTCCTTATTGTTGGATTTTATGAATTTACAAAATCTTAAAATAGCAAACATAAATAAAACATTGATGTTTGCCTAGTATTTTTATAATGTTTATCTGTTGTTAATGAAAAACCAATTTAATTTCACTGTTGTCAAATACCCTATTACATATCGTCCCCTTACTTCTAGAACCGCTTAACTGCATGAAGTATAGTTTTGAGAAAAAACGCATTTAAAGGTTTGAGTGTTTAAATGTCTAGTTAAACCCAATTCTAAGTAAATGATATTATAGATTTTATAAGGAGAGGTTATTAGTAATCAAAACTGTAAGTAAAAAAATAGTATATTATTTAAACAAATGGTTTAAATTGAGGCTTTTGTAAAAAAGGTGGTGCAGATAAGCGGTTTTTGCTGTAGAGTCAATTTATTCGTATCTTTTAAACTAATAGGCTTCGGCAGTATTAATTCAAAGTTTAACTTTCTTACTTATATAAGTTTCACTTTGGACTAGAAAAATATTGGGAATTGTGATTAATTATGCAGTTATCTTAGTTTATATTACAGTCACGAGTCAGTTAGTTGGTTTTGGCTGTAGAGAATATGATATTTCAGAATTAAGTGCACTTAAAATGCTAATATGTTACTAGTATGTTTTGTACTGTAACTTACTTTACCGACTGCCCCGTCTCTACAAGATATAGCGGTATGTTTTGTAAAGTTTGCACTATTCAAAACTTAAAACTATTCGTTTACAAAATTTCATCGAATTATGTTTACTAATAAGGCGTTTATTAGATAAAAAGCAACATTGAGACAAACATTGGTGTTGACTGGAGAAATTAGTGGTTAAAACTAAAATAAACGTCACATAGGTTTAAAAAAATGTTTATTAGGGTTATAAAAAAACACGTAGGAGAAACCCAAAAAAAAAAAAGGGTACTCGCTCAGATCCATCAAATTATCGGCCTATCGCTTTAACATCCTTGTTCTCCAAGATAATGGAACATGTTATTAATCGTCAGCTGCTGAGGTATCTGGAGGATAATCAGCTATTAAGTGACCACCAATATGGCTTCCGCCGTGGGCGTTTAGCTGGTGATCTTTAAGTTTACCTCACTCATTGTTGGGCTGAGTCCGTGGAGAGCAAGGGCGAGGCATTGGCCGTTAGTTTGGATGTAGAGAAGGCCTTTGATCGGGTTTGGCACAAAGCACTTTTGTCGAAGCTGCCTTCTTATGGGCTCCCAGAGAGTTTCTGCAAATGGGCAGCCAGTTTTCTTACGGGGAGGAGCATCCAAATAACAGTTGATGGCTCATGCTCGAAACTCATGCCCGTGAATTCTGGTATACCGCAAGGCTGTGTACGCTGTTTCTTCTGCATATCAACGATATGTTGCAGATTAGTAACATTCATTGCTATGCAGATCATAGCACTAGTCACACGCGCTACTTTGACCGGAGTAATCTCTCTCGAGCCGACACCGAAGACTGCCGAGCAAAGCTTGTGTCTGAAACTGAGTCATCGCTGGAGGCGGTCTCAAAGTGGGGCAGACTCAACCTGGTCCAATTTAACCCCACTAAGACACAACTGTGCGTGTTATCAGCCAAGAAAAGCCCTTTCGTCACAACACCTCAGTTCGAAGGCACTTCCCTCGCCATCAAGCCCAGTATCGGAATCCTGGGCGTTGACATTTCTCATGACGTTAAGTTCCGTAGTCATTTGGAAGATAAAGCCAAATTGGCTTCCAGGAGGCTTGGCGTGCTTAGTAGAGCAAGACGGTACTTCACAGCTGACCACTGCCTCCAACTTTATAAGGCTCAGGTTCGGCCGCATATGGAGTACTGTTCTCATCTCTGGGCTGGGGCACCCCAATACCTCCTTCTTCCACTTGACCGGATACAACGCAGAGCGGTTCGAATCGTCAACGACCCAGTGCTCTCCGTCCGATTGGATTCCCTCTCTATCCGAAGGGACGTAAGTTCACTTTGCGTGCTGTATAGGCTTTACAACGGGGAGTGTTCTGATGAATTATTTGGACTTTTACCGGCCGCAGAGTTCCACCACCGAACTACTCGTCGCAATGCCAGGTTCCATCAACATCACCTTGATGAAGGGCGTTCTTCCACCGTGCGTTTCACTAGGCACTTTTTGCCTCGTACAGTGAAACTGTGGAATGAGCTCCCTTCGGCGGTATTTCCCACCAGTTATGACATGGGTGCCTTCAAGAAAAGAGCTTACATCTCCCTTATCGGCCGGCAACGCACCGACAACTCTTCTTGAGCTGATGGTGTTTATGGGCGGTGGTGTTTACTTCCCATCAGGTAACCTACATGCTCGTTTGCCTCCCACTGATAAAAAAAAAAGAAGTTATTCTTCGTCACTGCTAGTGTCGGCTGCGGCTCTGGATTACAGTTATCTGAAACATAATACTTGCTTTAAGTTATGTACTTAACTTACATCCCTTTTCTGTACACATTGTATTTTCTTTTTTCATTTTGTGCAATAAATAATTTTAATACATAGGTACACTGTAGAATAACTAATTCTTTACCCTAAAAAGTTTTTCCTAAAAAAAACATTTTACTGACACTTTATTGTGGCCGACTGTTCTTGTACTTTTGATAACAAACTCGCTATTGAAAGACGACTCAAACGAATCCAAACTCTATGGACCTACTATAAACCGTTGAGGAGTTCTGATGGCCACCTTCCGTCTCGATCACCATACCAGCTCGTTGGTACCATAATATTATTGTATTGTCATCGGCATCACACTAGCATGCAAAATTTCAAGTATCTCCAACAACGAAAAGTAAGTTAAAATCGTCTTCCAAGATTTATTAAAGTAAGTACCTATATAGTTTCAAATTGAGTCAATCAAAAACTTACCTACTCAAATTTTTTTTGTATAGGTACCTACTTAATATGAAACTAAGACATTTAAAATTGAAATAGGTAGTATTGAATTTTGTTAAGTGACATACCTATTTACTGGTAAGTATGTAGGTAGGAACGTGTTATAATCCGCGGCAAACAGTTAAGAAGTAGGTAGTTGTAATACCTACCTAAATTGTTTTCACATTCGACTTCCATCCTTTGGTTGATTTGTCCGTGACGGCGACTCATTGACACCAGAAGATAGCTTGTTGTGATCATCTATAACGAAAACTTTTTTGTTTAGGTATGTTGGGGTCAACGCCCCGCGCGATTCGCCGTAATTAATATGTTCAACATGCAAATTCGTTGTCTTAAATGACATTGACTAAAATAGTTCGCCTTATTCAGTGAGATTTTAGTAACAGTAACAGTAGGAGCTTTAATATTGTTCTCGTGATTTACCTAACCTATCAATTTTAACATAATTAATAGAAACAGTCATTTTTACTTACCTTTATGCAAACCACTGTTTCCAAGCACCAAGCTTAACATTTTTTTTGTACGGGAATTCATGTTTTAACCCTTGTCATCACTGTTATTAGGTAAATATTACATGCGTGCACGCAATCGGCGTCGACACTTGCAAACAGGGGGTCCAGACAAGATGCCAACGCTTCCAGGCGTTTTCCTTTCTATAAAATTGAACGCCTAGGCGTTAGCGTCCAAAATATGTTAGACAAAAGGAGTTAGAACAGAAAAACGTGCTGTCGATTCTACGATGTCCTCAATGTGCGCTATAATGATGATTTAGCCTTAAATTGTCTATGCTTCGCGCAAATTGAAACGTCAAGTGTCGCTGTGTCAAGTTTACATCAACTGTCAAAAGTTTATTTGCAGGTTATAATGAAGTTATAATTTCGGCTTGTAAATAATTATTTTTATATTTCTTTTAGTTAAAGTATCGTCTTGCGTCTATAGTTTTGATGTTTAACATGTTTTAGACAATAAGCAAAGTAACGGGCGGGTTTGATACTAATAAGGGCAAAAAAGGGCCTATTCAGGGCGAAAAACACTTCGACGAATTACTGTTGTGATATCACAAGCTAAGTAAAACTGTGTCTACAGAAGGATTACTATAACCTACATACTACGTAGGTTTAGATGTTTTTAGGTACGTGCTTAAACTCTCTATTTCTAATCTCTAAATACCTAAATAGTTTGTAATATTGCTACAGATGTAGTAAACTTTGTCTAGGATAACTTTGTCTTGTTTGTTAATTAGCTGGTGGGTACTAAAAGTTGACTAAAATAGCAAGATTCAGCAAGACATGTTGGCGTATGATTACCTACTACATCTGTACATAATCTGTTTGGATGTTGGTTTGCATAAATTAAAATACTTTTAATTTATTTATGAAGGTTTTTAATTTTTATTTTGCACTTAGGCTACACTCAGGAATTACGTTTTCATAAACAATTATAAACTTAGTAAAGACAAAGACGCGGGCTAGTTGCTAGGTTTTCTATAAAAGTACCTATCCATAGTAAAGAGTAAGTAATTCTATTTGTGTAAGAATGTTACTAGAAATTTCATAATAAATTAATATGGCATTCATAAAAAAAAAACTTGTAGCCAAAGAGAACCCCTTTTCCCCTTATCTACTTTCATTTTGTATCAAGATTTGTATAAACTAGCAAGCTCTTTAATTATAAGCCATTGTTATGAACAGCGAATAATAAGCTTTTTATCTTTCAGATGCAAAAACTACTAACAAAAACCAAAAATATTTGTAGGTATACAAGACTGAGTAGCTACAGTGTGGCAAGATATTGAAAATTGTATGTTTGAAGTTTGAACATTATTCATTTGAATTTTAACATTCCTGTGAAATTTGGAACACATGCCAACAGTCATCACATCTCAGTCTCCGCGCGAACGCGTAAGCGAACGGGTGTGAAAAATGTCTACAGAGATAATTAAGTGCGTTCAGTGCAATATAGTTATAAACGAAGTGTTATGTTTTGTACAAAATAAACTGGATGTAATGGATGAAGAGGGCTTGATTCGCGTCTGTTTAAGTGCTTTTACCACTGCAGAGATTGATGTCGCGAAAGTGTTATTATTTAATTCAATCTCGACATCTAAGCGAAACATTTCGCGCCGCAAGAATAAAGAGCAGAGGGACGTTGCAGATATTATTACCACATTTAAGGATACAGACCCAGATTTTACCCCGATATTTGTTGCAAGAGACTTGCGCAAGTTACCACCCGTGACCTTTGACCACGTAGATGTAACGTCACTTTTAAAGGACATTGTTTCCCTAAAATCAGCAATAGCGGACATAAAAGGTGCTTACGCTACGATTGACCAGGTTAACCCTTTACCTACGGGTGTCAACCAGAGTTGCCAGTGCTTCAACACCACTGCAGTACGGGTGTCATCTATAGTTGATCGAATCGAAGGTCATGTTCAATATTTTTTTTAAACAAAACGACACCTTGTGTGATGGTAATAGCGGTCACATTATGCATTGGGATTAGTATTGATGCAAAGGAAAAAATATCATAATGTTTCGGTAGATGGCACTGACATAAAAATACTTTTAAAATTACCGCTTTTTTGCTGTCAACTAGGGTTGACACCCGTACTGCAGAGGTGCAAATAATTGAACTCAATATGGCGGACATCAGTGTTGTTCATCGACTCGACTTGATTTCATCGACTTGTTGTGAGAGTACGGCGTGGGAGTGTATTGAGTGTTATTTTTAAATTATTTCACAGTTTTTGGTTAAAATATTGTAATTTAACATGACAGAATTGTTATGAAATCATTAATAGGTATTATAGTACCTAATAATCATTTCACAACAATCATAACTTGTGATCTCGTACTCTAAGTACAGATTTGTCAATACCCTAGTGCACACTCATACCAGCTACAAAATCGAATAAAGGTTTTTATAATTTATATACAAAATCAAATTATCACTCGAATTTTTGCCCATCGATGGTGCTAGTTTATCGACAACTGTGTCGATAGTGGCACATCACTATTTTTCATAAGTGGCAAATTGTTGTTGTGCAACGTTTTAAGTGATTGATATTTATGCATTATTGTAACAATTATCGTCATTTAAGGGTTTGTTTGTGTTAAACATACTGTAACCTAATGTTTTTTAACTTAAACTTGTGAAATCCGTGAGTAGTAACTCGAACATCATCAATTTTTCCGTGACTGATATATTGCTTGATATCAGAAAAAATTGTGAATATTATTACTTTAGGTGATTATTTATTGATTAAACACATTATACTTAATGTGTGTGTGAAATTTCAAGTGTGTAGCTGTAATACTTCCAAAGTTACAAGTAAGTAAAAATATGCCTAACCGCTGACTCTCGCCAAAACATGCCCGTATTGAGCGGTGACTGAGTGATTCAAGGCCCCGTAGGTAAAGGGTTAACGACATACGTACAGAAGTCCACAATTTAAAATATGCGTCGCTAGTAAATGTCGATGCCAACGTTAACACAAGGAGAAGAGGCGGTTGTCTATTCACTCTATTAGATAGCGGACTGGCCGGTTTTATGAATTTTTCTACAACTACCGACGCAAATATCTCGCCCGAGAACAAATCGCGCGCGCGCTCTCCATTGCAGTCACACTCAGGCGCAACTGATGATAGTGCTGTCGCATTCGGACCCACCACGCCGCGCTCGGCGCCACCGGCTACAGTGGGAGACAGGGCTGTTGCGGATGAGTCACCGAAGCGGTCGAGCGGGATCCCGGCGCAAACAATGGACAGCTGTTTGCAATTGCAACAAAAGCAAATGAGTTCTACGCAACTAAGCGCGGATACGGGTGTAAACAAGTGCAATAAGACTTTAGCCGAAATAGTAAGACAGGAAGGCGAATGGAAAAATAATAATCGGGACTCTGAATGGATTGAAGTGCATAGAAAAAAACATGTTAATAAATTAGACAGCGTACGAGGGAAAGCGAAGTTTTTGGAAAGCGACAGATTCAAAGCGGCAGAGTTTAGGGTTGCTTTATTCATCTCGAATGTGCACAAAGACACCTCCAGTAAGGATATCGCTGACTATATATTTTCCAAGACAAGTGAAAAGATTAATCTACATAAAATAAAAATTAAACATGAAAGAAGTTATCAGGCATTTAAAGTAATCGTCCAGAGCAATAAAATAGATATTTTTCTGGATGACAAGTTGTGGCCAGACGGAATAACGTGTAGACGCTTTATGCCATACAGAAAGCAAGACGAGCACAGCAATTTGGGTACGCAATGACTGACACAACATTCATCTCATACAATTGTAAAAATATTAAGAGATCCATAGACGGAATAAAACAATTGTGCGCCGGCGGGGACGTTATTGCGCTTCAGGAGACGTGGCTGCTGCCACACGACCTCCCGTTTCTGGAGACTGTGCACGAGGACTTCGGGAGCACCGGGACGTCTGCCGTCGACACGGGCGCGGGTGTTCTGCGCGGAAGGCCGCACGGCGGCGTCGCCCTGCTGTGGCGTAAGTCTCTATTCCAGTGCGTGGCAGTGATCCCGTGTGCTAACCCTCGTGTGTGTGCAATACGTGCAATAACAAGTGACGGGCCCATTGTGGTAATAAGTGTTTATATGCCTACGGACATGATAGAAAATATGACGCTCTTTACTGATTGTTTGAGTGCTATTTGTGCTATTGTAGAGGAGAATGATGCAGAGTCTGTGTTTGTTCTTGGCGATTTTAACGCGCATCCGGGGGAGCGATTCTACAATGAGCTCATCGAATTCGCTCGGGACCAGAATTGGGTATGTGCCGATTTAGATAAGATTGAGTCGCCGGGGACTTTCACATTCGTAAGTGACGCGCACGGATGCCGGCGGTGGCTAGATCATTGTATTGTAACTAGAGCGGCGTTGCCGAGTATCACTGATGTGCATGTCAATTACGATGTCTACTGGTCTGATCATTTTCCTCTCATAGTAAGATGTAATTTAAATTTAGTTAGTAAAAAGAAGACTGCAGAAAACTTAAAATATAATAAAATTAAATGGGGGGAAAGAAATAATCACCAAATTAATGAATATTCTAAAATTTGTAATTTAAAATTAAAGGAGATTGATTTCCCAATGGAATTTCAAGACTGTTGCGGTAGTCATTGTAATAACATTTGCCATAAGCGTCTTATTGATAAACTGTATAGGAATATAATTGAAGTGCTATGTCATGCTGCTACCGTAACACATAAAACTAGTAGGAGTGGACGTAAACGTGGGCTGGCTGGGTGGAACAAGCATGTAAGTGAGGCTCACAGACACGCCAGGCTGGCATTTAAAGTATGGGATTGGCATGGGAAACCAACATCGGGTACAGTTTATAACGACATGATTGACGCCCGTAAGGTTTTTAAAGGGAGGCTGGTGTGGTGTCAGGGCCATCAAGAACAGATTAAAATGGATTTGTTGGCATCTCATCACTCTACTGGAGACTTTGGGGCCTTCTGGAAGGCTACAAACAAATTAAACCCTAGGAATGGCGTGCCTGTGAGTATCAATGGAGTTTCTGATCCCGCGGAGATTGCAAACTTATTTAAAAGTAACTTTGCAGTCACTTCGCCCTTAGGTCCGCCGTGTCGGGGTTTCGAGGCTGGGGCATTGAAGGGCGATTTGTCAATTTGTGTCTGTGCAAAAGACATACGATTTGCAATAAAGAAAATGACAGGTGGCAAGTCGCCTGGACATGATGGCTTAAGCGTCGAACATCTCCGACATGCTGGCGTCCACCTACCTCGTGTACTGGCCTTACTTTTCAACTTGAGCTTGAATCACTCTTATTTGCCGCCTGAGTTGATGGAGACACTGGTAGTACCAATCATCAAAAATCGAACTGGTGACGCTTCCGATGGAACAAATTACAGGCCTATATCGTTAGCGACCATTGTTGCAAAGGTGTTTGACAGTGTGCTTAACTCCTACTTTAATGCACGCATAACACTACACGACGCTCAGTTCGGTTTTCGACCTGGGTTGTCAACAGAGACAGCTATTCTCAGTTTAAAGCACACTGTCAAATACTATACAGATAGAAATACTCCCATTTATGCTTGTTTTTTGGACTTGACGAAAGCCTTTGACCTCGTGTCATACGACATTCTGTGGCAAAAATTGCAAAGATCTGGGCTACCGCTAGAACTAGTCCATCTTCTCAGGTACTGGTATCTAAACCAGGAGAACCGTGTGAGGTGGGCGGGAGCGACTACGGAACCTTACCAGCTGGAGTGCGGTGTGCGACAGGGTGGACTGAGCTCGCCTCTGCTTTTTTGTCTGTATGTGGACGCGCTGGTCGAACAGCTCAGCGGCACTCATGTCGGCTGCCATGTTGGTGGCGTGTGCCTAAACAACATCAGTTACGCGGACGACACGGTGCTGCTGGCTCCTTCGATTAGTGCTCTCCGCAAACTTATAGCTGTATGTGAGTCCTACGCCTCCTTGCACGGTTTGATTTATAACGGAAGAAAGAGTGAGGTAATGATTTTTAAGGCCGGAAACAAATGCCCCACAATTGTACCCCCCGTTAAACTAAACGGCATCGCCCTCGCGAGAGTCACCCGTTTTAAGTACCTCGGGCACATTGTTACCGACGATCTGAAGGACGATGCCGACATGGAGAGAGAGCGCAGAGCATTGTGTGTGAGGGCGAACATGCTGGCCCGCAGGTTTGCTCGATGTTCAAGTGCAGTCAAGATTACGCTGTTTAAAGCATACTGCTCATCTTTTTACACTAGCAGCCTGTGGGTCTGCTATACCCAAAAATCATACAATACTTTAAGGGTACAATATAACAACGCCTTCAGGATGCTGATGGGGCTGCCCAGATTCTGCAGCGCATCCGCCATGTTCGCGGAGTCACGAACCGACGGGTTTGCAGCAATTTTGCGCAAGAAGGCAGCGTCTCTGCTGGGCAGGACGAGGGACAGCCCGAACAGCATCCTGAAGATGATTGCTGATCATGTGTGTTGTCCTATATTGAATCAAATAATATTATGTGTAAAATCTAATTTAGTTTTTAAGTACTAACATTATTTCTAAGACTATACTAACAATAATGAGATCCAATGTTATCTTGAATGAAATAAATGAATTGAATTGAATTGAATCACATAAGTAATGCAGTTATGCTATGAATATGTTGATAATGAAAATGAAGTGGCAACATGACCACCATTGTGCTAAATGGAGTTTAATGTGTGTAGGTGAGTATGTTTGATATTTTTTATGTATATTAGTATGTATTTCTCTTTACAAGTTAGTTTATAATTGTCTAGTACCCATAGTACAAGCCTGGGATTGCAGTCTTGAAGTCATAGCCTTGAGAATTCAAATGTTTATGGGTCTCAGATCATAAGGTGGCCTGTGAGATTGTCTATTTCTCCCTGATATAAAAAAGGACAAAAGGACAATTTGTGTGAGATTATCCCTTAATATTTTTTAGTATGAAACTTATAATTTTAGCACTTAAGTTTTTAATTATTCTAGTAATAATGTATTTATTATTATACTTTTAAAAAGAGCTACAGTGCCATAGCACATAGTTGGTATTGAAAATATGTTTTTGTTATCAACTCACGGGCCACCTGGTATATAAATAACATATCATTAGGTACTTATCCTACTAATATTATGAATGTGAAAGTTTGTGTGTGTTTGTTACTCCTTCACGCTGCAATGGCTGGACGGATTTGGATTTAATTTGGAATGGAAATAACTTATACCCTGGATTAACACAGGGCTATTCACAGTTGTCGACACCCCTTCGTCCACACTGTGGACAAGTTTTTAGTTAGTTTTTATTTATGTACTTTAGTAGATATTAAACTAACACAGTTCAGTCAAATTAATTAGTGTGAAATGTCCACATAATTTCGAGGGTGTGAAGTACTGGGATTTTTTTTCCCAGTGTGGACAACTGGGAATAGCCCTTAACAAATAGGCTACATTTCATCCCAGAAAATTTAAAAGTTCCCGAGGGAATGACGTAAATCGAAATCTACGCGGACGAAGTCGCGGGCAGAAGCTAGTATCGACATAATCATAGCACGAAAGTTGAAGAATACTATTTTTGTGACAAAAGTTAATCTTTAGGAAATTTGTATAATTCAACTTATATTTGACTTTTTACAGAGTTCATATCCAGATCCAACTTGCCAAAGCTAGTGCAGGTAGCGGGGCACCCTTGCTGGCCTCACCTTAAGCTGGACTCCAAGCCTGAGCAAGTCTGCGTGTCAGCACACGTAAAGAGCTACATCCTGGCCAAATTTCTCTGAACCAAAATCTGACGCATCCAACATGCGTATTTTGAGCACCGGTGTTAATGTGACGCATAAGATACGTCGCTAAATTTACGGTGCGTCATCATATCTTGAGCACCGGTTCGGTCCGTTATGTGATATAAGTAGATACAACAATGAAATCACCAGAAAGCGACGCTGATAACACGGTTAGCCTAGTTGATCCTCTGCCTACAAAGCTAGCAGCCCCGGATTCGATCCTCGTTGGGGCAAATATTTGTAATGAATTGATTTTCAAGTTAAGTAATCTGGAAACAAGGACAGTTATATGTAGGCACTCCTATTAACATCCTTGTTTGGAATTTTAGACGGCCTATAGTTATGTATAATTATAGTTCTGTATACTTAAGTCTTTGTAATAGTTTGGTAACAAAATCACTGCCAAATTGAATATAAAAACAAATCATGGAACTATTTAATGTATTGACTCCATTTGTTCATTTGGTCGATTCTCTAAAGCTGCCACAAATGGATTGAATGGGTGAAATAAACCTAGGTACATGTGTGTTTAGTTCAAATAGGTACTTATTGGGATTGATGTTTAAACTGCATTTAAGAAGACAGGACTTATACAATCAGCAATCACATGTGTTTCCATTTATGGCAGCTCTTGTAAATAGATATGTACCTATGTTACTTACCCAGACATTGTTCATTCTAGTTATTGCACATAAGAAATAAAAAGGAAGAAATTAAATCCATATTCAATAATTTAAGTCTTTTATTTCGTAAGAAACACCATTAACTCACTTAAGTATTACATTTGTTGCCATGCAAATGTTATTGGTTTTCATGACAACTTCATGAGTTAAAGCTTTAATTAGATTTTAACAAAATGTTATTCAAAATAATAACTAAGAGCAGTTTTTCAGGTAAGTATATCATAATTGATTCCAACAATGTTGAAACACTCCCCATGCAAATCATTGTCATTCTCCCTGCTTGATGCGGCTCCCAAAATGAGCCTCATTATAGTCATTATCCATGGCCCCTGAGTACTCTGGATTGCCTGTAATGTAAAAAAACAAGCAAACTCAGTAGGTAACTTTTTCAAGCAAAGGTGGATGGAACTTTTATGAACTTGGTTTGTAGTAGATAGTATCTTACTTCTCACTTATATTATATAAATGTGAAAGTTTGGATGTTAGTTACTCATTCACGCCAGAACGACTAAACTAATCTTGAGGCTTTATTTATTTTTATATTAGACGGACATGGCTTTGAATAAACTTATTTAGGTAGGTATACAGTATTTTCTAAACAACAATCTGACTAAATAACACTATAACAAACAAGAGAGTCCAAAATTTGGATATACCTAGTGGAAAAATAAAAGAGTACCTACCTAAGTAACATTTTTAAAATCAATGACCTCCTGCAGTAGCTTGAACCTAGTTTAGAAAGTGCAACTAGAACAGCAGATTCAAACTTGTGTAAATGGAATAGCACAACAATCAGGTTTATCATAACTTTAAAATTCTATGGGTTATTACCTACCAAGATATAAAGCACATCATATAAGAGAATAATTAATGGGAATGTGGGACCTCATAATACTTATAAGTATGCATTTATAATAAATGGTTTCTAGGAGGCCCTAACCTTAATTAAGTAGGTATGTCATAATAAATTTTCATTTCATGACGTCACCATAACATTCATCACCATATATCAAGGGAAACAGTGCGCTTACAGAGAAAGTATTCAGTGTTGAAAGAAGATATACCTAGGTACCTACCTTTCACTGATGCTTAGCAAATTAACAATCGACTTTGTTTGCGGTCACAACATCCATGTCTTAGTTGGTTGAGTGCTTGCATTACTAGTTACCTAGGTGCTGCATGACAACCATTTTCCGTTGGTCATATCCCTGGCCACACACCATGTCAAATACACGGAACCTGCAAAAATAACCATTTATTAAATACTAGCGACCCGCCCTCGCTTCGCTTCGGTTTATTTGAGTTTTCTATAACACACGTACATAAAACAAAATTTATTATACATAAAAACCTTCCTCTTGAATCACTCTATCTATTAAAAAAAACCGCATCAAAATCTGTTGCGTAGTTTTAAAGATCTAAGCATACATAGGGACAGACAGCGGGAAGCGACTTTGTTTTATACTTTGTAGTGAAGTACCTAGCTACATGTTTATTTAGGTTGTTATTCTTGTGAGTAGGTAGGTAGTCAGGTGCTTACCGTAATTCACATCATCCTTACCTTTACTTCGAATAGAACTACCCTTTGTACTCTTGCAGCCAGGGTACCTGAGTCCAAAGTTGTTTTACTGTTACATTATTGTAGCAGAGTAATTCATGTGTAGGAAATCTTTCTCACAAGAAAGCTTCGGCACTTCTAATATGGTCTTGATTCGGACGACCACGACGATTCGGATACTTTAATTAAACACTTTTCATTGTTTGCAGCTCACAATAGTCACAAAGAATACATCATTTGGTAAATAACAATTCAAAAACTTGATTTATCACCGCTTGAATAATAACAACTCACGCACAGCTGATTAAAAAATCGCCATTTTGATTATTCTCTTGAGCGCCGAGCGCTTTTCTGCAAGTCTTTGGCGAGAGAATAGTTTTCTACATTTTACTGTAGAATACAGAACAGAATGCACGTCAAAAGTGCCACTTGACTAGCCGTTTGTACGGATTTTGTCATTGTGACAGCTCTGAGCGTTTTTCTGTTCGTTTCAAAATATTTACGAAAAACGAAAAGATTTCTCTTCGATAAACCACGTGATCAATTTGTGATCCCATACATTTCAAGACGATAGAACAGAAAAACGACAACGGCGTGTGCATCTTGTCTGGACCCCCTGGTGAGACGCGACTAAGCGCCGCGCCGCGCGGTTAGCGCCTAGCGGGGAGGCCCTCACTAGGGAGTACAGCGTGAAGCGCGTACGCGCACGTTAAAGGTGGACTTCCGACCAGCGCGGCTCCGGCGTCACTATCGCTGCGTTAGTGACGCCGGAGCCGCGCTGGTCGGAAGTCCACCTTAAGCGGTTTTTGCTGTATCGGATTCTACCGGCCAAAGCAAAAAATATGCAAACAAAACACATTATAATATGTTTTTGTTGTTTATGCTGATTAATATTTTTGACTTTTGAGTAATTAGGAAGTGGAAAAACATATTATCGATTGGTTTGAATGTTTTTGTAGATGGCAAAATAAACGTTTATATCTTATGTTTAGCACCAAAAAACAACTAAGTACACATGTTTAGTATCTTATTAGAGTAACTAAATTGTATTTTATTTAAACATGAAACCTGCTAAAACCACTTTAATGAGGACAAAATGTTTTTCTTCTTAAAAATTTAAAAATATCGATTATAACAACCATTTAGTAGCTTTTGCTTGTTCAATATTAAAAAAATCGCCGTTAAACTACTTTAAGCTAGAGGCTATCTCAAATATGAATGACAAAGTTGTGGTTTTACATGGGCTCTCTGAAAATTACTGGGAAACTGAGACAGAAGTCACTAATAAAATTGTCAACATATTTTACGATTATATGAATATTAATGTATCTGGTTACATAGAAGAGATAACGTTCATTGGCAAAAAGGCAGGTAAAAGACCAGTAAAAATTGAGCTTATAAGTAAAAAAGCAACAAGATACTTACTCGAACACTCCTCATCTCTTCGTGAAGCAGGTCTCAGCATCACAAACTATTTAAATCCAGCTGATCTGAAAAAAAGAAGAGAACTTCAACGCGCCCTCCTAGTGGCACGGAAGGATGGTCATCACGCAGTTATAAGAAATAACCACCTAATAGTAAACGGGACGTTAGCACCAAGCCCCACAAAAACTCCAACATATACAGACAATAATTACGTAACTGACGATGCAGCAACCAGCATAAAGACGTCGACGACGTCACCGCAAGAAAAATATGATACACCAAGCACGAAAAGACACTCCTCGCCCGCTGCAGGCCTGCCAACGCCGCGCCCAGCTGCTTCGAACGGACTAACGAGCCAAAAACACGTCCCTGCAAAAAAATCTACTTTTCGAGACTAGTTTAAGCGTTCTCTATCAAAATATGCAAAGTATTTACAATAAAATACACCTTCTAGAAGCTTTAACCGAAGAAATGTCAGAGTTAGATGTAATATGTATATCAGAGTCTTGGCTACACAAAGATAAACTAGAATTATTCCAATTAACTAATTATAAAGTGAGCTCATCCTTCTGTCGTGATCAACACGAAGGTGGTGGCGTCCTAATATTATCTAAAAACCAAATAGAATGCTGTGAGCGAATAGATATAAAATCATTATCTTTAGAAATGATTCTAGAAATATGTGCAATAGAATTAACCAAAAGTAATCTTTTAATTATAAATATGTACTGGCCCAACAGCAGAAGGGAAATAGAAACCTTCTACTCGTGCATTAACAAACTTTTAAAGATAATTTCATTAAAAGATAAAAATAAAAATATAATTATCGGAGGTGATATTAACGTGGACTTCCTTAGGAATAACAGTGAAAAACTTAGATTTTGTAACTTGATGACTTTGTACAATTTTCACCAGAGGGTTAGAGAACCCACTCGAGTCACATGTACAAGTTCCACATGTATCGACCTAGTTTTTACTAACTTTAATACCAAAGACTCAAAATTGATGGTCCATGAATTTGGCTTGTCAGATCACAAGGGTATTCTATTTTCCACACCAATGTCACTGTCTAAATTACAATACCTTACAACGTATAAGAGAACATATAGTAATGATAATATTAACAAGTTCAAAAACGAGTTGAAGGATGTACAGTGGGACCATATAATTTTATCAAATAAAACATTGAATGAAAATTACAACGCGTTCGCGAAACTATTGAAAGAAACTTTAAACGATTGCATTCCAAAAAAATACATAAAAATTAAACTAGGACCCAAAAAAAGTTACTTAACCAAAGGGCTTAAAGTATCTTGCCGTAATAAAAGACTTTTGAAGCCTCTTGTAATGCAGGCTAATAGTACGGTTTTAAAAGAATATTATAAAGCATATTGTAAAATACTCAAAAAAGCAGTAAATGTATTAAAAAAACTCAATAATAAAACTTCATTCATTAATTCGATCAACAAAACAAAATGCATGTGGCATATAATAAACAAAGAAACAAAGAAAAATACTTTGAAAATAAAAAGAAATATTGAAATAAAATCAACAGATAAAAAAACAATAACTAATCCTCAGCAACTTGCTGACCTTTTCAACACCTTTTTTTCATCTGTTGGAAATTCGCATTTTAATTCCAGTAATAGAATCCCCTTAGAAAATAAAACATATCAATCATTTTTTCTAAACCCTGTTGAGCCTAATGAAATATATAAACTACTAAAAAACCTAAAAAACAAATCTTCTTTTGGCATGGACGAGGTTCCTCCTACTTTAATAAAGAATTGTGCTGAGATACTAACCATCCCCTACACTCAATTAATTAATCAGTCATTTTCAGAAGGTACATTCCCAGATGCCCTAAAAATATCCATAATTAAACCCATCCATAAAAAAGGCGAACCCACTGATGTGAATAACTATAGACCTATTGCTCTATTACCTACGTCAGCAAAAATATTTGAAACTGCAATGATAAAACGTGTATACCCCTTTCTTGAAAAATTTAAAATCCTTCACGATAGCCAAAATGGCTTCAGACAAAACCGCTCAACAACCTTAGCAATATATAAATACGTCCAACAAATAATTGAAACAATTAACAACAAAAAATATGCCGTGGGACTTCTGCTCGACATGAGCAAAGCCTATGACAGAGTCTGTTATAAAACGTTGCTGGACAAATTATACAGCTCTGGAATCAGGGGATTAGCTCATGAGTGGTTCAAATCATATCTCAGCAACCGCTCACAATATGTTGATATAGAATTCACGGACTTTGATACGGGCAATATTCAACACATTCGTTCGGAAAGAATCTCCGTTACTGGTTCTATCCCGCAAGGTAGTGTCTTAGGGTGTTGTCTTTTCTTAATTTATATAAATGATCTACCTACTATATTAGATAATCACTGTGTGCTCTTTGCCGATGACATTTCCGTTCTACTTCCCTGTTCTAACGTTACCGAGGCCGAAAACGAATTATGTAAAATATTAAACAAAATTATAACCTGGCTAGAATCACATAATTTAAAGCTCAATCTGAATAAAACAAAAGTTATACAATTTAAACCGTACCAAAAACCAGCATTACCTATAAGTTATACCTATAATAACACTAAATTAACAACTGTTACTTCCGCGACTTTGTTGGGTGTGGATCTGGACACTAGTCTCACGTGGAAACCATACATCCAAAAACTATCAAAACAAATTTCTTCATTTATCTACGCACTCCAGCACCTCAAACGCGTCACCGATACCCAGACGGCTCTCACGGCGTACTACGCTTACGCCTATTCAAGGATGTCGTACGGCCTCATATTGTGGGGACACTGTACAGAAGTACAAACCATCTTTATCTTGCAAAAGAAATGCGTCAGAATACTTGCTAATGTTGACCATATGCAATCATGTCGGCCTCACTTTATTAAGTATAAAATCCTTACCTTAACATCCATGTACATTTTTGAATCGAGTAAATTTATGAAAAAACATTTACATCTTTACACGCCTAAAACAGATATTAGAAGAAACGATCGATATCTCAACAAACTTATATTGCCCTTCTCCAGAATGAAATTGGTGACAGATAGCCCCCACCACATGATGATAAAAATTTATAACCAACTACCTAATTTTATAAAAAATATAGAAAAACCTTCTGTATTTATTAAACTACTAAAACTATTCCTTATTGATAAATGCTACTACACATTAAACGATTATTTTAAAGAAAGTTTCTAAATCCTACTCTACTGCTCTAAAAACTACTTAGTTATGTTATAAGAAGTGCAATAACATATAGTTTAAAGAGAAAATTATTTTAAGTACTTGTAACGTAGACATAGATTAATTATTATATAAATGTAGCTAGCCCTCTCGTGTTGCTGCGCCCTTGCAGGGTGTCACATGTATACCTATTCCTGTTTGTTCCACCTTGAATTGTAATGTGATATGCAATAAATAAATGATGATGATGATGATGAGCGGAGCACGGTATTAAAAAACGGGTTTTACCAACACGTAGATATTGGAAAGTACTTTCTAACGATGTTCGTAACTTGATTTTGCCTAAAAGGTACTTTAAGCGGTTCTAGAAGTAAGGGGACGATATGATATATGATAAACCCGTCGTGTTAGGGCTTGTAAGAATCGTCTTGACAAGTAGATGGCGACTGTGCAAAAAAAAGGACAATCGGCAATAAATTGTCCCAGAAATGAATTTTTTGACAAATACTTATTCTTTTGTCAATTAAACAAGAAATCAAAAGCAAACTTTTATCACGCTGTGACCTCATGAGCTCCCACTCCCGAACTTTGAAGCGCGATATATTTGTCTATTTTGATTGATTACAAAAAGCACACGTGTTCTATATTTATTGATAATTTTACTGACTAATTAGATATATTTTTTGCCCAGGCTTCTCCTGTACAACTTTGTCGTGGCCTCAATGCTCTTATTTCACTTGTAGCTGTATAATATTCAACTTAAACCCTTAAATATAGTTACCTTATTAGCGTTGAAATGTTATTCCAAGAATTTCTTGCTGTATAACGAAGACTCCTTTGAAGATAGTTAATGCTCGTAGGAGTATAAAGTGTACTCGACACTACCGGGGCCCGCGTTCCCTTTGACATGGCAGCGGCAAATTTGCAAAAAGGTTGACGCTTGCCATCTCAAAGTTAAAATGAACGCTGCAGTCTGAGCGCACATTTAATGGTTGACTGAGTAAGAGGTAAGAGCTTGGCAGCTGCTTAGTGTAGAGTTGTGACGCGGAAAAAGCATCTCGAAAAACTAATTATGAATCTTGTATTTTAACTTTTTAAGTTAAGTATAAATACTTTAGTCGCCTGTGTCTTAGGAACCACTCAAGTCTATTTAGTTCGGTATTAGGTGCATTGGGGTAATTACGTTTGAAATTAAGACGAGTTGAGTAAACGACTGCATTTCAGTTAGAAAACATATTTTTAAATTGTATTGCCAATATTTTTGTATCTATTGAGAATTGATGAATAGACTTATGATACAAAAATACGCTGTTGTTACTTTTTTATGCATATTTTTACTGTCATGTCTCACTGTTTTGGACGTTTGGGGGAAATACGAAATATGGCCGGGTAATTCCGAAAAAGTTGAAAAGTAGATCTTACTACTCATAGACTGATGGTTTATAGAGTGTTGGGGTTATCGCAAATCACTTAAAATGGCGCGAAAATCGTAAAGTAATGTTGCCAATAAGAAAATATCACGGCATTTGGTAGTTTTTATAAGCTTTCGGAATATACCCAATTTCGCAATTTCCCCGATGTACTATATAAATTATAGTTTAGGCTGTGGGGGGTGGGGATACGTATTTATCACCACTTTGTCAGCGTAATTTAAATGTATAACTATCCCAAAATTACAGCTTTGTAGTACTAACGAGTCTCTAAGTTAGACAGCTACTGTAATACTAATGGTGGCTAAGTGCATGGTAATAGTATAAGCATTTTCAATTTAATATGGTGACCAATAGAGTATAGAATGCTCCAATATTACGCCGGATAGAAAGGACAATATGGACATGGGGAAACTAAAAGTTGCCTAGTTTGACTTCGGAAGCCTACAAAGGTTGAGTTCCGTGAATGGTGAACCAGAAGCGCTTACATTACGTTATATCGTTCATTGAATACAAAACGGACACAATGTGTCAGTGTTGCATTTTAATATTAGAAGCGGTTGGAATACGATTTTTAATGGAAGAGGCGAAGAGCAAATTATTTTGGAATGTGTCCGTTTTGTATTCAATGATCGATATGTGTGTCGTCTTTGACATTGTAGTTCTTGGGTGAAATAATTCCGACGCGGTTATATAAAGAACGCTTGTTTAGTCAGAATTCACAACGACAGAAGCTGACTTCCGTATTTAATGCAGTGATTAATGTTGGGTTCATATATTCAAAACGTGGAACATTTGACATGGCATTAGCCGATACAAAATGTGTTTAATTTTTTATCCAACGTAAGCCTATCTGTCCGCGGTTTCAATATAGGAACCGGCCATTAGTCAATATTATGTCAGTGCTATAGCCAAGGCGATAAAACCAATTCCCGTACTGGGTAGTGATTCTGTAAACAACACCGGTCGTACGGACTGTCGAGTGATATCCAAGCGGCGAGATTAAGTAGTCCCGTCAGTGCGAACAAAACACATTGTAGCGCGTGCATTTTCAATTTAGCAGCATGGTTCCTGCCGATGGGTCGAACGTATAAGGCCGCTTAATTGAAAATGCACGCGCTAAAATGTGTTTTGTTCGCTCTACTAAACTACTTAAACTCGCCGCTTGGATATCACTCGACAGTCCGTACGACCGGCGTTGTTTACAGAATCACTACCCAGGGTGTGATTCTCTCAAAAAGGCGGTCGGACGAACAGACGAGTGAATGTCGCAGCGGCGAGGTTAAGTAGTCCCGTGTCAGAGCGAACAAAACACATTTTAGCGCGTAAATTATCTATTAGGCAGCCTTATACGTTCGATCTCATCGTCAGAAGCCTTACCACCAAATAGTAAAGGTGCATTGAATATTGGTCCCTGAAAGGAGATAGGCGAACATCCATAGAATCTTGGGACCAACCGTTACACTAATGATTTTTAGGTCGTTTTGTAGCAGGGATTGTAACCGGTTACAAATAAACCGGTATTTATTTAGGTTAAACCGGTTAATTATTTGGGTTACGTTCCAACGAATTGGTTACGCTCACAGGGAGCGAAATGCATTTACCGGTTATAACCGGTTAGAGAGCGCTTCCGTCATTCACCCTTGTCTCGGCTCACACGGAAGGAGCGCTCTCTAACCGGTAAATGCATTTCGCTCCCTGTGAGCGTAACCTTTATTATGGGTTAGGCTCTAATAGTGTGGCTTTAACCGCTACGGAAAATAAACCGGTTTTCAATCCGTGTTTTGTAGATCACTATGTAGGATATTTTCAGTATAAAAATTATAGGCGTGGTCTTTGGAGAAGCAGACATATGGACGGTTCTCCATATCAACCAAAGTAAGTAGATAAAACAGAACACGATGAATACTCTGATAAGTTATATTTAAAGAAGCATTAAATAATCATGGTATGCAATAGAGAGCACTTTTAATAAGCCTTTTTGTAATTCCATCTCTAATACTTGTAATATGACATGCAATAAACGATTTGAATTTGAATTTGAATTTGATGGTCAAGATGATGTCATGTGTGTGGTGATATTATTATAAAAATATACACAAACAAACAACAAATAAACATTACAGTAAATAAATAGTTTATTTTTATATTTGTTTGACGAAGCCTGTTGCGGTTTATATATATTTTTTGTATTTGATTGTTGTTTGACTAGACATTGTGTTATGAAATAAATGAGCAATAAATTATCACTACATAGTATAAAACAAACTCGCTTCCCGCTGTCTGTCCCTATGTATGCTTAGATCTTTAAAACTACGCAACGGATCATGATGCGGTTTTTTTTAATAGATTATTTAAGAGGAAGGTTTTTATGTATAATAAACTCTGCTTTACGTACGGGTGTTACAGAAAACTCACATAAACCGAAGCGAAGCGAGGGCGGGTCGCTAGTAGTTAATAAACATAGTAATTACCACAAGAGGAGCAACCCACTGCCGTACAAGTATAAGGATTGCCTCATCTTCCAAAAGATGCATACCTATAGCATTATTGCGAGTAATATCAATTCCACAGTTTATACAGTGTTGTTCCATCTTGCCGAAGTCCGATTAAAGCACCAGAAATCACAAATCACCACAATGAGGAGAACACGAAACGAAGCGAATGCCACTGACATTTATAATATTATGTTATGGAGGGTATTTCTACCCTCATTTTTTTAATGTCCTAGGTAGGTATTATGATGTATTACGGTAACTGAAATCAACAATGTTATTCATTATTATAACATTTTAAATCCCATAGAGAAAAAGTCTGATACTTCACAAAGAGTAGTTAAAAAATACTCGTACATAATTAATTATTGTTTTAGTAAGATTTCTGTAACGGCTAGGCCCACTTTCGCCTATCTCCTTTAGAATTTCACTGATTATTGGGTTATTAGGTCCGCAATTTTTATTAACAGAGCAATGAAGTTCAGACAGATCAAACCCCGGTATAATGGCGCCCTCTTCTTTCAGACCTATGTAGATAACATATTTCATGTTAAAGGGTTTATTTATACCTATTATATTTATTTTCCCATGGAGTAGTCAAATGACCGCGCAGGCCACCTGATGGTAAGTCGGATGTGTGACCCATAGACAATTGCATTCTCAAGACTGTCTTAAGACTGCAATCCTAAGACCTTTTTAACTCTAGCGGCCTACTTCTAAAACTTATCAAACCAGACTAATGAGTTCCAAGTTTCCCAACGCGGTTAAGTAAGTAATAGTACATTTTGATGCAATTGCGGAAAGTAAGTCATTTTACGCGGATCCCGAGGTGTCTTGGATCGAGCCGCAAGCAAAAAGACTCGGAACGAGGGAAAATGAAGAAAATGAACATTTTATCTCTAATTTCCCGACGCGCCTGAAGAGTTTTAATAGAATTCGCTTTAAATTTTTTGAATTTATATTTCACTAGCTTCTGCCTGCTTCTTCGTCCGTATAGATTTCGATTATCGTTATTCCCTCGGGAACACTTAAATTTTCCAGGGTAAAAAGTAGCCTATGTGTTCGTTAAATCGCTCCAGCCGTTTAGACGTGAAAAAGTTTTTTTTTTTTTTTTTTAGGAAAAATCTATTCTATGTCCTTTCCCAGGTTTCAAAATATCTTTGCACCAAATTTCACCTAAATTGGTTCAGCGGTTTAAGCGTGAAGAGGTAACAGACAGACAGACACACTTTCGCATTTATAATATTAAGTATGGATAATAATCTAGTGTGATTCGTGTAATAGGATAAATCGTCAATAACAGGCCACTTAAGAAACTGTCATTTAGGCCCGTATTAATAAACTAATCTCAACTCTAATGCTCGTCTCGAGATGTGTCAAAAATGACAGTGTTCTATGGTTTGACGTTTACTTTGACATATCTTGTGACGCGCATCTCAGCCAAGATGTGTTTATTAATACAGCCCTTAGTTAAAAATCTTTTTCGATGCACTGAAATTTTCCACTTTGTCACAATCGTCATTGTTCTCTTTAAGTAGTAATGTTTTTTTAATCTAAATAAATGTTTGTTTTATTTGAATCAGTGAAGTATTGTCAAACATTGTCAAACAAAATAAAATATTACTTCCTACAAAAACCACTACTCTGTCACATTTCCCAGGGACGACGAACGAAGGGACGAAACGACTTCGCTTCGGTTTATGTGAGTTTTCTGTAACACCCGTACATGAAACAGGATTTATTATACATAAAAACCTTCCTCTTGAATCACTCTATCTACTAAAAAAAACTGCATCAAAATCCGTTGCGTAGTTTTAAAGATCTAAGCATACATAGGGACAGACAGCGGGAAGCGACTTTGTTTTATACTATGTAGTGATTACTGCTCCCGCCGTTTCGAGCCTTTGCGTCGTGGTAATGGTTAGACTGACTATCCGTTTACCCGTGACCTTTTTTATCCGGTTTATTTAATATTTGGTTTATTCATTAACCATTACGTAACTAAACAACATGCCGTTGGTTCCTTAAATTTTACAAATATCACGCGTACCTAAGTGGTCTAAAGAGGAACTTAAATTTTATCATTTTCGAGCTGATAAGTTATGAAAATGATGAAACGTAAATCATAAATAAAACAGTAATTTCACAATAATATTTTTTATTATTCAGACTCAAAATCGCTGCTACTATCACTATCCACTCGTATTATTAAATTATCATACACTCCATCCATTATGTGGTCTCTTTAATCTACTTAGCTAAGTACCTATATAATGCTCATAAAATATTTAGTTCGTTCTTTGATCAAATCATTCGTTAGGTGAACGTGTCAAGCACTATTTAAATAAATGTGGTATCATTATTTCTCAGAATGACATTTGGGTGTGTCATTTTACTGCAGTGAATTAAAAGTCGGACCATAAATAACATTTTCCCCTCAAACGTTTATGTTTGAGAAATAAACATGGATTCCTCCGTGGAGGAATAATTAAAAAGTTTCAACGGAACGAGACCCTTATTTCGAAACACGTTGCGCAAACACGTTACGACAGCGAAGGGGAGTGAAAAAAAGGGTTACCTATGTTTTATCAAATTATGTTTGACAAATTATCACTTCCCAATATATTTTTCGTAAAATTTCATTCGCCAAATAATTGTTTGCCAAATTTACTCTTACAAATCATTGTTACGCAAACCTAACTTTTGGCACATCAATGTTTAGGCATTGACTCGCTTACCAACTTCTACTTTGACCAAATTTCATTTCGTCAAATGTTTTAGTTGGCATAACATATTTTACGCAAAACAAAATAAGGCAAATGATTTGTATCGTCAATATTCAATGTACCATTGCTATTCAGTCGGTTATTCATTGAGTCGAGTGAATGACAAATAATTACCATCTTTATTTCAATGGTGCAGAAGATACAAATAAAATTAAAACCTACTTACCTGGCAGCAGTTCTATTCTGGCCGCTGTTATGGTCGCAGTTCTAACCTAACCCAACCTACTGTTCTAGTAGCAGTTCGTTTTTCTTGGGAGTCATAGTTAGTTCTAACCTACCCTAACTTACTTACCTGGCAGTGGCAATAAATTTGTGAAAATAGCAGTGCAATTTTTATTCATGTTATCTTGTCGTTTTACCAATATTGTTTTGGTTAAATTTTATTACTCAAACAAACTCCGATTTTTGTCTAATATATTTTGTCATATCAATTTGTTTGACTAAATGTTTATTATCTAATGTTTTTTTTGCCTTAATAAAGCATTTGCTAAAAGACCAAATGCCTTAATGTCAGTTTTCGTAGTAAAACTCTGCTAAATGAAAATTTGACGAAATGGAAATTTGCGTATTATAATTATGCCAAAGATTGCATTGGCAAAAAAATAGTTGCTAAAATTTGTTTGGGTAACGAAATTTGACCAAAATAATTTTGGCATAACAGCAGGATCCCGAAAAAAAAATCAAGTGCGAGTTAGACTCTCGCACTGAGGGTTCTGTACCACACAGGCACTTCAGGTTATGATGTGACATTTTCCCATACAAAATGTGTCAAATTTTAATCTTAAGTAAGCCTATCTATCCATGGTGCGGGTGGCTGAATCTTGTGCAGGGTCTGTCCGGATCGCTACCACCATCTTATCCATTAACCTACCGCCAAACAGCAGTGTTCGCATTGTTGTGTTCCGGTTTGGGGATAAGACTGCCGGTGAAATGACTAGCATAGAGACATTCCATCTTAGTCCTCAGGGTTGGCAACGCATTTGCAGTCTTAGGATTGCATTGCAGTCTTGTGAATGCGAATGTCTATGGGTCATAGTTTCCACCATCAGGTGGCCTGTGTGCTCGTTTGTCTTCTCTATGCCATAATAATAATAATAATAATGGTTTGAATAAAGGTTTCGCCCTAATACGGAAAAAAGGTACATCTACTACGTGTATATATTAATTGTATTGCACTTCCAACCTTATCATAACCCTTGAGAGTTTAATATGTTTCTATGAATTAATTTCACTTGTGCCATTTCACCGTAGGAGGGCAACGTTAGTGTATTGAATATTGAAGAATAATTAGATCAAATAATAGTTCAACATTTCTCCGTTGCACCTAAAGTTTGTTTCAGTTAAGATGACGAAGCTGCAGTTAACGTGGGATTTTATAACTTCTTTTGTTGGTTAATATGAAAGAAAAGGATTAAATAGAGACTTAATAAAACTGATTGAAGTGTGGCTCGTGTACTGGAGCAGCTCAACCCTTCTTGATCATTGAAATGGAAGATTTTTTAAAACCGTCTACAGTGTGTTACCAGCAGCCAGGCTTTTTTTAAAGTAGGTTAAAAAAACGTATATCTGTAACGTAACTCTATGACATTAATTTAATTAATAAACAACTATTCAGGCTTTGTTTACTTTCTAACAAAATGTTAATTGCCAGCAATGTAAAGCACAGCAATTTGACAAGTGTAAATGACAGTCGACGGATACTTTGATTATCATGATTTGCCCCCGTACCACGGCATGCCTTGTACCAAGCAACAGTGATACCGATAACGATGAACACGCAGCACATGCACTACAGTAAAAATTGACAGTATCTAAGAAAATTTATTGTGAAGTTATTTTAATTATTTTTTAATTGATAATACTTGCAAACAATTGCTAAAGCAACGTATTATCGGCAGTTTTAATAAATACCCGCATGCCGGTAACACACTGTATGTTGTAATGCAAAAATTGAAGCCAAGGAAGTATCTTACATGAAATCTTCGGCTCTCCCTTAAACAATCGACGTTAGGATAAATAGGTTTTGCCTGAACCGGACACTGTTAAGTAGGAGTTACAGGTAAACATGTCTTTTTAATACTATTCAAATGTACTAAGTAGGGAATGCAATTTAATCGGTTATTAACCGTTTTTATATAAAAATAAGCGGTTAAAACCGGTTATAACCGGTTAATTGCATTCCCTAGTACTAAGTGATATTGACACAGTATTTCATTATTATTTTAGAAACGTACTCCGTGCACTGTAATACCGACAAACAACATCAAAACTATCAAGATAGTTTTGTTCACAGTATACTTTGGTTCTACCGACACACCTGCCTAATGGTTTTGCAACCCTACTTGATGATTATAAATTATAATTTAACAATAAGGTAGTAGTTAGTTTTGCGGGTGGTAGGACCTTGTGCAGGGCCCGTCCGGATCGCTACCACCATCTTATCCATTAACCTACCGCCAAACAGCAGTGTTCGCATTGTTGTGTTCCGGTTTGGGGATAAGACAGCCGGTGAAATGACTAGCATAGAGGCATTCCATCTTAGTCCTCAGGGTTGGCAACGCATTTGCAGTCTTAGGATTGCATCGCAGTCCTGTGAATGCGAATGTCTATGGGTCACAGTTTCCACTTACCATCAGGTGGCCTAGTGTGCTCGTTTGTCTTCTCTATGACATTAAAAAAAAAAAAAAAAAATAGTGATTCTCTGAACATCGACGGTCGGACGGACGGACGAGTGAATGTCCAAGCGGCGAGTTTAACTAGTCCCGTCAGTGCGAACAAAACATATTTTAGCGCGTGCATTTTCAATTTAGCAGCATGATTTCTGCCGATGGATCGAACGTATGAGGCTACTTAAGATTGCACTGAGCGGTGCCAGTTCCCGCCGAAACGTCGTAACTACCAATAACGAGGTGCAGGGGTGTGATTCTCTCAAAAGCTCTGTCGGACGAACGAACGAGTGAATGTTTCAGCGGCGTTTAAGTAGTACCGTCAGAGCGAACAAAACACATTTTATCGTATGCATTAAGACTGCTAAATTGAAAATGCACGCGCTAAATAACGCTGCTAAATTGAAAATGCACGCGCTAAAATGTGTTTTGTACGTTCTGACGGGACTACTTAAACTCGCCGCTTGGAGATTTACTACCCTTTCGTCATCTTAACTGGATCAAACTATACTTAATTTTTGATTTCTGTTTCATTTTATGGTGGACTGATAGAGAATGCTTGTAGCACTAAGTTCGTCTTTTGTACACTAGGTACTTGAATTTGTGTGCAATAATATATTGAAATAAATAAATAAATAAAATCAGTTCGGGTCCGACTCTCACTTGACCATTACCATTAATAAAAAGTACTTGTTTTTTTATTTCAGGCTTTGTTCTATTGAACCTTTAATAAGCACAAAAATTAAAATATGATCAAAAAAACATTCCTTTTAGACTTTTAGTTTCTTTTCTTTTTTTATAATATACTAATATTATAAAGAGGTGACTAAGATTGAAAAGGGCATGCTTCGATGGTTCGGTCATTTGGAAAGAATGGATGAAAGAAGATTGACGAAAGAGATATACAGATCGAAAGTGAGTGGACGGGTCGGAAGGGGCCGCCCTAGGCGTACTTTTTCCAGTCAAATCGGAGAAATACTGGAAAAGGGCCGAATCTTAAGTACCAGAAACCGACGTGCGTGCATGACTCGATGTATGAATGTGGAAGAAGCGAAATAAATTTGTCAAGATCGTAGCAAATGGAAAGAAGTGGTCTCTGCCTACCCCTCTGGGAAACAGGCGTGAGGGTAAAGTTTGTAAGGTTTTCTCTGGTTCTACGAAACCGATTTTGAAAATTCTTTAACCAATAGAAAGCCACGTTATTTGGGAGTGTCATAGGCGATATAAAAACAATATGTATTTAGGGTTCCGTAGTCAAACTACGAACCCTTATAGTTTCGCCACGTCCGTCCATCCGTTCGTCCGCAGCCTAGCTCCGAGACTAGTACTAGAAAAGCTGTAATTTGGCGTGAATATACAGTCATATTAGTCACACCAACAAGGTGGTTAATGTAAATGTTAAAAAAAAATTTTTTTAGTGTAGGTACCTCTCCTACATGTAACGTGGTGATGTAGGTATTTTTTTTTCTCGTCTACCCCATTCCTCCTATAAAAACCTCATTTTATTCACCGAAAACAGTGCGATTGAATTTAGAACACACGAATATATTAGACATCCATCTCAATGCCATACAACCTCCTTGCGCAAAAAAAACGCTATACAAACTACTGTTCAAAGAATACTCGACATACAAACTCCTTGTGCAAAAGAACTCCTCGAGATTTTATTGGTCGACACTAACGACTAAAGTTAAGCATTGAAAAAAAAAAGTCATTAGTAGGTAAATTGGCGCCATTTTGAATCTTTATTTTTCTCGTAGTCATGGTGTATAAAGTATAAGTATGCAAGTCTTGCATAAAACGGATTTATATCGAGGGCCATGAATCACTCGCGTCGCGCAGGATTCTAAAACTTGCATCACTCGCTACGCTCGCGTTTCAATCATCATGAAGCACTCCCTGCGGTCGTAATTCAGTCGTTAGCATCCTTCACTTGCTCTATGGCCCTCGCTTTAAATCCTTTATTCACTAATTGCATAATATGCAAAAAAATTACGTTAATTTTTATCTCGTTTAATAAAGCCGTGTTGAGTTGGTGTAGCCCATTCTGTTCGCACGAGTACTACCTTTCAAAGGGTTTTGAATGGGTTTTTCGTAAGGCTTAACTTACCAAACCCTCTTCCCGTCAAGATCTTTCAAATGTGCTTTTAAAGCACAATTGCCCATTGTATTAAGCGCTAACCAATACCCTTGCGGAACCCTTTACAAAACTATGGTACATGAAGGGAAGTACATTGAATATCGTAGATAGGATATTTTACTGAAAGAAGACAAATGTTATTTTTAAAAATCAGTAATACCTACGTTCAAATATATTCTAAAAAATATTTGCTCCGTTTTCAAATCCTTCTTCGAAATCCACGTCAGCACACACAGCAGCATTTGACATTTTATTTGGTTGTTGATAGTAATAGGAGTAGATAATCATTAATTTCTCAACATTCTCTGGGAGTACACAGTTTCTGAAGTATCTTATTTGCCATGAGGGAGCATAGTCACATCCGGTTACTCTACAGAATATGACATTCGCAAAAGATCATACTAGCAAAACATCATATACGCATAACATTATACTCGCAAAACATCATAGGTATACGCATAACATCATACTAGCAAAACACGATATTCGCAAAACATTATAATTTACAAATAGTCGGGTTTTGTTATACAATCATTAGGTAGGTTTAGGTTATGTTAGATTTATATCAGGCCCGGAGGGCCAAACTACCCAGAAATAGGAGCTCCGCCGTAGCGGAGCTCCGTTGACACTATCTAATTCATGTCTTAATAATAGTTAAGTTTTGCTAATGTGATGTCTTGCTACTACGATGATTTGCGAATGCCATGTTTTGCGATTATGATGTTTTGCTTTTATGATATTTTTCAGTATAATCATGTTTTGCGAATATGGTATCCAACGACGAATGGTCACATCATTCAAAGTTTTTCCTCTTTGTTACCCAACGGGTTATTTTATCACTTAATATGAAAAAGTAGGAGTTAAGATTTATATGGAATAACAGATATAAAACAACTGTCGCGAATGAATAGTGCCACTCCATATCTTTCCGTGGATGTCGTAAGAGACGGCTAAGGGAATAAAGGCGTATAGTATTGTTAGGCGATGGGCTTGCAACCTGTCACTAATACACTGGTAAACATCTTAGCCTATGTGTGCAAAATGTGGTTACAGAATTATCAACAAGTTTTTAGAGTTGTTGGTTATTCTGTAGCTCTGCCTACCCCACTCTGGGAATAAAGGCGTGAGTTTATGTATGTATGTATGTATGTCGCGAATAGGGTTTGCAATATTCGTTGGTTTTTAATATTCGAATAATATGAATAGTTCGATTTCCGATATTCGAATATTCGAATTTTTCGGATAATTTGAATATTTATTGAAACAAAACGAATTAATGGTTTAATGTTGTAAAATCAAATAAATAGGCCTTAAATATTTAAAAAAAATTGCATTCCGTGGTCAAATTAAATATTATTAGTTATTAATATAGCAAGTAGCAGGAAGCGAGCGACCCAACTACGTCACTCAACTCACTCACTGCTCGTTATTGTAATATATTTTTATGAGCTAAATTTGTTTTTTTGGGAATGTTAACTTGTAGATACGATTAACTTTAATTAAGTAAAACAACATAAAATAATATAACAACCATAACACAATAACTGAAAAAGAAAACTAAAATTAAATAAAACTAACTCTAAATATATAAATTACCTAACTAAAACATTAAATCTAAGAATGGCCCCTGCGGCATTGTACCAAAGATGCTGGCAGCATTTCCTCGCTGGATGGTTAAACTTATACGTTGAGCGAGGAAACTGCCAGCTCTTCGGTCTCCCGTGACGTCAATGAGCCTCTTCGAAACTTCTTTGAAGAGGCTTCGAGCGCTAGGACTCCACGGACCAAGGGTCTCGACACCGAATGGAATAAACATATATATTCTGGGCCGAGACCACTATATTTTACTACCTTCATGCTTTCGGCCGCTTCAGCTGCCGCACCAGCCCTATTAGAGGTCCGGTGGAGATGTGATGGGGCTAGCGTGTCTACACAGGCTGCATCCCACACTAGCACCCGTCCCATATTCCACGGGACCAAGGTCATTCCGTCAGGTCTCTTGCCATCATTTCTAGAAATGCCTGTCGGCTCTAAAAGAGCCGGGACCTTTATTGAGGTAAGAGACCGACGAATGATGTCGTTGAGTGCGGCGTGTCTGGAAAAGCGGCCAGCACTTCTCTGGCAAGAAAGTCCGTGATGTCCTAGCCGATCTACGTCACTTCCGCAGGGGCAGCGATGTGGAGCGCAGACCGGGACCACAAGGCGAAGGCAAACTGAAAGTCGGAGTGTGTTAGGGTCTAGGAAAGTTCCAGTGCTTGGCGAGGGATGAGCTTGAACCAGTATCCAGCCTCCCTTGTACCGACTGCTAAAATTCTAGCACGATCCGCTGCGCAGCACTGGCTAAGAAGGGAATCAACAGTCAATTTGGGAATTAGTTTTAAAAGTCATGTTGTCTCATGTTATATTTGCATTCCAGTTTAATATTTGCTTGCATTTCTCAGTAGGTACGAAAAAAAGCTGATTCCAGCGTTCTATTAAAAGTGGGAAACTATTTCAATCCTTTTTAGTACTATTCAAAATATCCGAATTATTCGAATAAGTAACACTGCCGTATTCGAATTAAATTTGTGTCGGATATTCGAATAATATGAATATTCGAATATTCGAATTGCAAACCCTAGTCGCGAATGATTGTAAAGTAAATATTTGTAGCGCTAGCTATGTTGCGACAGTCTTTTGTTTTGCCGCGAAAAATCCGGGCTCTGTTAATTACTTATTACGCGTTACTGACGGCGCGGCGCGTTTGAAGTTATCGCGCGGAGCGGCGGATCCAGATTCGGTTCGATTTTCAATGGTAAACGTTTGTGATTAGCTCGTGGCTTGTTTATATAACGAAAAGCTTTATAATAAGCGCTAAAAACGTTAAGGAAATCCTTTCAAAGGGATATCAACTAGGGATGCAACGAGTTGCGGGTGGTAGGACCTTTTGCAGGGTCCGTCCGGATCGCTACCACCATCTTCCATTAACCTACCGCCAAACAGCAGTGTTCGCATTGTTGTGTTCCGGTTTGGGGATAAGACAGCCGGTGAAATGACTAGCATAGAGGCATTCCATCTTAGTCCTCAGGGTTGGCAACGCATTTGCAGTCTTAGGATTGCTCTGCAGTCTTGTGAATGCGAATGTCTATGGGTCACAGTTTCCACTTACCATCAGGTGGCCTGTGTGCTCGTTTGTCTTCTCTATGCCAGAAAAAAAAAAAAGAATGAGACGACGAGTTTTGTCTACATAAAGTCAGCTGTCGTTTAATATATTTAATAAAGGGCAAACCTGACTCACTACTACTTAGATAGGTACTTGAAATTTGGTACATGGATTTTTTCTAGGGATTCAAAATTCAAAATTCAAAATTATTTATTTTCAACAAAAGTTTTTATACACCGATGTCGAATCCTCCTTTTAAGCTAAATACTTGTATTAGGAGGAATTCGCTCTTTCATACAGGTTGTTGGTAGATATAATGTTAAAAATAAATCTCTAATTAACTTACAACTAAATAATTTGCCAAATCTTTTCCCTTAAGTATATAGCTACTTACAATTTAATAGTTATGTTTACATACGTGCAAGGACACGATTTTCTTTATTCAAACAGATAAGGTTCAGTGAATAAAGTATTAAATTAGATTAAACTTAAATGTGCAAATGAGAGTTATGAGTTAAAGCATAAGTAGTTCAATATCATCGTAACTTTTACTTTTGAGCCAAGTTGTAGTTAGATTTTTACATTCGTTGAAGGTTTTGTAGTAAATTTTAGTTTTCCTATTAATTTTATTATAGAGAGAAACAGATAATATATTGAATTGTCTTTTAGCAAAATTAGTCCTAGATTTAGATGTTTGCTTTATTACTTTATAGGGGTTACGTTTTTTCAAAGTATTATCATCTCGTTTTAAATTTTTATGAATTTTCAGAATACAATTAAGGATATATAGCTTTCTTACCGTAAGAACATTGGTATCTCTGTAAACGTCATCAGTGCTGTATCTTATGTTTTTGCTTAAGAGTACTTTAAGGATGGACCTTTGGGCACGTTCAAGAACCAAGAGTTTACATTTGTGAGTCCCACCCCATACAGGCAGACAGTAAAGAACTATGGATTGAACTAATGTTTTATAGATATAGATTAGTAGTTCCTTATCAGAGATATGTCTTAGGTATTTAAATAACCACATTAATTTCCGTATTCGATTAGCAGTAAATTCGATTTGTTGATTCCAAGAAAGTAATTGATCAATGTGGACTCCTAAATACCTAGTGGAGGTAACATTTTTAAGGCAGGAGCAAGTACAGTTGTTAGTAGATTGATTAGGGCAAATGTGAGCTTTTAAAGTATGAGTAGTTTTAACCGGTTGTGAGCTATTTAAAATTGAAAACGTTATGTAGTTAGTCTTTTCAATGTTTAATGAAAGTAAGTTAATTTGAAGCCATTTTATTACTTTAGATAATCCGGACTCGGCACAGGCGTATACCTCATCCCAACTATCTCCGTAAAATAGAAGCGCAGTATCATCAGCATACGAGATAACCAGACCATTAGGAAGCTGAATATTGGTTAAATCATTAATATAGGTCAAGAAGAGAGTTGGGCCCAAAACACTTCCTTGGGGAACGCCGAATAGTGTGGATGATTCATAGGGATGCAACGATATGTCTATTACGATACCGATACGAATGACGAAAGCATCGAAATAGCGAATACGATAACGAATGCATTACGATAATTTAATTTACATCTAATAAAACAAGACAATTGAGTAAAATTAACATTTATTTAAATTTTACACAATTTACCACCTAAGTGTCATAGTTACAAACAATTTCTTTCATCTTTCTTTTAAAAACAACACCAAGACGTACAAAAACAATAAATACTACACAATACAATGTCTACAATACAACCTTTCCCGCGTGAAAAACAAATGTCACAAATTAATTGTCAATGTCAGTACGTCAAAAATATGAAAAATCTCTGTCATTAGTGTTGCCACTGCAAACATCGATGCTGTCTTGCATTCCTTTTCACGATTTTTTTTTACATCAAACTAGTTTTAAGAATCTTTATAAATCGTTATACTTTTTACGATACGGATGATCGTCAAAAATAACGATAACTTGCACACACACACATTAAATCACGCCTGTTTCCCAGAGGGGTAGGCAGAGACCACTTCTTTCCACTTGCTACGATCTTGACAAATTTATTTCGCTTCTTCCACATTCATACATCGAGTCATGCACGCACGTCGGTTTCGGGTACTTAATTAAGATTCGGCCCTTTTCCAGTATTTCACCGATTTGACTCGAAAAAGTACGCCTAGGGCGGCCCCTTCCGACCCGTCCACTCACTATCGATGTGTATATCTCTTTCGTCAATCTTCCTTCATCCATCCTTTCCAAATGACCGAACCATCGAAGCATGCCCTTTTCAATCTTAGTCAATACATCATCTTTTATTCCACATTTCTCTCTGACTTTTTCATTCCTTACTCTATCAATCAGTTTCACACCACACATACTACGCAAAGAGCGCATTTCAACGGCATTTACACGACTTTTATGCTTGTCCTGCCACACCCAACATTCACTACCATACATCAGGGTAGGGGCCAGCACTCCATTGTGAACAGCCAGTCGGGCTTTTTGTGGAAAACGATAACTTGCGGTTTACGATTATCGGCATCAGTATCGTTGCATCCCTAATATCAACGTTAATCAGTTACCAGTTTACAATTTCAGAGGGCTAGCCTTAGGTTTCCACCAGAGCTGTGCAGAGCGAAGCGGTGTTGCGAGGAAAAATCCACCAATAGGATAGTGAGGTTAGTGAAACAAAAGAATCCTATTGGTGGATTTTTCCTCGCAACGCCGCTTCGCTGCCTTATCGTTGGGTTCTCATTGGACAAAGGAGAGTCAATCGTGTAGGTTGTCAATTGCAATGGGTGAGCGAATCCACTAGGCTAGCTATTTTAAAGGGAAGCCCTTTGAAAGACTTTTTCCGATGAAAGGGTGGTTCGGTCCTTCGTAGTTTTGAATTCAGATAGGATACAGTCAACAAAGGATGATGGGCAGTTTTGTATAGACACTGGCCTAAAAACCAATAATGACAAGCGATGTGTGCTTTGAAAGATTATTTCATATTCTACAACTTTTTGTATGGCGGGAAATCTTAAATCGCTGTGTGAAATATTTAAAAATCTGGAACATCGGGACGCCTACATAGACGACGTTAGAATAATTACTTGGAAAAACCGCGGTCTTTGCATGGCAATAACTTTTTTCACACAAAGATTTCGAACCACCTGTCATAGTAATAGTTTTACAACTTAGAATTACCTTTTCGGGGACATATCGCTTGTCCTTATTGGTCATTAGGCCAATTAGCGCACCCTCCTTTGATTCCAAGGCCACTATGGAACTACATTAAAGTGACGTAACAAATCAAATTGTAAGTGACTTCATACGATTTAAGACTGTGACGAGCAAACGCCGAGCGTCCAGTGGCGCCCTCATTACTATTATTGGGTTTTCTAATTAACTAAAGAGTTTCCTTAAAATCAGACGATGCATTTTTGTAGCGCAAGTAAAAACATAATTTATGGAACACAAAACAAACTTTAATAACAATTACCCTTCGAGTAGTTAGCCTAACGGGAAAAGGTAGCCACTTTTTTCCGTTAAGTTAACTCGAAGGTGAATTGTTATTAAACTATGTGTTTATACGCTATAAGTTGTGTTTTCATGTGTAGTACAAAAACATTTTGTCCAATTTCAAGAAAATACTTTATTTTATTAGAAAACACAATAAAAGTAATGAGGGCGCCACTGTACATCCGGCGTACGCTCGGTGCAGTCTTAACTTTTGTTCTCACTTTGACATAGTTCCGTAGTAACCTGGGAATCCCTGGATTTAATTTAAAATTTTTGATTGCACCGCTTCTTTGCCTTAATATCTAATAAAGGGACTAACTGCAATCTAGTTGTCGAACCATTTTATACTCTATTGAAAACCACATTAGACTTAAAATTCTTGTACTATTACTATGCAGTTATGCGCGTTCTTTGGTAGGACGGCAGTCGCAATTACTTCTGCAATCGAGGATCAGTAGTCTAGGAACCCCTACCATGAGTTACAAATTACCGTTCTCGTTAGTCGAATGCGCTCTGTCCCTTGCAGACTTCGCAGTGTTCTTATAGAGTGTGAGGAGATTTTTACCAAAAGGCCTAAACCTAGTCAACCGTCTCTGATTACCGTTACAAAACTTGAGAAAATCTAATTTGACAGAGTCGACGGAGCTCCTATTTCTGGGTTGTTTTGGCCCTCCGGGCATCATATAAAAGCAAACCTTTTTATTTTTTGACGAAGAGGAAATGCGTTTACGCATCGTCCCCCCTTAGGGTAGCCTTTAGGGGGTGGGGGGGGGGGGTGACGGACTCTCAACCACCTCAGCTGTTAACGGGGGCACCGTGGGCTGATGACTATGCCACAACTGGGTGCCCCCCATATATAAAAGCGAACCTGACCTAACCTACCTACGACTCTGTGAAATTTATGATTTGTTTTGCATTTGTACCTATTTGTATGTACGTACAGTCAACCAATTTGATTCCTAGACCACTATGGACTTTGTCAACGTGACGTTGTAAACCAAATCATAGGGAGTCTCTTACGTTTTGGTTGACAACGTCACTTTAACATAGTCCAAAGTGGCCTAGAAATCAAATCGGTTGACTGTAGTACAGTTAGGAATATTAACGTTGGGAATCTGTACAGTTAAGAAGCTGTAGAGGAGGAGGAGGAGGGAATCTGTAATGGTTTTTTTTTTATTTCGAAGAGGTACGGTAATTGTAACTCATGATAAGGGCACAGACGTTCCTAAATAAGTGAGTCCTTACAATTTTCCCTCTCATAGTTTCCAATTTCAACGTTTATCAACTCGGAACTTATGGCTCCGGTTCAAGATAGCTTTCAAAACTTTGTTAGCGTTGGCTTTGAGTTTAATTAAAATTGCATTCTGATGCCGTTGCTGAATGGCTAATTAATTAGCTCGCTTGCCTCGAAGACTTTGAAGTGAGGATATTTTCTCGTTCTAGAGTAAGTATTTACTTTAATCAATAAAGTATTTACTTGGTAATACTGGAGCGGTTCGTTGGTCAGTTAGTTTAGTTTAGGTTAGTTTATTTATTCACCAATGTAATATAGAGATATACAGATCGAAAGTGAGTGGACGGGTCGGAAGGGGCCGCCCTAGGCGTACTTTTTCGAGTCAAATCGGAGAAATACTGGAAAAGGGCCGAATCTTAAGTACCCGAAACCGACGTGCGTGCATGACTCGATGTATGAATGTGGAAAAAGCGAAAGAATATTGTCAAGATCGTAACAAGTGGAAAGAAGTGGTCTCTGCCTACCCCTCTGGGAAACAGGCGTGATTTAATGTATGTATTTATGTATGTATGTAATATTACAATATTAGTTGCATTGGTTTCTGTAGGAGAATGTTTCGAAACTTTTTAAGGTCTTAGTTGTCTTACACCGTCATAATTAAGTATATTGTACATAGTTAAGGGCTTTATTGAGACAACGTTAACTTTCTTGCATTGTTTGTCCTTTGTGTAACGAAAGTTATCCATATTATAAATTATGACTAATCTTCGTTACACAAAGAAACAAGTTAAGGATTGTTAAGGATTTTTTAATTGAGCCCTTAACTATGTACAATATTTTTGCAACTCACCCAAATATTAATTATTAGAACTAGCAAAGATAAAAAGTTTACAAATGTAAGATCCAATACAAAAATTAAGAATAATGACTAGGAGAACATACGACGAGTAACGACGGTAAATATGTATACGTGTCAAAAAGTGACGGATGCTTTATCCACAGTTGACAGTTGGCAGCCATATTAGGCCCGTAAGGGTAGCTAAAGCATGCTTTGTCTGTCGAATTCAAATGTCCCAATTACAGATAAGGACAAAGCATTGACGACGCGCTGGCCTAGTGGGTAGTGACCCTGCCTACGACGCTAGCGGTTCTGGGTTCCAATCCCGGTAAGGGCAGATATTTGTGTGATGAGCGCGAATATTTGTTCCTGAGTCATGGATGTTTTCTATATATTTAACTATATATTTCTCTATATAAGTATTTATATCGTTGTCTAGTACCCATAGTACAAGCCTAGAGCTTAGTTTGGGCCTAGGTCAAATTGGTGTGAGATTTTCCCCTCATATTTCCTCTCATATTGTTTAACTACTGCACGGTTATTCTACGTTGATTATAAGTAAAGCGGTAAAAGGCTTAGGGCCTGTTTCACAATGGACAATTAAATTTATCTGCCATTTAAAGTTGTCTCTCTCCTTGTCTATTTTCAAGTGCAAGAACAAGAAAGGGCCTAACTAATTTATGTGTCAATTATATGCTTTACTTGTCGATTGTGAAACAGGCGGTTAGTATATACTAGAAACGCGTTTGGCCCTTTCGATACGTTTACGGTCAAAGCGATAAGTAGCAGCGCATTTTAGTACCTTGTCACTGCTATCGATACGCTAAATTCAAACCACTTTTACTTGAAAACGTTATTGTGACAAGGTACTAAAATGTACAGCGTTTAATGACTTCGACCATGCGAAAGTTATAAATAGAAAGCCATGGAACTAGTAATATCGATTATCGCAGGAAAACAATGTTTTATCGAAGAATTTTCATGTTATCGGTGCAGCTGTGTCGTTGCCCTACTGGAAAATTAGGTCGTACTCGTACAGTGCGAGGCTGCGGATTTACTGCTGGTACAAGTTTCTGTATTTTTAATATCGTGTATGCATTTTTGAAATTGGCGTTTTATATAGAGAAATGTATGAAAACGGTGGTTTTCAGGCCGTTTTCTCGTGGTCCTACTATTTTTGTCCCACTGACTTTCGACGGAGCCCCGCCCAAGGGCGGAGCTCCTGCTTATAAGTGGTTTTGCCCTTCGGGCATCTGAAGATACCTAACGAACCTAACCTACCTACTTTTACAACCACAATTAGTATTTAGTCATCAAATCTAGGTTCACTTTTTGACTAGTAGGACAAATTAGTAGGACCACGAGGAAGTATGCGGTTTTCATACATTTAATTTTGCGAATTATTTAGTAACGTAAAATGCAAACCAAACAAAATTCTTTCAGGAATATTGGACACTCCTAAGCTATATTAATTATTATACATATCTAAATTACTTAAAAATAGTTATCTTCATAAAACTCTGCGTAATTGAAACACTTGAACTCGCAGCACATGAAAAGAGTTTAAGTTCACACTTTAATTTTTTTTTTTTTTTTTTTTTTTTTATGGCATAGAGATGACAGGCGAGCACACAGGCCACCTGATGGTAAGTGGAAACTGTGACCCATAGACATTCGCATTCACAAGACTGCAGAGCAATCCTAAGACTGCAAATGCGTTGCCAACCCTGAGGACTAAGATGGAATGCCTCTATGCTAGTCATTTCACCGGCTGTCTTATCCCCAAACCGGAACACAACAATGCGAACACTGCTGTTTGGCGGTAGGTTAATGGATAAGACGGTGGTAGCGATCCGGACGGACCCTGCACAAGGTCCTACCACACATTAAGTAAGAAATTTTCCATATATTATTTGTAGATAACATAGTGTATTAATAAATTTAAAAAGAATAAGGCAGTTAAAATGGAATTGAATAAATTCCGTACGAAATAAAACACGTAAAAAAACGCCAATTTCATAGGTAAAGACCCAATATTTTTAAAATTGTTTTTTGGGGTTAGATAATGATATATTTTTAGAGTCAGCTTAGTAAGCCCTTTTCGTTAGATACCACGCACGATAGGTTTCAGACGTAAAAAAAATAACCCATACAAAAACAATATTTTTTTTTTTTTTTTTTTTTTTTTTTTATGGCATAGTGTAGACAAACGAGCACACAGGCCACCTGATGGTAAGTGGAAACTGTGACCCATAGACATTCGCATTCACAAGACTGCAATGCAATCTTAAGACTGCAAATGCGTTGCCAACCCTGAGGACTGAGATGGAATGCCTCTATGCTAGTCATTTCACCGGCTCTCTTATCCCCAAACCGGAACACAACAATGCGAACACTGCTATACACTATGACACTATGACGTCATATCTCATAAGTCTCATAAGTCCTCTCCTTTTTTGTTTATTTTTCGTGCTACGGGTCAAATGAATTCTTATGGCCTGGAGATCATTTAGATTTTCATGCTTTTAAAAGCATTCGCAGAACTTTTTGGCGTGCCGCTAGGACTGAGGGCCATTAACGGGTTTTTTTTTATTATCTAATAATCAGAAACTATTAGACTGATAACCCCTGGTGACCCCTTCTTTCACAGCTGATATCTCTTAAACGGCTAAACTGATTTTCATTAAACACGGCTACGATACCTGCCGGCAGGGATTGAAAACCGGTTTATTTTCCGTACCGGTTAGAGCCGCACTTTGAGAGCCTAACCCATAATAAAGGTTACGCTCGCAAGAACCGCTCTAACCGGTATCTCTATGTCGGAGCGTAAACAGGGAACGAAATCAATTTACCGGTTAGAGAGCGGTTCCTCCGTGTGGGGGGTGAATGACCGCTCGTTTAAGGAGACAGGATTGGTTTGCTGTGGTATTAGATTGATAGCGCAGCCACCAGCAGCGCCTCGAAGCGCGACAGCGGTCATTCATCCCGTATCGAAACACAGAGTAACCGGTTAGGGAGCGCTTCGAAATAACGTTCCCAAATCATTTCGTTCGAACGTAACCTAAATTATTAACCGGTTTAACCTAAATAAATACCGGTTTATTTGTAACCGGTTACAATCCCTGCCTGCCGGCCTTTCACTCTTGAAAATGTAAAAGTTCCCGAGGGAATAACGATAATCGAAATCTACGCGGACGAAGTGGCGGGCAGAAGCTGGTAATACTAGGTGACACTTAAGACGTAATACAAAATGTTATTTTCCGAATCTACTCATGATTACGATCAACTATTAATACGGGACCAACTTCGAAAACGTAAACACAAAATCGACGTCTCCATACAAATTGTGAAACCAGCTGATTGCTTTTAGTATGGGAGATTCAATTTTTTTCTACCGATTTCGATATTAGTCCCATAGTAAAAGTTGATCGTACTGATGAGTTGATCTAGAAAATAAAATGTTGTTTTACGTCTTAGGTGTCACCCTGTATACAAGCGTCATTTAATCTTTGTTCCTGTCTGGATCTCTTTTAATTGAAGTTAATATGTAACATCAGAGAAATAAAATATGAATAAAGCTGTGTAAAATATTCAACGAACTTGCTCCTTGTGAAAAATTGAGGCTGTATTTTTTATGTAACATTGCTATTAATATTTTGTAGGAGTCTTTTGATTTATAATTGAAACGGTCGTGTCTGAACTGTTTTTTTGACCTCCACACAAAGAAGGGGAAGTGGGAGAGGGGATGGATGTACGATTGAAGTTTTCTACGGCTCTCTGTTTATATGTGTGTATGTCTGTCGTCTCATTACATAGGAACCTCAAAAGTACTTATCTACTAAAAAAAATGAAATTTGTTGTTAGGGCCTTACTTACGCCCGTACCTGGAGACGCGTTCAATTGAAAATGTTTGTGTTTAACTTTGGTATAACGACATAACAACAAATCCAGCTAGCGCAAAACCAAGAGCGAATCCATACCTACGTCTGCAACGGAAAAACTTTTGTCTTGTGATCATTATAGAGCGGCGGGAGGCAATATGGTGACGAAAGCTTAAAGTGGATAAGACTTTTATAAAAAAAAAAGATTTAATGTGAACATATCCATATTATGGATATCGTTCGACATTATTTTGACGCAATTTGCATTCGTTAACCGCTCATTGTTGATCGTCAGATCGTCACAAAGACTACTATTGGATTGTCAGACAGGAATATTCGGGGCAAAATTAAATGACAGCTAGGGATTGCCTATATCGATAAACTCAATTACCGATGATGAATAAAAAATCCTTTTAAAATAAAGAATGACCAGAATTATGTTGCTATTTCGTTTCATTTGCATACTTTAAAAAAAGTGTTTAACAAAAAAACTTGGATCGATCACTAGTAGTATCAGTATATGGGAAAAGCATCGATATTTGAGTTTATCGATATAGGTAATCCCTAGCTGTCATTTAATTTTTCGCCGAATATTCCTTTCTGTTGAATATATTCCACGAGCTAGCCTAAACCGCATCCCAAAATCCAATAATCGCTCATAAAGCATCTTTAGAATTATAGTGACATAATTAGCAAATTTTGGATTTCGAGTTAGGTCTCTACAGTAATAAATTTATGACTCGAAGTCGAACGCTGAAAATTTTGAATTAGGTCACTATAGGTAATTCTAAAGGTTAAGTACGGATAATTCAGACTGCAGTCGTAACCCAGCAGGCGTCATAGATTTATCCACGGTTCAAACCATCACTACATAGTATAAAACAAAGCCGCTTTCCGCTGTCTGTCCCTATGTATGCTTAGATCTTTAAAACTACGCAACGTATTTTGATGCGGTTTTTATTAATAGATAGAGTGTTTCAAGAGGAAGGTTTATATGTATAATAAATCCTGTTTCATGTACGGGTGTTACAGAAAACTCACATAAACCGAAGCGAAGCGAGGGCGGGTCGCTAGTAGACAATAAAATATACTAGCGTAATAGACAAACAGGCTCATACTTCGCGCGTCACCAAAACAGACGTGTCCAGTGGCGCCCTCATTACTATTATTGTGTTTTCTAATTAACTAAAGAATTTCCTTGGAATCAGACGATGCGTTTTTGTAGCGCAAGTAAAAACACAATTTATGGGATACGTAACAAACTTTAATAACAATCATCCTTTGAGTAGTCAGCTTAACGGGAAAAGGTGGCCACTTTTTTCCGTTTACACCGTTCCACAAATTAGTCACGGATATTTTAAGAGATAATACATTACATTACAACAATTAACTTTTAATTGCAATTAAGGAACCTTTGTATATCATTTTATTGTTTTAATTTACCGAACAAAAAATATAAATTATAATTAATCTTTAAAATAATCACCCCTATTATCTACCGGTCAAGATGTTTAACACTGTTTGTCAAAAGTCGTTTTGCGTAAATGTCAAGTATTTTATTTATCAACTTTAAGAGGCCACTTGAATGATAGTTTAAAGAGGTTCTAGAATGTCTAACAAGGTCTCATTTAATTATCTTATTAACAGGGTGTTTTAACGTAGCAAATTTGTTTCCTAGTTTTCACCAAAAAAACATAAGAAAACCTAAGACGTTTCATACTTAAATGTACTCCGAGAACCGAGTACTATCAGCTGTAAAAATATCCGTGACTAATTTGTTAGCACCTTATATATTATTATATTATACGCGTAACCTTCTCTCGAATTTCACCAATCGATTGTATAATTTAATAGAATTTTAGTTTATCAAACACTATTTTGTGCTAATACCACGAGGCTGTCAGGGTAATGATTCTCTCAACGACGACGGTCGGACGGACGAACGAGTGAATGTCCAAGCGTTTTCAATTTAGCAACAGTTTAGAGCCGGTGAAATGACTAGCATAGAGGCATTCCATCTCAGTCCTCAGGGTTGGCAACGCATTTGCAGTCTTAAGATTGCATTGCAGTCTTGTGAATGCGAATGTTTATGGGTCACAGTTTCCACTTACCATCAGGTGGCCTGTGTGCTCGTTTGTCTACTCTATGCCATAAGTTTCAATTTAGCAGCATGGTTTCACGGGTAGAAAATTCACGCGTTAAAATTTGTTTTGTTTGCTCTGACGGGACTAGTTAAACTCGCGCTGCGATTTCGCTCGTTCGTCCGCTCGTCCGTTGTTTTTGAGAGAATAACACCCCAGTCAATTATTCACATAGTATACCGATGGCAATGTTAAAAATGCAGACGGGTTTTTATTTAGTTATTGAAATGAAAATGAAACTATTAACGTAAACTTTTCTTTTACAACTCGATATAGAAGCTAGAGAATAGAGATGTCAAGTCACTTTGTAACTTTTAGGAGACTCAACCTTATTTATTTATTTCTATGGCTGGCTGTCATTCTGAAAACATCTGTCCAATTATTTAATTTATTGAAAATTATTTTATCGTTGATTTTGATTCGCAAATCCAGGGCAGTTTTGTGGGACAACTTGTAACATTGATGAAGAACTTGCATTAAATAAAATAACAGTGAAAAGATAGTTCCAAATGAGTTAGCGGTCAAGATCACACCAAGCCATTGAAGTGGTTGCTCGCCATCTTCAAGGGGCATGACTATGACTGGAAGACTTCGACGGCAGGACAGGATTCACCGTACAACGTTGCTTATACAGTGTGTTACCGGCATGCGGGCATTTATTAAAACTGCCGATAATATGTTGCTTTAGCAATTGTTTGCAAGTATTATCAATAAAAAAATAATTAAAATAACTTCACAATAAATTTTCTTAGATACTGTCCATTTTTAATGTAGTACATGTGCTGCGTGTTCATCGTTATCAGTATCGCTGTTGCTTGGTACAAGGCATGTCGTGGTACGGGGGCAAATCATAATAATCAGAGTATCCGTCGACTGTCATTTACACTTGTCAAATTGCTGTGCTTTACATTGCTGGCAATTAACATTTTGTTAGAAAGTTAACAAAGACTGAAAAGTTGTTTATTAATTAAATTAATGTTATAGTTACGTTACAGATATACGTTATTTTAACCTACTTTAAAAAAACCCAGGGTGCTGGTAACACACTGTATATACTTGACATTGGCAAAATTACGTTATTATGTAGACGCCATTAAATAAAGAAATAATAAATAATACCTAACCTTATTCTTGTAGAATGTCACATTGACTTTTTGATCTAAGGTGGGTATCAAATTGAATCTCGTGATATTTTATTGATACATGAAAAGATTCCTAAAATGTTCTCGGAAATGCAATTGAAAATTCCCGTCGAGATGCATCTCAGACGCAGTGAACTGGTTTCGTTTTATTGCTTTGAGCTATGCCTGGAATATTACTTGTAGGCATTTATACTCGAGTTGGAGTAATAATATTTCAGCCTGCATTGGGTCGTTGATGTGAAATTGAGTGGGATTCCTTGAATTCCTGTAACTGAATGTGTGCAATATGATCGTCTGAAGAGGTCTGGAGTTTTCTTTTCGATTTGTATGTCTACTTTACTTATGTATACTATGTACTATATGATTATTCTCTAGTATAAAACAAAGTCGCTTCCCGCTGTCTGTCTGTCCCTATGTGTGCTAAGATCTTTAAAACTGCGCAACGGATTTTTTTATTAGATTTTGATTCAAGAGGAAGGTTGTGCAACTATTTCATAAACTACTATTATCATATTATATTTTTCAAACCGGCCACGGCTTGTGCCAACAGACGCGGCGCCTTAAGTACCCTAGATTGGATTGGACGAGAGGTATTGAAAAGGAAAAATTCTATTTATTCACGCAGATTTCAACTGGATTGAACTGGTTTATCTGGGTTAAACTAAGTGAGGAAATTAAATCAAGTGCTGTTTTTGCTTTGAATAGAATAGAAATATGTTTTTCTCGAACATTCAATGAAATGTTGGCGTTATGTTAGTTATTTTCGGCTTCAAAGTGTCACGTTGCGGGCGGAACCACTCGAGAGAACTGTTAAGGAATTTCATACAAGGGTCAATTTTCAAACAAGCGTTTTTTGCGGTCCCAGAGCTATAATACCAAGTATATTTAAAATTTAGTATAGTTAACATATATATTTGCATTTTGTGCATTTTACTTTACTTGAAAATATACATTACAGTTTACTAAATATTAATGGATTCCGAAAGAATCGAATTTGAAATCCTAAAAACAGCAAAATTTACCGCTTTTCGCGTGTCCCACTTCCGGTTTTGCTTAAATAAAAATTCATAACTTTGGACGTAAACAACGTATTAATATACAACATATATCGTTGTAAAGAGCCTTTATTAGCAAATTAAATAATAAAATAATTAAAAAAAAAACATTAATAATTAAAACCTGGAAAGTCTTTTCGTGGATGTCCCGCGTGCGACCGTTTTTGTAATGACTCAAGGGAACCCCCTGAATCTGGTTTGGTCTAATGGCCTACCTTCATATTTACGTTAGGATACCAAAGCACGTTAGTTGGGCTTCGACCACCAACGAGAGTGGACGCAGAGCCAGTGTTTTTGACGGAGGAAACAGGGTAAGTCTTTTAAAGAAGTATTTTGGTACGGTTATCACGACATTTGTATGGGCGTGTATTTATTGACGTACGAATGAAATAAAAATGTGTGTTTCATAACAATTGTTAGCAATATGGGTAAGTAAGAATTTCGTATTAGTAAATAAGTGAATCGAGTAAGTAGTGTAAGAAAGATCGGTGAAAAACATTTTTGTCGACATTTGTATGGCGACATTTGTACGGTTATTTTGTCCATACAAATGTCGAATGTGGCATACAAATGTCAGTTAAAATAAAAATCGAAATAAAATCGAAATATATCAATTCCATGTCCAATAATATCAACTTTTTTGTTAAGTTTCATAATTGTAATTTTTTTGTGAGCTATCGTATAAAAATAAAGTACTTATAAGCGAAGGTTTTCATATTTAAGTATTAAGTAACTAGTGACCCAGTCCGTGTTTCCCGTGAATTACGGCACACGGAGAGAGACTATACATATAAATGATATACTTAATCCACCCCCAAGTATCAAGCTAAAGGTTAATGAAAACCGCATCAAAATCGGTCAAGTACTTTTCGAGTTTATCCCAGACTGACAGACATACGCGGCTGAGGAGTTTGTTTTGAAGGTTACACTGACGTTTGTCGAATTTTTATTTAAGCAGAACCGGAAGTGGGACACGCGAAAAGCGGTAAATTTTGCTGTTTTTAGGATTTCAAATTCGATTCTTTCGGAATCCATTAATATTTAGTAAACTGTAATGTATATTTTCAAGTAAATTAAAATGCACAAAATGCAAATATATATGTTAACTATACTCAATTTTAAATATACTTGGTATTATAGCTCTGGGACCGCAAAAAACGCTTGTTTGAAAATTGACCCACAAAATTGAAGGCCTAGGCCGGAAGTAATTTTATTTTTATTTTTATGTAAAAGTGGCGGCTTTGTTTATGAACAGGTTGTATAGCTAAATTATTATTTTTTAATTTTTTGAGAAAATGTTGTAACGTCAAATACTAGGAGTGCATAAACGTTTGGGAGACATCCGCGCTGTGTCATGTGCGCCCGCCGCCGCCCGCCGGCTGCCCGCACCGCCTGAGATCTAAGTTGCGCTATGCCTGATATACCTCCTAATTACCGCTGCGCTCCTGGTACTTTATTTTAACACCCAATTACTTTTCTTCCCTAGGGTGGACATTTATCAATTTACTTTTTTGAGTGATGTCTTTTTTTATTTCATTGCATATGTTTGAGAAACTCGCAGTGAAAAGGAGTTGCCAGCCTGGTAACTATCCTGTCCCGTCCGTCTATATCCCTCGGCCGGCAACCCCCTTCTTCTCGGCCTCTCTAGTCCCTCGAACATGCTCCAACATGCTCGGAAATATATGAGTTAATGTCACGAAATGAAGACATGAAGTTTCTTGTTTACGCCTCCCTACTTCTTGGCCTATTTATCTGATAGTTCTCCTTTACTTATCTTATATCTCTTACGTGCAGCGAATAAATATTTTTCTTTCATTCTTTAAGTACTATCGAGTTCATAAATATGTGTAGGTACACTTTAGTACCTTGTCTATTATCATAATTATGCAGTGATCGTTCTTTTTTTAGCATTTTTGGTGCGATGACGTCAAATGTCACACGACAGCGACCTAGGGTTGTCGACGTGTACAATATGATTGACGTTTAAAATTATGTAATTGTGTTGTCGTTGAAAATCTAACACTTTTTTTTACTTAATCAGTTATTATAATTGTGTATAACATTTATTAGGTACCTACTGTAACCCAAAGTTCCTCTAATGTTTTGCTGACGATGTATTTTCGTAATTTTGATTGCCCTGTCGAACAACAGCAACATTTATTGCAACTGTGTTACATTTTCTCATACTTATAGTAAATTTACCCTTAATTTAATTATGCATATTGTCTTGGGCTTTACCATGTTCTGAGAATATTTGCTGTATTTTCGATTCCTTTAAAGTGCTATTTTTTAAATATTTCATGTTATTAGATTTTTGGTTAAACAATTTAATATTGGGCACTACTGACAACCCTAACACTGCCCCGAAAATGCTAGAAAAAGTACGATCGTGGTCATAATGTGTAAAATACCATACAGAATTGTCACAGCGATTAAAGTGACAGACTGTACTGTAGTCGACAATAATGTGTTAATACCCTTTTTTTTACTTCAAGATGTATTCCACCCAGCTATATACCTACGGGGATAATAGACAAACCAATGAACGTAGCGTTACTAGTTAGTTGCGTGTCCGCTGGGCGCGGGGCGACCATAAGACCGGCGCACTTCCGGACAGAGTGCAGTGAAAGCCGACGGAGCGCCGCGCGCGCACTATAAGGTACAAATATTTCATACTGATTTCACACGATTTATCCTCTTGAGGTCCACCGTACAACAAAAGTGAATTTTCTAATTTTATTATGTTACTAGCTGTTCCCGTGTCCACTTCGTTGGGCAAAACATTTTTTTTGGGTTAATAATTTTCCCGCTAATTCCCGCTCCCGTGGGAATTTCGGGAATTCCTTTCTTAGTGCACCTCTACGGTACCTATGCTACGTCCCTTCCAAATTTCAAGTGCCTACGTTTAGCCGTTTAGGCTGTGCGTTGATATGTCAGTCAGTCAGTCAGTTTCTCCTTTTATATATTTAGATGAGTCATAAACAAAAGAAATTTTAATTTCCTTTGCACTAGATTTTCTTATTGGCCGTATTATGCTGTTTTTTATTACAAGGAGCTTCAGGAGGCTATATGAGTCGCTCTTCGAACTCGGATAAGTCCATGCAAAAGGATAACGGGATTTGCGTCTTTTTTCAAACAGCTTAAGTTTTAAATTCATGTACCAAATTTCAAGGACTTATCCCAGTTTGAAGTTGACCAATATTATGTTTAGTTATTTAGTATAATGTAGCTTTGTTGATAGTGGTAGCTTTAATTGTTGAGCCCCTATAGAACCCTGTCGCTGAAAGGCAATCGTTAATTTTGACGTAGTTTATTTCTTGAGACTCGACGCTGTCATTATGACAGGGTCCCTATATAGGTGCTCAACAGTTAAAATTGTTGATAATACGAAGCTAGCGGTGGGTTCGATTCTCGTATTATTATCGCCTTTATCGCGATGGATAAAGCATCATGTCACTTTCGCACTTACGTACTGGTAAGAAAGTGACAGATGTTTTTTCCACAGTTATCCACTTTGATAAACCTTCGTCTGCAAAACATTATTTAGATATACGTTGATAGGACCTTATAGTTTTTTTAAATATGCTTCAAAACGTATTTTCAAAATAGGTCAATACTTGTTACAGCTTGTATTTAAATGATAGCGACTTAAAGCAAAAAAGGACACGCTTATTCCACTTGTAAAAGGAAAATTATATTCTGTTTCATGCATACGGTGCAACCACTTTAAATGCAACGCGCCCTCGATAAATTTATCTATAAATACTTGCGGGCAACCGTCTGGAAAACCCCAAGCACCCTAAGTAATTCACCGTTCTATCTTTAAAATGTTTACCCTTCTGGGAAATCCCTGGGTTAAGTGTTTCTCTATCCTCTAGTTTGAATACCGTTTATTGATAATCCCGTGGAAAATTCCAGAATACACTCTATAAAATATGTCTGCAAAGCTTAGCTTAGAAATGCGATAGAGTTCACGTTGTAGAGATGTAAAATGCTAACAATTAAATTATATTCCTGTTGAAAATTGTAGTTTATGTAATTGTTGCGTAATTAGGGGTATTAAAACACGAGTGTGTGTTTAAGAACCGAGCCGCTAGGCGAGGTTTTTAATAGTATCACACGAGTGTTTTTCTACCTAGTTATGTGCAGTTTCATACACTACTTTATCTACTCTCATACATAACAACAAAACGTATTCAATTAATGGCAACGAATATTCAATAAAAATTGGAATGAAAACTTTTTGTAATGCTGTAAAAATGACGCGAACCGCATGTGCGTTCCATTCTAAAAAAAAAATGATATAGGTATGGAACCTCGTTGGTGACATTAACTTTTTGGATTAACTTGTATCTTAATGGTAAAAAAAATACTTTATAACATTATTTTGTTTGAGAAATAATGTTATAAAGTGTTTCTTTTTTTAATCTCGGTATTGTGTTTATAAAGTATGGCAATTATAAATTCGTTTTGAAGTTTATAATTCGAACTTTACGATATGAGAGTAGATAAAAGTAATTATTATGTTTGCGGCTGGTAGGACCTTGTTCAGGGTCCGTCCGGATCGCTACCTCCATCTTATCCATTAACCTACCACCAAACAGCAGTGTTCGCATTGTTGTGTTCCGGTTTGGGGATAAGACAGCTGGTGAAATGACTAGCATAGAGGCATTCCATCTTAGTCCTCAGGGTTGGCAACGCATTTGCAGTCTTGTGAATGCGAATGTCTATGGGTCACAGTTTCGATTTACCATCAGGTGGCCTGTGTGCTCGTATACGTACTGTATGCCAAAAAAAAATACTTTAGTTATGTTTTTAATTCCCTTATCATACTGGGGTGTTCTGGAATAAGGTCTTATATCTAGATTAAACGCCGAATTTGTATAGACTAATCTCGGACCAAGTTTTATTGATTGGCAACTGTTTGAATTAATTTTGATAGATAATTATGCAATTTCCCAGAGCCGCGATATGCGGAGAAAATGATGAAGGTGGTTGATATCATTAGACGTAAGTTGACAGGGAAGTTATAGTTTGTTCTTTTTGGAAAAATAATGATCATTGAAAGTCTTCTCCGCCAAGTGGTCAATTTGTGCAACCTTTAAATAATGTCCATTCACTTAGAAACTACCATAGAAATAGTTAGGGCGTAAGCGAAGTCTGCAAAAAACTACCGTTTTTTCGTACAAATGGGAAACAGTCTGTTTATCTTGCTCAGCGAATGTGTGTTTTAACCCGAAAAAACTGTAAATGTAATAGGTAAAACCCTTAATAGATAGCATATGTACAGTTGATATCTTTTAAATTTATTCCTAATTCCTGGTTCGAAATTGACTCTCGAGATTTGACCCAAACAAATAATAGGGTAAGTTAAATAAAAGATTGTAATAAGAGCTATCGTAACGTTGACAATATGATAACAAGTCACAAGCAATATGGTTTTATTTAATAAAATAGAGGTTTAGATACACTCTTCACATCAAACTAATATCATCTCTCTGTTTGCATAATGCTCAAAACAGACGGTGAAACGCAACTGCAACGAAACTGCAACTTCTAGTTAACTTTGAGTTTCATTTGAGTTTATGCCATAGACTCCTTTGAAAGGGTTTCGGAGCAAATGGATATCAAGTATCTTTTAGGAGAAGTATATAGGTAATTAAGAAACGTATTATTTATGAAACGGTAGTGACGGGAACCGTCATTTCGGGATTAAGGGAACTGGATATCAAGCCGAACGTATCTTTTAGGAAAAGAACATTTCGGGAAACGGAATATTAAGAAAACGGTAGTGATGGGAACGGTTCTTTTGGAAAACTGACATAACGACCCGATACCTTTGAGAGACTGCATATAACGCGGCCATTTTGAAAACCGTTTGAAATGGTCCCGTCATGTGCGGCCTCTCAAAAGAGTCTAGTGAGTTGTGCACGCTCGGTCTTTATAGGGAGCGCTCTGGGTAGTGATTCTGTAAACAGCGCCGGTCGTGCGGACTGTCGAGTGATATCCAAGCGGCGAGATTAAGTAGTCCCGTCAGTGCGAACAAAACACATTGTAGCGCCTGCATTTTCAATTTAGCAGCACGATGAGTCGAACGTATAAGGCTGCTTAATTGAAAATGCTCGCGCTACAATCTGTTTCTGCTCGGTGAAAGGAACTATTTCCGTCTTTTAGTTCCTTCTGAGCTGGACACGCTTTGAAATAGGTACTATTGGTCTCGTTCACGTCGAGTACCGTGCCGTGCGCTCTGGGGTGTGATTACTGTGATTAAGTAGTCCCGTCAGTGCGAACAAAACACATTGTAGCGCGTGCATTTTCAATTTAGCAGCATGGTTCCTGCCGATGGGTCGAATGTATGCTTAATTGAAAATGCACGCGCTAAAATGTGTTTTGTTCGCTCTGACAGGACTACTTAAACTTGCCGCTTGGACATCACTCGTCCGTCCGTTCGACCGTCGTTGTTTAGAGAATCACTACCCTGTACTCATTCGCTCTGTTTCGCTCATACGTAAATTGCTACTGAGACTGACCTAAACGACCATAGACCGATTAAAATCGATTACGGGGAACTAGAACCTTTCGATCCGTGTCAACAAGTCTATGGCATAAACAAGTTGTAGTTTCGTTGCAGGCGCGATTTGTCGTTCTGGATTTAAGAGTAATTTGCAGCATACTTTATGAGCATCTTTCAATTTCCCTCGCTTTTTCTAAGTTATTGCATTCCAGCCTAGAGTGGTCTTCTCTGAGCCACGCTTAAAGACATTGCATTAAATTGAAAAGATTTAAAACGCTGGGATGCTCTGATTTTCCGCAGAGAAAATTGCATTTCTGAGATACGGCACGTTTACCCGAACAAACTATGTCGCCGTGCCAGAACAAGACAGTAGTAACTCAAAATATAACTGTGTATTAAAATCGACTTTAATACAACTTCTGTGAACTTGAAACTAAACTAGCAAGGGTTTTGTGTTGATACTGTGTTGATCTTAGCAGTGCGATATCGGTATATATATACTCGTACACAATGCCGCTCGTCTTCTCGCCGCTTTACACTAAACGTCAATAATCGCCTACGAAAAAAAGTGGCCGCCTTTTCCCGTTAAGCTGACTACTCAAAGGGTAATTGTTATTAAAGTTTGTTACGTATCCCATAAATTGTGTTTATACTTGCGCTACAAACACATTTTGTTTGGGTCCAAGGAAATTCTTTAGTTAATTAGAAAACCCAATAAAAGTAATGAGGGCGCCGCCACTGGACGCTCGTCGTTTGCTCGGCGCAGTCTTAAAAATGTAAACGAACTAGTAACGTTTGACACATAACCTCAAATATTCATCAAGCGTGTTTTATTTTAAATCTTTTCATAGTATAAAATGAAGTAGCTTCCGCTGTCGTTCGTTTACATTTTAATGCATTTCATCAATAGATAGAAAGATTCAAGAGGAAGTTTTATATGTATAATAGATTCTGGTTTATGAACGGGTGTTAGAGAAAACTCACATAAACCGAAGCGAAGCGAGGGCGGGTCGCCTGTAAAGTATAATTAATAGTCACTACATAGTATAAAACAAAGTCGCTTCCCGTTGTCTGTCCCTATGTATGCTTAGATCTTTAAAACTACGCAACGGATTTTGATGCGGTTTTTTTTAAAAGATAGAGTAATTCAAGAGGAAGGTTTATAATGTACAATAAATTCTGTTTTATGCACGGGTGTTACAGAAAACTCACATAAACCGATGCGAAGCGAGGGCGGGTCGCTAGTTATCTATAAATCATTGACGACTCCAGTCGATTAAAGTCCGTTATAATCGAGTAATAATTGTTACTTGGTTTGTTTGGTTTGGGTTAACATCATTAGACCCCGTTATCTTGTCGCACTGACATTACATTTCACTAGAGCGTGAATGCTTTTTTTATCGACTATCTAAATGTCGATAGTGTATGTCACTGATAATTTCAAAGAGGTGTCACTAGGTACTACTTATTAGTTTCTGACCCACTGAAAAGCCTGAACGGGGTGAATAAGTGGCCATACTGAACCACTGTCACTATGCGGCCAACCCTGAAATCGCAAAAACATTTTTGGACTTTTCATACATTACGAGTTATAGCATATTATTATGTACGTACACACGAAGCAATTAAATAAATTCCACAATTAAACTAACACTATTCCAAAGAACTGCAAGTTATAGTGTCTGTCAATGTGACATGCAATTGCAAATCATTCATCTAAGGTTATCGCTTCTCGTAAGGCCAAGAAGGTTATGTACTTATTTGTAAACAAAAAGTTTTAATTGAAATTGAGTATTATACACTTAAAAGGCGAAAATTCAATTGCATTATATAAACATCGATATCAAGAAGGTCGATAAAAAAATCATTCACACTCTACTGAAAAACAATATTTTTGCGACAAGATAACGGGGTCTAAACATCATTGCCACTTCCGGAATAGGGTAAAGCCACCGAGATCTGTAGATGTAGATCTGTAGTTGGCCTCTGCCTATACTTTGTATGAGTGGGAAGAGTACGAAAAATATATTTCCCACTATTCGCACTCATGTAAGGTTAGGTACTGATCTCTGGCTGACCACTGCTGACTTTTCCCTATGCATGGATTTTTTAAATCGCTTTTCTCAACAAAATATGAAATGACCGCAAAAGAGATCCCGTGAAATTAAAATTAAAATCAGCCATGAAATACGGAGGATACAAGCCGCATCTTTTGTAGAACAAGGGCACAATGGTACCTGGGCCGTTCTACTTTTCGTTGTACATAACTTTTAGCCACGCTCTCACTAAACTATTTTTATTTCAACAAACGGTAAAGTGCTGCTTTTGCTAACTTAAAACTAGAAAAGGGACGACAATAAGCTTATATATAGAATTAACCTAATTCATAAAAAGTTATTTGTAATAACTATAAAGTGAGTAACGCAGTGGACGTTGATGTCCCCGCCTTTTCTAATGGAAAATGTGCAATTTACCACTGAGTTACCAAGATTCTTCAGCGATAATTGAGTAATTTAGGATATTTTTTTTTGAAAACCGTTAAACGTAAACATTCTAAGTTCACGTTATTTGTTTATTCGCGGATTCATCATTTGGTATACTTTTTATCGGACGATAGAAAAAATGTGCACTGAAAAGTAGAATGGCCCAACTACCCTTTGTACCATAATGACAACAAAGACGCTTGTGCCCTTGTCTTACCGAAGGTGCGAGCGTTTAATTCTCTCAAAAACAACGGGCGGCGGACGAACGTGCGAAATCGCAGCGGGGAGTTTAGCTAGTCCCGTCAGAGCGAACAAAACACATTTTAGCGCGTGAATTTTCAATTAAAAATGCACGTGCTAAAATATGTTTTGTTCGCACTGACGGGACTACTTGAACTCGCCGCTTGGACATTCACTCGTCCGTCCGTCCGACCGTCGTTGTTCAGAGAATCACTACCCTGCTAATTAGACAGATTAGACAAAAACATCAGATATGCACTGTGACGTCATATTACAGGTCTGACAAATAAACTCCATATTATATGTTTTGGTACCAAAGAGATAGAAACAAATCTTTTCTCAAACATGCTTGGAAAGAACGGTTTTCCGATTGAAACACAAGGATGGAAAGTGAAAACACTTTCCGTCCATGTCCATTTTGTTTATTAAAAGTGCTCTCTATTGCATACAAAATCGTAAGGAACGTGAAATAAATCCCGCACACCCAACTTGTGGGTGCAGTGTGGGCCGGCGGCGGTGCGTTGTGCGTGAAACTATCTTCACTAATACTCGGTAGTTTTCAAACAAACATTATCTCCGAATTTGTCATAGGTTTTTAAAAATACTTGTAATTATGTATTTGTATAATTTCCTCGCATTGTTTGAGAAAAACATTATGTATGCCGCGGCGGAAACGAGGATTTCGTGACTCGTATTTTAGCAGGCCTCGCTATTGCTCGGCCAGCTAACCACCTCGTCAGGAAATCCCTTACTTTCCGCGCCTAGGCAATAATGTACTATTGTTGGCATATATCTAGGTAGGTTAGCTTTGTTTTTTACTGAAGCTGTGATAATAAGTCATGTATATTCCCTGACACAGATCATATAAGTACCTAAGTACACTAGACATAAAGCCTAGTCTCGACGAGATCACAGATCAAAGAATACAAGTATAAATACCCAATCTCATAGAGCAAAAGCGTGCTGTCACTTACTTCCTCGTGGTCATACTAATTTGTCCTACTAGTCAAAAAGTGAACCTAGATTTGATCACTAAATACTAATTATGGTTGTAAAAGTAGGTAGGTTAGGTTCGTTAGGTATCTTCAGATGCCCGAAGGGCAAAACCACTTAGAAGCAGGAGCTCCGCCCTCGGGCGGGGCTCCGTCGAAAGTCAGTAGGACAAAAATAGTAGGACCACGAGGAAACGGCCGTGCTGTCCTACTGTAGGCAAGTCTGTAGGCAAATTTATTCCCATAAAGATAAAAAGATAAAAGATATATATTCAGTAAATAGGCCGCACGGGCACTTTTACGCGTTAAGAATCTACCAGCGCTTCCCAAGAGGAGACCACTGCCGAGAAGAAACGCCGCAAGAAACTCAGCAGTCAGTTGTTATTTTAACCATATTTAATACTACAATGATACTACTTAGTCTAGCATTATATAAAGCTATAAATATTAAATTAAATATAATATAAAATATCATGCGTAGTTCAGCAGGAAAACATGTAAAAAAAATTGCGAGAGAGATAAAGGGGAAAAAAAAAACACAAGACAACAAAATAAAAGTTAGCTATGTTTTCCTACATCAACGGTGTCCCCTAGACAAACAACTTTGCAATTTTACAAATTACTAATGACTAAGTTTCGGATTTAGGCCAAGCATTTTTATCTGTTAGATAGTCCTCGACCCTATAATACGCTTAAGATTATTAACCACGATATTAGTTACACCAATAGATGCCGTATCTGAGCCATCACGCTTTGACACTGGCAGTTTACCTAATAGTATTAGAAACATATTAAGATAACAGATGGCATTGACTTCAAGAAAAGATTTGACTTTAAAAAATAATATTTAATCGCTATGAACCTACCGGTCACATTGTGGTAGTGTTTTATTAATTCAGAGGAACATCTGCCCCGATTAATGATTGATTCCATAGAACTTTCGCGATCCGTGATGGTGCCAATGGCGCCATCTAGTGACAGTACCCAATAAGACATAGCAAGCTTGGAAGCTCACAAGTATTGTATGAGTTAGATGGAGTTAATATAAAATTTATTGCATTTATTAAACTTATAAAATATAGCCTTATTTTATGTATAGAAAGATGTTTTTGATATGATTAAGATACGTTGAATTAAGATATAAAAATCATTAAATCTTCACGATTACTCGTTCAAATGTTTCGCTCGGTACCTGTGACGCCATCTATGAGTTTATTAAAGTAATAATTATACGTTGAGTGAGTTGGCAGGCCACGACGAGATTAAAGCTGTGTGTCCCCTGTGTATTAATCTTTATGGGACAGCGTGCACTGTGTCGGTATATCTGTATTCACAGAAATCAGTGCGAAACCATTCACTTAGCACGCTTGATTCCGACACAGTGAACGCGCCACTTGAGAGTACCTAACGAGGTAACGACAGGGGAGTGATTCTCTCAACAACGACGGTCGGACGGACGGACGAGTGAATCTCCAAGCGGCGAGTTTAAGTAGTCCCGTCACTGCGAGCAAAACATATTTCAGCGCGTGCATTTTCAATTTGGCAGCATAGCTTCTGCCGATGATGAGATCGAACGTATGAGGCTACTTAAGACTGCACCGAGCAAATGTCGAGCGTCCAGTGGTGCCCTCATTACTTTTATTGTGTTTTCTTCTGAACCAAAGAATTTCCTTACAATCAGACGATACGTTTTTGTAGCGCAAGTAAAAACACAATTTATGGGATACGTGACACACTTTAACAATAATTAGTAATTACCCTTTGAGTAGTCAGCTTAATGGGAAAAGGTGGCCACTTTTTTCCGTTAAGTTGATAACTCGAAGGTGAATTGTTATTAAACTATGTGATATATCCTATAAGTTGTGTTTTCTTTTGTAGTACAAAAACCTACCGACCAATTTTAAGAAAATACTTTAGTTTATTAGAAAACAGAATAATAGTAATGAGGGCGCCACTGTACAGTGTACATCCGGCGTACGCTCGGCGTAGTCTTAATGCACTCGATAAAATGTGTTTTGTTCGCACTGACGGGACTACTTAATCTCGCCGCTTGGATATCACTCGACAGTCCGCACGACCGGCGTTGTTTACAGAATCACTACCCTGCACTTCGTTATTGGTACGACGTTTCGGCGGGAACTGGCACCGCTGGAGGTCGGTCTCCCAAACTAATTAATTGCACTTAGCGAACTGTCCATTCGCACTTTGTCACATTATATTTTATCTGTACGTAGTATAGCATGTTTTCCATTGTGAAATTTCCGAACTTGAATGTTATCCCAATTCAAAATTAAATTCACTTTTCTACATAACCTAAACGCACATATGTATAGGTATATAAGATTATGTTTATGTATTTTATCTTTTGATATTTATATAAATTACTTTTAGTGTTTTACTTATTTGGCTATTCGTTGTAAATTAATTATTCTCAGGCGCCCAAAGGTTAACTGGAAGAGATCCCTTAAATGGATAAGTTTGTACATCCCTGTTATATTTTTGTCTATTTTATAATTGTTATATCTTGTGTGTACAATAAAGTGTTTACATACCTACATACATACAATAATACTAATCTACGAATAAGAGTTTACATAACTTAATATAATAAAATAATACTTATCTATGATTTTATCACTTCGATTCTATTTCAATGCTGTTAAGGTCCAAAAGTGACGCTTTTCATACAATCAGCATCATAAATATGTATACATTAACAACGTTTCATAAATATATATACAACTTTGTTCTCTTGCAGTAGAGTCGTGTTTCCATATTTTTGAAAGTTTAACTGTATCCATATTATTAGACGTGACTGTACCGCGACTGTACATTATCTATTATTAAGCTAATGGTGCACAGTGAATCAAACTAGGTCCGTGTCAATTGCTCTACCGTTGCACAGTGAACCATACTAAGTACGTGTCAATTATTGAGCTAGTGTTGCACACTGATGACTTTAGCGTTATAAACTCGTGCGCAACCTGTTCGCTCGTAACGCTTTACGCGTCGGCGGCTGTGTAACATCCGCGTGGTGCGCCAGCGCACCCACCGCTCGCGTTACGGAAAATAGAAGCAATGGATTTAGGGTACTTTAGGTCAATTTATGCGAGATTGTCTCCCGATAGGTAGGTATAGGTATCATTAAATTGTAGGTAGCTTTTTGATAATTGATCGGATTAAAACTATACCAATACATTGTTGACAGGAATATTATATTTTTGATGTAAATGTTTTATTAGTTGCCTTGATTTACGACGTTAATTCCAAGACATTTGTGAAGTTATATATTTTTTTAAGTACTATGTATGCTTTTGAGCCAGACCCTCGGCTTAGGGGGTCGACTCGTGATCGTAAGGTACCGAGTTCGAACCCCCTAGGTCACCATGTACAGTCAACAGCATAAATAAGTGATCATTTATGTACTTTGTCACTTTAACATCGTGTTTGAAATGTTATACAAAATTGTGAAACGCTTGAAAGCGACAAGGTACAGAAATGATCACTTATTTATGCTGTTGACTGTACCAATGAGTTTTTCTAACTTAACTGCATTACCCGGTGCTCTTAGGGTGAAGGAAAAACATCGTGAGGAAACCTGCACATTTTGGGACTTCAAACGTGCTCGTAGTTGCCTTAGCGTGACCTCACCACGTGATTTAAACGTCTGAGGACGGAAATTAACAAATATAAGTACAAATTTCTTTTATACACGGTGGGGCCTGTAACTAGAGCAAAAATTAAAAATGTACATTCTTCTCCTCAAACTACGCAACGTTTGTTTGACGACTTTGAAAAAAAACTTGCGGTTTGGATTTTATTACATTTTAAAGTTAATTCGAACACGCAAAGTACTATGAAATTGATTATGTCTGTAGAGTGACTAGACTGACAGGCGATGTCAATTAGACGGAGTTTTAAGTACATTGAAAATACTATTTACTTTGTTTGAAAAAATAGCAATCTACAAACTTTATGATTTTAAAAAGTTGCTAAACAAAAGTTGTCTAGTTTGAGGAGTAGAATCTACGTTTTAATTTTTTGCTTTAGTTACAGGCCCCACCCTGTATAAGGTGCTAACAAATTAGTCACGGATATTTTAAGAGATAATACATTACATTAAAACAATTAACTTTTAACTGTAATTAAGGAACCTTTGTATATCATTTTATTGTTTTAATTTACCTAACAAAAAATATAAATTATAATTAATCTTTAAAATAATCAATTATATATTATATACTTGACATTGGCAAAATTACGTTATTAGACGTCATTAAATAAATAATTAATAGGTTAGTTTTATAATAATCCTGAAAAAATATCCGTGCGTTATATTATAACTTGCGAAAATTATGACTTAACACATTATGACTAAAAATAATTATGGCAGTCAAAAAATAGGATCTCGAACGTTAATTTGTGAAGAATATACTTAGAGTGGTCAATGTCATTAGTTATTACAGATCAGTCATTTGTAACTTTTAGGAATTCAGCCTTATTGTTGTCGAATGTCAGATTAACTTTGGATCTTAAATCTATGTCTATGACTGTACGTCAAATAAAAAATTATAAAAACCCCCGACTCAATGATCTTATGTTGTTATTATTTGTTTTTAATAATTTAAATTTCGTCTATTTAGTTATGTAGAGTAGACTTGTAGCGACATCTAGCGGCAACTCATGACGAGTAGATGACAGAGACCCTAGCCAAGTAGCATTACGCTAACCAGCGTTTCTTTTCCATTAGTTTTATGTCAAACATACCCTAATAAACGCGTAGTGTTCATCTATGTCCATAGGCTAATGAAATGTTTTAGTAATGCATCTTGTCTGTCATGCAAGGTAGCACCATCTAGTGTCCAGTAGCGCAACTAAATATCACAGCGCTCCGTGCGCTACCATAAATGTCACGAGTTATTGCCATAGATGTCGCTACTGACGCCTAAATATTACAACATTTCGGTTTTATTTCGACTCTTTAATGCGAAATATGCATTTTATCTGTTTGTCAAGGCGGTAGCAGTCAATTTAGTATCAAAAAACCGGTCAAGTGCAACTAGCGTACGAAGGGTTCCGTACCATTATTTATAAAATATCACGATTGTTGTATGGGAGCCCCCTTAAATATTTATTTTTAAAGTACACATATAACTAAATATTCTGTGAATATTTCAAGCGTGTTGCCGTTATGAATATTGAGCAAAAAAAGGCAAAAAAAAACCTAATTTTTGTATGGGAATACTCTGATCAAAAATAAAACATCCATCGCTAAAAAACCAGCTTTAAAATTTAAAAAACCGCATCCAAATTGGTTCACCCGTTTAAAAGCTACGGCGCCACAGATATACATCGGTCAAGCTTATAACTGTATCACCCCACTTTTTGCGTAGAGGGTTAAAAAAACACCCCTGTCATGTGTAAAAGTGAATAAAACAAATCGTATGTAGGGTAAAGTCACCAATTATCAGCTGGAGACCAGTTAGTCGACCTTATATGAGTGCGAAGAGTGGGATATATATCTTTCGTACTCTTCCCGCTCATACAAAGTATGGGCAGAGGCCGACTACACTGCAGTCCTAAGCAAAAACGCGATAACTAATATAAACTTCCTGTAGTAATATCAACCTTATTATATCCTAAATCAGGGAGGTTATTATGAGATAGCTATGCAGTTCATTTTACAGTGAGCGTAAAGGACAAAACTATAGCAGTTGTATAACTCTGTCATTTTCTCTCAGCGTAAACTGAACTGCATAGCTCTCATAATAACCCCCCAGTTCCGTTTTTTAACGGAACGGAACCCTAAAAACCGTGAATGCATTCACGGTCTATAGGATGGATGGCAGGATCCATCCATAGATATTGTATGAGGTATTATCGGCCTTACTGCTCCTCACAGAAGGCTGAATGCAAAAACAAAGTTTATACGTAGACTTAATATTTGAATGTGTCGCCTCTGTAGTCTAGCCCAGACCCCGTAAAATGGAGGGGACACAACGCCACCGCAACCTAACTCGCCGCAAGCGCCATCTATCGAGGTGCATGAAACTAAGGGATAAGTTCGCCTTTGTACATGATTTTGATTTTGATTTTGGAATATGTTGTATTGTAGATATCACGAAAACGTATGTCTGTACGTTTTCCTTTCCATGAAAATATATCTTGGAATGAAACAAATTTCAAAAAAAAAAAACAGTAACGTAGCAGTAATAAGCAGAGCTCGGAATAGGTAGTGCCTATTTACCTAAACTTCTCGGGATGACGTAACTAAGAGTGGTTACAACCAGCAAAAATAATCATTTATTTTTATTGAATGCGTGATTTTCCGGGATTTACTGTATTACTCTAAAGGCTTAATACAATTAACTTTACTTATAAATCTTGTTATATTGCATAATATAATATTGTTATTTATTTATTTATCTTGAAATAACAATCAGTCGTAAAAAATGTGTGTTTTATTGAATACATTCTATACGATATTATTAAATCAACTAAGAAAATATCAAATTCCAGGCTCCCTTTAATTCCATTTGATATGCAGTATATTTTTTAATGACTGATTGCTATTTCAAGATAAATAAATAAATAATATGCAATATGTCAAGATTTATAAGTAAAGTTAAATGTATTAAGCCTTTAGAGTAATACAGTCAATCCCGGAAAATCCCGTAATAAGATATTTTTTTTGTTGGTTGTAACCACTCGTAGTTACGTCCTCCCGCGAAGTTTAGGTAAATAGGAACTACATATTCCGAGCTCTGGTAATAAGTAATGGCGGCTAATTTTTGTCATTCTGTCAACGGATTCCTTGTTGGAGACCACACAGGTCCCCAGATATCGATTTTGGAAGCAATCAGTCGAATAACTAAAAAGTTCAAGATGGCGGCTACTTTTTGTCATTCTGTCAACGGATTCCTTGTTGGAGACCGTAAATATCTCCAGATATCGATTTTTGAAGCAATCAGTCGAATAACTAAAAAGTTCAAGATGGCGGCTACTTTTTGTCATTCTGTCAACGGATTCCTTGTTGGAGACCACACAGGTCTCCAGATATCGATTTTGGAAGCAATCAGTCGAATAACTAAAAAGTTCAAGATGGCGGCTACTTTTTGTCATTCAATCAACGGATTCCTTGTTGGAGACCGTAAATATCTCCAGATATCGATTGTGGAAGCAATCAGTCGAATAACTAAAAAGTTCAAGATGGCGGCTACTTTTTGTCATTCTGTCAACGGATTCCTTGTTGGAGACCACACAGGTCCCCAGATATCGATTTTGGAAGCAATAAGTCGAATAACTAAAAAGTTCAAGATGGCGGCTACTTTTTGTCACTCAGTTAACGGATTCCTTGTTGGAGACCGTAAATATCTCCAGATATCGATTTTTGAAGCAATCAGTCGAATAACTAAAAAGTTTAAGATGGCGGCTACTTTTTCTCGGTGAACGCATTTGTTGTTGGAGATGTCACAAATCCCCAGAAATAGATTTCAGAAGCAATCCGTGGAATAACTAAAAGAAAGAAGAAATAATATTAATTGCAAAGGAAACGATTGGTCTCGACGACGCGACACTCGAGTCTTAAGCACTGCCAAGTCCGCTTAGCGGCCTCGTAGAGGCGTGCGTCTGTGTGAGTGTCGTTTCGACCATTATTTTGTTCCTAGTGTCTTTACTGCTTTAGCTATATTATAAGGTGCTAACAAATTAGTCACGGATATTTTTACAGCTGATAGTACTCGGTTCTCGGAGTACGAGTACATTTAAGTATGAAACATCATAGGTTTTCTTATGTTTTTTTGGAGAAAACTAGGAAACAAATTTGCTACGTTAAAGCTCCCTGTTAGTAAGATAATTAAATGAGACCTCTTTAGACATTCTAGAACCTCTTTAAACTATCATTCAGACGCTAGTATTTAATAAATAACCTACAGTTTTCCCGCCGAATCATAATGACATTTACGAAACAGAACTTTTGACAAACAATGTTAAACATCTTCACAGGTACATAATAGGGGTGATTATTTTAAAGATTAATTATAATTTATATTTTTTGTTCGGTAAATTAAAACTGTAAAATGATATACAAAGGTTCCTTAATTACAGTTAAAAGTTAATTGTTTTAGGGCCTGTTTCACAATCGACAAGTAAATTTATCTGTCACATAAAGTTGTCTCTCTCCTTGTCTATTTTCAAGTGTACGACAAAGAAAGGGCTAAACTTATCCGTCAAATACCCTTTACTTGTCGATTGTGAAACAGGCGGTTAATGTAATGTATTATCTCTTCAAATATCCGCGACTAATTTGTTAGCACCTGATTTATACTGTGGTATTACTTACGGAATTTCATAGTTTTAGATTCCCTGTAGGTATTTTGCGGCATTAAGCGGCCATATCTTTTTTTTACGTAAACTAATAAGTTCGTTTTTTCACAGCTTCACGGGACTGTATAATGGTTTTAATTTTAACTTGATACTCCCACGGGTTCCTGAGATTAACCTTTGATATTTTTTTTTATGTGGTTATTTTAAATTAACTCCTCCGGAAAAAAACTACCTTTAAAAGCTATAAATAACTAGCGACCAGCCCTCGCTTCGCTTAGGTTTATCTGAGTTTTCTGTAACAAACGTACATAAACCAGAATATATTATACATATAAACCTTCCTCTTGAATCTTTCTATCTATTGGTGAAATGCATTAAAATGTAAGCGAACGACAGCGGAAGCTACTTCAAAAGATTTAGAATAAAACACGCTTGATGTTTTTTTTTTATGGCATAGGGAAGACAAACGGACACAGGCCACCTGTTGATAAGTGGAAACTGTGACCCATAGACATTCGCATACACAAGACTGCTATGCAATCCTAAGACTGCAAATGCGTTGCCAACCCTGAGGACTAAGATGGAATGCCTCTATGCTAGTCATTTCACCGGCTGTCTTATCCCCAAACCGGAACACAACAATGCGAACACTGCTGTTTGGCGGTAGGTTAATGAATAAGATGGTGGTAGCGATCCGGACGGACCTTGCACAAGGTCCTACCACCCGCAAATGTAATATTTGAGGTTATGTGTCAAACGATACTAGTTTGTTTACATTTCTAACCCGCGACGCAAATAAAACTTTTAATACTGAGCCATCGTGCTAAATTGACACTTGGCTAACCGAGTTATTCTACTTTCACGTCGTCCAGCTGGATGACTCTTTCCTGACTGTGTATTTTACTTTTATGTCATCTAGTTGAACTGGCCGTTTGGCGATAAAGTAAAATAAATAAATATAAGGGGGACAATGTTACACCAATTGACCTAGTCCCAAACTAAGCTCTAGGCTTGTATTATGGGTACTAGACAACGATAAAAATACTTATTATATATAAATATATAGAAAACATCCATGACTCAGGAACAAATATTCGCGCTCATCACACAAACATCTGCCCTTACCGGGATTCGAACCCAGGACCACTAGCTTCGTAGGCAGGGTCACTACCCACTAGGCCAGCGCGTCTATTTAATTTGATAGTTAGCAAATAGAGAATAGAATAGATATCGTCCGCGCCGGCTCATTGGGATTAAGTACATTTGTAGTAAGTAGAGTGGTGTCACAAGTTAAGTCGACTTATAGCCGTTTTCACTAGGAGCTCAGGGCTAAGTTAAAGACTAGTATTTGCGTTTGGTTTTAAACCTTTAAGCGTTCGAATGGGAACTTATAATTAGCGGTACGGTCAGAATCCACATTAATATTATCAATGTGAAAGCCACTTTGTCTGTTATATGAAATCCCACTTATATTACGTCCTTACCTATGAAATTTTATGAAAACAGTGGTTTTCATACATTTAATTTAGTGGATTATTTAGTAACGTCAAATGCAAGCCAAACGAAATTCTGTCAGGAATATTGGGCACTTCTAAGCTATATTATAAATATCTTAAATACTTAATAGTTAGCTTCATAAAAGTCTGCGTAATTGAAACACTTGAACTCGCAGCACATGCAAAGAGTTGAGTTCACACTTTAATTTTAAACATTATACTCGTAACATTTATAAAACAGTAAGAAATTTATCCATATTATTTCTATCTAAAACCTTTGTAACATAGTGCATTAATGAAATTTAAAAAGAATTTATCAGTTAAAATAGATAGCGATTGCTAAAAGGACGATGGTCAAAAATGACCCCACCCACCAAAAGAGATGAAACATATGCCAGTTATTATTTTTACTATGGCGACGATCGCTATATGTATGGGATTTTCAGGGAAAATCATAATCGTATCGTATGAAATTTATTTGAAAATGAACACATTCATGCCTTACTTGGTTCTTAAAACTTTTTTTTTTTATTAATAAAATTCCATCGATTTTGCTACTATGTTTTAGTAGCAAAATGGTATGCCCATGGGTATGCCTCCTAATGAACATAGTGATATACATCTCGTGACTGTTGGAGGGTGGGGACGGAACCCATACAAAATTGCCCATTACCCTTTGCATAAAAATTAGTTTCGTATTTAAGACGATCTAAGCGAACCGACAGCGGAAGCGGCTTTATCACTACATATTATAAAACAAAGTCGCTTCCCGCTGTCTGTCCCTATGTATGCTTAGATCTTTAAAACTACGCAACGGATTTTGATGCGGTTTTTTTTAATAGATAGAGTGATTCAAGAAGAAGGTTTTTATATATAATAAACTTTGTTTTATGTACGGGTGTTACAGAAAACTCACATAAACCGAAGCGAAGCGAGGGCGGGTCGCTAGTTTTATACTATGTAAAGACAAAGATTAACACTGGTGGACACGTCGATTGCACTCCTATGCCTAAACGGCTAAACGTAGGCACTTGAAATTTGGACGGGACGTAGCTTAGGTACCGTTGAGGTGCACTAAGAAAGGAATTCCCGAAAATCCCACGGGAACGGGAATTAGCGGGAAAATTATTAACTCAAAAAAAATGTTTTGCCCAACGAAGTGGACACGGGAACAGCTAGTGTACTATATGATTATAGGGGCAATTGTGCCCTTGTTTGATCCAATATTTCTAGTGCTCACCCTGTATACTCGAAGTAGGAAGAAACTCGTAGCGCCTCTGTTGAAACAAAGTATCACTTATTTATTTTTAAATCACTTCAAAATTTAGATAACATCTAAAAATTACAAACTGAAGGTAAAAATCGAATAAAAATTTACGTCAAATTGCCAAGTACTCATTACTTTACGTCTAAGGATTGCCGGAATTACTGAGATTAGAGCTCACGTCACCTTTATACCAACGGATCAAGACTCTAACTTGTTCAAATATTTTAATTTTCTCTTGTGATTTGTCTCAAGCACACGTCTGTCCCGGGTCAGAGCGGGAATTACACAAACTTTACGGCGGGTACTTGGTCGCACCCTTACCATGAGTTACGATTGAGTCGAATGCTCTGTCGCTCACAGACCTCGCAAGTATTCTTATAGAGTGCGAGGGACAGAGCATTCGACTCGCTAGCGAGAACGGTAACATGGTAAGGGCACTGCTAGGGATGTGCCTGCGATGCATGACACCTCATGTCGCACTCAATAGGGAATTTTCATGACCTTTCACAGTTTCAATAAAAACTAATTTATGTAACAACCAGTTGAGAATAATATATTTTGAATTGCTTTATAATATAACCAACAAAGATTGGTTCCGATGTCTTTCTAGAAAAACTGTATCTCTATCTTATTAGCAGTTTAAGACTGCGTCGAGCAAACGTCGAGCGTCCAGTGGCACCCTCATTACTATTATTGTGTTTTCTAATTAACTAAAGAATTTCCTTGGAATCAGACGATGCGTTTTTGTAGTGCAAGTAAAAACACAATTTATGGGATACGTAACAAACTTTAATAACAATTACCCTTTGAGTAGTCAGCTTAACGGGAAAAGGTGGCCACTTTTTTCCGTGAAGTTAATAACTCGAAGGTAATTTTTTATTAAACTATATGATATACCCTATAAGTTGTGTTTTCATTTGTAGTACAAAAACATTTCGTCCAATTTCAAGAAAATACTTTAGTTTATTAGAAAACACAATAAAAGTAATGCAATGAAATCATGGTTTAATGGTTCATAATAAACCTTGTATTATTAAAATAAAAAAACCTTAATCGAGTAGGCGCATACTTCGACTTTGTTACCAATTTTTTTTAGGTTATTTGTTGTCCCATCTCATCTCAGCTTTTTAAGAGCTTAAAGCTACAGTTTTAGCCAATCTAGTCCTTTTGCTTTTTAACATAATGACCATATCTATCTACCTCAACTTAAATCAATAAAATATCCCTTGTTAGGAACACAACATGTACGAGTATCAACAGAAGGCAGGTCTCATCATTAATATTGAGAACTTTCTATTTTTCTTCGTAAACTTTATTACAATCTATTTGAGCGTGCTCCTCCAGGGTAGTGATTCTGTAAACAACGCCGTCGTGCAGACTGTCGAGTGATATCCAAGCGGCGAGATTAAGTTGTCCCGTCAGTGCGAACAAAACACATTGTAGCGCGTGCATTTTCAATTAAGCAGCCTTATACGTTCGACCCATCGTGCTGCTAAATTGAAAATGCACGCGCTACAATGTGTTTTGTTCGCACTGACGGGACTACTTAATCTCGCCGCTTGGATATCACTCGACAGTCCGCACACCGGCGTTGTTCACAGAATCACTACCCTGCTCTTTTATATCCTTTTGCTGGAGTAAGTAAAATTGAAGACTGAATCATTAACCGCCTCACTTGAGCTTGATATTTTTAAATTTGCTGCTGTAACTCTTACAGATGTCAATGGAACTTGCTCAAACGTGTTTGTTACCTTATTTATGTTTTGAATACTCGAAACTGTACGTTTTCATCCAGTTATACACGGTGGGGCCTGTAACTAAAGCAAAAAATTAAAACGTAGATTCTACTCCTCAAACTAGACAACTTTTGTTTAGCAACTTTTTAAAATCATAAAGTTTTTAGATTGTTATTTTTACAAACAAAGTAAATAGTATTTTCAATGTAAGTACCTACTTAAAACTCCGTCACTCAAGTCTAGTCACTCTACAGACATAATCAATTTCATAGTACATTGCGTGTTCGAATTAACTTTAAAATGTAATAAAATTCAAACCGCAAGTTTTTTTTCTAAGTCGTCAAACAAACGTTGCGTAGTTTGAGGAGAAGAATGTACATTTTTAATTTTTGCTCTAGTTACAGGCCCCACCGTTATTTAAAATGCACGTTTTCTTTACATAAAACATATTTACATTTGTGTTATTACTTGTTCTTCTAGCTTACTCTTTAATAAAATTATGAATCGTGTGCGTTTTCCCGTGACATTGATAGTACTGAAAAACGCTTTGTTCAATTAGTTCTTATTACGTTCTCTTTATTATTGAAAATGAGCAAAAAAGTACGCGAGACTCGGCTTAATTGAAAGATTTAACATAGACGTTTTTTCAATGTTTTTTATATGAACAATTTTCTTTATTAAAACTTGTCTCTTTTCTTCTGGGACACCCTTTATCATTCATATTTCTTGGCTAATTTTAATTATAAATTCTGTCTGGTGATTATTTTTACGGTATTCGTTGAGAAATGTTAATTAAAAATCCTATTTTCCCTATTATTTATTTTTTCACAATATTTAAGACTGCGCCGAGCAAACGCCGAGCGTCCAGTGGCGCCCTCATTACTATTATTGTATTTTATAATTAATTAAAGAATTCCCTTACAATCAGACGATACGTTTTTGTAGCTCAAGTAAAAATACAATTTATGGGATACGTAACAAGCTTTAATAACAATTACCCTTTGAGTAGTCAGCTTAACAAAAACCTACCGACCAATTTCATGAAAATACTTTAGTTTATTAGAAAACACAATAATAGTAATGAGGGGCCCACTGTACATCCGGCGTACGCTCTATAGAAAATGTACGCAAAAAAACATAAATCTATCCATCCTTTCCAAATGACCGAACCATCGAAGCATGCCTTTTTCAATCTTAGTCACTACATCTTCTTTTATTCCACATTTTTCTCTGAAAGGATGGATGAAAGAAGATTGACGAAAGAGATATACAGATCGAAAGTGAGTGGACGGGTCGGAAGGGGCCGCCCTAGGCGTACTTTTTCGAGTCAAATCGGAGAAATACTGGAAAAGGGCCGAATGTTAAGTACCCGAAACCGACGTGCGTGCATGGCTCGATGTATGAATGTGGAACAAGCGTAAGAAATTTGTCATGATCGTAGCAAGTGGAAAGAAGTGGTCTCTGCCTACCCCTCTGGGAAACAGGCGTGATTTAATGTATGTATGTATGTATAATATCTATAATCGTTCTGTCTATAATGTGAGGCATATTGTACCAATGGATTGAAATACTTCTTCAAACTAATTTTTGCCCATGTCTTTCCCAACACTACGCCGCAATTGTTTACCTTTCTTAACCTAAAGGTGACATGGTAGTCACGTTTTCATTTTGCAACATTCGATTTTGTACAATCGGCTGCTGAAAAATTTACTAAATTTAAGTTACTTCATATAAAAATTGGCTATTGTCCGGATGCATATCGAGTCTGATCAGTGGGTCTAGTATGGCTGCGTCTATATCGCGGGTCAACTGTGGATAAAGCATCCGTCACTTTTTGACACGTGTACTTATTTACCTGTCAGAAGGTGACAGATGCCTTATCCAAAAATTGACACGAGATAAACGCAGCCAGGCGCGGAAAAAAAGGGAAAAGCGGAAAAAAACTCACAGCCACACTCAGAGACGTGTTGTCTTATTCTATTACTATGGCAAAGAAAGTGACAGCTGCAACATTAAAAAAACTAAACTTTTTTCATGTCTTTCACAGTCATTTGTTTAAAAGATAAAAAAGATAAAAGATGTTTATTCAGTAAGTAGGCCGCACGGGCACTTTTCCACGTCAAAAATCTACCAGCAGCGCTTCGCAAGAGACCAGTGCTGAGAAGAAACGCCGCAAGAAACTCAACAGTTAGTCGTTTTTTAAATATACAATTATAAAACTTAACCTTGCATTATATAAAACAATGAATCTAACATATTATTAAGTTATTTGGCCGTTTAGTTTAGGCCAAGCACTTTTATCTGATAGATAGTCCTCGACCCTAGCTTTAGACATCAGCGAATTTTTCAAGTAAGTTTTAAGTACTGGAAATGGTAACTTTAAAAATACTAAGTTTTAATCAAATACTAAGTTTTGATACGTTTTCCTGCTTGGGTTGCATTCGACCAAACTGGAATAATTATGGTCTTATAGCTAGATTAATCGCCGAATTTGTATAGAATAATCTCGGAGTAAGTCTTATTCCAGTTTGGGCGAATCCGTCCTTAATAAAGTATATTTTATTTACATGCTACATTAAGTATTATGTTATTAGTAGAGGATTTTTGTGGGAATGACGTCACAATAGGGTAGTTTGGGGAGCATATGCCAATAGGGTATTTGACAAGAGTCAAATTAAAATGGTTTTTTATTAACAACATATAAACATTATAAAAATATTAGGAAAACATCAATTTTTATTTGTTTGCTATTTTAAGATTTTTTAATTCAAAAAATCAAGTCTAATTATAAGTGTCACAGGTAAATAATCTTCTCTAATGCCCTGGGTAGTGATTCTCTCAACAACGACGGTCGGACGGACTGACGAGTGAATGTCCAAGCGGCGAGTTTTAGTCCCGTCAGTGCGAGCAAAACGTAGTTTAGCGGGTGCATTTTCAATTTAGCAGCATGGTTTCTGCCGGTGGATCGGACGTATAACGCTGTTTAATTGAAAATGCACGCGCTAAAATGTGTTTTGTACGCTCTGACGGGACTACCTAAACTCGCGCTGCGATTTTGCTCGTTCGTCCGCCCGTCCGTTGTTTTTTGAGAGAATAACACCCCATAACTACGCGTGTCATTATTTTTTCCCATGTGATGTAGTTAGATTTCTCTGCACACTGTAAATACGTAGGAAGTACGTGGATATAAAGACCTAAGAGTTCTTTATAAAAAGTGTGAGCCCTTTCACCTCGGACTTTGAAAGGGTGTTATGAGTGAATGTATGTGCACACAAGTCGTGTGTATGTAGGTGTGTGTGACTGCAGATAGGAGGAAGATCCGGTCGTTCAAGGAAAAACTATTTTAACAGGTGTAATGTCTGTTTCACGGACTTCCGTTGAAATATCAGCTCTAGATATAGGTTTTGTGTCTATTTATAGCTATATCCCTTGTCATGGAGTCATGACACTCGTAGGAATATATGAGGTAAAATAATGGCAGCTAGGAATTGTATATATCGATAAACTCAATTATCGATGCTTTTCCCATATACTAGTGATCGCTCCAAGTTTTGTTTGTAGAAATAAAATTTCATTGAAAGTATGCAATGAAACAAAATAGCAACAAAGTTCTGGTTATTTTTTAATCTTTAATTTTTCCTTATTGTGTGTTTCAGAATGAATGTCCCATTTACTATTGTTAAAATAAACGATTAAAATTCGTTAGGAGTTAAAAATTCCTTTGTTTCATTTGCATACTTTAAAAAATTGCTAGACTTGCATTTTTAATGACGCGCTGGCCTAGTTGGTAGTGACCTTGCCTGCAAAGCTATCGGTCCTGGGTTCAAATCACGGTAAGGGTAGATATTTGTGTGATAAGAGCGAATATTTGTTGAGTCATGGATGTTTTCTATGTATTTAAGTATATATTTCTCTATATAAGTATTTATATCGTTGTCTAGTACCCATAGTACAAGCCTAGAGCTTAGTTTGAGACTCTGTCAATTGGTGTGACATTGTCCCGCTGATATTTATTCATTTGTTTATTTATTTATTTTATAAAGAGCTATCCATGCCCTAGACCTGCCGTGGTCGTAAACTATACACCTGGCCTGGGTGTTATTCTCATAGGCTATGTTTTATATTATTTTATTTTTTCGAGTCAAATCGGAGAAATACTGGAAAAGGGCCGAATCTTAAGTACCCGAAACCGACGTGCGTGCATGACTCGATGTATGAATGTGGAAGAAGCGAAATAAATTTGTCAAGATCGTAGCAAATGGAACGAAGTGGTTTCTGCCTACCCCTCTGGGAAACAGGCGTGATTTAATATATGTATGTAGGTATGTTTTATTTTTCTGCGTGGACGGAGTCACGCGCAACTGCTAGTTTTCAATATTTAAGGTGGCTGCGGTACTTACATTTCCCGTGACGGGCGAAATCAAAGTTAAATGATTATTGCTAGTATTCATGGCCTTCTTTTATTTTGATTGTGTTTGTTATTTAGAGATAAACTAGCGACCCGCCCTCGCTTCGTTTCGGTTTATGTGAGTTTTCTGTAATACCCGTACGTAAAACAAAGTTTATTATACATGAAAACCTTCCTCTTTAATTATCCTATCTATTAAAAAAAACCGCATCAAAATCCGTTGCGTAGTTTTAAAGATCTAAGCATACATAGGGACAGACAGCGGGAAGCGACTTTGTTTTATAATATGTAGTGATGAACCATATCGGTAACCCTTTCGATCTGCGTCATAAAATACCGGTTCGAGTCCCGGTTGAGACAGACGATTTTTCAAAAATCCATAAATGCTGTTTGTAGTTTTTAAAAATAAAGGAAAGCCTTCCATGTGGCATTCGAACTTTCCACCCTGTATAATCCTCATTTTTACGCATTAAATGAATCATTTTAGTGCTAAATATTACGCTACAGATAAACTGAGTCCTATGTTACACAACAGAATGTTTCTATAAAGGTTCCAAATTTCTATGTAAAAAACAAATTGTTTATATGTAATAAAATAATTAATTAAAGAAAGAAAGAAAGAACAAGAAAAATACATTTATACACTACACACACAGGACACATAGAATATAGTATAAAAGAAAACAGCAATAAACAAGTAGGGAGTGTCTTCGCGGCAGTGAATCGGGCACTGCCTCAGCATAATGCTGAGGTGTTAGACACCTGCAGCGCTGATTTTCAGCCAGCTTCGAGTGTGACAGACGGACGGTACGCTAAACGAATATACTTAGTGTAATTAATAATTTTGGTCAATGGCAAAATAAATACAAAAACTACATTCAAATACCTTACATAAACATATTTAAAGTAGAAATACGTACTTAGCCAGTATACACATAAACTCACGCCTTTATTCCCAGAGTGGGGTAGGCAGAGCTACAGAATTTCCAACAACTGTAAAAACTTTTTGATAATTCTGTAACCACATTTTGCACACTTAGGCGAAGATGTTTACCAGTGTATTAGTGACAGGTTGCAAGCCCATCGCCTAACAGTACTACACGCCTTTATTACCTTAGTCGGCTTTTACGACATCCACGGGAAGACTTGGAGTGGCACTATTCTAATCCACACGGGGCAAACCAGTATACCGGGGGTAGCCAGTATACAGCATTGACATTTTGGCACAATTAACAAAAACAAAAGAAACCGAAACTATAATTAACTGATTACGGCGTATTTTTGTGTTTACGGCATTTATATATTTGTATTTCTACAATTGACACATAATATTCTTTTATCTACCAGATCTTTAACCAGCGAAATATGGATATACTTATTATCTCCGTTATGTATAGGTATACACATTAGAACCTTGTCTATATAATGCCATGTTTGAATGAATTTTCACAATGATTAAAGTGACAAGGTACTAAAGTGTACACATATTTATGAACTCTACAAGACCTGAGTTTTAACGCTGCCGCTCGATACTAGATAGCGGTAGTCACAGTCTTTTCAACCGTAAACACGCTAGTGACTAGCGCCATTTATTGGAATTGGAATTGCCTTCTAGAAATGACACCGTTTCCTATGTAAGTTTTAACGCTGCCGCTCGATACTAGATGGCGCTAGTCTCAGTCTTTTCAACAATATTTTCTTGCTTGCGGTTGTTTTTAGTAAATTACTACGAGTAAATACAGCGTACCTATAACTGTACCTTTAAAATGCACGCACAAGGAAAAATTTGGTATTTATTGGAATTGGAATGCCTTCTAGAAATGACACCGTTTCCTAAGTAAGTTTTAACGCTGTCGCTCGATACTAGATGGCGCTAGTTAGCTATTTTTTGAACAGTATTTGCTTGAAACCGGCTGTTTTTAATGAATATTTAAATAAACAAAAATTGATGAATTTGAATTAGTACAGTTTGACACAGAGCCTCAGATTTTCATCGTGTGTGTTTATTTATTGAAACAAAAGTACTTACGTGATTATCGAGTAGGTAATTATGGTAAAGTAGTTCGTTTGGTTTTACTTAAGTACTTCTATATTATTATTTGTCCGTTTTAATTGACGCCGACTATACCAGGTTGCCCATGGACTCCTAGTCCATTCAGTAAGTACCTACCTAATACTATTTCTACCCGACTTCCGAAGAAAGAGGGTAATGTGTTTATCAGACTATACACGTCGATTTTTTATCGGTGATCAGGAGTTGAAAATTATTAATAAGCAACAAAAATGGAATTTAATGGTTGATGTCTCAAACAATTAACTCACTGTTCAATTTATTTAAGTTAATGATATTGTTAAAACCAATCACCACTGGATACATGGACATCCTACATTAATTATTGAAGTGAAGTAGATACGTCAAGTGCCATCGCCTTAGCGGGAAATTTGACAGATATTACGTCAATGAACTTATCAGTTTAAGTGTTGTTAACTCATAGACTAAACAATTAGTAGGGTGACAATTAACTTCAATTAAAAGTTAGTTTCAAAATATATTTTTTACATAACAAAATAAGTTTTATTTCATGTAACTGCGACTTAAACGTGATCGCCATTAATAACTGAATTAGAAAAATTGGTTCCTGATCACCAAAAAAAAATCACCGTGTTGTTCCTTTGTGAAGTGTAGAAAGTGAACGCATGGGCCGATTTCGTTGATTTAATATCAAAAGATTTGTCTTAATCTTGTGTGTCACTAAAATTATGTTTAATCTAAATTCAATATGGCGGCAACCAGACGCCATATTGTAAAACGAAAAAAAAAAAATGTCGGCGAACTACGACAAGTGGGGTATCATAGAATAGGTATTTAAAAATCATGTCAATCAGGTTTCTTTCTTTTGAATTCATTAAGACTGCACCGACCAAACGTCGAGCGCCCAGTGGCGATATGAGTTACGATAGGATTTTGGAATTGTAGTACTTAAATTATAAAAATCTCGATGATATGACAAGCAAATACGCATAAAAACAATGGACACTAACTCAATTTAAAATGTCATTTGTCGTGTGAATTGTTTCACCTAAATTTCTGATATACAAAATTTAAATGTTATCAACACAACACTAAAACATATCCCTATGGCTGATATTCTTATAAATGATATTGACGTGTATCATGTCGGTATGTGACGTTGTGTGTGTCGCTGGTGATATTGACGTAGTATTTAATTATTATTTTAAACGCACGCCTTGACCTGTAATACCGACAAACAAAATCGACACTATCAAGATTGTTTGTTTGCAGTATACTTTGGGCCTACCGATACCGTGGGGCGAGAGAGAGAGAGAGGGGAGATGGCGCTAGTAGCCCACATTTTCAATCTTGTAACCTATCGCTCATTGAATACAAAACGGACACATTGCAAAATAATATGCTCTTGCTTTGAATTTTTTTTTTTTTTTTTTTTTTTTTTTTTTTTTTTTTATGGCATAGAGAAGGCAAACGGGCACACAGGCCACCTGATGGTAAGTGGAAACTGTGACCCATAGACATTTGCATTCACAAGACTGCCATGCAATCCTAAGACTGCAAATTATTGGAACAGCTTCTAATTTTAAAAATGCTACACTGACTCATTTAACTCATTTTGGAATGTGTCAGTTTTGAATTCAATGAACGCTATGTTTTGCGCGTTTAACGACGGTTTTTATTAATGAATGTTTTAATAAAACAATTTTATACTAACTACAATTTTGTCTTGTTACAGATGTGGTTAACAGTGCTAATCGTAGTATTAGTTATCTGCCTTTTTCTGTATTTGGACACAGTAAAACCACGGAACTTCCCGCCGGGTCCGAAATGGATGCCAATATTTGGAAGCGCGCTGGAAATCTACCGAATGAGACAAAAGACGGTCTACTTGTACAAAGTGGTGAAAAAACTCTCAGAGACGTACTGCAAAGGCAGTCCGCTTCTAGGCCTGAAGATAGGTATAGATAGGATCATAATGGTGAACAGCCTGGAAGCTCACAAAGAGATGTTACATAACGAAGACTGTGATGGTAGACCTAACAGCATCTTCTACACCACCAGAACCTGGGGGTTGAGACGGGGCGTTCTCCTATCAGATGGAGAGCTCTGGAAAGAACAGAGGAGATTCCTCTTAAAACACTTGAAGGAATATGGGTTTGGGAGGAAAGGGATGGGGGACATAGCCAGTTTTGAGGCAGCGAACATTGTCAAAGACGTCAAAGCTCTTATTCACGGTAACAAAGATGGTGGTATTATACATGTGCATAACTTTTTTAACGTTTACATTTTGAATACTCTCTGGACTATGTTAGCAGGTCTTAGATATGACCCGTCTGATCCTCAAATGAAAGTCCTGCAGGATTTGTTGTTTGGGTTGTTCTCGACAATAGACATGGTTGGGACAGTGTTCAGCCACTTCCCGATATTAAGCATAGTGGCTCCATCTAGATCGGGTTACAGAAGCTTCGTCAAGACTCATGAGCGGATTTGGAAGTTCCTCCGTGAGGAACTGGAGAGGCATAAACAGGATTTTGATCCAGAGAAGGAAGATAAGGACTTTATGGATGTGTATATTAGAGTTTTGAGATCTAAGGAGCCGAAGGAGACATATTCTGAAGGTAATTTTATCAATTAAACTTTGTTATTTTTCTTATATCCTATACACGGTGATTTTTTTTTGGTGATCGATAACTAATTTTTCTAATTCAGTTATTAATAAATCACGCTTAAGTCGCAGTTACATTAAAAAAATATATTTTGAAAGTAACTTTTAATTGAAATTAATTGTCACCCTACGAATTGTTTAGTCTATGAGTTAACAACACTTAACTGATAAGTTCAATGGCGAAATATCTGTCAAATTTCCCGCCAATGCGATAGCACTTGACGTATCTACTTCACTTCAATAATTAATGTAGGATGTCCATGTATCCAGTGGTGATTGGTTTTAACAATAATTATCATTAACTTAAATAAATTAAAAAGTAAGTTAATTGCTTGAGACATCAACCATTAAATTCCATTTTTGTTGCTTATTAATAATTTTCAACTCCTGATCACCGATAAAAAATCACCGTGTATAGAGTGATACAGAAGGATTTTATGCTTTATGTATTTTAGACTATATTAAAGTGACACTATAATTAAAATCATAAAAAGTCTCATGTTTTTGGTTGATTACGTCACTATGACATAATCCAAAATGGTCTGCAATCAATTTCCTTTACTAGCAAACAAAACACTGAAGCTAGCAGAGTATTTCATACACGTTTTCCCACAGGCCAGCTGGTGGCCATTTGCATGGACATGTTTATGGCTGGCACCGAGACAACCAGCAAGAGCATGGGCTTCGGCTTCAGCTACATGGTGAGAGACGTGGACGTCCAGAGGAGAGCCCAGGAGGAGATTGACAGGGTTGTGGGGCTGGAGAGGCCGCCGCGCCTCGAGGATCGAGCTAAGTGAGTTCACCTGGTCCGAATGTATATCTTGATCGTTGTGTTAAGGGCAGAGCCCGGATTTTTTGCGGCAAAACAAAAGATTGTCTCAATTAGGGCATGCAGTACCGGACCCAGTTCCGGGAATTCCATTTCCCAGTTCTCCCGGTTCTTTTTTTTACCTCAAATCACTACCAACCATTAACATTTGAGAAATAAAACGATTAAAACACTTTATGAAACTTGATTTTTTATAAATATGTTTTTGTACTCGTCGATTAAAATGTGTGTATTACGATTTCATAGAGAATACTGTAACGTCACTCTTTTCATCGTTGAATAGTCTAGATGTTACTTCCGAAACAACCGAAATAACTATTTCGATACGCTCTAGACAACCGAAAAAAATTTGAAAATAGAACTTCGGATTTCCATATTATGTGTCCTTGTTTAAGGAGCCTCGATCTGATACAAAATTGCCAATCTGTGTCGTTTCGGAACGTAGCAGCGTCGCATCATCTGTCAAAAATCTACTTTTAGTTTTCTTATATACTCGTATTAATGACTTACATTATTAATTTTAATGAACTCGTACAAAAAGTATTATTCACAATAGTGTCATAATTAAGCTTTTTAATCTCGTACCTTACTTAGGCCACTCAGCAAGCTTCGTGGCCTAAACACGGTACTCGACTAAAAAGCTCTCTATTATAACACGATTACGAAAAATACTATTTCTTTTCTTATTTAAGTAAAACACTTACTAGACAGTTGTCTGTTCTTCGTTTGATATTTTTTTTTACAAATCTAAGTAGACATCAATTATTGCAAATATACCACAAAATATGATGGATGGTGATGCGATGTTGCAGCTTGCTTGTGCCGGGCCGGCGTCGTCGCTCAGGTGTGAATTGTGATATTTGTGATACGCGACATGATAATTTTTTAATGTTCATGGAAAGAACGTGGAGAACTGGAAGTAATCTTAAGTACCGGATCTTTAGCCACTAGGGAATTACAGAACCGTTATTTCCCGGGAGGATGCCCTAGTCTCAATCAAGCTAGTGTAAGAATCTTTGTTTACCAATATATCGATGAACGTATAATAGAAAAAAAATAACGGGCCACGAAATAAAATACAAAATTAATAAAACATTTAACGTGTACTTTTTATAAAATGATATAGAAACAGATGCAATTTCTTTTTACGTCAGTACACATAGCAGCACTTGACATTTTATTTGGTTTGTGATAGTGATAGAAGTACTCATTTTCTGAAGGTTTATTTTCAATAAGGAGGTAAGTGACTACACTTCATTCAAAGTTTTACCTCTTAATTACCCGACGAGTTATTTTATTACCTACTTGATGTGATAAAGCAGGAGATAAGATCTAGATGGAATAACACATGTAAAACAACTGTCGTGAATGATTATAAAATAATGTAAATATTTTATACAATAACACTCGATATCGATACAAAAAGTGATCCTAGCAGTAGCTAAATTGCGACAGTCTTTTTGCCGCGAAAAATCCGGGCTCTGGTTATGAGGATACTTTTGGTTTTACACCACGGAGATACTTTTGACGAACGAGCGAAATCGCAGCGGCGAGTTTAGGTAGTCCCGTCAGAGCGAACAAGACACATTTTAACGTGTGCATTTTCAATTAAGACTGCACCGAGCAAACGCCGAGCGTCCAGTGGCGCCCTCATTACTGTTATTGTGTTTTCTAATTAAGTAAAGAATTTCCTTGAAATCACACTATACGTTTTTGTAGTGCAAGTAAAAACACAATTTATGCAATACGTAACAAACTTTAATAACAATTACCCTTTGAGTAGTCAGCTTAACGGAAAAAGGTGGCCACTTATTAAACTATGTGATATACCCTATAAGTTGTGTTTTCATTTGTAGTACAAAAACTTACCGTCCAATTTCAAGAAAATACTTTAGTTTATGACTAGTGACGGTTCCTGTGTTTTTTGTTTGTTAGTATTTGTTTTGTGTGTGTTTATGTTTAGTGACTGTAATGCTGTGTAAATATATCGTGACATAAATAAAATAAATAAAAATCTTTGTGTAAGTAAGTATTTATCGATGTCAGTAGGCACTACCCTATAGTACAAGCCTAGAGCTTAGTTTGGGACTAGGTCGATTGGTGTGACATTGTCGCCTGATATTTATTTATTTTAGAAGAAATACAGTCACGAGATTTACCAGGTAGGTACCCACCCTAGGTCCAAAGTCAATCTGACATTCTTCAACAATAACGTTGAGTTACTAATGACTTGACATCTCTAATGGCATTGACGACCTCAAGCATATTTTTCTCGATATGGGTCCCAAATTAACGCTCGTGACCGTACTAGTATTTTTAAACATGCTAGAATTGTTACTATGTTATTAAACGGTCATGTTTTTTGCAGCATGCCGTACAACGATGCTATAGTTCACGAGTGTGTGCGTCATTTCATGGGACGCACTTTCAGCGTGCCGCATCGCGCACTGAGGGACACTGTGCTTGCCGGATACAACATACCTGGGGTACTTTGCATTATACTTTCATCGATATAAAGTTTTACACGTTCACTCTCTCTAAGGACGGTCTCGAGATGCGTCAAAAATGACAGTGTTCTATGGTTTGACGTTTACTTTGACGTATCTTGTGATGTGCCTCCCTGACTTGACAGAAGCACGTGGAGCTAACCCCATGTGCTTCTGTTTAGTCCATCAGAGAAAATACTCTTTTACCGAACAATTGTCTTCGCGTGTGATATCTATGGACTTATTTCTCTAATAAGTTCATGGGAGTGTCTATAAATAACTCGACATTGGCGAAATACAACCTTAACAGGAGTGAAAGCCATTAATTAAAATTAGAATTAGAGATGTGCCTCCCTGCCAAGGAGCCCTAATTTCTGGGCGTTTTGCCCTTCAGGCGCCTATACATACCTAACAAACCTAACCTACCTCCTTTTGCGGTATATAATTGATTTCTGACGAATTTCTGACAAAAGCGAAATAGCAGTGGGAACATAATTATCGGGTCCACGTCCACGAGTCAGTCGCTGAAAATAATACATTTTGTATGGCATTAAATAATGCTGTTTCATTTTCATTTCAGGACACCATGGTAGTTGGAAACTTCACCAGTATCTTAATGGACGAGAACCTCTTCCCTGACCCCTACGAGTTCAAACCAGAACGTTTCCTCCTCAAGGGAAAAATCAACATCCCCGAGTATTATTTCCCTTTCGGTCTGTCCAAGCACCGGTGCATGGGAGAGGTATTAGCAAAATGCGAGATATTCGTATTCACCACGACCTTACTGCAGAATTACACCTTTTATCCGGTTGAGGGAGAGTATCCTTCTTTGGAACATATAGATGGTGCCACGCCGGCTGCAGCGCCGTTCAAAACTCTGGTCGTGCCAAGGCCGCATGTGGTGGAGAGCTGGGTATAAAGTTAGTGGCGCCATCTGTTGTAGGCAACTTGTATTAACTTTGTATGGATCAATATTACCCCTAGTCTTATACTTGGAGCTGAACTGATTTAATATTTGTTCCAAAAGCTTATGTAAAATTAAACTAAATACGTACGAAAGAAATTTAAATCTGTGGTTAACTGTGTTAATAAAATTAATAAGCATCGATGGCGTTGTAGACACGACAACTCATGACCAATGTAGGCCGGATTCGACCAAACGAGAATAAGTTATTATACCTAGATTAAACATCGAATTTGTATAGACTAATCTCGGAATAAGTCTTGATTACAAAGTGATTGCAATTCTTCACCTAGCGGTTCCAACGGAAAACCAGTGCTGGCTTTACGGCTAGCGAATGCTGAGTTGGGACCGTTTCGCAAAAATTGGCACTTTCATACATATAATCATTAATTCACTCTATTACTCTAAATTGACCAAAACGCTTAACCGTTTTTGATATAATTAGGCACGGTGATAGATTGAATCTCGGGGATGGACATAAAACATATTGTAAATAAGAATTAAGTACTCGAAATAAATAGTTGATTATACACTTGGATGGTTTTCTTTTATCGAACCTGGGCCTCCATTTTATTTTCCTTGTTTTGACCTATATCTCCATAGTATTATTGGCCACTCGGCAGCCTTTACTGTCATGATAATAATGCTAAAAGTACGTTTGAAAAAGTAATTAAAAACAATTGCTCATAAACATTTATTTATTTAATTTCAAATAAATCTAACAAAATGCAACTTAAATCTGCACAAAAACGAACATTTATATGCTAAAAAATGCTTAATGGCAATTCTATATATTGGAAAAAGAATACTTAACTAGTTACGTGATAACACTGATAAATGAAAACGGTACTAGTCTATTACATTTACTTTTCACTAGATGTCACCACATACATGTTCTACATTTACGTAATTTAGGTTTCAGATACGGTTTGAAACTCAGTTTTGGGGACTGATTAATGAAATATAAAGGTATTTACTCTCTATTTATTAGTATTATTATTTGAATTTGCTATGTTAATATTATTATAATGTACTAACAGCGCACTGCGCGACATCTAGTGACTTTCCATTGTCACTATAACATAGTTCTGTATATAATTATAACGTTACAATTTGTTACCTATACATTGAAAGCGGTAATTACTTTGGTACATCGCTTCTAAATAAATAAAATTACATTTAGCTTATACATTCAAATGATTACATATAAGCTTTTAAAAAATACTAACTTTAAACTATGATTATAACTTTGGCTTATAAGTAGTAGTAAATACAATAAATCAATTCCCACACTATTCAACTCACCCTGTTTCTATTCTATATCAATATTTTTTTTATTAATAACACGACTACGTCTATTTTAATACAAGTTAACGTGATCTAACTTTTAGGTAGACATACGAATAACTTTATAATTCTCCGATATCACGAACGTCAAAACCAAGTACAGTGAAACCGAAATATTACACACTAACTGGAAAAACAAATACACTCACAGATGCCAGAAGACAGCCGAATTCCATTAACACTGATTTTAATTAACAATTTTTTAATTTGTGAAGACAATGTGGCAAAACTTGCTTCATAAATCTTTCGCTTTTCAGCTAACTAACGTTGTCTTGATGATTGAAAAAAATATGCTCGTAGTTTAAGAAAGGTATAAGTTATGGACTGGACTCTTTACCAGAAAACTCCAAACTCTATAATTTTTCCAAAGTCTTTTTGCCGGTATGCTTTACGATAACACGTCACTAGATTTTACATTTCAACTTCCATAAACAACGAGTGTTCAGCCTCCAACTTCCACGTTTTCGACTACAATTAACTTCTGGTGGTCCTTTGATAATGTCCATAAAAAAGTACAATAAATTGGGTGCAGACTCGTGGTCACCCCAGTTTGTCACCCCAGTGCCTTTCGACGGAGCCCTGCCTATGGCAGGGCTCCTATTTCTGAGCGATTTGCCCTTCGGGCATCTTAAGATACCTAACGAACCTAACCTACCTACTTTTGCGGAATAAAAATTATTTCTGACGAATAACCGACTAAAGCGAATAGCACTGGGGTGACAAACTGGTGTGACCACGAGTCATCCGCTAATAAATTACCTGAAAGTGTTATAGAAGAAAAATAATTATTTATTAATACACTGAAACAAAGCCTATTTATTTTTACGATCTTTAATAATGGTTTTAAATACTAATTAATTTATGACACCTCTCCTAGTGTTGCTGCCCTACAAGGTTCATTTTGTTTTATATTAGAACTAGCGACCCGCCCTCGCTTCGCTTCGGTTTATGTGAGTTTTCGGTAACACCCGTACATAAAACAAAGTTTATTATACATGAAAACCTTCCTCTTGAATCACTTTATCTATAAAAAAAACCGCATCAAAATCCGTTGCGTAGTTTTAAAGATCTAAGCATACATAGGGACAGACAGCGGGAAGCGACTTTGTTTTATAATATGTAGTGATAAGCCGTATCATTATGAAAAATCAAATTTTAACACTTTCTCCTAAAACTTCTTTTATTTAAGTAATAAAATATAAAAAAGCACGATTCCCAACACGACAGTTAAATCTGTCACTAGATTTTAGAAACTTTTAGTTTTAACCTAATAAATGCAGGCAGCTAACGGCTGTCAAAATTGAACAACCAAATTATTACTTCATGTTTAATTAGGAACTAGTTTTGTTGTATAAGTAGTGCCAACATGCAATTGTTTAAAGCGAGATTCCTACTGCTGCGGCGCACGGTTAACAAAAACAATGGACTTTAAAGTAAGTCGCTACAGATGTAGTGCAAAATGATTTTCCTTCGGGAAAACTCGGATCTCAATCGGAATACGATGGCACCCGAACTGTCAATCAATGATTGTATTAAATGAGTGACGTTTTCATGTCCATTAAAATGGAACTTTATTGTTTAGTGTCAAATGACAAATGCTGTCACTGCTGACAAATGCTGCTGTGAAATGCTGTGCTGTCATTTTGCACTACATCTGTACTAGGTACCATAGAGGTTAGTGGGTAAGGACCAAAAAGTTGTCCACGCTAACTCAATCAATTAAATTTTCTATGAAACTTTTCCGTTGTGACACGAAAATTAGCCATACAAATTGTAGGGATACTTTTCGTCGCACAGCGGAACTTTTTTCGTCTCCGTCGTTTGTATGGTTAACTGCGCTTAACTGTGGTCCAACTTTTTGGTCCTCACCCTAGTATCGATTAAATATCGATATCGTACTAAGCTTCTAAATACATTGTTGGCAACTTATCTTGTCACGCGGATAACCAGCGGGGCTGATACGGCTGCGATATAACATCCGTCACTTTTTGATGCGCATATAAGTACGAGAGTGACGGATGACGCAACAATACTAGGCCCCCTGTATTGCATTGAACCAATATAAGTGTAGCGGCAAATAGTACTACAGTACCTGTCAATCGGGTTTTTTTTTATGGCATAGAGAAGACAAACGAGCACACAGGCCACCTGATGGTAAGTGGAAACTGCGACCCATGGACATTCGCATTCATTTATTTATTATTCTCACCCCCCCCCCCCTTTAACCTCCCTTAATTAACACAAGCCCAAACAAGCGTGGCCTGCGTCTGTGGAATCCCGACTTAACCCATCTTACGCATCCAAAACAGTGTGCTATAACTGCGTTCCATAGCACCTTTATATTGCTATTAACCTGCTGAAACAAAAGCTGAGGCTGTATACGAAGCATATGGCAGTGCTAACAATTATACATAATAGCGCAGCCGTTCCCTTGCAATATGGCAGTTTTGTAAATTTCATAATAAGGCCTCTGTCAATATCTAGTTTTATTGTTGAATGGTAATTTAAATCCGAACTTTAATTTTAATTTTATTCTACAAACAAGCAAAAAGCTAATAATCCTTGATATAGATCATGTTTTTTAACACTTTAATTCGTTATAACATTTTTTTTTATAAATAATGTAAATAAATAAAAAGGCTTAACAACAATAAAAACGTAAAAAATCTGCTATAAGTATTACATTTTAAAACACAGAAATATCTTAGACATTTAAATAGTACACATTTACAATAAGAAAAACACATTACACTTAATAAATAATTTCATGGATTTTTGAAAAATCATCACAATAAATATAAATGCTTCATAAGAAATAGCAGAATGTAACAAAAGTAGACAACATGAACTGGCAATCGATTTCACTTAGCTCGCTCAATTAACGCAACAATTTGGTCGCGTTACGAACCTAACACTGCCATCGAGGTTATTAAAACCAATTAAAAACTCCTACATAATATTAAAAACGTTCTGAATATATCACAATGCTATTATGTTTTTTTTTGTATTATGGCATTACATAACAAACAAATATGAAAAACATACGTACGTACTAATAAAATTATGGTTATATAACTATTTTTTTAATATTTCAATTATAAAAAAATCAAAGACAATAAAAAATAAAAATGATATGGCTGTAAATTAAAAAAAAACGTGTCTTATAAAAATTGGCCTAAACTTGCTTTTAGCTACATTTCTATAGCACCTATAATATTATATTTTTAAACAACTTCACTTCTAAAATTTTAAACTTCATCACCCGACCAGATGTTGGCTTGTTTTTTTATTACTTTTGTGTAAAGGCAACCACGTGCTTTACTTAAATATAATGAAAAAAATACATGATGCTACCATAAAAGAAATACTTATAAGATCATGAATGCTATTTTGTAATATTATGAAACTGCCAAGTTATTGTGAAACTGCAAGAAATGAATTGCTCTATTCCCCTTTTTACCAACTTGCTTGCTGAGTTACATTTTGGTAACGAAATAGGAATTTTCCATACAAATAATCAGAAGATACATAAGGATATTATTAGTTTCATGCACTTACCTGCTTTTTTTTTAAATCAGAACATGTCAGACGTGTGTGTATCTAATACTACGACAGGCATCTAGTTTTAAAAACAAACTGATATTCAAAATGGCGCCTGTTACTTTTGGCTATGGTAGCCTCGTTAACCAATGAACTTTAGGCGCCACCATAACAAAGCTAAATCGTAATTTTTTTAGTTAAAGGAGGGTGGGCTAATTGGCCTATTGACCAATAAGGACAAGCGATATGTCCCGGATGTCCCCGGATAGGTAATTCTAAGTTGTAAAACTATTACTATGGCAGGTGGTTCGAAATCTTTGTGTGAAAGAAGTTATCGCCATGCAAAGACCGCGGTTTTTCAAAGTAATTATGCTAAAGTCGTCTATGTAGGCGTCTCAATGTTCCAGATTTTTTAATATTTCACACAGTGATTTAAGATTTCCCGCCATACAAAAAGTTGTGGAATATGAAAAAGCCTTTAAAATGGCATATGGCTTTATTGTCATTATTGGTTTTTAGGCCAGTGTCCATACAAAACTGCCCATCATCCTTTATAAATATTAGGATCTAATAATATGTAAACTGTTTCAGTTAATTCCAAATATCATTTTTATAGCTGTTTGAGTAGAACTGGTGGCGCCAGCAATGTAACCCCAATTTAAAAAGCGTCAATGTATAAAATAATCACGTTCACATACGTTTTAGTGCTGAGATTCTACACGGAACCTTATTGTTTATGACGTATTACCACAGTAAAGACACTAGGAACAAATGTTCGGAACGACGCACTCACACAGACGCACGCCTCTACGAGGGCGCTAAGCGGACTTGGCAGTGCTGTAAGACTCGAGTGTCGCGTCGTCGAGACCAATCGTTTCCTTTGCATTTTATATTCTTTCTTTGAGCTATTCGACGGATTGCTTCCAAAATCGGTATTTAGGGATATTAATGGTCTCCAAAAAGGAATCTATTGACAGAATGACAAAATGTAGCCGCCATCTTGAACTTTTTAGTTATTCGACAGACTGCTTCCAAAATTGATATCTGCAGATATCGCTCATTTAATACAAAACGGACACATTCCAAAATAATTTGCTCTTGCATTGAAAATTCACAAGCTTCTAATTTTAAAATGCAACACTGACTCTTTTTGGAATGTGCCCGTTTTGTATTCAATGAACGATATTTACTAACGAAATTTGACGTGGGCCTTACGAGATAAGTTTAATCGAGACAGTAACCTGTAAGTAACAAAATGGATGTCAATTCAGCGTGTCCTATGAACGTGACTACTTTTCAAAGTTAGGGTAACATTGCGGATATTTGGCTTATATCCTATGTAAAATTGCTGTTGGTTTGTTCAATAGTGCGTAGAATCACTTGATTTGGCTGTGGCGCTTGCGTTCGGCCTGTTTCATCTGTTGAATCAACCGGAGCCATGGGTCGCCCCGTCATCTGTCATCTTCATAAGGCTTCAAATCGATCTGAAAAGTAATTATTACGTATATAAAAAATCTAAGGAAAAATCTGTTATATACATTTATTAATTTAATATTTGTGTTATCAGTTATGCATGTAATAATTAAATCAAGCCACATCTGTGTTATTCATATACTGTAAGAAAAATTACATTGTGGAAGGTTATCTACGACTGTTAAGACTGCACCGAGCAAACGTCGAGCGTCCAGTGGCGCCCTCATTACTGTTATTGTGTTTTCTAATTAACTAAAGAATTTCCTTGCAATCAGACGATACGTTTTTGTAGCGCAAGTAAAAACCAATTTCCCTTTGAGTAGTCAGCTTAACGGGAAAAGGTAGCCACTTTTTTCCGTTAAGTTGATAACTCGAAGGTGAATTGTTACTAAACTACGTGATATACCCTATAGGTTGTGTTTTCATTTGTAGTACAAAAACCTGCAGACCAATTTCAAGAAAATACTTTAGTTTATTAGAAAACACAATAATAGTAATGAGGGCGTCACTGTACATCCGGCGTACGCTCGGCATATTATGAATATGCTTTGCACATCCGATCTCTCAAGATGAACGTCAAGAATTGCCAAGTAGTAGTAGAACGCGTTAATGAGGAAAGGGGCAGTAACTTTAAAATTATAAAAAATATTTTTATTATATGATGTAACTTGAGATTTTCGGTTTTCGCAATTTTTCCTTTATCTGTGCTATGAGACGTTGCTTCGAACCAAATTTCAAGATTCTGAGTTGACGGGAAGTACCCTGTAAGTTTTGATTCCCTTGAGTCTCGAAAATTTGCGGCATAAACGGCTGTATCTTTTGATTGCGTTGGCTTAGAAGTTTGATTTTTTCACAGCTCCAAGGGAGAGTAGACTTGAGTATTTGATATAAATTTCAGCTTGATACCTTTACGCATTTCTGAGAAAGAGGGTCTTGACAGACGGACGGACAACAAAGTGATCCTATAAGGGCTACGCTTAGGTGTGGAGCCCTAAAAATGAACGTACCTCGCTAAGTATAACCCAGAACGTGCTGTCCCTGTTCACCCTAAGCCTCACGGCGCTTATCAGTCCACTGTCTCGCTTCAACGACCCGTCGGCCAGTCCGAACTCGTCGAAGCTATCGACAACAGTGTAGTTCCCGTTCACTGGCAACACTTCTACATACGTATCGTAGAACTTGTCGGATAAATGGTCCACGTTGCCGCTGCGGAATGTGTATCTGGAATGGAAATTAGACAATTAACCAATGTTGAGACAGCTCGCTTAGTTTATTATAGTTATTTCCATAGTGTCATGTCGTACGGTATTCTGGTTTGGGATAAGGCTGCTGACATACAAATTAAACTATATTTGTTTTACAAAAAAGGGCCATTCGTTCTATTTACAACTTAAATTCCCGTGACTCCTTAAGAGAACTTTTTAGAGAAATTAATATCTTAACTGTAGCGTCTCAAATATTTATGAAAATATAATTTATGTTATTAAGAATTTAGATTCTTTCACCAAGAATTCTGATATAAGGTCAGGTGGGGTAAGGGGAACATACTTTATTCTTCTAATCTTATTTTGAGTTCTATACTATAAAGTATAAGGTTCTTAATTGTTTCGCTAAAAACAAAACATACTTATTTTCGTTAGCTATCCAGGACAAAATACTTTTTATGCTAGTTCTAATGCATATCGCCAGAAAATTATTATTCGTTAGACTAGTTCTATCGTTTCCCTTTCCCTATTTCTGGGGTAAGGGAAACAGTCTCAATAAATCTAAAAGTAATAGTACTAGTTTGGATTATAACTACGCAAAACATTTTAAAAACACCTTGATTGAAATGCGTACTTTATGCGCAACGAAATACGGTTACAAATAGAAGATATTTATCACAATCGGTATTTGGGGTAAGGGAAACATACGAGTTTCGAACAGGGGTAGTCAACTAAAAACAAAGGAAGTTAAAAGGAAGTGCAATGTTTTTATTGTAATGTTTATTAATCGTTAAAATAAAGTAGCCTCACGCTTATCAATAATTACTAAGAATAATATTAATAGGAATTACTTTTATTTGGCATTACAAAGTTTTACATACTCAATTAAGACAACTTAAACTTAAAAAAAAATATACGGTCGAATTAAGAATCCTCCTTTTGGTATGACGCATTATTGGTTGTTCTCACATAGTTTCTCGGCATTTTTCTGTAAAAAATAATGTAGTCTGTAAATTATTTTCTCGGCATTTTTCTGTAAAAAATATTGTAGTCTGTAAATTATTTTTTCTAAACGGATAAAAACAAGATGTTCATATCGCCAACCGTCATTTGACATCATACAAAATAATATGTTATTTTGTATGATAACAACATAAAAGTATGTAATAACATATAATAATAGTCAATAGATAACCAATCGTTATAATAGAATAGTTCAATACCTAACAATTTTTTTCCCATAACTTGGTAGGTACCTTACCAAATTAATAACCTATTTTGCCATTTAGGTTAGGGTATAATTTGTATGGAGAGGATAGCTGTTACGGTGCCCAAGCAATGTGTAAAATATCATAACATTTATGGTTAGTTACCGATTCAAGAGACTGTAGCACTGTATTTCTACTTTTTATAAAATTTGCCTTGCCTTCAAAATGTTTGTTACTTCTGACATCGGGAAAGAGAAACATATGGCCCCCTTAACCCGGCCATGATAGTTTCCCTTACCCCACTTATGCATTGGTAGGTTATGTTACAAATCACATTAAAATTTAACATTTACAGCCTATTCAGCAAAAATTTATATGCATACAAACAAAATATATCTATAAAACAATACTTACTGACATTTGCAGACTTGTTACCAGACTTTTTAACACATAAATCGGTATCCAAATCGAACACGTCGAACTCGTGGTTTCGTTGTTTGCCAACTAAAGTATTGTTTTTGTCACACTTACACGTTCAATCATCATAACTCAATCTGTGTTTTTTTTTTGGAACTAATTCTCAGTTACTGCTTTATCGATCGAGTAATCACAACGCTGCGGTGTACAGTTATTGATATATCAACTAGTGTTTCCCTTTCCCAGTAGTTCCCTTACCCCACCTGACCTTACATAATTTAAATACCAGAAATAAAAATAAAATCGCTATTCGTAAATTCCGCGTCCGTAAAGTATATAAATCATTTGTTGGTCAATGCATTCATTTCTATAATAAATTACCTGAAGTAGTTTTAAAGTTACCCTTTCCAGCACTTAAAAATTACTTGAAAAAGTCGTTAATGTCTAAAGCGTATTATAGGGTCGAGGACTATCTAACAGACAAAAATGCATGGTCTAAACCCGAAACATAGTCAATAATAATTTGATCAATTGCAAAAGCTTTATCTTGTCTAGGGGACACCGTTGATGTAGGAAAACATATCGAAACTTTTATGTGGTCATCTTGCACCGTGTTATAAGTTATAAACAAATATGAGTAAGCGGGTTTTAGTTTTTTTTTCCTTTTTCTTCCTTTATCTCTCACGTAACATTTTTGGCATGTTTTCCTGCTGATCTACGCATGTTATTTGATATTATATTGAATTGAATATTTATTGCTTTATATAATGCTAGATTAAGTAATACCATTGTAATATGTTTAAAAAATGACTGACTGCTTAGTTTCTTGCGGCGTTTCTTCTCAGCAGTGTCTCCTCTTGGGAAGCGCTGGTAGATTCTTGACGTGTAAAAGTGCCCGTACGGCCTACTTACTGAATAAAATTAAATATCTTTTATCTTTTAAATAAATTATTTTAGCGTCATAGTCATATAATGTGCGAGTTGGACTCCCGCACCGAGGGTTCCGTATTTAAGACAAGGTTCAAAATGGAAATAAAAGAAGATGTAGTGACTAAGATTGAAAAGGGCATGCTTCGATGGTTCGGTCATTTGTAAAGGATGGATGAAAGACGATTGACGAAAGAGATATTTAATACAGATCGAAAGTGAGTGGACGGGTCGGAAGGGGCCGCCGTAGGCGTACTTACGAAATACTGGAAAAGGGCCGAATCTTAAGTACCCGAAACCGACGTGCGTGCATGACTCGATGTATGAATGTGGAAGAAGCGAAAGAAATTTGTCAAGATCGTAAGTGGAAAGAAGTGGTCTCTGCCTACCCCTCTGGGAAACAGCTTAGGCGTGATTTAATGTATGTATGTATGTATGTATGTTCAAAATGGTATATAACAAATTATTGTACATATCTTAGTTTATTTAATCAACGAATTGAATAATGGCAATACAATTGGTCAACTAGTTCTTAATTGGTTGTCAATTTTGGTGCGTCACATTTGGTAGGTAATCGTATGGGACGTAAACAAGTACAAATATGATAAACTTTTTGCCACTACGAGTACTGTATATACACTCGCGGTCAAATAATTCGGGTCAGAGTGCGTTTTTCATACAAACGAGGCTATTTCGAAGCCTTGGTCCCTAGCCAGGGGTTGTTTTGAGTGAGGTTTAATGGTGGATACTCCAAGGTTCAATAGAGGAGGTCAAAAATTCTTAAGATACCTAACTGATAGCACAATCAGTTGACACCACAGCGAGAGAGTTTGGGTCAGCATTTGGATTTCCTTACATTTTATTGTCATTTTAGATGTTTTTCTGAAGATGCATAATTCCGGCGTTAGCCGCAGATTCAATCAGTTGGGTGTCCTAGGCACTATGGAAGTCCTGTATCGTTGCTCGGGGTATCCATCATCAGATTTCACTACAAGCATCCCCTGGCGAGGAACCAAGGCTTCGAAATAGCCTCGTTTGTATGAAAAACGCACTCTGACCCGAATTATTTGACCGCGAGTGTAGCTCGACCTCGACTGCGTCTCGGCCACGCTAACTTTCTCGGTCTCTGCAGTAATGTTAGAGTAGAACACAATTTATATGGCGTGTCGAGACACGAACAAGGATTCCGATGATTTCCGAACGCACGATTAAAAGCCGCGATCAGACTTGTACGTAATAGTTATAAGGTGCAAATTAAATTGCATCTATTTTTTCTTTCTCACTCACGCACGTTTGACGGCTGAATGAATGACACGCGGGCGCGCGTCAGCATGGCGTCACTAATGACCAATAATAGCACAGAATACAACCGCGCTACGCTGATTGGTTCCCGCGCTTCGAGAAATGCCATCTGCGCTGGAACATCGGTAAGCCATACGAGTATGTGTTGTGTTTTACTGTACTATCAACGTCATAATCCAAAAAAATACCTTTCAAGCAGCAAGGGTTCCTTGAAAATGAACTCAAGGATGTCCCCTTTCTTCGGCTTAATCCCCCAAAAGAAGGTCTCTCCAGCGTATGCCCTGCGTAATGTATGGTCTGACTTCTCCTCAATATCATTCCTCATGTCTGCCAAGTAGGGGTTATCGTGAGGAAAGAAGGTCGGCAGCTTTCCAAAACGGGAGTCCTGAAATGATATAACATTGGTTTTGTAATGAAATACACACTAGCATATTAGTAGGGGAGCCTACGACACTAAACCTAGTTGTATAAGACTACAGGTGCTATATACAGGGTGTTTGGTAGGGAATGCAAAAAACCGGTTATAACCGGTTATTTTCATACTAAAACGGTTAATAACCGGTTAAATTGCATTCCCTAGTGTTTGGCACTTGGGTGTAGGCGTTTAATGTTTTTGACCACATTTATACTATTATTCTAAGTTTCACGGTTTCCGAGATATTGATCATTTTAATAGGATTTTTTGACATTATTCCTTATGTCCGTGATACGAACAACCCCTTAATTCAAGTATTAATTTAAAAAAAAAAACAGTGTTTTCTTGCATGATTTGAACTGATCACTATGAAATAAGGAAGTTTTTAAGCTACATGCAATTTTTTTCCCCTACAAGTTTTGAACTCAGAATTTGCTAAAAGATATTAAAAAAACTTAAAATCAGTATCTGTATCATTTCCTAGCATTTTGATTTTGTACTTTCCGGGCCTAGGCAATAATGTTATATTAATATAACGTACATAACAGGAGCGTTACGTAACAGGACCATTCAGTTCTAATAATAATATAAGACACTAGTTTCTGCCCGGGACGCCGTCCGCGTGGAACTCGTTTATATCGTAGCTGCATACAAATTTTCACCGTCCATTTCACCCCCTTAGGGGACGAATTTCGGGAAAAAAACTATATCCTTTCCCAGGATTCAAACTATCTTTGCACCAAATTTCACCTAAATAGATTCAGCGGTTTAACCGTAAAAAGGTAACAGACAGACAGACAGACACACTTTCGCATTTATAATATTAGTAGTGTGGTAGCCGGATTAAAATCAGACTAAGGTAATAAAGGCGTGTAGTACTGTTAGGCGATGGGCTTGCAACCTGTCACTAATACACTGTTAAACATCTTCGCCTAAGTGTGCAAAATGTGGTTACAGAATTATCAAAAAGTTTTTATAGTTGTTGGAAATTCTGTAGCTCTGCCTACCCCTCTCTGGGAATAAAGGCGTGAGTTTATGTATGTATGTATGTATGTAATATTAGTATGGAAGTATGGATAAACACACCTGTACTTTTTGTATTTTACCCTTTAGAGAAGAGTATAATCCTATATGTTGGAAGAGTGAGGACTTATACTTCGGCCGTATATCCGTCTTGCTCTTCGCGCATTCTTTCTGTAAAGTATTGAAATAAATCATTAAATATAGCAGAATGATATGGTAGGTAGAGCAAATCTGCATTTCAAACATCCAAATCAGCTGTTGCAGCGTGTAGTAGAAAAGTAACACACAAACTTTTACTATTATCCTCCTGAGGTCCCTTGTACGGTTACGAGCGTTAATTTGGGACCCATTTCAAGAAAAATATACTTGAAGTCGTCAATGTCATTAGAGATGTCAAGTCATTTGTAACTTTTAGGAAACTCAACGTTATTGTTGTAGAATGTCAGATTGACTTTGTTCCTAAGGTGGGTACAGATGTAGTGAATAATCCTTTCCCATCGTTTTTGGTCGGATAACTTCGTATTTATCTTGCTTTCTCAGTTGGCTCATTGATGGGTACTGAAGCTAATTGAGAAAGCTAGATAAATACGAACTAATCCGACAAAAAAAAATGGGAAAGGATCATTCACTACATCTGTACCAAATTAAATCTCGTGACTGTACTATAAATACTACACAATAATGCCTTTGAACCAAAGATCAAATACAAAGACAGTAACTCTCGAATGTCTTTTGTTTTTTTGATAACTTTATTTTATTCGGAATAGATTCAGTATACCAACAAATTTCCTTGTATGGTGTGGGCCTTAGTTAAAATATTAATAAGATTTTGGGTAACTAACCGAGGTCTTATAGATGCTGCACGCTCTATCTGCTAAGTAGCTTTCGAGCAGCCAGTCTATAGGCATGTTGCTGTAGAACAGCTGTACATAGGTGATGAAGTGGACCAGATCCGAGGATCGGAAGAGCTTCCCTATTCCACCGAAAACGCAGTACTCGATGAAGAACCATTGGGGACTCTTTACTGTGACTGATGCAGTGAAGTACTTGATATCCTGAAACAAATGATGAGAAAAAAAATTACCTTGTCAACCTCTTAAGACTGCGCCGAGCAAACTAAATAATTTAATTTTTGTAATTAACTAAATAATTTCCTTGCAATCAAACGATACGTTTTTGTAGCGCAAGTAAAAACACAAGTTATGGGATAAGTAACAAACTTTAATAACAATTACCCTTTGAGTAGTCAGCTTAATGGGAAAATTTTGTCAATTTTTTCCGTTAACTTAATAACTCGAAGGTGAATTGTTATTAAACTATATGATATACCCTATAATTTGTGTTTTCATTTGTAGTACAAAAACAATTGGTCCACCACTCGAGGCGCCACTGTACAGTCAAGTCATATATGAACTGTCACAGTGGTTAAAGTGACATGGTACTAAAGTGTATACATATTATTGCCCTTGACTGTACATCCGGCGTACGCTCGCCGCAGTCTCGTCGTCTCAGTCGCAAGACCAAATTATTTTCTTGAAATTGGATGGTATGTTTTTGTATTACAAATGAAAACACAACTTATAGGGTATATCACATAGTTTAAAGAGAAGAGTTATACGTATTGATTGGTTCGATGTAAGGTGTTTTGGTAAAGTTCAAAAACCCTTTCTCAAAGCCAATAGGTTATTCTTGGGGAATACACACTCGTCAAAATTTTAACCATGCAAAGACTATTTAAACGTACATAAGCCCAATGGAACCTTGACTCCATAGAACGGTGTCACAGTGACATTATAAACAATTAGTTCCACACATCTAGGACGAATCGTAATTTTACTATGACATGGCATTAAAAATACATTTCATTCACCTGCATATAATTCTTCTTAGCTATCACATCATCTTCCAGCATTAAATAAAATGTCCCCCGGCTCTGCGCATTCGCCATAAGGTACATAGTGTCCAGATTTTGCTTTGTTCGCCATTTCATTCGTTTGACAGAGTCCCCTAGGGTCGGCTCGATGCTGTCAAAGTCCGGATAGTATGTTGGAGAAGGAGAGATAACCTCTATCAGTCCGCTTTCCACCTCTTTCGGAAACCTGGAAATGGAAAAAATTCACCGTGAAAAATAGCTTGTTTTTTTTATAAAGCATGAAGGTAAATCAGTACACAGGCCACCTGATGCTAAGTGGGAACTGAAACTCCTAGAAATTTGCATTTCTAAGACTTCAATTTAGATGTCCTATCAGGGTTGAGATTCTAGGCAATAAAAACCATATTTTCTTTGATCTGTTACCGTATTTTCAATGTTTTATATAGCTCTTATTTACTTGACAGTAATAACAAGTAATTAAAAATATGAAATAGTGCCTTCATACAAGAAAAGTGTTTTGTATTGACGTTTGATCGACACTTTTAGTCGAACACTAAACCGTAATATAGACGGTGAAGTAACAATACCAACTGAAGCCCGTAATGGCAAATTCGTCAGTAAGGCCTTTTTTTTATTACATACATACATAAACTCACGCCTTAGTTCCCAGAGTGGGGTACGCAGAGCTACAAAATCACCTACAACTCTAAAAACTTAGTCGATAATTCTGTAACCACATTTTGCACAGTTATGATAAGGTGTTTTTCTACTCCTGTACTTTTATTAGTCTTTTACATAGTCACGAACACTATTATAAGAACATAGATAATATGACTTCAGAAAAGTCTATAACTCTATTCCCCATAACAGCTCTCGGTGTCGTAAAGTCGCCCTAACGATACGCCACAGATTACTAAGTGTAGCCTGTTAATCATATTTTAACGATTGTGAAATAGGGACTATAAAACACCTAATGTTTTGAGAAATGATTTCAGTTATCTGATTGGTCGATTTTAAAATAGCTGTATTCTGATTGGTTGATACGAATTACAAAGTTTTTTTAAAAGATTTAAATTAGTTAAAAAGAAACACGTACCTAAAAGAACCTATCGTTCCGTTTGACAGTCGATGTGTATTGTGATTGGTGGATTTAATTTAGTGAAGTATTCTGATTGGTCAAATTAAAATGTTTTGGAATTGTAAATAATTCTTTTTTCCATTCCGTCAATTTAAAAACAAAGTAAACCATAGACACATATTTTGTCATTTTCTTGTTTCCCGCTCGTTTGTTGTTCTTTACTTCGTTCGTTCGTTTGTAAGTTTTTTCGCTTAATTTTGCGTTTCATTTGAAACCTAGTCGTAGAAAAAGTATTGTATGCAACGGTGTATAACTAAGTCAAAAAACACTCGTGGCGCTTTCCTTTACGATGTTCGCCTTCGGCTCACATCGTAACTCACGCCACTCATATATTTTGACCTCTCTTATACAACTATTGCATAAACTACTATTTCCAGCGTATTAGTGACAAGTTGCAAGCCCATCGCCTAGCAGTAATATAAGCCTTTATGACCTTAGTTGTCTCTTAAGACATCCACGGGAAGACATGTAGCGGCACTATTCTAACCCGGTAACCACACCAAAACGAAATAAATATTAGATTCCTCCAGTGCTCACTGCCTAACGGATCGGGGGCCCCCTGTGAGGGGGGGGGGGCCTGTGGCATTTTGCCCGCTCTGCCTATAGATACGCCACTGTTATACTTACACTTCATTGTGGTGAACAACCGATAGATTTTTTAAACACCGATTATTTTTAAGATAACATTTAACACATCATTGAGTTCTTTGCACCGTGTTTTTTATAACACCATAATAATTTGATACTGTATAATCAATCAACTGTATTGTAGTTTAATACTAGGTTAATAATAATATTACTAGGTTATATTTATTCGTGTTGTTGATTTGCATGCAAACAAAAACATTTTTTTTTAATTAGAAGCTTTGGCTTCTAACTTAACCACAAGAACAATAAACATTAGAACATTACTTATTGTAATAAAATAAAAATACCTAGGTATCTCATTACAAAACAGAGCATAAATATTAGTACTTAACATGAATCTACTTAAATGAAAAAAAAACGAAAATTTTATACTTCTAATGAAGTTCTACCAGCTTTTTACAAAACAAACAAAAAGAAATGAAAGTTTGTCATAACATAACTCTGCACCCTAAATAAAATCATATACCTACAATACAATATATTTCCGAAAGGTTCATAAGTTCTTTAACAGAACTCGGAATATTAGTTATCCCCGTTCTTACACAAACTACCTAATACATAACAATTTTTGAAGTTTAAAACTTTGGGCAAACGAAAAAAATATGATGTACCTACCTAGATCACAAAAATGACAATCACAATATTTACAATCGGGACTATTAGGTACTTAAATTTAATCTTAAAGGGACAAGGTCTACAGAAGGAACTTTCAAATTACACGTATATGAACATTTCCAAACGCGAATATTTATTGATCTCGAATCAGTCGAGACATATTGCACAACCATGGAGTTTAAATGAATATTGATAATGTTGATAGTAAGTACATAATAGCCAGGCAAAAAACTCCAGCCAGTGACAGCTGGAACTACAATATTCTCCAATGGCAATTAGAGTGAAAATAAAGTAAATCTTGGATAATGTTGCCAATTTCAACCGAACAGCGCCCTAATTTTTTGGCTGGACTGGAGAAGATGTAGTGACTAAGATAGAAAAGGGCATGCTTCGATGGTTCGGTCATTTGGAAAGGATGGATGAAAGAAGATTGACGAAAGAGATATACGGATCGAAAGTGAGTGGACGGGTCGGAAGGGGCCGCCCTAGGCGTACTTTTTCGAGTCAAATCGGAGAAATACTGGAAAAGGGCCGAATCTTAAGTACCCGAAACCGACGTGCGTGCATGACTCGATGTATGAATGTGGAAGAAACGAAAGAAATTTGTCAAGATCGTAGCAAGTGGAAAGAAGTGGTCTCTGCCTATCCCTCTGGGAAACAGGCGTAATTTAATGTATGTATGTATGTATACATCTAACTATACATAATTAGGTATTAAAACACTTGTGTGATTCGGCACGTTTCATAAACCCATTATGTACAGTCACATAAACTACTATTTTTGTTTGACTACGGAATAGTTGCAATAACTACCTATAAACTTGACCATTAATAATATGATGATTGAAAATTGCTTTTAACTATATCGATAAAACTTAGTCTATATTTAATTAATCACTAGCGTAGGTACAATTTTGCCCCCGATAATCCGATGTTACCATATTACCTATACATAACATGAAGTATGTAGATAAATGCAAAATATCAACGAATACATTTTAGAAAGCTTAATTTCCTCAAACCCGGAAACAGGTCAATTAAACGTTAACTTGGTAAACTTTCACAGCATTTCTAACAAAGGGGTTCAGTTTCCACGGAAATGTCGCATTTATTCAAAGGACCATGGGCAACTTAGTATGGAGCTTGGACCCAGAACCAACACAGCTGAGAGTTAGGTCATTAAAAGGATCTATAAATATACTTCATTTTGTTCTATAGGCACCAAGTTGTATTCCATTGCAGAACCGAGATATTCATATTTCAGTCAGTGTGTATGAATAAGGTCTATAAACGGGTTTCTCTTAATGATAGGCTACCATACCAATCATTAATCGATAGGATAAGAATATAAAAGCGATACACAGAAAATAATAAGTAGGTACTAAAACAAGAGAAAGATAACAGGCGGTCTAATCTCTAAAAAGCGATCTCTTCCAGACAACCTTTAGGTAGCGTAAAAAAGTTAAATTGACATGACAGAACCGAGCGTTTGACGTTTGATTATATTATTTATTAATATAATCAGTATTTACGGCAAGTTAATGTTATCTTATTATTCTCATTATACATTAATAACCAAGTCATTCAAATGACCTGCAGGATGATTAAATGGCATATTCGGTAGCAATACCTTCATTATTACTACATATATTGTTTGTTACCTACCCTCCAAAATGTTAAATACCCTAGCCACAGATTCTTCATAGTTCGTTTTCACTCTAAATTAAAAAATGAATATCTCAGTTCTGCAATGGAATTCGACTTTGTGCCCATATAATTAAATGAAGTAGATTTAAAGACCTATTTAATAGCCCAACTCTCATGTCTGTTGGTTCTGGGTCCATTTTGACGCATGGTCCTTTATAATAAAAAGTTTGAAAAATATTTGTGAGGTTTCACAACGTGACCAGAATTGTCACGCGGCATCAGGCGCTACGTAAAACATTTTTTTAGGGTTCCGAAGTCAAGAAAGGAACCTTTACAGTATAAACATCACCACGTCCGTCTGTCCGTACGAGTAATATGGCATAGTATACATTTAACCGTTACTAACATAGAAACAAAAAAGTCGTGAATTCAATAACCCTTTTTTGATTTTGAATCAAAGTTATAATTATGTTATGATATGATGGAAATTACCATCGCATCGCCACGTAAAGAAAGTTCAAATTACGCCGATACATACATACATACATTAAATCACGCCTGTTTCCCAGAGGGGTAGGCAGAGACTACTTCTTTCCACTTGCTACGATATTGACAAATTTCTTTCGCTTGTTCCACATTCATACATCGAGCCATGAACGCACGTCGGTTTCGGGTACTTAAGATTCGGCCGATAGTTTCCGAAATATTTGTATTTTTTTTAACATTATAATTATCATTGAGTGTGGCATCACTAGATACCTCTATTTAGTTTCCGTTTCCGGGGGACCGTTTAGGAAATATTAAACTATAAAAGTATAATTTTCGCTAGAGTAAGGAATTCCCGTGTGGTAGCCGGATTAGAATAGTGCCACTCCGTATCTTTCCGTGGATGTCGTAAAAGCCGACTAAGGTAATAAAGGCGTGTAGTACAGTTAGGCAATGGGCTTGCAACCTGTCAATAATACACTGGTAAACATCTTCGCCTAAGTGTGCAAAATGTGGTCACAGAATTATCAAAAAGTTTTTATAGTTGTTGGAAATTCTGTAGCTCTGCCTACCCCACTCTGGGAATAAAGGCGTGAGTTTATGTATGTGTATGTACTTATGTAGTAAGGAGTTTGTACATACAATGTTATTTTCTGGGATACTTTTTAGGGTTCCGTAGCCGAATGGCAAAAAACGGAACCCTTATGGATTCGTCATGTCTGTCCGTCCGTCTGTCTGTCCGTATGTCACAGCCACTTTTTTTCCGTAACTATAAGAGCTATACTGTGGAAACTTTGTAAGTAGATGTATTCGGTGAACCGCTTTAAGATTTTCATACAAAAATAGAAAAAAAAACAATAAATTTTTGGGGTTCCCCATACTTAAAACTGAAACTCACATTTTTTTTTTTGATCAAACCCATACGTGTGTGGTATCTATAGATAGGTCTTCAAAAATCATATTGAGGTTTCTAATATAATTTTTTTCTAAACTGAATAATTTGCGCGAGAGACGCTTCCAAAGTGGAAAAATGTGTGTCCCCCCCCCCGTAACTTCTAAAATAAGGGAATGATAAATGTAAAAATAATATATGATGTACATTACCATGCAAACTTCCACCGAAATTTGGTTTGAACGAGATCTAATAATTAGTTTTTTTTTAATACGATATAAATCGTAAACCGCATTTTACCTTTCATTCAATCCACTCCAATATAATAAAGAATAAAGAAATACATTTATTTAGATGTATAGTGGTACGGAACCCTACATGCGCGAGTCCGACTCGCACTTGGCCACTTTTTTGTGTTTGTAGTAACGGCTACGGAACCCGGCACTGAGCATGACCCGATTTGATCTTGTCCGGTTTCGTCACTTCCCCGCACGCGCACTTCGAGAAAAATATAAAAATAATTACATTCGAAATATATCACGGGTTTCTGCAGGTGTTCAAGTCACGTTGGCTTTAAAAAAAATTGCAAAATTTTCCGGAAACGATTGTAAATGAGGTCACGTTGTGGACTTCGTTTACGTAAAAAAATGAGTAGTTACTAACCATTGTGGTAGGAAAGCATAGAGGGAGTATAGGTATAATAGAATAGTACTCTTCGCACCTGTTACAAATGCCCTTTGTTATATGACCGCTTTCGATTAAATTTCAAAAGCGTAGGTGGGTGAATTAACTTTTAGTTTTGCCCCGTATATACCTAGGTCTGGTTATAATTAAGTATAACTTGGCATAGCAACGAACTGCAGTGCTACTCACATGGCCTCAATCTGCTTCGCAGTGTTGATGACGAACTCCAGATCTGGCTCCCCGATCATGATCATGATGATGGTGTCATTCAGATCGGCTTCTGTCATCCCGGTGATCAGGTGCTGGAACATACATTTTTTTTATGGAAAGGAGAAGGCACACAGACTGGCCACCTGCTGACTGGGATCAGGGTAGTGATTCTCTCAAGAACGACGGTCGAACGGACGAATGAGTGCATGTCCAAGCGGCGAGTTTAAGTAGTCCCGTCAGTGCGAACAAAACATATTTTTCTCAAACATGCTCGAAAAGAACGGTTTTCCGATTGAAAGACAAGGACGGAAAGTGCCTCATTTTACTCCTAGGAGTAAAAAAACCATATGAAAAACCTTTCCGTCCATGTCCATTTTTTTCTTAAAAATTCTGTCAATTGCATACAAAATCAAAAGGACCAAGACAAAAATTCCAAACAGCCAAGGTAACTGCACGCTTTTTTAGCACAGTGCGTGTGTTTCTTTTTGCATTTGTATTCCAATGTCTAGTATTTAAACACAATTGACAGTCGGTATCATTCGTTCATTCTGCATTATGTGAAACCAAATGTGAAACTATTGTTGGGCGAAATACTCGAAACAATGAGCCCAAGCGATGAAAGCGACGAAATAGGTACCATGCCGCCTATATTAAAACCTGAACTGGCTCCTGGAAAAACAATAAAGTTTTTATTTACAAATTGCCCAAACATGACCAACATAACTTTTAATGTGAATTAAATTAAACTAATTGCTTTAAAAAAATGTATTTGTGTTATTTCCTCACATGTTTGAGAAAAGCATTATGTATGCCTCGGCGGAAACGAGGATTTCCTGACTCGTATTTTAGCAGGCCTCGCTATTGCTCGGCCAGCTGACCACCTCGTCAGGAAAACCCTTACTTTCCGCGCCTAGGCTACAATGTACTATTAGCCGGTGCATCATGGTTTCTGCCGATGGATCGAACGTATAAGGCTGCTCAATTGAAAATGCACGCGCTAAAATGTGTTTTGTTCGTTCTGACGGGACTACTTAAACTCGCGTCTGCGATTTCGCTCGTTTGTCCGACCGTCCGTTGTTTTTGAGAGAGTCACTACTCTGAAACCTATGGTCATTTTAATTTTCAGACTTCAAAAGAATTTTGAAACACTTGTCTCACAACCTATGAGGAGCAAGAAGCAAGTTGGTAGAGACATATCGAGAGTTCTTGCCGGCCAGTGTAAACAGCCAGCGAACAACTATTGAAATATTAATATCTCTCTCATTGTCACGGGATCTATATATCTTGTTGGTTTCGAGCGAAAATCAAATCACGCCTGTTTCCCAGAGGGGTAGGCAGAGACCACTTCTTTTCACTTACTACGATCTTGACAAATTTCTTTCGCTTCTTCCACATTCATACATCGAGTCATGCACGCACGTCGGTTTCGGGTACTTAAGATTCGGCCCTTTTCCAGTAATTCTCCGATTTGACTCGAAAAAGTACGCCTAGGGCGGCCCCTTCCGACCCGTCCACTCACTTTCGATCTGTATATCTCTTTCTTACTTATCGCTTTTTCGCCTAAGACTGCAACCCTCCAGCTCTAACCTCCTGAGGTCCCTTGTACTCCATGTTTCTAATTTTCTAATTTGGCCGTGTAATGCAAATCGAATAGCTGTCAGCCAGTTGGTGATTCGGTTATTGAATACACGGCTGAATTACGTACAATGGCATGTGAAGTGGCTCAACAATCCCGGTTCGTGACTGTACCATAAATAGTACGTGCAGTCGGTGTCAGTTGAAATCGCCAAAGATGTAAACATGTCAGTGAAGTTTGACACATAACCTCTAATTTTTATCGAGAGTGATTTAATCTAAACAAACGTACGAGGGCCGTTCCGAAAGTTTCTAGTTGTGTCGACATTATTTTATTGAAATATAATATTGTTGATACATTCATAAAGCAAATTTTATTACGAGTAGGTTTGTCAAAAATATTAGTAAAAATATAATGCTTTTTTTGATATTTCATTTTAACAGAGAAGTTGTTTTCTATGAAATTTGAATTTTTGGTAAAACATTAGCTTTTTGGTATTCAAAACCTGTCTCAAATCTAATCTAAAGGGGTCGTCTGATTCTGATGATATTGCCCGTGATGGAATCGTCAGTGCAACAAACGCTAGGGAAGCCTTGTTACAATTTCCAAGGTACCCCAGGAAACCGAAAATTCCCATCAGTGAGATAAAATCACAGATAAAGATACAACGGTGCCTTCAAAAGGTTTTCTCACGGTCACCACTTGAAGTCACCGATGTATGCTAAATCGCTGACAACAGATAACTAACCGTTAGTGTGACTAGAAGGTAGCTCTCCTTGTCTCGCTTCACGGTCGGGATCCCTACGACAACATCGACCAGTTCTCGTGGACCCTTCATGTGGTACGCTGGTCGTAGGCTGAAGGGGTCATTCAGCAAGTGCGGCATCAGTTGATGGATGAAAGGGAGTTGCTGAGGTTTTAAGTTCGCTGTGTCTACTCCGGAGGCTGCATGGGTTCCTGGAAACATTCGATTTAGACGTTTTGAAAGAAAGAAGGAAAAAGTATTCATAGAAGAACGACACGGTTTACAATATACCTAACAAGAGTACATTACTACAGACGCCGGGAAGTAGGTGGTTGCAGGCCGAGATCATATAGACGGCCGAGCGAAGCGAGGTCGGATAGTTACGAGGCTGGCAACCCCGTTTTTACGGCGAGGTATGTATAGTGCTTTTCTCAAACATATGCAATGAAATAAAAAAAGACATCACTCAAAAAAGTAAATTGATAAATGTCCACCCTAGGGAAGAAAAGTAATTGGGTGTTAAAATAAAGTACCAGGAGCGCAGCGGTAATTAGGAGGTATATCAGGCATAGCGCAACTTAGATCTCAGGCGGTGCGGGCAGCCGGCGGGCGGGGGCGGGCGCGCACGACACAGCGCGAATGTCTCCCAAACGTTTATGCACTCCTAGTATTTGACGTTATAACATTTTCTCAAAAATTTTAAAAATATAATTTAGATATTCAGCCTGTTCATAAAACCAGCTGTCATGGCCATATTAAAATAAAAATAAAATTACTTCCCGGCCTAGGCCTTCAATTTTGTATGAAATTCCTTTACAGTTCTCTTGAGTTGTTCCGTCGGGAACGTGGCACTTTGAAGCCTAAAATAACTAACATAACGACGACATTACATAGCATGTTTGAGAAAAGAATTTTTCATGTGTGAAAGTAGGCCATTGTTTATCTTAGAAGCGGGAGTTTAGTTTTGTAAATTTGATAGTTTCTGAGAAAAAGTAAGTATGGCATACAAACAGACAGAAGGACGTGGTAAAACTATAAGGGTTCCTAGTTTGAGTTCGGACCCCTAAAACGGATTTAAATTAATTTTAATGTAATGTATGTATGTTAATAGTTAAAAAAAAAAACGGTTCTAGGTAAGAAAGTAACCATAAAACAATAGCACTTTATAGTTTTTAATCAACAGTTTCGTTAATTAGTAAAATAATTACTTATTTAATGTATGTATTTAAGCACTAACCTTTATCTACGGATAAAACCAACATTGTATGATTCAAACAAAAAAAATATATATGTATAGTCTGGTTCAATTGAAATTGGAAAAGTTATCAACACATGTTTGACACATAACCTCAAAAATTCGTTACATGTGTTTTTATTTAAGAAACGTAATAGAAAAATAATGATCAAGGTAAATAAAGATAAAAATAGATAAAGATAAACAGACACTTATTCGCAACAATACAAAACCACATTAGGTACCTACCTACATAGATACAAAAAAAACAAGACACAGAGAAACTGTTGCGAAACGGTCCCAACTCAGCATTCGCTAGCCGTAAAGCCAGCACTGGGGTGTTATTATCTCAAAAACAACGGACGGGCGGACGAACGAGCGATATCGCAGCGAGGAGTTTAAGTAGTCCCATTCCCGTAAAGAAATGCTTTAATCACATATTAAAAAGTGAGTACTGCTTGCGCCATCTGCCTTCAAGTAGACGAATTACATTCGTTTACTATCATGTTATTTATTATTTATTATGCTAATTTAGCCATGGATCGCACTAGAATAATATTAAACTTTAATCCATCATGTAGATGGCGGTAGCGGCACATGTTTCTGTAGAAAATACTTTAATTTCATGTCGAAAATGAGTGTAGGTAGCGCCATCTGTCGTCAAGAAGATGAACTACATTCGTTTAGTTTCATATCGTTTTGATTCGTATCGAAATTTTGATTGGGGCAGAATTAAAATGTCCTTTTTTGCGTCGGCGTTTAAAATTAATTGGTCTATCCGTTTAGGAGATACGATGCCACACATACACATACACAGACACCATTTAACTACTGGGGTGTTATTATCTCAAAAACAACGGACGGGCGGGGCGGACGAACGAGCGAAATCGCAGCGGCGAGTTTAGGTAGTCCCATCAGAGCGAACAAAACACATTTTAGCGCGTGCATGTTCGATTCATCGGGAGAAACCATGCTGCCAAATTGAAAATGCACGCGCCAAAATATGTTATATTCGCACTGAGGGGACTATTAAATTCGCCGCTTGGACATTCACTCGTCCGTCTGTCCGACCGTCGTCGTTCAGAGAATCAATACCCTGGTTTTCCGTTGGAACCGCTTGGTGAAGAGACGGAATCACTGCAAAGACCTCACTTGACCTTTAATAGGGGTATAACCGGGTAAATTGCTTCGTTCGGTTTTGATAAACTAAGTTCAAAAGAACACAAATAAATTCTGCTATATAAGTAATGAACTAACTCTACAATTAATCAGTAACGACTATAATTTCCTCGTATTTCCATTTACAGCAAACGTACAATAGGCGAAAATGTATTCACGCGCAAGAACTCTGTCACAATAAGGTATTGTATTAAGAACACGTCCAAAACTCAAGTTCTAGCGACGCGGGCAAAGCGACAGGGTTCTAGCTAGGATGATACGCGAACATGAGCTTTGATTGTAGCTAGTAATTTACCGAAAACTTTTGCTTGAAAGGATAAAGCATGTTAATGGTTTTTTCATCACTCATGACGATTCATTTTAACCCGTTGACTTTGACGCAAATGGAGTTATTTACTCGTAAGCTTAATACATATGTGTATCTGTGTATTTATATAGATATACTAGCGACCCGCCCTCGGTTCGCTTCGGTTTATGTGAGTACGATATAGCCTATAGCCTTCCTCGATAAATGGGCTATCTAACACTGAAATAATTTTTCAAATCGGATAGTAGTTACTGAGATTAGCGCGTTCAAGCAAACAAACAAACTCTTCAGCTTTATAATATTAGTATAGAGTATCGATAAGTAATACGCGGCGCATAATATTAGTATAGAGTATAGATAAGTAAATTTAGTAAATTTGTCATTTGAAGTGGGTTACTTTCCTGATGCTTTAAAAAAATCTATAGTGATGCCGTTGTTTAAAAAAGGTGATAAAGCCCTGGTGAGTAACTATCGACCAATAACGCTGATACCGATTATATCAAAGATATTGGAAAAGGCCATTCACAGGAGAATGATGTCTTTCTTAGAAAAATATAAAATTTTGTCTAACGAGCAAAATGGATTCCAAAATAATAAATGTACTACTCTTGCTACTTTTAACCTAATCAATAATGTTATTAGAAATGTAGATAGAAAAGAACCAACTGCTGTAATATTCTTTGACATGACAAAAGCCTTTGACTACGTGTCACATAACCTTTTAAGTAATAAGCTTTATAATTATGGAATTAGAGGCCCAGCACTAAGTTGGATTAAGTCCTACTTATCGAATAGACAACAGTGTGTTGTGATCGGGAGCTCCGAATGCTCAACAATAACCTATCATAGATCCTCGTATCTTACGAATACCCAAGGTGTACCACAAGGCAGCGTGCTTGGCCCACTACTCTTTCTAATATATATTAATGATTTGCCCGATGTAATGACACATAAATGCACTCTTTTTGCAGATGACTTATCAATTCTAGTGACATGTAAGATTATCGAAAATTATAATGTTGACATAAATAATACAATTGCAGCAGTCCTAGAATGGCTCCAATTTAATAATTTGTTTGTTAATCTTGAGAAAACGCAATTTGTACAGTTTAAGAATGTAAGAAGTAGAAATTTGAATTTAGACGTGCGTTTTAATAACACGCAAATAAAAGAAACGAATGTTGTAAAATTTTTAGGATTGACTTTAGATAAAAATTGTAACTGGAAAAATCATGTTGACGTAGTGTGTAACAAAATGATGACCTTTATGTATGTGTTAAGACGACTTCGTAATATCTCCAATCTAGATACAATTCTAATGGCGTATCACGGATATATTGCGTCGATATTAAGGTATGGTCTACTTTTATGGGGTAATTCTACTGACATCGACAGAGCATTTATAGCACAAAAGAAATGTTTAAGGACAATATTTGGCATTACTTCTCAAGAATCATGCAAACCCATATTTAAAAAACATGCAATTTTAACGTTACCATGTTTATATATTTTAGAGGCGGCCACATTTGTAAAAAAGCATCCTCAACTTTTCAAAAAAGCTATTGACGTATACCCAAGAAGTACGAGAAATCCGAACAGACTTGTACTAGATATTGTTCCTAAAAGTGCTCTCTTCATGAAAAACAGTTACTACATGTGCATAAAAATCTTTAACGCAATTCCAGACGACTTTAAGCCTCTGCCTTTAAACTTGTATAAAAGTAAACTTTATCGATGGCTCAAAGAACAGATGTTTTATTCGACAAATGCTCTTTACAACATAAACTCAACATAATGTATTTTTTATAATAAACACTACATAGTTTTAAGATTAAGTATTTTTGCATGCTAGTTTGTGGCAAAATATGTCTTTGTACTGGAATTGTTTCATATTTTATCAGCTATTGTACCATATTTTATGCAAATAAAGAAATTTGAATTTGAATTTGAAAAATACTTATTTTGCGGGTGGTAGGACCTTGTGCAGGGTCCGTCCGGATCGCTACCACCATCTTGTCCATTAAACTACCGCCAAACAGCAGTGTTCGCATGTTGTGTTCCGGTTTGGCGATATGACAGCCGGTGAAATGACTAGCATAGAGGCATTCCATCTTAGTCCTCAGGGTTGGCAACGCATTTTCAGTCTTAGGATTGCATTGCAGTCTTGTGAATGCGAATGTCTATGGGTCACAGTTTCCACTTACCATCAGGTGGCCTGTGTTCTCGTTTGTCTTCTCTATGCCATAAAAAAAATACACTAGGGAATATGCATGGATGTGTGGCAACGGCAAAACATGTACCACCAACTCGCCAGTGCCAACAGCGCCACAACGTCAGACAGTGGAACTAAAGTGTTTTCTACAACGCGCAAGCGAAATTTCTTCAGTCAGTTGATCAACTTCATCCCAATGGACTTCGGTCCCCAGGCATAACACACGCCTGGAGAGAGATCTCTCTATTGTCCTCTCTTCCTACAGTTGTACGAAATCGCATTTCTCATCAACATATGAAAATACCGTAAAAGAGATCAGGGTAAGGACCAGAAAGTTGACCACACTAACTCAATCATTTAAATTTGTTGTGACACGAAAATTAGCCATACTGATTGCAAGGAAATTCTTTAGTTAATTAGAAAACACAATAATAGTAATGAGGGCGCCACTGGACGCTCGACGTTTGCTTGGTGCAGTCTTAATCATAAGATGTATCATCATCACTATCATCACTACATACTCGTATTATAAAACAAAGTCGCTTCCCGCTGTCTGTCCCTATGTATGCTTAGATCTTTAAAAGTACGCAACGGATTTTGATGCGGTTTTTTTTGATAGATAGAGTGATTCAAGAGAAAGGTTTTTATGTATAATAAACTCTGTTTTATGTACGGGTGTTACAGAAAACTCACATAAACCGAAGCGAAGGGAGGGCGGGTCGCTAGTGGCTTATAAAATAAATACATGAATTTTTCTTTCATCATTTTTAATTTTGAATGATTTACTTATAAAGATTTAAAATTGGTTAACAACTTGCTTTTTGTTAGAGTTGTTTATTACATCAGCTATCGACCGAGCGAGGTTATTTAGGTCTAAGTCAACTGAAATGGCATTCAAATGTCGTTATGTTTGTTTGACGATCACTCAACTGCATTCAATATTCTATAATACCAAAGAAAGCAGCTTATGCCATAGTAATAGTACAGGCATTTTGAATTGAATGTGCTTACCGATAGAGTATAGAATGCTTCGGCTAGTACATTGCAGTTAACTTTCTTTAGAATAACGGCCAGTGCTACCACCGTCTTACCTTTTCTAACTCTTGTGAAATACGACCCACCTTGACCATTTTTTTCTTTTTTTAATATCATTTATTTTAAAAAAGATGTAGTGACTAAGCTTGAAAAGGGCATGCTTCGATGGTTCGGTCATTTGGAAAGGATGGATGAAAGAAGATTGACGATAGAGATATACAGATCGAAAGGGAGTGGATGGGTCGGAAGGGGCCGCCATAGTATTTCTACGATTTGACTGAGAAAAATACTTGAGTCAAATCGGAGAAATACTGGAAAAGGGCCGAATCTTAAGTACCCGAAACCGACGTGCGTGCATGACTCGATGTATGAATGTGGAAGAAGCGAAAGAAAGTCAAGATCGTAGCAAGTGGAAAGAAGTGGTCTCTGCCTACCCTCTGGGAAACAGGCGTGATTTAATGTATGTATGTATAGTATGTATGGACACAGCATTCGAGTCGCTAGCAAGTACGGTAATTGTGATTCATGGTAAGGGTACAAAATCGGCCCACGAGTTTAGTTTCTAGAGCGCCATAAAGGAACAAGCATACATACTAACGTATATAGGCTGATAAACACATTAACCCTCTTTCGGCAGTCGGGTAACATGGCTAACATTACTCTTAAATAAATAAGATTTCTAAGAATAGTAAGTCGAAAGGTAAACATGATATTGCTTCATAGATCGATTAGTACGAGTGGCCACGTTAGAAATCACTACATAGTATAAAACAAAGTCGCTTCCCGCTGTCTGTCCCTATGTATGCTTAGATCTTTAAAACTACGCAACGGATTTTGATGCGTTTTTTTTTATTAGATAGAGTGATTCAAGAGGAAGGTTTTTATGTATAATAAATTTTGTTTTATGTATGTGTGTTATAGAAAACTCAAATAAACCGAAGCGAAGCGAGGGCGGGTCGCTAGTGAACAATAAATTAGGTCACCTATGCGAATGAATGACGTCTTTTAAACATACCGTAAAACTACACAACTATAATGACCCTAGCCTGTAACAATAGTCCAATTTTCCTCATTACATTATTCTAAGGTATGATACCTTACGGCTATTATTGCTGGGTAGGTATATGTACTCGTACCTACTGTTAAGCATAAAATCGATTGCTCTACTAAACTCAAGCTAGAGCTAAAACTATCATATTTTTAGTTTTTTTTTATTGCATAGAGAAGACAAACGAGCACACAGGCCGCCTGATGGTAAGTGGAAACTGTGACCCATAGACATTCGCATTCACAAGACTGCAATGCAATCCTAAGACTGCAAATGCGTTGCCAACCCTGAGGACCAAGATGGAATGCCTCTATGCTAGTCATTTCACCGGCTGTCTTATCGCCAAACCGGAACACAACAATGCGAACACTGCTGTTTGGCGGTAGGTTAATAACTACAAAATAATAAGACGGTGGTAGCGATCCGGACGGACACTGCACAAGGTCCTACCACCCGCAATAATAATAAAATAAACAATAATAATAATAGAATAATGTGATAAGTAAAATTGGACTATTATTGTAGGCCAGGACCATAGTTGTGTAGTTTTACGGTACATTTATTGTTTATGTAACTGGTGTATAATGAGAGGTAATGGATGGTATTAATACACTAGTGTTTTATTGCTTAATTATGTACAGTAGCATACATAACTTTATCTACACATAGGTATCCTATATCCTCTATTTTACGTTCAAAATCGGTACGCAATGACCAGCATTATCTGTGGTAGTAGGTGACAGCGATGACAGCGGTTAATTTTGGAACATGTTCCAAATTTGAATCTCATTAAGTACCTTACAAATTTGATACAGCTGTCATCGCTGTCACTTACTACCACAGGTAATGCGGGTCATTTGCCTTTCAGCTTCTGAACCCATCTTTGAGTAAGTACTTATAATATGTGTGTAGATAAAGTATTGTATATACATGCATGTCATAAGTTTTGTACAATAATGTGAGTAGCCTGTATCTGTTGTTGCCCTGTATCTTAATGCAACTACCTGTATCTTAATGTTAACATTCAAATGTCAAATGTCAGGGACATTGTCTCACCAACTGACCTCGTCCCAAACTAGGCCCTAAGGTCGGATTTTTATTCTCACAGAAAAAATGTAAACAAAGTTACGTCACTGTCAAAGTGACATTTCAGGGGATCTCAAAGTTTGGGCCAGCAAGAAATATAATATTAAGTTATCATTGATATAAAACCGTGATATAAAAATAAATTTAAGATATAATTGAAATTAAAATCGCATAAATGAGTCACTGGAAAGCGATTACGACGGGAGCACGAATGGTGAAGCGAAGCGAGTGAAGTAACGTCTCAAATCTTTCAAGCAGCCGTCACGGTCTCAACTTGTTAACACGGGTGTATCGAGTGCAATAAATAAATTATGCGTAAAAAAACGGTTTTCACGTTTTAAATTAACACAACAAAGAGTTTATATCAAAATTAAGTTTTCCATCAACAGATTAAATTCTTTAATCTTAATTACAATATATAGTTTTTTATATAGAAAGTCGATTTCTTATAATTGTGGAAATTAAAAATATATTTGAATACCGCAAATGTTTTTCGTTTACGGCAACACCTTTGTTTACTTTTTATCTATGGGAATAAAAATCAGACCTTAAGGTAGGCTTGTACTATGGATACTAGGCAAATATTATATACAAAACAGGAACAAAATATTCGCGCTCAAGACACATAATTATTAGAATTTTTGTGCAATATAGATTAAATTAATAATACACATACATAAATAAGCTCACGCCTTTATTCCCAGAGTGGGGTAGGCAGAGCTACAGCATTAGGTACTAACAACTCTAAATACTTGTTAATAATTCTGTACCCACATTTTGTACAATTAGGCTAAGACGTTTACCAGTGTATTAGTGACAGGTTGCAAGCCCATCGCCTAACAGTACTACAAGCCTTTATTCCCTTAGTCGCCTCTTACGACATCCACGGGAGGACATGGAGTGGCACTATTCTAACCCGGCAACCATCATTAATTAAATAAATAAATAAAATACATATCGCCTGTGTTTTAAACGCCATTCCTATCAAGTTTAACGTTACACTTTAGAAAAAAACTTCCCATCACGTTTAAGTTTAAAAACGTACGTCACAAAATATGAGAAACGACATTTTAACAATAACGACGATAATAATACTATCATAATCATAACGTACATTACGATGACATGTTAAATGCTATTTAGTTTTACCCAGTACAGAGCTCGAGTTCTACGTAGCAACAAATATTACGTGTCACTCTCCATTGAAATCTCCCCTTCCCTTAAAAAGCTTCCAAATCATCCGCCTAGATGGCGCCACTAGTTACCCTTACGTTGTAATGTTGCTTCAGCGATAATAAGCTATTATTTCTACTTTTTTAAATTTTGATTGCACGTTACAACTGGCTGTGTCGGTTGGTAAGTGCGAATAAATTGATTAACTACACACATATCATGAGTCGTCTACAATGATATGCGTTAGGTATAAACCTGTTAAATAACGACAGCTGTAACGTTATCATTGTTATCAAACATTATAAAGTAATGAGTTTCAAATATGGAAATAATGAATTTTTTTACTTAATGTTTAAGTGTGTTGCGAGATCATGTGTTTCAATTACGCAGAGTTTTATGAAGCTAACAATTTTTACGTGATAAGGATATGTATAATATACTCGTAGCTTAGAAGTGTCCAATATTCCTGACAGAATTTAGTTTGGTTTGCATTTGACGTTACTACGTAATGCGCAAAATTAAATGTATAAAAACATTCTTCATAAAATTCTACATATAAAACGTAAATTTCATAGGTAAGGACCCAAAATATCTAGGTAATACCATTAAACGAGAAATTTTTGTATATATATAAACTGAATCTCGGACACGGCTCCAACGATTTTGATGAAATTTAGTATATCAACGTCGATATATCGATCTTGCTAGGTTTCATTTTTAGAAAACTTACCGAAAAAAAGGTCATCCACGTACAAAACATTTGCGGTTGGTCGATACAACGCGAGTATAACAAGTCGATTATACTATACAGACTCGACACTCGCTTTGCAAATACAATAATGTACTCGCTCCATCATCATCATATCAGCTGGACATACGTTAAATCGTCAATAACCGGCCACTTTAGAAAGTGTCATATACTTACTAGCCATCAAATTTCTTACTGACGCTGTTAGTAAAGATACTTGGACAGTACTCCGGGTAATAACAGGATCTAGGTATTCTAGTTTAATCGCAAACATGTGAGCAAATCTCTTGCTTTACACGTTTGCAAAGTGGCCAGTTACCAGAGGGTGGCCAGTAATAGGCGATTTACCCCATTGAACTCGCTTAGTGCATAGTTATTTACTATGGTGTATACGTACACAAAAAGGAGCAAACATACACATATACATATATAGGCTGATAAACACATTAATCTTCTTTGCGTTGGGCAGTCGGTTAAAAATAGCAACGCAATTCATCATCACTAACCTCGCAACGCTGCAATGTCTTGATAACTAAAGCTGCTAACTACATAAGTGGCATAGTAATAGTAAAAGCATTTTAGATTGAATGAGGTTACTAATTAGAGTATAAAATACTTTGACTATCATTGCAGTTAGCCGCCATCTTTGGTCTAGTAACATAGCAGAGATTCATCAATACATAAGTCATATTTAGTTTTAATCATATAGGTAGGAAAGCAGTATAAAAACGGATAATATAATAGAACTCTTTGCACCTGTTACAAGTGCCCTTCGTTAAAAAGGGTCGTCTATATAATGACCGCTTTCGATTGAATTTCAAAAGTGTACTACTTTTTAGGTGTGTCAATGTGTGACTCTGCATTAGTGTGCGTAATTTTGCAGTCAGTGATGTGTGCTTTATTAATATTGGCTATAAGTTGTGTTGTACACAGTAGAAAAAGGTGCTACGCATGACATTTGCCTACACGGGATCGTTGTTTTCCTAAATGGTTTAAATAAATCAATATCATCGGACAATCGCTTGCACATTGACCTAAGCCGTCTAGATACGGTGAAAACCATATCGTTGTTGACCTGTGGGGTTATTATGACCTATCTGTGCCATTCATTTTACGCTCAGAGAAAAGGATATTGTAACTGCCATAGCTCCGTCCTTTCATCATCATCATTAGCCCGGGGACGTCCACTGCTGGACAAAGGCCTCCCCCAAAGAGTGCCACAAGTCACGGTCTTGAGCCGCTCGCATCCAGCGATCCTAACCAGGTCGTCAGACCACCGGGTGGGAGGCCGTCCAACACTCCGTCCACCGGTGCGGGGCCGCCACTCGAGAACTTTTCTTCCCCAACGGTTATCAGTTCTCCGAGCTATGTGGCCTGCCCATTGCCACTTCAGCGTGCTAACTCTCTGAGCTATGTCGGTGACCTTGGTTCTCTGGCGTATTACCGTATTACGGATCATATCGCGCAAAGAAACTCCGAGCATAGCTCTTTCCATTGCACGCTGAGTGACCCTGAGCTTACTTATGAGGCCCACATTTAGCGGCCAAGTCCTTTACGCTCACCGTAAAATGAACTGCATAGCTATGTCATAATAACCCCCCTGTTAACGTTTTGATCGCTCTTATTTACTCGACAGAAGGTTTATATCGGCTAGAATCGAGACCTGGATGTTGTAATCGTTTCAGCTTATCATTCAGATGGGGTGGGTGGCGTAGTTATAAGGCGGCAGCTGGCAAAATGCCACTGGCCCCCGTCTGAGAGGGCCCCCAGTCCGTACGAACGAACAAGTGAATGTAGCAGCGGCGAGTTTAAGTAGTCCCGTCAGAGCGAACTAAACACTTTTTAGCGCGTGCATTTTCAATTTTGCAGCATGGCTTCCGTCGATGAGATTAAGCAAAACTGTGTTTTGTTAGCTCTGACAGCCACACCGCTACAGTCAACTATTGTCAAATATATTCGAAGAAAGAAAAATGGTGGTCAACTTACCACTGAGGTTCTTCAGTAGACCCATGACCTCTGCAGACATGGTGGTGGATGACTCGAGAACCCTCTGAAGCTGTTCAGGTGTGTAATTACCTAGGCTGCTCACCGCCTTGTTCTGAGAAAAAAAGACATTCATAGCACTTGACATCTCAAAAGGAATCTAGTTTAATAACAATAAGTAATAAGTTTCTGTCGAAAAAAAAGTTGTCATCTACTCGTCAAGACGATTCTAACAAGCCCTAACACGACGTGTTTATCGTGTGTAATCTAGGAGTTCCTATGGCCGCCCTGACTCCATCATCAGACCAGCTCGATGGTACTATACAGTATGTAAACTTACTAAAACCATTTATTTGAACCCGAGCATGTCTAGGCGATAGATTAGGTTGGGGTATATAAATTATTGAAATCTTAACACTTTTTCAAATTTAAATAAAGAATGCACTAAACGCAAGTTCAATAATCTGTTACGATGAAAACATTACATACGGGTCTTATAATGGGCACTGAACAACGATGTAAACATTACACATGGGATGATACTTTTAGAGTTAACCGACTTTGAAAAAGGTGAGATGTTATAATTTTTATTCAATGATAAAATTAAAAATATTCGACACACACTAGCAAAAAATGTAGTAAAACACTTAACTCAACTAGCCTAGCAACTGGTTGAAAGAGATGGTTTTAGTAAGTTTACATACTGTATATGGTAGCTCGATGGTATTGTCATCAGAACTAAAGGCGTATGCAAATTTTCAGCTTCGTCGGAAACCGGGAAGTGGGTCAAATTTAACTTGTAAGATTTAACCCTTACATACATACATTGCAAGTTAAATAAAAGCTTTTAAAACAAACAAGTGGCATATTCATTAAGTAGGAAACACGGGAACTTTTACTCGGAAAAAAACTAGCCAACTTAAACTAAACCAAAAAACTTGCCACTAGATGGCGCTCCTAGTCAGTTAGATCGCGCCATCGTTGTGTCCCCCGAGAAAAGCCTAGTAGCCACCCTTATTATAGAGAGCCAGCAATAGGAATTACCATCCCCCTTCCCTCATCATCGGGAAGCATATAATTTTTGAACGCGCCTCTACAAAACTGACTGTTAGTCGGTTCGTAGGCGCTTATAATCGTTTGACAAGCTAAGTGTGCCATTATAGGTATGCTCCTTAACTGGGAGACATACCTAACGGTACACTGTCGAGTACTGTAATAGATCTCGCCAGTGATACTGGAATTAACTATCAAATTCAGTGTTGTAAAATATACCTTACTGCCTCTCTAGCTAAGGTGTATTTTGCACGTTATTTAATTTGTTAGTTACGAGGAATTACTGTATCACACCGACAATATATCGAAAAATCGTAAGTGCAAATCGGATTGGATGTCCTTAAATAATAATAATAATAATAATATCAGGCGACTATGTCACACCAATTGACCTAGTCCCAAACTAAGCTCTAGGCTTGTGCTATGGATACTAGACAACGATATAAGTACTTATATAGAGAAATATATACTTAAATACATAGAAAACCTCCATGACTCATGAACAAATATATGCGCTCATCACACAAATATCTGCCCTTACCGGTATTTGAACCCAGGACCTCTAGCTTCGTAAGCAGGGTCACAACAATCTAGGCTATCGCGTCGTCAAATCGTATCGTTGTATCTCCCCTTTAAACCCTATTTAATAGGACAAGTGAAAATTAAATAAAAAAAAACTTTTTGCTGCTTTAACAACAAATGATAAAAAAAATACAAGGCAATAGAAATACATACTCTGTGAAAAAAACCAAATGCTACCCGAAACTAAAAATACCTCTGACGAGTTCTTTACCTTAATCTATTAAAGAAAAACCGGGTAACATGTCGGACCACACTCAGTGTGGAGTTCCGAGTCCGTTACTAGAAACATTACACATACATACCGTTAGCCAGTTGTTTAAAAACGAATGCACAGAACAAAGTTTGTTGATAGGTAATTAAATATTTGAGATTTAGAAGGTAAACACTTCCTTATTCATAGAGGAAGGAAATCATAGCGGGAGTATAAAAACGGCTAAAAGAATAATGCTTTTCGCACCTGTTACAAACGTTTACGACCATCTGATACTAACTGTTACTTAATGCCCTTCGTTAAAAACAGTCGTCTATATACACCGTGGGAACGAGGAATCCGACAAACTTTAACCATCGATTCTAGAGCCAATTTGTAGTATATAATGTGATATAACATGCAGCCCAATAACGCATAATTTCAGAGCTTTTAATTATTTAAAAAAAAACATAATTAATTGAATTTAAACTCTGTCACCTTAAAGCAATATTTTCTAAGAAAGATTCATCTTGTAAATAGCAATATCATCAACGTACAACGTAAATTAATTTAATCAATTTCTTAGTAAATAATGCTTTAGGTATAGGTGACAAAGTTCAAATTAAATTAACTATGGAATATTTTTTTTAATAATGCATATCTTGGAAATTATGCGTTATTGGACTATATGTTATATCACATTATTATACAGGGTGTCTCATTCAAATCGGTCAGTATGGGAAAGTCTGAAACTATAAGACATACGAAGATTTGTTCTTAGGAACCATGTCACCGATTTTGATAAAAAGAAAAACTGCATTCATACATTTGAAAAAAAAACTGTATCCAGCTAGGGAATCGAACCTGGTTGTTTTGAAAAAATAAACTTACACTATTTCTATTCAGATATCGATTGTGTAGGTCTTAAGCAGTAAATGTTTCTAAGAAACATGATGTCTAAAATCCAGAAAATGCATTGTTTTCACATAATTTTAATTTATTTAAATAGATGTTCGAAGTGACCACCGTTACAATATTCAACAAGTTCAGGCATGTAAAATTGTTTTTACCTAAACGTGTTGAATATTGTATTGAAAAAAAAACGTGGTCACTTCGAACACCTACTATGATAAATTAAAGTATGTGAAAACAATGCATTTTATTCATTTTAAACATCATGTTTCTTAGAAACATTTACTGCTTAAGACCTACACAATCGATATCTGAATAGAAATAGTGTAAGTTCATTTTTTCAAAACAACCAGGTTCGATTCCCTAGCTGGGTACAGTTTTTTTTTTCAAATGTATGAATGCAGTTTTTCTTTTTATCAAAATCGGTGACATGGTTCCTAAGAACAAATCTTCGTATGTCTTATAGTTTCAGACTTTCCCATACTGACCGATTTGAATGAGACACCCTGTATACTACAAATTGGCTCTAGAATCGATGTTTAAAATTTGTCGGGTTACTCGTTCCTTACACTGTGGGATGTGTATAACTTGAAATAAGACGAGGCCGACGCGTACTTGGCCCGTTTTTCGATCCTTTTACTCTAGCACGTTACGTCACACAGTTCTGTACCCTTACCATGAGTTACAACTATCGTACTCGCTAGCGAGTCGAATTCTCTGTCCCTCGTACTCTACAAGAATACAGCGAGGCCTGCGAGGGACAGAGCTTTCGACTCGCTAGCGAGTACGATAGTTGTAACTCATGGTAAGGGTACAGATAAAAGCTTTCGCTTCAATAACAGAGTAGTGGTACGAATTGGAAAAATGTTACGCAACGGGCAGCTGCATTGAACGATATGAACTACGACTTAAAAGCATTTTTAAGGTTCTGTGGCAAGACTAGTGGTGGGCGATTTCTGAAACATTGCACAACTTTCCTTAACTGCGAAAATTACAGCTTCTGAAAGTTACATAATTAGACGGAAATTATTCTAACACAAGTAAATTTTGTTTAAATTTCATGAAAAGTTGGGTAACATGTCGAAACTATAGTAATTTTCAGAAATAAAATGATTTCACTTTGGTAATTTTCAGAATATTGCTTGAAATTCTCGGTGAAAGTTTCACTTTTGAAACTTATAGAATATTGCAGAAATTCAAATGAAAGTTTCACTTTTGAAACTTACAAGCTGCCCATCACTAGGCAAGACGCGATGAAGTTATAGTCATATATTAAACCACTAAAGGCCGAAGACCGAGTTAAAATGACAGTTTTCGTATGAATATGACGTTTACTAATACGGATTAGTTCCGTAAAGGTGTTAAATTTTCCGTGCAAGTGGCCCTTAATCGAAATATACGTACGTAAAGTCGGCCAAAAATGTGGTCAACGGAACTACAGTTGAACTTTATAGTGTCAACCTTAGCGATAATCAAATATCACAGAATCTCGGACCACTTTCTAGGCCGACCGTTGGGGAGTTTCGGTGGTCATTTGTGGTGTTCATTATCATTTCCACTTTACCAAATGATACTTTCTGAATGTAAATGCTAGACATGTTAACTACTGAAAAAAATATACGGTGGAACATAGAACGTCTTATTGTGGTACAGTACAGGTAGCACGCTCAAAGATAGCAAGGCATGCTATTAGCCAGCATGCCACTAAGAAGCATGCTAAATAGTAGCATGCTTTCGTGCTAGTAATGCGCATGTGTAACAGTACGAGTTATTAAAAATGGGAGAAATGTAAAGGGTTTTATTTTAATTGGAATAAACACACTTTCTATATTTCCAAACACTTATTAACGTCATTCAATTGTTTTATTTTACAACTATAAAAATAGTTTTAATTTTGGAGGTCGAAATGGGCTAATTTTGTCCGTTCACTAAGTCATCAGTCATCACCAGCTCGTGAGTTTTATGTAAGTAGTTGTTTTTGAACATTCGTGAATGAAAAGTAGTAGTGGACAGTTAGGGCTAAATAGTGCGGAGAGCGGTTAACAGTTCTGAGCTTTGGTCGAGGAGCGGCACCCTTGTCAATTACAAGGCTTTGAAGCGCAATTCGTGCTGCAAATTCGTATTTTTTTTTCTTCAGCTTATTTTGAATATTTTCCCAAAACTATGATAAAATAATGTTATATAACTCTCTTAGATTACACACACACATACATACATACACACATGTACATACATGTATTTACATTTTTATAGGTTACACAGTAAACTTACAACTAGTTATACTTCTATAGGCAGATCACAAATTTTGTTTATAGCTCGAGATGAGCTTTTCCCATTTGGAAGTTTGATGTCTACGACCCTTACTTTTTGATCAGTGCCATAGTGCACCTTGGTGACTCGTGCTATGGGCCAGTGCAGAGGACTGCAGTTAATATCCCTAAGGAGCACCAAACTTCCTTCTTCAACGTTTGGTTGATCTTTGTGCCATTTGGGGCGATTATTTAACTGAGACAAATATTGTTTATGCCACACTTTCCAGAAGTGTTGTTGAATTTGGGTAATGCGACGCCACAACCTCAATCTACTTAGCGGAATGGACGTTACGTCTGGCTCTGGAATAGAGTTCATAGGTCTACGAATTAGAAAATGACTCGGGGTCAGGACGGTAAAGTCTGAAGGATCTCTAGACATAGGGGTTATAGGTCTTGAATTAAGAATTCCTTCTATCTCTACCACGATTGTGTGGAATTCTTCGTAAGTAAATAGGCTGTTACCTACTACTCTTTTTAAGTGTTTTTTGAAACTTTTGACAGCCGCCTCCCAGAGTCCTCCAAAAGTGGGAGAATAACTTGGGATATACTTGAATTCGATACGCTTGCACACTGCATAATCTATAACAGAAGTTTGGTGTTCCTTAGAGCTTAAATAGGAAAACTCTCTAAGGGTATTATCCGCTCCCTTGAATGTTTTGGCGTTGTCGCAATAGATCTTGGTGGGGTAACCGCACCTAGATGTAAACCGCTTTAACGCAGCAATGAAAGATGGAGTGGTCATGTTCGATACCAGCTCCAAATGGACTGCTTTGGTTACGAAACAGACAAAGACACAGACATAGCCTTTTGTAACAATGCTTCTTCTTATAGATGATTGCTTAATGCTGAATGGTCCACAATAATCTATTCCGACAACGTCAAATACATCTGTTTCCCTTACTCTATCAGAGGGCAGGGATCCCATGAGCTGTGACGCAGCTTGAGCTTTAAGTTTGTAGCATGGAATACATTTTCCTATTACTTTAGCAACTTCCTTGTTGCAGTTAATGATCCAGTAGGATTGTGCAAGGCTACTGACAGTGTCTTTTAATCCGCCATGCAGAAGCAGCTGGTGCTCATACTGGATTATTATACTGGTTATAAAACATTTTTTGGGCAAAATTATAGGATGTTTTTGTCCGTAAGGAATGTTTGCATTTTGTAACCTCCCTGCCACTCTTAACACATTGTGAGCATCCAAGAAAGGAGCCAGATTTTTGACATGACTTTTAATTGGCAATTTATTCTTTACACAGTGTATTTCTTGCTTAAAATATTCATGCTGCACTAAGGAAATAATTTTGTATTGAGCCTGATTTAGTTCACTTACAGTTAAATTTTTGTCTTTAATTCTATTACTTTTGCTTTTACAATTATTGTAAAATCTAAATATACCAGCAACTACTCCTTGCAACTTAATCCATGATGAATATTTTTTAAATAATTGCGGCTCTTCTGGTGCAACGATCAAACAAGCAGGTTGGTTATCAATATTCACACTTGAAAATACATCAGTGTTATTCACCGGCAATTTAAAGGATTGGGGCTGGTAACTCACATTTAAAAATTCGGGCGGTCCATGCCACCATTGCTCGTCCTTGGAAAGGTCCAGAGGATCGCAGCCGCGTGATAATATATCTGCTGGGTTGTTCGCTCCACCAATGTGACTCCATGTACAGTCACTCGTGATTTCTTTTATGACATTTACTCTATTTTTTACATATGCTTGCAATTTATTTTTGTTTGAATTTAACCAAGACAATGTTACAATAGAGTCAGATAATAGGAAATTATTATCAAACTTAATATTTGTTAAAATTGATCTTACTTTTTGATATAGTTTTGCTAACAATAATGCAGCATTAAGTTCAAGCCTTGGTATAGTCAGCTCACCTTTAATGGGTGCTACTCTAGATTTGCTACATAACAATTTCATAGATACCTTTTCATTACACACACCCCTGATGTATAAACAAGCGCCATAGGACTTTAGAGAAGCATCGCAGAACCCAACAATTTCCATATGATTTGCATTGCTAGGAATGACATGCCTCTCTATTTTGAAAACTGGCATTGCTGTCACCTTGTTATAAAACTTTAGCCATCGCTTTAGAAAATCATCAGAAATTGGAGCGTCCCATGTTAGATGCTCCTTCCAAAGCTCCTGCATAAATTGCTTAGCTTTAACTACTACCGGTCCTGCCAGTCCCAGAGGATCAAAAAATGAACCGATAAAACTTAGTACAGAGCGTTTGTCCCATGAACAGATCGACTTATTAGGATAACTTATTTTGAATACATCCTCTTTAGTGTCAAGTACCACGCCTAACGCTTTTAAATCAGTTTTCATACAGAGGTCATGGTCATCAGAATAGAGCTTGTCTGAAGGAATGCCTGCTAGCAGCTGAGGCTCGTTAGCTGCCCATTTGTGCAATTGGAAATTAGCCTGTGACAGTAGATTAATTAATTCATCTCTTACCTGTATGGCTTCTTGGATGGTGTCCGCTCCGAAGAGAGCATCGTCTACATACATGGCAGACCGTATCACCTTTGCTGCTTTGGGAAATTCTGCCTCATACCTGGCTGCCAGCTCCTCCAGACATCTCGTGGCCAGGAAACTCGAGCTTTTTAGGCCGTATGTAACCGTCTGCAATTGGATGATGATCAGTTCATTGCCATCACTACGCCACAAAATATTTTGCAATTTGTGAAATTGAGGATCTATCCTGATAGCCCTATACATATTTTTTATGTCTGTTAACATAATAAGTTTGTGAAATCTGAACGATATTAATATATCAAAAAGATCTTTTTGAGTCTTGGGACCGTTGAGCAAAACATCATTAAGACTGTTGTGTTGTTTGCTAGCCTTAGTATTTCCATTAAAAACTACTCGTAATTTGGTTGTCTTCCTGTCTTCCCTGATGACAGGGATATGTTGCATGAAATAGAGATTCTGTTTGTTAGAACTGGTTAGTGGTAAAACTCTTGCATGACCTAGCTCTAAATAGTGATTGATAAATTCTTTGTATCTTTGATGTAGAACTTCATCTTTTTCAAATCGCTTTTCAATACAATTTAGTGTTTTGACAGCAATAGGAAATGTATATCCAAGATTTAGATGCTCTGCTGGTTGAGCAAGTGGAAGAGACACCTGAAAATGATTGTTAATTAATTGTACCGAACTCTTAAATTCGGCTTCACAGGAGTCCTGCCTTGCTGTAACCTCTGTTTTCATTTCAGGGACAATTTCTGTCTCCCAAAACTTTGTTAAGAGGATATCTACATTTTCATTTTCCTCATGGTTGGCCACATGCAAGGCCACATGATGGCAATTGTTGGATTCCTTTTTACATGAAATTTCGCCAGATAAAATTGAACCAAATTCTGTACCGATAATGTATAAGTCAGTATTTGAGATTTTGGTTTTGCTGGGTAATAAAATTTTAAAGAAAATATCAGCAGACAACAAGAATGAAATGTCACCCGGAGTTAAACAATCATTGTCTGCTAATATAACAGAATCGGGTAATGAGACTTTGCTTGTATCCATTTTGTGCTGAGGCAATTGTGTTGTTATTTTATTGACCAATGAACATGTTACTTGACAGCTGAAACTGGAGTGAATTGACTCTATTTTGACATTCACAGACTTTGACGTGTATTTGGTTTGACAACCCAAAGCTGAAATGTTTAGCTTGTTGTTTACTGACTGTAATTTTAGTGATTCGGCAAGTTCATTTGTCATGAAATTGACTTGGCTGCCACTGTCGATCAGTCCTCTCGCTATGATGTAAGATTCATTATCTTGGCGGTAAACTTTTACTTTGACAGTAGGTAATAAGACAGCATTGTTTGATTTAGCATGACAGCTAACATTTGGCTCGCTTTCTGTATGCAACAACGAATTATGAGTTTTGCTGTGGCATACCGAGCATTTGAAATGAAATTTGCATTTGTTTTTATGCGTACCCAAGCATATCTTGCATAAGTTGTAGTTGGAAGCAAGTTCCATTCTTTCTTTGGGTGTTTGAGCACCAAAAACTGGGCAGTTGTACAATTTGTGTGAAGTTGCTTTACAACATATGCAAGATGGTGCATAATTACTGGCAAGATTAGTCACTTTACTATATTTATTGACACAAGATGGGGAAGACTTACCTTCACTTTGCTTGCTCTCTTCAAAACTGTTTGCCCTTTTCTCAATGAATAATAAGAAGTCCTCTAGCGTCGGCAATCTCGTGTTGTCTCGTTCTTGATGAAATGCCCTGCATGAAAACTGATCTACTTTTTTTAAGAGAATGGTAAGAATAATTAAGTCCCATTGCTCTGTTGGTTGCCCTAATGCCTTGAGGGCACCTATGTGTTGACGCGACATAGCAACAATTTCCCTTAAGTTACTGGCAGTACCCTTCATAATTGACTGTGTTTCTATTAAAGCCTGGATATGATTTGTGATAACAAGAAACTTGTTATCGTATCTAAGCTTTAATAGCTCCCTTGCTTTAGAATACGATTCCCCAGTTAAAGGAAGTCCTTCAACTAATGCTGATGCTTCGCCTCTTAAATATTTTTTAAAGTAGAACAATTTTTGCACTGGTTGTAATTTGACACATGAGTCTATCACGGCATCGAACAGCTCCATAAACGTGATGTACTTGGCATAGTCTTTCCCATCGAAATGTGGTATTTCTATTTCTGGCAATCGCACACCATTATTGCGGACGTCCACTTCCAATGTATCCCGCGAGCTTCCCGTGGCTTGTGGCGGTTGTAACAGTTGCCGCAATCGCGAAATTACATTTATGCAGCGTTCCTCATGCTCATCCTCCTCAAAATCACATTTTTCTGTTGCTACACTAAGCTCCAACATTAGCTCCGTGTATTTGGAAAGGTTAGCTTCAGCTTGTTGCAGTCGTAACTTTATAGACTCTTTTTCCAAAGTCTCCGGATTTATTCCGCACAAAAATCTTTCGGCCTTTGTTATTGAACCTTTGCATTGTGCAATTTGAGCTTTTAATCTTTTAATTTCAAGTTCGTTCTGCTCTAAATCTATAGATATCCTCGATTTCCTTCTATCTCCACCCATTGTTGCTGAACGTCATGAACGATTGAACGTAAACAAAAGGAATGGAACGACTGTCAAATTGTCAGCTCGTTCACAGAGTGTGCAATGCCTGTGCGTTTCGTTCCGCGAACGTCTGAATGAATGAATCTTTGATCTTGCTTGTGAACTCGACGAACTTTACGAGATATCCAATATGGCGATCGTTGGAAACTTGAAATTCGAATGCAGTTTTTCGACGATTTTGGTTCAAATTGCGGTTATGAAAATACACGTTGATCAAATCTGGCAATCGTACCTATGTCGTATTGTCACGTATATTCCGTCTTCTTAATGATTTCTGCGATCATGGCGATTCGGCGGCACTTTTCCTCGAGGCGACAATTTCGTCAAAGAGGCATTCTTGTGAGAACTTTATTGGTTTCGGCACCACTTTGTTCGAATATGATTGAAACCACTGTTTTTTAATTGTATCACTGGTTTATTCGATCTAATTAAATTTAAAGTTACAGAGCACATGTGCTAGCTTCGATAGCAGTTGAAGAAGAAGCTAGTGACCGGAGTGAAAGGAGTCATATCTGATTTTCATTCCGTTCATCTGCTTAGAAATATGGTTTATTTTATTAATAGGTTTCGTTCAGAAACAAACTCAATTGCTAAAAACTAATGTCACAGTATTTGTTTGTAGGCCTCAACTCAATATAGTTAATCCAGGAAAAAGCCGAAAAATACACCCTAAATTTTGGTGACAGAGCTGGAGATAAAAGATCCACTGCAATGATAACTCATTTATCCTTTAAACCATATTGATAAATCAAGGTTTCATTTTTAATAACATTTTTTTTTATTAGTGTACTAGAATTTTCTCCACACCATTCCAAATTGTTACTAAACTAACTCATATTTTTGCCGTCTTGTAAAATTGTTCATACAGATGTTTTTTTTTTAGCTATAACAGAAAAACAAATGAGTATCGTAGTTTTTTTTAGTCTCTGATTTAAGTTTGATTAGTGCCATGGTATACACCACATTAAAAGAATATCATTATGTGGATGGTTCATACCGATTCTCAAAACTTATGGATCACCCCTCGTAGCTGTAAACTATCAATACACCGCAGATGTAAAAGAGCTCAGGATATTTTTGAGCACAATGTACTCGTATCTTTAGACGTATAATGGCGACTTAACGCTTTGTGTTCCAATGTAAAGAGATATTTGCATATCAACGTCGGCGACACACAAAGGCGCTACGCTCGAATTGACGTGACTGGAGCACTGCTATTGTGTATAAAAAAAGACATGTAAGGAATTGTCATTTTACAATTTATTTTCAATTAAACGTTTTTAACGGCACAAGATGCCGGTAGCGATTCAAACAGACCTTGCACAAGGTCCTACCACGCTTAAAAATCGGCCAAGTGTTATGTTCTGTATTATGGTTCGCATCAGAGCTATTCCCCTTTTGAGTGTTTATCATTGAATAACGAGTACAGCTAGCGCCATCTGACGTCCAATAGCCAAATTACATTCGTAAACAATAATGTTGTTTTGATTTATGTGGAAATTATGCCATAAGTCGCACCGGAATGGTATTAAACTTTAATTTGTTTTGTATGGGGCGCTAGCGGAACTCGTTTCTTCACAAAATACTTGAATTTCATAACGTAAATGAGTACAGGTAGCGTCATCTGTCGTCGACTAGATGAACTACATTCGTCAACAATCATGTTGTCATGATTTACATAGAATTTATGCCACAAGTCACACCAGAATGGTATTAAACTTTAATTTGTATTGTATGGAGCGCTAGCGGAACTCGTTTCTTCACAAAATACTTGAATTTCATAATGTAAATGAGTACAGGTAGCGTCATCTGTCGTCAACTAGATTAATTACATTCATCAACAATAATGTGTTCATGATTTACAAAGAAATTATGCCACAAGTCACACCAGAATGGTATTAAACTTTAATTTGTATTGTATGGAGCGCAGCGCTAGCGGAACTCGTTTCTTCACAAAATACTTGAATTTCATAACGTAAATGAGTACAGCAACTAGATTAACTACATTCATCAACAATCATGTTGTCATGATTTACATAGAAATTATGCCACAAGTCACAATAGATTGGTATTAAACTTTAATTTGTATTGTATGGAGCGCTAGCGAAACTCGTTTCTGCACAAAATACTTAAATTTCATAACGAAAATGAGTACAGCTGGCGCCATCTGTCGTCAAGTAGCAAAAACTACTCCAGGACATTGTGTGAAATCCGTTCAATCCCCAGCTCGACTGCTACCTTTAAATTCACTACCGAGGGGCGTGGCCTAGGAACAAACTTGTGACCGGGAACACATAATGCGTCGGTGGCAGTGAATGCGTTGTCATTCAATCTTATTTGTTGCCCACAGGGTAAAACCTTGTTTCAAATAATTTAACAAGCTTTTTAATAACTTTCAATGCCTCAGTTTAGGTCAAATCTTGCAAGTCTTTGAATAGGTTTTTCTTTTTTTTTAATGATAATAGAATTTATAACGATTTAAATTTGGTTAGAAAGAGACGGATTTTGAAAGCTTACTTTTTTTAATTATTAGTATAGGAACACGCCGTATTGCGTCACCTCCGCTCTGAATGCGTTAGTGGCCTAATCCCTTGGGAACTGTCCCATTTTTTAATTTTTGTTATCTGTATGAATAAAAAACCTAAACAAAATGCACCCTGTGTCTTTGCAAAACCAGCTGCCTTACCATATTCTTTTTAATTTTTTTCTAATTCCCATTTATAAAATATTTTTTCCTGTGTCGTTGACCGACATTTTAAATAATTCAAGGAACTCCTGTCGTGTAAAAACTTAACCCAGATTATTACCCTGTTTAAGCCGCTTGTTTTTTTTTAACAAGCTTTTATTTAACTTGTACGAGTAATGTACTCGAATGTTTGTAGTATGTACGAGTATGTGTGTAAGGGTCAAATCTTACAAGTAAAATTTGATCCACTTCCCGGTCTCCGATGAAGCTGAAAATTTGCATACGCCTTTAGTTCTGACGACAATACAATAATATACCATCGAGCTGGTCTGATGATGGAGACGTAGGATGGCCATAGGAACTCCTAAATCACAAATGATAAACCCGTCGTGTTAGGGCTTGTTAGAACCGTCTCGACAAGTAGATGACGTTCGTGCAAAAAAAAGTACAGTCGGCATTAAAAGCTTGTCCCAAACGTGAAACTTTTGACACAAAATTATCTATACTAATATTATAAAGCTGAAAAGTTTGTTTGTTTCCTTGAACGTGCTAATCTCAAGAGCCACTGGTCCGATTTGAAAAATTCTTTCAGTGTTAGATAGCTCATTTATCGAGGAAGGCTATATATAGGTTATATATCATAGTCACATAAACCGAAGCGAAGCGAGGGCGGGTCGCTAGTTTCAATCATAAAATACAATAATAATACACTTAAAACCATTAAATTAAAAATAATGACCAGGAGAACAACAATGACGAGGTGTCTACGTCTCTGGAGTTTCTTGCGGCGCTTCTTCTCCGCAATGATGGTCTCGTCCGAAGCGCTGGTAGACTCACCCTATATTACCGACGTGTAAAAGAGCCCTCATGTGGCCTATTTACTGAATAAATATTTTGAATTTTGAATTTTTTTACTGAAATACTGGTAATTGTAGTACTAACCTGTATGTTCATCACTTCCACCTGTCTCGCTCGGTAGAGGGAGTCCAAGAATTGAAGGTGGACCTGCATCTCAGCGAGCCTCTGTTCCATCGCCTCTTCGCGCGTCAAGCGAGCTGATGACAAAGAGAGACAACTGTCAAGTAAACCATGCGAGTGTACGAGAGAACATGAAACAAGGCAAATAGGGTGTGTTATTACTGATTTGAAACAAGCAGTTTCTCATACATACATACACATACATAGGTACATACCTTCACGCCTGTCTCCCAATAGGGTAGGCAGAGATTATGGAACGCCAGGTGCACCGATCTAAACACACAATTTTCGCTTCCTCTACATTCATCAATCTCTTCATACACGTACGGCGGTTTCGGGTGCTTTTGATTTGGCCCTTATTCAGTGCATCGCGCGTTTCTCATTAGAAGCAAAAATTCATAATTCAAAATTCAAAATATTTATTCAGTAAATAGGCCACATGAGGGCTCTTTTACACGTCGGTAATATAGGGTGAGTCTACCAGCGCTTCGGACAAGACCATCATTGCGGAAAAGCGCCGCAAGAAACTCCAGCAGAAGGTAATTTTTTCAATCATAATAACATAGTACTTAAAACTAAGTTACATTAAGTAAAGTAAGTTACATTAGGTGATAAAGTAATAAATAATAAATTCTTAAAACTACCAAAAATATTTTTTTACAAATGTAAGGTCAATAAACCTTAAACTTGATAAAAAAAACTATAAGAACAACACGACGAGGTCTCTACGTCAGCAAGTTTCTTCTCAGCAGTGGTCTCCTCTTGGGAAGCGCTTGGGTGGTTTGATCTTAAAAACGCAGTTCGGTCGGTTGACCGAGTGAACGAGTGAACACGCTAAACCGGCGAGTTTAAGTAGTCCCCAGTCAGAGAACAAACACATTTTAGGGCGTGCATTCTATATTAGGCAGCATTGCTTCTGTAAGATCGAAAGTATAAGGCTACCTAGTTTAAAAGGGACGCGCTAAAATGACGATACGTTAGTGCACAATCGTACTAAAAAATTTTTTTATGGCATACCTAGTGAAGACAAACGAGCACACAGGCCACCTGATGGTAAGTGGAAACTGTGACCCATAGACATTCGCATTCACAAGACTGCAAATGCGTTGCCAACCCTGAGGACTAAGCTGGATTGCCGCTATGCTAGTCATTTCACCGGCTGTCTTATCCTCAAACCGGAACACAACCATGTGGACACTGCTGTTTGGCGGTAGGTTAATGGATAAGATGGTGGTAGCGATCCGGACGGACTCTGCACAAGGTCGTACCACCCGAAAAACTTATTTGTGCACAAACATACTAATGACAATAACTTTTCACAATTGTGAACTAAGGTATCGATGTGTTTTGTACGCCATGACGGGACTACTTAAACTGGCAGGTTTAAGTAGGACCGAACGCCGTTTAGAGAATAACACTCGTGGTAGAGTTATGACGTGTAAAAGTGCCCGTGCGGCCTACATCCTACTGAATAAATAAAATCTTTTTCATCTTTTATGCGTGTCTGTGTATATATCTATGTAGGTGTATATGTTTATCTATGTATGTGTGTGTCTGTGAATCTGTTGTCTCAATCTGTGGCATCATAGCTCTTGATCGGATGAACCGATTATGAAACTTTATAAAAAAAAGGCTTTAAACTAGCCTGTATAGTTCTTACTCACGTATGTTATGTCTCACGAAAATGGGTTTTACCGTTTAACAGATACGTATATCTGTAAGAATGGATCACCGTTTTATACAGGGTTTTGTTTTAAGACTGCGCCGAGCGTACGCCGGATGTACAGTGGCGCCCTCATTACTTTTATTGTGTTTTCTAATAAACTAAAGTATTTTCTTGAAATTGGACGATTTTTTTTTGAAGTACAAATGAAAACACAACTTAAAGGGTATATCATATAGTTTAGTAACAATTCACCTTCGAGTTATTAACTTCATGGAAAAAAGTGGCCACCATTTCCCGTTACGACTACTCAAAGGGTAACTGTTATTAAAATTTGTTACGTATCCCATAAATTGTGTTTTTACTTGCGCTACAAAAACACATCGTCTGATTCCAAAAAAAATCTTTAGTTAATTAGAAAACACAATAATAGTAATGAGGACGCCACTGGACGCTCGACGTTTGCTCGGTGCAGTCTTAAAAAGTTAGGGTTATCGATTGTTGATGGTGGGTTTTAGCCTTTTTTTTTCCTTTTTCATCCTTTATCTCTGACGTAAGATTTTTGGCATGTTTTCCTGCTGATCTACGCATGTTATTTGATATTATATTGAATTTAATATTTATTGCTTTATATAATGCTAAATTAAGTAGTACCATTGTAATATGTTTAAAAAATGACTGACTGCTGAGTTTCTTGCGGCGTTTCTTCTCAGCAGTGTCTCCTCTTGGGAAGCGCTGGTAGATTCTTGACGTGTAAAAGTGCCCGTACGGCCTACTTACTGAATAAATGTCTTATATCTTTTATCTTTATCAAATGAATGAATTGGTCCTTGTCCATGACTGTTTCCATCACCATAAATTGTGTCTAACGTTAATAACATAATTTTTCGTCAGGTAGCTGTTATTGAAGCTATTTATAACTTACTTAAATAGGTCACAGTGCTATTAATTAGACTTGACTTTGTCATCGTCTTAGTATCATAAGTTATTCCCTTTCGCTAAGCTCGGTAGGCGTGTGCGCAAGTATATTATTATAACGTGCTAACAAATTAGTCACGGATATTTTAAGAGATAATACATTACATTAAAACAATTAACTTTTAGCTGTAATTAAGGAACCTTTGTATATCATATTATTGTTTTAATTTACCGAACAAAAAATATAAATTATAATTAATCTTTAAAATAATCACCCCTATTATTATTGTTTTTCGTAAATGTCATTATGATTCGGCGGGAAAACTGTAGGTTATTAAAATACTAGCGCCTGAATGATAGTTTAAAGAGATTCTAGAATGTCTAAAGAGGTCTAATTTAATTATTTTATTAACAGGGTGTTTTAACGTAGAAAATTTGTTTCCTAGTTTTCTCCAAAAAAACATAAGAAAACCTATTATGTTTCATACTTAAATGTACTCCGAGAACCGAGTACTATCAGCTGTAAAAATATCCGTGACTAATTTGTTAGCACCTTATATAAGTTTCATTATACGAGGTCGTACAAAAATACCCGTAAAGCCGAAAGGGGGTGAAATGGTGCCTTATTACAAGTCCATGTACAATATTTGAGAACCGTACTATCACCGTATGTCATACCAGCAAAACAAATAAAACCATTATTGTTTTCATTGAAGTGCAAACCCTATTTCAGTCAAATTAAAGAGTAAACTACGCAGAACGTTTATGTAACAAAAACAATCAAGAGACATAGGTACTAACAAAATGTACAGAATTCAATTAGATAGATATTACAAGTCGAGTTTTGGAAGATTTTAAACACCTAACCTAACGAAGAAATCTAAACTAACACTTACTTTATCGTAATGAACGTCAAATTTACAGGAACTCAAAGTGAGCTCCGCCTAGTTCAATGCACAGCCTCGCTCGTCGGGCTTTGGTTTCATTTCGGCTTAATTTCGTTTTACCTTTTTACCTTTACTCCTTGATCTCAAAAGGACTAAGTGTCAAAACACCTAAATCCCAGAATACCTAAAAATTTTTCACATAACACCGGATTTTCAATATGGCTGAATTTTAAAATGTCTTAGGCTCATAACGACCAAACTTCACAACACCTTTATCTCAAAACATCATAATTTCAAAACAACCAAATACCAAAATACCTAAAATTGCAAAAGTTTTACCTAACCTTCATGCATATATACTATCTTTCTTCCTAATGGCCACTTGAAAGAAGTGAAAACGAATTTAGGCATTTTGAGACTATGACATTTTGCCATTCCGGTGTTTTCGGCTTCAGTTATTTTGAAAGTTTGACGTATCTATGATTCGGTATTCGAAAGAAATGTACATTTCAATATTTAGGTATTTAAGGAATTAAAGTTTTTAGGTCAAAGTCATTATGACTTTCCATCATTTTAAGAGTGAGCCATTTTGATATTAAGGTTTTACAGGGACCATGGCATTTCAAAATTTCGTCAAATTACAGAATAAGGCATTATGCAATTTAGATTTATGGAAACCTAAGCGACCGGTGTCTCCTTTTAAGTATGTGGGATACCTGTGTTATGAGACACCGCTCTTCCTTAAATGGTTACAGTATTATTGATGGTGCTTATACTTATAACTATGTCTAAGTTTAACAGACTCAACATGTGATTGTATGTCGCCTATCAGGCTCATAGTTCACTTAGAGTTACAAAATAGAAATAAAATTAAAATTAGTATTGTAGTTAGAGGGTAATATGAGATTGTGCGTAGGTAGGTATATGTGTATGAGTGTGTGTGTGTGTGTGTGTGTGTTTTTACTTGTGTGTGAATTAGTTTTCAATCTAATGTACTACTTTTAGAATTTTCATTATTTTCCACTAAATAGGCTTTCAATACCATTAAAGTTGACAATTATTAAATTGGTAGGTAGGCCTCTCTGTTTAAATAATCTATGCTAACTCCGGTTCCCTGACATGAGTTGACATAACAGCTTACTAGGGTTGACAATATTTTTGCCTTTGATAATTTATTATATTTTTTACGGGGTATTTTGTAACACGTTGTATAAATACATCTCTACTTATAGTAGGAGAGCTGGGCATTGAGTAGTTATTTGATATACTGTGAAAATTTGTACAGTACTTCTTAAATCTATCTATCTATATCTGTAATTATATATCGACGCTTGAAAGGCGAAATGGGATAAGCGACATTTTTTGTGATATTGAGTTATATGCATCGTTAAAATCAGCAGATTTTTCTGCGTCGCATGAGCCGGGTCTCGTGCCCGTATGACGACTTTTGTGTCGCTTATCCCATCGGTGATTTTTAGAAACACCGATCTATTTTTGTTACTAAGCGACTTATTTTTTACAGGTTATTGAATATTGGAGATTAGATAAAATGTTTTTTTACAAAATGTTACTTAGACTGTTTGTCTTTTTTACAACTTTCATTTTATGTGTCGGTTATATTTTATTACTTCATCGTAAAACGTATTTTTATTTCCTTTATATCATTTTACCTATATCTACAGAAATACAAAAAATGCCTTAGATCAAATAACCTAAACGTCTTTATCCGCACTATAGCCTTTTACTTGATATGAGTTTCGAGAGTAATGTCGCTTATCCTGTTTTACCTGCAATAATTTTTAAACTACTTACTGTCGCTAATTCTAAAGTTACTCTAAGTATTAGAGTTTTTAGTACAAAAAAGTTTGTCGACAAATAGTTTGAACTGTAACTTTTTTTGATCTCTGATAATTGTTTAGTAACTTTATTTGTTTATTTTTATTTAAAATAGGTGAAATATCTATATTTGTTTATAGTCATTTGGATTTTTTCAGTTTATTTTTATTAAAGACCCATTAATATTCGTAACAGTTGTTATATTTACTTTTTTCATCAATGTCTTGAATTTTGGTGGTGATTTATTAGTGGAGAATAAATTATGAGGGTTAAATTTTAGCTTAGATAAAATATTTTGAAGTTTAAAATTGTCGCTCATAGCAGTTAGATTATTTGTCTTGATTTAATTTCTGGCTAAAAATGACTTTTATATAATCTAACATTGTTCTTAAATTTGAAATGTTTTGCGGTTAGATAGTTTTTCCTAATTATCTTTCAAATCTTTTTCCGGTTAGACATTTTTACTTGATTCATTTTTCACCACAATTTTTGGTTAGATAATTTTACCTCCTGCAGTTTTTGAGATCAATTTGCGTAAGCTACACTAAATCCTAAAATAATACCTTTGTGGGTAATTTATTGAGCACAGTATATAGAAAACACCATCATGATCATGTACAAAGTTAAATTTTGAAAATCGGCTTATAAAATAAATTATAGTGATTTTTTTTCAAAAATCTGTGGCATTTTTTGGCTCTCCTGTAAAGTTACTATTTGGTCGCTTATCCCATTTCGCCTTTCAAGCGTCGATATATATATCTGAATTTCGGAAACAGCTCTAACGATTTTCGTGAAATTTAGTACGCAGGGGCGACAAATCGATCAAACTAGGTTTCAGTTTTAGAAAACTTATAGAGAAAAACCCCTGGTAACGATACTTAAATACAAAGAAGCAGGCCTGGCTGAAGGATATTAATTGGGTAACTAAGCTCTAGGCTTGTACTATGGGTACTAAACGATATAAATACTGATATAGAGAAATATATACAAAAAATCCATGACTCAGGAACAAATATTCACGCTCATCACACCAATATCTGCCCTTACCGGGATATGAACCCAGGACCGCTAGCTTCGTAGGCAGGGTCACTACCAACAAGGTCAGCGCGTCGTCAGTCATATTAATAACATACTGTTCTTTTTTTTTACCTCAATCACTCGCCAGTTCGTCATCCTCATTTTCATCAGTAGACTGTACAGAAACATTTGATTTGAATGCATTGTTTTAAATTCTTTTAATGTGTTTAAAACCTGTTTTTTCGGTAAGTACACCACATATTTTAATGACCAATTGTTTTGTTGATAAACAATTTGAGTCTTTATCGCAAACCTCTTGGAAGCGTTTGTACAAATTACACAAAACTCTTTTCGTTTGAATATGCAGTGGTCGTCCTCTACCAAATTCAGGAAATAGTGCCATATTACTTTGTCAAGCTGAATTCAAAATCGATGTTTTACAATTGATTTCTGTGGTAAACTGTAAGTAGGTAAGTATTATTAGTTATTCATGAACGACGCAAAAAATACGAAAACAATTACTCGACATTTACAACTATTTATATCTTATCATGACAATAGAATCATAAGTGGACAGAAATAATCAAAAATGAAAGATAAGCAAATAATGAGTTTGCAATCCATACGATATATAAGGTGCTAACAAATTAGTCACGGATATTTTTACAGCTGATAGTACTCGGTTCTCGGAGTACCGAACAAAAAATATAAATTATAATTAATCTTTAAAATAATCACCCCTATTGTGTACCTGTCAAGATGTTTAATACTGTTTGTAAATACTATACTCGGTTTTCATATGTTTTTTTGGAGAAAACTAGGAAACAAAGTTGCTACGTTAAAACACCCTGTTAATAAGATAATTAAATGAGACCTCTTTAGACATTCTAGAACCTCTTTAAACTATCATTCAGACGCTAGTATTTAATAACCTACAGTTTTCCCGCCGAATCATAATGACATTTACGAAAAACAACTTTTGACAAACAGTATTAAACATCTTGACAGGTACACAAATAGGGGTGATTATTTTAAAGATTAATTATAATTAATATTTTTTGTTCGGTAAATTAAAACAATAAAATGATATACAAAGGTTCCTTAATTACAGTTAAAAGTTATTTGTTTTAATGTAATGTATATCTTTTAAAATATCCGTGACTAATTTGTTAGCATAATTATATAACAAATTTCAAAAATGGAATGTTGAATCTTCGCACACATTACTCCCACATACAACACGTGACTTACTTAAGTGTTTTTATACATTTCATTCTATTGAATTGACGTCAGCTGTCAGACGGTCGCGTGGAGTGCCTACGTCAATGCCATACATGTCCGTTAATTACGTTACGTTTGCATTAACCAACTTGTACAGATGTAGTGAATAATCCTTTCGTTTTTTGTCGGATAAGTTCGTATTTATTTAGCTTTCTCAACTAGCTTCAGTGCCTATCAATAAGCCAACTGAGAAAGCAAGATAAATACAAAGTTATCCGACCAAAAACGATGGGAAAGGATTATTCACTACATCTGTAGCCTCACTGATTCTGATTAATCTTAAACCACCCAACCGATATAACTTAGCTGAAAACCAGTTTGAACTAGTTTCACAACTTCACACAAAAAAAAAGAGGACAATCTCACACCAATTGACCTAGTCCCAAACTAAGCTCTAGGCTTGTACTATGGGTACTAGACAACGATATAAATACTTATATAGAGAAATATATACTTAAATACATAGAAAACATCCATGACACAGGAACAAATATTCGCGCTCATCACACAAATATCTGCCCTTACCGGGATTCGAACCCAGGACCGCTAGCTTCGTAGGCAGGGTCACAACCAACTAGGCCAGCGCGTCGTCAAACTTGCCTGAACAAATCGCTCCTTTAGAATTATAGTGACCCAATTCAAAATTTTCAGCGTTCAACTTCGAGTCATAAATTTATTACTGTAGAGACCTAACTCGAAATCCAAAATTCGCTAATTAGCTCACTATAATTCTAAAGATGCGAAATAACTTCGAGTCTCAACCTCACTTTGTATCACATGTACAATATTCTGTCTCTTAACGCGTTATTTTTCCCCTACTTATTATTCATTGCGTTTATCACGCTTCATTTGACAATAAAGGGACCCATTTCAGAGTCAGTGGACAGCAAAATGCAAAGTGTTGGCAACGTCACAAAGTTAGTTAGAATATCGATATCGATGTATATTAATTAGTCCATGAAGAAACTCCTTGAGTGTTATTTTATTAAAAACGGTGTTCGGTCGGTGGAACGTAAAATGGATGCCTAATTGAGAATGCACGCGCTAAAATGTGTTTTGTACGCCTTGACGGGACAAATTAATCTCGCCGCCGGTTCGCCGTGAAAGAAGGTCGGTATTACATGTTTAAATAAATTCAAAAAAAAAAAGTGCACGAAACGTTGGTCATTGCAAGTAGACCAAGTCAAGATGGAAACGTTGTTTTGTAGGTATATTCTCGAAACGTATGGAGTCATATAGCAGTCGACGCGGTCTGTTATCAACTTACGCTGCTTAAATACAAAAGCGCCACAACACATAAACAGAATATAGTTTGATTTAAAACTTAAAGTAACGCGTAGTAAGTTTTGCGGGTGGTAGGGCCTTGTGCAGGGTCCGTCCGGATCGCTACCACCGTTTTATCTATTAACCTACCGCCAATCAGCAGTGTTCGCATTGTTGTGTTCCGGTTTGGGGATAAGACAGCCGGTGAAATGACTAGCATAGAGGCATTCCATCTTAGTCCTCAGGGTTGGCAACGCATTTGCAGTCTTAGGATTGCATCGCAGTCCTGTGAATGCGAATGTCTATGGGTCACAGTTTCCACTTACCATCAGGTGGCCTGTGTGCTCAATTGTCTTCTCTATGACATAAAAAAAAAAAAAAAAAAACGCATAAATAACTCATTTTGATTACTAAAGTATTTAAGCAATCAATCCTACACCTATATACATTTTCGTTTCGATTTCCATTTTTGAAAGTCGTGTACCCATCGTTTGAAGAAGTAGAAGAAATACATATATTAACTAACCGCATGATCAACCTTCAAAAGTACACGAATATGAGGTAATATAATATTAAACTTAACTAACCTAACCTAACCCTAACCTAACCTAACCTAACCTAACCCAACTATAGTCCTAGCCTGCAACAATAGTCCAATATTCCTCATTACATTATTCTAAAATATGATGCTATTGCTCTCTCGTAATATTTTTGACATGTTTTCCTGCTGAACTACGCATGCTATTTGATATTATATTTAATTTAATATTTATTGCTTTATATAATGCTAGATTAAGTAGTACCATTGTAACATGTTTAAAAAATGACTGACTGCTGAGTTTCTTGCGGCGTTTCTTCTCGGCAGTGGTCTCCTCTTGGGAAGCGCTGGTAGATTCATGACGTGTAAAAGTGCCCGCGCGGCCTACTTACTGAATAAATATCTTTTATCTTTTTTTATCTTTTATTATTGCTGGGTATATGTACTGTTTGGTCAAAAATTGACTGCTCTAAACTAAGAAGTAAAATTGGACCATTGATGTAGGCCAGGACTATTAAGTAGTGTAGTTTTACGGAATTGATGTGTTTATATGAGTGACAGAGTGAAAAGGGTCCGATAGTTACCTAGCACATTATTGCCGAGGGCCGGAAAGGAAAATATGAGTTGGGCAATCCCTTTTTCGCCGAAACTTTTCAAATATTTATACCGCTTTTAACAAACAATGCGATACAAAATAATTAGTGTTCATAAAACAGATTTAAACGACTCGAGAAAGAACCTATTGAGAATCGTTCTAGGAATAATAAGTTGTAATTGAACGACACTCCGATAGCAATAGCAACCTCACCTGGTTTTAAAAAGTCGAGTATTACATTGTTTTTATTAGTTCTTTCTAAGGATGTGCCGAATATTCGTTTCGTATTCGGTATTCGGCGTATTCGGCATCTTTTTCACTATTTGTATTCGGCCTAATTATTTGGGTTTGGTGTCGAAAATATTCGGTTCGCTAAGGTATAGTACGAAGACAAAACTTCTTGTGTAACATTTATCTTATTTTTTATAAGTCAAAGAAATCATATCAAGAATGTGTTGAATAAAGCTAATAAAATAAAGCAATCGTACGATTTTTTGAAGCATAGTGAGCACTGTCATCTAGCCAGCAGCGATACGTAGCGTACATGTTAGAACCTGTTTACACGACAGTAAAAGAATGAATTGGTAAACCGAATAATTCGGCCGAATATCCGGTTCGGTAAAGGTTAAACCGCTAGCTATTCGGTGAAACCACTATTCGGCGCATCTCTAGTTCTTTCCATTTTATAGGCAATTTTACCCGCGTGGTTGCCGGGTTAGAATAGTGCTACTCCATGTCCTCCCGCGGATGTCGTAAGAGACGACTAATGCCCGGTTCCTATATTCAAGAAACGAATCGTTTTCCTTATACGTCTCGTTAAAATTTGACACATTTTGTACGTAGCAAATGTCAAATTTTAACGAGACGTAAGGAAAACGATTCGTTTCTTGAATATAGGAACCGGGCATAAGGGAATAAAGGCTGTGTACGAGTAGTACTGTTAGGCGATGGGCTTGCAACCTGTCACTAATACACTGGTAAACATCTTAGCCTGATTGTGCAAAATGTAGTTACAGAATTATTAACAAGTTTTTAGAGTTGTTAGTAATTCTGTAGTTATGCCTACCCCACTCTGGGAATAAAGGCGTGAGCTTATAATTTTTACAAGTTTATTTTACACCAACGATTCTTCCCGAGAACGATCGAGAAATTGTTGCAAAATCATTCCGAGTGCTCAGAGTTTTTCTTTTGTTTCGAAACCGCCCCGAATGCGTACTTGTTACACAAGCAAGTTATATACTTTAACAGGTTTCAGGGGGAGCGTTTGACGCACATAATTAATTTACAATAACCTTTACGTAAAATCAAAGAAAAATCTTCTAGAAAAACCTTTGTTGTAAAACGGTGTTTTCTGGTTTCGCAACAGGGAAGAAAATAACTTATGACGTCCTTTTAACCCTTTACGTGACAAGTGGCCTCATTGACGTAGGTGCTTGTGACGTACATACGTCACAACACCCGCGTTAATTTGGGACACATTGCAAAATATGCTTGAAGTCGTCAATGTCATTAGAGATGTCAAGTCATTTGTACCTTTTAGGAAACTCAACGTTATTGTTGTAGAATGTCATAATGACTTTGAACCTAAGGTGGGTACCGAATTAAATCTCGTGACTGTGTAAGTAATTGAAGGGATGTTTAAAAACAACATAACAACACTAGATATGATTTGACAAGAAACATAAAAAAGTGAACGTCTCTTTGAATAGTACTTATTAGAGATAAATGTTTTATAGGTGACTAGCTGTTCCCGTGTCCACTTCGTTGGGCAAAACTTTTTTTTTGAGTTAATAATTTTCCCTCTAATTCCCGTTCCCGTGGGAATTTTTGGGAATTCCTTTCTTAGTGCACCTCTACAGTACCTAAGCTACGTCCCTTCCAAATTTCAAGTGCCTACGTTTAGCCGTTTAGGCTGTGCGTTGATATGTCAGTCAGTCAGTTTCTCCTTTTATATATTTAGATTTTAGGAAGTGGCCAATAGTTCAGAAAAATACTATTCCACATATCAAAGACAAAAACTTTTGAAAAAAAATGTAAAATGGGTTAGTCACTTATGCGGTTTTATGTACGAAAATAAAACAAATTTGTCTAGAAATTGTCGTCTAATCAAAAGAAATACAGGTTTATTTTACTTCATAATGTGGACTTATTTTAACCACCTTACCCGCTGCTATTGACATCGCTATCTAAAAAATAATAATGTAGGCCCGTATTAATAAACTAATCTCGACTTAATCCTCGTCTCAAGTTGAGTCAACAATTATAGTTTTCTATGGTTTGACGTTTACTTTGATGTACCTCGTGACGGGGTCTCAGCCAAGATGAGTTAATACGGGCATTAGTTATGTAGTTTTTGTAAGATGGGTATATTTTTGGGGAACAACTTTGGACAAACGGGGTAATTTTTTGACATCTTTTGCACCACTTGTAGCTCCTTAGCCGAATATGATACCAATAACTCAAACCCGCCAAAAATTTAAGAATGTTGTTTTGTAAACATCCCTTCGCTTTCTACCGCTTCCCTAGTCGCTTTGAGAACACGATTCTATAATAAAAAAACCCGATTGCGGGAAACATCTGTGTAGATTGTTTTCAGTTGAGTTCATAATATGTGTACATTTTAGTACCTTGCCTATTTAATGTCATGTTTTGACTATATATGAATAGTCACAGCGATTACAAAGCGATTGTAAAGTGACAAGATACTAAAGTGTTCAAATCCTTACGAACTCTACTGTACAGTCACCACCCGCGAATGTTACGCCACTTGCCACTCTTCTTAATTTAACCGTGTAATGCATTTTGGGTTGACAGCCGACTTGACATATTACCCGAGTGTAGTACACGGCTAAATTAAGAAGAGTGGCAAGTGGCGTAACATTTGCGGGTGGTGACTGTACAATAACAGTCCGCTACATAAAGACATCTGTTATAAATCGTAAATGATTATTCAAGATAAAAAAAATACATTTACATTTCCGGTTCCATATACAGGGTGGAAAGTTGATTTGGGGCATTAAGGGCAGCTACCAGAACCCTTCCTGCCACGCGAAATTGATCTTACGAGACCTATTGTCATCAGTTATAAAGGCGTATGCAAATTTTTACCATCATCGGACACCGGGAAGTGGGTCAAATTTAACTTGCAAGATTTAACCCTTAAATACATACATTGCAAGTTAAATAAAAGCTTATAAAACAAACAAGGGGCTTATTCAGTAAGTAGGAAACACGGGAACTTTTACTCGGCAAAAAACTACCGAAGAGACCAATGCTGAGAATAAACGCAGGGTTTTAATCTAAGTTAGGTTTTTACACAGCAGGAGTTTACATGCTTTCAACTTAAACTAAACTAAAAAAATGCCACTAGATGGCGCTCCTAGTCAGTTAGATCGCGCCATCGATGTGTCCCCAGAAAAGCCTAGTAGCCACCCTTATTATAGAGAGCAAGCTACAGGAATTACCATTTCCCTTACCTCATGACCGGATTATATGTTAATTCCAAGCATATAACCATAAATTTTTGAACGCGCCTCTACAACTGACTCTTAGTCGTTTCGTAAGCGCTTATAATCGTTTGACAAGCTAAGTGTGCCATTATAGGTATGCTCCTTAACCGGGAGTCATACCTTACGGTACAACGTCGAGTACTGTAATAGATCTCGCCAGTGATACTGCAATTAACTATTAAAAAGGGTGTAACTCGCCTGAAGATCAAGTGAAAAAGGGTTTTAGTCTAGTATACTCCGTTTATGTATATACCCTTTTTTAGTACGAATTAAGTCGACGTATATAAATCTACTAGTTGTACATCTTCTAAGGACATTCAATGAAGTTCCAACTTTTTTGTATGTAATCGGTTTGCGGTTACGGACACAAAGAAAGATAATAGTATTGTACACAAACAATGGCCTGTGTGTAGAAGATCGGCTCGCTAGAAATAATAAAGACTATACAACTAGTTGATTTATATACGTCGACTTAATTCGTACTAAAAAAGGGTATATACATAAACGGAGTATACTAGACTTAAAACCGTTTTCACTTGATCTTCAGGCGAATTACACCCTTTTTAATAGTTAATTGCAGTATCACTGGCGAGATCTATTACAGTACTCGACAGTGTACCGTAAGATATGACTCCCGGTTAAGGAGCATACCTATAATGGCACACTTAGCTTGTCAAACGATTATAAGCGCTTACGAACCGACTAAGATAAGAGTCAGTTGTAGAGGCGCGTTCAAAAATTTATGGTTATATGCTTGGTATTAACATATAACTCGGTCATGAGGTAAGGGAAGTGGTAATTCCTGTAGCTTGCTCTCTATAATAAGGGTGGCTACTAGGCTTTTCTGGGGACACATCGATGGCGCGATCTAACTGACTAGGAGCGCCATCTAGTGGCATTTTTTTAGTTTAGTTTAAGTTGAAAGCATGTAAACTCCTGCTGTGTAAAAACCTAACTTAGATTAAAACCCTGCGTTTATTCTCAGCATTGGTCTCTTCGGTAGTTTTTTGCCGAGTAAAAGTTCCCGTGTTTCCTACTTACTGAATAAGCCCCTTGTTTGTTTTAATAGTACATTACTACAGAGGCCGGGACAAAAGGGGTTGCCGGCCGAAGACATATAGACGGCCGAGCGCCAAGCGAGGCCGGATAGGTCTGAGGCGGGCAACCCCATATTTCCCGCCGAGGTATGTATAGTGCTTTTCTCAAACATATGCAATTAAATAAAAAATACATCACTCAAAAAAGTAAATTGATAAATGTCCACGGAAAAGTAATTGGGTGTTAAAATAAAGTACCAGGAGCGCAGCGGTAATTAGGATGTATATCAGGCATAGCGCAACTTAGATCTCAGGCGGTGCGGGCAGCCGGCGGGCGGGCGGCGGGCGCACACGACACAGCGCGGATGTCTCCCAAACGTTTATGCACTCCTAGTACTTGACGTTATAACATTTTCTCAAATTTTTTAAAAATATAATTTAGATATTCAGCCTGTTCATAAAACCAGCTGTCATGGCCATATTAAAATTAAAAAAAATATTACTTCCCGGCCTAGGCCTTCAATTTTGTATGAAATTCCTTTACAGTTCTCTCGAGTTGTTCCGCCGGGAACGTGGCACTTTGAAGCCTAAAATAACTAAAATAACGCCGACATTACATAGCATGTTTGAGAAAAAGCTTTTATTTAACTTGCAATGTATGTATGTAAGGGTTAAATCTTGCAAGTTAAATTTGAACCACTTCCCGACGTCCGATGAGGCTGAAAATTTGCATACGCCTTTAGTTCTGATGACAATACAATAATATACCATCGAGCTGGTCTGATGATGAAGACTCGGTGGCCATAGGAACTCCTAAATTTCACATGATAAACCCGTCGTGTTAGGGCTTGTTAAAATCATCTTGACAAGTAGATGACGACTGTGCAAAAAAAAGTACAGTCGTCAATAAACACTTGTCCCAAAAAAAAAACTTTTGACAGAAACTTATTCGCTAGGACCCTTTCTCTCATTAATACTAAAAATTAGAAACTGCTAAAACCTATAGCTCCCACTCCTACGTTAACAACACGTATATCGCTATCTCTTTCCCCCTTTAAAGAGATAGCTATCCTAGGGCTGTGCATACCGATTAAACCGTGACGACCTAATAAGGTTGAATGCGTTTAAATTCTAACCATTTCGTTGTCGGCAACCATACAAGTACGTTTGATTTAAAAAAAAACCTGGTCACGTGCTAGTAGGACCAGCGCACTGAGGGTTCCGTACAACCACACAGTCGTTATTATTATATTCCAATTTAAATTCGGTTTTGAATCAAATCAGTGCGATTCAAACTCACACTTGACCATTGTTTAGTTTTTGTTGTTTTTCTTCAAGGTTAGGTTAGGTTAGGTCATATCAAAATGGTCGCTTGTATGTACTACCATTTTTACGATTAATACAAATTAAAATACGTTAAAAAAACTTTTCTTGCATGTACAGTGGCGGTAATGGCGGTCACATAAATTATGGACACTTGTTTTTTTCCATAAAGTTGCCTACAAATATTAGGTACTTGAAAATGTAGTATATTGATACTGGTCAAAAAGTTATAATTTTTATCTTTAGTTATATTTATTGTTTCAGTCACAATTTATTTCAGTTGGAAACGAATCTTTAATTTAATAAGGAATTTAAGACTCCGCTGTCCGTCGGTCTGTCACCAGGCTGTATCTCATGAACCGTGATAGCTAGACAGTTGAAAATTTTATAGATGATGTATTACTCTTGCCGCTATAACAACAAATACAAAAATAATAATAAAATAAATATGCCATACAACAAACGTGATTTTTTTGCCATTTTATGCTCGATATGCCGTCCTAAGCAAAAACGCAGTAACTAAGATGAACCTCCTGTAGTAATATCAACCTTATTGTTAACAACATAGAATTGAATCTGCTTTGGTCATTGAATTTGGGATACTGCTTATTGGCTTAGGAGGGCATAATTAATAACGGCAAAAGGTACACGCTTGAAATATTCACAAAATATAAAGTTGTATACTTTATTTATAAATAAATAATTAAATTAAAACATAATATATGTTTAAGGGCGGAACCCTTCGTGCGCGGTTTCGACTCGCACATTGCCGTTTTTTTTTATATTTTACGGTGAGATGTGAGCGTTTTTTGTATTTAAATTTGCATTTAATCATAGATTGAAAGAGTCTATCAATTTGTATGGCTGCCGTGCTTAATCTGTTTACTTATACATCGTTGAATTCGAACAAAGCAACCAAAGAGCTCAAAGCGAATCTGAACTGAAGCCCGATTGCAATCAGGTTAATATTACAATGAACAGCTGATTGAGTTAGGTCGTTGTGACAATTATAGAGTTAATAACTAGTTGTTGATCAAAGCCTAAGGGTATAATATCGTCATTACTTCGAAACTCCCCGTATCTCATAATTCGTGACGTACCATTATAAACTTAAAACTGAAGAAAATTAAGTTCAAAGTCTTACTTGCGAAATAATCTGATACGACTTTTTTTCTAAAGTAGTAATAACATATCGACGACCGTAATCTAAATTGACGTAAGGGACAAATGGCTACTTTTCAGGAGAGCCAAAAAACTGTTTTTTTTTTCTTTTTAAATTCATATTTTTTTTGTTTCTTTTCGTGTCATGTAACTAATAATAGCCAATTACTTATTTTTTTTAACTCTTTAACTACAAATAGATCAATTTATCATTTAACGCTTAGTTACTGAGATAGCATGTCCCTTACGTCAAAAAAAATAATTCACAATGTCCAATACACCCTTCTTCAACAGTTGACTTTAGAGTGAATTTGATGTATCTACAAATAAATTGAAAGAAACGAAATTAAAGTGGTCGTAACTCCATTGAAACTAATCAATGACAGGGCGTAAAAGGTACATGGGAAACTATCTTAGGTGAAATAATAAACCAAAACATAAAATGTACATGTGTTATTTATTAGAAAAATTAAGAGATCAATCATGTAAGTTTAGACATAATTTGCCAGAGCTCGGAATCGCAATTATACGAGGTTTTTAATTAAAGTAAAGTGTTCTGAAGAAGTAAAAGAGGTAAGACAATTCTAATGAAAGTTATTCGTTGCTCTCGTGTTATTGTAAACGGGTGCTTTTATAATTATATTGCAACGATACATCACTATATACGCCATTATGAGCTCTCTTTAATACGTCGATAGCTAGTAACAAGTAATAAAATAAAAGAAAATACACTATTCGGAGTAAAAACGATTAGAAATATAAAAACAATTAAAAACGATTAGAAATGTAAAAACATAAACAATTTTAATTCGACAGTATCAATTAGAACCTAATAAAAGTAGTACAATTAGGCCAAATGCTATCTTAATAGGGTCGTAAATACCTACTGGTGTTTAGATACCAGCGTTGTATAAACGGACCAAAAATTCTTAAAATAAACTTAATAAAGGACCAAACTATTGTTTAAAGTATAGATTAGTACTTTAAACAATAGTTTGGTCCTCTATTAAGTTTATTTTAACAAAATAGCACACAAGTAACTTAGCTGGTATTTTCCTAGGAAGTTATGACGCAATACCAAGAATGAACAGGTATTTAATGTATTTAGAAACGTGACAAAGTATTTTGGTTAGCATATCATTTCTAAAGACTTGCAAAATAATATACCTACATAAGAAGACACAAACACGGTAATTGCATGTAGCCGAAAATTTGATATTTTATTAAATAAAATTCTTACTGCAATAACTTTTCTCGATCCCGCAGTAATTTATTGCGTCGAGCTGAGAGTGATTCAATACTGTTCCTATTCATCGTTATCAAATATCGGTTGCCTTCCTTATTATTAAGTACTTAAACGTGCGTGAAGACGAGTGCTCGTGCAAAACAGAACTGAGCAAGCAGCGGCAGCACTCAATCCAGTGTAGCCAGGTGTAATTTGAAAAACGAATAGTTTTTTTATCAGTCGAACATACCTTTGAATAAACGATTAAAAATCTGTTTTTTTTCTTGTTCGTATGTATGTATGTAAACGCTTTATTGTAAAACTAACAATTGAATTATGTATAGAGTATTCCCATTAAAATAATTTTATATTATTTCTATTGAAAAATTATAGTTATCACGTGTCGTGTTTATTGTAAATACTTTATACTCTGTTTGCACAAACAAATACCTTTGGAATATTATTTTAAATGCATTTATAGCCATATTTTCAATCGAAGTCCTAGGCTCAAAAATCAATAGATGTCAAGAAAATTCAGTAGATTTCCTAAAAATCTGATGAAGCGGCAACATTGTCAACCACAACCAGGAGCGACATGCTCTTTCTGCAATGTTTTTGGTTGCGTACACGAGGTGATAGTGAGATCTCTTTTACCCTCAAGCAACTTTAAGTGCGTTAGACTAATTTAGCTATATTAACGAACACTGCGTATGCCATCTAACGAAAGAGATAACGCTAACATTTTTGGTAATAGTTAAATTTTTGCAGCTATGTTTTAATGTAAGGGACGGTAGTTTTGTGATTGTACTTGTAAAAAATGTCGTATATACTCTTAGCAAACATTTGAAACAATTACAAATTACCGTAAGGGTCACTGTTGCCTTACATTTGTGAAAGCAAAACTGCGTATCGTACAATTGCTTACAGAATAGTCTTTTACGACGACGCAGATAAATTTAGAAAATTATAGTTACATCTAATTGTGATAGAGTCAATTTTGTTTTTGTAGATAATTTTGAAAACGTTAAATGATGTATCGTACCTTTACTTATTTAATGGCTCCTTACAGCGTTAGGTAAATTGCGAAGATGAATGTTACACCAAGAATTAAATGAACTTTTTTTCATTGCTATCGATACGTCGTATTTTTTTGAAATACGGAGTCAAAGTAACATTTTTTTAAGGCTGTAAGGGGCATGTTTTTTTAGGCTATTGAGATGTCACCTATACCAATCGATAGAGAAAAAAAAACTGAATAGAACTGCATTCATAACTCATTTTCGCCATTTTGTCCCTTACGTCAATTTAGATTACGGTCGTCGATATGTATATTGCGTAATAGGTCGCGGTAACAAGATACTTGATTCCCGTGGGAAATAGTATTTATCCCTGTTCCCGGGAATAATTGGTACTCTTTGAGACACAGATTTATGATAGTAATGATAGTGACGTCATTGTTACAGTACCTACAGTACGATTAATTGGTTATTGATGTATTTATCAATTTTTATACAATAATATGATATATGTATATACCTCTATATATTTATTTATTTTATATATATGATGTTTACTTATTATTATTGGTTTATTTACTTTTTGTGCTTTTCTTGTAATTTTGGCTATCCTCGTAAAGTTTCCACAGTCATACATACATACATAAACTCACGCCTTTATTCCCAGAGTGGGGTAGGCAGAGCTACAGAATTACCAACAACTCTAATTAAACTTGTTGATAATTCTGTAACCACATTTTGCACACTTAGGCCAAGATGTTTACCAGTGTATTAGTGACAGGTTGCAAGCCCATCGACTAACAGTACTATACGCCTTTATTCCCTTAGCCGTCTCTTACGACATCCACGGGAAGATATGGAGTGGCACTATTCTAACCCGGCAACCACACGGGTCCACACTCATAGTCAGGTTAACTGGAAGAGATCCCTTAAAGGGATAAGTTCGCCATTGTTCACTTTATCTTAAGTTTATGTAAGTACTTACTTGTAATTGTTTTTTTATTGTGCTATAAAGAGTTTACATAACTTTGACACTCGGTAATTCTCGACATTCATCGGGAGAGATCGGAAGTGTGACACGAGATACATTGCTGCATATTCATACTCATAGCGTGCACTTAACAGTCTAAAACAGTAATGTAGATTTCTTAGTGCTCTCTTACATCATGAAAGGAACCCCCGTACCAAATTTCAAGCTTCTAGGTAGAGTCGTTTTGCTGTGCGTTGATATATAAGGTGCTAATAAATTAGTCACGGATATTTTTACAGCTGATAGTACTTGGTTCTCGGAGTACATTTAAGTATGAAACATCATAGGTTTTCTTATGTTTTTTTGGAGAAAACTAGGAAACAAATTTGCTACGTTAAAACACCCTGTTAATAAAATAATTAAATGAGACCTCGTTAGACATTCTAGAACCTCTTTAAACTATCATTCAAGTGGCCTCTTAAAGTTTATAAATAAAAAACTTGACATTTACGAAAAACTACTTTTGACAAACAGTGTTAAAAATCTTGACAGGTACACAATAGGGGTGATTATTTTAAAGATTAATTATAATTTATATTTTTTGTTCGATAAATTAAAACAATAAAATGTCATACAAAGGTTCCTTAATTACAGTTAAAAGTTAATTGTTTTAATGTAAAGTATTATCTCTTAAAATATCCGTGACTAATTTGTTAGCACCGTATATAAGTCAATGAGTTAGGTTTTATAGATAACCTTTTTAAAACTATAAGCTCAAAAAACCTAAACCCTATTCGACTAAGTTCTTCTAAATAGATCGCGAAATACCCTTTCACTAGTCAATTGAAACTGGCACTTTTTAAAATGCACTACGATTGGTTTTCGATCGGCGGGTAAGTAATTGGCTTCCCTTATTGAAAGTTGGGATGGTGGAGATAGTCTAGGAGTCAGTGACAAAATTTAATTTATTTTTAATTTTCTTGATAAGATTAAAAATGAAAATGACACTGTTGATGGTATTGCTTTAAACTCGGCCGCCATTACGGTCAAGTAAATAAGAGCTATCAAAACGTTGACAATACGATAACAGGTCAAAAACGATATGGTTTTACTGTGAAGAATAGAGGCAGAGATTCTCTGAACAACGACGGTCGGACGGACGGACGAGTTTAAGTAGTCCCATCAGTGCGATCAATAGTACATTACTTAACAAGGGCTGTAAAAGAAAGAAAGCCCGAAATCGCAGGTATTTGAGACCCGAACCGTAGGCGAGGGTTGTAAATATGCGATAGAGGGCTTTCTTTTTTACTGCCCGTGATGAGTACACAATTTTACGTCTTCACCTGGCCACAATGCGAGTTTTACCGTGCGCGCAGCGTGCGATAAAACTCACATTATGGCCAGGTGTTACGTAAAACATATTTTAGCGCGTGCATTTTCAATTTAGCAGCATGGTTTCTGCCGATGGATGGAACGTATAACGCTGCTTAATTGAAAATGCACGCGCTAAAATGGGTTTTGTTCGCTCTGACTGGACTAGCTAAACTCGCCGCTGCGATTTTGCTCGTTCGTCCGACCGTCCGTTGTTTTTGAGAGAATTACACCCCTGTAGTCAACAGTCAGCATTTCTGTTTCACTGTCTAAAACGAGATATATAAAACAGTACCATGAATACGGCCTCTGGAGACAAAATTAATAATTCAAACAATTTTCGAAACTGTAAAAATGTATCGAATCAACATAAGCGCTCGACGCGAAAGTCCCAAGTTTTGCCTTTTACTGTATTTCAATTTCAAGCATTAAAATTTGATGATACCTTTCGTGTTCCTAGTGAAAAATTGTATCAGTCTTCTTAAGATCAAGTGAAAAAGGATCTAAGTCTAGTATACTCCGTACATGTATATACCCTTTTTTATTACGAGTTAAATTGACTTATACCGTTTTTCACTAGTAACCCAGCTTTAGCTTAGCTGCTTGGCGATAGGTGAAATTATAAAGTGGCAACACTTTAGTGTCATCCCTTTCAAATAAATCTAAGAAAAAAGGGAGGACACTATAGTGTTGCCAATTTTTAATTTCAAAATTTTTTTACCCGACTGTAAAGTTAATATAATAGTGGTAGCGATTTGGACGCAGCATGCTCCTAGTACCACTAAGTAACATGCAAAATGCATGCTTATACAAAATGTCTAACATTATTTACATGGCCGAGCTAAGTATTTGTCGCTATCTCCTAGTTTATAATTGAATGTGTAATGGGAGGGAATGAGATCATCGGTGAAAAGCAATCACGTAGAGTACAGTCAGGGATGTAATTAAAAGGGGACGTTTTTTTTTTTAGTTAGTTTGGATTCTATGTAAGTATTTAATTATAATATTTTTCATAGCTTACTAGGCCTGTGACAAATGTCAAATTAAAATTTTCAAATAAAAAAAACGATTATCGATAAAATGTAATCGATTCGTATTCTGTTATTTTGTTAACTTAATAAATATATATCAACAATCGTCTAACATCAAGTTAGAACTATTCCCATCGTACAGTCAACAGGATAAATAAGTGATCATTTCTGTACCTTGTCGTTTTCAATTGTTTCACAATTTTGTATAACATTTCAAACACGACGTTAAAGTGACAAGGTACATAAATGATCACTTATTTATGCTGTTGACTGTACGTAAAGTCAGACGTTTTTATGTATAGTAACATAAAACGCATTGACATATATCGATAAACTCAATTATCGATGCTTTTCCCATATACTAGTGTTCGCTCCAAGTCTTGATTGTAAAAATGTTTTTTTTATTGAAAGTTTGCAATGAAACAAAATAGCAACATAATTCTGGTTATTTTTTATTATAAAAGGATTTTTTAACCTTCACTCATCATTTCTTTTTTTCTTTTTTGTGTATTTCAGGATGACTGTCCCATTTATTATTGTTAAAATAAACTATCAGAATTTGTTAGGAGTAATAACAATATGAGTGAAGGTTAAAAAAGCCTTTTAAAATAAAGAAAGACCAGAATTATGTTGTTATTTTGTTTCATTTGCATGGGTACTATCAAAAAAATACTTATACAAACAAAACGTGGAGCAATCACTAGTATATGGGAAAAGCATCGATAATTGAGTTTATCGATAAAGGCAACCGAAAGCTGTCATTCAATTTTACCCCGAATATTCCTCGTTGCTTAAATGCAAAAGGGCCACAAATCAAAATGTGTTGGTGTTGTATTTTATTCAAAATGCCATATAAATACTTTAAGTTTTAAATCAAACTATATCTATTTTTGTTTTGTGCCGCTTTTGTATTTAAGCAGCGTCCTGTCTGTTAATATCGTAACGGCGAATCGATTTTGTCGAAGAAATAGGTTATTGTCAAATAGGGTAAATCGTCTATCACTGACCAACTTGTAACTGGCCACTTTGCAATAATATGTTTAAAGCAAAAGATATGCCGATATTTGCGCGATGAAAGTAGAATACCTAGATCCAAAGCTATTATCCGAACTACTGTCAAAGTATCTTTACGAACGCCGTCTGTATAGTGTGTTACACCAGCACCCTGGGTTTTTTTTAAAAGTACGATTAAATAACGTATATTTGTAACGTAACCATGACATTAATTTAATTAATAAACAAATTTTCAGGCTTTATTAACATACTAACAAAATTTTAATTGCCAGCAATGAAAAGCACAGCAATTTGACAAGTTATTATGATCTGCCCCCGTACCACGACATGCCTTGTACCAAGCAACAGCGATACTGATAACGATGAACACGCAGCACATGCACTACATTAAAAATGGACAGTATCTAAGACAATTAATTGTGAAATTATTTTAATTATTGTTTAATTGATAATACTTGTAAACAATTGCTAAAGCAACATATTATCGGCAGTTTTAATAAATGCCCGCATGCCGGTAACACACTGTATAACATTCGTGGCTAGTAACTAAATTAGGTTTTCTCAAACATGCTCGGAAATAAAGGTTTTCCGATTTAAACACAAGGACGGAAAGTGCCTCATTTTACTCCTAGGAGTAAAAAAACCATATGAAAACACTTTACGTCCTTGTCCATATTGTTTATTAAAAGTGCTCTCTATTGCATACAAAATCGAAAGGAACGTGAAAAAAATCCCGCACACCCAACTTGTGGGTGCAGTGTGGGCCGGCGGCGCGCGGCGCGTTGTGCGTGAAACTATCTTCACTAATACTCGTAATTTTCAAACAAACATTATCTCCGAATTTGTCATAGGTTTTTTAAAATACTTGTTATTATGTATTTGTGTTATTTCCTCACATGTTTGAGAAAAGCATTATGTATGCCGCGGCGGAAAGGAGGATTTCCTGGCTCGTATTTTAGCAGGCCGCGCTATTGCTCGGCCAGCTAACCACCTCGTCAGGAAAACCCTTACTTTCCGCGCCTAGGCTACAATGTACTATTTCTCAAGTGGCCAGTTATTGACGATTTACCCTACTCTTAACGGTCCATTAACTCGACGTCGTTTCGTTTAAAGGGTAGTAAAAATAGTTTAATTATTTGCACTTAGTTCCATGAAAAATGAGCACAGTTATAATAATAATAATAAGTAATAACCATTTATTCATATAAACAAACAATGGTTGGTGGTACTAACAATGAACGGACAAAGATATTTCCGTCAATAAGGAGATACAAACAATAAGAACAAATTAGATTGTTGAAACTTTGACCTCCTAACAAAGCAAAACCTTCTTTCTTGGAGTTTCAGCGTTCCACGCGGTGCAGCTGCTTAAATAGTTTATAATTTATAGTATACTAGCGACCCGCCCTCGCTTCGCTTCGGTTTATGTGATTTTTCTGTAACCCCCGTACATAAAACAGAATTTATTACACATAAAAACCTTCCTCTTGAATCACTCTCTCTACTAAAAAAAACCGCATCAAAATCCGTTGCTTAGTTTTAAAGATCTAAGCATACATAGGGACAGACAGCGGGAAGCGACTTTGTTTTATACTATGTAGTGATTTAGATGGCCCCTCCCCTGATGTATGGTAGTGAATGTTGGGTGTGGCAGGACAAGCATAAAAGTTGTGTAAATGCAGTTGAAATGCGCTCTTTGCGTAGTATGTGTGGTGTGAAACTGATTGATAGAGTAAGGAATGAAAAAGTCAGAGAGAAATGTGGAATAAAAGATGTAGTGACTAAGATTGAAAAGGGCATGCTTCGATGGTTCGGTCATTTGGAAAGGATGGATGAAAGAAGATTGACGAAAGAGATATACAGATCGAAAGTGAGTGGATGGGTCGGAAGGGGCCGCCCTAGGCGTACTTTTTCGAGACAAATCGGAGAGCTTGCCGAATATATCGATCTCGGACCCGCTTACAAATAGTGAAGCTGACTCTCTCTCCATTCAATTGGCTAGTGCACACAACGAAATAGAAAAGCTAAATTTACAAATTGTAAGTATGCAGAAAATTATAGATAGCCAGGATAAGAAAATACAATTATATAAAACACTTCTCTCCGGACCTACACCGTTAAAACACCCTAATAGCAAGCGCCGCTCACCGTGCCATGACAGAAGCCCGCAGGCCTCGCAGCTTGACTTCTCGGTGCTGGAACAAACCCAAACAAACTCAGATCTCTCGCTAGGAAATAAAGATAATCAAGAATCAAATCTCGAAAAGACGGTGAATCCACCTGCAAATGGCTCCAGCGGCCTCAAAGTGGGAGAGAAAAACAAAAACAAAATTAGTATAATAAGCAGCAATAATCAAAATAAAATATTAAACATCGCTAACTATTACCTGAGTGAAACATTCAGCTTGTGTCATTTTCTAACTCCTTATGTAGGAATAAAACACCTATTGGAAGACATTGACACCAGACTAATTGAGCACACCGAAAACGACTATTGTATTGTACTAATTGGCGAAGACGACTTCAGAGAGTCTCAAAGCTATGTGAAATTGGTCTCAGAAATAAGAAACCAATTACAAAAAGTGCAGCATACAAATATTATTGTGTGTGCCCCGACATTCAACTGTGGCTACCATGCAAATGTTTACAACTGGAGGGTGGAAACTTTTAATAGGCTGTTGTATTTAGACGTCGAGAAACACGAATATGCCTACTTTTTAGACAGCAATAGAAACCTAACCTATGATTATAAAATGTTTCTCAGGCGATCAGGTCGGATAAATAACTCTGGCATAAGAGTCATATTCCACGACATAAATATATTAATTTATGATATAAATGATACGTATACTGCAAGTTCACGACTAACTACAGAGCAAACAGCAATACAAAATGAAAACAACTCAAGTCAAATATTAATAAGAAATACCCAGACAAATAATAATTTTCGCTAATTACTTCAAGATATTGTACCAAAACATACGTAGTATGAAAAATAAGCATTACCTACTAGAGGCAGTTACTGAAGAAGACCGGAATATACATGCCATTTGCCTCTCCGAAACTTGGATTTCAAAGAAAAAAATGGACCTATTACTTTTAAATGGATACCACATTGCATCGGCCTTTTGTCGAAGTAACTATGAAGGTGGGGGTGTGTGTATATTCCTGAAAGAAAACTTGGATTTTAGAGAACGTAAGGATATTGTAGACATGTCTACCGAATTCGTGTTCGAAATTTGTGCAGCTGATCTACCGCAATTGAACTTATTACTTATTGTTATATACTGGCCGAATAAGAATAGAGGAATAGATATATAATATAATTCATTAGAAAAACTTTTGCAGCAATTAACTAAAAAATATAGTAAAAAGAACACTATTATTGGTGGAGATTTTAATGTAAATATCTTAGACAAATCTCTCTTGACCGCGACTCTTCTAGATCTTATGAAAAGTTACAATTTTCATCAAATAGTTAATAAAGCAACTCGAATTACAGAGACTAGTGCAACGTGTTTAGATTTAATATTCATTAACTTCGAAAATAAAAATAGTACGCTAATTATTGATGAATACGGTTTTTCAGATCACAAAGGAATCATGTACACCTTGCCCAAACAAATATCAGACAAACGCAATGTATGGTTTACAAAAAAGAGAAAATTTACCGATAAAAATATTCAACATTTCAAACATAACTTGTCACACATAAACTGGGATGCAATCATTAATGATCAAAGAAACATTACTGAAAATTTTAAATCCTTTGAAAATATCATTAAGAGGATGTTAGATTTGAGTATACCTAAAACACAAATAAAATTAAAAAAGGAAAATCGAAATACCTGGTTAACCGCTGGGATCAAGATATCGTGTAAAAATAAACGTCTATTAAAAATTTTTATCACAAAGACAAATAATCCAATTTTAAATAAATATTACAAACTATACGAAAAAACATTAAAAAGAGCAGTCTTAAAATCTAAAAAACTTTGTTATATACACAAGGTTAAAAAATCCGATAATATAATGAGAACAATGTAGAACATAGTAAAGGAAAAAACTAATAAGCTACCCATAAAATGTCGAAAAAACATAAAATTAGACATTAAAGGTCAAGTAACTGAAGACCCTAATATCATAGTAAATGCTTTTAACGAGTTTTTTACTTCTATAGGCGGCTATACGGCAGGCGCGTGCGCCGCCGGTCGCGCCGCGGCGACGCCCTCCACTAACTCGATGTACCTAAGGCCCGTTACTGAACGAGAGGTCTGTGGTATTATTCGTAGCCTAAAAAATAAGCGAAGCTTCGGCCATGACGAGCTACCGCCATTTCTTATTAAAAAGTGTGCCGAGGAGTTAGGCCAACCTTTAGCCCTGTTAATTAATCAATCATTTGCTGTTGGAGTCGTTCCTGATTCACTAAAAATATCAGTAGTAAGACCTATACACAAGAAAGGCAAGCAAACAGATATGAACAACTACCGCCCGATAGCACTCTTGCCTACCTTTTCAAAAATAATAGAATCAGCTATGTCTAACCGTCTCTACTCATTTTGTGAAAAATTCTCAATATTTAACGAGAGCCAGAACGGTTTTAGGAAAAATCGATCAACAACATTAGCAGTTTTTAAATATATGAATCAAATCTTAAACATAATTAACAATCGAAATTATGCTATAGGCATACTCTTAGATATGAGCAAGGCGTATGATAGAGTTTCTTACGATATCCTATTGAGAAAATTATATGGTATAGGTATTAGAGGTACTGCACACGACTGGTTCTCCTCATACCTAAAAAACCGAGTGCAGTACGTCGAGATAGAGCATTACAACCACACAACCGGAGCGATCTCCCAAGTGAGGTCGCGGAAGATGGACGTAGTTCGCTCAATTCCCCAGGGAAGCGTTTTGGGATGCATTTTATTCCTAATCTATATTAATGATTTACCTAGGGAAATAGACGCCGCGAGCATTCTCTTCGCTGATGATATTTCAATTGTTTTTCCATGCTTAAATAATACAGATTTTAAAAATAAGATGGATTCCTTGCTAGATAAAACTATATCCTGGCTAAAAGACCACAATCTAGAAATTAATTTGGACAAAACTAAAGTAATGGAATTCAGACCACATCAAAAGAAACCCTTAAACATAAAGTTTAAATTACGAAATAACATACTAATAGAAAAAGTTAATAATTTTAACCTATTAGGCATAAATATAGATTCGCATATAAACTGGAAAGAACACATAGCAAAACTTTCTAGTAAATTATCTAGATTCACGTATGCTTTGTTGGAATTAAAAAAAACTACTGACGTGAAGGCAGCCACAGCTGCTTACTATGCCTACGCGCACGGAAGTCTCCGGTACGGGCTGCTACTGTGGGGAAACAGTTCTCAAGCAAAAACCATCCTAATTCTTCAAAAAAAATGTATAAGAATTCTCGCTAATATTAACGTCAGACAGAGTTGTAGACCCTACTTTGCTAAATTGGGAATTCTCACCTTGTACTGCCTGTACATTTTTGAAGCTGCAGTGTTCGTCAGAACACACCCGGAGCTCTTTCCTCAGGCTAAATTAGGCTGCGCAGAACCTCGCAAGCTTCGCCACCAAAACCGACTAGCTGTGCCTCAGTCTCGCTTAAAAATATTTAACTCTGGCCCGTATGTCATGTGCATTAAAATATATAATAAAATACCTCATACAATTACAAACATACAAAATGTAAATTCTTTAAAAAAAAGCTACTTAGTTATTTAGCAAAAAAAATCTACTATACGCTGCAAGAGTTTTTTGATGACAAGGAGAAATAATAATAAAATTAAAAATAAATGTGAGAAATAAATAAATAAATATTTTAATACATAGAATAAACTCTTATTGTATACAAAACAAGTGTAGATACATTATGTCAGTTTTAGGTTTTAGTTTTTAGTCTCTAAGTGTTATTTTGCAGTGCCCTTGCAGGGCTCATAAATTATACCTACTTATATTTATTAAGTAAGTTTTTTATGAAAGCAATAAAAGTTTTGAGTTTGAGTTTGAAATACTGGAATAGGGCCGAATCTTAAGTACCCGAAACCGACGTGCGTGCATGACTCGATGTATGAATGTGGAAGAAGCGAAAGAAATTTGTCAAGATCGTAGCAAGTGGAAAGAAGTGGTCTCTGCCTACCCCTCTGGGAAACAGGCGTGATTTAATGTATGTATGTATAAAATATATATACTTTTACTACAAATGTGTACAGACTAAAACTAAGACATTAAGTGGCGCGTGCGTGGGTGTGTGTGTGTGTGTGTGTGTGTGTGTGTGTGTGTGTGTGTGTGTGTGTGTGTGTGTGTGTGTGTGTGTGTGTGTGTGTGTGTTGTGAATCATGCCGTGTTTGGTAAGTTGGTGCAGTTATTCATAATTTGTTTAAAAAAATGCGTATATTGTTATACTAAAATTGGTTTTTGAAACAAACTATAGATACATATTTTCAATGCTCAATTGGTTGTAACAATGATTGCGAGAAATTTAAAATTTAAATCTGTCACACAAAAGCAGTCGTTGGAAAAATAATTTCTTTAATGACACTTTGAAATAAGTATCTGGAAAAGTTATCGATAAATGTAATATTGGAAGGAAATCTCTAGTTAATTCACGTTTTTGCGACAAAAACTTCTGTGCCTGATCATCAGAGTAGGTACCTATAAGTCCTCAAAAACACATAAATAAACGTAAATTGTCCACAAAACTAGTAGGTATACCGTCGACAAACCCATCAGGTGACCGTGGAGGCCCGTTTCTTACAGCTAAGTGTATTAGCTGTTCCAACACACGCTCCCGTCCTAAGCAAAAACGCAGTAACTAAGCTAAACCTCCTGTAGTAATCAACCTTATTATCAAAGACATAGAATTGAATATTTTTTGCAGATTGAACTTAAGATACTGCTTAATGGATTAGAAGGGCAGCATGGGAACCAGCATAAAAACAACGCTTTATTGTTCTGCAAAGCAATGACCTAGTTTATGCACTTATGTTAATATAGGACAGCGACAAGCTACAGAAAAACTATGAGCATGTAAAACAATGCTCAGCGCGCCTAAATACGGTCGGCAAAGTAAGTGGTCTACCAGTTTTGACAAAAAAAAGAGAGATCTAATTGACAAGATTTCATATTTTTAAGACTTTAATTTTATTCGTTTTATAGATACTGTTTTTTTTTTTTTATAGTATAGGAAGGCAAACGAGCAGACGGATCGCCTGATGGAAAGCGATTACCGTCACCCATAGACACCTGCAGCACCAGAGGAGTCACAGGTGCGTTGCCGTTTGGAAGGAGGAAGACACTAATAGTTTAAAATTTTCTTTAGAATGAATAATTATTTTATTATTAATTTATTACGATGTACTTATTCTAAAAGGGCGTAACTTCATTTCTACGACACAATGGACATAATTATTATGTTAGTCCAATCTGTATATAAAAAAGTATCATGTCAACCGATAATTCTCTAAGTATCTATCCATCTGTCAATAGTGTCAATGTCAAATTTGAAGTATGACAGCTTTTTTTCTCGTGAAAAAGGCAATGGTATTATATCTATTCAGGCATAGTATTGGTAAAACTCGATATTTTTATTAACTTACTTGTAATTTTGTAAATAAAGAAAAATAAATCTAAATAAATATTTTGCCGTGTTCAGGAGGCAAAACCCTTTCGATTCGTATAGTAGGTAATTTGCAGGTGTCACCAAAATGAAATGTTGTCAATTATCGCTAAGACACTTGTCACTGTGAATAATATAATTGCAAGGGAAAGTCGAACTTGTTGTACGGTAAAACCACCCAACTATCAATGGTCCTAGCCTGCAACTAAAGTCCAATTTTCCTCATTACATTATTCTAAAGTATGATACCTTACTTCTATTATTGCTGGGTATATGTATTGTTTGACCTAAAATCGATTACTCTAAACTCTAGCTACAGTTATCATATTTTAAGAGTAATGTGATAAGTTTAATTGGATTATTGTTGTAGGCCAGGGTAGTGATTCTGTAAACAACGCCGGTCGTACGGACTGTTGAGTGATATACAAGCGGCGAGATTAAGTAGTCCCGTCAGTGCGAACAAAACACATTGTAGCGCGTGCATTTTCAATTTAGCAGCACGATGGGTCGAACGTATAAGGCTGCTTAGTTGAAAATGCACGCGCTACAATGTGTTTTGTTCGCACTGACGGGACTACTTAATCTCGCCGCTTGGATATCACTCGACAGTCTGCACGACCGGCGTTGTTTACAGAATCACTACCCTGGACCATAGTTGTGTAGTTTTACGGTATTGAACGTTCAAATTCCTGAATGGTACAGACAACAGTATAAATAAGTGATAATTTTTGTACCTTGTCACTTTCATCGTGTTTGAAATGTTATACAAAATTGTGAAACGATTGAAAGCGACAAGGTACAGAAATGACCACTTATTTATGCTGTTGACTGTACCCCTAACCCCGTAGGACTAAGAAACAATACATCTATGCAATACAGTTTTATAGGTCTACTAGCTTCTCCCCACGACTTCGTCCGCGTAGATTTCGATTATCGTTATTCCCTCGAGAACTATGAATTTTTCCGGGATAAAAAGTAGCCTATGTGTTAATCCAGTACATAAGCTATCTCCATTCCAAATTTCATCCAAATCCGTTCTGCCATTGCAGCGTGAATTAGTAACAAACTCACACGCACACACACACAAACTTTCGCATCACTACATAGTATAAAACAAAGCCGCTTCCCGCTGTCTCTCTGTCCCTAGATCTTCAAAACTACGCAACGGATTTTGATGCAGTTTGTTTTAATAGATAAAGGGATTCAAGATGAAGGTTTTTATGTATAATAAACTCTGTTTTATGTGCGGGTGAGTAAACTCACATAAACCGAAGCGAAGCGAGGGTGGGTCACTAGTTTATAATCACACACCAGATTGACAGGGGCAAAAATGTACCAGTGCTAGTGATTTATTAAATGTTGACTAAGTTTATCGACATCGATAAAAAGCAATTTTTAATCATCATTATCAAAAGTAATGGCCTGGTTTGAATACCTTTTAATTATGTGCAAAGCTCTTTTATTTATATTTATCGTAACTATAAACAACCGCTATCTGACATTGTCTCTGGACTCGAGTCTCTTTTGTTAACCATTGAAATTACATTGGATAACAAACTCATTCGGTACAACAATTCTTTGTAGCATTCCGAGGAATCGAGAACGTTTTTGTTTTTTTAAGTTGGTTAAAAATGCCTCGAAAGAAAATAGTTGTTTATCTTAATGGAAAGCTGATCATTCAGATATAGAAAATATAGGTACGACTTACTTTTGCAAGAAATGTAACATCCATATGTCACGAAAAAAGTTGTCGATAAACTTAGTCGATATTTAATGAATCACTATCACTGGTACATTTTTGCCCCAGTCAATCCGGTGTATGTTTATAATATAGTATCTAGTATCTATACAAAATTTAATGGAGCTCCAAATATTTGTTTTTGCCATGACATGCGTAAACAACGGCGGCCATTATTAAAGATCACAATCATGACAAGTGTCACAATACAAGCGACACATTGTGTAGTAACATACAGATAGTTATGGCGAGTAATCGGATGATATTGGATTCTGTCATTTGACGCAAACAGAGTAATTTATATTACTTAGTTCAGGGTAGTGATTCTCTCAGCAACGAGACGGTCAGACGGACGAACAAGCGGCGAGTTTAAGTAGTCCCGTCAGTGCGAACAAAACATATTTTAGCGCGTGGATTTTCAATTTAGCAGCATGGATTCTGCCGATGGATCGAACGTATAAGGCTGCTTAATGATTTGTGATTTCGCTCGTTCGTCCGACACCGACAGTCCGTTGTTTTTGAGAGATTAACTGAGTTGAGTTTGAGTTTGAGTGATTCTCTGAACAACGACGGTCGCACGGACGGACGAGTGAATGTCCAAGCGGCGAGTTTAAGTAGTCCCTTGCAGTGCGAACATAACATATTTTAGCGCGTGGATTTTCAATTTAGCAGCATGGTTTCTGCCGATGGATGGATGGATTGATGGCTGCTTATTGATTTGTGATTTCGCTCGTTCGTCCGACCGTCCGTTGTTTTTGAGAGAAGAACTCCAGTAGTTAAATGGTGTCTGTGTATGTGTATGCAAACGGACGGACCGATTTGTTCGTATTTTTGAACGCCGACGCAAAAATGGACATTTTAATTCTGCCGCAATCAAAATTTCGATATGAATCAAAACGATATGAAACTAAACGAATGTAATTCATCTTCTTGACGACAGATGGCGCTAGGTGTACTCATTTTCGATATGAAATTAAAGTATTTTTTACAGGATCGAGTGCGGTTACAGCCATCTACATGATGGATTAAAGTTTAATATTATTCTAGTGCGATCCATGGCTAAATTTGCATAGAAATAAAAACAACATGATAGTAAACGAATGTAATTTGTCTACTTGAAGACAGATGGCGCAAGCAGTACTCATTTTCAATAATTGATTAAAACATTTTTTTACGGGAACGAGTGTGTCTATAATACGAATTAAAGTTCAATTTCATTCTGACGCCAAACATGATAAAATTTCCATATGAATCAAAAAATCAACATGGTTGTTATCGAATCTAGTTAACCTATTTGACGACAGATGGCGCCAGGTGTACTCATTACTGAACACAAAATTGGGAAATAGTCCTAATGCAAACCATATTAAATACGGTGCGCGAGTGAGAGATCAACTGCCCGGTTTTTTAATATCTTTTCACTATGCTCTACCTTGCTATGCAAAAACATTAATATTAAGCACAAATGTAAAAAAATCTAAAAACTCAGTTTTCGCGTTGAAATCTTTTTTCTGGCAATTGGGTAAAAAGTTAGATTATTCTTTGCGTAAAACGTCGTCAATTTTAACCAATTAAAACCTAATTATGCTATTAACTACGTTAGTAACCAATAGTGGTGGACGCTTTCTGAAACATTCCAAAACTTTCCTTAACGGCGAAATTTACAGCACCTTGGAATTAGATGGAAAAGATTCTGACAATAGTAAATTTCATTTAAAATTCATGAAACCTTTCTGTTACTTTACGTTACATATCAAAACTATAGTACTGTTCAGAAATTAAACGATTTCACTTTGGTAAATTGCATGAAATTTCAGGTGAAAGTTTCACTCTTGAAACTTTCCGAATATTGCAGAATTTTAAGTGAAAGTTTCGCTTTTGAAACTTACAACCCGCCCATCACTAGTAACCATTATTACAAAGCCATGAGTAGTCGGAGCGTGTAATATGTAAGGTTTTTTTTAATAGTTAGTGCCAACATATTGGTAAGTTATTTCAAATAGCGACTTAACAGTCATACTCGTCATAAACGTCGATGTTTTTTTTCTTTTATCGTTCTTTCTTAGACAAACTATAATGAAATATCAGAGAAAGTTTCACGCAAAGGGCATTGGGTAAATTTGTTTGAAGAATATTGTCATTTCTTTTTTCAGCGGCCACTGATGATTTTAACATAGTTATTTAGAAGACCTTGAAATACACATAGATTATAATTTATGGCGTTGAATAATATCGGCGCCGAGATATTTAAGATTTAAGCGTTCAGTTATTGCTACTAAAAGTACGCCCTAAGAATATTAAATATCTCGGCTCCGATGCACTTAAGAGTATTTATTACATTATATCATAATTTACCACTTTTACTAATGGCCTATCACCTTGAAAATGTATGACTTTTACAAATGACAACACTTTTACCCAAACCCCTTTACCTAGTCCCTCATTGATAGGATCCATTAAGGGGAAAAGTAGGTTTTAATAATTAAATCCATTTCGAGTAGTATACAGTTTTTAGTTCGCTGGGACAAGGACGACCAACAAATAAATTATTAGAAATTAAACGTAAAATTTTCACCAGGCATTCAAGATGTTTATCCTGCTCCTGGTATCATCAGCAGCAGCTCAAATTGAACCCAGGGTCGTGGGTGGCAGCTTGGCAGACATCAAGGACTGGTCATTCATCGCTCTCATCACCATCTTCAGTGAGAGCACTGCCATCACATGTGGTGGTACCCTGCTCAGTTCACAGACCGTTCTTACCGCCGCGCACTGCCTTGATGACGTCACGCATTCCAAGAAGAACTTCGAGGAGTAAAGTTTTACCATTGGCTTTAACGCTTTTGAAAAATAGTGCAGTAGTTCGCAACTTGTTTTCATGTCTCATACTCTGAAAGTAGGCCATTGTTTATCTTAGAAGCGAGTACCTTAGGGAAGAAAATAATCGCATGTTCAAATAAAGTACCAGGAGCGCAGCGGTAATTAGGAGGTGCGTAGCGCAACTTAGATCGCAGGCGGTGCGGCTCACACGACACAGCGCTGCAGTCTCCCACAGGTCACAGCAATGTACTTTTAATGTTTATGCACTCCTAGTATTTGACGTTGTTTTTTTTTCAATTATTAATCTGTTTTTTACTTTCCTCGTAATCGGAATGAAAAGTGGAGTGTTTAACGCGGTTGAAATTATCAATACGATATTTGACTAAAGTCAAATTCAATCAGTCAATTATTTTTATGAAACATCAAAAACGCTCCGTTATTATGGAATTTATAGGGATTACTATCTTGTGACGTCAGGATCAAACAGCGTCCTTATTGTAGGATTTTATGAATTTAAAAATCTTTAAATAGTAAACAAAGAAAATGTTTATACTTTCCTAGTATTTTTATAATGTTTCATAGTCATAGTCATAGTCATAGTCATATATCCGTGGCTGGCGTGAAGACGTTGATATCTCGACATGCACGTTTTTTTTTTTATTTCTTTAAACGCTTCGTTATTTTTTTTTCTATATTGGTAATTTTTTTCATATTTTTATCTTAATTACTTTTTGACTTATGGCCATTGTTCATACATTGATAACTATACTTTTGGCAAGTTATTGTGGATAAAAAGACATATTACACATCACATTGTGTGTATAGATTTATAAATAATGTTATCAATTTACTCTCGATTACAGTAATAACGTACTTTTTTTAACATAACGACATATCAATCAAACAAATCAAATATATCGAGTTATCAACTAACGCACAGTAACTAAAACGAAGTGCGTAATGTGACATCTCAACTTGTACAACTTTCCATCGAGTTATCAAATTTCGTACAGTAACCAAAACTAAGTGCATAATGTGATATCTCAACTTATATTACTGCCCATCGATTTGTCTCGTCTCACATCTCAATGTGTACGACTATCCACCGAGTTATCAATTTAGGTACAGGTAATATATCTAAGTGCGTTATATGACATCTCAATTTGTACTACTGGCCACCAAGTTATCAACTTACGTAGAGTAAATCAAACAAGTGCATCATGTGATATCTCAACATGGAAACTTACGTCAAAGAATTATGAACCAACACAATAATACGATATCTCAACTTATGTTTTAAAAATATTTTAATTCTCCAGAATATCTTAAGATATTAACAGACAAATAATTAAAATCAGTACCTGAAACCTTGACGTGTATAGTTATCAATGTTTTTAATCAAGGGAACAAACCAGTATACTTGTATATTTTCAGATAATAATGTAATATCTGGGAAACAAAGTAAGAATATGTACAGTTGTCAATATTACTAATTCCAATAAAAGTGTTGTCTCTGTTTAGTATCATAATATTAAAATAATTTCACTAATTTATTAACAATTTAATCACTAATTTATCTTAACATTTAAAGGTGCGCTCAGCATTGTGTTGCGACACTAAACTTATTAGTGCTGCAACGCTGGTATTCTGTGAAAACCAGATTGTGTGCGACAGCAACCGATATGTAACGCCTGTTGTTTTCAAGAACCCCCGCACTAAATGACATCATCCGCCGGTCTCCTGCCTCAATAAACGTGCCGGCCCTTTTAGACCCGACCGGCATTTGTAGATATGATGGCAAAATACCTGACAAAATGTCCTTGGTTCCGTGCAGAATATGGGACGGGTGCTAGTGTGAGATGCAACCTAAGTAGACATGCTAGCCCAGTCACATCTCCACCGGACCTCTAATAGGGCTGGTGCGGCAGCTGAACTAGCTGAAAGCTTAAAGGTTGGCTAATGTAGTGGTCTTGGCCAGTTGGTGGACTAGTAGAGAATGCCTTAAATATAAATAAGATATGTTCATTTCATTCGGCGTTGAGAAGGTGGCAGTTTCCTCGTTCAACGCATTAGTTAAACCATCCAGCGAGTAAATGCTGCCAGTATCTTTGAGGCCTTTCCTAGATATAAAAGATTTAAAATAGAATGTTGTTCAAATGTAAGTTATAAATTGTAAATACGTATTTATCTTGTCATTAAAATAGATCGGCTTTTTATTAAATTGAATAGTGTTGAAGCTGGACTAAGCTTTCCCATAGGTCCTTTAGGAATTATCGAGCATATGGAAAACAAGCACGAAGTGGTCTTGAAACTTACATAAATCTAACTTCTCGGTTTTATAGGAGTTCGCCTGATTAGTGCTTCTGAGTTAAATAGGTGATTTAACTTCTACTTTAAAGCGATCGTAGCTCGCTTCTAGGATTTTAGAAAGTTTTGGGGTTAATTAAATGTATATTGATGATGTTGAAAAGTACTTGTATTACAAATTACGTATTTGTTACAAATTAACAGAAGGACTAAGAATTTGGGTTACGAGACACTCTTTACGACTTTATTTGTTTTTTGTTTGTTGGTGTATTAATTATTATTTTCAATAAGTTAACCGTAACTGTAACACGCATATTGATAGTGGTTTTCCTATCGCTCGTTTTCTAATACTAAATTATAAAATGTACTGTCCCACCTCAGCAGTTACCTTTGTTTAGTGCAAAGCTAGATCTAAAGTTCGATTCGAATGTTGTATTTCGCTTTGGGTCGTCTGTATATGTGTGTCTATCCCTACATCCAAGTTTAATACGAGTAATACCAGGCACTGGATATTATACATAAATGGACGTGTAGTAGGCGGGCACTTAATATTATTTTCATCACACTTGCTCGTAAATAGTGTCCTAACATGCTAGAAAAATCGACCGTAAATCCAAAATAATACCCGCGGGCCTTTTTTTACCATTACGCCCTATCGTGCGTAATAGAATTTTTTTTTTTTAATATTATACCTGGCCTCAAACTATCACAATACGTTAGGACCCCAATTCTTGCAATATTTGCAAATAAAAACAGTAAACTGTGCCTAAGCTGACCCGGATATTGACGAGATAAACCCAGATTTGGAGGATGTAGAAGAGTAAAATTCCTGGAATGACTCCGAAAATTATATTATATGATGATTTTAGTTTCTTTAATTAAAAAAATATTAAAAAAACAGCTGTTTTATTTCTAATTTTTTTCTTACTAATACTGTGAATTTGTTGATAACTCGTCGCTCTCGTCGGTGAACCAGTTGATATGTCTATTATTATTAAAACTAGACATAATTCTTTAAATCACTCATTTTCACTTGAAAGATAATAAAAAGTTGTATTTAACAAAACTTTTGTGAAGTATAATAACATGAAATGGATTTTTCGCGATTTTTTTTCTTCCTCGAAACGTCAATTTTCCCCTCTTTGTATGGTGAGTACGTTGATAACTCGATGAGACGTAAGTTGATAAGTCTAATATTAATCAAACTAAGAGGAATCTCACAAAAATCTTCTAATCATTCAAAAGTATGCAGAAAATTATGGATAAATCAAGTTTTACATCAAAGTTACAATCAAACAGCGATTTACCAGAAAATGTCAAACCTTAAAATTGGCGCCCTGTAAAATTGCCGTTTTAGACATATCAACGTATTCACGCCAGGCACGGATATTTTATTGCCTTATGTTGTAGTTACAAAGATCTTAAATACCATTACATGGATCAACATAAACCCTGTAAGGGCACTGCAATTACTCCGCTTAACCAAATTGCCTAATTAACTTACAGTAATATGTACTTATGTTTATCTGTTGTTAATGAAAAAACAAATTTAATTTTACTCTTGTCAAATACCCTATTGCACGCTCGACCTATAGGCCCAATTGCTATAGCTAGTCCAGCCTAAATTCTCGGGCACCATTCTACTATTACTTCTCTTCTCCTGGTACGCAAAAAGAGAAACGCTAATTAGTAGTTAGTGAAATTGTTGCATAATACCTAGTTATGTGCAGATTCATACACTACTTTATCTACTTTCATACATTACAACAAAAAGTATTCAATGAATGGCGCCAAAACCTAGCACATCACCGCGCATGCGTTAAAGCGGGCGCAGTCACAGACAAGTAAAAATTGAAATGAAAACTTTTTGTAATGCTGCTGTACAAATGACGCGAACCGCATGGCGTTCCATTCCATTATAAAAAAAAAATTATATGGAACCTCGTTGGTGACATTAACTTTTTGGAATTGTTAAAGAAATAATGTAATAAAGTGGTTTTTTTTTTAATTTTGGTATTGTGTTTATAAAGTATGCCAATATAAATTCGTTTTGAAGTTTATAATTCGAACTTTACGATATGAGAGAAGATAATAGTACATTGTGTATTAAGGGTGGTAAAGAAAGAATTACAAACGAGAGTCTGTTAGAACATACAATGTTTTTCATCACAATTGCGAGGAAATGAAATAAAATCAGACAAAAGATCATATTTTTAACTTATTAGCGGCAGACTACATCATTGTCTGAGACTTACCACAGATAATGTCAAACGTGTTCGGAGTCCGATTCTAGTGACATATGAGATCAATAGTTTATTATGCGAGATTGTTAGGAAATAGTATTCAACTGACATTTCATCTCGAATGAAACTTCATATCGAATGGCACAAGAATTGGGGTCCCGACGTATTGTGATAGTTTGAGTACACGTATAATATCTAAAAAAAAAAGCTATTACGCACTTTAGTTACGTAATGGTAAAAAAAGGCCCACGGGTATTATTTTCTATTTACGGTCGATTTTTCTAGCATGTTAGGACACTATTTACGAGCAAGTGTGATGAAAAATGTATTAACTAGAATTTGTTCCACGAGTTTTGCTGTCAACCTTTAACGTTTGTTATAAGTGTTATAACTTATAAAACATATCGATTTTAAATGTCTGAATGACCTTCTCACACTCGCTAATATTAGTGTGTCAATTAAATTGACAAATTGTTACCTATTCGGCATACATATTTTTTCAAATGCGAAATGAGTATTAAGGTTCTATGATATTATTTAGAATATAAACTTATATAAGTATAAATATAGGTACAGTTAGCTACAACATAATTAAAATGAAAATAAACGTCATTAAATATTCAAATGTAATTCTTTTGTTGCTACCCTTACCGGGTGCCGTAAAAATTTAACGTTGATACCAACGTTTAAAAGTCGAAATCTTAAGTAGGGTAAAGTTACCAGTCGTTGCTTTTATGCAAGAGTGTAGCATCTCAAAATGAGTTGCTGTTGCATTTAAATTCAGAACACTTTATACTTAAAGTTTTCTTTAAAACGTCATAATTTTTTGAGTTGTATCAGTATTGTATAAAAGTAGCGCAGTGTTTAGCCAGAGATCTGTAGTCAGCCCCTGCCCATACTTTGCATGAGTGGGAAGAGTACGAAATATATATTGTCCACTCTTTGCACTCATGACCACTGGTGACTTTACCCTATATTCCCTTCCTTTCAGTTACAATTTCTCAGTACTCATGGGCAACTCAGAATTCTCCAAATCAACAATGATCCGTTTCGTAATGGACTACCAGACTCACCACAGATACTACGAATCTAAGTCCGAATTTGACATTGGAGTGATGTTCCTATGGAAACCTGTGACATTTTCGGACAGCGTCAAAAAAGTGCTGCTGTTGAAAAAGCTTAATCCAGTCGAGGATCGATTGTTGATGGTGGCTGGGTGGGGCGCGTGGTCGGTACGTTAACTCTACGAGTACTTCCGGTCGTCCGATCGATTGTCCGACCAATCGGTCAACCGGTTCTTTTACCTTTTTGACCGACGCCCTCTTTTTAAATATTGTACATGGGGGTTATTATGACATGTCTATGCAGTTCATTTTACGGTGAGCGTAAAGGACGGAACTATAGCAGATACATAACTCTGTCCTTTACGCTCACCGTAAAATGAATTGCACAGATACGTCATAATAACCCCACAGTAATGTCGAGTTATTATTATTTTATTTTATTATTAACTTTAACATGAAGATATTAGTACCTATAGATATATAGATAAAAGTACCTACGAATACGTAAGATTCAATAAAGTACTTTTCAAAATGACTGTACATGTTTTTATTATGATTTATTAAATCCAATACGTTTCTTGGTAACAAAACGGACAATTCCATACATATTTTTGCGGACATATATTATCGGGATTACAATTTTTATTATTTAGAATGACAATCACAACGAGCGTGCAGAATTTTTACCAAATCGGAAGAACAAGTTAAGGGTGTGTTTTTTTTTAATCTCCCCAACTACACCCTTACAGCGGCTTGCTGCGTCATTTCTTAGGGTGGAGTCACATCTATGAATCGCATTTAGCGGGATGATTACAGACACTATCCGCATTGCAGAGGCTATTGCCTAACGCACTTGCTATTTATTTGGTTGTCCTGTTTTGTTTTTTCTCCTCTCTTTTTTTTTAATTTTCTCCCTTTGTCTCTCTCGTAATATTTTTGACATGTTTTCCTGCTGAACTACGCATGCTATTTGGTATTATATTTAATTTAACCCTTTATAGGGCAAAACTAAAAATAGACCTGAATTCTAGCCTCATTAGATTCCTCCTATTCGCACAAAATCCTTTCAATAAAAAATACAAAAAGTATTAATTGTAACTGGTAATTTTTAGTACCAGGTTTTAAAATTGCCCTTTAAAGGGTTAATATTTATAGCTTTATATAATGCTAGACTAAGTAGTATCATTGTAGTATTAAATATGGTTAAAAAACGACTGACTGCCTGTGTTTCTTGCGGCGTTTCTTCTCGGCAGTGGTCTCCTCTTAGGAAGCGCTGGTAGATTCTTGACGTGTAAAAGTGCCCGTGCGGCCTACTTACTGATTGAAAACGATTTTTTCTGAATAAGCTCTTGTGAAAAATCCGAGTTTTTACACGTTTTCCTGCACTAACACAATTGTATAATGTCATAAGCACTTTTTAAAGGGTGAATATTTGGCGTTTCAACCGCCGTCATTATTGTTTTCGCATATTATTCAATATAAACTTAATAACTTTCTTGTTCTTTTAAATGGAATGGATACTACCCCCGGATCCGCTGATTTTGACATCAAAAGTTACAGGTAGCTATCATTATTTTCGTCAATGTATTAAAGAGAATAATGACGGCGGTTGGAACGCCCGAATATTCACCCTAAAGTTTCTATTCGTTTCGTTTTTAAAGCATTCGCGTCACTGGTAGATCACGTGACTTTTCGTATCACGTCATCTTTGATCTATCAGTGGCGCGATTGGTTTAAAAACTCAACGAATAGAAACGCTAGTTAGCGTAGTGCATCTTGGCAAAGGCCTCAGGTCGAATTACGATCTAAGCACAAAGCGATGTAGCCAGCCAGATCGAGATGTAGTCGCAAAGCGATCTGTACCCTTACCATGAGTTACAGTTACCGTACTCACTAGCGAGTCGAATGCACTCTATAAGAATACTTGCAATCCCGGGAGGGACAGAGCTTCGACTCACTATCGAGTACACTAATGGTTAAGTTTTAGGTTAAATATTTGCCACCTAGTCTCGAGATTTGAACCTAAAACTTCTATCCCGCAATTTCTATTTATTCTTTAACAGGAAAAATTGAACGAAACACAAAGCAGCAGCCCTTATCTCAAGTCCTTGGCTCAGACACTAATATCCAGTGAGAAGTGCCAGGGTATACTGGAGGAAGACGCGATTCAAGGTGTGGTGTGTGCTGGGGACCCAAGTCCTGACGAATTCGCATACAGGTGGGTGGAATCCATCCATACTTCCATACTTCCATACAATCTTTATCTAAACCTATATCATAAGTAGACCCCGCGCTATCGGAGGTGCAAAATGGTAGCTGTCAAGTTCTTAGGGATGGGTAAAAAATATTTTGAAATACTAGCTATAATTATGTCGATAATTTTTCTTTACCATAATGAGAGTCTAGTAATTTAATTAACGCGTTTAATTAAAGCGTTTTATTTCATATTATGACAGTCATTGACTATCTATTTACGTAAATAATTTATTATCAACATAAGTGGCTAGTATTATACTTCTATTGAAAAGGTTTATCTCAAGAGCATTCATGCCCTGCCCTGCAACCCGAAACAATAGAAAAGTAAAATAGTAACCATAGTGTTTTTGCTGTACTGATGATAATGGTTTACATTTCTGATGACAATTGTAGTCTAAAAAATAGTATAGGTACATATAAAACCAATTGTACAGTAAAATAGGAATATCGATATTGAAATCGTAAATATTTTTACCCATCCCTAAGAACTTGACAGCTACCATTTTGCACCTCCGATAGGGCATGAATATGCCCTGCCCTGCAACCCGAAACAATAGAAAAGTAAAATAGTAACCATAGTGTTTTTGCTGTACTGATGATAATGGTTTACATTTCTGATGACAATTGTAGTCTAAAAAATAGTATATTTAGGTACATATAAAACCAATTGTACAGTAAAATAGGAATATCGATATTGAAATCGTAAATATTTTTACCCATCCCTAAGAACTTGACAGCTACCATTTTGCACCTCCGATAGCGGGGGTCTAATCATAAGTCCTCGCGCGTTCAAAACCCGTAGGCAATGTCTAGCATTACCTGTGGTAGTAGCTGACAGCGATGACAGCTGGTAATTTTGGAAGATGTTCCAAATTTGAATCTCATTACCGTAATGAAATTACGTTACAGCTGTCATCGCTGTCACATACTACCACAGGTAATGCTCGTAATTTCCCTTTCGGCTTCTGAACCCGAGTGCTTATAATCTGTATCTGTGTAGATAAAGTATATGTACGCGACTCTGACGCAACTGTCACGTACACTACGTACTCTATCTTCAGAGCCCGGAATTTGAGTATGTATAAGTAAGTTTATCCTTGTCGCTATAATGCCTTTGACAGATCTTTAAAGCCGTTCAAAGATGTCGTTAAAGTAACAAAGTACTAAAGTGTAACTAGTGTACATAGATGTAGTGAATAATCCTTTCCCATCGTTTTTGGTTGGATAACTTCGTATTTATCTTGCTTTCTCAGTTGGCTTATTGATCAGTACTGAAGCTAATTGAGAAAGCTAGATAAATACGAACATATCCGACAAAAAACGATGGGAAAGGATTATTCACTACATCTGTAATCGATCTGACGAGCAAGGTGTCGATAGATTCATCTAAGTGAGACGAACGTCCCTAGGTACATTTTACACTCTTATATCAAAACAGTATTAACTCAAAATCCTTGCCAGTTTTGTTTTAAGTTCATAGAAGTTGTATTAAAGTTGATTTTAAAATACATTTGTGTTTGAGTTACTACTGTTTTAATACTTTTAATCTAGTAGTGCGAATTTTAAAATGATAAAGTATTAGATTGATAAAAACCGACATAATGGTGACCACTTCTTTCAGAGCAGATATCTCTTAAACGGCTAAACTGATTTTCATGAAATCTAGCTAAGAACCTCCGCTGGAAAACTTGCTTTCGAATAAAAATAATAGGTTTGTACTTATCTCTCACCCGCTCTCAATAAGAGCGTATGAGAGCGAGTAAGAGACAAGTACAAATCCAAAGAACCTAAGAGCTACTACAAGGGCCACATTGAAAGTTTTGCACTCCTGGCCACTCATCAGTAAACATTTGAATTTAGAATTGTCATTTACAAAAATAAAGCTCATTGTTTATGGAATTAAATCATAGTTGGCAACTTGGCAGGAATCTGATCGTAATTAGTTTTTTCTGACGTTTTAAATTGACGAATTTGCACTAAAAATGGAATAAACGCGAAAATACTTCTCTATTAAACTCCGTGTACCACCGTCTCACAGTGCTCAAATGTGGTGCTTCAAGACCAAAGGAATTTTGAAGGCGAGCACTACATTCTTGCGGAGAAAGAGAACTTTTAAAATCGTAACAAAACATTGTCTAAAGAAGTGTTTTTGCGTCAACTCCATTTTTAGAGCAAAATCGTCACTTTAAAACGTCAGATATTACAAAATACGATCAGTTTCCCGCCAACTATGATTTAATTCCGTAAACAATGAGGTATGTTTTTGTAAATGACATAATTCTAAATTCAAATATTTTCATCACACTTGCTCGTAAATAGTGTCCTAACATGCTAGAAAAATCGACCGTAAATCCAAAATAATACCCGCGGGCCTTTTTTTACCATTACGTTACTTAAGTGCGTAATAGCTTTTTTTTTTAATATTATACGTGGACTCGAACTCACAATACGTCAGGACCCCAATTCTTGTGCCATTCGATTATGAAGTTTCATTCGAGATGAAATGTCAGTTGAATACTATTTCCTAACAATCTCGCATAATAAACTATTGATCTCATATGTCACTAGAATCGGACTCCGAACACGTTTGACATTATCTGTGGTAAGTCACAGACAATGACGTAGTCTGCCGCTAATAAGTTAAAAATATGATCTTTTGTCTGATTTTATTTCATTTCCTCGCAATTGTGATGAAAAACATTGTATGTTACACGGGTGGTAAAGGAAATACAAAGCTCGAGTCATTAAAGCCCTCAGCCTTCGGCTTCGGGCTTCTAACAGACTCTCGTTTGTAATTCTTTCTTTACCACCCCTTATACACAATGTACTATTATGAGTGGCCAGGATTGAAACATTCACCGTGCCCTAAGTATACCGACCGATTTTCATGTTACCTTGCAAAAAACTACGGCTAGAAAACCTGCTTTTAAATAAAAAAACGCATCCAAATCGTTTAACCCGTTCAGGAACTACGATGTCACAAACAGGTAAGTACAAACGTCCCTCGGTAACACCCTCTTTTTGCGTCGGAGGTTAAAACCAAAATGAACCAAATAGAATTCAAAAATTCAAAATTCAAAATATTTATTCAGTAAATAGGCCACATGAGGGCTATTTACACGTGGGTAATATAGAGTGAGTCCACCAGAAACTTTATATATGTATAAATGGTACTAACAGACATAACATAAGTAACATGCAGTCGAGATTTAAAAGCTTTTTTAATGGCATAGAGAATAGAGAAACGACCCCTTACGCTACCAGGGTAGTGATTCTGTAAACAACGCCGGTTGTGCGGACTGTCGAGTGAAACCAAGCGGCGAGATTAAGTAGTCCCGTCAGTGCGAACAAAACACATTGTAGCGCGTGCATTTTCAATTCAGCAGCCTTATACGTTCGACCCATCGTGCTGCTAAATTGAAAATGCACGCGCTACAATGTGTTTTGTTCGCACTGACGGGACTACTTAATCTTTATTTTTTTTTTTATTGCCGTCGACGGGCAAACAGGCAGACAGCCCACCTGATGGAAAGTGGTCACCGCCGCCTATGGACATTTGCAACACCAGAGGCGTCACCAATGCGTTGCCGGTCTCGAAGAAATTTAATGATACCCCTTTTAAAAAGCCCCATATTGTAGCGCCATATTGTATTGTATTGTTGTTTTATCTCGCCGCTTGGTTTCACTCGACAGTCCGCACGACCGGCGTTGTTTGACAGAATCACTACCCAGCCCCAATTCACCATCTTGACAATGGCGCGGCACGTGACGGGTGACAATTCAGTATACATTGCAAAGTCAACACGTTGACACACTGGGTCACGACATCAGGGTTTTGTTCGATTTTGCTTTTAAAACGCTAAATCTTGAGTGATACCAATATCCCTTTAGCTTAAAAAAAGCCGTTCGATTGGCTTTTTAAGCGCTTTTTTTATGGGTTACCCTGCTCTTTAGGTTTCCCTTATGTGAATGGCTAGTTTAACAAACAACTAAGTCATATATTTCTTCCAAATTGGTTATTCTTTTAGTGGGTTGTACTTCGAGAGGTAAGTCTTTTAAAGGCTTTTATCGGGGGCTTTGGTCGGTTCCCTGAATGCCTCTTTGCAAATAATTTCACCGGCTGTCTTATCCATATTATGAAACACAATAATGCAAATTATTGATGTTAGGTTAATGGATAAGATGGTAGCGCTAGACGAATCCTACATTAGGTCCTACAACCACTAAAACTAACTCTAGTTAACCTTAAAATTTGTACGCGATACGGCGCTATCATTTCATCGAAACATCTTTCAACGAACGTACTACGCAAAATTCTCGTTTTGTTATTTTGGTAGTAGTTTTCGATGAACTTTAACTCGATGAAATGATACAATCGATGAAGTGAAGTTCGATATAACGATGGATTACCAAGCGATCATGTACTAATATTAAATGTATATTATTACAGTGGTGATTCGGGAGGCCCCCTCGTCAAAGCCGGACAGCCGATCCAAGTCGGAATAGTATCGTTCAGAATAGAGACCCAAGGCGTCACGGTGTATACAAGCGTGCCTTACTTCTACGACTGGATCGAAGATACACAATGGCGGATGTATTTACTGTACTGCCCGAGGAAAATAGAAATCAAGCAAGAGTCGGTATATCAACAGGAGGCAATTGACTTGAACCTTTATGACTGAAGTTATATTTATAACAATAGATGTAGGAAAACATAGATTCCGTGTAGAAATGTCAAGCGTACCACCTCTTTCTTCTGAGTACAACACAGCTTGTAGCCAATATAATTGATACACAGCACATCACTGATTGCAAAATTACGCACACTAATGCAGAGTCATACACTGATACACCTTAGAAGTGGTACAATTTTGAAATTCAAGAAAGCGGTCAAAATATAGACGACTCTTTTTAACGAAGAGCATTTGTAACAGGAGCGAAGATTACCATTCTATAAGCTGTTTTTATACTCCCTCTATGCTTTCCTACCTTTGTTTATATTATAACTATGCCCCGTTATCGTGTCGCAATGACGTCACGTTGTTGTGGGGATTGAATGTTCATTTATCGACTGTCTCGATATCGATGTTTGTAGTTAAAAATAAGTAGGTAACCTCATTAGTCTATAGTATATTGTAATTGTGGAAAAACTATGATAAACAGATTTAGCTAACGAACACCCGTGAGTTTTATTTATCTCTATTATATCACATTTTTAATAGTGATTGATTGCCGGCTTAGAATAGTGCCACTCCAAGTCTTCCGGTGAATGTCGTAAAAGGCGAGTAAGGGAATAAAGGCTTATAGTACTGTTACGCGATGGGCTTGCAACCTGTCACTTATATACACTGGTAAACCTCTTAGCATGTTTGTGCAAAATGTGGATACAGAAGTTTTTAGAGTTGTTGGTAATTCTCCCACATGGGAATGAAGGCGTGAGATGTGTAAAAATGATTGTATTTGACTCATTGTCAGTGACATGACATATCACTCTTAGTACAATACCATCGACATTTAGACAGTCGATAAAATAAAAATTCAATCCCTAAAAAAAGGGACGTCCGTCCGACAGCATACCGGGGTCTAATTATAATGGTAACAAGACAAACGAGTATACATATAGTAGGTGTCAATAGATATGTATAAAGATGTAAACAAATAAATAAGTACTGTTGACATATAACCTCAAATTTTGTTAATGTAAGTTATATTTTTCTAGCGCATGTATGTATTAGGGTGGTCTAAATTATTCAACTATAAAATTAAATACGTTGATTATTTGTCAATATTTTACTTGTCCTTTCCATTCCTTTGGGGGTAAAAACGGGACCCTATTACTAAGAAACTGATCGATAGAGTCAGGAATGAAAAAGTCAGAGAGAAATGTGGAATAAAAGAAGATGTAGTGACTAAGATTGAAAAGGGCATTTGGAAAGGATGGATGAAAGAAGATTGACGATCGAAGAGATATACAGATCGAAAGTGTGGACGGGTCGGAAGGGGCCGCCCTAGGCGTACTTTTTCGAGTCAAATCGGAGAAATACTGGAAAAGGGCCGAATCTTAAGTACCTGAAACCGACGTGCGTGCATGACTCGATGTATAAATGTGGAAGAAGCGAAAGAAGTTTGTCAAGATCGTAGCAAATGGAAAGAAGTGGTCTCTGCCTACCCCTCTGGGAAACAGGCGTGATTTAATATACTGTCGGTTTATCTGTCTGTCACCAGGCTGTATCTCAGCCAGTTTAAATTTTAACAGATGATGTATATACAAAAAAAAGAATAAAATAAATATTTAAGGCCCATACAACATACGTGTTTTTTCCTGGCGTTTTTGCTCGATATCAATATACGGCAACAATTTAGTGCGTAATGTTAATGATAATAGACGGAACCCTTCGTGCGCGGGTCCGACTCGAACTTGGCCGGTTTTTATGACTCTACTAAGTCAACCAAACATAAAAACGAACGACGATTTAGTTAGCCTAGTCGTTACCTTACCTAGCGGTATCGGGTTCGAGTCCCGTACAGGGTTAATATATTTCTGTGTTGAGCGCGAATATTTGTTTCTGATTTCTCTATAAAAGTATGTTTATGGTTGCCTATTACAGTCACGAGATTTAATTTGGTACCTACTTTAGTTCCAAAGTCAATCTGACATTTAACAACAATAACGTTGCTGGAAAGATCCCCTACCTATTAATTTTGTATGCGGGGGATCCTACCAGGTGATCTTACTGGCCACCGCGCGGCTTCCAAAGTCAATCTGACATTCTACACCAATAACGTTGAGTTGCCTAAAAGTTACAAATGACTTGGCATCTCTAATGACATTGACGACTTCAAGCATATTTTTCTTGAAACGGGTCCCTAATTAACGCTCGTGACCGTACCCATAATACAAGGCTAGAGTTTAGTTTGGGACTATTAGATCGATTTGTGTGAAATTGTACCGCGACATTAATTATTAGAATAACTTCTTTAATGAACAGATAATAAATAACTATTAGATAAAAACCACCGATATAACGGTGACCTCTTCTTTCAGAGCTTATATCTCTTGAACAGCTTAACCGATTTACATCAAATCTAGCTTAAAGCTATCGCTAAAAAACCTGCTTTCAAATGAAATAACTCGCATCCAAATAGGTTTACCCGTTTAAGAACTACGGCGCTAGCTGTCAAACTTTTGCATCGGGTGTTAACAACAGATCAATTTAGGGCAAATTTTTCTATCTCCACATGACACTATCTGTCAGGTAAATGGTAGCTCGGTCTATCTTTCTTATGACAAAGAAAAGGAAAGAGCTACTATTTACCTGACAGATAATGTTGTCTAGAGATTGAAAAATCAGCCCTTAAAATAATAAAAAACGATAGGGCTTTCGTTAACATGTAGAAATGAAACTTGCAAGACGCACGCGACCAAAATCAAACAATCACGAGATTTGAAGCTCGCGCATTATCTCATTGACAAATGGTCCGTTTGCTTTCTCAACGTCGTATCTGATCGAATAGTTACATAGCAAAAGCACTCGTGTTTCCTAAACAATAAAGACTAGTTTCCTGTCTATTTGATCAGATACGAGTTTGTGAAAGTAAAGGGGCGCAATCAAGAGGCGAGGTTGTCAAGTAGGTCATCCCGGTCATCCACTCCCTAACCATGAGTTACAATTACTATATAATGCGAACAAGTTACGTGACCCTGCGCGAAAGTCGGTTTTTAACCTCTGACGCATAATGAGCAGTGATCGGAATAGGTAGTGCAATTTCGGGTGAATGACCTCAAACATTATAAATAATATGGATAAGACCCGGGATTCCGGGATTCGTATTTTTATAAATAACAAGATAATTATTAAAAAGGGTTTCTTGTTTGCAAGAATGTCAAAATTAAAGTGTCTATATAATTTCGTCAGTACCAACTTTGTGCTAGCAGTATAATAATTGTCAAAATTATAAAAAAATTACTTTATTGAGCTTACTGTGGGGCTAGGTCAATTTGTGTAATGTCCCCTGATATTTATTTTAAACCAAACACAATCTTTAAAATTTTTCAAAGTGAAATTCCGGGATTGCATGTTATATCCATATTAAGCTTACGCACCGAAATCCCGTGAAATTGCACTACCTATTCCGATCACTGAATGAGAGGTGCTATTTCTGCGGCACCGTAGCTCTTAAGACTGCGCCGAGCGTACGCCGGATGTACAGTGGCGCCCTCATTACTATTATTGCGTTTTCTAATAAACTAAAGTATTTTATTGAAATTAGTCGGTACGTTTTTGTACTACAAATGAAAACACAACTTATAGGGTATATCATAATATAGTTTAATAATTCACCTTCGAGTTATCAACTTAACGGAAAAAAGTGGCCACCTTTTCCCGTTAAGCTGCCTACTCAAAGGGTAATTGTTATTAAAGTTTGTTACGTATCCCATAAATTGTGTTTTTACTTGCGCTACAAAAACGTATGGTCTGATTGCGTGGAAATTCTTTAGTTAATTAGAAAACACAATTATAGTAATGAGGGCGCCACTGTACGCTCGACATTTGCTCGGTGCAGTCTTAAACCATTAAAATCGGTAAAGCCGTTTAAATGATATCGGCTCTGAATGGAGTTACAATTAGGGTGTTTTATCTATCTAATTGGGAGTCACAGGTAGGTAAACGGCGCGGTGTGAGAGGAACGCGTTACCATAGCAACCGCACTGTTAATCGCCATATTGGGTCACGAATGCTTTGTCCTTCACAGTATTGTTATAGAGTGCCAGGGACAGAGCATTCGACTCGCTAGCGAGTACGGTAATTGTAACTCATGGTAACGTACCGGCTGTTGGTATAGTGATATCCGCGTGAAGGCGAGTCACCTTTATGTGTATAGGATGTTACTTCGGTTGAGTGTCCAACGAAGCTAGTACACCTAGACCTATCGAGTTACTATCATATGTATAGTCGAAAACTCAAGTGTTCACGGCATTGACTCGCCTAAAAATCATCAGGGGTGTTATTCTCTCAAAAACAACGGACGGTCGAACGAACGAGCGAAATCACAGCAGCGAGTTTAACACACATTTTATCGCGTGCATATTCAATTAAGCAGCCTTATACGTTCGATCCATTGGCAGAAACCATGCTGCTTAATTGAAAATGCACGCGCTAATAGTACATTATTGCCTAGGCAGTGAAGCAGGCAATTGCGGGCCGAGGATTGGTTTAAACGGACGAGCTTGCGAGTCCGTTTAAAAATACGAGGCCCGCAATTGCCGTACCTGCCGAGGCATATATAGTGCTTTTCTCAAAAATCGCAAGAAAAAAATCGTGTTGGAGTAAAGTAAACAAGCAAGCTTCACATAACAAAAAACTATTACTCTTTACCGCCTTTATGTTTATGACAAGGAGAAACGCAAGCTTTTTTTTAATACTACTCAAGCTATTCGAGACACAGATAAAAAAGTAATGTTCCGAACAAAATTTGTATGTATAAGACTTGTGCCCTCATTTTATTAAGGCCGTTTTCACTATTTAAAAAGTTAGATACTAGTAGTAATGAAATTTGTATGCAACATCTGCTCGCTACACAAGCACGCAATGTTTTTTTTTTAATTTGAGATCTGTCAGTAAACTATGTACTTCGCATCCCAATATATAGATAGTAATGTCAAATTTTCCTGTAATTTTTGAGAAAAATATATTTTGTTCCTGACGGGACTACTTAAACTCGCCGCTTGGACATTCACTCGTCCGTCCGTCCGACCGTCGTTGTTCAGAGAATTACAAGTACTACCCTGTGGTCAGTTATTGATTAAATTGGGATTTAAAACAATCCAAAGCTATTTAAAAACAATTGATAACAAATGAAACCGGAAATATACAGGGTGCCATCGGAGACGTAATCAGAAGTGACAATACTAAATTAAGCATTAAATTGAGATTACAGTAACACAGGAATGCAGGTCGCTAGTTGCATTATTTAATTTTAATCATGTAATCTTTAAAATTTAATTATGACCTTCAAACAGCGTGGTCACTTTACAATCAAGAAAGAGATGCAAAGATACACTTGTTCCACATGCGTAATTGTGCACTTCAAGAGGTTTTCATGAAATAATTAGGGTAACCATGATTTAGTGAATTAGTGACATAATTGAAGAATAAAATTAACAAAAAAAAAGAACGTTTATTGCAAGTAACTCCTATTAAGTTGTTATGACCATCAATTACCAGTGGGGCTAGACAAGTTGCCATCGTTCACGAACGCTAGCGTTAGGTGATCACTGGCGACATGTGTTGTCATTGAAAAATGTATGGGAATGACGTAAGTCACGTGATATATCACTCGTTAACTGACACGCTGAAAAGTGATCACTATCACTCGATAGGTTTGACGACTACGGTCGATACGCGGTACTATTTTGACACAAAGGCTAGACAAGTTGCCCTTTTGACAGGTCGAATAGAACACGAGCACAATCACCATGTCGCACTGCTAGATCAAAACAGTATTAACTCAAAATCATGGCTAGTTTGGTTTTAAGTTCAAAGAAGTTGAATTAAAGTTGATTTTGACATGCATTGTATTTTGAGTTACTACTATTTTCATCTAGCAGTGCGATATAAACGTCGGTATCTAAGGGCGGTATCTATGGACGGCCGTAACGACCAAGAAACTGTCAACTGAGTCCGTGTCATCACTGTCATCATTGCTTCGCGGTCGCATAAAATTATATTGTTTGAACTTTGATTTCTTATTAAAAATGCTTCCGCTGAGACTTACATATACGCTGCTCACAACAGTACGAGCTTATCCAGGCGCCGACCCAGAGAAATCTCTCGTGCGAGCCTGGAGGCCGCGGACGGGATGCATGAAATGCTGTTCAGGAACATTTTACGTTAAGCAAGGTCTCATTTAGAGTTCTTTGCAGCCTTTTGCGTTCCCTGACTTCGTTGAGGAGATTGAAGGAGGTTCTCCTTGAACTGAAGGTAAGCATCATTTTGATTTTAACATGTATAAGTTGGTATGTGCATTATATAAACAATACCTACAATGAAACTTGTCAGTACCAATAAAGATATTTATTACGATTATTTCAGGTGCTGTGTGCTCTCAGCTTTCTGGCGACAAGGTCGGATCAGAGGATCACGGGGTATCCAACCAATTAACGCAACGGACCGCTGCGAGAAGATGCATCCGTCAAGTGGGGGATGCTCTCAACAACGACACAGTCTTGAAGAGGAGGATCGTCTTCCTACAATCGGATGAAGCTAGGTCTCGTATAAGACAAGAGTATGTAAGAGTTATGACATATATTTAATGAAAGTATTGGATGTTTCATTCCCTGAATATGTGTAATGTTTTTTATTCACAAGGTCCCGCCCAACGTTTAAATTAACCGAGGGAGCGTTTTTTCTTTTATTGAAAACTCTTTATATATGTATATAGTAGTATGGTTTTCGGAAAAAAATAGTACTTAGTTACTTATAGCGAGGTCAAGTAAGTATACTTAACCGATATCATACAATTTATTGATAAAATAACTTTTGTTTGTTTTAGGCAACAAAGAAAATCCTACAGACGGCTGGTTGACGATGCCGGATGTCCATATACTATTATCAACCCCTTGTCGCAGAATTACAAACTCCGGTGTTTCATTTTTACACGGAGCCTGCAGCCTGTATGGAAGGAGTATCTCAACTTTCATTCAATGTCTCAAAGGTCGCCCCCTAGGTTATATTGTAGTGCGGAGCAGTCCTTTTATAATTGGAGCCAAATCCAGGATGAGCCCTACTAATTAGAGGCAGGATTATACTTAATTGTTTGGTGAAATGAGTTTGAATTACTATTAATTTATTATGTTTAAAACCTCATCCAAAAAATGCTATGAATCAAAAAATTATTGATTTCAAGTATTAAACGTTCCAAACAAAATCGAAGTACATTATTTTAGTAAAGTTTCATTACTCGAAGTTACACTGATGGCCATATAATTAGGAACCGAACGCTTGCGTTTTTCTCGTAAGATATACTTAATACAATTATGACTTAAATTTTGACCACCAATCAAAAATTTCTTGACCAATTTTATTTTTAGTTTACACTTATCATTATATAATAATCTGTTTAAATGTATGTACAGTTTGTCGCTGCTAAAATCGAATATTTCATCAATTTCATGTTAAAAAACTTTGTATGGATACGTCAGCACTAAGTTTTTAAATCCCTTTAAAAAATATTCGTTTTTAATAGCGGTAAACTATACAAAAATTTGAGGCTTAGTTTATTAATTAACGATAAGTGTAACTAAAAATAAAATAGGTCTAGAACTTTTTGATTAGTTGTCAAAATTGAAAGTATATTTGTAGGCAATTACATGGGAAAAATGCAAGCGTTCCTAATTATTTAGCCACCACTGTTATTACAGGAGGTCACGACTAATTTGGTTACGATCTCGGAAATGTATTATTCTGGCCTGACAGGATAGAGAGCAACTCCCTGATGCCAAATATGTCGTTCTGCCTGCGCACAGCGGTCGCATTAACTAATATGGCGGCTGAAAGACGTGTTATCGTTCCCAAAAAAAAGAGATAAAGGAAATGGCTGAATTTGGTACATAAAGTAAGTACTAGTAGTACTCATGTCAAATACCTATGCAAAAACTGTTCAAAAATAGTTATGGCGTTATTTCCCTTATCGTTTTTTTTGGTAACAACTATCGGCCGTTGAAAGTACAGTCAGCTGCAGAGAAATGTAACCACCTTTGCTAGGAAACTTGTATGCAGAGGGGGTCACTTTTCTCTGCAGCTGACTGTACTTTCAACGGCCGATAGTTGTTACCAAAAAAAACGATAAGGGAAATGGTTGAATATTATGAGCAAAGTAAGTATTAGTTGTACGAATGCCAAATATGTAAAAACTGACCAAAATTTTGGTCGCGTTAGGGCACTAGGACCTTTTAAAGATACTTCGAAAGTATATAACGCCATAACGTGACCAACATTTTTGACAGGTTTTGCATATTGGACATGAGTACAACTAGTACTTACTTTATTTACAGTATTCAGCCATTTCCCTTATCGTTTTGTTTTGGGAACGATACCACACGCATATAACGCGACCACTGTGCGCAGGCAGTCTGACAAATTTGTAGTCAGGTTCCTCTATTCCCACTAGTTCAGTTGACTGAACAAGTGAGATTTTTTTACTCGTTTGTTCAGTTGAAAATAAAATAAGTTATTTAACTGAACTAGTCAGATTTTTTTTCTCGTTTGTTCAGCTGAATAAAATTAATAACCGCTTAGTTCTATATCCATGTATGACTTCTTTGAACACGTAAAATGGTACTTTTTTGTTCTGTCTAGTCATACACCTACACGATGTGTACAAAACGAGTTGTTTAAAATGAGGTAGGTTTAGGTTATGTTAGTTTTGCAGCAGGCCCGGAGGGCCAAACCACCCAGAAATAGGAGCTCCGCCTAAGCGGAGCTCCGTCGACACTCTTATTTCAAATCAATCAGACAGTGTCGACGGAGCTCCGCTGACGCGGAGCTCCAATTTCTGGGTGGTTTGGCCCTCCGGGCTTGCTGCAAAACTAATATTACCTAAACCTACCTAGTTTCTGGTTATGAAAATGGAAAAAAAGTCTTGTTTAATAACAGGTTAAGAAACAGTGAAAAATAATCATTATTCATAACCAGTTATGAAATCTTACTTGTGAAAGTGGACGAAAGGAAATTGACGACTTCAAGCATATTTTTCTTGAAATGGGTGTCAAATTAACGCTCGTGACCGTACAGTCACCATCAAATATCGGAGTAGGCGTTCAAAAATACCCGCACTCAACTCAATTAATTAAGCAGTGTATGTAGAGTGTGTTGATATATTTTTGCACACTTTGTTTGCTGCGATGTGTTTAAAGTCGTACCTACTTTAGTTGCTTACATTTACTTCAACCGACCTACAACATCCGACATTATGGGAAAACGAGCATATTTGGAAGGTATTATAGGAATGAAGACAACATGAATTGATTATTTTACTGAGCAGAAATTATGGAAAAGTACATAATTGTATTAACGCAGACATCACAGGAACATCGGAGTGCACGGATCCAGTTAATCTGCATTGCAGTCCTTCTAGACAATGCATACTATGTGGTAAAATTGGTGGGTGAAGTGGCTGAAGACAGTGGTGTTGGTTTTTTCTGAAATTAAAATAAAATGACTTATCATAATTTTTGGCATAAATATAAACTATAACTTTGTTTCTACATTTTTTTTACATTCAAGTCAAATATCCGTAAGGGGCTAAGGGCGCTAAAACACTGAGATATTGTTGGAAAAAGGTTAAGAAAGGTTATGTACTCGCTGTCTCCAACAATAATATATTATCCAATATAGGGCTGAAAGTATTGGACAGAGAGCGTGTCAGATAATTTTGAGCGTAACGCAATGTGAAATATAAATTATTATTGGCGACTGTACTTATTCTCATTTAGTTTATATTGGTTTTGCAGACACTTTAGAGAGATCAAATAACTTATATGAATAAAAAGCAAATTATTTACATAGATTTAATGCTTAATCTTTGGCCAAAGTAGCTGGTCACCCGAAACGTCATTTAGGCATGAGGAAATTTCCTTAATGAATGAGTTATCTCACGCCTCCCCCAAAACATAAAGACTTGGCTAAAAGCAGACATATTTATGCCATTTCACTGGTTTGACTGATGCAGCCGCCGTTCTCAGTTTGACAGAGGAAGTTTGAAGTGGGACCTAGGCAGCGTATGCATGCAGGTAACGTCCGCCAGGTTAGGTAAAATACTGAAAATACGGAATAAAACTGTATACACACCATGATCTGCATTTGCGAATATCATTATAGGTATCCAGTGGACTTTATAAATATTTTCTTAGTTCCAATCACGTGTAGTCTAGGTCCCTGTAAATTAAAAATTAACTGTAGGTATATCTTTATCACAAACACGCTGCTCTAGTTAATTTTATCGAGTACAGGCTTCTGTACTATTCTGTCCATGTCATTACGATTAGTACCGCAATTTTAGCAAATGTTATCCGATTTTAAGGTGTAGCTGAAAGAAAGTCAAACACAACTACACTAAATAAATAAAAAATCGTACATACATACATACATTAACCCTGAAAACATTACACTCCTTATTTTAGGCAGTCATGTAAAAATAGTTGGGTATGCCTGTGCGCCCCTGCTGCGCTTTCACGTGATTTGAACATAAACCTGTATCTGATCTTCATTATTGATTTAAATAGGGAAACTATTTAACAATGCCTGGGAGACGCGTTCATACATTGTTATGCTGTGTAATTATTTTAAATAAATAAATAAATAAAGGAAGTAACTTTTCTTACATGTTACAAGAATTCATAACACATACATACACGTACATATTTACCTTAGAATAACACACAACACACAACACAATCATAATCTCATAACATTTTATGAAAAACCACATGTAAATAAATAATGTAACACATACAACATAATACGTACCTAAATATGTTTATTTCCAATGCACATCTGCGACAGCGTCAACTTGACTTTTAAGGTCGAAAAGTATAGACAAATTTATCATTTTTAGAAAAAAAACTAGACTGTCGAGCGAGGTTGTATCCATCGTGGGCATACACTTTGGCTAGATTTTTCATTTTTGACAACGCATGTCGACAGTGATCGCCTAACGCTAGCGTTACATTCGATGGCAACTTGTCTAGCCTATTTCGCCAAGTGACAGGTGATCACCAAAGTGATCGCCTAACGCTAGCGTTCGTGAACGATGGCAACTTGTCTAACCCCACAGGTCTGAAAAAGTGGTTTCTGATTACGTCTCCGATGGCACCCTGTATACGAGCGCGATACGTTATCGCATAACGTTAAATTATCACAAACAAATACAATGAAACTATTATCAATTAGGTATTTCTAGATTTCTCATTGTCACTTCCGCTTGAGTCGAGCGGGCAAGCGAGAGCGCGGAACAAGCGACAGAGAGGCACGATCGGCCTAAGCGTTCGGCTTGTGTGTTTTCTTATGACGTTATCACGTAAAATTATCGATCGTAAACTTTACCAGACTTTTTTTTTATATTAGCTATTAAATCCGGTGTAATCATCACTACATATTATAAAACAAAGTCGCTTCCCGCTGTCTGTCCCTATGTATGCTTAGATCTTCAAAACTACGCAACGGATTTTGATGCGGTTTTTTTTAATAGATAGAGTGATTCAAGAGGAAGGTTTTCATGTATAATAAATTTTGTTTTATGTACGGGTGTTACCAAAAACTCACATAAACCGAAGCGAAGCGAGGGTGGGTCGCTAGTAATACATATTTTGAAAAAAACTGTCTATTATGGTTCAAAAGATACCTACCAGCTGTTTAATTTTACGACGGACCGACGGACGGACACCTAACTTCAAATCGAGCTATCCGTTTAGAAGCTACGACACTACATACAAACATACATCAACCCAGGCTAAACTTAACGTAATTAAGCTAAAGTCGCCGTCAATAGAACTTGTGAACGATGTAAACAAATTAGTACTGTTTGACACATAACCTCAAATATTCACAAAGCGTGTTTTTATTAAAAACTAGCTGCCCGCCAGCGGCTTCGCCCCGCTGCAAATTCCCGACCTTCCCGTTGGATTTTTCTATTTTTTCTTACATATAAACCTTACCCTGATAATAACGAACACAACAAAAAATAAATCAGCCAAATCAGTTCAGCCGTTCTAGAGTCATGCGCTTACCAACACATTTTGTGATTCATTTTTATATTATAGACTAGCGACCCGCCCTCGCTTCGCTTCGGTTTATGTGAGTTTTCTGTAACACCCGTTCATGAAACAGGATTTATTATACATATAAACCTTCCTCTTGAAACACTCTATCTATTAATAAAAACCGCATCAAAATCCGTTGCGTAGTTTTAAAGATCTAAGCATACATAGGGACAGACAGCGGAAAGCGACTTTGTTTTATACTATGTAGTGATGATAACGTGTTTTTAACGGTTTACCCTTGAAATATCGACTAACGTTTCATCGAACGCTTCTTTACGTCGAATTTTCATTCATAGGCATTTCCACATGCAGGTGCAATATTTTTTTGATTGTCACAAGTGTAACCTAACCTAACCTACGTAATCAATGATATAGATAACCTGAAAACAATAAGGCTTCAGGAGAAAATAACTAAAACTTAATATGAAAATCACGGTCTAGTGTATAAATCATAGCAAAGACCTCACTTGATCTTTAAGACTGCGCCGAGCGTACGCCGGATGTACAGTGGCGCCCTCATTACTTTTATTGTGTTTTCTAATAAACTAAAGTATTTTCTTGAAATTGGACGAAATGTTTTAGTACTAAAAATGAAAACACAACTTATAGGGTATATCATATAGTTAAATAACAATTCACCTTCGAGTTACGAGTATTAACATAAAGGAAAAAAGTGGCCACCTTTTCCCGTTAAGCTGACTACTCAAAGGGTAATTGCTATTAAAGTTTGTGACGTATCCCATAAATTGTGTTTTTACTTGCACTACAAATACATTTCGTCTGATTCAAAGGAAATTCTTTAATTAATTAGAAAACACAATAATAGTAATGAGGGCGCCACTGGACGCTCGACGTTTGCTCGGCGCCGGCGCAGTTTTAATAGTACGTGATTATTGAGTAATCGGTATGTTTGGTTTTGTTTACATCTTTTACAAGTTCTATTGACGGCGACTTTAATAGTGTACGACCGAACGGCGAACTAATCCCTTTAAGGGATCTCTGCCAGTTAATTATAATCAGTATAGAAGCGTAACTGGCGCTACGTATCATGCTCTAATTAAGTTGATTAGTGCTCACGGAGGCAGCACTATGTCATTAATCTGCTACCAGGGGGCCTGATATAGGTGCGTATATCGCGTGATTAAAAGTTGGTGAAACATCCGTCACTTTTTGACACGTACTGTACGATAGTGAGATAAGCAGGTGATTTTAAAAACAGTGGCCACATAATACCGTATTTGACAAAAGTCAAATCAGCTTCTTTTTATGAAACGTCAAAAACGCTCCGTTACTATGGAATTTATAGGGATTACTACTATCTTGTGACGTTACAATCAAACAGCGTCCTTATTGTTGGATTTTATGAATTTAAAGATCTTAAAATAGCAAACATAAGATTGATGTTTTCCTAGTATATTTATAATGTTTATGGGTTGTTAATGAAAAACCAATTTAATTTCACTCTAGTCAAATACCCTATTAGGAACGCTTGCGTTTTTCCCCTACAATTGCCTACAAATATGACTTTTTGTACTCGTCGATTAAAATGTGTGTATTACGATTTCATAGAGAATACTGTAACGTCACTCTTTTCATCGTTGAATAGTCTAGATGTTACTTCCGAAACAACCGAAATAACTATTTCGATACGCTCTAGACAACCGAAATAACTATTTCGATACGGTCTAGACAACCGAAATAACTATTTCGATACGCTCTAGACAACCGAAAAAAATTTGAATATAGAACTTCGGATTTCCATATATGTGTCCTTGTTTAAGGAGCCTCGATCCGATACAAAATTGCCAATCTGTGTCGTTTCGGAACATAGCAGCGTCGCATCATCTGTCAAAAATCTACTTTTAGTTTTCTTATATACTCGTATTAATGACTTACATTATTAATTTTAATGAACTCGTACAAAAAGTATTGTTCACAATAGTGTCATAATTAAGCTTTTTAATCTCGTACCTTACTTAGGCCACTCAGCAAGCTTCGTGGCCTAAACACGGTACTCGACTAAAAAGCTCTCTATTATAACACGATTACGAAAAATACTATTTCAAATTTGACAGCTAAACAAAAAGTTCTAAACCAATTTTATTTTTAATTACACTTATCGTTAACTAATAAACTAAGGTTTAAATGTATGTACAATTTATCTGTATTGAAAACGAATCTTTAATTTTACAGGCATTTGAAAAAAAAAAACTTTTATAAAAATTGAAGGTTTTGTATGGACGCGTCACGGCTATCTTTTTAAATCCCTAAAAAATTTAAGGTCCTTTTTTAACAGTAGATCACTGAATATCTGTTTAAACCGTATTGGACAAGCTAATTGTAATTAGGTAATTAGAAAAGTCATATTTGTAGGCAATTGTATGGGAAAACCGCAAGCTTTCAATGATTATGACTAATTTTGACAGAGCTTTGCAATTTTTCTGTAAATACTTACTAGCTGTTGCACGACTTCATCCGCTTTGAAACGTAGCTGATTTAAGGTAAAAAGTACCATAATCGTCATTGCTTTAAAAAACCTCGTATCTCATATTTCGTGATGCAAAGAGAATTACATCTCGAAATATCAGATACGAGTTTTTTTCTAAAGTAGTAACGATACGTCTTTTATCGGGTCGGGATACAACAATGAACGTCTAAAATAGTTAAGTATTCAAAATATCATTAAAATTGATCAAAGACTCTAGCGAAAAATTAATGGTTCCAACCTGGATAGTGATTCTGTAAACAACGCCAGTCGTACGGACTGTCGAGTGATATCCAAGCGGCGAGTTTAAGTAGTTTAGTAGAGCAAACAAAACACATTTTAGCGCGTGCATTTTCAATTAAGCAGCCTTATACGTTCGACCCATCGGCAGGAACCATGCTGCTAAATTGAAAATGCACGCGCTACAATGTGTTTTGTTCGCACTAACGGGACTACTTAATCTCGCCGCTTGGACATCACTCGTTCTTTCGTTCACCTTTGTTTTTTGAGAGAATCACACCCCTGAATGGTCCCAATGAACAAAAAAAGTACAGAAAAAAAAACAACTACCCAATAATACCCTCGGAGTTGTAATGCAGAGTGAAAAACGAATCACTTACGCTGGTCACTGACGGTATACATTCTTGTAATAAAACTGATTATAAGACATTAAAAACTGATCAAGCACGAGTCTGGCTCGAGCACAAAGGGCTTTTTTACCTGACTGCGGACTGTGTTCCAAAAAAAGTGTAAGTACATTATAAAGGACAAAAATTGAGAAAAAATCATTTTTCCGTTACGTCACGAAAATTAGTCAGACATCGTATAGGTCATTTTCGTGACGAAACGGAAAATTTAAATTTTCTTAATTTTCGATCTCAACAATGTACAGTTTTTTTGGAAAACGCCCGTTTATCAGCCTAAATAATGTTTGTTTGTTCCTTCGTGGCGCTCTAGAAGCTAATCATCTAAACATAGTGTACCACATTTTAGGCAAAATAAACAGATTTGATTTGATTTGATTTGATTTTGATTTAAACGCGTGGGCCGATTTTAATACTGTCACTAAAGATTGACTAGACAAAATTTCAATATGGCAGCCACCATAATTTTTCGATTAAGATAGATCCGTTTATGAATAGTATTTGTAGTATTCTGTTTTAGTATTTGTAGTTTTGGCTGTAGGGTAGGGGGTAGCGCTTTATAACTTAATATTTAATAAACAGATCCCTTTAACGTATAGGGAAGGTACACAACAAAAAATATTTTTCAAGAGTTTTGTTTACCACTTTGTTGGCGTGACTAATACGTATATTCACCACACTATGGGGTAGCCAAGAAAAAAAAATACATCTACCACGTTAAGTGTAAGTAGAGGAGGTACACTAGCAAATATATTTTTTACATTTTATTTTACTACTTTGTTAGCGTGACTAATATTATGTATGTTCACGCCAAATTACAGCTTTCTAGTACAATCAACAGCATAAATAAGTGATCATTTATGTACCTTGTCACTTTAACATCGTGTTACAAATGTTATACAAAATTGTGAAACGATTAAAAGTGACAAGGTACATAAATGATAACTAAATTTATGCTGTTGACTGTACTAAGAGCCTCCGAGCTAGGCTGCGCACGGACGGACGGACATGGCGAAACTCTAAGAGTTCGTAGTTTGACTATAGAACCCTAAAAAGGAACCCTTATGGTGAAACTTCGGTATCTGTCTGTCCGTCTGTTTGTATGTCACAGCAGGTTTTTTCAGTAACTACAAATGCTATCAGCTTGAAATTTGGCATAGCTGTACAAGTTGCTTGCTCGCAGCTGTTCATAGTAAAAAAATAATAATACATACAAACAGGTTAAACACATAACGCTTTTTTTTGGGCTTTGCTGCATTCGGGTAGAATTATTTACAACTATATCTGGGGTTATTAACTATTAAGCGCTGATTTTTCAATCTCCAGATAACACTATCTGTCAGGTAAATTGTAGCTCCTGTCCTTTTTTTCGTCACAGGAAAGATAAGGACAGAGCTCAATAATTATGAAATTTAACTATATCTGAGTTAAATTCTATGTTTATTTACAAAAAGGTAGACTTTTCTCTACCTAACAACGGTCTTATTTCAAAATTAAAAGCAATAAAATGGAATTAAACCATTATCAGAGAATAGGTTACGATCAAATAACTATGGACCGTCTCAGCGTGTTCTTAGCGAAGTGATTCTATTAATAACTAGCGACCCGCCCTCGCTTCGCTTCGGTTTATGTGAGTTTTCTGTAACACCCGTACATAAAACAAAAAAAAAAATTCATAAAAACCTTCCTCTTGAATCACTCTATCCATTAAAAATAACCATATAAAAATCTGTTGCGTAGTTTTAAATATGTAAGCATACATAGGGATAGACAGACAGTGGGAAGCGACTTTGTTTTATACTATGTAGTGACGGGACAAAAAATAGCTATATATATTCCATATTTTCACTATCTGATGTCGACGCTATATGTATGTAAGTATTTATTTTAATTTCCGAACGCAACTTTTCTTCAACAACTTTAATAACTAGGCAACTTTCTCTATTTTTAAAGTTTCATACAGAATAAATTTAAACAGTAATGTCAATGCTCGAGTGACAAAGGGTACAAGTCTTCCGAAGATCAAGTGAAAAAGGGTTTCAGTCTAGTGACACCAAGTTCAGTGTTGAGATTGCCATCGTAAGATTGCAGTTTTGAGATTGCCATCGTAAGATTGCAGTTTTGAGATTGCCATCGTAAGATTGTACAGTCTTGAGATTGCCATCGTAAGAATTTCAGTAATGTACTTTTAATATTACTTCACGTAGCTTGAGAAAGGCTCTATAATAATCCTCGGCCGGAACAGCCATTGAAGAACTCGAATTATCGTAACTACCCCAAACTCGTCCTTAAATCCCTTACTTCACGGCCTCTGCGATCCATCTGCCAAATTATTATTTTCGGTAAAATTCCTTTTCAAACCGAGCAACGCTCAATTTTCCTTACTGTAATGTACCGTAAAACGGGATGAATAGGAATTAAGGGATGAGTAGGGCCACAACCTAAAATAAGTATTAACTTGTTACAAATAAAAACAAGTATTAAATGGACAATCACGTTACGTCTATTGGAAATAATTTAAGTCTATAATTCTGCCGTCTTAAATAAAAAGGACACAAGTGTAGTTTGATTGTTAAAGCAAATTGAACCCTGTATCTTAAAAATTAAGGTCACTAATACATTCGCGATTTTATGAGACATACGCCCTTTTTTCTAATGAGGGCAGAATTAGTCACATAAACTACATTCTAGCTTGTGTCCCTACTCACCGCTTAACCCTTTTTCACCCCGTTTTACGGTAACTGTTCAAACTCCCCCAGGCCATCATGTACCTTCTACTCATCCTCATATCCTCGGTCGGGGCAAAAATGAGCTCTAAAATAGTCGGAGGAAGCAAAGCGGACATAAAAGATTGGCCTTTCATCACGTTGGTGCTGGCTTTTACTGATGAGGCCCAGTTCACTTGCGGAGGGTCCCTCCTCAGCGCGCAGACTGTCCTGACTGCCGCGCACTGCCTTGATGACGTGACGCACGACAGGGAGCGGATGGAAGAGTAAGTGACGTTACGTTGAAAATAAAAAGAAAAAGAAAAATACAGCTAATATTTAGTGACAAAATTAATACAAAAACTACATGCAAATACCTTATAAAACATATTTAAAGTAGAATTACCTACTTAGCCAGTACACAGCATCGACAATTTGGCACAATTAACAAAAAACAAATGAAAGATACAGATTATTAAACTATAGTTTACAAAGTGCTGGTTGGGAAATTATATTATTTGTAGCGACAGCCAATGAATAGCCTTTTAAGCTTGCGCTTAAAGGTGTACTTTCTAGGCGCTCCATGGATGGGAGGGGGAGATCATTCCAGTACTTGGAGGCCGCGAACTTGAAACTACCTCGAAACGCCGCGGCAACATTGTGCATCTCTCTATGGGTTAAGCCTAGTTAACTAAACAAACGAAGGCGAAAGAAGTTCCGTTGTGACATGAAAAGTATCCTTATAACTGCCCAATTTTCGTGACAAAACGGAAAAGTTTCATAGAAAATTTAATAGTGCGAGTTGGCATGCCCAATTTTTTTTGGACGTTATAACTTGGCCGATTTTTTTTTTACTTCTTCTGATCTCTTTAACTGTAAATAATAACTTCATAATAAGTAAAGAAACTCATGACATAATTATGGACATGGTTACAACCGGGTAGTAAAATATTTTTTCTTGATTACTGAGTAGAGTTTTCTTAGTTACTCCATTTTTTTTTCTAGTTTTACTTTCACTTCGCTCATGGGCCACAGTGAATTCGAAAAGTCAAATTTAATACGTGACGCCGTGGATTATAGAACACATCAGAAATATACGAGCGACGGATTCCAGTACGACATCGGCGTTATGTTCTTAATAAAGCCGGTAGCGTTCTCGGACACGGTAAAAAAAGCGTTGCTTATGAAAAAGTTGCATTACAGGAAAGATAAAATGTTGATGGTTGCCGGATGGGGAAAATGGATGGTAAGGATTTCTAAGATATGAGTTACTGTGGAGGGGACGATCGAACGTATAAGGCTGCTAAATCTAGAATACACGCGCTACAATGTGTTTTGTTCGCTCTGACGGGACTACTTAAACTCGCCGCTTGGACATTCACTCGTCCGTTCGTCCGTCCGTCATTGTCGAGAGAATCACACCCAGTAGAAATTAATGTCCAAGCGGCGAGTTAAATTATTCCCGTCAGTGCGAACAAAACATATTTTAGCGCGTGTATTCTAGATTTGGCAGCCTTATACGTTCGATCGTCCCCTCCACAGTAACTCATGAGTAAGTAATAAGTATAAGACTGGCTGAAGTTGAAACGCCTTGCAACTTTTTTTGACTTAAACCCGCTTTTACTTTTTATAACTCATGATGACTGGTAAGTACGAGAGTGATGGATGCTTTGTCCATATTTGACACGCGATATAGACGCAGCCTTACAAGGCGGATAAAGCGTCCGTCACTCTCGTACTTATTTACGTGTCAAATGTCAGAAGGTGACGGATGCCTTATCCAAACTTTATCGCACGATAAACGCAGCCATTCCAATTCAGTCCTCAGGGTTATAGCATATCGTTACTACTTTAGAAAAAAACCTCGCACCCATCTGATGTTTCGAGATTATAATGAGTTTGAACTTAATTCTCTTGAGATTTAATTTGAAAATGGTACGTCATGAAATGTGAGATACGTGATTTTTTCACGACGATATTTACTTTTCAGAATGCAAATGTCAAAGGATCTCAGATTCCACTAACAATGCCAATTGCAATAAAAAAAATATCTTTTTTTTTGTTCTAATTTGATCGAAAGTGAATGGGCAAGGGGCCGTACTATTTCGAGTCAAATCGGAGAAATACTGGAAAAGGGCCGAATCTTAAGTACCCGCAACCGACGTGCGTGCATGACGACGATGTATGAATATGGAAGAAGCGAAAGAAATTTGTCAAGATCGTAGCAAATGGAAAGAAGTGGTCTCTGCCTACCCCTCTGGGAAACAGGCGTGATTTAATGTATGTATATGTTCTAATTTGCTCATTAAATCAACAGGAAAAAGAAAATATAACCCACAGCAATAGTCCTATTTTGAAGTCCTTGGTCCAAACATTGGCCACCAACGAGAAGTGTCAATACATTCTTGCCAAAGATGCCATGACTGGAGTGATATGTGCAGGGGGGGGGAATCTTCAGGAGTTTGCTTACAGGTAGGCTCGGCAATAACACTTTTTTTTTTTCACACCAATTGACCTAGTCCCAAACTAAGCTCTAGGCTTGTGTTATGGGTACTAGACAACGATATAAATACTTATATAGAGAAATATATACTTAAAGAAATAGAAAACATCCATGACCCAGAAACAAATACGCTCATCACACAAAATATCTGCCCTTACCGGGATTCGAACCCAGGACCGCTAGCTTCGTAGGCAGGGTCACTCCACTACCCAGGAAGACTGTTTTGAACAACGGCAGGCGTAATATAATATTACTTTAGAAGAACAATATCACGCCTATCGTTGTTCAAAACAGTGATCCTAGAGGGAGTTTTTAAGTCAGTGCAATAACCAGATAGTTGCAATTATAAGATTCCACTTTATTTTTCCAGCACACATCTTAGAACTTAATTTATTTGCTGTATGGGTTTTTACATTTATTATGACGCTGTGATAGCCTAGGCCAGCGCGTCGTCCAAAACAAAAACGCAGTAAGTAACTAAGATTAACCTCCTGTAGTAATATCCACCTATTAACACTACAGAATTGAATTTGCTTTTGTGATTCAATTTAAGATACTGCTTTTTGGGTTAGGAGGGCAGCGCCATCTCTGGTACAACAAATAAAACATGAAACTTGAGAATAAAAATGCTAAACATTCTATGACGTCACAGTTCCATAGCGCATAATGGGAAGTAGGTTAGGTACCCTTTATATTGTCGCACTGACGTCGCTTTTTTGTAGGGATTGAATGTGTGTAGTGCATCGGAGGCGAGATATTTAAATATAAACCTGGGCTTACTTTATTATCAAAACTTAATACCGTAAAAGTCCGTAAAACTACACAAGTATGGTCCTAGCCTGCAACAATACTCCAAATATGCCACATTACATTATTTAAAAGCAGTATTTTTCAACCTCTCATGGTAAGTTTCTGTAGGGGGGTCGCAAGAGGTTGAGAGAACTACCTGAGTAAAAAAACAATAAAGCTTAAAAATATAGATGACTCGCTTCGCTTCGGTTTATGAGAGTTACCCGTAAAACAGGATTTATTATACATTATAACCTTCCCCTTGAGTCAAAAAAACCACATCAAAATCCGTTGAGTAGTTTCAAACATCTAATCATACATAGGGACAGACAGACAGCGGGAAGCGACTTTGTAGTATACTATGTAGTGATAATAAAATAACATTCATGATCCAAAAGCGAGGGGTAGGGGGGGTCGCGATTTTTTTTTAAATTTAGGTCGTGTAATGAAGAAGTTTGAAAAGCTCTGATCTAAAGTATGATACCTTACTAATAATATTGCTGGGTATACAGTGTGTTACCAGCACCCGGGCTTTTTTTAAAGTAGGTTAAAATAACGTATATCAGTAACGTAACTATGACATTATTTTAATTAATAAACACATTTTCAGGCTTTGTTAACTTTCTAACAAAATTTTAATTGCCAGCAATGTAAAGCACAGCAAATTGACAAGTGCAAATGACAGTCGACGGATACTTTGATTATTTATGATTTGCCCCCGTACCACGACGTGCCTTGTACCAAGCAACAGCGATACTGATATGATAACGATGAACACGCAGCACATGCACTACATTAAAAATGGACAGTATCTAAAAATAATAATTGTGAAGTTATTTTAATTATTTTTTAATTGATAATACTTGCAAACAATTGCTAAAGCTACATATTATCGGCAGTTTTAATAAATGCCCGCATGCCGGTAACACACTGTATGTGCTGTTTGCCCTAATATCAACTGCTCTTAACTCTAGCTATAGCTAGAGCTATCATATTTTTAGAATGATGTGAAGTAGAATTGGACTGTTGTAGGCCAGGACCAAAGTTGTGTAGTTTTACGGTTTTTAAATTTTTAATATCTCCTCCATTTAACGCCATCATTTATATTATAAGGTGCTAACAAATTAGTCACGGATATTTTTACAGCTGATAGTACTCGGTTCTCGCAGTACATTTAAGTATGAAACATCACATCATAGTTTTTCTTATGTTTTTTGGAGAAAACTAAGAAACAAATTTGCTACGTTAAAATACCCTGTTAATAGTTTTTTTGTTCCATGCGGGCAGAGCCGTGAGCAGACGCTAGTATAACCTACAGTTTTCCCGCCGAATCAAAATGACATTTACGAAAAACAACTTTTGACAAACAGTGTTAAACATCTTGACAGGTACATAATAGGGGTGATTATTTTAAAGATTAATTATAATTTACTAGCGACCCGCCCTCGCTTCGCTTCGGTTTATGTGAGTTTTCTATAACACACGTACATAAAACAAAATTTATTATACATAAAAACCTTCCTCTTGAATCACTCTATCTACTAAAAAAAACCGCATCAAAATCCGTTGCGTAGTTTCAAAGATCTAAGCATACATAGGGACAGACAGCGGGAAGCGACTTTGTTTTATACTATGACATGTAGTGATATTTTTTGTTCGGAAAATTAAAACAATAAAATGTATAATAACAGTTATAAGCTTATAAGATAAGTTAATTGTTTTAACGTAATGTATTATCTCTTAAAATATCCGTGACTAATTTGTTAGCACCTTATATAACTATGTGTATTTAGAGGTTCTCTAAATAACTATGCAAAAATCACACGAAACCGCTGAAAAAAAATCATAAATTTCTTCATACAAAATTACCCAATGCCCAATTGGCATGATTATGTTATGTAACAACCCTCCGAAAAAAAAACGAATACTAATTAGTGGTTAAGTGTGAGCTGGGCTGGCGGTACGGAACCCTCAATGCGCGAGTGCGACACGCATCGTTTTTTTATATAATGTAACTAGCGACCCGCCCTCGCTTCGCTTCGGTTTGTGTGAGTTTTCTGTAGCACCCGTACATAAAACAGAATTTATTATACATAAAAATATTCCTCTTGAATCGCTATACCTATTAAAAAAAAACGCATCAAAATCCGTTGCGTAATTTTAAAGATCTAAGCATACATAGGAACAGACAGCGCGAAGAGACTTTGTTTTATACTATGTAGTGATAACCATGTTATGTTTTTTTAGCGGTGATTCGGGAGGCCCTCTTGTAACAGCAGACCGTCCAATCCAAGTTGGTATAGTATCCTTCAGATTGGAAAAACACGGTTATACAGTGTACACAAGCGTACCTTATTATTATAGATGGATAGAAAATGCCCAGACACGTCTGTTTAATCGATATTGCTTTAGAAAGCGGCTTCAAAACCCTTTTGAATGAAAGTCAGCCTTAATATAGTAGATTGGATAATAAGGGACTAAAACAAGCCATAATAACACGAGATGTTTATATATGATGATAATAGATGGGTATAATTTGAGTGTCATTATGGTTGTTTAGTCTCGCGTTAAACACTATACTTTTCACTTTGAATGCGAGGAAAAAGAACGACATTCAACATTATACAAAATTACAATATTGATTACAGCAAAGTTTCTTAAAAAAAAATCCGCCGTTTTTTTGCTGTAAAGTGACGTTTTAAATGCTTGTATATTTAGCCAACAGATTCTAACTTGAAAACTATGAATTTTTTATCCTTAATATAATTAAATAGATTCAGGTTCGTGATCATTAATCGTGTTTCACGAAATTAAATCGTTTTTTTTATATTTTTGCACTGAAAATGGCAATAATCCTCCATTCACAAACACCGTGATTGGCTGTTTAGGAGTTTCCATAATAAATTAAAAAAATAATACTTTAGTCCCTAGAGATTAATAAAGAGCTTTAGTACCGAATGTGCAGAGAGAGATAATAATTTATTTTGTGTTGCTAGGAACGTCAATTAAAACAGTAGCAAGTTTAATAAAGGATAAAGGAAATGGAAAAAAATGTCGACATATTTGGCAGGAGGAATTTTATTTTAACGAGTTCTGAAAAATATCAAAAGCATACAATTCTTTTTTAAATATGTAAGTTTAATAAAAAATAAAGAAAGTGAAATAATAAAGATGGTCCTCATGCAAGAAAAGTTTTTTATTTTCGTTTATAGAACAAAACATAACACTTTTACAGTGACCTACTTAATGCGACGCGGGAAAGAAATAGCATGATCTTATGAAGTTACAGTGATAACTAATTCGATCGTAGCTTAGGTAACGGAAATTTTTCATGACATTTAGAACATTACTACAGAGGCCGGGAAGTAGGGGGTTGCCAGCCGAGTGATATAAAGGATAGTTATGAGGCTGGCAACCGCTTTTCACGGTGAGGTACGTATAGTGCTTTTCTCAAACATATGCAATGAAATAAAGAAATACATCAATCAATAAAATAAATTGATATATTATATGTGCACCCTAGGGAAGAAAGTTATTGTATGTTAAAATAAAGTACTGGGAGTGCAGCGGTAATTAGAACACATATCAATAGCGTAACTTAGGTACAATTAGATCGCAGGCGGTGCGTTCAACCGGCGGGCGGGGGCGGGCGCACACGACACAGCGCGGATCTCTCCTAAACGTTTATGCACTCCTAGTATTTGGCGTTATAAGTTTTTGTCAAAAATGCTATGTAATCTTGTCATAACATAACATCATCAAATAGGAGCCAGTAGGTTATAGTTCCTGGAGCACTCTCAAAAGTGTCCAGTAAGTAAATAGAGTGATTTTGAATTAGGAAACCAAAAAGTGTCCAGTAAGTAAGTATGGAAAATCCAAAACATACCATATTATTTGAATTTGGAACTATCTGTACAGACCTGTGACAGCCTTTGAAAAGACTAAAGAAGTAGCAAGATAAAGCCACATTCATGAAATAAAAATTAATTCAGACCAGTATATTTTCTCAATAAGGATTTTCACAAAAACAACCATTCAATAAAAAAACGCTTTATAGTTTAAAGTTTTATATTTATATTACATTTTTAATTGATATGAAAAACTGAACATTAAGCTCTACAGAGGTAGGCAGATTGATACTACAACAAGGTCTTTTAAAAAAATTAAAGAAACGAGGTCAGTGTTGCCAGTATGTAAAACCCAGGTATGCTGCCAGGTAAAATAAGTTCAATCGTTCGGTGATTTTTTGTAGACTTGTAGGAATGTACTATTTTTTGAATACAATCTACTTGTTTTATTTTTGAGAAAAGCAATATATTATTTGCTTCGCCCATTAAGAGCCATCCTGGACTCGTATCTATAAAAGGCCTCACCTGGCGGTTCGGCCTTTTAACTCCTACTCGTCCAGGAAGGCTCACTTACTGGTCTTTGCAGTAATGTAATATTTTTCAAAAATATTAAAAATATATTTCAGCTATTCAGCCTGTTTATAAACACAGCCGCCAAGTTAGCATTAAAATTAAAAAGAATAACCCGGCCTAGGCCTTCAATTTTGTATGAAATCCCTTACTCTCAAGTTGTTCCGCCCGCAACGTGAACGTGACACTTTGAAGCCAAAAATAACTAACATAACGCCAACATTTCATTGCATGTTTGAGAAAATGTAACTTGTTGGGTTTTTTTTTTTTTTTTTTTTTTTTTTTTTATGGCATATGGAAGACAATCGAGCACACAGGCCACCTGATGGTAAGTGGAAACTGTGACCCATAGACATTCGCAATCACAAGACTGCAATGCAATCCTAAGACTGCAAATGCGTTGTCAACCCTGAGGCTAAGATGGAATGCCTCTATGCTAGTCATTTCACCGGCTGTCTTATCCCCAAACCGGAACACAACAATGCGAACACTGCTGTTTGGCGGTAGGTTAATGGATAAGATGGTGGTAGCGATCCGGACGGACCCTGCACAAGGTCCTACCACCCGCCATGGATGTGACGATAGTCAAATTTGTAATTTTGGAATAGGTTATGTGTTTTAGTACGATCGGCCAAGGAAGTGGTTTACTTATCTACCAGTTTTGACACAAGTTTCTGTGAGCTCTAATTATCACTAAGCTTGACACTTGTCACTGTCATAATATTATTGCAAGGAGAAATCGAACTTCATGACACTCATGACTCATGACATGCAAATGAACTCCAACCGTAGGGTGGTAGACCACATTTTTGGCCGACCGTATAATGGCTTTGGAACCCTACACTGAGCATGGTCAATGTCCAGTTTTATTATAACCCAGAAATGCTTGAAGCCAGGGATACACGACGGGGCAAATGTCTCACGACACGTGTCGCGTGTCGGTGAAGTGTCGCGACGTTGCCAGACTTCGCTCGACTGGTCTGGCAACATCGCGCGACACGTGTCGCCAGTGACATCAGATGAAGTGGCGCGACGTTGCCGGACTTCGCTCGACATGTCTGGCAACATCGCGTGACAAGTGTAGTAGTAGTAGACATAAGTCGCGCGATGTCGCCAGATAATGTCAGGCGAAGTTTGGCAAAGTAGCACGATTTCGCCTGACGTCGCTGCGGATATAAGTCGCGCGATGTCGCCAGATATGTCACGCGAAATCGGCCGGCTTCGCTTGACATGTCGCCGACACAATGTCGTGGGACATTTGTCCCCTAGTGTATCCTTGGCTTGAGTGTCAGTTGGGTGAGCACATAAGTACGAGTATACGTCCTTACTCAGTATTTTGAAGGATTAAATTCCAAAGGCAAGACCAGTGTCAGCGGTTTGGACGCCTCGGCACGAACGCTTATCTGCGTCCGTCCAGGCAACTGCATTATGTTGGCCTTTATCCTATTATCCTTACCTATGACATTGGCGTTTTATTTACGTGTTTTATTTCGTACGGAATTTATTCATTTCAATGTTACACTTTGTTACAAAGGTTTTTGATACAAATAATATGGTTAAATTTCTTACTTTATGTTTAAAATTAAAGTGTGAACTCGAGTTTAATTGTTTCAATTACGCAGAGTTTTAAGAAGCTAACTATTTTTAAGTAATTTAGATATGCATAATATAGCTTAGAAGTGTTCAATATTTATGACATATTTTTTTTTTGGTTTGCATTTCACGTTACTACTCGTAAGTAATCCGCAAAATTAAATGTATAAACACCACCGTTTTCATTAAATTCTCCATATAAAACGCCAATTTCATAGGTAAGGGACCTAATATTTTTTCCAAAAGACAGAGAACCTACGAGTATAGTTAGAAAAAGCGAGATCCGAAAACGATGTGGATTGAAACGCAGGTGTGACACGGACAAAGGTCGAAAACGGTATGCTATGCTAAGATATGGTTTAGTAAAGATGTATGAAAGAAGAGTTACGAAAGAGGTAAAGTGAATGAGAGTGAGTGGAGATGTCAGTGATCAGATTCACCATGTACTGAAAAAGGGCCAAATCAAAAGCACCCGATCTGATGTACAGTCACGTTTAATTTGGTACCCACCTTAAGTCCAAAGTCAATCTGGCATTCTACAACGATAAGGTTGAGTTTCCTAAAAGTAACAAATGACTTGACATATACACGGTGGGCCTGTAACTAGAGCAAAAATTAAAAATGTACATTCTTCTCCTCAAACTATGCAACGTTTGTTTGACGACTTTGAAAAAAAACTTGCGGTTTGAATTTTATTACATTTTAAAGTTAATTCGAGCACGCAATGTACTATGAAATTGATTATGTCTGTAGAGTGACTAGACTGACAGGCGATGTCAATTAGACAGAGTTTTAAGTACATTGAAAATACTATTTACTTTGTTTGAAAAAATAACAATCTAAAAACTTTATGATTTTAAAAAGTTGCTAAACAAAAGTTGTCTAGTTTGAGGAGTAGAATCTACGTTTTAATTTTTTGGTTTATTTACAGGCCCCACCGTGTATAATGACATTAATGACATTGACGACGTCAATCATATTTTTCTTGAAATGGGTCCCAAACACAGACCACTTACCCTATAGACTCCGCTTCGGAACAGTTTGTCTAGTATCTCATTAAGCCAAAATGGCGGGGCGCGGGGGGCGGAAAGTGCACCGTGATTGGCTAGTTCAAAGTCAACGAATAATCAAGTGTGCGCGTCGTGGTGCGCGCCAATAGAACCATGGCAACCAATTAGAGTTCTGTGAGCATAAGCATGGCTTACGGGGGTGCCTTTGTATGCGGAGTCTATAGGGTAAGTGGTCTGTGGTCGCAAATTAACGCTTGTGACTATTTACGTGTATGAAGAGCTTGATGAATGTAAAGGAAGTTGTATATTTAGGCTGCGTTTCCACCAGAGATGTGCGAGGCAGCGAAGTGTTGTTGCGAGGAAAAATCCACCAATAGGATAGTGAGGCTAGTGAAACAAAAGAATCCTATTGGTGGATTTTTCCTCGCAACAACGCTTCGCTGCCTCGCACAGCTCTGGTGGAAACGCAGCCTTAGACCGCCACCTGGCGTTCCACAGTCTCTGCCTTTATTGAGAAACAGAAAGTTATCTTAATGTATGTATGGGTTTTTTATTGAGTTTCTTGCGGCGCTTCTTCTCAGCAGTGGTCTCTTGCGAAGCGCTGGTAGATTTTTGACGTGTAAAAGTGCCCGTGCGGCCTACTTTTTGAATAAACATCTTTTATCTTTTTTTTTATTTCGCAACGTCTCCAACTTGGCGTTTTGCATCTTAATTAGGACCCATGCAGGCCTAGTATGGTTATTGCGTGACAAAACGTGGATAAAGCATCCGTCACTCTCGTACTTATAGTGTTAGAGAGTGACGGATGTTTTATGCACATCTTGTCGGGCAATAAACGCAGCCGGGTCGTTTTCAAAAATATTGTACAGTCAACCAATTTGATTTCTAGGCCACTTTGGAAGTGACGTTGTCAACCAAAACGTAAGAGACTCCCTATGATTTGGTTTACAACATCACGTTGACAAAGTCCATAGTGGCCTAGGAATCAAATTGGTTGACTGTACATAGTTAAAGACTTATTGAAAACAAAATCACGATTGCATCCTTTGTGTAACGAAAGTTAGTCATAAAAACTGTATAGGTAACTTTTGTTACACAAAGGAATCAATTTAGTTTTGTTTTTATTAAAGCCCTTAATTATGTAAAAAAAATTTGAAAACGACCCAGCCATATTATGCCCCCTGGGGTGTTATTCTCTCAAAAACAACGGACGGGCGGACGAACGAGCGAAATCGCAGCGGCGAGTTTAAGTAGTCCCATCAGAGCAAACAAAACACATTTTAGCGCGAGCATTTTCAATTAAATTGAAAAGGCACGCGCTGAAATATGTTTTGTTCGCACTGACGAGACTACTTAAACTCGCCGCTTGGACATTCACTCGTCCGTCCGTCCGACCGTCGTTGTTGAGAGAATCACTACGCTGATCTCTTCTCCCGTTTCGTTTGACCTACATTAACCTACTCTACTTTGCTTAAGATTGAGCACGACTCAATTCGTCAATCTCCTATTTATGTCTGAAAGGTATGCACGATGATAAAAGCAAGATGAAAGCAATAAAGAGGCAATCAAAGCTGAAAACATTAAGAAAACGCCATAATTAAAAGACCATGAACGATCGAGGAACGTTCTCTTTCAACTGGTATTAATAATTTGAAGTGACAGAACTTTGGTATGTTATTTGTATAAACACACTAGAATAGTTATCTAAAGAGTGAGGTTAGGTTGCGCTCGCGCATTGAGAGTTCCGAACCACCGCACAGGCAGGTACAATTGTTTTTTTTTTTATGGCATCGAGTAGACAAACGAGCACACAGGCCACCTGATGGTAAGTGGAAACTGTGACCCATAGACATTCGCAATCACAAGACTGCAATGCAATCCTAAGACTGCAAATGCGTTGCCAACCCTGAGGCTAAGATGGAATGCCTCTATGCTAGTCATTTCACCGGCTGTCTTATCCCCAAACCGGAACACAACAATGCGAACACTGCTGTTTGGCTGTAGGTTAATGGATAAGATGGTGGTAGCGATCCGGACGGACCCTGCACAAGGTCCTACCACCCGCAATTTGAATTGGGTTTTGAATCGAATAATCGCTAGCCCAACTCACACACGACCCATTTTTAGATTCTTGTCTATTGGCTCATATAAAATTGGTCTTTCGATTTGTGACTATACTCGGCATTTCTCCGAAAAATGTTACTCATAATTGTTAATTAATTGTTAGTCATAATTATCGCAACTCATTTCAAAAAACTGTTACTTTTTTAGGTTTTTATAAATCTAACCTAACCGAACCTAATTTAGTCTACACGTAGGATATTTAAGAAGGCGTTATAAGTTCAGATGATTATATCATCGGTTGTCTTATCCCCACACCGGAACACAACCATGCAAATGCTACTTGGCGGCAGGTTAAAGGATAGAGCGATCCAGACATTGCAAAAGTTAAAATGTTTTTTTTTTAGGTCAAAATGCACACGCTTTTGCTCCTTATTTCTTCAGTTGGAGCTCAAATGTCGCCTAAAATCGTTGGTGGTGGCCCAGCGTCTATGAAAGACTGGCCGTTTATCGCTTTTATTTACGGCTTCAGTAAGCAAACCGAAACTACTTGCGGCGGTACTTTAATAAGTTCACAGACCGTCCTCACCGCAGCACATTGCTTCGATGACGTCACGAACCAAAAAAAAACGTTCCACAAGTAAGACAGCCGTATTTGGGCGTTTCTCAGAAAGATTGTACGTAGTTAAGGGCTAAAAAAAACGTTAACTTTTCGGTTGCTTTACGAAAATTAGCTATACTGCTACCTCGTAAGGCCCACGTCAAATTTCCTGACAGCTGTCATCGCAGTACAATTTATAACCTATTCTTGGTTTTGAGGTTACAATTTGTTCTGAAATGACAGGTGTCAGGATTGACTTCTTATCGGCCGGGCACTATAGTTAAAAGAATGTTGTTCTAAGTCAACTAAAGTCAAAAGTCAAATTTGACAAGTCCTACATGTAGGACATTGGGCCTAAGGAGGACAAGACAAATGGTGGTATCTTAGACAATATTCCTGTAGCAAGTGCAACCATATTACTAACGGATGAGGGTAGAATCTGCTTTATTTATTGAATTTGAGATACTGCTAATTGGTGTTGAGGGTAGTATATTGCACGACTAATTTTCGTGACGCAACGGAAAAGCTAAAAGTTGTTAATTTTAGTCCTGAACTAGGTACAATCTTTCTGAGAAACACCCATTTCGTAATTTCAATCACTTACTGTGCTCACATGCGAGCTACAGTCGACCAAAATATGCAAAAAGAGGTAACGTTTGAAACATTAAACTATCGAGAATTTTTCACGTTTAGCAGTCTCATGAAAAAATTAATATAAATATGAATCATAACGTCACTGTGACACAGTTCTGTGGTAGTGGAGTACAGTCAGTCAAAAATGTCTACCACCCTACGGTTGAAGATCATTTGCACATCATGATACAACAAGTTCGATTTTCCCTTGCAATAATATTATGACAGTGACAAGTGTCAACCTTAGCGATAATAAGTTCTCACAGATTTTGTTGTCAAAACTGGTAGACCACTTTCTTGGCCGACTGTACTTAAAAATAGGCGATTAACCAAAATGTGTACCAAAGTAACAAGTAAGAAACAAGTTTAACTGCCGCACTCAGAGACGTCAATTAAATTTAATGCTTGATTAAAGTTGCTGCTGTCACATTCTTTGCCATAGCCATGTCTTATCCCCACACCGGAACATAACAATGCGAACACTGTTTGGCGGTAGGTTAATGGATAAGATGGTGGTAGCGCTCCGGACGGACCCTGCACAAGGTCCTACCACCCGCAAACTACTACCTACTACTTACTTAAGTTACATGTCAAAACAATAGTACCGGTTAACTGGGGTTACTTTGATTTACGGGGTAACATTGTTCACCCTTAAAACGACAACAATTTTAGTGGTAAGTAATCTTCTTAAATTATTTAAATAATTGTATAACTGTATAAGTAGCTTGCTCCTGTTGAAACATTTAATAGAATAATTGAATATTAAAACTAGTTTTTGGGGTGGGCAATGTTACCCCGTAAATCAAAGTAACCCCAGTCGACGGTACTTAATTTTCAGGAATTAAATTATTTTACATTGGTAACTTTCAGAATATTGCATGAAAATTTAAGTGAATGTTTCACATTTGAAAATTTCAGAATATTGCACGGATTGCAGTGTAGTAAAAGTATCACTTTTTTTCCCTAGAAAAAAACACATAACCACAAAGTACGCAGGCCGTTATTTTAAACCTATCACGCGTAAGGCCACGTTACTGATTGTTTTAAAATTTCAACGGTTTCAGGGGTCGCCCACGCCTCGTGCACGAAAACACCATGTTTCGCAACGCCTCTAAGGCTCCGTCAAACAGGCGGCGAGGCGCGGAACGGTAGCGTGGCGTTTTCTAAGCGCGATGTTAACTGGCCATATCATTACTACTTTAGAAGAAAAAAAAATCGAGAAGTATGAGCTTGAACTCTCTTCACGTTTAAGTTTTAAATCGTACGTCACGAAATATGAGTAACGAGGTGTTTACAAAGTAACTACGATATGTTACCGTAACGCGTTTGTATCTGTGCTTTGGATTGGAGACTGCTAAACGCACGCAAACTATCTTCATCTCACGTTTTTTGCACGGATGCACATAAGGCCATCACTTTTTATTTTCATGCGGGCATGGCATATGTGGCCTCTTAACCTATCAGTCTCAACATCCATTATCAGTATTATCACTACAAAATCATCCGCTGCGCTTGGCGTGACGAGATCGCGCTTTCTATCTACCGACTGACTAAGAAGACGGGCAATACAACGGTTGCTGCGTGAACCTGTGTGACACCCTGCATACTACCTTGTCAATTACTACGCCAGGAACGCGTCCCGCTACACGCTGCGCTGGTTGTTTGACGGAGCCTATGAGTTTCAAAACGTGTTACTACACTTTTACGGAATCATTCTAAAAAGTTGACGTTTTTGTTTCATTATTTTATGTACACCTTGCTACTGGCGATGACGAAAGTCCACGGCAATTTCAAATAGGAAACGTTTGTCAAGGATATTAATTCCTCGACCACTTTGGACTATGTCAAAGTGACGTAATCAATTTAAACGTAGGAGACATCTCATGATTTGATACAACAAGTTCGATTTTCTCTTGCAATAATATTATGACACTGACAAGTGTCATTATTAGATCTCACAGAAACTTTTGTCAAAAATGGCTGAGCACTTTCTTGGCCGTACATACTTTTTTTTAGTATGTCCACATTATAACCATATTTTTTTGAAATTCAGATTTCAATTCGCAATATACATGGGCCATAGATTTATAACTAAGACGAAGATGGTGCGTAACGTGACTGACTACGTCTCGCACGAGAAATACGACCAGAATGAGAATCTTTACGACATATGTATATTGTTTCTCGCCAGTTCAGTGCAATTCACAAAGTCAATTAAAAAAGTTCTCTTGCTACCTACACTTAGAGGGCGGAATGACAATTGGATGGTAGCTGGGTGGGGTCGGTGGTCGGTAAGTAGTTTTTCATGCCTCATACTCTGAAAATAGGCCATTGTTTATCTTGGAAGCGGGGCGAAAGTGATACATGTCCTAGGGAAGAAAAGTAATTGAATGTTAAATGAAAGTACCAGGAGCGCAGCGGTAATTAGGAGGTGCGTAGCACAACTTTGGTCGCAGGCGGTGCGGCGCGCAGGTGGACGTCACAGCAATGTACTTTTCATGTTTATGCACTCCTAGTATTTGACGTTATAATTTTTCTCTTAAATTTTATAAATAACTTTTATTTTAATTTCCTCATAATTAAAATGAAAAGTAGAGTGTTTAACTCAGGTGAAAGTATCAATCGCACCCTCGAACTATAGGCGCACTCACTAAATATCACGGGCTGCAATTCATTACTTTCATCCCTTCACTGACCGACTCCCTACACTGACTAAATAGGCTATTTGACAGGTTTTTGAAAACCATCTCAGATTATTTGTTGGTGTTTATTGAGTACTCCAAAAGTGGTAATTTTAAATTCCTTTATGTATTTCGTCTAAAAAAAGGAAATAAAAATTCACTTTTAAAATATGCCGCCAAAACGCTTTCTTGGGCAAGATGGCGTCGCACAGGAATCAGTGACGTCAGTGGTCAATACATAAACAAACTGACATTGGCTAATCATAGCAAAGCCAGAAAAACAAACAAACGTCAACTGTCATATAGAATATACAGACATCCTATAATCTGTGATATTTACCGACCCTTGACGTCATCATGGATTCGGCGCCGTTTTCGATAAAATGGCTACAGATAAAAAATTATCAAGTTTTATCGTGGTTTTTTGGATAAAAGATCCATTTTTTTTAAGTAAGAATACCTTAAATCTATTTTAAAACTCATAATTTATATGAATATACATAATTATTACGTTTTTTTTCACCTTGTCAAATAGCCTATTCCGTGATGCAAACGTTCCATTCCCATTTTTTCCAATTTTTTTTTACCAATTGCATATTTTCCATTTTATATTTTCCACACACGCTTAATTTCAAAATAAAGTTAAATCGTAACAAGGAAAGCTGTGACCATTGCAACACAGTTGAAACTAAGTTGCTTTGAGTACATTCTGGGCCTTACGAGGTGAGTTATAATTGAGATTATGATCAACAGGTTACAGATGATACCCCAAGCCCCTACCTGAAGGCCTTGCAACAGTCAGTACTGTCAAGACGGAAGTGTAAAAAGTATTTGATAGCTGAAGTAGAACAGAGTGACCTAGGAGTGATTTGTGCCGGAGAACCGAAAGCAAAGGAGTATGCATACTAGTGCGTACATAATTCTGGGGTCCTAGTAAAAATGGGGTGTTTGTCTCCTGAAGATCAAGTAAAATAGTAGTTTATGAAATTGTTGCATAATGAGGGGTATTAAAATACGATTGTGTGTTTAAGAACCGAGCCGCTAGGCGAGGTTTTTAATAGTATCACACGAGTGTGTTAATACCTAGTTATGTGCAGTTTCGTACACTACTTTATTTACTCTCATACATTACAACAAAATGTATTCATTGAATGGCGCCAAAAGTGCCAAAACCTAGCACATCACCGCGCATGCGTTAAAGCGGGCGCTGACACAGACGAGTAAAAATTTAAATGATAACTTTTTGTAACGCTGTAAAAATGACGCAAACCGTTGTGCGTTCAATTATAAAAAAAAAAGATAAAGTAACCTCGTTAGTGACATTAACTTTTTGGATTAACTTGTAATGGTTTTAAATTTTGGTATTGTGTTTATAAAGTATGCCAATATAAATTCGTTTTGAAGTTTATAATAAAAGGGTTTAAGGCTGATACTCCGTTTATGTATAAACCTTTATTACTTCGACTTAAGTCGACTCATACTCTTTTTCAATAGGACTTCGTTTTTTTTTTACAGAATATGGCTCAACAGAATAATGACGCAATAACTGTACCATTTTACAAAAGGTTAAATTTTTCAAACCAATTTTTCAAATCGTATTTGACCTGTTTTATTGTTTTTCACTCGGAACCCCGCCATCCTTTCATCCACTTTCATAACCAAAGTTTCATAACTGGTTATGAATAACAGAACCTAGGTACCACTATACACCACTCTTATTTCAAATCAATTGGACAGTGTCGACGGAGCTCCGCTCACGCGGAGCTCCTATTTCTGGGTGGTTTGGCCCTCCGGGCCTGCTGCAAAACTAACATAACCTAAACCTACCCAATTTCTGGTTATGAAAATGGAAAAAAAGTCTTGTTTAATAACTGGTTAAGAAACAGTGAAAAAAAATCCTTATTCATAACCAGTTATGAAATCTTAGTTGTGAAAGTGGACGAAACCGCCGCCATTACTGTCAAGAAAATAAGAGCTGTCAAAACGATGACAATAGGCTAAGTAAAGTTTTTGGAAGATATGTATATTATATTTATTTTCGATAGTCGTCATCCTATAGATCAAGAAATTGCGGCTCTTTTATTTTTATTTCTTCTAATATTTTAGAAATACAAAATACAAAAAAAAACACTTCTATATCTGTCATTGTCAAATCAAATCAAAGTAAACAAATGATTCAATACAACGGCGCTTTTCTGTTTGCTTGTGTTTCGTGTGATCAGTGTTTTTAGAAATATTTTTAACGATCTCAGAACGAACTCCGGACTTTCGTTTTGCCGCTTTGCTCTAAGACCTTTGCACGATATTTGGTCTATGATTTATTTTCGAACCCTTTGGCACTTCTTCTTGGACACCGATTTCTTCCTTTCTCGACGACTCTTGCCCTGCTTTTTGATAGCCACGAGAGCACTTTTGAATTGTACAATCCACGCAATGAATTCAGGCAATCCCACACGGACTATGAAAATGGAGTATTACAAAGATTTACTTGAATTTACTTACTTATTTGAATTGAACTGTTTGTTTACTTTGATTTGATTTGACGTTGACAGATATAGAAGTGACAGTTTTTTTTTGTATTTCATTAAATACGAAGGCAACAAGCTTGTCGGGCATTAAAGTTTACAAATGTCAACTTCATAACTAAAAAAAAAGATTTCTAAAATATTAGAGGAAATAAAAGTAAAAGAGCCGCAGTTCCATGATCTTCAGGATGACGACCATCGAAAAAAAAATATAATTTACATCTCTTCCAAAAACTTTACTTACCCAATTGTTGATAAGGCATCCGTCACTTTCTGACACATAAATAAGTACGAGAGTGACGGATACTTTGTCCACATTTGACACGCGATATAGACGCAGCCAATATTAGGCCCGCTGGTCAAAAATTTTTAAAGTTTTTACCGTGTTGAATGGGGCCTTGTATCATAGGCGTAAGATATTTTCGCCACTGTATTAAATACATTCCGTGTTTTTTAGCGGAGACTCGGGAGGCCCTCTTACAATAGCAGGCGAGCATATTCAAATTGGCATAGTGTCGTTTCGACTGAACCGAATCGCTTTATCAGTATACACAAGTATACCTTATTTCTTCAAATGGATAGAAGAAACACAATCAAGATTTTTTTCAAACGCGTTGTGCTTGAAACCAGACAAGCAAACTCTAGACACTGAGCTCATTAAAGATGAAGATGAAGAAGAAGAAAAAGAAGAAAAAAAAGAAAAAGAAGAAAAAGAAGAAAAAGAAGAAAAAGAAGAAAAGAAGGGTTCTTTTCTCTAGAGCTAAGTTAAAATAACAGCGGGCCTAGTATCGCTGCGTGGATAAAGCATCCGTCACTTTTTGACACGTGTACTTACTTACGTGTCAGAAGGTGACGGATGCCTTATCCAAACTTTGTCACGTGATAAACGCAGCCATATTAGGGCCCCTTAAGAAGTCATAAAAAGTCAAATAAAAAAAGAAGTTTAAACTGAAAAAGTCTTTAAATGGTTAATTCATACTTCACTTACAACACAGGAATAAGCGCAAGAAGCTGCTACTCATCTAGAGGGGCCACATTTGATTAAGTCGGTGGTGTTCTACGATCTGGATATCAGTAACCATAACACCATTTGTTCGTTCTTTAGATATATAAAACTTGATTATATTGGGTCCTTACCTGGGCGGATTTTTATTTTGTTGTCGATTTCTTTTATTTTTCATATTTCAATAAAATCTGGTGAGTCAGTAAAATTTATAGTAGTAGTAAGTACACTTTGACAGAGGGGAAATGGTGCGAATGCCTACTGCCTTCCGTGTTGTTTGAAGCTTGTCGACTTTTATTTCGTCGAATTTCACTTCAAAGTCAACATTTCCTGTATTTTCATTACGTCGAGAATTCAGTTTGTGGAATGGTCATTGCAAGTAATTTTAAATCGTATATTTTTACTTGTCGGATGATTCATTAATTAGTTGACTTATGTCGTGGAAAACGTTAGGTGATTTATTGTTCCTATGTTTAAAAAAAACATAAAAACAAACAAAAAAACTATTCCGCGTAGTTGTGGCGCTTCGTGCCTTGACACAATTCTAACCTAACCTAACATATAGATTAGTTGAGACCTAGTAGGTGTTTTGCGTAAATGTGGCGCTATGTGTATTCGATTATTTAAAAACAAATGTAATGAAACGTCGAACTAATGAAATTCGTTGTTTTGTTGCTCTGCCATTTAAAAATCATTCATAATGAATAATTTCCCAAATATATCCCCTGAACAGTTATTCTATGAAATTACACCAAACCATAATTCTTGAATTAAATTTTACTTGAAACGTTTTCGATGAAATGAAATTCGACGAAAAGTTTGTCGACAAAACAAGGCACACCCGGTTAAAGGATAAGATGGGACCACTCAACCGATTTAGGTGACATTTGGTGCAAAGATAGTTTGAATCCTGGAAAAGGATAAACATTTTTTTTTTCCCAAATTTATACCCTAACGGGGTGAAATAGAGGGTGAAAATTTGTATGGAGCTACGATATAAACGAGTTTCACGCTAACATACTCGCGGGTAGAAGCTAGTAAGCTTCGTTTTACTAGAGAATTAAGAACTTTTAACCTCACCACTGCTTATTTACGTGTCACCTGACACGTAAATAAGTACGAGAGTGACGGATGCTTTATCCACATTTGACACGCGATATAGATGCAGCCTTACGAAGCCCGCAGGTCAAAAATGATTTCGTTAGTGAAATTGCATAACCGCGTAAGAAACATTTTTAACAAGGAGCATTGCAGTTTTTTATTAAGAAAGTAAGGTTTATTTTGCTCCACCAAGAGTTTGTAAGTTACGCGGAATTGCCGTTTTAAATTGCTCGAATCGCTACATATGTTTGATGACTTTCGTCCTAGTAAAAACGTTCGTAAAAAAGCAATAAAGATGAAATTAAACCATTGGATAACGCTTCATTAAACGACTGATAGTGGTTTGAGCATGTTGTAGGTATAAGGAGTGGTTATAGTACTTAGTTCATTAGTTACCAAAAATCAGGTACGGTTTTAATTAAAAATAGCATATTATGTGACAGGTGCATAATGGGAGGCAGTAATACATGAGGCCGTTCAAGTATTATGTAACCAGATTTATTGCAATTATTTACCCCCCCATTTGTCAGCAAAAGTAACCAAAGGCGGGGGTGGGGGGGGGGCTTATATGCATGTTTATTTTGATGTAAGTATTCCGTTTTGTTATTGATTCATGAGCAGCACTTATTAGAAATAAGACAATAGGCTAAGGATAGAGGACTTTAACGCACATAATATTCATTTAAACAAAATGTAAAAGGTATAAAACTACATACATACATACATACATTCAATCACGCCTGTTTCCCAGGGGGGTAGGCTGAGACCACTTCTTTCCACTTGCTACGATCTTGACAAATTTCTTTCGCTTCTTCCACATTCATACATCGAGTCATGCACGCACGTCGGTTAACGTAATCACCATCTAGACCCCCCACCCTCTATGTCATCAAAAACAAGGGAAGCATAGACCCTCCCCCCCTATAGTGCTTATGTAATACTTGAACGGTCCCCTATACTCTAAATTCAAAATGTTTATGCTATTACTACGCAAATAGCCACTTTCTTTGATATAACTGCAATCTGTTCCAGTTCCACCAGGCCCTCAAGATGTACCTCCTCCTGATCATCATATCCTCAGTGGGAGCCGATATGAGCCCTCGCATCGTGGGTGGTGGACCAGCAGACATAAAAGACTGGTCTTTTATAGCTTTTGTGGCGTTCTTCAGCAAGAATGAGACTGGAACTTGTGGGGGGTCCCTGATCAGCTCTCAGACTGTCTTGACTGCCGCACACTGCCTTGATGACGTCACACAAGCCAAGACGAAATTAAACGAGTAAGGATGAGTATTTTTTAACTTTTGTAACTAACACTTGCTTTTGCGGGTGGTAGGACCTTGTGCAGGGCCCGTCCGGATCGCTACCACCATCTTATCCATTAACCTACCGCCAAACAGCAGTGTTCGCATTGTTGTGTTCCGGTTTGGGGATAAGACAGCCGGTGAAATGACCAGCATAGAGGCATTCCATCTTAGTCCTCAGGGTTGGCAACGCATTTGCAGTCTTAGGATTGCATCGCAGTCCTGTGAATGCGAATGTCTATGGGTCACAGTTTCCACTTACCATCAGGTGGCCTGTGTGCTCGTTTGTCTTCTCTATGACATAAAAAAAAAAAAAAAAAAAAAGTAGATTCAATTCTATGTAGTTTATAATAAGATTCGTATTACTATAGAAGGTTTATCTAAATTACTGCGTTTTTGCTTAGGACGGCAGAACATGAAGGACTAGTAGGTATCGTAAGGTTAAAATTTGGTTCGAGTATCGCCGAATAAGTTCTGCATAAACCCTTGTTAAACTTTCCCCCCTTACTTATAAAAGTGGAATAAGCTTGGAATAGTTTATGCCATGCATTGTCCTTATCTGTAATAGGCTATTTGACAAGGTGAAAAAAAACGTAATAATTATGTATATTCATATAAATTATGAGTTTTAAAATCGATTTAAGGTATTATTACTTAAAAAAAAATGGATATTTTATCCAAAAAACCACGATTAAGCTTGATAATTTTTTATCTGTAGCCGTTTTATCGAAAACGGCGCCGAATCCATGATGACGTCAAGGGTCGGTAAATATCACAGATTATAGGATGTCTGTATATTCTATATGACAGTTGACGTTTGTTTGTTTTTTTTTTTTTTTTTTTTTTTTTTTTTTTTTTTTTTTTTTTTGCCCCGCGGCGACTTCAACAGCTACTACCGCCGGGCTATGGCGTTTCCACGAATTAGTGATTTCGCCAGTGTCAAGTGTATATGAGTATAAATCAATATAGCAATAAAATACAATCCAATCTTCTCTGGGAAAATTTGGAGCAACGTTGTTCGGTAGTTTGTAGGACAGAGGTCAAGATAGTTTTAACCTATGTACCACTTCGAGTCCACTTGTAACGAGAAGAAAGATGCCAGATACGCGAAATAAGTCCAAGTTTTCAATCACTGTGCAACACAATGGCATAAAAAGTACAAATCACTATCAGAAAAGAACTTTGAACACCTAAATACACAAAAAAATAAAACTAAAACAAATTACACATCCGCCATCTTTTAACGTTGCAAATGGCCTCCTTTGTTTGTTTTTCTGGCTTTGCTTTGATTAGCCAATGTCAGTTTGTTTATGTATTGACCACTGACGTCACTGATTCCTGTGCGACGCCATCTTGCCCAAGAGAGCGTTTTGGCGGCATATTTTAAAAGTGAATTTTTATTTCCTTTTTTTAGACGAAATACATAAAAGAATTTAAAATTACCACTTTTGGAGTACTCAATAAACACCAACAAATAATTTGAGATGGTTTTCAAAAACCTGTCAAATAGCCTATTGTGACATTTACATCTGACAGAAAATTTACATCTGACAGAAAGTGACAAAGCATGGCATAAACTATTCCAAGCTTACTCCAGGTTTATAATTAAGGGTCCGAGTATATCGATACTGACGTTGAGATGGACAGTAACAAAAATCATCGAGTTTTATCATTAAATAGCGACCCGCCCTCGCTTCGCTTCGGTTTATTTGAGTTTTCTATAACACACGTACATAAAACAAAATTTATTATACATAAAAACCTTCCTCTTGAATCACTCTATCTACTAAAAAAAACCGCATCAAAATCCGTTGCGTAGTTTTAAAGATCTAAGCATACATAGGGACAGACAGCGGGAAGCGACTTTGTTTTATACTATGTAGTGAAAATACTTTTTTATGTTGTAATAAAAAAAATATGATTTATCAGAAATACTATTAAAAAAAACCATCCGCTTGTCCATCGGTTGAGAAGTTTAAGAGATATCTCTGAAAATATTTTATTTTCCTCATGTGAAAAGCAGTATGTGTGGCGATAAGACCGCCTGTTGCTTACCTGTGTTGTTTTTAATTGTGCTGTTTCTCTGTAATGTTTTTGTTTGGTGTACAATAAAGTGTTTTGTATTGTATTGTATTGTATGTGTCACGCGGTAGCAAAATTATTTCCACCCTTATTAACACTTGAATCGTTCACTACGCTCAGGCTTCTATTTTAGAATTCAATTATACAATGCTTTGTTTCGTTCAGGATTGTGTGGAAACGTACGGCCTCGCCGTAAATATGTAATTTTACTCCCTTGTGACACAATCTACTATTTTTTCCAGGTTCACCTTTTCAGTCCTTATGGGACACGCTTTATTCGAAGAGTCCACTATGATCAGATTTGTAATGGACTATCAAACGCATGACAAATACGACTACACTGGCCCCGGTGATAACGACATAGGTATTATGTTTCTTACGAAGCCGGTGTCTTTCTCGAGCACGGTCAAAAAAGTCCTATTGTCTAAAAGCATTAACACAAAGAAGGATCGAACGTTGATGGTAGCTGGATGGGGCGCTTGGTCGGTAAGTTAACTCAATCACCAAAGCAGATTCAATTATGTACATACATACATACATTAAATCACGCCTGTTTCCCAGAGGGGTAGGCAGAGACCACTTCTTTCCACTTACGATCTTGACAAATTTCTCTCGCTTCTTCCACATTCATACATCCAGTCATGCACGCACGTCGGTTTCGGGTACTTAAGATTCGGCCTTTTTCCAGTATTTCTCCGATTTGACTCGAAAAAGTACGCCTAGGGCGGCCCCTTAAGACCCGTCCACTCACTTTCGATCGGTATACCTCTTTCAATTATGTGTCGTTAATAATAAGGTTGGTATTACTACAGAAGGTTTATCTTAGTTACTACATTTTTGCTTAACACTCTTCTAAAAAAAAACTGATCGACGTTGCGTTTAATGACAAAAAGAAAGCTCGAGGGTTTTATGTAGGGCATTACAGCCAAGTTAACCTGTAATAGATACTGTTTACGTGCAAGTGTGATGAAAAAACCATAACAGGTCAAAGACGATAATGGTTTTTACCACCTAGAATCTCGGCTTTGCGCGATGGCCAGTAAGATCACCTGGTTGGATCCCCTTTCTATTAATTTTTTACGTGGGGGATCCTACCAGGTGATCTTACTGGCCATCGCGCGGCTTTGGATTGACGTTGTATCTGCCTAGTAGGGGCTTCAAAGTATTCTACCATTTTGTTGAAAATTTACCCCTTATGGAAATAGGGGGAGTAGAGGAAAACTAATTTCATGCGTCAGGATGGTTTTCTTATCTGACCAGCGTTTTTGACAGTCAGCCAGTAACGGAGAAATATCGTCTCTTTATTTTCTGAATCTCGTATCTGATCGAATAGTTAGATAGGAAAGTCGTTTTTATTCTTTAGACAACATGAGTGATTTTCCTATCTAACTATCCAATCAGATACGAAGTTGAGAAAATAAAGGGACGATATGTATAGAGTAAATCCACAGGAAATGATAAATGAAACGAATAGCAACAGCCCCTATCTCAAGTCTCTGGCGCAGTCGTTGTTACCAGATGACAAATGTCAAGCACTATTAGAGGAAGAGTCCATCGACCATGACGGAGTTATATGTGCCGGGCAGCCTCAACCCAAAGAATACGCGTACAGGTATGTCCCAAGCATAACCAGCGGGTAGATTTTTGAGATTAGAGTACTCGGAACGTTCAGAGCCGATAATTCCAAAAAGCAGCCCGATTAGTCCATTTCATTTAAAGGATAAACCTATGGTAGCTACGATGCCACAGATAAACAGATACATACATCAAATTTATAACCCCCCTCTTTTTGCGTTAGGGGTTGCAAACTGAGCTAACATTGATCTCGAGTGAAATAGGCCTCTTTTGAAAAATTGCATGCAATTCAGTCCATCCATTTGGAAACTAGACACACAGATACCTACACACAATGCAGATTATACACGTTAAATTTAAAAACATTGAAATTTAAAAAAAAGCATTGTTTTTTCGAGTGTTCGATTCTCAAAAGTCAACCCGCACAGGGCCCTAACTCTTGGTCATTAATAGGGTCAAAGTAGACCAGAGAGACTATTGCCTAAAGCAATAGCAATCGCAGTCGTTTTCATTTCGAAAATCGAAGGCTTGTCTGCATACAAAATGAAAACAATTGTTCCGCTTTGAAGTCGATTGCGATTGTGACTGCGTTAGATAAGACATGCTTATTGAATACAAAACGGACACATTCCAAAATAATTTGCTCTTGCATTAAAAGTCTGATACGAATAGCTTCTAATTTTAAAATGCAACACTGACTCATTTTGAAATGTGTCCGTTTTGTACTCAATGAACGATTTGAATGCTGGGGTCTTAATGAAAAAAGGTAGAACTCACCTGAAAATCAACTGAAAAAGGGTTTAAGTCTATTATATTCCGTTTATGTATACACCCTTTTTAGTACGAGTTAAGTCGACTTATACCCTTTTTTAGTAGGACCCCAGTAAGACGAAATATGCGAACAGCGGGCCTAGTGTATATGGGTGCGCACATTATTTTTTTGTATTTATACTGGAAAAACATAGAAATTTACTACTTGTTAGACCGTAAACATTAATGCAAAAATCTAGCGAACATCGCTTGCAGATTTTTCATAGCGTTAACAAGTCTGGAGATGAAAAAAAAAAACTAAATAATATATTTCAATAATTTTTGGTCACAATGTTTATATTAGAATTTGCCTGAAATATATACCAACAACATTAATATATTTAAATAAATGTCGACACAGCTAGAAACTTTCGTAGCAGCCTATGTATATCGACGACAGTATAAAAAATGCAGTCGGGTTATTCATATTCAAGCTTGCTTTCCATTTTTAACCACCGAAGCAAAAAAGAGGGGGGTTATAAGTTTGACGTGTAAGTCTGTGTGTGTGTCTGTCTGTAGCTCCGTAGCTCTTAAACGGATGAACCGATTTCGGTTTTTTTTGTGTTTGTTGTAACGGCTTCGGAACCCTCTGAGCATGGTCGGACATTTTGCCTTTTTTTTAAACAACCATTAAGTCGAGATGGACACGTTTTCTCCGCACGGTGCCAAAAGGTGATTTCTAATATCAAGAGCTCAAGCAAATTCGATCTTCCCCCGTTAGGAATCACGTTGCAAATAAAAATAAAAAAAGATAAAAGACATTTATTCAGTAAGTAGGCCGTACGGGCACTTTTACACATCAAGAATCTACCAGCGCTTCCCAAGAGGAGACACTGCTGAGAAGAAACGCCGCAAGAAACTCAGCAGTCAGTCATTTTTTAAACATATTACAATGGTACTACTTTATCTAGCATTATATAAAGCAATAAATATTAAATTCAATATAATATCAAATAACATGCGTAGATCAGCAGGAAAACGTGCCAAAAATCTTACATGAGGGATAAAGGAACAAATAAAAAAATACCCACCTACTCATATTTTGTTTATAACTTATAACACGGTGCAAGATGACCACAAACATAAAAGTTTCGATATGTTTTCCTACATCAACGGTGTCCCCTAGACAAGATAAAGCTTTTGCAATTGATCAAATTATTATCTAATCTTCTCCTTCATCTTCTTTCCTTCATCTATATAAATACATCGGCCTTGTGTGCCCCTACGGTAAATACGGTATAGCCGGTCTGAGAGCATATAATTTTCTAGCGGAGATTCCGGCGGACCACTCGTAAGAGCTGGCTACCCAGTCCAAGTGGGTCTGGTATCCTTTCGACTGAATGATAATGGGGTAACAATATACTCAAGCATCCCATATTACTATAAGTGGATAGAAGCCACGCAGTACCGGATATTTAAGAAGTATTGCAGCTGGAAGAAAAATGTAATAAACCATCAAAGGGAGGCGATTGATTTTTATAGCTATGAAGAATAAAATAAAGTACAATTAAATTAGTTGGTTTATACTGTTTTAGAATTATTATGATTTTTACCCCGTGTAGTTGCCGGGTTAGAATAGTGCCAATCCATGTCTTTCTGTAAATGTCATAAGAGGCGACTAATGCAGTGGTTCTAAACCTGGGGGTAAATTAGATCGATGTTCTGTGGGGTAACAAAGAACGAAATAATTGAGACCTAATTTAATAAAATGCGAAGAGGTGGCGGCTAAGCGAGAATACCACTTGCAATTTCAAAATCATGGTTTCAGCACATTTTGGAGAAAAGATCCAGTTCTAGCTAACAGAGCTTTAAAAATGACAATCCTTCTGATAAAGAAATCTGTACTTGCTCGTATTTTTTGTTGTGATAACATTTAACGTCGGGGTAAAATAGGTCACAGGGGTAACACTATTGAAAAGGTTAGGAACCACTGGACTAAGGGAATAAGGCTTGTCTGTCATCATGCCATCGATCGCCTGGGCTTGCAACCTGTCACTAATACGCTGGTAAACATCTTAGCCTAATTGTGCAAGATGGTTACAGAGTTATCAACAAGTTTTTAGAGTTGTTGGTAATTCTCTGCCTACCCCACTCTGGGAATAAAGGCGTGAGATTATGTATGTTTAATTATTATGATATGAGGAATTACGATGTGTTTTGTTCATACGCTATAACTTTGTTCTTTTTACCCCACTGCCGAAGTAGGGGGGGTAATGTTTTTGGTCTATTTGTATGTATTTAACCTGCCGATGCGCCTTGTTCTAAAAATAGTACATAATGTTGACTTTGAAAATAAATATCCAGCGCAAAGGAAGTACAATGGAATTTCTCTTGTTTTTATAACTCATGATTAAATTAGAAATGACTTTATTTCATCCACAATAGATTCATATTGTATGGTGGGCCTGAGGTGCGTATGTATGTATGTATGGTTCTTCGTTCCTTTGTAAATGCTGAACAGATGGCCCGCTTTCGACAAGCGAGGTGGCATTAGATTCGTCAGCGTCGCGGGTGTTACGGGGCACTATTTTAAATGTGAAATCACAGAAAAAAAATGTAACCACCACAAATTATGTTGACGACATCATCCAAAAAGTAGTCAGGTTTTTTTAACTGGATTTTTGTTAGACTTGTTTGATGCTAACTGTATACACGGTGATTTTTTTTTGGTGATCAGGAACCAATTTTTCTAATTCAGTTATTAATGGCGATCATGTTTAAGTCGCAGTTACATGAAACAAAACTTATATTTTAATGTAAAAATAATAATTTGAAACTAACTTTTAATTGAAATTAATTGTCACCCTACTAATTGTTTAGTCTATTGATAAGTTCATTGACGTAATATCTGTCAAATTTCCCGCCAAAGCGATGCCACTTGACGTGTCTACTTCACTTCAATAATTAATGTAGGATGTCCATGTAGTGGTGATTGGTTTTAGCAATCTCATTAACTTAAATAAATTAAACAGTGAGTTAATTGTTTGAGACATCAACCATTAAATTCCATTTTTGTTGCTTATTCATAATTTTCAACTCCTGTTCACCGATAAAAAATCACCGTGTATATGACTTGCTGTTCGCGTTTGCACTTCGTTGAATAAACTTTTTTTTGAAAATATATAGCCTATGACACTCACAAATAACGTGGCTTTCTATTGGTAAAAGAATTTTCAAAATCGGTTTAGTAGATCCAGAGATTACCCGTTACAACGTCAGAAACTTTACCTCTTTATAATATACTAGCGACCCGCCCTCGCTTCGCTTCGGTTTATGTGAGTTTTCTGTAACACCCGTACATAATCCAGAATCTATTATACATATAAACCTTCCTCTTGAATCACTCTATCTATTAAAAAAATTCGCATCAAAATCCGTTGCGTTGTTTTAAAGATCTAAGCACACATAGGGACAGACAGCGAGAAGCGACTTTGTTTTATACTATGTAGTGATTAGTATAGATTTGAAAATCCAACATAGATAGGTTAAGTTTTGTACCTATCTTAATATTCATACTAGCGAGCGAAATAGCAAAATAACACACCCATACATACATACATACATACATTAAATCACGCCTGTTTCCCAGAGGGGTAGGCAGAGACCACTTCTTTCCACTTGCTACGATCTTGACAAATTTCTTTCGCTTCTTCCACAGTCATACATCGAGTCATGCACGCACGTCGGTTTCGGGTACTTAAGATTCGGCGCTTTTCCAGTATTTCACCGATTTGACTCGAAAAAGTACGCCTTTATCAAACACACCCAAATAGACAATAACACATTGACAGTGATTGATAAGATAACAAAGTGTGTATACAGCAATCGGATAGGTATCGGTAGAGAAACGAGATTGGTCTATTTTACATACCCAAATGTCGTCATATGGGTTATTAATAAAGCTACGCTGTCCGTCCGTCTGTGCTCCCTTTAAAGAGCTGTACCTTTTGAATCATGATCATAAAAAAAAGGATAAAAAAAAACTTCAACTGTTTTCGACAAACCGTTGTTTTCACTAAAAATAACCAATGTAATAAACAGTCGGTCAGATTTAAAGCTCAATATCTCAAAAACGGCTTAACCGATTTTGACAAAACATATCTAAGAACACTCCCGACTAATTCACCTTTCGAACAAAGAAAACAATATCTAAATCGGTTCATCCGGGAGTTACGATGCCACAGACAGACGCACACACAGACACAGAGAAACGTCAAACTTACAACACCCCGTCCTTTTTGCGTCGGGGGTTAAAAAACAAACATGTTTTTTTGACAAGGTGAATATTTTCGGAAATAATAGCTCCGAAAGTTGCATAAATAATATACCCCATTTTTTAGCTTTTGAACCGTACGTGCAAAAGATAGGAAAAACATCTCATGGTGACGCTCATTAAATACATTCAAAGAAAAAAAAATCGACTTGCGTAATTGGGATAGACCAAAAAAAAAGAACGGTTTTTACATTCTAATTCGGAAGAATAGGTCATTTTAAGAGACTATTTTCATTAATTTTGTATATGACCCAATAGTTTTGTTTTAATATCTTTATTTATTTAGCAGACATTTAATGCATGACATAATTATTTAAAATTTGGGATGGCATTTTCTCATAAATTACAACAATTAAATGATTTATCTAATGATATAAAGTGATTATAATATTGTATTAAAACGTACAATTCCAAGCGGTTTTTGCCTAACCCGTAAGATACACGAGTGTTTGAAGCCGAAAACCAAAGTCAAACAAAGGTAAAATATACTTTTGTCAAAATATCCGAAATAGATAAATATTTCAAAAACTAAACAATGCAGAACGGGTTTAAAACCTTATTCCTGAAAATGGTTTTCGAATTAGAGTAATTGGGTGAATCAACTTTTTCTTGTTTGCCATTTGTCATTGCCACAAGCTCTGATGTTTGCTGGTTTTATACACTTTAGTATCGTGTTTTTAAAGAGTGACCCAGAAGAAGTCACCATTTTTTTTTTTTTTTTTTTTATGTCATAGAGAAGACAAACGAGCACACAGGCCACCTGATGGTAAGTGGAAACTGTGACCAATAGACATTCGCATTCACAGGACTGCGATGCAATCCTAAGACTGCAAATGCGTTGCCAACCCTGAGGACTAAGATGGAATGCCTCTATGCTAGTCATTTCACCGGCTGTCTTATCCCCAAACCGGAACACAACAATGCGAACACTGCTGTTTGGCGGTAGGTTAATGGATAAGATGGTGGTAGCGATCCGGACGGGCCCTGCACAAGGTCCTACCACCCGCAAAACCATGCACCATGGCAACGAGCAACGAAGAAAATTTGATTGACCCAATTGTAAAAATATGAACAATCCCAATTGGCGAAATACGGCTTCGGAACCTTTCACTGAGCACGGTCTGACAATCTCTTCAGTTGTTGTCGTGTGTAATTGACGTGGATGCATCGCACACCACACTGGGACTAAATAAAATCCGGCCAATTTTGAGTCAGGCGTTATGTAAACCATGCACAAGACTCCCACTTGGCCTATTTCTTTACCTTGGGTAATTTTCTTTTAGCGGTGACTCAGGAGGGCCCCTTGTTAAAGCGGGTAGTCCAATCCAAGTCGGCCTGGTTTCTTACAGGCTCCAACGTGGTATTACAATATATTCTAGCGTACCGTATTATTACGCCTGGATAGAAGATGCGCAAATGTACTTATTTAAGAAGTATTGCAACGCAATACACCTTAACGTGAACGTTATAAATGCAGCGATTGACTTCAATGATTATTATTAGTATTAAAAACAAATAAATGTTAAGAGATTACAGTTGACAATATTCTTTTACTACGGTACAATACCAAGTCCTTGGGGGTTATTATGACATAGCAATTCAGTTCAGTTTACGCTGAGAGAAAAGGACAGAGCTATATAACTGCTATAACTCTGTCCTTTACGCTCGCCGTAAAATGAACTGCATAGCAGAGCTATGTCATAATAACCCCCCTTGTTTTTACCCGAGCTGAAATAGTAGATTGTTAAACAAGGCATGAAAGTCAATTGCAGCCCGAGATATTTAGGCCGCACGACCGAGAGCGAGGGCGCCTATAGTACGAGGGTGCAATTGATACTTTCACCCGAGTTAAACGCTACGTTTCATTTCGATTATGAGGAACGTAAAAAAAAAAAACTGTAACATTTTTGAGAAATATGATTTGATTTGCGCTGCGCACCTCCTAATTACCGCTGCGCTCCTGGTACTTTATTTGGTTTCGTCCACTTTCACAACTAAGATTTCATAACTGGTTGTGAATAAGGATTTATTTTCACTGTTTCTTAACCAGTTATTAAACAAGACTTTTTTTTCCATTTTCATAACCAGAAACTAGGTAGGTTTAGGTTATGTTAGTTTTGCAGCAGGCCCGGAGGGCCAAACCACCCAGAAACAGAAATAGGAGCTCCGCTCGAGCAGAGCTCCGTCGACACTGTCCAATTGATTTGAAATAAGAGTGGTGTATAGTGGTACCTAGGTTCTGGTTATGAAAATGGAAAAAAAGTCTTGTTTAATAAAATAACTGGTTATGAAACAGTGAAATAAAATCCTAATTCATAACCTGTTATGAAACCTTGGTTATGAAAGTGGACGAAAGGCTTTATTTAAACATGCAATCACTTTTCTTCCCTACGCTGGACATCAATCAACCCGCTTCTAAGAACAATGGCCTAACTTTCAGACACAGACCACTTACCCTATAGACTCCGCATACAAAGGCGCCCCCGTAAGCCATGCTTATGCTCACAGAACACTAATTGGTTGCCATGGTTCTATTGGCGCGCACCACGACGCGCACACTTGATTATTCGTTGACTTTGAACTAGCCAATCACGGTGCACTTTCCGCCCCCCGCGCCCCGCCATTTTGGCTTAATGAGATACTAGACAAACTGTTCCGAAGCGGAGTCTATAGGGTAAGTGGTCTGTGCTTTCAGAGTATGACACATGAAGTGTATAGCCCATATATGTATGCTTTTATGTTTGTTCCTTTTTGGCGCTCTAGAAACTAAACGCCTAGGTTGATTTTGATGATTCTTACGTCAATCGATTCCTTACACTGGTGAGTGTCACTAATGATATAACAGAAATAAAGTTCAATATTTTTCAGACGCGATATAGTAAGAAAAAAAAACAGACGATCTATGACAAATATGTATTTATCTTATCTTATCTTACAGACCACTTCGACCCTTTAGGATCTTTTGTGCAATTACCCTCTTGCACAATCAGTTGTTCGAATGTGCAGGTTTCCTCACGATGTTTTTCCTTCACCGTAAGAGCAACGGGTAATGCAGTTAAGTCAGAAAAACTCATTGATACATGGTGACCGCGGCGGTTTGAACTCGGTACCTTACGATCACGAGTCGACCCCCTGAGCCACTACGCCACCGACGCTCTCTAATAGTTATTTAAAACTCAACTTGGGGTTTTCACATGATCATTCAGGATTTATAACGATTTAAATATGGTTAGCAACAGTTGGATTTTTCAAGCTTGCTTTTTGTTAGACTGACTTCTTGTATGTATGTATGAATGTATTGTATGGATCTTTGTTCCCTTGCGAAGGCTTTGTGGATGGCTTGATTTCGACAGACAAGTTGTTCGATTCGTCAAGTCGCAATTAATACAAAAGTGAAATTATAGGGTGTCCCACAGAATCCTTAATAACGTATGTCCTAACACAGGGGTTTTCAAACTTTTAGACTCAAGGGCCACACTGCACTTAATATAAATTCGTGCGGGACAAGACTTTGGTTTCATGACTGCTCATGGGGTAAGTATTTCCCGTTAATACATTAGTATTAGTTAAGTAGTCTTAGGCCCGTATTAATAAACTCATATTGGCTGAGATGCGCGTCACAAGATACGTCAAAGTAAACGTCAAACCATAGAACACTGTCATTTTTGACGCATCTCGAGACGAGCATTAGAGTTGAGATTAGTTTATTAATACGGGCCTTAGTCTTCACGGGGCTCACAGATAACTTAAACTTACTTTACCAGAAATAACAGTTGTTTGATAAATTATAACCAATACACCCACCGGATTGACGGGAGTAAAAATGTACCACTGCTAGTGATTCATTAAATGTCGACAAAGTTTATCGACATCGATTAAAAGCAATATTTTATCTTCAATATCCTCAGTAATGGCCAAGTTTGATTACTTTTTAATTATCTGCAAACTTCTTTTATTTATACTTATTGCAACTATAAACAACCGGTATCTGAAATTGACTCTGGACTCTAGTCACTTGTCAACAACTATTGAAAAAACATTGAACAACAAATTCATTCAGTAGATCAATATTATTTAGCATTCCGACTACCTAATTGGAAACCTTTTTGTTTTTTAAGTAGGTTAAAAATGCCTCAAAAGAAAAAAGATAGCTTATCTTCATGGAAAGCTGATCATTCAGATACAGATGATAAAGGGACGACTTACTTTTTCTAGAAATGTGAGATTCACACAAAAAAGTTGTCGATAAACTTAGTCGATATTTAATGAATCACTAGCACTGGTAAATTTTTGCCCCCGTCAAACCGGTGTAAGATTATAACATAGCTGACACCTGACATTAACGTTGGAAATGTACGTATTAAATATTAAATTGCGAAAAAGTGACGCGTGTTAAAACGACACGTTAATAATAGAGGCCATAATGCACATGATGAAACCTTCTGCGGTTACATACATATTTAAAAACATAATTGTTAGGTGCAGTTTGAAGAGGATAATACGGTTATTATGCTTTCAATCCATTGGAAAATTGCGTTCTATTTCTAGAATAAGTCAAGGTCGGTGATCGTAAGGTACCGAGTTCGAACCGCCGCGGTCACCATGTAGGTACTCGTACAGTCACGAGATTTTTGGTACCCACCTTAGGTCGAAAGTCAGGTTGAGTTTCCTAAAAGTTACAAATGACTTGACATCTGTAATGACTTTGACGACTTCAAGCATATTTTGGGAGGCCATTTGCAACGTTAAAAGATGGCGGATGTGTAATTTGTTTTAGTTTTATTTTTTTGTGTATTTAGGTGTTCAAAGTTCTTTTCTGATAGTGATTTGTACTTTTTATGCCATTGTGTTGCACAGTGATTGAAAACTTGGACTTATTTCGCGTATCTGGCATCTTTCTTCTCGTTACAAGTGGACTCGTAGTGGTACATAGGTTAAAACTATCTTGACCTCTGTCCTACAAACTACCGAACAACGTTGCCCCCAATCTTCCCAGAGAAGATTGGATTGTATTTTATTGCTATATTTATTTATACTTACATACACTTGACACTGGCGAAATCACTAATTCGTGGAAACGCCATAGCCCGGCGGTAGTAGCTGTTGAAGTCGCCGCGGGGCAAAAAAAAAAAAAAAAAAAGCATATTTTGCTTGAAATAGGTTCCAAATTAACGCACGTGTCCGTTTTCTAACTTCATGCATTACCCGATGCTCTTACGGTGAAGGAAAAACGTGAGGAAACCTGCACATTCGAACAACTGATTGTGTAACATGGTAATTGCATAAAAGATGCTTAAGGGTCGAAGTGTATCCAAAAGGGCCCATCTGTAAGATAAGATAAGATAAGATAAACCGTGACGCAAAAATAGAGGGGATTGATAAGCATGACTGCTAAGTGAGTGCGTCGCACCGTAGCTCTGAAACGGATAAACCGATTTTGATGTGGTTTTTTTATTTGCAAATAGGTTGGGCAGTATAAGAAATATCAGCTCTGAAACAAGATGATTTTATCTAATAGTAATTCTAGACTGCCATCCAGCTGCAAATGGCATTTCGAGGGCATTTCAGTTTACGTTGAGAGAAAGGGACAGAGCTATATCAGATATACAGCTTCGTCTCTTTCTCTCAACCTAACCTGAACTGCTTTAGTTGGTCGTAGCTACTCAAACCGCCATTTTGCTGATTTGCAGTTCAATTGTCCCGTAGCTATTCATTCGCTGCCATGAAGTGCTACGCGCTACGCTCGTAGTCGATCCCAGCGTTATTCCTGTTTATAGCGAAAACTGCCTACGAACACTGCCCTCCTAAACCAATAAGCAGTATGTTAAATTCAATCACCAAAGCAGATTCAAGTCAATGTCGTTAATAATTAGGTTGATATTACTACAGGAGGTTTAGCTAAGTTACTGCGTTTTTGCTTAGGAAGGCAACAACGGGTCGCTGGCGCAGGGGCTAATTTATATTTATCAATGGACAACTTTTAACTTGTGCCGTTGACGACAAGTGTGCGTCACTGTATCGAGATACCTAGTCGGTGCTTAAGTTCTGTCACAAAGGTTTATTATAATTTTAAAAATAAATAATAGAGTTTCATAAACTTGTAGTACATCAATCAAAACCTTATTTTATATAGAATAAAAAAAGCGAAATTTGAGTTTGTTACTATTGCAATAATTTGGTGTACGAGCTTTAAGCATTCCCATTCGGGGCAGGAAAGCATGGGTCAAAACACGCACGACCACGATACTGATAACGGCTACAACTTTCGTAAAAGTTCTCGTATTGAGTCGAAATTTGCGTGACATATTGACCAGACTTTTATCTTTAAATACTGATACGAATGTATTCCAAGTAACTAAAGATCCGCTTATTTTCCGGTCAATCTTCATGTCTCATTCAATTGACCTTACGATTTCACATCAATTTGCAGAAATACGAAAACAGACCAACTTTCGTGCTTCATAAGCTGGTTTTTAAGTGTCGTTAAGATAATAATGCTGGTCTCTGAACATACCCAGAGATGAGAAGCTTCATAATATTAAATACAAAATTTTCCTGGTTAACAAAGACTAATTTTTAAAGCGTTTTCAAAAAGTGAAATTTTGAGAAAACTCGTGCGTGTTTTAATCGGTGCCGGCCGTGAATGTTAAAAGATCGTATCGGAAATTGCGGCGACTATGTGGAATGATGATTAGTTCCTAAAAATGTACTTTAATTAAGCTTATAAATTTAATTTAATTTAAAATTAAAAAATAAACAAAAGTTAGTTTTATTTGACTAAACCTTTGTGACAGAACTTAAGGACCGACTAAGTACAAAGAATACTGAACGGCTCGAGTTATATAAGGTGCTAACAAATTAGTCACGGATATTTTAAGAGATAATACATTACATTAAAACAATTAACTTTTAACTGTTATTAAGGAACCTTTGTATATTATTTTATTGTTTTAATTTACCAAACAAAAAATATAAATTATAATTAATCTTTAAAATAATCACACCTATTATGTACCTGTCAAGATGTTTAACACTGTTTGTCAAAAGTTGTTTTTCGTAAATGTCATTATGATTCGGCGGGAAAATTGTAGGTTATTAAATACTAGTTTAAAGAGAGGTTCTAGAATGTCTAAAGAGGTCTCATTTAACTACCTTATTAACAGGGTGTTTTAACGTAGCAAATTTGTTTCCAAGTTTTCTCTAGAAAAACATAAGAAAACCTAAGATGTTACATACTTAAATGTACTCCGAGAACCGAGTACTATCAGCTGTAAAAATATCCGTGACTAATTTGTTAGCACCTTATATAAGGTGGTGATTATTAAACTATATTGATTTGCACGTGTTATAGTAATGTTTTAACTCGTCCGCCATTACTGTAGAGTAAATAAGAGTGTCATCCCCACTGCTCAACTGATTAAAATTATGATGAGGTAAGTTTAGGTTACGTTCTTCAACTAGCCCGAAGGGCCACAACGCTCAGAAAAAGGAGCTCCGTCGACGGTGTTAACTTAGATCTTATATCATTCGTCAGTTGTGCATGCAACGTAAGCTCAAGTTAACTATACGGAAACAAGACAAAAGCAATTAGGTTTTACCGTGTAGATTAATGTGTTAACCTATCCGATGATATTATATCTCTTGCCAATATAGTTCAAATAACCTAATTTGCAAATGCTTCGGGCGGCCACTTGTATAAACCAACTCACCAGCGCCTCTAGCGTCAGATAGCGGAACTAAAGTGTTCTACATCACGCTAACAAAGTTTTTCCAGCCGGTTGACATTATATACCACTGTCAACTTCATCCCAATGGAGTTCGGTCCCCATGCCTAACACCATCCTAGAGAGATCTCCATTGTCATCCCGCTACAGTATATATAAAATGGGTATAGAAGCTTTAGGTCCTCATCTCGTTAGGACTAGGTAGTTGATACGACCAGATCGCTTTGTGACTACATCTCGATCTGACTAGATCGCTTTTTGCCTAGATCGCTATACGACCAGATCGCTTTGCAACTACATCTCTAAAAGTCCAAGTTGCAAAATGACTACTTCGTTTGCGTTACTAGGTAGGTTAGGTTCGTTAGGTAGCTTCAAATGCCCGAAGGGCAAATAACCCAGGAATAGGAGCCCCGCCATGCGGGGCTCCGTCAATATTGCTAAGACAGACATTAGGTGAAAAAAACAATGTGGTCATTTAGCGACTCGGACTTTTTGAGATGCTGTCGTAAAGTGATCTGGTCGTATAGCGATCTAGACAAAAAGCGATGTAGTCAGATCGAGATGTAGTCACAAAGCGATCTGGTCGTATCAGCTACCTAGTCCTAACGAGATGTAGGCGGAAAGCTTCTATCCCATAAAATGGGTAGGTACTCACATCCGCCAGTAGTCAGCACTACGATGGTGACCAACGCCACCACTCCTAGCACCAGAGCACTGCGCTTCCGCGAAAGCGACCACACCCCGCAACGCGCCGTCGCAGCACCGTGCTTCATTCTGCGCCTGCAACGAAAAATAACCATAAGTTTCTAGGAATAGTACATTACTACAGAGGCCGGGAAGTAGGGGGTTGCCGGCCGACTGATATAGACGGCCGAGCGAAGCGAGGCCGGATACTTTCGAGGCTGGCAACCCCTTTTCACGGCGAGGTATGTATAGTGCTTTTCTCAAACATATGCAATGAAATAAAAAAAGACATCACTCAAAAAAGTAAATTGATAAATGTCCACCCTAGGGAAGAAAAGTAATTGGGTGTTAAAATAAAGTACCAGGAGCGCAGCAGTAATTAGGAGGTATATCAGGCATAGCGCAACTTAGATCTCAGGCGGTGCGGGCAACCGGCGGGCGGGGGCGGGCGCACACGACAGCGCGGATGTCTCCCAAACGTTTATGCACTCCTAGTATTTGACGTTATAATATTTTCTCAAAAATTTTAAAAATATAATTTAGATATTCAGCCTGTTCATAAAAACAGCTGCCATGGGCATGGCCAAATTAAAATTAAAAAAAAAATATTTCCCGACCAAGGCCTTCAATTTTGTATGAAATTCCTTTACAGTTCTCTCGAGTTCTTCCGTCGGGAACGTGGCACTCTGAAGCCTAAAATAACTAACATAACGCCGACATTACATAGCATGTTTGAGAAAAAGTATATTGTCTACCAAGAGATGAAAGTGATCAAATGCCGCCCGAGATATTTAGGCTGCACGAACGATAGCGAGTACGCCTATAGTTCGAGGGTGCAATTGATACTTTCACCCGAGTTAAGGTGGAAACCCATTACACCATTATCATGCTATGACCGTGCTATGAACGTATTGTTCCTTAGTATTAAAATGTTAGTCGGTGACAGAACGGTCTAGTGGGCATAGTCTCATACTTTTCAATACAAAGAATATTTTTTCGTCTGACACGTTCATAGCACGGTCATAGCATGATATGGTGTAATGGGTTTCCACCTTTTAACACTCCACTTTTCATTTCGATTACGAAGTAAGTAAATAAAAGCGATGATAGAGTTAGCGTACCACTGGTCAGTTTCCTTACTCGTCAATTTCACTAATTCACCAGTTTACTCATTAGAAAGTTTCTGAATTCACTAATTTCCTTATTTGCCAGTTTCACTAAGTTGTCAATTTCCCTATTAAGTTGATTTCCTGGTTCGCAAGTTTCCTTGTTCGTCAGTTAGTTTAGATTGTCAGTTTAGCTATTTCTTCATGTTCCTAACCCGTTACTTTCTTTGTTCGTCAATTAGTTAAGATTGTCATTTTTGCTATTTCGACATGTTCCTAACCCGTTACTTTCCTTGTTCGTCAGTTAGTTAAGATTGTCAGTTTTGCTATTTCGTCATGTTCCTAACCCGTTACTTTCCTTATTCGCAAGTTTCCTTGTTCGTCAGTTCGTGTCATTTCATATATGTAGGTACTTCCTTGTGGATAAGGCAAAATAAATAAAAAATCTAACATTTTGATTTCTAACATTTTATTTACTTAATAAACATAACATGTGCTTAGTCATTCTATAGAAACTAGTAGAACCTCAGAAAAAACTTATTATTACTTTTCTGCAACTTATTATTATCTACTTTTCTTCCCAGAAAAAAAAACATGTTGAACATAAAAATAACAGGTATGGCATATTTAATTAATACGTTTGTCTATTCGTCTGGTTACGTTTATCATTTCCAACCTGGTTAAGCATGTCCATATATTTGTCTTTTGGAATAAAATAAAATCATTGACTATATTCTTGATACGTTCATCTAATTGTAGTGACCGTTTTTTCCTGTTACGTTCCTTGACATATTCAAATTCAAATCATTTATTCTGTAAGTAGGCCCTGTAGGCACTTTTACAAGTCTGAGTCTACCAGCGCTTCCAAAGAGACCACTGTTGAGAAGAAGCGCCGCAAGAAACTCAACAGTAAGCCATTTTTTTAAAATAAATCACTTATTACAATACTAAACTTAAGCTACATAATTTAAATGTCACAGGGATGTAAAGGTCCCAGTAGTAATAATAATTAAATAAATCAAAATGTCGGATTAAAATAAATAATACAATTTCGGAGATGTAAACAGGCTCCAAATGTCAAATTAAAATTAAGAATTAAATATAATTTAATTATATATAAATAAAAAAAGAAACACAAAAAATAAAATAAGGGAGATGTAGAAAGTCTCCACGGTCAATTTTGGAGATGTAAAGAGTCTCCAGATGTCATATTAAATAATAGGTAATCATACAGGGAGATGTATATAGTCTCCACGGTCATTAATAATTGTAATACAAAAAAATATATATATAAATCAGTCCCAAGCATTGTCATCATTCATAATTCGACGACCGTAATCTAAATTGACGTAAGGGACAAATGGCTACTTTTCAGGAGAGCCAAAAAACTGTTTTTTTTTTCTTTTTAAATTCATATTTTTTTTGTTTGTTTACGTATCATAAAACTAATAATAGCCAATTACTTATTTTCTTTAACTCTTTAACTGCAAATAATTCAATTTATCATTTAACGCTTAGTTACTGAGATAGCATGTCCCTTACGTCAAAAACAAATTTCATAATGTCCAATACACCCTTCTTCAACAGTTGACTTTAGAGTGAATTTGATGTATCTACAAATAAATTGAAAGAAACGAAATTAAAGTGGTCGTAACTCCATTGAAACTAATCAATGACAGGGCGTAAAAGGTACATGGGAAATTACCTTAGGTGAAATAATAAACCAAAACATAAAATGTAAATGTGTTATTTATTAGAAAAATTAAGAGATCAATCATGTAAGTATAGACATAATTTACCAGAGCTCGGAATTGCAATGATGTAGTGGTATTTGTGTGTTTACAGGACTTTCATTATTTAAATCTTCATTTTTCTTTTACTATCAGCAATATACGAGGTTTTTAATTAAAGTAAAGTGTTCTGAAGAAGTAAAAGAGATAAGACAATTCTAATGAAAGTTATTCGTTGCTCTCGTTTTATTGTAAACAGGTGCTTTTATAATTATATTGCAACGATACATCACTATATACGCCATTATGAGCTCTCTTTAACACGTCGATAGCTAGTAACAAGTAATAAAATACAACAAAATACACTATTCGGAGTAAAAACGATTAGAAATGTAAAAACATAAACAATTTTAATTCGACAGTATCAATTAAGTAGAACCTAATAATAGTAGAACAATTAGGCCAAATGCTATCTTAATAAGGTCGTAAATACTTACCTACTGGTGTTCAGATACCAGCGTTGTATAAACGGACCAAAAATTCTTAAAATAAACTTAATAAAGGACCAAACTATTGTTTAAAGTATAGATTAGTACTTTAAACAATAGTTTGGTCCTCTATTAAGTTTATTTTAACAAAATAGCACACAAGTAACTTAGTTGGCATTTTCCTAGGAAGTTATGACGCAATACCAAGAATGAACAGGTATTTAATGTATTTAGAAACGTGACAAAGTTTTTTGGTTGGTTAGCATAGCATTTCTAAAGACTTGCAAAATAATATACCTACATAAGAAGACACAAACACGGTAATTGCATGTAGCCGAAAATTTGATATTTTATTAAACTAAATACTTACTGCAATAGCTTTTCTCGATCCCGCAGTAATTTATTGCGTCGAGCTAGAGTGATTCAATACTGTTCCTATTCATCGTTATCAAATCTCGGTTGCCTTCCTTATTATTAAGTACTTAAACGTGCGTGAAGACGAGTGCTCGTGCAAAACAGAACTGAGCAAGCAGCGGCAGCACTCAATCCAGTGTAGCCAGGTGTAATTTGAAAAACGAATAGTTTTTTTATCAGTCGAACATACCTTTGAATAAACGATTAAAAATCAGTTTTTTTTTCTTGTTTGTATGTATGTATGTAAACGCTTTATTGTAAAACTAACAATTGAATTATGTGTAGAATATTCTCATTAAAATTATTTTATTTTATTTCTATTAAAAAAATATGGTTATCACGTGTGTCGTGTTTATTGTAAATACTTTATACTCTGTTTGCACAAACAAACAAGCCCTTGGAATATAATTTTAAATGCATTTATAGCCATATTTTCACTCGAAGTCCGAGGCTCAAAAATCAAGAAAATTCAGTAGATTTCCTAAAAATCAGATGAAGCGGCAACATTGTCAACCACAACCAGGAGCGACATGCTCTTTCTGCAATGTTTTTGGTTGCGTACACGAGGTGATAGTGAGATCTCTTTCACCCTCAAGCAACTTTAAGTGCGTTAGACTAATTTAGCTATATTAACGAACACTGCGTATGCCATCTAACGAAAGAGATAACGCTAACGTTTTTGGTAATAGTTAAAATTTTGCAGCTATGTTTTAATGTAAGGGACGGTAGTTTTGTGATTGTACTTGTGAAAAATGTCGTATATACTCTTAGCAAACATTTGAAACAATTACAAATTACCGTAAGGGTCACTGTTGCCTTACATTTGTGAAAGCAAAACTGCGTATCGCACACACACGCTTACAGAATAGTCTTTTACGACGCAGATAAATTTAGAAAATTATAGTTACATCTAATTGTGATAGAATCAATTTTGTTTTTGTAGATAATTTTGAAAACGTTAAATGATGTATCGTACCTTTACTTATTTACTTGCTCCTTACAGCGTTAGGTAAATTGCGAAGATGAATGTTACACCAAGAATTAAATGAACTTTTTTTCATTGCTATCGATACGTCGTATTTTATTGAAATACGGAGTCAAAGTAACATTTTTTTAAGGCTGTAAGGGGCATGTTTTTGTAGGCTATTGAGATGTCACCTATACCAATCGATAGAGAAAAAAATACTGAACAGAACTGCATTCATAACTCATTTTCGCCATTTTGTCCCTTACGTCAATTTAGATTACGGTCGTCGATTATAATCTTTAATACTATAATAAGCTTTAGAAATTAGTTTACGTTTAACGTATCTCTTAAATTTATTTACTGATAAATGAGTAACACTACTTGGGAGCTTATTATAGAACCTTATACAATTACCCATGAAAGAGTTTTTTATTTTGTGAAGCCGTGTAAAGGGCACTGCGAGCTTATGTTTATTTCTGGTATTAACATTATGTATGTCACAGTTCTTTCTAAAATTACTGATGTTCTTATGAACATGCATAATGTTTTCATAAACATATTGACTGTATACGGTTAATATATTCGTTTCTTTGAACTTATCTCTAAGCGAGTCTCTATGACCCATCTTGTAAACAGCACGAATAGCCCTCTTCTGTAGAACAAAGATGCTGTTTACGTCAGCACCACTACCCCATAGTAAAATACCATATGACATAATACTATGGAAGTAACTAAAATAAACTAATCGAGCGGTTTTCAAGTCTATTAGATTCCGAATTTTACTAACTGCAAAAGCTGCAGAACTTAGTCTATTCGCTAATTTAGCCAGATGAGGACCCCATTGGAGTTTTGAGTCTAACGTTATACCAAGAAATACTGTATCATTAACTAAGTCTAATTTGTCATTTTTAATAGTTACAGTAGTTTGTCTATTTTTCACATTGGTAGTCATAAATTTAATACATTTAGTCTTTTTCTCATTTAGTAATAAATTATTAACACTAAACCAATCTACTACTTTTGATATAGCATTGTTTACAACCACATTAAACTCCTGTTGTCGTTTGACTTTAAATACGAGTGAGGTATCATCAGCAAACAATACTATATCATGGTTGTCCTTTATAAGGTATGGTAAATCATTTATGTAAATGAGGAATAGAAATGGACCCAAAATTGAGCCCTGTGGCACGCCCATTGAGACCAAAGACCCAGGTGATCGTTTTCCATTCACGTCTACCCTTTGTATTCTCCCGAATAAGTACGTTTTAATTAAGTTTAGCGCAGTACTTCTAACTCCATAATGGTGTAGCTTCCTGACCAATGTGTCATGGTTAACGCAATCGAAGGCCTTGGACAAATCACAGAAAATACCTAAAGCATCATGTGACCCCTCCCAGGCATCAAAAATATGTTTAATTAGCTCAACACCAGCTTCGGTTATCGAACGACCCCGAGTATATATAGAGCATATATAGAGTACTGCCTTATTTTGAAGTCTATATACATGTTTCGCTTCTTGCCTAATAAAGTTTATAAAAAAATAAAGGTGAGGTTTTCGACCAATTTTCTTATTGATTCGGTTATGCCACGCCTCAACCATATTAATAGTCCTATGTCTCTCTTCATAGCAACTGAGACATTCGATGTAGGTACCCATCCAAACATTTGAGACGTATGAATTAAATTGTTTATAACTAGAAATCATTGCAGATTTTTCGAGAATCGTCAGCCACCCTTCTTGGATATACATAGTTGGCAGAAATGCCAAAGCTGCACACATTCTGACATGTCGGCGGCCCTCAATAGTGTTGGTGATTCCTAGTTCTTTAGCTTTACGCAACAAGCATTGCTTGTAATGGAAAAAACAGCCTACGATTTTCGCTCCAGAAAAAATTACTTTGACTGCCTGAATTGCACCCAGCTCAAAATCTACGTGTATTTTTTCAGGTTTAAAATTGAGGACCAATTGTTTTAAAAATCTAAACATAATGACGTAGGTTCCTTTTTCTTTATTGGGCAGTAGGCAATAAGCTAACGGAACGACATTTGTTTCCATATCAGAGCTCCCTACATCAGCATGTATGGAATAAAGCTGTTTAAAGGGGCTAGGGGTACACTTAAATGTGCCATCACAAAATATGTCCTTAATACCGCTACTTTGTTCTATAGCAAAGGGTGTCATAAAAATAAGAATATTGTCTTCTTCATAGACAAGAAAATCTTTAGCCAATTTTTCTGGAATTACCACATCCTGTAATGATCGGCAAACGGTATTATTTACGTTCAGCTCTTGTCGTCGGGCCCTGTATAAACCGTTTTTAACGGCATTAAAATTTGGTATTATGTCAACACACTCAGAATCAGGCGTTTTCAGATGTTTTAAGCTGTCTTCATAAATTGTTTGCACCGATCCGTATTCTTCACGCACTCTTTTTTTACAATTATGTAAAGCCTCAGCGACGAGATTTGAACCGAGATCCGGGTCACAGCCATAGCTATGATCAGCTTGTCGGACCACCGTAGTCACATCACTGTCCGTGGTTAAACTGCCTTTACATGCATTTCTATTTTGGCATCGCCACCATATTGTTTCATTGCCATTTTTTTGCCCGAAGTTGTATCGATGTCCGTTTTTTAACACTATTTTATTATTTCTTTCGCTCGATATCACAATTAGTTTTTCCATGACGCACAATTATTTCGGAAACGATAACAGTGACATAAATCATTTATAGAAAGACAAACGTTATATAATATGCCAGCCAGTATTATATTATCATAGAAGACTTAATGATAATATCTAAAAAGGTGAAAAGTCGCAGTTTGTATTCATCTAGCATCTTTATCATTGGATCACATCAAATTCAAATTCAAATTCAATTTTTTTATTTCGGACTAAAAATCCATAGTGTTAGTAACAAACTTATCCTAGTTTTAGTAATACATAAAAATATTAAAAAAAAAAAAGCGACGAGGTGCAGCGAACAGGCGCATGCAGGTGCACGTAGCGCTAATAATCGATAATAGTCTGCGGTCATGACTTTTCAAGATTAACTAACGACCCGCCCCAGCTTCGCACTATTTGGGTTTTATATATTTAATAATTAAAATTGTATACTCGTAGATTACACAGTTTTTGTAAAATGATGTGATGATGTAGTTTGGTACTGTTACAAGACATTGACCTACTACTTGTTCAGGTCACTCCGAGATGGCCGTTCCTTCCCGCACCCACACCGCACCGCGCACCTACACGCCGCGCTTAACTCTGACCAGGCCCCTATACCACAAAACTTTACAAGCCTACAATTTAACAAATTTGTCAACTTTTTGTATGGAGATCCCTACAAATTTGTCAAATTGTACGCTTGTAAAGTTTTGTGGTATAGGGGCCAGGCTGACAGGAGAGGCAAATATGTCACGAGCGAGCGGCAATCTCAAAGCGAACATGCATTAATATAAAGATATCGTCTGACGAATTCTTATTTGTCACACATCTTTACATCCTGGCAACCAGTGAAACAGACGAATATTTATTTTATTACTTATTTATTCATCAAACAAAAAATAACAAGTACACAAAAGCCCTGCAAAACTGTTTAAGGACAGTTTGACTGCAGGAAGACTTTAAATAAAAGTACAATAATCTTATATTATATACAAGGCTTTGTTCGACACAATAGGTACCAATTATATAAATCTATGACAGTGTATCCAATAAATGCTTCTTTAGTTTTCTCTTAAATATTCTTTTATTTCGCTCGATATGGAAAATAGTGCAGATAACAACCTAGCCTACCTACCTATATCTAGCGACGAAAAAGTAAACTAGTACACAAGGAAACTAGTGAATCAACGAAAATGGTCTACTTAGCGTAACTGACGTATAGGTAAACCGTTCGATTAGCGAAACTGACAAATAACGAAACTAGCGGATTGCAATACTGGCAAATTCACGAAACTGACATCCTAGCAAAACTAGCGAACGAGGAAACTGAAGAATCAGGAAAATGCCTAACTAGCGAAATTGACAACGTACCGAAACTGTCTAATGAGTAAACTGGTGAATTAGTGAAATTGACGAGTAAGGAAACTGACCAGTGGTACGCTAACTCTGTGTGGGAGACATCCGCGCTGTGTCGTGTGCCCGCCCGCCTGCGATCTAAGTTGCGCTACGCACTTCCTAATCACCGCTGCACTCCTGGTACTTTTTTTAAATATGCAATTACTTTTCTAAGTTATGTGGAATGGAAATTAAAAAAGAGGACTTTGCCGGCCTAGGCCTGCAAGATTTGGATGAAATTCCATTAACGACCTCTAATCCTAGCAGCACCTGAAATGTCATACTTGGCTGCCTACTTAAGGAACATAACATCAATATTTCATTACATTTTTGAGAAAAAATTATTTCACCATAAGGTTGGTACATTATCACTGAGTAACATAGGCTATGTTTTATTTTTCTGCGTGGACGGGTCGCGGGAAACAGCGGTTTTCATACAAATTACGGTCGATGTAATTTAATTACCGAGCGCCTGGCTTTAACTATTAGCAGTAACGTAATGATGGTTTTCCTCGCAGGTGAAAACTCCATATCGTTACTATTGCCATAACATAAGTACTAGGCGCTTAAAAACATGAATTGTGAAATACTTGCCCTCACCAAAGATTGGAATTATAATGTCAAAATTTCAATAAACAATCAGCTGTTAGAATACTGAACTTTATGCATTCTAAAATGGCTACTCACGTTAGTTAACTGTGCCAAAGCGGAGCTTATTTTGAATTGAATTCGGAGGATATTTGACCAATACCAAAGTCACAATAAGTAAAGTTACTATTTAAATTAAGTAACTGTTATTTAATTCTACCTTTTAATTGTATAATCTTAGCTAATACAATATTTTAGTAAATATTATAGCTAAGACTGTTTTAGTTTATACGCGGGTCATACACAGATTTAGGTTCCCGTCTTTCCTGTGGACACCCGAAGTTAACGTGTTTAAGGCCTAATTTTCTGGCTGAACCCACATCCGCATAAACAGCGTCACGTCTACTTTAGTCCTATCAAATGAAAACATAACTTATATGCACACAAGCCCTTAACTATTGACCACAGGAGAGACAACTTTTGTTTTTGTGATTGTGTATGACCCCGCCTTTAAAAACAAAGACTTTGTTAGAGTTCCCTAACCAAAGGGTAGGGGTTCATGAGATACAGCCTGGTGACAGACAGATAGACAGACGGACATTGGAGTCTTAGTAAAAAGGTCCCGTAGTCAAACTACGAACCCTTATAGTTTCGCCTAGCTCAGAGTCTATTAGTAATAGACAGCTGTAATTTGGTATGAATATACATATTAGTTACGTCAACAAAGTGTTAAAATTATAGTTGTGTACAGTCAACCAATTTGATTCCTAGGCCACTATGGACTTTGTCAACGTGACGTTGTAAACCAAATCATAGGGAGTCTCTTACGTTTTGGTTGACAACGTCACTTTAACATAGTCCAAAGTGGCCTAGAAATCATATTGGTTGACTGTACACGTAATGTGGGGATGTGTTTTTTTCTCGTCTACCCTATAGTGTGAGGTGTCGTTAGATAGGTCTTTTGAAAATATTGTGGGTTTGTGATTAGAACTTTTCGATTTAGAGGTCCGTTTATGTAAAAACTACAAATACTTAGTAAAAATATAAATATATCTTTAATTGAAGAGCATGTAACTAATTTAAAAGGAAATCTATCATGACTAAGTAGACTTAATTATTTCCAGTGATACATGGGACTAAAGTGTTAATATCTACTAAAAATCATCAAAGACAACACCAAATAACTATAGAAAATTTGTTCATACATGTTGTTTTTTGAGACAGTTTTTTGTTTGTCGTAACGGCTTCGGAACCCTACACTGAGCATGGTCCGACATGCTCTTGCCTGGTTTTTTTACCCTTTGGGTATGTAACCATACAAACGACCAATTTGCCTAGTCTAACAGACACACAGAGATGTCTACACGAATAGCGTATATAGTTCTTAAGCCCGGTATAATTTTATTCATCCCTTAACCAAAAGTATAGACTGCTTTAATGCGACTATGCGTAAAAGGGCCGCATCCCTGGTGCGCCGGGTGCGTGGCAGTCCCAATAACATCCTGGGTAGTGATTCTGTAAACAACGCCGGTCGTGCGGACTGTCGAGTGAAACCAAGCGGCGAGATTAAGTAGTCCCGTCAGTGCGAACAAAACACATTGTAGCGCGTGCATTTTTACGTTCAACCCATCGTGCTGCTAAATTGAAAATGCACGCGCTAAAATGTGTTTTGTTCGCTCTACTAAACTACTTAAACTCGCCGCTTGGATATCTCTCGACAGTCCGCACGACCGGCGTTGTTTACAGAATCACTACCCTGAGAATGATAGGGGACAGGTACGACTGCCCCTACATCCGTCATTGTTGTGGGCTACATGCCCCAGTCAATTAATTACTAACACTTAGATCTAAGCCACTATTAACAACATTTCGTTCATTGAATACAAAACGGACACAATCAAAAATGAGTCAGTGTTGCATTTTAAAATTAGATGCTATTCGTATAAGATTTTTAGTTCAAGAGCCAATAATTTTGGAATGTGTCCGTTTTGTATTCAATGAGCGATTTAATTTAGTTATTTTTTATGAATGTAAGTATGGACTTTCTGTTGTCTGAAAAAATATCATGATTATTATTAACCGGTCAATGAAAGGAGCGGTAAAAAATAATAGGTTATCGGTAAATTGGTAAACGACATTGAAGAATTGTAAACCTGTAATAACCGGTTAAACTCAGACGGCGTCAAATGATCCGCCCATCCCTACGCGGTTGAATTTGAGTGACGCAACATAACGTAAATCAATAAATTGGAGATAGTGCCGATAAGTGAAGTAACCGGTTGAAATTCGCTTAAAACCGGAATATTCACATACATACAAACATTAAATCACGCCTGTTTCCCAGAGGGGTAGGCAGAGACCACTTCTTTCCACTTGCTACGATCTTGACAAATTTCTTTCGCTTCTTCCACATTCATACATCGAGTCATGCACGCACGTCGGTTTCGGGTACTTAAGATTTGGCCCTTTTCCAGTATTTCTCCGATTTGACTCGAAAAAGTACGCCTAGGGCGGCCCCTTCCGACCCGTCCACTCACTTTCGATCTGTATATCTCTTTCGTCAATCTTCTTTCATCCACCCTTTCCAAATCACATATCGAAGCATACCCTTTTCAATCTTAGTCACTACATCTTCTTTTATTCCACATTTCTCTCTGACTTTTTCATTCCTTAGGTACTCTATAAATCAGTTTCACACCACACATACTACGCTAAGAGCGCATTTCAACTGCATTTACACGGCTTTTACGCTTATTAATATTCATTCAAAATAAACTACAAAAACTGGTTGTTTTAATTAACCAGTTTTTTAATCGGTAACCCCGAGCAAAACCGTAATCGATATAGATTTGGGGTCCGGTGAATGGAACCGGTTAAATGTTTTCCGATTTCCGAGTCCTGATAGACACAGATACGGTAAAAAAAAAGTTGCCAAGCCGTTTTTATCATTAAAACACCTTGATGATTTTAATCATTAGAGCGATATAACAATTTAAATACAAAATGGCATTACGCTTTATAGTTCTTATCATAATCGAATAAAAAATTTACTAGGTAGATAGTAACAAACCTAATCAGAATTTATGGTTTTCAAATTTTAAGTATCGCCTAGTGTACATTTTCAACACATATAAGTTTTTATCAATATAACCAGTGTATCTTTGTGTCTGTCGCATCGTATCTCCCAAACGGGTGGAACGATCAGGACACGGTTTTAAAAATAAGTTAGCAAAAAAAAAACGTGTCTCATAATTTGACCTAGTCCCAAACTAAGCTCTAGGCTTGTACTATGAGCTCTAGACAACGATAAATACAATTAATATAGATAAATACATCCAAGACTTTGGAACAAACATACGCCCTCATCACACAAATGAACGTATAGTGAGTATGTAAGTTGTAATTTGGATACATAAACAAACTAAAAATGTACACAGATATTTCAAAAAAATATTCGCGGACATTGAAAACTAAATGGTTCCTAAATAACATTCATAATCCAGAGTCTTAAATAAAATCCTTTCTTACTCTCTATCTATTAATGGAAACAGCTTTATAATCCATAGCGTAGTTTCAAAGGTCTAACCGTAAACATGAATTAGCGAGAGCGTGGTATAGAGTATTCGACAAGAGTGGAATTAAATTGTTTTTTCATTAACAACAGATAATAGTAGTTTATGCAATAGTTGTATAAGAGAGGTCAAAATATATGAGTGGCGTGAGTTACGATGTGAGCCGAAGGCGAACATCGTAAAGGAAAGCGCCACGAGTGTTTTTTGACTTAGTTATACACCGTTGCATACAATACTTTTTCTACGACTAGGTTTCAAATGAAATGCAAAATTAAGCGAAAAAACTTACAAACGAATCTCGTCTGTGGATGTCTGTGGCGTTGCTAGGTTTGTTTTTTTTTTTTTTTTTTGCCCCGCGGCGACTTCAACAGCTACTACCGCCGGGCTATGGCGTTTCCACGAATCAGTGATTTCGCCAGTGTCAAGTGTATATAAGTATAAATCAATATAGCAATAAAATACAATCCAATCTTCTCTGGGAAGATTGGGGGCAACGTTGTTCGGTAGTTTGTAGGACAGAGGTCAAGATAGTTTTAACCTATGTACCACTTCGAGTCCACTTGTAACGAGAAGAAAGATGCCAGATACGCGAAATAAGTCCAAGTTTTCAATCACTGTGCAACACAATGGCATAAAAAGTACAAATCACTATCAGAAAAGAACTTTGAACACCTAAATACACAAAAAAATAAAACTAAAACAAATTACACATCCGCCATCTTTTAACGTTGCAAATGGCCACCTACTTTGTTTTTAAATTGACGGAATGGAAAAAAGAATTATTTACAATTCCAAAACATTTTAATTTGACCAATCAGAATACTTCACTAAATTAAATCCACCAATCACAATACACATCGACTGTCAAACGGAACGATAGGTTCTTTTAGGTACGTGTTTCTCTTTAACTAATTTAAATCTTTTAAAAAAACTTTGTAATTCGTATCAACCAATCAGAATACAGCTATTTTAAAATCGACCAATCAGATAACTGAAATCATTTCTCAAAACATTAGGTGTTTTGTTTTATAGTCCCTATTTCACAATCGTTAAAATATGATTAACAGGCTACACTTAGTAATCTGTGGCGTATCGTTAGGGCGACTTTACGACACCGAGAGCTGTTATGGGGAATAGAGTTATAGACTTTTCTGAAGTCATATTATCTATGTTCTTATAATAGTGTTCGTGACTATGTAAAAGACTAATAAAAGTACAGGAGTAGAAAAACATTATAAAAATACTAGGAAAATATCAATCATCTATTTATGCTTGCTATATTATTATTTTTAAATTAATAACATCCAACAATAAGGACGCTGTTTGATTGTGACGTCACAAGATAGTATTCCCTTCAAATTCCATAGAAACGGAGCGTTTTTGATGTTCCATAAAAAGATACCTATTTGGCTTTAGTCAAATACCGTATTGCACATGTAGTGGTGTAGGCAAGAGAAAGAGACAGAGAGAGAACTAGGTGGTAGGACCTTGTGCAGGGTCCATCCTGATCGCTACCACCATCTTATCCATTAACCTACCGCCAAATAGCAGTGTTCACATTGTTGTGTTCCGGTTTGGGGATAAGACAGCCGGTAAAATGACTAGCATAGAGGCATTCCATCTTAGTCCTCAGGGTTGGCAACGCATTTGCAGTCTTAGGATTTCACTGCATTCTTGTGAATGCGAATGTCTATGGGTCACAGTTTCCACTTACCATCAGGTGGCCTGTGTGCTCGTTTGTCCACTCTATGCCATAAAAAAAAAAAAAAAAAAAAACTACTTAAAGTATTTTTCTGTCTTTTTCTCTTGTCTATACACACACAATACCACTACATATGCAATTCTACGATCTCGTTAATTCATTTATACAGACAGAGGAACAGAAAGCGGGCAACGACTTTGTTTCATACTATTTACAGTACCAACTAAAATGTTAAGACTGCGCCGAGCGTACGCCGGATGTACAGTGGCGGCGCCCTCATTACTTTTATAGCGTTTTCTGATAAACTAAAGTATTTTCTTGAAATTGGACGGTATATTTTTGTACTACAAATGAAAACACAACTTATATAGTATATCACATAGTTTAATAACAATTCACCTTCGAGTTATCAACTTAACAGAAAAAAGTGGCCACCTTGTCCCGTTAAGCTGACTACTCAGAGGGTAAATTGTTATTAAAGCTTGTTACGTATCCCATAAATTGTGTTTTTACTTGCGCTACAAAAACGTATCGTCTGATTGCAAGGAAATTCTTTAGTTCATTAGAAAACACAATAATAGTAATGAGGGCGCCACTGGACGCTCGACGTTTGCTCGGTGCAGTCTTTAGCACTTTAGCGCGCTATCATAATAAACTTTAAACCGAACATCAAATGACAAGTATGAGAATAACAATAGCGGTCACAATGACAAGGTTCTAAGTATGCAACACATTTATTGGGTGACTGCACAGACGATCCCAATACCTTACACGGTTACTAGAGTTTTATGTGTTATTTGGCCTAATTATTATGTTAGAAGAAGTATTATAATGATGGGAAATTTTCCCACAGCGCAGTGGCGATAGAATTATTAACGTAACGTGGAAAATTCAAGAAGGAATGCAGACTCTGTGGCCTCTTGTACTAAAAATAGTATATCCTCGTAAGGTTTAACGTTCTTAATTTAGGACATTGGTCAAAGTGAATTTTTAACTTGGCGTAAGCGGACTCAATTTTAATCTATATATCGCCCATTGAATACAAAACGGACACATTCCAAAATAATTTGCTCTTCCATTAAAAATCGTATTCCAACAGCTTCTAATTTTAAAATGCAACACTGACTCATTTTGGATTGTGTCCGTTTTGTATTCAATGAACGATATATAGGTATAAAAGGCAAACCTGTTTCACTTACTTATAATATGAACTTGTAATTTGGTACAGGGGTTCCTTTCATGATGTAAGTGAGCACTAAGAAAGGATTTTTGGAAATTCATCCTCTAAGGGGGTTTAAATAGGGGGAAGATGGAAACTTAATTTACGGACACGAAGTCGCGTGCTCTAGTTTTTTTTTAAAAATTCCCGTGATTTCTGAATTAATGAATTACGCCAGCATAAATCCATGTACATTAACTATTGGAAGTTATTTCCTATATGTATGTACAGTCAAGGGCAAAAATATGTATACACTTTAGTACCCTGTCACTTTAACCACTGTGACAGTTCATATATGGCAGTTCAAATATGACGAAATTAGACAAGGTACTAAAGTGTATACATATTTTTGCCCTTGAATAGGTTTAAATGTTATTTCATTTACCGGTTACTCATCTAACCTAACCGAAGTTTGAGCGTCAAATTGACGGAACGTTTTATCCTACATGTAACAAACGTTTTGTAGAATCCCGGAATTTATATTATTAAAATAATATTTTTAAGAAGCCGACTCCATATTCGCTTAAAACTGCGCCAAGCGTGCGCCGGATGTACAGTGGCGCCCTCATTGCTAATGTGTGGTTGTCATTTATGGCTGACTGTCATTCTGAAATCATCTGTCTAATTATTTAATTTTTTGTAAAAAAAATTATCGTTGATTTTGGTTCGCAAATCCGGGGCAGTTTTGTGGGACAACTTGTAACATTGATGAAGAACCTGCATTGAATAAAATAACAGTGAAAAGACGGTTCCGAATGAGTTAGCGGTCAAGATCACACTAGGCCATTGAAGTGGATGCCCGCCATCTTCAAGGGTCACGACTATGACTGGAAGACTTCGACGACAGGACAGGATTCACCGTACAACGATGCTTATATATACTTGACATTGGCAAGATTATGCCATTAAAGAAAAAAATAAATAATAATAGTAATGAGGGCGCCACTGGACGCTCGTCGTTTGCTCGGTGCAGTCTAAACCTTTTCTGGGATTTGGCCAACTTTAGGTAAATATCTAGTGACCGACCGAAACCGAAACCGAAGGTTCGGTTTCATTGTAGTTTCGGCCGAAACCGAAACCGAAACCGAACCTTTTATATAAAAAATAAAGTCGCGATGGCCAGTAAGATCACCTGGTAGGATTCCCTACCTATTAATTTTGTACGTGGGGGATCCTACCAGGTGATCTTGGTGGACATCGCGAATAAAGTCCTTAAAAAGTCGAAAAAATGTTAGTAAGCCCGTTTTTTTCTAAAATTAATATCTCGCCGACCTATAATTACAGGTTTCTACTTTCAAAGATTTATCACAATGAAATTTCAGAACAGTTACAGAAGAGGTTCTGTTTGAAAATTTAACTACCAGCCGTGCAGAGCGCGCCCGACGTTAGCCGAGCGCGACCCGAAGGTACGATGTTGTAAGTTTCGGCGCGGCCGAAGGGTTCGGCCGTTTTTGGCCGAAACCGAAACTCGGGCCGAAACTTGATTTTTGGGCCGAAACTGGCCGAAACCGAAACCGAAACCGAAATTTCGGTCGGACACTACTTAGAACCGAATTTCCGACCCCTGGTAATGGCTCTTACACTAAGATGGAATGCCTCAATACTAGTTATTTCACCACCGGTTGTATCCCCGTAATAAAACAATGCCATCAATGTCACTAGGTTATACCACTTTCACAAAATGGCCGGCCACCAAAAACATTACATTTACAGATGTAGTGAATAATCCTTTCCCATCGTTTTTGGTCGGATAACATCCTATTTATCTTGCTTTCTCAGTTGCCTCATTGATGGGTACTGAAGCTAATTGAGATAGCTAGATAAATACGTACTAATCCGACAAAAAACGATGGGAAAGGATTTGACAAATGATTAGACATTTATCTAAATATTTTTATTACGTTTTTAAATTAGTCTACTCACGGTTAGACATGCATCGCTCACACGTCATTCTTGCAATGGATTACGCACTTAACTGCATCTCTACAAAGCCGATAACAAATAGTATAATACCTTTTGTATGAGTTAAGGATGTCACTCAGTTTCTATCATAATTACATTTTAGAAAACTAAAACAATGTGTATGATAACTATTAGATATTTATGCGAAATCGTTAACGAATTCAACTGCGTGAGGTCATAATGTCTCAAGTAGTGCAATTCATAGGTTTAGCTTATACACAATTTACTTTTGTATTACCATTTGTAACAAAAAATAAATAGTTTATTTTTATTTTTATTAACTTCTAAAGAAACAGGTTTACGACACCTGTACCCTAACCATGAGTGCTAATTACCGTACTCGGTAGTGAATCGAATGTGCTGTCCCTCGCAGTATATAAATATTATTTAAATAAATACATACCTATATAAGTACGTAAATAAGAAATACATATATAAAAAACAAAAAAAGGTAAGAAAAACAACTACGGAAGTAACAAAAGGTGTTCCCTAATGAGCTATCTAAAATCACAATTTTGATACACGACGTATCGTGCACTTTACTTCCTCAATATCGTATCGGACCCAATAGTTAGATAGGAAAGTAAATGAATGAATGAAAGTAATAAACGAAAATAAATTTAGTGACACTAAAACGACATGGTTTACATTAACAAAAGAATTAACAAAAAAAAACTATTGTAAGTACGTCTGTCCCGTATGTTACGCCAAATAAGGGACCCACTCAGTACAGTGCCGCCGAGGCAAGCCACTGCGCTGATTTTCACTGGGGCCCTTTATCGCGGATATTAGAGCAATAGATTAAAAAAAGAAACAAGCGTGACGTAAAACAAACAAAAGTAGATAAAACAATATATAATAACTTGACTACCCTCAGTGCCGCCGTAGGTGCGTGCCGAAGTAGTCTTAATTCTTTACAGAACATGAGAGCTTTTCCTATCTAACGATTCGATCAGATAGGAGGTTGAAAAAGTAAAGGAACGATTTGTTTTTATGACCAACTGTTTCACTAATTCATAGGAATAAAAAAAATATTTTATTACATTATCTCTTTTAAAGTATTTTTTATCAATAATGGGTTTGCGTTACCTCCACCGAATTTATACTAATTTCGCGATTAAAAGAAGCTTTGTATTTATTTTTCGATATCCTACGTTGTTATAAATATAAAATTTATTTATGTCCAAAATTGTAATATACCGAAAAGAATGTCGCTAGTGTTATAATAAGATATGTAGCAATGTTACAAGTTTAAATCAAAATGTATTCACATTATGTAAAACAAATAATCAATAAAGGGTACACGGAATGAATATGTCCAGTCAGTCACGATATAACTATAATGTACATCCATATCATAACTTCCCTATAATATGTTCAGAAACGATAAGCAACCTGCCCATTTTAAGAGACCTCTTACCATGAGACCTCTTGTACCCTTACCATGAGTTACAATTACCGTACTCGCTAGCGAGTCGAATGCTCTGTCCCTCGCACTCTATAAGAACACTGCGAGGTCTGCGAGGGATAGAGCATTCGACTCGCTTACGAGTACGGTAATTGTAACTCATGGTAAGGGAGCTGTATCTGTGGTTGTGTTTTAATGGTAACATCATAGTATTGCATCTTAATACACACAGATACAGGTACATTAAGAAACAGGGCAACCACAGATAGAGGTTTTTCAAACATTGTAAAAAATATATGACATGCATGTAGATAAAGTTATGTATGTGACTGTAGACATTTAAAAACACTCGTGTAATGTTATTATGAAACTCGCCTTTCGGATTGTTTCATAAAACCATACTCGTGTTTTAATGACTCTCATCATGCAACTGTCATATAAACTACCATTTTAAGGCCCCTTTCAATATTATTGTGATATTGTAATATCCCTTGCTATGAGTACATACCATTGTATACGCCGTGACATTAACATCATGAAATATCCTATTTAATGTTCATTACAATAAATAAACTTAGGACAGCTAACCCCGCAATAGTCTAAATCGAACTAAACTCTACGCCTGCAATTTGTGTAGAGTCTAAACACGTCAACAAAACAATTTAGCATTATTACCCCGTAATTACGTGCCTTTGAAGACTCAAATGCACTTAAGTCGCGAATAAATAAACATGGACATACACTAATTAACCTAGAACATAGGTTCACAAACATTTTTGTCTCGTAGACGACATTATGTATTTTTTGCAAGGACTTGTTGTTAAATAAATTATTATAGTTATGGCTTTTGACGCAGAGACCTCGTTTAAGGTTTATTGAACTTACATTTGTAATGATTTTATTTTTGGTAGTTTTAAAAATTTATTATTTATTACTTTATTACCTAATGTAACTTACTTTACTTAATGTAACTTAGTTTTAGGTACGATTATGTTTTTATGATTGAAAAAATGACCTTCTGCTGGAGTTTCTTGCAGCGCTTCTTCTCCGCAATGATGGTCTTGTCCGAAGCGCTGGTAGACTCACACTATAATTACCGACGTGTAAAAGAGCCCATATGTGGCCAATTTACTGAATAAATATTTTGAATTTTGAATTTTGAATTTTTGAATAGGGATCTTTTGCCCGGATAAACTAGGAGGTTTAGCCGGCAAAAAATTGACACAGGCTGCAGTAAAAAAAAGCGCGGAATAATATAATAACGTAATTTATATAGACAGATATGTGCTTATTTTTATATTTATTAATTATTATTACGTAAGTAAGTAGGTATAGTCTTTATTATTTCTAGCGAGCCGATCTTCTACACAAAGGTCATTGTTTGTGTACAATACTATTATCTTTCTTTGTGTCCCTAACCGCAAGCCGATTACATACAAAAAAGTTAGAACTACATTGAATGTCCATAGAATTATCAACCCTATCCTCTTAGTCAGTAGGTTTAAAATGTAAAGTACAACCCTGGCGACAGAAATGGTAATGTTGTGTAGGGAATAAGACCGGTTCAAATAATAAAGACATATCTGTATCCTGACACTTTACATTTTAAACCTACTGACTAAGAGGATAGGGTTGATAATTCTATGGACATTCAATGTAGTTCTAACTTTTTTGTATGTAATCGGCTTGCGGTTACGGACACAAAGAAAGATAATAGTATTGTACGCAAACAATGGCCTTTGTGTAGAAGATCGGCTCGCTAAAAATAATAAAGACTATACCTACCTATTATCTGTACCTATATGAATATGGCTTATTCCATTTAATGAAAAGCCAAAAGTCCTGCCTAATTGGGATGCACTGCCGTGATGGTCGTCGTCGATATAGACCACTTTGGGGAACTGGCCTAACATAGGTTCCCAAAGTGGCTAATGACGTAATGACCGAGTGGGCGCTCGGAAAAATCAAGGGCTGCTGAAACTTTCAGGGGTGCTGCCCTTATTTTATACGTTGAATAAAATTTGTAATAATAAAATATATATATATTTTTTTATAAAAAAACGCGTTATTTGCTATAACTATCATATAATTATCGTGTATTATATTATAATACCATTTACAACGCTAAAGGGTTGTCATTAAATACATTGAAGTGTACAGGTCGATTCATAAGAGTTGGCATGAATGGATTGAATGAGTGAATGAAAGTATACTATTGTGTAAAATAGTAACAGGTTTTCGGTTTTGAAATTCGAACATCGGTTCAAAGGACGGCGCTCACACAGTGATAGGCGACATTACTTTCGTTCAATCCATTCGTGCCAACTCTTGTGAATCGACCTGTACAAATTTAATGAAGGTAATAAGATGTTACTATAATTTGATCATATAAAAAATATCTTTACGGAATACTAAAAAAACGAAAATATTACAAAATAATTAAGACACGTTTTAATTTCAAACTTCAATAAACATTAATTAAGAAACAATAAAGTACTTTAACACAATAATTTGGTAATCATTACCACTCAGTATGTAGGTAAGTACTTTAATACCTATTTAAAAACTAATCTGATTGAAAACTTAGTACTTAGTAGTATGAAAAAACAATTACCTAATATTTTCTTGGCTTACTCAAGTTATTTAATTTCGTAACAAATGAGTAACCGACACTTACACCCGTATTTATAGTCAAGAAAAGTAATTACTTGAGTATTAGTAGTGTCAAAAGTCATATAAAAATCGTTACTTTAGTCATTACTTTTACTCAAGTAATTACTTTTCTTGACTATAAATACGGGTGTGAATCTTCAAAAGCATTTTGTTCTGCTTCATTCGAGTGAGGTAAGTTTCTCAGTTTTCGATTGTTAAGCCACTATGGAACCCTGTCGCATAACGTTAATCATTAATTTTAGAGTAATTTCTTTCATATGGTTTGACGCTGTCATTATGACAAGGTTCCATAGTGGCTTAACAATTAAAGTCCTTGACTGTACTGTTCAGGTATCGCTCCACTGACACAGAGAGAACCAATCTTTATATTTCATTTTATTAAGAAACAAGGTGAAAAAGCAATGGACAAACCAACATCAGCTGACGGGTGTTTCTCGGCATTGTACACCGCAGCTGGGGTGTTATTCTCTCAAAAACAACGGACGGTCGGACGAACGAGTGAAATCGCAGCGGCGAGTTTAAGTAGTCCCGTCAGAGCGAACAAAACACATTGTAGCGCATTTTCAATTAAGCAGTCTTATACGTTCGATCCATCGGCAGAAACCATGATGCTAAATTGAAAATGCACGCTCTAAAATGTATTTTGTACGCTCTGACGTGACTACTTAAACTCGCCGGTTCGCCGCGTTGACTCGTTCGACCGGATGTATGCCGTTTCTAAGTAGGGAATGCAATTTAACCGGTTATTAGACGTTTTTGTATAAACATAACCGGTTATAACCGGTTATTTGCATTCTTCGATGATATATTTATGATATTTATATCATCGAAGTTTGCATTACCTATTTTTAAGAGAATAACACCACAGCAGTTATCGGGGGTTTTAACACGGGACCGACCCACTAGGCGAACATGACTTTTTTTTTTTCATAATATTTATTTACTAGCGACCTGCCCTCGCTTTGCTTTGGTTTATGTGTATTTTATAATACATAAAAACCTTCCTCTTGAATCACTCTATCTAGAAAAAAAAACCGCATCAAAATCCGTTGCGTAGTTTTAAAGATCTAAGCATACATAGAGACAGACAGACAGCGGGAAGCGACTTTGTTTTATACTATGTAGTGATACAAATTGTAACGCAAATAGTAAAATAAATTTGTGCGTAGAAAACCCTAGTTACAAACTGTATCGCGTTTTGTGATGCTCAAACAAAGCAATTCTCTTATCCTTCGTGAACACATAAAAGACAGTGTTATATTAGATGTACATTATGAACAATTTCATATTTTAACACGTTTCCTTAAGGTATGAAATTGAAGAACTACTAATGTGATATACGCTTTTGTTAGTGAAATTTGAACGAATAATAGAAAACCTTGGCGTCATATGTATATTGTATGACATTGGTCGCGTTACTATTAGTGATGGTTACATTAAGTCAACCCAATTAGGTATTGCAATTTCAACCTTACAACGCGATAGCTGTGGCTCCTAGAGTTCTAATCAGCTTGTTAAAACCATATTGGTTTAGTAACCCTGTGTGGTTGCCGGGTTAGAATAGTGCCACTCCGTATCTTCCCGTGGATGTCGTAAAAGCCGACTAAGGTAATAAAGGCGTGTAGTACTGTTAGGCGATGGGCTTCCAACCTGTCACTAATACACTGGTAAACATCTTCGCCTAAGTGTGCAAAATGTGGTTACAGAATTATCAAAAAGTTTTTATAGTTTTTGGAAATTCTGTAGCTCTGCCTACCCCACTCTGGGAATAAAGGCGTGAGTTTATGTATGTGTATGTTTGCATATCTTCCCATGGATGTCGTTAGAGCAGTGACGCGTCGTATTAGTACCGTAAAATGGGGTGAATAGAGTATCGCGGGGTGAATATATAATTACAATCTAAAATTCATAAATTGTTACTAATAAGAACCAGTGTTACATTGACAAGACTTTTGGATAATTACACTGAAAAACCGAATGGGTTGATTTTACTACATTTTAGGACCTACCCATGAGTTTCGTTGAAGTAACACCTAACCTTAGTAAAAATAACATTGAAAAGGTTGCTTCAACCTTCCTGGTTAACTCAACCAAACTCACGTGTCCTATTTTAACCATAAAACTTAGTAAAATCAACCCATTTGATTTTTCAGTGTACGTTAAAATCTCAGCCTTGTACCTAATTAGACGAATATGCTTTATTTTAGGCTGTGTCCCTATTCACCCCGCGAAACTCTATTCACCCCATTTCACGGTACCGTTTTTGACGCATGCTGCACACACCACTGCTTAAAATATGGCGACGGTACGGAAACGCAGTGACGCGTCGTATGCGTACCGTTTTTGACGCATGGTCCACACACCGCTGCTTAAAATCAACTGCGCCGGCGATTCCGTACCGTCACCGTTTTTTAAGCATTGGTGTGGACGTAACTTAAAGGGTTGTACGTTATTTTACAGACTGAAGTTGTTTAGAATTTCATTTCATAGATTTTTTTTCTCGTATTATCATTTCATAGAATAATCAATATGTAGAATAATTACTTTGAAGACTTTTAAATCATCGTTTTTTATTTTAAATAAAATTCAATGTTTCCTTTTTCATATCATAGAATAGCAAATTAAATATTCTATGTTTTCATAGATAGCTATAAAAAAAATAACCTCGAAGGCTAAGGCGGGAGCTTGCTTCGCTTCGCTCCCGCCATAGCCTTCTAACCTAACCTATTCAAGTCGGTTCTGCCCAGAGAGGTCTTGCTCGCTCGCTTCGCTCGCTCGCTCACTCATATTTATATCATAATATAGTATTTATCTTATAACCCAACCTTCTAAAAAATGCACTGACCAAACAATATTCGTTGAAAAATAATTATATTGTTTGATAAGTTTGTGTAATGAAAAAATAAAATTAAAAAATTCATTGAATTGTTTTTCTGTCGAATTTGTTTCTTTCAAGTAAATAGTTAAAAAATAATAATATACGAAGCAAAAATACAAGGACCAAATAGTATATGAAACATTTTCTGTGAAACAAAATTCTGTAATTTTTCAGTCTGTAAAACAAGGGGACACCAACTTAAAGGCTTGCAGTATTTCAGGCGATGGGTTTGCAACCTGTCACTATTACACTGGTAAACATTCCATCTCACTAGCTCGGAAAGCCCTTTTTGTTGGTTTTGGTATCTATTGAAAAAATTAACAATACACCAACACTTCAAGGGCAATGGTTTTTTCCGTTAAAGTGCTGCCGTCCATAAGCAGTATCTTATATTCAATGACCAGAGCAGATTCAATTCTGTATTGTTAGTCATAAGGTTGATATTACTACAAATGGTTTGCCTTAGTTACTGCGTTTTGGCTTAGGACGGCGGAATATACGTCCCTTAGTAGCCTCTTACGACTTCCACGGGAAGACATGGAGTGGCACTATTCTAACCCGGCAACCACACGATATAAGTTATATATGAAACAAAGTATTCATATTCCTGTCTTTGATAGCTTATATTATTTTTTACACCATATGCTCGTAATTGCCTAATTATATGTCATGCAAACCAAATCTAAAGATGGTTATTATAGCCATCGGCTAACCAGCGGGTTATAATGAGATTCAGTACCATATTATGACCCGGCGGGTTATTTGAATTCTTATGCAAAATTGTTCCATGGAAACCTAGAACAAAAATTATTTATTTGAAAACCGAACTGGCTACCTACTACTAGCCATATACGCAAAACAAAGAAAAGGTGAAAAAAGTTGAATATTTTCCTTTTGGATAAAGCTTGATTCCCTGTACTCAGGACTCCGTTTAAATTCCCTCGCTTCGCTCAGGAATTAATCGCAACACCCTCGCTACTCTAGGGAGTTAAATCTGGAGTGCCTCATTTGCTCAGAATTCAATATCGCGCCCGTAATATAAAACAGTGCTTTATCCCCTCGGTGTATTATCTACTATGATAGTATATCTGCCATAGTACCTACTTACCACATTATATTGTAAACATTTCAGTGACGTTTCAATAGATATCTACAATGTACATGTATTCGTTCATTGAATACAAAACGGACACAATCCAAAATGAGTCACTGTTGCATTTTAAAATTAGAAGCGTTTGGAATACGATTTTTAATGGAAGAGCAAATTATTTTGGAATGTGTCCGTTTTGTATTTAATAAGCGTATTAACTGCTGCACTAAGAGACGTCAAACTTTAACGCCTGTTTAGTGACGTGTTGTCTTATTCAATTGCTATACTTAATGTGGTTACAGAATTATCAACAAGTTTTTATAGTTGTTGGTAATTCTGTAGCTCTGCCTACCCCACTCTGGGAATAAAGGCGTGAGTTTATGTATGTATGTATGTACTTAACAAAGAAAGTGACAGCACCTACTTTAATCAAGCATTAAATTGAATTGATGTGAGTGCGGCAGTAAAACCGGAATCGTACTTGACAAATAAGGTGGCTAACTGCATGTTCATAGTAAACGCATTTTAAGTTTAATATCATTACTAATAGAGTATAGAATGCCTTGACTATTATTGCAGTTACCGCCTTTTTTGGTATTATCCCAGATTTATGATCATCATAATACTAACCTTGTAATTCCGCAAATCATTTTCTAACTCCATAACTTAGAATTGACTGTTTGGGATCCAGCGAGGAGTGACTTCCGAAGACATAGGTAATAGGTAAAGATCATACTGCAACCTATTTAGCATCTGGGCCATTCTACTTTTCAGTGTACATTTTTGCTATCGTCCTATAAAAAGTATACCAAATGATGAATCCGCAAATAAACAAATAACGTGAACGTAGAATGTTTACGTTTAACGGTTTTCAAAAAAAAAATCCTAAATTACTCAATTATCGCTGAAGAATCTTGGTAACTCAGTGGTAAATTGCACATTTTCCATAGAAAAGGCGGGGACATCAACGTCCACTGCGTTACTCACTTTACAAATAACTTTTTATGAATTAGGTTAATTCTATATATAAGCTTATTGACGTCCATTTTCTAGCTTTAAGTAAGAAAAAGCAGCACTTTACCGTTTGTTGAAATAAAAATAGTTTAGTGAGAGCGTGGCTAAAAGTTATGTACAACGAAAAGTAGAATGGCCCTCTCACTATTGAAATGAGGAAAAACGACGAGTTAATTTTGTATCGCTAAGTTATACCAAGCTACTAGGAGTTCATAAATATAAAGTGGGTCACCTGTCGAACTCCATCATCAGACCAACAATTCGGTACTTCCACAAGCTCGTATCTGATAGGAAATTATTCTTTAGAACACATGAGTGCTTTTCCTATCTAACTATTCGATCAGATACGAGGTTTTGAAAGTAAAGGGAAGATATGTGGTTCGAATTTCAGCTTATTCTATTAACGGGAACTAGTTCCAAAGTGACATGCTTTTAAAGTGGATAAACAGGGCAAGATTTAAACTGGTAAATATTTTGTTGGTAGTTTCTGCCCGGAAAATCAATTATTATTATGTAAAATTATCCTTTGTTGAGGACATTGGGCAGGAACCGGAAGTATAAATAAAAATGCTTGGGCAGGACGAGGATATATATGATATGATATATCTGTGCCTCCTGTGACAAGTGATACAACTTGAGTTGTAGCAGTTAACGTGTTCTTTCATGAACCAACTTAAAAAAAAATAACGCATCGTTTGCTCCAACTCCCGTGTTCCTAGGCCTTCTAGTTTCCAAGATACTTTCGTGTAAAATGATACAATTGACCCTTTTTTTTCCATTTTCCGTATTTAATGATATTTCTCTAGTTAAAACACTTCAAAAAACCATAACTATATATATTTTTTCGTGCCTCATGATATATCTAAAAATGTATTATTAATCACGGTTTTTATGCCTTTAAAAATGTCTGTGTCTTTTGATATAACTCGAGTTATATAATTTATCACCAGAGTTTTGCGTATTTTGAAAGATACAACTTGAGTTAGATCAAAAATTAAACCTATATTTGCTTCACTTGGTATGTGTTAATTGATACAACTCGAGTTATATCAAATGTCTTCAAATATTTCCTAATCTTTGCAAATGTATAAGTCAGTTGTATCAAAAATGTGAGAATATTACGACCATTTAGAACCTATAAAGTTTGGTGCACAGTGATACAATTACTATAAAATAATAAAATGAGCATACGGGGACAATCTCACACCAACTGACCTAGTCCCAAACTAAGCTCTAGGCTTATACTTTGGGTACTAGACAACGATATATTAAATACTTAAATAGAGAAATATAGTTATCTTAAATATATATCTAAACAAATTTATTGATACCTACTTACCATAGAACCGTGTCATAAAAAAGTGTAATATGTAAATCGTAAGATTTACTAATATTACTTTTTTGTGACAGAGTATTGTAAAGGTTAAGAATAAAATAATTTATCTTTAATAGTTATGCAAAAAGAGACCAATAATAAATATCCGGTTTCGAGGTATAGCCGTTGTTAGGTAAAAATTATAATTTATTACTTTCTAGTATGTTTTCTTAAACATAAATAACCCAAATTGATAGAACATAGTATGATGTACTTTATTAAGCACATTTTATACAAATTAACTGGAGTATTCGTAGGTTTAAGAAAAAACAATGTAGTAGGACGTTTTCTATGCAACTAATATTTGCTATATTGCTGTCGATCGTAATTCAATGAAAACGACCATTTTTATGCTGATTTATGCTGATTACAATATTGCATTCTTTTGGTTTTTGGAGTACCTATTCGTAGGCTATAGAACTAATATTTTTGATATCCTGCTTTCGATCGTAATTCAATGAAAGCGACCATTTTTTTAGCTGACTTATGCTGATTACAAAATCGCATTCTTGTTTTTTGGAGTATTCATAGGTTTTTTAAAAAAACAATGTAGTTGGACGTTTTATATAGAACTAATATTTGCTATCCTGCTTTCGATCGTAATTTTAATGAAAGCGACCATTTCTTTAATCGACTTAACTGATTACAATATTGTATTCTTGTATTTTTATGAAGAGAGCTATATGCTATTTATTACTCCTAGTTGTCTCATGCTCATTATAAATACAAGATTGTAGTATTTATTTAGAAAGAGCTATATGCTGATTGTAATAAGTAAAACACTCATTTAAATGCATTTTATTTTATCAAAGGTTAAAAAACATCACTGCGAAAACTACCAAACATGAGGTAGAACAAAAAACAAAAATTGCTCAAAGCAACTATCTGCCTAGTCGTTGTAAGTAGATTACTTACATAAATGTGATCACTTGATAAGTGCATTTGTTTGTATTCCGACTAATCGACTAATAGTAGATTGGCTGTGTTCTGCAGATTAAAAATTATCAATTTTTAACGGACCAAATAGACTAGATCAAGTACTTTGGCGGCTTTCGACATTATAGAACCCACATATCATAATTGGCGGTTTTATACATAATGGTATAAATTCAATGAATTGACGTGGTAAAATAAGTCAAGTTAAAAATTCTAATTTACGATGGCATAGCTAACTCATTTTCCGAAAAAAATTGTCTGGTCTCTTTCTACATAACTATGGTCATAGTGTCTCTACGTCATCGAGGGTGGGAGCGCACGTTCGCTGTGTCGCCATGAACCGACGCGTAAGTATGATTTCTATTGTATGTAACTTAATGTTAATATCCTTTTATGGTTGCGATATATTATGATCTACATGTGTGCCGCTAACTAGTTATTTGTGTAAAATATTATGACAGAAGATGAAAACGGTAAAAATCTCTCGGCGGAGAGAAATAGGTATTTACCAACCAACGTGTTTTCTTTTGTGAAGTGGCAGGTTAGTAAATGCTACTGTTCTGTGGTGACTTAAATTATTGTATCAAATTCAGTATGAAATTCAGGTGGACCATGCGTTATGTCACTTAACTACCTACTCGTACTTCCTACTTCGACTGACGGCGAGCTTAATTTAAATTACTTTATTTCTTACCTAGCTGAGGTTTAGTTACCGTTAATTTTATGTTTTGTAGGTGATTATTGAGAATTATTATTTGATTTGTTGTGTAGGTCTATATAATTTTTGTTTTGAATGACAATATGCACAGTTTAATTTACCTACTGTATGGTTGCAACATCGTAATGTTACTTTGAAATTAAAGAGTGTAAGTTAATTTGTTTACTCAGTGATTTAATGTCATCATGTTTAGTACAAAGATATCATGATTGCTATTATTTGTTTTAATCAATTACTTACTTGTATTATTTGACACAAGTTTATTCGTAATCAGACCCAAGAATAACTCGATATGTATCATTAGTCACGGTTTAAATTACGTTTTTATTTTGTGATAAATGATGCAACTCACTAAAAATCCTTATATCATGTCCGTTTGTTTTAAGAAATATTACGAATTCAATTCCCTACAACTTGTGTATACAGGTTAGGCCTCTAACTCAAGAAATAAGAGAAAAATGTAGGTTTCAAAAAAAAGTTGTATCAGTCATCACCAGAGCTCCTTGATTACACTTTTTTTGTGTTAAATAATACAATTCGAGTTGTATCGTCTTACACGGGTTAAATAAATCAATCTGAAATGTAAAATGATACATTATGGACGTTTCTTTGAATATCTCAAAATCTATAACTAGTATCATTATTTTTGTCGAACCAGTTAATAAAGTGATATTATATGTTATCAAAATTGGTAGCAATGTTCAAAAAAATCTATTCGTTTAGAAGCAGTATTTTTTTTAAACTTGTTTTCGCTCTCCTGAAAAATCGTGTTTTTCGAGTTGTATCACTTGTCACAGGAGGCACAGATATATACATATATAGGCTCCCCTACTAGTATGGGGCAAAACAGATTTGATGGATTGAGGTTAGGTAGTTAGGCTGAATGAAATTACCATGCTGGACAAGTAAAAAAAAAAAAAAAAATTACCCCAAATGTATTGTTAGGAGGCGGCATCACATGTCATTTTCAATTAAGATTTTGCAATTAAATTAAATTATTTTAAAAAATCAAAAAAATCATAAATCAATCATAACAAAAATAGAAAACTGACATAAATTTATGGTTTATGACACAAAATACGTACAGAGCATGCAGGATTTAACTTGGTAGATAAATCTATTATACAGTGTGTTACCAGCACCCTGGCTTTTTTTAAAGTAGGTTAAAATAACGTATATCTGTAACGTAACTATGATATTAATTTAATTAATAAACAACTTTTTAGGCTTTGTTAACTTTCTAACAAAATGTTAATTGCCAGCAATGTAAAGCACAGCAATTTGACAAGTGTAAATGACAGTCGACGGATACTTTGAGTATTATGATCTGCCCCCGTACCACGACATGCCTTGTACCAAGCAACAGCGATACTCATAACGATGAACACGCAGCACACGCACTACATTAAAACTGGACAGTATCTAAGAAAATTAATTGTGAAGTTATTTTAATTATTTTTTAATTGATAATACTTGCAAACAATTGCTAAAGCAACATAATTATTATCGCCAGTTTTAATAAATGCCCGCATGCCGGTAACACACTGTATACCCTACTTACATACATACACATAAACTCACGCCTTTATTCCAAGAGTGGGGTAGGCAGAGCTACAGAATTTCCAACAACTATAAAAACTTTTTGATAATTCTGTAACCACATTTTGCACACTTAGGCGAAGATGTTTACCAGTGTATTAGTGACAGGTTGCAAGCCCATCGCCTAACAGTACTACACGCCTTTATTACCTTAGTCGGCTTTTACGACATCCACGGAAAGATACGGAGTGGCACTATTCTAATCCGGCTACCACACGGTCCTACTTATAAAATAAATAAAAAAAACGGGAATAGAACCGCCGAACATTCGACAATTCAGAGCGAACAAAACACTTTTTAGCGCGTGTATTTTCAATGTGGCACAATGTCGATGGGTTGTGTCGATAAGATCGAAAGTATAAGCACAAAACAGATCTGTACATACATACATACATTAAATCACGCCTATTTCCCAGAGGGGTAGGCAGAGACCACTTCTTTCCACTTGCTACGATCTTGACAAATTTCTTTCGCTTCTTCCTCATTCATACATCGAGTCATGCACGCACGTCGGTTTCGGGTACTTAAGATTCGGCCCTTTTCCAGTATTTCTCCGATTTGACTCGAAAAAGTACGCCTAGGGCAGCCCTTTCCGACCCGTCCACTCACTTTCGATCTATATAATCTCTTTCGTCAATCTTCTTTCATCCATCCTTTTCAAATGACCGAACCATCGAAGCATGCCCTTTTCAATCTTAGTCACTACATCTTCTTTTATTCCACATTTCTCTCTGACTTTTTCATTCCTTACTCTATCAATCAGTTTCACACCACACATACTACGCAAAGAGCGCATTTCAACTGCATTTACACGACTTTTATGCTTGTCCTGCCACACCCAGATCTGTTTTGAGGTACAAGCATGGTATAAGGCTGCCTAATTGGGAATGCACACGGAAATAGACTACTTAAACTCGCCGCTGTGACTACCATTGTATACAAGACTCGGCGGGAATGGGGCACGATCGTCCTTTACTACCCTAGGTGCAGCCTTTCAGCCGTTTCCAACTCAACGTTTGGTTTTTTTTATATGGACATTTATTATAATGTCTTTTTTCATATAGCCAAATGGTTCACTTGGGATAATATACATTTCGCAGTGTATTGTGTATGTAGTATTATAAAAAAAGTCGGTGCTGTAGGGTCGCAGTTCTACCTAACACTCCTCCTCGCTACGCTCGTCGTCGTACCTAACTAAGAGTTTTTCGGCCTAGTATAACATTTGCCATGTGAAAGATATTCCAAAAGTTTAAAGTTAATAATTATGATATTCGTCTTCATAATAATTCGGCCAAATGAGAGGTTGGCATACAAAAATTTGCCAATAAGTAGTTGTCAAAGTGAACATTCGGCGAAATGTTGGTTGGCAAATGAAATTCAACCAAAAACAATTCGGCGAAAAGGCAGAACACCGCCGTGGTCATTTCGTCATTTGCGCATAAATGCATTCGACATCAACGGAGAACAAGGAAAGAAGAAAATACCGGTCAAGTGTGTCGGACTCGCTGACGACTGAGGGTTCCGTATACCCTTAATTTGGCAAAAATAAAAAAGTCGGGTTTTTTTTTTTGATTTGCGGGTGGTAGGACCTTGTGCAGGGTCCGTCCGGATCGCTACCACCATCTTATCCATTAACCTACCGCCAAACAGCAGTGTTCGCATTGTTGTGTTCCGGTTTGGGGATAAGACAGCCGGTGAAATGACTAGCATAGAGGCATTCCATCTTAGTCCTCAGGGTTGGCAACGCATTTGCAGTCTTAGGATTACATTGCAGTCTTGTGAATGCGAATGTCTATGGGTCACAGTTTCCACTTACCATCAGGTGGCCTGTGTGCTCGTTTGCCTTCTCTATGCCATAAAAAAAAACCCTTTTTTGATTTTGAATCAGCAAAAAAATAAAAACACAATCCAAACAAAAAAAGTGGTCATTATGGTATGTTCACTGTGACGAACATTGCCAAATTAAGGGTTAAGATAATATGGTTGGAAAACGCAAAATAAAATTCTCATTTTGTTGTGAATTTTATTTTTTATGCTCTGTTCATTTTGACTGGCCTAAATATTATGGTACGGAACCCTAAAAAAGACCTGTGTTATAATGTTTGTAAATATGATAAATATCGAAGTTTCCACAGAGGAAGCATTTCAAAAACCATTGCTGACGCGTTTGTACAGATCTCGTAAAGGGCATTGGGTAAATTTGTTTGAAGAATATTTTTTTTTTTTTAGCGGCTATCGATTATTTTTACATAGTTATTTAGAGGACCTCAAAATACACATAGATATATATAATTTATGGCGTTAAATAATATCGGGGCGGAGATATAAAAAATTGAAGTATTCAGTTTTGATACTAAAAGTAATGTTTAAATATCTCGACTCTGATGCACTTAAGAGTATTAAATTACATAACAAAATATGTTTATTATAAATATGTAATTAGTAAGTACGTACGTACGTCCGTACAAAGGTAATACGTACGTACGTACAAAGGTAATACGTTATTTGCCGGTACTGCATGTTAACATGTTTCCTTCAAAATTCAAAACTCAAAATATTTATTCAGTATGATAATATTTGTTCACATGAGGTCTCTTTTACACGTCTCGGTAATATACAGGCCTTGGATCGATTGTACAGTCGACGCCATAAATATGTTTACACTTAAGTACATTGTTTATTTAGCGTCATGTTTAAACTGCCATTTGAAATTGTCATAGTGGGTAAAGTGACGAGGTACTAAAGTGTAAACATATTTATGGCGTCGACTGTACTCGCTTAACTGAACTACGAGTACTTTTGTTCTGCAACATTCAATAAGTTTCTGTCAAAAACAATATTTTTGGGACCAGCTTTTGTTGCCGACTGTACTTACTTTTGCACAGTCGTCATCTACTCTTCAAGACAATTCTAACAAGCCCTTACACGACGGGTTTATCATATGTAATTTAGGAGTTCCTATGGCCACCCTGTCTCCATCATCAGACCAGCTCGATGGTACTATATTATTGTATTGTCATTAGAATAGAAGGCGTATGCAAATTTTCAGCTTCATCGGAGACAGGGAAGTGGGTCAAATTTAACTTGCAAGATTTGACCCTTACATACATACATTGCAATTTAAATAAAAGATTGTAAACAAAAAGTTAAGTTTAGTTAGCTAATTGACGTTAAAGTCTAATTGTAAAATCAGTGTATTCAATCATGGCCATATAATCAAATCACAATAGTATCTCATGGTACGGGGGCGAAATTTGCGTGGTACGAGGGCTAAAGCAAAATGGAGAAATACATTGAGCTTTGTATGAAAAAAATATTTAGTTGGACATATTTTTTACAATTTACAAAACAAAAGAAGTAAAACCCCCAAAACCAGAGGCATCTTGTAGAGTGAATCTACCAGCGCTTCTTACAAGACTATCAAAACCTGTCCGGCTGCCTCCAACAGGTGTCATGAAGCTTCTCAGGAGTCCGTACTTCCAATAACGTCGTGAGTAATTGCTTTTACCGTGTCAAGGTTCTTTATAATATTCGTGATTAAATACCTCAGTGTTGATATGCGTGTCCATCTGTGAGAATCACTTATATTATCTAGATTAAATGATTGCGATATCGTTTATACTTGGTCGGTCTAAGAGGCTAATACAACGAGTACAGAACGCGTGTGCTCGTTTTTGTTTTAGGCCCGTATTAATAAAATCATCTTGGCTGAGATGCACATCACAAGATACGTCAAAGTAAACATCAAACCATAGAGCACTGTCATTTTTGACACATCTCCAGACGAGCATTAGAGTTCTTTCTTCCTGATTTCATCTCTCGCCCAGCTAGCTTTAGTTATGTCCTCACTTTTGTAAATACTTCCTTTGTATATATTTTAGCTAAGTATATTATTGATTTTAATATTAAGTTGTAAATTTTAATTTTAGTATTTGTAGTTGTAGTTAATGTATATAATTTATTTTATTTTTAGATTCCCCAACTGATGAATCAGCATCTGTTTCTGGAAAAGCATTTTCACCGATCACGTGTAACTTCCAACCTTGACACTGGCAGAATTGTCCCACTGGACAGTAGCCATTCAACAAAGAATTGAACTTGAGCATTAGAGTTGAGATTAGTTTATTAATACGGGCCTTAGAGTTTTCCGCTCCCACATCACTCCGTATTTGAGCGCAGTTAACTTGCTAAACATAGCTGCGCGGAGGCGCGTGCACCTAGAAATTAAAGAGACTTAGTATTTTAAGGCCTATTAAAAAGACTAGCCTCCATCTTACAGGACTCGACTCTAAAATAAAGACTAAAGGTTCGAGTTTTTATTAATAAGACTTAGTCGTTGTATTAAAAGACTAAGCAACTTAAACGACTAGAGTTGTTTTCAAAAAACTAAAAGACTAAAACGACTTATATGTTGTTTTTAAATGGACTCTCACCTAAGTATTACGCATGACTCATCATCTTTTGTGTCTTACTAACCACAAGGATAGACAATGTTGCTGCTTTCCAAATTTTATTTTACTCATGAGTTATCAAAACGTTCGATTTCCTTTGTGACACGCCAACCCAAGGCGATAAGGTGCTTTTAGTCCTTTTAGTCTTTTAAGCCTTTTACGTTATAAGGTTAAAGGCTACGACTGAAATTAGTAGTACAAGATTAGACTAATCTAGTCGTAAGGCTTTAAAAATTAGTCTAGTCTTTTTAAAAGGCTTTAAAAGACTAAGTCTCTTTCATCTCTACGTGCACCTGGTGACTATGTTTGGCGGGGTGTAACACATGACCCCGTCGTACCTCTTTACAAAGATCTAGTGGTCCAGTAATGTATGCATTTAAGCCTAGGGCGATTCTGCCGCTGCACCGAACCGCGGCATTTCGGGGTAGTTTCAAGTTCGCGGCGGCGTCCAAGTGCTGGAATGATCTCCCCCCTCCCATTCAAGGAGCGCCTAGCAAGTATATACACGCGTCAGCTTATAGGCTATTTGTTGGCGCTCCAAAAAACATAATTTCCCAACTAGCACTTTGTTTTTTTTTTTTTTTATGGTATAGGAAGGCAAACGAGCAGACGGATCGCCTGATGGAAAGCGATTACCGTCACCCATAGACACCTGCAGCACCAAATTAAATTATAGTTTAGTTTTCTGTATCTTTCTTTTGTTATTTGTTAATTGTGCCAAATTGCCGATGCTGTATACTGGCTAAGTGTAATTTCTACTTTAATATGTTTATGAAAGGTTGCTTGTAGTTTTTGTATTTATTTTGCCACTAAATATTTGTTTAATAGTACATTATATTATACAGTATGTAAACTTACTAAAACCATCTCTTTCAACCAGTTGCTAGGCTAGTTGAGTTAAGTGTATTACCACATTTTTTGCTAGTGTGTGTCGAATATTTTTAATTTTGTCATTGCATAAAAATTATAACATCTCACCTTTTTCAAAGTCGGTTAACCCTAAAAGTATCATTCCATGTGTAATGTTTACATCGTTGTTCAGTGCCCATTACAAGACCCGTATGTAATGTTTTCATCGTAACAGATTATTGAACTTGCGTTCAGTGCATTCTTTATTTAAATTTGAAAAAGTGTTAAGATTTCAATAATTTATATACCCCAACCTTATCTATGGTGGTTTTAGTAAGTTTACATACTGTATTATTATTTTCTTATTACACTTTATTCGTTTAGCGTACCGTCCGTCTGTCACAAACGGAGTTGGCTGAAAACCAGCGCTGCAGGTGTCTAACACCTCAGCATTATGCTGAGCCAGTGTCCGATTCACTGCCGCGAGGACACACTAACTACTTGTTTCTTACTGTTTTCTGTTTTTTTTTATGTCTTGTGTCTGTAGTGAATAAATGTAATTTTTTTTCTTTTTTCTTTCAATATGGGGTCACATCCCCATACTGAATGATCACTGTCAGATAATTTTGACTTGTCACATTGTCAGATCGTTTTGTATGGGTACAGTGAACATGTTAAGATGCGTTTGGTTCGCTCGACAAATCATAATCCAGTGTATCTAGACCCCAAGTGTTTTTTTTTTTTTTATGTCATAGAGAAGACAAACGAGCACACAGGCCACCTGATGGTAAGTGGAAACTGTGACCCATAGACATTCGCATTCACAGGACTGCGATGCAATCCTAAGACTGCAAATGCGTTGCCAACCCTGAGGACTAAGATGGAATGCCTCTATGCTAGTCATTTCACCGGCTAAACATGGCCGGCTTGTATTAGTAAACATAGGAATTATTAAAATATTAAATGGTAGTCACAGCACGTCTTTGCTTCCAAACATCGCTATCAGCCGTCATCTCAATATTCGCATGTGCATTAATCGCTTAATTAAAAAACAACCCTTCCTCTAAATTTAATTACAAAGTCGCATTTGCAATAATAATTCTATGATACATAAGTCTTTTCAAAACCTTAGCAAACAAGCGAGCAAACTGAAGCAGTTTTTAAATGTGTTCTAAAGCCCGTATTAATAAACTAATCTCAACTCTATTGCTCGTCTCGAGATGCGTCAAAAATGACAGCTTTCTATGGCTAAACGTTTACTTTGACGTATCTTGTGACGCGCACCTCGCGCGTTGCCGGTGAAATGACTAGCATATAGAGGCATTCCATCTTAGCCTCAGGGTTGGCAACGCATTTGCAGTCTTAGGATTGCATTGCAGTCTTGTGATTGCGAATGTCTATGGGTCACAGTTTCCACTTACCATCAGGTGGCCTGTGTGCTCGTTTGACTACTCGATGCCATAAAAAAAAAAAAACTCAGCCAAGATGACTTTATTAATACGGGCCTAAAAAAAATAGTATATCTCAAAGGCATCGTATTTTTTAACCGACTTCAAAAAAGGAGGAGGTACATAAAAAATGGAACAATACACCGACGAAACTTGTATCTCGAACAATTTTTTGGTCAAGTGATTTGTTGCTCAACAGATCCGAATTTTTGTACGGGCGAGCGGACTTGATGTTGGTAAACAAAAACGACAATTATATCACAACAAAATATACGAATTTGGTGTCTTAATGCAAATGAACAGCAATCAATAATGATAAAGATTTACTTGAATATGAAATGTAACCATCTTTTTATAAGTTTGATGTCCCAGACCCCTTTTTACAGCAGAAAACAGAGAAATTCAGCATTTTAAGTGGAGGTAACGTTCACCGCGCGACTGGTTTTTGTCTAGTTGACAATCGAGTGACTAATTAGCAGACCTAGGAATATTCGGGGCAAAATTAAATGACAGCTAGGGATTGCCTATATCGATAAACTTAACTATCGATGCGTTTCCCATATACTAGTGATCGCACCAAGTTTTGATTGTAAAAATAGTTAATTTTTTAAAGTATGCAAATTAAACAAAATAGCAACATAATTCTGGTCATTCTTTATTTTAAAACGATTTATAACCTTCACTCATCATCGTCATATTGTTTTTACTCCTAACAAATTGTAGTAGTTTATTTTAACAATAGTTAATGGGACAGTCATTCTGAAATACACAATAAGGAAAAAATATATGATGATGATGAGTGAAGGTTAAAAAATCCTTTTAAAATAAAGAATAACCAGAATTATTTTGCTATTTTGTTTCATTGCATACTTTCAATAAAAAAAATATTTTTACAAACAAAACTTGGAGCGATCACTAGTATATAGGAATAGCATCGATAATTGAGTTTATCGATATATGCAATCCCTAGCTGTCATTTAATTTTGCCCCGAATATTTCTAGGTCTGCTAATTTCATTAGATGCGCATGCCCATTTTGGGGTTTTACTTTGACAGAGAGAGAGATGCATAGCGTACAAAACAATCGAAAAATGTAACCTTCCCGTGATATAATAAGTTTTACTTAAAATTACGTACTTACGGATTAACTGTTGTTTTTACACTCAACACGTATGGCTACTACCGAAACCAACTTCAATCTAAGCTACTATCTATTGATTATAAAACGTTATCTATTGGTAAATTATAGTTAATTTGGGCGAGTCCTTATCAATAGATAAGATTTTTACTAGTGAGTCAACCGACGGCGTCAACGAGTGAAAAAAAATTGTGACGCGGTCGGCTTTTTTAGGGTTCCGTAGCCGAATGGCAAAAAACGGAACCCTTATGGATTCGTCATGTCTGTCCGTCCGTCCGTCCGTCCGTCTGTCCGTCCGTATGTCACAGCCACTTTTTTCCGTAACTATAAGAGCTATACTGTGGAAACTTTGTAAGTAGATGTATTCGGTGAACCGCTTTAAGATTTTCATACCAAAATAGAAAAAAAACAATAAATTTTTGGGGTTCCCCATACTTAGAACTGAAACTCAAATTTTTTTTTTGATCAAACCCATATTGTGGGGTATCTATGGATAGGTCTTCAAAAATGATATTGAGGTTTCTAATGTATTTTTTTTCTAAACTGAATAATTTGCGCGAGAGACGCTTCCAAAGTGGAAAAATGTGTGTCCCCCCCTCCGTAACTTCTAAAATAAGGGAATGATAAATGTAAAAATAATATATGATGTACATTACCATACAAACTTCCACCGAAAATTGGTTTGAACGAGATCTAATATATATATTTTTTTTAATACGTTATAAATCGTAAACCGCATTTTACCTTTCATTCAATCCACTCCAATATAATAAAGAATAAAGAAATACATTTACTTAGATGTATAGTGGTACGGAACCCTACATGCGCGAGTCCGACTCGCACTTGGCCGCTTTTTAGTATTGACACTAAAGCTAACGGTTCTGTGTTCGATTACCGAAAGCAAATATTGGTGTGATGAACCCCCGACGCAAACGAAGTGTCTCAACTTCCATACTAATATTGTAAATGCGAAACCGATGAACCGATTTAAGTAAAATTTGGTGCAAACATAGTTTGAATCCTGGGGAAGGACATAGGATAGTTTTCATACATACATAAGCTCACGCCTTTATTCCCAGAGTGGGGAAGGCAGAGCTACAGAATTACTAACAACTCTAAAAACTTGTTAATAATTCTGTAACCACATTTTGCACAATTAGGCTAAGATCACAGACCACTTACCCTATAGACTCCGCTTCGGAACAGTTTGTCTAGTATCTCATTAAGCCAAAATGGCGGGGCGCGGGGGGCGGAAAGTGCACCGTGATTGGCTAGTTCAAAGTCAACGTATAATCAAGTGTGCGCGTCGTGGTGCGCGCCAATAGAACCATGGCAACCAATTAGTGTTCTGTGAGCATAAGCATGGCTTACGGGGGCGCCTTTGTATGCGGAGTCTATAGGGTAAGTGGTCTGTGGCTAAGATGTTTACCAGTGTATTAGTGACAGGTTGCAAGCCCATCGCCTAACAGTACTTTACAGCCTTTATTCCCTTAGTCGTCTCTTACGACATCCACGGGAGGACATGGAGTGGCACTATTCTTACCCGGCAGCCACGCGGCTTAAAATAGTTTTTTTTTCCGAAATTCATCCCCTAAGGGGGTGAAATAGAGGGTGAAAATTTGTATGGAGCTACGATATAAACGAGTTCCACGTGGACGGAGTCGCGGGTCGCTAATATAATATAAGTTTGATCGCTATTTCGCTCATTGAATACAAAACGGACACATTCCAAAATAATTTTCTCTTGCATTAAAAATCTTATACGAACAGCTTCTAATTTTAAAATGCAACACTGACTCATTTTGGATTGTGTCCGTTTTGTATTCAATGAACGATTTGACTGTGTGTTTGTCTGCGGCATCGTAGCTTTTAAACCGATTAGTTAAGTTTCATGGAAATCAGTTGGGCTGTTTGAGAGATATTAGCTGTGAAAGAAAGAGTCGCCATTATTATAAGGTGCTAACAAATTAGTCACGGATATTTTAAGAGATAGTACATTACATTAAAACAATTAACTTTTAACTGTAATTAGGGAACCTTTGTGTATCATTTTATTGTTTTAATTTACTAAACAAAAAATATAAATTATAATTAATCTTTAAAATAATCTCCCCTAATATACCTGTCAAGATGTTTAGCACTGTTTGTCAAAAGTGGTTTTTCGTAAATGTCATTATCTCATTATGATTCGGCGGGAAAACTGTAGGTTATTAGTTATTACAATTAAACTAGCGACCCGCCCTCGCTTCGCTTCGGTTTAGATTTTTCATACAAAAGGATTTTCCCGCTAATTCCCGTTCCCGTGGGAATTTCGGGAGTTCCTTCCTTAGTGCACCTCTACGGTACATAAGCTACGTCCCTTCCAAATTTCAAGTGCCTACGTTTAGCCGTTTAGGCTGTGCGTTGATATGTCAGTCAGTCAGTCAGTCAGTTTCTCCTTTTATATATTTAGAGAAGATACTAGCGTCTGAATGATAGTTTAAAGAAGTTCTAGAATGTCAAAAGAGGTCTCATTTAATTATCTTATTAAAAGGGTGTTTTCACGTACCTAGCAAATTTGTTTCCTAGTTTTCTCCAAAAAAATATAAGAAAACCTGATGTTTCATACTTAAATGTACTCCGAGAACCGAGTACTATCAGCTGTAAAAATATCCGTGACTAACTTGTTAGCACCTTATATCGGGGGTTTTTTGTACCGATCTTGGTAAAATGGCCTCTCTTCTGTAAGATGCACTCAGTTTAGAAACTGTGTTTAATAATACCACACTGTTATCATATCACTCACATTTCTAAACGGAACGATGTTTTTAAAAACATTTCGGTCACATACCAAACAGATCTTAGCTTAGTCTACGTATCAAACCCCAGAACAGTTTTTTAGGGATCCGTAGTCAAACTACGGACCCTTATAGTTTCGCCATGTCCGTCCATATTGGTGTTTTTTTTCTCGTCCACCCCATAGTGTGGGTTTTGTTGGATAGGTCTTTCAAAAATATTGCGGGTTTGCCGAAACAGTTTTTCGATTCACGGATCCGTTTATGAAATATTAAGCTTTAAAACGCTAATTTTTGTTAGTGTCAAGTGTCCCCCCCACTACAGTCAAAACTACAAATACTAAATGTCGGAAAAATATTTATAATGATAACGAATTTAAAAGAAAAACTATCACGGCTAAGTAGACTTGATTAGATCCTGAGATACAGGCGACTAAAAGTGTTTATCACTACATATTATAAAACAAAGTCGCTTCCCGCTGTCTGTCCCTATGTATGCTTAGATCTTTAAAACTACGCAACGGATTTTGATGCGGTTTTTTTTAATAGATAGGATAATTCAAGAGGAAGGTTTTCATGTTTTCATAATAAACTTTGTTTTACGTACGGGTGTTACAGAAAACTCACATAAACCGAAGCGAAGCGAGGGCGGGTCGCTAGTACCTACTAAAAATCATCAAAGACAGCACCAAATAACTTTAAATAGAAAATTTCTTTGTGTTTGTCGTAACGGCTTCGGAACCCTACACTGAGCATGGTCCGACATGCTCTTGCCCGGTTTTTACTTAACATCGCCAATATGTCGCACTGCTAGATCAAAGCAGTCGGAACTCAAAATACAACTGTATTTAAAAATAAACTTTAATACAACTTCTATGAACTTGAAACAAGACTAGCAAGTATTTTGAGTTGATACTGTTTTTGTAGTATGTATCGCGATGTAGTGTCACTGTCACCAGGAATTACAGATCTAGTGAATAATCCATCCCATCATTTTTGGTCGGATAACTTCGTATTTATCTTGCTTTCTCAGTTGGCTTATTGATAGGCACTGAAGCTAGTTGAGAAAGCTAGATAAATACGAACTAATCCGACAAAAAACGATGGGAAAGGATTATTCACTACATCAGAATCTGTATATGCTTAGTACCTTGATGAGATTTATTTGTGTGGAAAAATAAAACAATGCCGAAAATAAAACTACTTAATATAAATTAATGTCAAATAACAGTTTTCTGTAACTATTCTCTGAGCTAACCTGCGGTTGGACGAACGGACAGACATGGCGAAACTATACTTTAAGTACTTACGGAACCCTACAAATGAATGTTAGAATGTTTGTCAGCAATGTGAACCTTAAGGCTTACCCTCGTTTCACCGACACCCATTTCTTAGACCGTATTACTTCGCAGGATTTCCGTTTCATAGAAAGAAAACTATTTTCTGCTAAACCTGTGTTGATTCAGGTTATTTTAACCTAATTCTAACCTAACCTAGCCCATAGTCTATACTTTTAGGTACCGGTTAACTGGGGTTACTTTGATTTACGGGACTAGGTCAATTGGTGTGACATAGTTTTCTGATATTTATAATTTATTTTATTTAACACATTTTTTTTGTATGTTAAAATTTGTAAAATATACAAGCGTCAAGTTTGCTATGATTAAATTAATAAAATCTAATAAATGCTAAAAAATCGTCAAGTGTGAGTTTACACAATGCTGATTCGATTTGATATTGAATTAAAAACTGGATATACCACCTTACAAACGAGGATTTTTAATCAAAAAATCGTAATGTATAGAATAACTTATATTTTCATGGAAATAATAAAATGAAGTGTTCATTATTCACAGTTTTTGAAAAATAACTGAATAACTTTGAAATTTTGTGCTCAAAGGACATGGCCCGTTTTACTATGGCCCTGTGCCCCAGAATGTACAGCAATCATTTATATCTCAAATTAAAGCGAAAATTATGTACTTTCAATATGTATTTGTCATTTTACATATAAAGCAGCGGTTTTAAAGTAATTCGATACTTAGTTTTTTACATAACCTCAAAACACATCATAACGTGCAAGGCGCTGTCACCTCAAACTGCAATAAAGATCTCTCTTTAAAAGCCTACTGCTCCTAAACGGATTGTTCAAATGGCTTTGGAAAAATATACTATTATGTTACGTGCAATAATATCACTACATAGTATAAAACAAAGTCGCTTTCCGCTGTCTGTCCCTATGTATGCTTAGATGTTTAAAACTACGCAACGGATTTTGATGCGGTTTTTATTATTAGATAGAGTGTTTCAAGAGGAAGGTTTATATGTATAATAAATCCTGTTTCATGTACTGGTGTTACAGAAAACTCACATAAACCGAAGCGAAGCGAGGGCGGGTCGCTATCAATAATAAAACGTTTGTTGTTTTTCTAGCCCTACTGTTATTTTTGTCAGAAAATAGAAACCAAAGTAACCCACGTTTTTTGCAACAATCTATTGTTGCGTAGAAAATAAAGTTTCTTTCGCGGTTACCAAGCATATTATATTAAATACGGAACCCTCGATCCACGAGTCCGACGCCCGCTTGGCGGTTTTGTTTTATAAACAGGCGCTTGTGTACAGGATCCTAAAAAGAACAGTTACTAATATGGCCTGTTCGTTCTGTATTCTATTGTAGTTGCTGAGTTGCTCGTACATACATACATACATACATTATATCATGCCTGTTTCCCAGAGGGGTAGGCAGAGACCACTTCTTTCCACTTGCTACGATCTTGACTTTCTTTCGCTTCTTCCACATTCATACATCGAGTCATGCACGCACGTCGGTTTCGGGTACTTAAGATTCGGCCCTTTTCCAGCATTTCTCCGATTTGACTCGAAAAAGTACGCCTAGGGCGGCCCCTTCCGACCCGTCCACTCACTTTCGATCTGTATATCTCTTTCGTCAATCTTAAGCTCGTATTAAAGCATAGTTCACTTAGAACTGGCACGCGTTTATCATAAAATAAAAAATAAAAATGGTTCAAAAAATAAAAAACTGACAATCACAACTCAATGTCAATATGTTGAAGAGTCAATGCTAGAAATTCCGTTGATCTGACTTTTTGCGTTTATATATTATTGGTGATGGAAGTTGAACGGCGAAAATGTATTGTGAACAAATACGTGGAAAATCCCTCTTGGTCTGGGTCAATGATTGCTAAATCATTAAATTTCCCGAAAACTACTGTTTGTAGGGTCATAAAAAAATATAAGGACTCTCTGGCCTTCGATAGGAAGCCTCAAATCAACCGACGGTCTGGTACAACGGATAAAACTTTGGAGAAGAAAGTTTTAAGGTCAGTGGCACAGAATCCAGGGCTGTCGGATTATGATTTAGCTCGAAAATTAAAAAAAAACCGCAGCACTATAAGACGGATTCGCCTTCGAGCAGGGTATAAGAGCTATAGAGCCATTAAGCAGCCAAATCGAACCGTCAAACAAAACAAAGCAGCTAAAACACGAGCTCGTCTGCTGTATGACCAAGTTCTGACTAAATTCAAAGGCTGCCTCTTGTTGGATGATGAGACATACGTAAAGCTCGACTTTAACCAACTACCAGGTTCAAAATTTTACAAGGCCGACGCTAGAGGGAATGTTGACGAAAAATACAAGTTTCACAAACTCGAGAAATTTGCAAAAAAACATATGATTTGGCAGGGTATACACCGTGTTTTTTTTTGATTTACGATAGCTTTAAGGGAACGTTCTTTAGGTCAAATAAAGTTAATTTCCCAAAGACAGACAAATGATAACTCTTACGGTTTTAAAGATATTTAATTTTTAAATTTAATCAGTTAATCACGTTGAACTAGTATAAAAGGCTCTTAATTGATAACAACAATTTTCTTTTAATTCTTATGAGTAAAGAGTTTCCAATTGTTAGGTTTGTATACGCGTCCATGGAATTAGTAAGTACGTACATCTGGAAGGTGCACTACATCGATAACGCGAGCCGAAAGAAATGTACTAAAGCTTACTGCGTCCCTTTCTAAAGGTAACCATATTTGAATTGCAATTTACGGACAAATTAATGTATGTAGTTGCGGTCTTAAGACTAAAGTTTTCGTCACTACGGCAACAATGACATCAGATGTTTATACGAAAGAGTGTCTGCAGAAACGAATTTTGCCTTTCATTCGAAGCCACAATGGTCCTGTCAAATTTTGGCCTGATTTGGCTAGCTGCCATTATTCAAAAAAGGTTTTGGAGTGGTATGCTGCAAATCACATTGATTTCATACCAAAAGAGATGAACCCACCTAATTGTCCCCAGTTTCGGCCAATTGAAAACTACTGGGCAATAATGAAAGGAAAATTAAATAAAACTGGCAAAATAGTCCAAGACATCAACTCGTTGCGGTCCACATGGAATCAACAGGCAAAAAAGGTGGACGGAGGTCTTGTTCAGAGGATGATGAATACTATTTCCAGAAGAGTCCGTAATTTTGTGCATAACCGTAGTGAATGATTGAAATTTATGTGACACGCCATAAATAAAGAACTAATCTTTTATATTGTTTAATTTAAAACATTATTTTTCATTTCATTTAAAAATTATATGCCTTTCATCGCGTTCCAATTCTATATGAACTATGCTTTAATCTATAAACACGTAGTTTTGTATCGAAGCCAACGTGCGTGATAATCGATTACTACGCACGTTTGTGTCGATAAGGCATTAAACCATTGAGGTAGGAAAGCATAAATGGAGTATAAAAACGGCTAGTGGAATAGCACCTACTCTTCGCACCTGTTACAAATGCCCTTCGTTAAAAAGAGTCGTATATATAAGGTGTTACAAAAATACCCGTAAAGCCGAAAGGGGGTTAAATGGCGCCTTAAAATAAGTCCATTTACTATATTTGAGAACCTTACTTACCGCCTTTTTTTTTATGGTAAGTATAGAGAAGACAAACGAGCTCACAGGCCACCTGATGGTAAGTGGAAACTGTGACCCATTCGCATTCACAAGACTGCAATGCAATCCTAAGACTGCAAATGCGTTGCCAACCCTGAGGACTAAGATGGAATGCCTCTATGCTAGTCATTTGACCGGCTGTCTTATCCCCAAACCGGAACACAACAATGCGAATACTGCTGTTTGGCGGTAGGTTAATGGATAAGATGGTGGTAGAGATCCGGACGGACCCTGAACAAGGTCCTACCACCCGCAAAGTACATTCTGTCATGTAGGTAAAGTACATTCGGTTTTTAAGTCAATACCTATTCTAATACCCTTTGGCTAATGTCATTCATTCCCGCACCGGAAAGCCTGAATGGACATGACAGCTTACTAGGGTTGACAATATTTTTGGCTTTGATAATTAATTATATTTTTACGGGGTATTTTGTAACACGTATTTTGACCGCTTTCGATTGAAAAAGTATACCTACCATTTTTAAGGTGTGTTAGTGTGTGTCCTGCATTAGTGTGCGTAAGTTTGCAGTCAGTGATGTGCAGTTTATCAATAATAATGGCTATAGATGAATTAGCGAGAGCGTGGAATTGCATTCGTAGTGGTTGTACGGTTCGCATGAAAAGTAGAATAACATAAGTATTTCTCTTAATTTAATGAAATTACATATTCTCTCTTATCATATTTCTCTCCTTAACAAGTAAAACAATGCTCAGTCTTTTTTTTGCTTTCATTCGTTATTATTTAATTCTTCATCTGAGCTGTCACAAGTATTGATAATAATATTATGATCTGTAATTCGATCCATTTCCCCTTATTGACATCTGTGGTGTGAAACTGATTGATAGAGTAAGGAATGAAAAAGTCAGATAGAAATGTGGAATAAAAGAAGATGTATTGACTAAGATTGAAAAGGGCATGCTTCGATGGTTCGGTCATTTGGAAAGGATGGATGAAAGAAGATTGACGAAAGAGAGCCCTAGGCGTACTTTTTCGAGTCAAATCGGTGAAATACTGGAAAAGGGCCGAATCTTAAGTACCCGAAACCGACGTGCGTGCATGACTCGATGTATGAATGTGGAAGAAGCGAAAGAAATTTGTCAAGATCGTAGCAAGTGGAAAGAAGTGGTCTCTGCCTACCCCTCTGGGAAACAGGCGTGATTTAATGTATGTATGTATGTATGACATCTACAAGCCTAATAATATTTAGAAATCATACAGACATTGTTTTTAAATTTTCTTCTTAAATATAATTATTTTATTACAAACATATTTTTATGCTGATAGTACGGGAAAAGGGAAATTTCAAATATAGAATGCCTATAAACACAATACCACTACATATGCAACTCCACGCTCTCGCTAATTCATCTATACAAGCTGTGACGCGTGACATTTGACTAGGCTACACGGGACCAATGTTTTCCTACATCGATAGGTTTAAGCACAGACCACTTACCCTATAGACTCCGCATACAAAGGCGCCCCCGTAAGCCATGCTTATGCTCACAGAACACTAATTGGTTGCCATGGTTCTATTGGCGCGCACCACGACGCGCACACTTGATTATTCGTTGACTTTGAACTAGCCAATCACGGTGCACTTTCCGCCCCCCGCGCCCCGCCATTTTGGCTTAATGAGATACTAGACAAACTGTTCCGAAGCGGAGTCTATAGGATAAGTGGTCTGTGGGTTTAAGGCTTAACTATGTACAGTTGCATACATTATTTTATCTACACACATAATAATAAGTACTCTGAGTTAGGTTCACAAGCCTAGTGAAAAACCTAGGCCCGTAATAAACACATCTTACGACGACGCGCTGGCCTAGTTGGTAGTGACCCTGCCTACGAAGCTAGCGGTCCTGGGTTCAAATCCCGGTAAGGGCAGATATTTGTGTGATGAGCGCGAATATTTGTTCCTGAGTCATGGATGTTTTCTATATATTTAAGTATATATTTCTCTATATAAATATTTATATCGTTGTCTAGTACCCATAATACAAGCCTTGAGCTTAGTTTGGGACTAGGTCAATTGGTGTGACATTGTCCCCTTATATTTATTTATTTTTATCTTGGCTGAGATGCGCGTCACAAGATACGTCAAAGTAAACGTCAAACCATAGAACATTGTCATTTTTGACGAGTCTCGAGACGAGCATTAGAGTTGAGATTAGTTTATTAATACTGGTCCTAGTGATTAAACTTTCATATTTCAATGCGTTTATATTTTGTACTGGGAACAAAATTACCTTGAACAGAAAAGTGCCCCTTTGTTCCCTCCTAGCAGGGAAGAAAACTCCCCTTTCCGAATAGGTGATGTGAAAAATAAATGTCTACGATACATTTTGCACTGCTAGATCAAAACAGTACTAACTCGGGGCTAGGCAAAATTGGCCTTAGGACTCCTCGTACTAATGCTCGAAGTATTAGCAATCTATTTCATGTTCCCCTTACTCGTAACAAATATGCGTCAAATTCATTTTTATGTAGAACTGTTAAAAGTTATAATAGCTCATTTTCTCACTTAGATATATTTAGTCTTTCCCTTCTTAGATTTAAAATTGCGTTGTCTAAACATTAAGTTTTGTCAGTATTATTGAATTTAATACTTTACTTGAATTGAATATTATGTAAACTCACATTTTTGACGTGTTACTCTGTACTGTATTAGTTAATTGTGGCAACTTCACTGGTCAATGTGTTATGTAAGTTTATCTGTTATATTTTTTCTTTACTTGTACCGTTTGTGCCCAAATAAACATTAAACATTAAACTCAAAACACAACTGTATTCTAAAAACAACTTTAATGCAACTATATGAGCTAGAAACAAAACTAACAAGAATTTTGAGTCGATTCTTTTTTGATGTAGCAGTGCGATTTTTTGCGGTGTTACTCGATTATTAGATTATTACATTAGGTACAGTATTTCGCATACACATGTTAATTTATCGACCTTGAACCAGTGGCATACATACAGACAGTTATTTTATAAAAAGCAACGTAGGTTGGTGTAGGTATTAAGATTTTTTGAACTATTTATTTTTGTATATACACGGTGATTTTTTATCGGTGATCCGGAATTGAAAATTATTAATAAGCAACAAAAATGGAACTTAATGGTTGATGTCTCAAACAATTATCTCACTGTTTAATTTATTTAAGTTAATGATATTGTTAAAACCAATCACCACTGGATACATGAACATCCTACATTAATTATTGATGTGAAGTAGATACGTCAAGTGCCATCGCTTTGGTGGGAAATTTGACAGATATTACGCCAATTAAATTATCAGTTAAGTGTTGTTAACTCATAGACTAAATAATTAGTAGGGTGACAATTAATTTCAATTAAAAGTTAGTTTCAGAATATATTTTTTACATAAAAAAATAAGTTTTGTTTCATGTAACTGCTTACTTAAACGTGATCGCCATTAATAACTGAATTAGAAAAATTAGTTCCTGATCACCAAAAAAAAATCACCGTGTATATACAAGGTGTTACAAAAATACCCGTAAAGCCGAAAGGAGCTAAAATGGTACCTTATAATAAGTCCATTTACAATATTTGAGAACCGTACTATCACCGCATGACTTACTGGCAAAAAAAATAAAACCATTATTGCTTTCATTGATCTGAAAACCCTATTTCAGTAAAATTAAAGAGTAAACTACGCAGAATGTTTATGTACATTTTTACCTAATTCGTGAAACGATCAAGAGACATACTAACAAAATGTACAGAATTCGATTAGATAGATATTACAAGTCGAGTTTTGGAAGATTTTAAAAGACCTAAACTACTTACGAAGAAACCTAAACTAGCACTTACTTTTTCGTAAAGAACGTCAAAATTACAGGAACGGCTCAAAGTGAGCTCTGCCTTGTTCAATTCACAACCTCGCTCGTTGGGATATGGTTTTAAACCCATTTAAGTTGACAATAAAATTATTAAATTGGTAGGTAGGCCTCTCTGTAAAAATAATCTATGCTAACTCCGGTTCCCTGACATGACAGCTTATTAGGGTTGACAATATTTTAGGCTTTGATAATTTATTAGATTTTTTACGGGGTATTTTGTAACACGTTGTATACTTAAAAAAAACACGTCTCACAGGGATCCGTATTTAAGATTGCACGATGGTTCACTGTTGGACCGCATTTTTTTTTACAATACAAATGGTTTTATTTTAATTATTATAATCAACTTACCTAACTCAACCTAATCTCCGAAATAAACGTTTATTTAATTCTGAAATGCCAGCCTATAATTTTGGTTTGCGAAAAAAATTACAGCGAAAACATTGACTATGCGTAAACAATTATGCGTTCCAAAGGAATCCCTTGCATGATTTAAAATGTTCAATAAGTTCAATAATTTAAAATGTTAAATCACGCCTGTTTCCCAGAGGGGTAGGCAGAGACCACTTCTTTCCACTTGCTACGATCTTGACAAATTTCTTTCGCTTCTTCCACATTCATACATCGAGTCATGCACGCACGTCGGTTTCGGGTACTTAAGATTCGGCCCTTTTCCAGTATGAAATTTTATTACCTAGTAATATTTTGTCTTGTCACACAAATTATTATATTACAAAATCACGATTTTTTTTATTACGATTAGGTAATAATATGCTTGAAGTCGTCAATGTCATTAGAGATGTCAAGTCATTTGTAACTGTTAGGAAACTCAACCGTATTGTTGTAGAATGTCAGATTGACTTTTGACCTAAGGTGGGTACCAAATATAATCACGTGACCATACTAAATGTATGTAAAAAGTTTATTTTCATATTGTTTATCTTAAACAAAATTCAACATGGCGGCAACCAGAAACAAAATAACGTCGACGAATTATGACAAGTGGCTTATCGTTGAATAGGTATTTAAAAAGCATTTATAATTGAGGTCATCTGCACCAAAAGTATCTGTGGTACAGTCGACGCCATTATGTTTACACTTTAGTACCTCGTCACTTTACCCGCTATGACAATTTCAAATGGCAGTTTAAACATGACGCTAAATAGACAAGGTACTAAAGTGTAAACATATTTATGGCGTTGACTGTACCATAAAACGTGGTTAATAGATATTAAGGGGTAAGTATGGACCCAACTTAAAATTAGTCATAACTTATCCATACTAATATTTTAAATGCGAAAGCGTGTCTCTCTGTCTGTCTGTTACCTCTTCACGCTTAAACCGCTGAACCGATTTAGGTGAAATTTGGTGCAAAGATAGTTTGAATCCTGGGAAAGGACATAGGATAGTTGTTTTCCCGAAATTCATCCCCTAAGGGGGTGAAATAGAGGGTGAACATTTGTATGGAGCTACGATATAAACGAGTTCCACGGACGGAGTCGCGGGCAGACGCTAGTTACAAATAAGAACCAGTATTAAATGGAAAATAAAGTGTCAATAATGTTAGTCTTATAATTAGGAACATATGCTTCATTTTAAGTTGTGTCCCTCCCCACCCCTTCATCCCTCTTTACCCCGTTTTACGGTAATGTGTGATTGGAACGTGTCCAAGCTTTAACTGATGTCGTTTAATGAGGTTTAAAGGACCGTTACGTAATTGCTAACGATTTAAGTTGAATAATGACTATAATGAGGTACCCATTGTTCGCAAAGACATATCGGTCATTGAATACAAAACGGACACATTTCAAAATAATTCGCTCTTGCATTAAAAATCTTACACGAACAGCTTCTAATTTTAAAAAGCCAATTCTGACTCATTATGGAATGTGTCCGTTTTGTATTCAATGAACGATATGTTATAATAGTACGTAACACTCATAACAAAGGGGTCGGAATACTCTGAATATGTTTGTAAACTAAGGTACTAAACTAACCCTTGGAAAATAAAATATTATGAGTATTTGCAACGACAACGCAGTTAGCCTTAGTGACTATAGTCTATATTTTTAGACACTTAAAAAAATGTAAACAAAACAACCACGTGATATAGTTCGTCAGTCAATAGAAGCACACAGTGCTCTGGGGTGTTATTCTCACAAAAACAACGTACGGTCGGACGGACGAGCGAAATCGTAGGGGCGTTAGTTGCGTGCATTTTCAATTAAGCACCCTTATACGTTCGATCCATCGGCAGAAACCATGCTGCTAAATTGAAAATGTACGCGCTAAAATATGTTTTGTTCGCACTGACGGGACTACTTAAACTCGCCGCTTGGACATTCACTCGTCCGTCTGTTCGACCGTCGTTGTTCAGAGAATCACTACCCTGCTTCTATTGGCTGACATCAAAGTCATTGTACGTCAAAGTTCGATAAAACAGTTTTGATTGGCTGTTTAACAATGTCACGTGGTTTGGATGTTTACTTTTTTTGATACGTAAAAGTTTAGACTATAGCTGTGGTCACAGATTTGATTCCCGGTACAGCAAATATATGTGTGATGTGACGAAAGAGATATACAGATCGAAAGTGAGTGGACGGGTCGGAAGGGGCCGCCCTAGGCGTACTTTTTCGAGTTAAATCGGAGAAATACTGGAAAAGGGCCGAATCTTAAGTACCCGAAACCGACGTGCGTGCATGACTCGATGTATGAATGTCGAAGAAGCGAAAGAAATTGGTCAAGATCGTAGCAAATGGAAAGAAGTGGTCTCTGCCTACCTCTCTGGGAAACAGGCGTGATTTAATGTATGTATGTACTATGTATGTATGTGCGAATATCTACATGAATGCTCGTGCAAATTTGGTTGAACTGTAAGCAAATAAGGGTTACCGTGGTTGCACAAAGCACGTAAATGGGTATTTGTTCACGAACTTTGAATATTAATTCCCGTGAACTGTAAAATGTGTGATAAGCGCGAATACCTATCGACCTTAATGGTCGTAGTATTCGGTCGAACTTATTTATAAGTAAACTGGCGACCCGCCCTCGTTTCGCTTCGGTTTATGTGAGTATAATAGCTTATAGCCTTCCTCAATAAACGGGCTATATAACACTGCAAGATTTTTTCTAATTGGACCAGTAGTTCCTGAGATTAGCGTGTTCAAGCAAGCAAACAAACAAACTCTTCAGCTTTATAATATAACACTGGTTACTATGGTTGCACAAACACGTTTTTGTTCACAAGCTTTGAATGTTATACAAAGTATTTATTTATTTACACTTTAAGATATACAATTACAATAATAAATACAATTTAGGTGAGATTGTCTTCTGAAATACAGTCGATGCAAGACCTTTTATATCGGTTCCGTTCGCATAAACCGGTATTTTAATCAGTTTTTGAAGGAACCTTAACCGGTTTCCAGCTTAAAAAAACCGGTTAATCCGGACGCATAACGCCTCGCTATTGCTCGGCCTACTAACCACCTCGTCAGGAAATCCCTTACTTTCCGCGCCTAGGCAATAATGTACTAATTCCAGTACTAATAGGTAATAATAAATTGAAAAATTATTTATTTCGCTCATAAAGCAAATTAGCTTAAAAACAGAGAAAACATTTCTTAAGCTGAATAACAAAATGGTATCTGCTTATGTCTCTGAACTTACCATAATACCAAAGTAGGTTAAATGCAATGTAGTTGTCAAAGCATTTTGTGCCCTATTTGTAACTTAATAATATTTAAAATGCTTATGCTGTTACCATGCAGTTAGCCTTCTTTGATACGATGGGAATACAGTCGATACGTTCAGTTTTAAACAGTCTGTGTAAACAAAATTTTCTTTTCAATGTCAGTTTTGATAATATCTATGTGAACTAAACGAATTCTTTTGCCACAGCCTCGTAAGGCCCAAATATAGCCCTTTACCGTTCTATAGGACATTTGTCAAAGTGACTTTTGACTTTCATCGACCGACACAAGATTATTTTTCCAACTAAGTAACTAAAATTGACACGGGTTTAATATCATATGTTTTACACTGGTTTTTAACCCCCGACGCAAAAAGAGGGGTGTATATCTGTGCGACACCGTAGCTCACTGACGGGTGAACCGATTTGGATGCGGTTTAATGACAAAAATACGAATACTACGCGGACGAAGTCGCCAGCAGAAGCTAGTTGATAATAAAGTACCGTCAACTGGGGTTACTTTGATTTACGGGGTAACATTGCCCACCCCAAAAACTAGTTTTAATATCCAATTATTCTATTAAATGTTTCATCAGGAGCAAGCTACTTATATATTAGTTATACAATTATTTAAATAATTTAAGAAGATTACCACTAAAATAGTGGTCGTTTTAAGGGTGAGCAATGTTACCCCGTAAATCAAAGTAACCCCAGTTTACCGGTACCTAACAATAAATAAGTTTCGGTCAAAAATGAAATTTTTGGGACAAGCTTTTACTGCCGACTGTATTTTTTGTCACAGTCGTCATCTACTTGTCAAGGCGATTCTAACAAGCCCGAACACGACGGGTTTATCATGTGTAATTTAGGAGTTCCTATGGCCACTGAGTCTCCATCATCAGACCAGCTCGATGGTACTATATTATCGTATTGTCATCAGAACTAAAGGCGTATGCAAATTTTCAGCTTCATCAGAGACCGGGAAGTGGGTCAAATTTTACTTGCAAGATTTGACCCTTACAAACTATTACATACATTGCAAGTTAAATAAAAGCTTTTAAAAATAGAATAGAATTGGATCATCCAGAAGACTAGTCAAAGGAGTCCAAACTCGACGGATGTGCTCTGATTTCGATCAGTCGGGCAAAAATGTGGTCTACCACCCTACGGTTAAAGCTCACTTGCACATCATGAATTCATGATACAAGTTCGATTTTCCTTTGCAATAATATTATGACGGTGACAAGTATCAACCTTAGCGATAATACGGTGTTTGATTAAAGTCAAATCAGCTTCTTTTTATGAAACATTAAAAACGCTCTGTTACTATGATGTCACAATCAAACAGCGTCCTTATTGTAGAATTTAAAATTTAAAAATAGCAAGCATGAATAAAAGATTCATATTTTCCTAGTATTTTTATAATGTATGTCTGTTGTTAATGAAACAACAATTTAATTTCACTCTTGTCAAATACCCTATTACATCTCACAGATCCTTTTGTACCATACCTAATCATAGTAATCATTGTATTCTGGCCTCCGTAGAAAAAAGGCCGTATGTTTCATAGAACCTATCATATTGTATTAGTGACCTTATATCTCAATGCTTTAAATTTACTTTGACCATCACATTGCACATGCATGTTTTTTTATTTAGAACGGCAGTATTGTCAACGAACATCAATTTAAAAAATGATTACTTTAATAGTGAATAATTGAGTTAAAATACATGCTCATAGATACAAGTTTGCGACATAAAATCATTTTTAGATTTCCGCACCTGGAAAGGAAAAAGCGGAACACTTATAGGATCACTTTGTTGTCCGTCCGTCTGTCAAGACCCTTTTTCTCGAGGACGCGTGAAGGTGTCAAGCTGAAATTTATATCAAATACTCAGGCCTACTGTCCCTTGGAGCTGTGAAAAAATCAAACTTCCAAACCAACGCAATCAAAAGATACACCCGTTTATGCTGCAAATTTCGGCAAATTTTCAAAAAAAATTCCCGTGAACTCAGAATCTTGAAATTTGGTACGCAGCAACGATTTATAACACAGATAAATGAAAAATTGCGAAAGCCATAAATTTTTAGTTAAATCAGATAAAAAAATATTTTTATTAATTTTAAAGTTACTACCCCTTTCCTCATGAACGCGTAAAGGTATTAAATTGAAATTCATATTTAATACTCAGGTCTATAATACTTTTAAGCTGTAACAAAATCATTCTATGTCAACGCAATCAAAAGAAACAGCAATTTAAGCCGCATATTTTCAAACTCGCAACTACTCGCAAGGGAATCAAAACCTACAAAAATCCCGTGAACTCAGAATCTTGAAATCATTGCACAGATAAAGGAGTATACATACATACATACAAACATAAACTCACGCCTTTATTCCCAGAGTAGGGTAGGCAGAGCTACAGAATTACCAACAACTATATAAACTTGTTGATAATTCTGTAACCACATTTTGCACACTTAGGCTAAGATGTTTACCAGTGTATTAGTGACAGGTTGCAAGCCCATCGCCTAACAGTACTATACGCCTTTATTCCCTTAGCCGTCTCTTACGACATCCACGGGAAGACACGGAGTGGCACTATTCTAACCCGGCAACCACACGGGTAAAGGAAAAATTGCAAAAACTGTTTTTCAGTTACATCATAATAATATTTTTAATAATTTTAAAGTTAACTACCCCTTTCCTCATGAACGCGTGGAGGTATTAAATTGAAATCATCATTCATTCATTTTCAATCATTTTTACGATACCTCTTAACTTGACAGTAATGGCGGCCGAATCACAAACAAACACTTATTTTTCTATTTTTCTTCGAATATAGGTAAAAAAAAACATACCATAAACTTAATGTTTTTGGAATTATCGAACGTATTTGATACAGTACAGTGAATGCTCCATCCTTCAAACTGCTAGACATAATGCACTTGCCACTGCACTGCACTGCACTGGTACTGACAATATGACTGGTGCAATAACTCCTAGCATCACATCCCCCCTTTCAACACTATTGTGCTATATGTTCATAGTTATCAAATATTTTATAGTCTAGACGAAATTATAAAAATATTATAGGTTTATAATGATGTTTTGGTTCAATCTCAAAACATAAGGATGTTGATGATATTATTTATGTTAGTAACAGTTATATTGCCGTTGTATTGCAGTTAATTCAAGGACTGTACGCCAACTCCAAGAGTAATGCAGTTACGTCAACTTCATCAGAGGCCATGGCAGATGGCGTGATCTACCAGTGACGCGATTGATTTAAAAACTAGCGTAATACGTCGTGGCTAGGGTCCCAGAACTGCCCTCGAACTACCATTTTGCAGCTGGGTTGCAGTTCAAAAGCAGTCCATTTGAACCGGCCATTAAAATAGAATGCAATGACGCATTTGCTACCTACGTCAGAGGGGTGAAAAATTCCGTGTTTCGCAACGTGACCTTTACAAAATGATTTTCACTTTCGCAATTATAATTTCTCAAGTAAAGCCTTCGAAAGTCTTTAAAGGGGTTCAACAGGTTGGAAACGGGAAACAGAAAGGTTGGGCAACGTTCGAGAAAATTCTACATATTTCGACATGGAGCCGGTGAAAATAAAAACACGTCGTTTGTCTCTGCTCTCAACCTCTGTACCCTTACAATGAGCTACAATTACCATACTCGTAAGTGAACACTAGCAAGTACGTTAATTGCAACTCATGGCAAGGGTCCTGGTTAGCGACAGGTGAGATTCCAATCCACTTTTTTTGAAACTGTGACCCATAGACATTCGCATTCACAAGACTGCAATGCAATCCTAAGACTGCAAATGCGTTGCCAACCCTGAGGACTAAGATGGAATGCCTCTATGCTAGTCATTTCACCGGCTGTCTTTTCCCCAAACCGGAACACAACAATGCTAACACTGCTGTTTGGCGGTAGGTTAATGGATAAGACGGTGGTAGCGATCCCTGCACAAGGTCCTACCACCCGCAAACCATACTGCCTTCCTTTCTAAGCAGTATCCCAAATTAAATTACCAAAGCAGTTTTAATTATATTCTATGAATAAATAAGGATGATACCTGTTACACGGTTTTATCTGAGACTAGAGGATACGATTCCGTGTGCGTAAAATAACTTTCCCTCCCTCCCCTATTTGATCCCCTTAGACCAGGGGTCTTCAAACTTTCTGACTCAAGACTTTGTTTCAATGGTTGGTCATCAGTAAGTATTGCCCGGTAATAGTTAAGTAGTCGTAAACGTGATCAGCGACTGGATGCATAAAGCATTAAACCGGGCTCTGTGGCGTTCCTTGGGAGAGGCCTATGTCCAGCAGTGGACTGCAGCGGGCTGATGATGATGATGATGAAACGTGATCACCATTAATAACTGAATTAGAAAAATTGGTTCCTGATCACCAAAAAAAAATCACCGTGTATAAGTCCTTGGCTTTGCTTTTTAAATTATATTTTATCTCAGATTTTGCCCTTGTAACTGTACGGCCGCCATTACCGACCAGTAAATAAGAGCTATCAAAACGTTGACCGGTCAATAACGATATGGTTTTTACCGTGTTGGATAGAGGCACAGTTATTGTCTTTGGTAATACGGCAGGTTGGGGTTCTAGTGAAAAAGGGTACAAGTCTCGTGAACAGGTGATAAATGGTTTAAGTCTGGTATACCCCGTTGTTGTAGGTACTATCAACCCAATGGAACCCTGACCCATCATAGAACGGTGTCACAGTGTCAAAAGCAATATGGTTTTACGGAGTAGAATAGAGCCCTTGTTATAATTACTTAGAGGTGATCGGGAAATATTAAAAAGTACAATACTCACAATAAGGAATATGCATTTTTAAATCACATTTCTCATCAAAATGTGAAAATGTTGGAAAAAAGATCGACGAAAGCGACATTAATATTGAAATCGGCCAATAAATATAAATGATACAAGCATTTTAAACTGTTAATTAGACGGCTATAAGACAGTGGTGCGATACGCCGTGTGACGTCATGTCACACTGTTAAATTCTGTTTTGCTAGAAAATTGCTTTTTAACGATGTCAATAAACTTAATCGACATTTAATTGAATCCGTACCTGAGAAGTATAACACTGCAAGTCCAAATTTTAGGATATTTCGTTTTTTATAGTATCATACATAACTCTTTTAGCTCTATCCATCCATAACACTGTATTTGCAGAAGTCGTTACAGTTTTGGAGTGTCTTAAATGTATTTAAGACTGCGCCGAGCAAATGTCGAGCGTCCAGTGGCGCCCTCATTACTATTATTGTGTTTTCTAATTACCTTAAGAAGCAATCAGATACGGTTTGGTAGCGCAAGTAAAAACACAATTTATACCTAGGATACGTAACAAACTTTAATAACAATTACCCTTTGAGTAGTCAGCTTAACGGGAAAAGCTGGCCACTTTTTTCCGTTAAGTTGATAACTCGAAGGTGAATTGTTATTACATTAGATATACCCTATACTATAAGTTTTGATTTGTAGTACAACAACTTACCGACCAATTTGAAGAAAATACTGTGGTTGACCCACACCACTGGACGCTCGACGTTTGCTCGGCGCAGTCTTGTCAATCCAAAGCATTCAAAGTGAAATCAATCAAGTCACTCCGAGTTATACTTATAAATAACCACAATAAGTACCCAGGCACTTTCGTCTCATTGATGAACCTAACAACACTTTTTTTGTCAGCATTGGTCCATCCGTTCACCCTCTACGAGGTAATAAAGAGCCAGACATACCTACAGGTCAAAAACCCCTTATCGCCCGTCGATTTACTGCCATTAAGTACAAATGGAAAATCGTCCACTTGAATCGACCATTATGCATTTGGACCAATAAACGCAGCATACAATGTGAATTCGTTTGTTGCAGTGCAGAAATAGGGCTCTACAACATGCAATACAACATATACCTAGTCTGGTCATAAGTTCTGTTACTGAGATATATATCTCAATTAATTTAGATTAACAGACATTTGAAATTATTAAAAACTGACCTGAGTTACCTCCACTGTGTTCTCTTATGCAGTTTTATATTTTATACTAGCTGTTGCGCGTGACTCCGTCTACGCAGAAAAATTAAACATAGCCTATGTCACTCAAGGTGAATGTAGCTTTCCGATGGTGAAAGATGTTTTGAAAACAGCACAGTAGTTTTTGAGTTTTTTCATTACAAACATACTTACTGAGATATAAAGTTCAATATTAAAATTTCTAAAACAAATCAAAGGTGATTTTTATAAATCTGTTATCTCCGTGTGGTTGCCGGATTAGAATAGTGCCACTCCAAGTCTTCCCGTAGATGTCGTAAAAGCCGACTAAGGTAGGTAATAAAGGCGTGTAGTACTGTTAGGCGATGGGCTTGCAACCTGTCACTAATACACTGGTAAACATCTTCGCCGAAGTGTGCAAAATGTGGTTACAGAATTATCAACAAGTTTTTAGAGTTGTTAGTAATTCTGTAGCTCTGCCTACCCCACTCTGGGAATAAAGGCGTGAGCTTATGTATGTAATAAAGTTAGCTAAGGGCGAGTTTAAAATCGTAATTAAAAAGGAAAATTAATGTTTTTTCAGTTTCAAAAGTAGCTGATTAATGTTTCAAACAGTTGAGAAAAATCATTTTTAGAATCCATCAAAGATTTGTTCCTATCTCTTTCCAGCACAACAGAGTTTAACATGGAGCTTATTTATATGACCGGCCTGTTACATGACGTCACATGGCGTATCGGATCTCTCTGTCTAATTAGCAGTTTAAAATTATATCATTTTATGGATTATAGTAGGGTAAATCGTCAGTAACTAGTCACTTTAGAAAGTGTCATTTAGTTACTAGCCACCAAATTTCTTACTGACGCTGTTAGTAAAGTTACTTGGACAGTACTCCGGGTAATAACTCAAGATCTAGGTATTCTAGTTTAATCACAAAAATGTGAGCAAATATCTTTCTTAACTCATTTTATTGCAAAGTGGCCAGTTACCGGGGGGTGGCCAGTTACTGACGATTTACCCTATTTCATGTATGAGTTTAATTACTTTTAACTTTTTATTATGTTACTAATAGAGTATAGAATGCTTTGACTACTACATTGCCTTCTTTGTTATTACGATTGTAACGACGGCATGTCTTGTGTTGAATATTTAAAAAAACAATCTACGAAAATGTATTTGTTTTTTCCTGATTTGAACGTGCATGTTTTGGAAAATTTCCGATGCTGGAGAAAAATCGCACTGATCAAAAGAGTATTAACCGAAAATACGAGTTTATTCTAAAATCAATTTTAATACGACTTGATTGAGTTTATACTATTTTGATAGCAGTGCGATAGGAAAACAGCGTTTTTTAATCAAAATTTCTACGCAGTTTCTGTAAGGAAATTATGTCAATGTTTTATTATTAACTAATAAAAGAGGAAATATTTGTATTTTTGGATTTTCGTGTGTGTGTATGTTTGTAATGAATAAACTCAAAAACTACTGCCGATTTCAAAAAATCTTTCACCATTAGAAGGCTACATTCACCCTGAGTGACATAGGCTTGTTATTAATAATTGTTTAAAAAAAGTGTCTTAGGTATTTAGCTAAAACTTTGTGTTTTTTTATTACTAGCGACGCGCCCTCGCTTCGCTTCGGTTTATGTGAGATTTCTGTAACACCCGTACATAATTTTTTCATACAGTACCTGGGAGACCTGTTATTTTTTGGTGAGATTTTTTAAAATGAAACCTATCTAGATCATTTAATCGCCCCTGGAACCACGTGCATACTAAATTTCATGAAAATTGTTAGAGCCGTATGTATACAGGGTGTCTTGAAATCAATCGAAGAAATTTTAACCGTAGATAGGGTGGATGATTTGGATCATCTCTACATTGGTAACTTTTTTTTAAGTTAATATTTGACTGAGTTACAGACTGATTTATCCTGACGATGCTCTCAGTGTGCTCCATCTTAACTAATTCATTCATAACCCATACACCGGATTGACGGGGGCAAATATGTACCAGTGCTAGTGATTCATTAAATATCGATTAAGTTTATCGACAATTTTTTTCGTGACATATGGATCTTCCATTACTTACAAAATAAAGTTGTAAATACCTTTATCTTCTATATCTAAATGATCAGCTTTCCATGAAGATAAACGATCTTTTTCTTTCGAATCATTTTTAACCGACTTAAAAAACTAAATGGTTCTCAATTCGTCGGAATACTAAAGAATATTGTCGTACTGAATTAATTTGTTATTCAATGTAATTTCAACGGTTGTCAAAAGTGACTCGAGTCCAGAGTCAATGTCAGATACCGGTTGTTTGTATTATAAGAGGTTTGCACATAATTAAAAGTCATTCAAACTAGGCCATTACTTATTTTAATGATGATCAAAAATTGCTTTATATCGTTGTCGATAAATTTTGTCGATATTGAATCACTAGCACTACTACATTTTTGACCCCGTCAAACCGGTGTATGACGTAACATGTGTCACAACGTAATGTAAATAAACAAGTTGTTCCATATCAACAAACTTTCTAATCACGGTCAAAAGCTCCACGGTGTTTTGAAAACTGAAAATAGACTGAAACTGAACTATAATATGAATGAAAAGAATGATCTCTGATAAGGGCTATTATGTGAAATAATTTAAAAATGAAACTTACGATTACGATGTTTACTCACACTCTTCCCACACTCGCACAGGTAAAATAGCACTTGTACTCGTAGGTACATTAAAGTTATTTTATTAGATCATGAATCATGGATTTATTTCATTGATTTCTACCACCATCAGGGATAACTATGAGTACAACACACAATAATTAAAACGAATCAATAAGTTGTTATTGTCCTTTGACAGTTCAGCATAGTATTTTTTTAAATCTTGTACCATTGAATACTTTTTATGAAAAGAGGTTTTGGTTTAGGTTTTGTAAAAATAAAATCGTCTCTACACGTAAGTTTATCCATTCCATGGCCTAGGAAAGGTTGGTATTTTTTGTTCTCTATGGTAAGTGTGACATCATAATAAATTATAATTAATTATGCGACGGCCTTTATATCCATGGACAAAATATTTTGCATTCGGGCTGTTGGCTACTGCCACAAATACCACGCAGATCAATACGGAGGGCAATAATCGGATCGTTCAATCCATGTCTATCTGAACTCTATGTCTGAGTCTATGAATTTATGGCTGTCATTATAATATTATGTCATTGTTATGTTATTTTGAGATATTCAAGTCGTAATTATTTTTGCTGTAAACCGGTTATACGGGCCACTTTAGAACAGAAAAGAATGGTAAATGGTTAGATCTCGACAATAATATAAGAAGGACGATAATATTATGATCAGTCTTGGCGAAGCGTGAACAAGAGATCTAGTGAATTCACATTTAAAACCAGCTAGTGTTCAAATTGCAAAAATGAAAATACAGTAAGTTGCACTAATGAAAATACAGTAAGTTGCACTAAAATTTATAATTATTTTAAAATGTTAGTTAGATTTCTGCTTACATGGAACGAACTGTTTGTTTACATACCATGTAAACAACGTATGGTGTCAGGTCATTGACCTTTAGAATTTTGACGTTAGTTACTACGAACGTTTGTAGTAGTATAGTATCAGCGTCAAAATGTCAAGGTCGAGATATCGGCTGCGATACATCAAGTAACAAAATTAATATAATTAATCCTTCTTTTTTTTTACATTAACAGAAACAAAAATGAACCATACCCCCGTGATCAGAATCGTGCGAACTATTACCCCGCCAAATATCTCTTATTCGATCCAAGACACCCTGTATATACTCGTACATATACAACAACTAGCGACCCGCCCTCGCTTCGCTTCGGTTAATGCTTAACACTCGTACATAAAATATAATAATAATACACAAGAACTTTTCTCTTGAATCACTCTATCTATTAATAAAAACTGCATCAAAATCCGTTGTGTAATTTTAAAGATCTAAGCAGACATAGGGACAGACAGACAGTGGGAAGCGACTTTGTTTTATACTATGTACTTATTGGTCGTTTAAATGTATTACATAGATAGATAAAAATTCTCCTGATGAACCAATCTAAGATGAACCGGCTGGCCTATTGTCATTCTAACGCACTCGCAACCGCAATCCACTTCAAAACGGAACAATTGTTTTTATTTTGTACGCAGACAAGCGTTCGATTTTTAAAATAAAAACAATCGCGATTACTATTTATAGGAAATTCTCCGTCAGCAAAATACCTAGGAACCTACGTACTGGCAATCTCCATTTTAAAATGATGTGCTTGTACAGTCAGGGACTTTAATTGTTAAGCCACTATGGAACCCTGTCGCATAACGTTGATCATTAATTTTAGCATAATTTCTTTCATATGGTTTGACGCTGTCATTTTGACAGGGTTCCATAGTGGCTTAACAATTAAAGTCCTTGACTGTACCTATAACATTGAAATATTTAACGATGAAAATGTTAAACACATTTTAGCAAAATTAAAAGACTGAAGAAAGAAGGGTTTTTTTATTATCTGACGACCGCGGCGTATTATGAAAATGCGTACAGCGTATTATTTAAAAAAAATACAAGAGGATGGCCTTGTATTTTAAATTTAAAGTTACAAATTTAAAATAATTCTCCAATAATTTTTAGAATTTAATTTACGCACCGTATCAACGGTTCATCAAACAAAACAACAAAAAAGGCATTCCTTTTTCAAAAAACATATAAAGCCAGCGCTCCTAAAAAATCAAATTTATCTAACTAAATTTTACCAGCCAGTAATACAAAACCAAACACGCGGAAACACTGCCAAAATTAAAAAAAAAACATTGCATTCCATTTCCGAATTTAATTCGGGGATCATAACATAAACAAGAGTAACATCTTTACCTGAGCCACGACAACATTTACATGGTCACTTGTAACTGTTTTTTAAAATAAACCTCCACTGTTTCACACACAATTACATCATAGTTCGAATTGTAAACATCGGGTTACTGACGACTATTGCATTGCGTTAACAGACATGTCGGCCGCAATGCGTAAAGAAGGAGAACAGACTGGCGTTTACAACCAGTGTTGCCAGGAACCGACCAACATATTCCGCAGTTTTGAATAGTTACTCTTATAGTTTTATATCTGGACTTTTTGCCGATAACTTGTATAGTTTATTTTAGTGAATCAGAATTTTGAGAGGTGTAAAGATAGTTTAAAAAGAGTTAAGGCATTTTATTGAAGTTAGTTTTAGTGCTATCAGTTTGTAATGTGTTGATTTAGCCATAGTTTGTAATGTAATCACTATCCGCCCACGTCATTAAACATTTTCATGTTCAACTTTATTTTCCACGTCTAAGAGTCCCTGAATGACGAACTCCAACCGTCGACTCAAGGAAAACGTCTAAATATAAATACGATTGCGAAACTAGGGCAACGAGGGTGAAAATGTGACTGCCCCTTGGAAAATTCTAGAATGATTCCACCAATCACAAGCCGAGTTGTAATTTTGCTATGGAAACATCGAGAACAATGCCGACCATAAGCCTGGCATGACTGCGCGCGCACGTTTGCTTCCTGGTCCAGGGGTATAAAACCGGGATACACTTGTTTAGGAAATCATTGCTTGAACAACCGTTGATCAGCTAGCAAGGAAGAAGAACCCAGCAAGTTGAACACCTGTTCGGACCGCCTGGGAGCGTTCCTTGACTGTGCCCGAATCGATTCGCTCGCTTGTTCGCGTGCTCGCGTGTCGCGTATCGCGTTTTTCGAGTGATTCTTTAAAAAAAGGAAAAAAAACGTGAAGTGGATATTATTTAGTGCGTTATATTAAAGTTTCGCTAGTGAAAAATACTAAAATTTCGAGGTTTTTTTTTTTCATTAATATATTTTTAGGGTCAGAGACTTTGAGAAAATCATCTTTTTTTCATTTTACGGGATATAAATCTTTTTGAGGGGTTAATAAGTGGATAAAATAAATAAATGTTACACTTCTAAAAACACAACTCCTGGGGCAGAAGGAAAGGTCTAGGGCAGGGGTCGGCAACCTTTTGAGTCGGCTTTTTTTAAAGAGCCACAAAAATTTTTCTTGCCAACAATAAATAGCCTCTATACTTTCATAAAGTTTGTTGATAAAAAATCTAATCTATTTATTCATAAGAAAAATATCTATTTATAACTAAAGAGCCGCAGCCTCACATCCAAAGAGCCGCATGTGGCTCGCGAGCCGCAGGTTGCCGACCCCTGGTCTAGGGGGTAAGATAAATTTATTTTGTTAAAATATATACTTAACGGGCTTAAATCGATGAAAGAAATATATTAAGATCTCGCCAAATCAGTAGTTTAGAATCAAACACAGGCAAAGTATAAATTGCAAACCTGTTTAAATTTATTAAACAACGCATATTCATTATTACGAAGGTAAATATCTTGCCCCTACTTAATCTTAAACGGGGTACGATAATAAAAAAACTGAGTTGGTCCTTAAAAACTAATCTCGTCGGAAGCACCAAATACTTCATCCCTTGCAATAAATTAGTGACAGACTCAACAAAATAGGTTCGATGTCGATTTGGAAGCTTTGAGTAGTTCACTTTTTTCATATTTCCCCCACAAAGTTTTAATAAAAAGTGACAGTATTGGTAATTTTTCATTGTGTGTTTCTTTCGATTTATTAAATACGCGAGTGAAAAGATAGTTATTTTGAGTGAGTTGAACTTTCTTTGTGCATCGTGTCAGCGCGTCATCGGCCGAACAACCACGCGACTTTCCCAGACGCCGGTCATCGGCATCATTGCTGACAAGGGTGCTGAAATAAAGGTTAGTGAACTTTTTCAGCTTCCTCTTTTCGGCAGAGAGTTACGGGAGATGCAAGTAAAGAGTTTCAGTTCACCAATCAAAGGTAAGTTTTTATTTAAACACAGTCAGGTTGTTATTTTCTTTAATAACCCTGATTTGCTATTTTTGGGGGACATTTAAAAAAACGTTTCGTGTATCTATCTAACTACAAAATAAACCCAACGGCTGGTATAAACTTTAAACCCTTTTTTACCTCAAAATAATTTGATTAATAATCCGATACTGTTTTAAAATACATTTGAAGAATCAGAATCGAAATCAGAATATTTTTTATTCAAGTAGGTTTACATAATAAACTCTTTTGAAACGTCATAGTAGCCACTTAGCCTAAGTTTACTACTTGCAAAGAAATAGCATACCAAATAATACGTAACTATCTATCAAACTATTGGACTTCTGAAAAAAAACCTTTTCTGCCTTGACTTAAAAGTTCGCATGTTTTTGTTTCCAACTGCCGAACTGTCGTGTCGAACGTATCCGGGTTTTATACACAGACCAAGTCAGTTTCATGTACTTAAAGACTATTTCATTCGACTTATGCAAAGGAAAACACGTGACGACAAAGGTTTATCAAATACGTATACGTATATTTATCGATGCATTAAACTCTGAACTCACAATATTTACTTGACTAATGCGTTTTTCACAATATGTATAAAAATGTGTGAAAAAATAGATTTCTATAAAGTTCACCAATTTTCGCTGGTGACAATACAATTATCATTACACGATACTGCAAAAAAAACAATATTGTCACGTATAAGTTTTTACACTTGACAAAAAAATATATCTTTTTTTTAAAGACTTAAGGTTCCTTTGTCACACACATAATTATGGTTATTTATTATTGCGGATTTTCCCAAAACACATCCACTCGTTCTAGACGAATCATTTGCACCCGTCTAATAGTTTTGGAGCTAGAGAGGAAAAATCGATTTTTAATCATGTAGGTAAAGTCACCAGCAATAATATATTATCCAACACGTTTTTATTGCTAGACGTATTAAAGTTATCGACTATTAATTACAGCGCTTCATCTCTGACTAAGAAACAATAACTTTTCAGAAACTTCTCTACGCTGGCAATACTCTAAACGTCATTAAAACATCTCTGCTTTAGCGACGGCGCCTGGTCGGTGGAACCGTGACGTCATCTGAATAGACGAAGCTATTGCAAACTAGGCATTATACCTTCCCTTGTCCAGATGCGCTACGGTCGTACTGCCATCTTGCGGTTACTGCACGAACTCACAGCTTAGTGTTTCAAAAGAGACAGGCGTCAATGAAGTTCGAATAAGTGGCGCTAGATGGCTCTGATTTCTGAAAATTTGCTTTTAGTGGATGCAAGAAAACGGAGTTATTGCTTTTAATTACTTACAATTGAAATATAATATAGCACTTATCGCTGTAATTTTGGAGTTTTGGAGCTCTGTTCCGGGGCTGTGTTCGACTCGAACGAGCCAATTAAGGTAAAAGCTCCTATTATGGACAGTGCTCCAGTTATGAACAATTCCATAAATATAAGTCTCTGAGATTGATAATGCTTTTAATGCTACAATTAGATTATATTAAATTATTCGGGATTACTACTATTAGAATAAAATGTTTAGTATTGATATGTTTTCATTTAAAAAAATGATAATGTTCATCACTGGAGCCTTGTCCATAATAGGTGCTTTTACCTTACTCTTGACATGTTTTACTTATTTAACAGGGCCGATATACCTACTAGGCGGTAACAAATCGTTGCTTAAATACTAAAGGGCCTCAAATCAAAATGTGTTTGTGTTGCATTTAAATTCGGAATGCTATATACTTACAGTTTTAAATCAAACTATGTCTGTTTTTGTTTTGAGGCGCTTTAGCATTTAAGCAGCGAAATATATTTGACCTGATATCGTTATAAGACGGCTGTGTTGTCCGTTAGTCCGTTGGTCTGTAAAGACCCCTTTTTAAAAGCTTTTATTCACCTCCCAGTTTCCGATGAAGCTGAAAATTTGCATACGCCTTTAGTTCTGATGACAATACAAAAATATAGTACCATCAAGCTGGTCTGATGATGGAGACTCAGGGTGGCCATAGGATCTCCTAAATTACACATGATAAACTCATCGTGTTAGGGCTTGTTAGAATCGTCTTGACGAGTAGATGACAACTGTACAAAAATAAATACAGTCGGCAATAAAAGCTTGTCCCAAAAATTAAATTTTTGACCGAAAGTTATATCATGGATGGCTTAAGGAATCAGGCTGAAATTTAGAATATACATAGATACCGTATATGTAAAAACACAAGGCCACATAAAATATTTAGAAATTTGAATGTTAAACTATTTATTCAAAGAGCAAATTATAATTTAATAATCAATAATTACTGAAACCTAATACAACGAGAGGTATCCTTTTAAAACGCAAACCACACGGGATACCTTTTTTTTTTTAAGTTTTTGAGTCGGTGTCTATTGACCCCGCCCCTTTATTCCAGAAAGTACTGAAGGAAAAAAAACTCGAAAAATATATAGTTTAGTTTAGTTCAGTTTATTTATTCATCACTGTAATATTACAATATTAGTTGCATTGCATGTCAAAAAAGACGAAATTACATTGAGATCGTCAAACATAAATACTAATAATCAAAGAATACAAAAATTAAAAATAATTATAACAACAACAATTACACATCTAATAAATGGTCTCTCGTCCGATGTCAATATATACAAAAATTAATAAAGTCAACACAATAATAAATTTACATTTCCAGTTCCATATATTCATCCACGGAGTATAATGGATTATCCAATAAAAGGTTTCTCAGCTGATGTTTAATTGCTTCGTCGGAATGTGCTCACTACAAAATAAGTTGTATATTACCTGAACACTAAAATAATTTCTCATACGCTTATAGATATCGGAAAAATCTAGAACTTCAAGCGACGTACAGAATTAGTTGGTATAGATGAACTAGCAGACCCGTGACCACTTCGTTGGTTTGCTATCTTACGCGGTTTAGATTTTTCATACAAAAGGATTTTCCCGCTAATTCCCGTTCCCGTGGGAATTTCGGAAATTCCTTTCTTATTGCACCTTTACGGTACCTAAGCTACGTCCCTTCCAAATTTCAAGTGCCTACGTTTAGCCGTTTAGGCTGTGCGTTGATGTCAGTCAGTCAGTCAGTTTCTCCTTTTATATATTTAGACTAGCTGTTCCCGTGTCCACTTCGTTGGGCAAAACATTTTTTTTGAGTTAATTATTTTCCCGCTAATTCCCGTTCCCGTGGGAATTTCGGGAATTCCTTTCTTAGTGCACCTCTACGGTACTTAAGCTACGTCCCTTCCAAATATACTAATTCTACTTTATACAATCTGTAATTTTTGTGGCCGTCCTTATGAATTCCAGTAAGGATGGATATATTGCTTTATAATCCTTCTTCTATGATCGTAATTTGTGGACGGAAGCAAAGAATTGACTACATGTCAAAAGCCATATGGTTAGATAGAGTACAACAGCGCCCTTGGGCCCGTATTACGGTCGCCTCTGTCGCGGGGGTAAAACATCCCTCGCACTTGCATATAGGTACAGTCAACCAATTTGATCCCTAGGCCACTATGGACTTTGTCAACGTGCCGTTGTAAACCAAATCATAGGGAGTCTCTTACGTTTTGGTTGACAACGTCACTTTAACATAGTCCAAAGTGGCCTAGAAATCAAATTGGTTGACTGTACATACATTTATACCTATTTCGAACTATAATGCTTTTAACATGTTGTCATATTATTCATTATACTTTTAAATCAGCCGCCTTTTTTGTCAATTAAATAGGAGCTATCGTAACGTCGACAATACGATAACATGTCTAAACAATTATGTTCTTACCGAGTGGGATGAAGCCTCTGTTAGACTAACAAATAAAATAAAATTAAACAATAAAAAAGCGGGTCTAGTTAGTATTAGTTATATTCTGATTTGAATTTTAAAAGTAAAATGTTCTCAATATAATAACAAAGTGGCGTAAAGGCCCGTTAAATTGTACTGTGAATGCTTGCAACCTGCTACTAATACACCGGTAAACATCTTAGCCTATTTGTGCAAAATGTGCTTACTGAATTATCAACAAGTTTTTAAAGTTGTGGGTAATTCTGTTAGCTCTCCCTACCCCGCTCTGGGATAACAATGGGCGAAGATAATATGTATGTTTTTGTTTATATTATTTATTTAAAAAAATACGCAAAATACACATCTAAAAAGTCCTTACAAATGGCGGATAAGCATTCTCTATACCAGTCAACCACGTGGTTAACAGAGAACCGATAGAGAGAGAGACCGGTGCAATATACACTAATTATTTTAAATAGCTGGACCATTAAGAAAGTGGTTAAATACGCCATCTGTTGTCTAGTAGACGTACTAATAAAACAGGATACTCTTATGTGAGCTCATTCTGAAATAATCCTGCAACTAACCAATAGAGAATGTTCCTGCCCTTATCCTAAGTTAATTGGGGTCGGCATTATTTATTTAAACTTTTACCCTAAATGGTGGAATAAATGCCAAAAGACATTCTCTACCAGTCAACCACATGGTCAACATAGAATAACGGGTGCAATATACTCAAACAAAAAGATTCTATATTGCTAGACCGGTAAGAAAGTGGTTCAATACGCCATCTGTTGTCTAGTAGACGTACTACTAAAGCAGGATACTCTTATGCGAGCTCACTCAGAAATAATTCTGCTAGTAACCGATAGATGTCTATAGTAACACATTTTTGAAAGGTTATTTGTTATGAATAACAATGGAATTATTATATTTGTATTGGTTTGTCCCATTAAAAGTAAAGTAAAGTAAAAGTAAAGTACCATCGAGCTGGTCTGATGATGGAGACAGGATGGCTATAGGAACTCCTGAATTACACATGATTAACCCGTCGTGTTAGGGCTTGTTAGAATCGCCTTGACAAGTAGATGACGAATGTGGAAAAAAAAGTACAGTCGGCAACAAAAGCATAGAAAAAAGTTTTTTTTTATTTTTTTACTTCATTAGATTGCACAATGCACAATACCATATTTGGTACAGTGATAAATCGTCAATTGGTCAAAGTTGACTTTGGACTCATTAAGAAGTAGGTACAGTCGTCAATAAAGTGTTATAAAAAACATTCGTATTTTTTTTTTGTTTAATTTCATCTTTAGTAGAACAATTTTATGTAACATAGTTCTTGTTGCTATTATACGTATACATACTCGTATGAGTCCAAGATACCCTAATGTTTTTTTTTATCAAAACCAATTGTCGATGCTTTAATGGGTCCATTTACGGGACCCTAAACATGAGCCAGAGCTATGCGCTTCGCGCCTAACGACTTGAGATAATATCTCACGTAACGTCCACTCTCAAATAAGCCGGGTCTCAAGACACCGTGAACAGAGAACAATGGTGCTAATGCAACAGGAAACAGTTGCGCTGGCGCAACTTTAGTTACATTTCGAGCGATGACCGTAGGTTCTGTGAACACTATGATTTTCTTCCATAGATGTAGGAAAACATAGATCCCGTGTAATCAAATCGCTCATTGAATACATAACGGACACAATCCCAAATGAGTCAGTGTTGCATTTTAAAATTAGAAGCAAATACGATTTTTAATGGAAGAGCATATTATTTTGGGAAATTAACTTTATTTGACCAAATAACGTTCCCTTAAAATTATCGTAAAACAAAAAAATCACGGTGTATACGTATATTAACCACAAAAACGATGTTACATAAAATTGTTCTACTAAAGATGAATTAAAACCAAAAAAAAATACACATGTTTTTTTAAAACACTTTATTGACGACTACTTCAAAATGAGTCCAAAGTCAACATATGGTATTGATCTGACAGTTAAAACTAGATTAAATTCGACGTCTAACGGCCGCACTCAGAGACGTCAATTAAATTTAATGCTTGTTTAGTGACATGTTGTCTTATTCTATTGCTATAGCAAAGAATGTGTCAGCAGCATACCTGGGATAACTCGGGGCAAGTTCTAGGGATTCAAACCCCTATATATCGATAAAAAATATGTCGATATAATTAAATTATTACATGTGCACATTGAAAATTCTCGTTTACTATAAAGAGGTTCGATGTCATATCTGATATCGAGCCTCTTAAGATCATAAAAGCTCCTCAATTGACGCTAGAATAAAAAAAGTTCAACCTGATTTATCGAAATTGTATGTGAATAAAAATGGGAAAAGTATTTACAAAACGTTAAGAATGGTTCTAGAAAACAAATACTGGTTATGACACAATTAAAAAAGTAACCAGTCTAACAAAAAGTTAAGAAATTTTAATAACCAACATGAATGAGAAATTGTCTTTGAGTCATTATAAATATTTTAAGAATGCCCTGTTGACCACTGTGGAGGTTGAGAGAACGTTTAGCAGTTTAAAGTGGATATTTTCTACCGGCGCGCGGCGACTATGGAAAAAATATTGATTGTTAAAAAATGAGGAGAAAACAAGTATAATCTATTTATGTCGAACAACATTTAGATGTTGGCAGTAATATCGATAAAAAAAATTGTCGACAAAATATTTTGCTACATCACTTTCGTATAGATGCCCCGAGTTATCCCAGGTATGGTCAGCAGCTACTTTAATCAAGCATTAAATGTAATTGACGTCACTACTACTCGACAACAGATGGTGCTTCTTTTTACCATGCTATCCACAAGCTTTTTATCCCCCTATGAGAACAAAGGCGTGATTATTATGTTATTGTGTATGGCTGAACAAATCCGCAGGCGGTTTATAAAAAAGCAAGTTCAATCAGGGCGGGTTCTACCTCGATCTCATGAAAATTATTTCTATCGTTAATGACGTGCTGTGTTATATTGTAACTAGCGACCTGCCGTCGCTTCGCTTCGGTTTATATGAGTTTTCTGTAACACCCGTACATAAAAAAAATATATATACATAAAACCCTTCCTCCTTGGCTCACTCTATCTATTAAAAAAAACCGCATCAAAATCCGTTGCGTTGTTTTAAAGATCTAAGCATACATAGGGACAGACAGACAGCGGGAAGTGACCCTGTTTTATACTACGTATGTAGAGATACGTTACATCGGGTTCTTTTTATATTATTAAGTTAGCTTTCTGGATTATTATAATGATATATAATTTCCAAAGATAAAGCTTGGTATAATTCTTCCTTTTGCGCCAATAGATGGTTCTGCGTGCATTATCTACCAGCCTTGGTCTACCAGCTCTCTCAAGAAGAGACCACAGCTGAGAAGAAACTTGGCAGTCAGTAATGTTTTAACCATATTTCATACTACAAATACTACTTAGTCTAGCATTATATAAAGCTATAAATAATAAAATATTATATCAAATAATATCATGTGTAGTTCAGGAGGAATACACACACACACAATTACAAAAATACAAATCTTTCCTCTTTATAACATTAGTGTAGATGTTATTATTATTATCTGTATGAAGGACATTAATATATCGTTTATTTATGCAAAGATAATTCTAGCGATTCTAGATAGAGATTCGATTGTAAGAATGCGGTTCGAATCTACGTTCATTGGTATAATGATTATACCAATGATCGATATCGATCGATATAATTATACTATATGGTCGTGAAACAATCTGTACGGAGCGGCGGGGAAAAGTTAACTTTTTCATATCGACGCTATGCGTTGTGAGAGAGAAAACTTCTGTGCTCGAATATACAGTAATATTCTAGTGGAACCTGGGGTTCCTTAAAATATCAGGAGACAATGTCACACCAATTGACCTAGTCCCAAACTAAGCTCTAGGCTTGTACTATGGGTACTAGACAACGATATAAATACTTATACAGAGAAATATATACTTAAATATATAGAAAACATCCATGACTCAGGAACAAATATTCGTGCTCATCACACTAATATCTGCCCTTACCGGGATTTGATCCCAGGACCGCTAGCTTCGTAGGCAGGGTCACTACCAACTAGGTCAGCGCGTCGTCAAAGTCCTGGTGAGTCCTTTTCATAATTCACTCTTTTCCTTTTCTCCCTTTGTCTCTCTCGTAATATTTTTGACATGTTTTCCTGCTGAACTACGCATGCTATTTAATATTATATTTAATTTAATATTTATAGCTTTATATAATGCTAGACTAAGTAGTATCATTGTAGTATTAAATATGGTTAAAAAACGACTGACTGCTGAGTTTCTTGCGGCGTTTCTTCTCGGCAGTGGTCTCCTCTTGGGAAGCGCAGGTAGATTCTTGACGTGTAAAAGTGCCCGTGCGGCCTACTTACTGAATAAATATCTTTTATCTTTTTTTATCACTATAACTGTGTTCTCTACATCTTCTGTATTTACCTGTGTGTGGTATGGTCTTTGCACTGTGGTACTTGAATGTAGTAGGAAAGTAAGCGTAAGAAAGTGTACACTTTGATCAGTAATCAGTTGAGCAGTACCAGGAGATCAGTATGAGCTATATCAGTAACAGTTAAACAGAGATCTGAATCAGTTATCAGAATCAGAACACACCTGTGAGGTAAGGGGTGACTGTTAGGGGAGGTTGGAGGTCACTCGCGGGGCTTCACCCCTATTCAGATAATTACACACTACGTGGTAGCTGTGTACTTACTAGCAAATCAGTCAGTCAGATACGAGTGCACCTTGTGTGCAGGTATATTCATAATTCAGAGAAAATATTCGCTATTATTATTTATTTCATCTATTAATTCTTAGCAAAAACAAAGTTCGCATGGGATATTGATAGTGCTCAATAATTGGTACTGACATGATAAATCCTGCAAGAAGCTAACATTTTTTTATATGTTCAATAAAATAAAAATATGTAGGCTATAATAAATAACTTCGCGGCTAGAATATACCAAACACATCAATTTAAAGTTCTTATGACGATTCTAACAATACCATAGAAATAGGTGCTGTGTTAATAATAAACACTGATCAAGTTACAATTTCTGGCGAATACTTGTACAAAGTTCAATAGTCCATTAACCTACCGCCAAATAGCAGTGTTCGCATTGTTGTGTTCCGGTTTGGGGATAAGACAGCCGGTGAAATGACTAGCATAGAGGCATTCCATCTTAGTCCTCAGGGTTAATTGGCAACGCATTTGCAGTCTCAAGATTGCATTGCATTCTTGTGAATGCGAATGTCTATGGGTCACAGTTTCCACTTACCATCAGGTGGCCTGTGTGCTCGTTTGTCTACTCTATGCCATAAAAAAAAAAAAAAAAAAAAAAGTACTGTTGGTACCTAGGACCAGACGATGATTTCATACAAACTATGTACTACTAGCAGGACTTAAGGTAATCTTCCGACAAATGAATGCATAACCCTTTTTGGTTTCGCTGTAGTCGGGTAAAATGGGCCGGAGATGAATTACTTTTTTATGTATACTATGTTACTGGTTTAATTTAGAGATCCCCTTTGACGTCCGCATTGTATCGACTTCGAGGGGTCCCATTCATTAAGCTTATGCGTCACATTGGATAAAACAGGGGAGACTTTTTAAAAGCATTTTATTAACATGCAATGTTTGCATGTTGATTTAGGTGAAATATTGCTGGTTATTTTTGAACAGAAACTTGACCCGGTTTGTTAGATTTAAAAAGAAACATTTTTCCATAACTGTGAATTTTTCGTGTGGTTGCCGGCTTAGAATAGTACCACTCCATGTCTTCCCGTGGAAGTCGTAAGAGGCGACTAAGGGAATAAAGGCTTGTAGTACTGTTATGCGATGGGCTTGCAACCTGTCACTAATACACTGGTACATCTTAACTTGTTACAAGATTATCAATAGAGATACGCCGAATAGCCGAATACCGAATACTATTCGGTTTAACCTTTACCGAACCGGATATTCGGCCGAATTATTCGGTTTACCAATTCATTGTTTTGACGTGTAAACAGGATCTAACATGTACGCTACGTGTCGCTGCTGTAGATGACGAGCGAGCCGTACCTCACCGCCAGCCACTCGCGCACACCGCGCTGTCACTATGCTTCAAAACATCGCACGATTGCTTTATTTTAGTAGCTTTATTCAACACATTCTTCAGGGATTTCTTTGACTTATAATATAACGTAAATCTTGCACAAGAAGTTTGGTCCTTTATTTCTATACCGTGTCGTGTAGCCAAGAAAATAGAAATACTCGAACCGAATATATTCGGCACCACAACCGAATAATTTGGCCGAATACAAATAGTGAAAATATACCAAATACGCTGAATACCGAATACGAGACGAATATTCGGCGCAACTCTAATTATCAACAAGTTTTAACAATTGTTGGTAAATCTGTAGCTCTACGTAAGCCACTCTGGAAATGAAGGCATGAAGGTGTGTATGTATGTACACATCGCGTTCTTTTAAAGGCGTTAATTTTCTTAATTGCTATTATGTTTATCGTTTGCGTGCATTTTCAATTCTGTCGATGAGATCGAACGTAAACGCCCTAGTAAAAAATACGCATGTACATTTTGATAGTCAAAGGTATTTACCAGCATATTAGTGACAGGTTGCAAGCCCATCGCCTAACAGTACTACAAGCCTTTATTCCCTTAGTCGCCTCTTACGACATCCACGGGAAGACATGGATGGAGTGGCACTATATTCTAACCCGGCAACCATACGGGACTAAACAAAGTCAACAAATTTTAACAAATCGGGTATCATTGAATAGGTATTTAAAAATCATAAGGTCTCTTACATCATTTTTCATTTTGAATGATCATTTGGGATTAAAAATAATTCAACGTTTTCTTTTTGTTAGTTCCCATACAAGTTTCGCTTCAGGCGAACCACCAAAGTATAGTAGTGTGAATAAAATTGTCTATGAAACGTTTTCTTTTAGCTCGGCTATTGTACTTTCTAAGTGCGTGTGAAACCGTTCTGCCCTCTTTAGAAAAAAAGGGCGTATGGTTTATAGAATCGCGTATATATTAGTTACCTTATTTCTCAAGTTGGAGGGTTTAATTTACTTTGACTAACAAACTGCGCGTGCGTCATTATTATTCAGGAGGACAGCGTTGGAGATCACTAGTAATTTGCGGGAAGACATGCTTTTGAGGACCAGAAGAGCACCTTACGTCATCCTAAGTTGGTCGGTTGTTGCATCATTCGCAAAGTCCGAGTTACAGTAGGAAGCGATTTCAATTTGATGACTTTTAAACTTTTACACCCTTACTTCATCACTACATAGTATAAAACAAAGTCGCTTCCCGCTGTCTGTCCCTATGTATGCTTAGATCTTTAAAACTACGCAACGGATTTTGATGCGGTTTTTTTTTAAATAGATAGAGTGATTCAAGAAGAAGGTTTTTATGTATAAAAAATTCGGTTTTATATACGGGTGTAACAGGAAACTCACATAAACCGAAGCGAAGCGAGAGCGGGTCGCTAGTATCTTATAAACGTGGAATAAGCTTGGAATAGTTCATGCTGTAATTGTGACATTTGCATGTGACAAAAAGTGGAAAAGCATAGACATCATTTTTTTTCATTGGCGTAGAAATCGTTTATCTTTCGCGTTGTTTTATCTGGGACTAAAAATAAAAATCGCCCAAATTGACCTTCAAAACATACAATAACAGAATGGAAAGAAAACACGGTCATATCGCTAAATAGCGATCGCTTCCAGAGAACCTCACAACGAAGTTGAAACAAAAACAAAAATAGATTGGTACCATTAAAACAGGCCGTAACTAAGGAACACAAATCGCTCACGCTACCGCTCACCTCCCCGCTCACTGCCCCGCTCACCGCCTGTCACTTTCCCGTTTTGCCGGACACCTACGCGATGTAATGTCGATTCTATCTACGGCGCGCGTCTTCACGCAATTTCTCTGCGGCCATCAAGGTACGCTCGTGTACACAAGGGTTAACTAGTTCACTTGCTTGCCAGCATTAGAATAGAATAGAATAGAATAGAAATCATACTCAACGCATACACACATTCGAAAAAAGAAAAACAAATGACAAAATTAAAAAAACATTTAACAGGGCGTTGAAAAGGGCTCTCACCTTTGTGCCACAGCAAGACGCGGCGCTGGTTTTCAGACGGACCCTGAATTAAAGAACTAACTTAAATATCTAAAACAAAACCTTAAAAACATTAAGCATTACGGCACATTATACTCTGATTGTTCTAAGATGATGTCTGTGACAGCAAAATTCAAAATTCAAAATATTTATTCAGTAAATAGGCCACATGAGGGCTCTTTTACACGTCGGTAATATGGTGAGTCTACCAGCGCGACAAGACCATCATTGCGGAGAAGAAGCGCCGCAAAAAACTCCAGCAGAAGGTAATTTTTTCAATAATTATAACATAAAAGCACTTAAAACTAAGTTACATTAAGTAAAGTAAGTTACATTAGGTAATAAAGTGATAAATAATAAATTCTTAAAAATACCAAAAATATAATCATTACAAATGTAAAACCTTAAATTTAATAAAAAATAACTATGAGAACAACACGACGAGGTCTCTACGTCAAAAGCTCATGTAAACACTATTACACTTACTTCTTTAACAATACATAAATACTGCATCGGTACTAACCTAGCGACGCGCCGTCCAGGAATTTAAGTAATTAATCGCATATTTTTAAATACCTCGCTTAAGGAACGCGTGAGTCCTATTTTCTAAAATCTTTAACTCTCTTTACATTTTCATCCCAGATTTAAAAATATATTTGTAATGTAATCCAAACTTGAGCGCGCGACCGTACAAATCTTAATCTCACCTTACGTAATACTCAAGCGTGACCTTTGTACGTAATTATATCGCGTAACGCGTGCGTGTGCGCAGAAGTCCGTTATTTGAAACATAATACTTGTCATGTTTGTAAAGCATGACTTTAGTCCCTAAGTAGATTGTGTCACAAGGGAGCAAAATGACATATTTACGGCGAGGGCATACATTGAATCCTGAACGAAGCGAAAGATTCTATAATTGAATCCCGAGCGTAGCGAGGAGTTCTGAAATATAATCCTGAGATGTATTGACTAAGATTGAAAAGGGCATGCTTCGATGGTTCGGTCATTTGGAAATGATGGATGAAAGAAGATTGACAAAAGAGATTATACAGATCGAAAGTAAGTGGACGGGATAGGAAGGGGCCGCCCTAGGCGTACTTTTTCGAGTCAAATCGGTGAAATACTGGAAAAGGGCTGAATCTTAAGTACCCGAAACCGACGTGCGTGCATGACTCGATGTATGAATGTGGAAGAAGCGAAAGAAATTTGTCAAGATCGTAGCAAGTGGAAAGGAGTGGTCTCTGCCTACCCCTCTGGGAAACAGGCGTGATTTAATGTATGTATGTATGTAATCCTGAGCGTAGCGAGGGATTCAATATAGGGCTGTAAATAGAGAAGAAAAGTACCCTTTCCGAATAGGTGATATGAAGAATATCTTAAGCCTTCCCGACTCAGTAAAATAAGTGTTATATGTTTAACAGCTATGTGTGCGTATGTGTGTATTTGTCTATGGCACCGTAGCTCATAAACGGGGTGAACCAATTTGGATGCGATTTTTACCGATCACACTTAGGACCGTTACCTTCGTAGACAAGGTCACTACCAGCCCTGTTAATCCAATAAGCAGTATTTCAAATTCAATAACTAAAGCAGATTCAATTCTATGTCGTAAATAATAAGGTTGATATGACTACAGGAGGTTTATTGTAGTTACTGCGTTTTTGATTAGGACGGTAGTATAAGACCCCGTTGTCGTTTGTTTTTACCCGAGTACGCGACGCAAAGTAGAGTAATGTGTTTATCAGCCTGTTTTTGTATGTATGTACCTACTATCAGCCCAATGGAACCCTGACCCACCATAGAACGGTGTCACAGTGACATTATAAAACAATTTGTTTGACACTTCTTATGACTTGAATCATAACGTCTCTGTGACACAGTTCTATGGTGGGTCAAGGTTCCAATGGTCTGATAGTACCTACAGTGCCAATGTATCGATAAGGCATCTGTCACCTTCTGACACGTAAATAAGTACGAGAGTGACGGATGCTTTATCCACATTTGACACGCGATATAGATGCAGCCGTACTAGACCCGCAAACAATTTGGCGTCATTACTCGCAATAATATAACCACAACTCCAAAAATTTTAATTATAATAATTAAAGGATGATGGTCAGTTTTGTATGGACACTGGCCTAAAAACCAATAATGCAAAAAACAAGCCATAATGTCCTTTGAAAGATTTTTTCATATTCTACAACTTTTTCTATGGCGGGAAATCTTAAATCGCTGTGTGAAATATTTAAAAATCTGGAACATCGGGACGCCTACATAGACGACGTTAGAATAATTACTTGGAAAAACCGCGGTCTTTGCATGGCAATAACTTTTTCCACACAAAGATTTCGAACCACCTGCCATAGTAATAGTTTTACAACTTAGAATTACCTATTCGGGGACATATCGCTTGTCCTTATTGGTCATTAGGCCAATTAGCCCACCCTTCTTTAATTAATTGATTTCTCACCTGAACTTTTGAACCCAGTAATAAATAACGCCAAATTTCAATCAATTTATAGATTCTGAGAAAAACTACTGCGACAAACAGACATTATTGTAAAAAAAACACCATAAGGGTTCCGTTCTTACCATTTATGGAACCCTAAAAATAGTACCTAACCCTCTGTGAGCTTTTATCCGGGTACTTGCGTAAATAAATAATTTCAAAGTTCCAACGATAAGGCTAGATGCGGAACACTCGATACTTAATTAATTCAAACTACATCCCGATGAATTCCGCTATTTAAAACAAGCTCTTAACAGACGGCTAATGACGTCAGCTTATAAGCGGTCCATATTATATTAAGCGTGCACAGACTTGGTTTTGACAAACATTCAGATGTCCACCCTTAGGATTTACCATAGAACCATGGAGCATAGTCTCCAGGGGTGTTATTCTCTCAAAAACAACGGACGGTCGGACGAACGAGCGAAATCGCAGCGGCGAGTTTAAGTAGTCCCGTCAGAGCGAGCAAAACACATTTTTGCGCGTGCATTTTCAATTAAGCAGCGTTATACGTTCGATCCATCGGCAGAAACCATGCTGCTAAATTGAAAATGCACGCGCTAAAATATGTTTTGTTCGCACTGACGGGACTACTTAAACTCGTCCGTCCGTCCGACCGTCGTTGTTCAGAGAATCACTACCCAGGGGTGTTATTCTCTCAAAATCGCAGCGGCGAGTTTAAGTTGTCCCGTCAGAGCGGACAAAACACATTTTAGCGCGTGCACTTTTAATAAGGCAGCATGGTTTCTCTCAATAAGTCTATTGTCGAACGGATGCCTAATTGCCAAGGATGCGTGGAAGGACGAGAGGGAGGCCTTTACCCAGCCGTGGGACACTTTAGGCTAACATAACAAATTCATACTAATATTTTTTTTTATTTTTTTTTTATTTATTTAGAACACATACAGTCATATTTGAATGCAATATAGAAGTACTTTGTACTAGACAATATAAGTATGAAAAGACCTGGAGGTTCATTACTGAATACACATAATAATTAAAAATAAAATGCGCTTGATTAAACTAACAATACGAATGAAGTGAAGAAACACTAAAGATGACAATATAAGATAGGTACTGGTAAACAAAATATAGTTTATAGGATACTAAAACAATTTACATTTTAATAACCTTTTAAGGCTAGTAAGAGGAACATGAAAAGGATCAATGTTAAATAGATGCTTATTATAATATTTAGGAACTCGTCTGAAATAGTATTTTTCGTAATCGTGTTATAATAGAGAGCTTTTTAGTCGAGTACCGTGTTTAGGCCACGAAGCTTGCTGAGTGGCCTAAGTAAGGTACGAGATTAAAAAGCTTAATTATGACACTATTGTGAACAATACTTTTTGTACGAGTTCATTAAAATTAATAATGTAAGTCATTAATACGAGTATATAAGAAAACTAAAAGTAGATTTTTGACAGATGATGCGACGCTGCTACGTTCCGAAACGACACAGATTGGCAATTTTGTATCGGATCGAGGCTCCTTAAACAAGGACACATATATGGAAATCCGAAGTTCTATTTTCAAATTTTTTTCGGTTGTCTAGAGCGTATCGAAATAGTTATTTCGGTTGTCTAGAGCGTATTGAAATAGTTATTTCGGTTGTCTAGAGCGTATTGAAATAGTTATTTCGGTTGTTTCGGAAGTAACATCTAGACTATTCAACGATGAAAAGAGTGACGTTACAGTATTCTCTATGAAATCGTAATACACACATTTTAATCGACGAGTACAAAAAAGGTATGTCGGGAGTAATTTGTGCGGGCAAAGCGCACATGAAATTATAAATGTGAAAGTATGTCTGTCTATTACCTTTTTACGCTTAAACCGCTGAACCCATGTAGATGAAATTTGGTATAGAGGTAGTTTGAGTCCCGGAGAAGGATATAAATTAGTTTTTATCCCGAAAATCATCCCCTAAGGAAATGACATAAGGTAGATAAGGCATCCGTCACCTTCTGACACGTAAATGAGTACGAGAGTGACGGTTGCTTTATGCTGAGATACGCGTCATACTCGTGAACGGGTGCTGTTTGTGGGGTCCGGTCTGTTCACGTTTGCAAGGACTTTTTGTTAAATAAATTATTCTAGTTATGGCTTTTGACGTAGAGACCTCGTCGTGTTGTTCTCATAGTGTGTTTTTTTTTTTAATTTAAGGTTTATTGACCTTACATTTGTAATGATTTAATTTTTGGTAGTTTTAAGAAATTATTATTTATTACTTTATTACCTAATGTAACTTACTTTACTTAATGTAACTTAGTTTTAAGTACTATTATCTTTTTATAATTGAAAAAATGACCTTCTGCTGGAGTTTCTTGCGGCGCTTCTTCTCCGCAATGATGGTCTCGTCCGAAGCGCTGGTAGATTCACCCTATATTACCGACGTGTAAAAGAGCCCTCATGTGGCCTATTTACTGAATAAATATTTTGAATTTTGAATTTTGAATTTCCACATTTGACACGCGATATAAGTAGACTCAAACTAGGCCCGCAGGTCGATACAAATTCAAGATTACGTCGAGGCAATCAATGCTGTTAATGTCACATCCAGGTCATCCAGGTATGTTTATCAGCATGTTACTTAGGTATCCATACTAACATTATAAATGCGAAAGCGTGTGTCTGTCTGTTACCTCTTCACGCTTAAACCGCTGAACCGATTTAGATGAAATTTAGTGCAAAGATAGTTTGAATCCTAGGAAAGGACATAAAATAGTTTTTATCCCGAAAATCATCCCCTAAGGAAGTGAAAGAGAGGACGGATAGAGTCGCGGGCAGAAGCTGGTCAATAATAATTCGATATTTTTTAGTATTAGGTATTTCCCGCGTGGTTGCCGGGTAAGAATAGTGCCACTCCATGTCTTCCCGTGGATGTCGTAAGAGGCGACTAAGGGAATAAAGGCGTATGGTACTGTTAGGCGATGGGCTTGCAACCTGTCACTAATACACTGGTAAACATCTTAGCCTAATTGTGTAAAATGTGGTTACAGAATTATTAACCAATTTTTAGAATTGTTATAGTAATTCTGTAGCTCTGCCTATCCCACTCTGGGAATAAAGGCGTGAGCTTATGTATGTATGTATGTATGTATTAGTTACGGAACCCTAAAACAATTTTTGCCGGGTTTTAGTTATCGCAGTATTTCCCATGTAACCCGTCGATCAGAGATCTCTGTATGTTAAAAAACAGTCAAGCACGAGTCGATAATAACGAGACGGTTCGGTATATTTTGGTACATTTCTGACACTTACTATATACTTAGGTATATACATTGACATGTTATGTTGTTTTTACCTCGGCAGCCAATATTGTCAAGTCAATACGAGCTATCGTAACGTTGAAAACACGGTTAGCGCATGTAGACAATTCACTGATTTTTTTTTATTACGTGTGTAATTAGAGGCGAGTCTATGAACTGACCGTGACCACCTTTAAAAGTATACTCGGTAGCAAACTGTGGTTTCGTAAACTTATTTTACGTCTACGGAACCCTAGACTCTGGGTTCCAAGCCCGAGCCAAGGCGAGAGTTATTAAAAAAAACGAATATGCACTATTGTTCTTATATCTTCCATCTGATAAGCACACCGAAGTATTTGTGCTTTGTTTCTGCAGTGTTTCAGAATGTTAAAGACAACCAAGTAGTATCTCAAATTCATCTCCAAAGCAAATTCAATTCTATGCCGTTAATAATAAGGTTGATATTACTACTACAGGTTTATCTTAGATACTGCGTTTTTGCTTAGGACGGCAGTGCACGTAAGTAAACGATGTATGTACATCGTAAATATTTATGAACTTAAGATTGTAAAGTTAAAAATTTACATACAAAATGCGGTAGCGTTTCTCTCCCCTTAAAGCTAGTCCTATTTTTACGATTTCTTAATAAGTTGTAGATACTTACCATGAAAAACTATGTCTAAGTTTTCCTTTAAAAAAAAAACTAGAAATAAAACCAATAAAAAAAAAGGATTATTTAGTAGGTTTGAGAATAGGACATAAAGTATATTTCATAAGAATCATAAGTCATAAGGTTTGTACGAAAAAGAAAATACCCAGGTAGCGCCGGGCGCGGACAGCTAGTATTTACTTAATATAATTTATCAGCTGTTGATTTTCCTATTTTTTTTTTATAGATGTCAATCTAGACTCTGGAACAAATACTGGCACTCATCCGGCACACATAACTATCCGCCCCTACCGGAATTTGAACCCCGGACCGCTAGCGTCGTAGGCAGGGCTACTACCAAATAACTTTTGCGGGTGGTAGGACCTTATGCAGGGTCCGTCCGGATCGCTACCACCATCTTACCCATTAACCTACCGCCAAACAACAGTGTTCGCATTGTTGTGTTCCGGTTTGGGGATAAGACAGCCGGTGAAATGACTAGCATAGAGGCATTCCATTTTAGTCCTCAGGGTTGGCAACGCATTTGCAGTCTTAGGATTGCATCGCAGTCCTGTGAATGCGAATGTCTATGGGTCACAGTTTCCACTTACCATCAGGTGGCCTGTGTGCTCGTTTGTCTTCTCTATGCCATAAGAAAAAAAAAAAGCTAACGTATCGTGTCGTCAAAAATAGTAAAATAATAAGTAAGAATAGATTGATTTGCGTTTTTTTTTTTGGTACAAAACATATTTTTTTATTTTTTTAGGAAACAAAAAAATCATAACAAATTGCTCCATGACTCGTTCTAAAACTGAGCGTTAGATAACATTGTTTATTGATAAACAAATAAATCACCCTTATCTTATAATAATTAAAGATCACGTGTCTATTATAGTCCCTTGGCTGTCTTTTTTTATTAATCTAAAAAGCATTTTTAAACCTTAGCCAAAGTCAATCTGACAAAGAGTTACAAATGACTTGACATCTCTAATGACATCGACGACTTCTTGCATCTTTTTCTTGAAATAGGTTTCGAATTAAAGCTCGTAACCGCACAAAACGTTGGCAAAAAAAATTACAACATGTTTACATATACCTAATTACTAGGGTAAACTCACCAGTGGTCAGCGAGAGGTGTAGTCGGCCTCTGTCTATACTTTGTATGAGTGGAAAGAGTACAAAAGATATATTTTCCACTCTTTACACTCATACAAGGGACTACTGGTCTCTGGCTGGCTACTGGTCACTTTACCCTATGTTGTTTTTTAATTCAATATTGAACTTATTAACAGTAAAACGTCTCAACGGAATGTGTCGATTCATTCAACCATTTGGGGTGTTAATTCAACATAACCAATGTATGTTACATGCAAAATTTGTTGTAATTGTATTGAAAAACAGCAAATTATCGAGACAATGTGAAAATATCAATGAAACAAGCTTGCGACCCAGTATCGAACACACGATATGAACATACGGGTTCTCTTATTGTAGCCCGAAGAATATGAACCCTATTTTCACTAACACTAACTTCATTAGCCCTAAAATTAAAAATCTGAATTTTGATTTTTCCTAACTATCCATTAGCCCTAATTGTAGCATCCCGAATTTGCGTTATATCTATTATTTATGTCCGATTCTTAATGGCCCTAATTTTAGTAATCCGATTCCTATAAAGACCGAATAGTACTTAAGACCATAGAAGTCTAAAACCTAACGTTTATTAAACCTAATTACATAATGTTCCTAAACAACCGTATTTAAGGTCGACGGAGCTCCGCTGTGCGGAGCTCCTATTACGCGTAGGTGAGGCGCTTCGCGCCTTGTAGCACCTTTAACCTAACCTAACCTATGTAGGTAAAATTGATCCAATTGAGTATTGGTTTTTAATTTATATTTCGGTCAAATAATGATTAATTCAAACAGTCATTAGGAGTTATGACTATTAGGTCTATTAATTATTAGGAATAATCATTTTTAGTTTTAATAATATAAGGCATTTAATGTTTAGTTCATGTAAACATTAGGGTATATAACTTTAGGTCTAGTAATCAATTAGCACATACAAGTTTAGCTGTCATGACATTAGGGCTAATGAAAATTATATCAAACTTTGGTATACCTAATGAAATTAGCTTTTATGAAATTCGGTGTAGTGGGGGTGAACCGAACATACGTGCATACAATCACGCTTTTTTCCCGTAGGGGTAAGCAGAGACCACTTTCTACCACTTGCAACGATCCTGACTTCCCTCGCTTCTTCCCTAGGTACTCATAAGTCTCATCATACACGTGTGTCGATTTAGAGTCTCCAGACCTGGCCCATTCTAATACGTCCCCGATCCGATAGTGGAACATTCACTTTGGCTTCCCCTTCCAACATTGCCTACTCTTGACTCATAATACAGGGTGGCCCATTTATATCGGTCAGTATGGGAAATTCTGAAACTATACGACATACGAAAATTTCTTTTTAGGAACCATGACATCGATTTTAATAACAAGAAAAACTGCATTCATACATTTAAAAAAAACCTGTACTGGGAATCGAACCCGGTTGTTTTAAAAAAAAAACTTACACTATTTCTATTTAGATATCGATTTATTTTTATGAAATATTAAGCTTTAAAGCGCTATTCTTTGTTAGAGTCAAGTGTCCCCTACAGCCAAAACTACAAGTACTAAAAATCTGAAAAAAATCTTCAACGAAAGCGCATATAACGAATTTTAAAGGAAAACTATCACGGCTAAGTAGACATGATTAGTTCCTGAGATACAGGCGACTAAAGTGTTTATACCTACTAAAAATCATCTAAGACAGCGCCAAATAACTTTAAATAGAAAATTGTTTCATACATGTTGATTTTTGAGATAGTTTTTTGTGTTTGTCGTTACGGCTTCGGAACCCTACACTGAGCATGGTCCGACATGCTCTTGCCCGGTTTTTTTCAATACAATGTGTAACACGGTTAGGTAACGATCTTATTATTGCATTTTGTATCTTGACATGGTGAATTTGCGTTAAAATTTACTCAATGGCTGCTTTAAGGTCTCCAACGGTATCATAGCTTGTTTTGTATACTTCATTTTAAAATCGATGTCATGGTTCCTAAGAAGAAATTTTCGTATGTCGTATAGTTTCAGACTTTCCCATACTGACCGATACAAATGGGCCACCCTGTGGGTATGTCTGTTTTGTTAATCTCACCTCATCTATTCTCTTCACATGATATCAACTTCAGCATTCCTTTATTAATCCTCTCTCTCTGTCTCTCTTCTCTCTCTCTCTTCTCGTCTTCTCTTATCTCTTTTTAATCCAAAACATTCCCTTATTACGTGGTTCCGAATCCAATCCAACACGTTCAACCCAACCATAACTAATAAAATACGAGATAAAGATTAAGCAAAAATGTCTATCTCGAATTCGTGTGGAGAGGGTTCCGTACCTTGCATACTTTTTTTTTTGATCAAGTTCTTATAAGTTTTCTGAAGTCTACAAGCAATGAACTATGTTTTGTACTTCTTTTTCAATATTTTAGGCTCAGTAATTTAAGAAAATCAAGGGAAGAATGGTCAAAGGGAAAGGGACGTATATTTGAGATCCTCATAACGAACCCTTTCTTTGATTTTTTATTTATTAATTGCTTAATTAGTCCCCTAAACACGACCCTTATTTAATTACTTTGCACATATGTGTTTAGGTCATCAATTTAAATAAAATTGATATTACAATAGATTTATTATGTGTACCAAATTTCAACTCAATCGGTCAAAATGACAAAAAATTACAATTGACTGTGACAGACCGACGCACAAGTATCTAATCCTACAAGGGTTCCGTATTTTCATTTTTTGCACGGAACCCTAAAGAGTATCCCTTTGAATCTAAATATTTCACAATTGAATTCGAGGGATTAACAATAGTCGAAAATTACGCGAAGTCGCGGGAAAACACTAGTATTTAATAATCGTGTCCATTTCAAACATAATAGTACAATTAACTTTTTTTTTACGTCTTCTACAAAGATACAGATAACATATTCATACATACATTTCCAAATCATAACCTACCCCTATAACAGTCGGATAAGAAACAAAATCCGTTCATTGTTTATATAAAACCACATGAAAAAAAAAGGAAGCAGAAGAATACAAATTAATTACATATCACAATATTATGCTCAATTAATATGGATAAAGAAATATACCAGCGATTAGTTCTAAAAGACATTATGAATGTAAAAACCACCATAGTCTCTTAGCGCCTTTTTGTTCTACAAGACAATGATGGCTTGTGAACGAACGCTGCAAGAAGAGAAAGTGGAGGCTGTGGCCTTTGTCGAAGCGGAATGACTTTTGACATTTACTTAAAAATCAAGCTACCGTTTTTTTTTTTTTTTCTATTAGAACCGCTAATATACAGTCCGGGAGATAGTGGCCAACCTGACAGGGCTGGATAGTTCAACTCAGGAGTGTCCAAAATATGATCAATCATGTCAGTAAAAGTCGCACCGAAAACGAGATATCCCATATTTTTATAATTTTGGAAATGCGGTACCTTGGTTTACCATTTCCGATGCCATGACCACAGTTATTAGAATTTTAAAGTTTCGTTTGATGTAAAAGAAAGCTGATTAATTTTGCCTTATGATCCTTTTCCCTTGAAAACTCCATCTATTTGATAAAAACCGGGAAAGAGCATGTCGGACCATGCTAAGTGTAGGGTTCCGAAGCCGTTACTACAAACAAATTAGCCCTCGCGACAAACTTAACTTGGCCGTTGGAAAACTGTTATGCCCATACATCGACATAGGTCGCGGTCAGTTTACCAACACCAATAAGTTGTCGGTAGGTATAAACATTTCAACCGTTTGTAACTCAAGAACCAATGAAGTCTACTTGGTTGTGATAGTTTTCCTATGAAATTCGTTATATGTGCTTTCATTTAAGACATTATTCTGATTTTTAGTAATTGTAGTTTTGGCTGTATTCTTAAACGGATCTCTTAATCGAAAAGCTCTCTTATCAAACCCGCAATATTTTTGAAAGACCCATCCAACGACACTCCACAATGTGGGGTAGACGAGAAAAAAAAATATCCCGCGTAACGAGTACCTGGAGAAACATTAAAAAAATTATATATATTATTTTACCACTTCGTTGGCGTGACTTATATGTATACTCTTGCCAAATTACAGCTTTCTAGTACTTATGGTCTCTGAGCTAGACTGCGGATGGACGGACGGACATGGCAAAATTATAAGGGTTCCTAGTTTCACTACGGAACCCTAAAAACGCAGATGTGTTGCGTTCTTTGAAAGATCTAAGCGTATTATACTGAGAGAAAGACGACGGGAAGGGACTTTGCTTTATACTATGTAAAGATAGGTTCCCCAGTAGACCGAATTTCATAAAAGCAAATTTCATTAGGTATACCAACGTTTGATATAATTTTCATTAGCCCTAATGTCATGACAGCCAAACTTGTATGTCCTAATTGATTACCAGACCTAAAGTTATAAACTCTAATGTTTACATGAACTAAACATTAAATGCTCTTTATCAGTAAAACGAATAATGATTATTTCTAATGATTAATAGACCTACTAGTCATACGTCCTAGTTACTGTTTGAACTAACCATTATTTTAACGAAATATGAATTAAAAACCAATACTCAATTGGATCAATTTTACCCACATTGGTTAGGTTAGGTTAAAGCTGCGACAAGGCGCGAAGCGCCTCACCTACGCGGAATAGGAGCTCCGCACAGCGGAGCTCCGTCGACCTTAAATACGGTTGTTTAGGAACATACGTAATTAGGATTAATAAACGTTAGGTTTTAGACTTGTAAGGTATAGTAATATTCGGTCTTTATAGGAATCGGATGTCTAAAATTAGAGCTATTAAGAATCGGATATAAAAAATAGATATAACGTAAATTCGGGATGCTAAAATTAGGGCTAATGAATAGTTAGGAAAAATCTAAATTCGGGTTTTTGTTTTTAGGGCTAACGAAGTTAGTGTTAGTGAAAATAGGGTTCATATTATTTCGGGCCTCAATTGGAGAACCGTAAAGATAATACGTACGCATAGTTTGATTCCTCTCAGCAGGTATCCATTATAACCTCTCCGCTTATGCCTTAACGTGACCTGGGGTCATGTGCACACGGAGATGCATCTAGACTTTACCTTCAATCGTGACTGCGGTATTTGTTTTTACTAAAACCGTTTACACATTAAAAGATAGATAGCTGAGCTATATTTTTTTTCGCGATGTCCAGCAAGATCACCTGATATGACCCCCCACGTACAAAATTAATAGGTAGGGGATCCTACCAGGTGATCTTACTGGATATCGCGTTTTTTTTGTAGCGTAAGTTTTTACGCTCTTACGGAACAACATTAACTTGCCAGTTAATAATTGGTCTGACGAATTAATGAGTATCATTTGTTATAATTAGGGTTAGGATAGTGGTGGCATATCGTGGTTCTAGAATCCATGGAGTTGCTATTTCTTAATTATTATAATACTAGCGACCCGCCCTCGCTTCGCTTAGATTTATGTCAGTTTTCTGTAACATCCGTACATAAAACAAAGTTTATTATACATAAAAACGTTCCTATTGAATCACTATCTATTAAAAAAAACCACACATCAAAATCCGTTGCGCAGTTTTAAAGATCTAAGTATAAATAGAGACAGACAGCGGGAAGTGACTTTGTTTTATACTATGTAGTGTCATGACACTTGATTTTGACCTTCAATAATGTTCATATTTCAAAATGGTCCAGATACATTTTTAGTTCGGTTATTAAAACCTACTAATGTTTGATTTTTCATAACGCTTTCACAGCAGAGATATCCTCCGTAACCAAATAAAGGTCAAAATCAAAATGTATTATAATAAATAGGAAAAAGCGACTCCATGGAATCTAGAACCACTAATTGCCACCAAAAGTTCTAACTTTAGTTATAAATGTGATTTATTAAACAAACAATAATTTAAGTCATTTACAAATTATTAACCGGACAATTTAAGTTGTCCCTTCAGACCACTAAAATAGTGAATTTATGTTTGAATCGTTTTTAATTCAATGTGGCTACCATTAGAGTACAGAATGCTTCAACTGGTAAAGTACAGTTAGCTGCCTTCAGCACAGTGGTGCCCTCATAAGCCAAAAGGAGATATCTAAAATTCAATAGCCAAAACGAATTCAACCCTCTTCCTTTAGCAATAAGGTTGTACTTGCTACAGGAGTTTTGTGAGAGATATCGCCATTAGTTTCAGTAGGGCAGAGCGGTAGCGAGTAGCGACTAATAATTAAAATTCAACAATTAATTTTAATATTTAGCCGTTTGACATCTTACTAATATTATATGCTAAAGTTTGTTTGTGTGTGTGGGTGTGTGTGTGTGTGTGTGTGTGTCTGTGTGTGTTTGTGTGTGTTTGTTACTATTTCACGCTGCAACGGCTGGACGGATTAAGATAAAATTTGGAACGGAGATAGCTTATATACTGGACTAGCTGTTCCCGTGTCCACTTCGTTGGGCAAAACAATTTTTTGAGTTAATAATTTTCCCGCTAATTCCCGTTCCCGTGGGAATTTCGGGAATTCCTTTCTTAGTGCACCTCTACGGTACCTAAGCTACGTCCCTTCCAAATTTCCTAAACGGCTAAACGTAGGCATTTAGCCGTTTAGGCTGTGCGTTGATATGTCAGTCAGTCAGTCAGTTTCTCCTTTTATATATTTAGATTAACACAGGCTACTTATTGTCCTGGAAAATATAAAAGTTCCCGAGGGAATGACTATACTTAGTCGACATCTACGCGGACGTAGTCGCGGGCAGGAGCTGGTAACACATGACACGTGCGGGGCTAGTAGGTATGGTTGCCTTGATCGCGTGACAAAATATTAATAAAGCATCCGTCACTCTCGTACTTATACGTATCTTACGGATGTTTTATCCACATTATGTCACGCGATAAACACAGCCATATTATGCCCCCATAGCCCGAAATATAGTCGGCTTCGGATGGATAAAGCATTCGTCACTCTCACACTAACACAGTCGTCAGAAAGTGACAGTTGTTTTATCGACATCGAAATAAAGAACCTGTGGGGCTAGACAAGTTGCCATCGTTAAATCGGGCCATTAAAATTTATCTGGGTTAATATAATAGCCTATGACACACAAATAACGTGGCTTTCTATTGATAAAAGATCTTTTAAAATCGGTTCAGTAGCTCCAGAGATTACCCCTTACAATATTACAAACTATACCTCTTTATAATTAGTATAGACTAGCGACCTTCCCTCGCTACGCTTCGGTTTACGTACTGTAGCACCCGTAGGTACATAAACCGGAATTTCAACATAAGAACCTTTCTCGTGAATCACTCTATCTATTCATGAAAACCGTCAGTATAATACGTTGCGTACCTACGAAAGATGTAAGTCTAAAGATAAGATAAAGATAAAGATAAAGATACATTTATTCGCAACAATACAACACCACATTAGGTACATAGATATAAAAACAACAAGACAGAGAAGCAGTTGCGAAACGGTCCCAACTCAGCATTCCCTAGCCGTAAAGCCAGCACTGGTCTTCCGTTGAGACGGAAAGTGACATACTTAACACAAAACAACGTAAAATTAAAAAGTACCAGGTTCAACATTAGTTTCTCAGAGATCTTATTATCGATAAGGTTGACACTAATTGTCACTGTCATCATATTTTTTGCAAGGGAAAATCAAACTTGTTGTGTCATGAGTCAGGACATGCAATATGAACTTCATCTGTAGGCTGGTAACATATCTGCTTAAATACAAAAGCGCCACAAAACAAAAACAGATATAGTTTGATTTAAAACTTAAAGTATAAAGTATTCTGAATTTAAATGCAACACAAACACATTTTGATTTGTGGCCCTTTAGTATTTAAGCAACGAATGTTTGCAACAATAAAGAATGCAATTACTACTATTCGTTCATGCTCAACAAATAAGTATAGCATTGTTTTACTATCGATATTTAGAAACTTCATCGTTGAGCAATGTGTTAGGATTGACTTGTTATCTGCCTCGTATAGTATAGTACAGCGCAGTGGAAACATTCTTAAGTTAAATCGATCTATAGTCCTTGCACTAAATCATGGTGCGGAGAACATTTTGTTTAGAATAATTATCCGTTCACTCTCGTAAAGGATCACCAAATAAATATTAAGTGTGGAAATAACTAAAAAATATGAAAAAAGTTTGATTAAAAAAAAGATTTGTGATTTGTGTATCACCTAACATTATATAATCTTTTAGTGACGGGACATCGCTTTGAGATACATCGATAAATTTTAAAGAGGAAATATTGTATTCAACGTCATTTAGCTGTCATCAGAAGATAATCTTTTACTTAGGTAAAAATTCATTGGGTCTATGACTGGCTGTCATTCTGAAAACATCTGTCCAATTATTTAATAATCCAAGGCAGTTTTGTGGGACTACTTGTTGTAACATTGATAAAGAGCTTGCATTAAATAAAATAACAGTGAAAAGACGGTTCCAAATGAGCTAGCGGTCAAGATCACACCAAGCCATTGAAGTGGATGCCCGCCATCTTCAAGGGTCATAACGACTATGACTGGAAGACTTCGACGACAGGACAGGATTCACCGTACAACGTTGCTTATAAATACTTGACATTGCCAAAATTACGTTAATATGTAGACGCCATTAAATAAATAAATAAATTAATTAATTAATTAAAAATTCTTTAAAATCTAATGTAACAGTAGCCGGACGGACGGACATAAGCATATTATTAAGGTCCCGTTAGAAACCATAAAAACCAGATTTCACCCTATCTCATCACTATTCACGTCCTTTTATTCACTGTCAGTCGCACCATGCTTCGATGCAACAACTATAGTTACCTAACTCATTATGAAAGTCTAGATTTACGTAACGTTGATCCTCGATTTGAATTCTAGATTCTAAAAATAACTAGATTTGACTTTTAGATTCGTTGAAATGTAAAAAATTCCCACACTTATAATGAATTTACATATTAACGCTTTCGTCACTATTTGCTAAGAAATCGAAAATCAAATAATTTTTAGTGAATTTCTTGGATGATTTAATGGTGCGTGTAATACAGTAGTAAAATGGTTTTTGGTGAAGTGTTGATTTTGAATTCCAATTAAGGATATTATAACGCAGCTGATAGAATTATCTATACTAATATTATAACGCTAAAGAGTTTGTTTGCTTGAACGCGCTAATCTCAGGAACTACGGGTTCGATTTGAAAAATTCTTTCATTGTTAGATAGCCCATTTATCGAGGAAGGCTATAAGGCTATATCATATTCACATAAACCGAAGCAAAGCGAGGGCGGGTCGCTAGATACGAGTGTTATCAAACCGCGATTAGAATACGATTCTTTACTTAATTAATAAATATTCGTAAAGATATTAATTATATATCTAATTAGTTATATCACGAGCCCGGCCACGTTAAGTTTGTCACGAGGTCTAATTTGTTTGTCGTATCGGCTTCGGAACCCTACACTGAGCATGGTCCGACATGGTCCGACATGCTCGTGCCCGGTTTTGTTAATATATTTTGTTGGAAACTGCATCCGGCGCGCCTCACTCTAAATTTAATATTTCCATACATCTAGCAACTATATCAAAATAGGTGTCTTTTTCTTATAATTCGAGGACAAGAAATTCATTTCTGTAACAAAAAATTTACCCACCCATACAAAATAAAAGAGATATTCAAAGATCTAAATTTTTCTTTGCATTTTTGATCCGACTTTTTTTTTTTCCTAAAAACTATGGTGATTTACTTCACAAAAAAAATACTAGTAAATAGTACAGTTAACCTACTATACAAAAAAAAATACTTGTCATACATATTTGTCTGAAAACTGTGTTAAAAAAAATATTTTGTGCCGCGCGGCGGACCACGCCGAAATAGGTCACGCTGTCAGGTTTAGTATAAGGGACGCATTCAATTTTAAACTTTATTCCACATACACAAGTAGGTAATAAAAAAATACTTTCTGTAATTATAAAAGAAAATAAGGGAAAATAAACTTAAAATTAAAATATAACTGAATATAGGATTATCCTATGCTATACTCGTAGGTAGAACTTTTACTTTACAAGCCATCTGAATGGGTCAGTCGATATGGGGAAATTGTAAACGATCAGTTACAGGGTATTATTATGTTGTTAGAAACCAAGGCCTTGATTGTGAAAGAACCGGTCGCGTGCTAGTCGGACTCTCGCACCGAGGGTGCCGTACCACCGCACATTACGTATTATATTCCAATTTGAATTGAATTTCGAGTCGAATCCACGCGACCCAACTCACAAGTGACCATGTTTTAGTATTGGTTGTTTTTCTTCAGAGTTTGTCATATAATCATACCAAATTTGGCGCTTAAATATGTTTAACTGTTCTTACGAAACAGCAAAAATTAAAATACGTTGAACTGAAACGTTTCTTGTATGGGTGGGCACCTCTTTAATATGACACTCTTTTTTTCTTTTTTGATCTAAATCTTCCTTAATAATACATAATATTATTATGGTCCCGTTGGTCTCCATTCGGAAAAGTAACCCTTAAATGGCAAAATCTGCATAGAGATTTAATTAAGTAATAAAACATACCTACGTAGTAACTAACCGGGAAACAAACCCAGCAGTTGACCTTTTTTGCATAATTTCTCTTAATTTTGTTCATTTTGTAAACAGCTGCTCCAATGTTAATCGTTGCTTACCACTTTACTCTATCAAATACAGCAATAAAACAACGTATGCTTACTCGGGAAAAGTACTTGGTTCGATTCCCTTTTCCAATACCAAGGCGAAACCTTTAAATGCAGTATTACGTCTTATCCAAAATCAACGTCTTGGTTCCTTAAAACAGATTATCTTACTTTTAGTTTTCGAATTCCCCGTACTGTGACTTATTTCAATTGCTCACCCTGTATACTTATGCAATATGGCCGAGAAGGGGCTGCCTACGAAAAGTTGTCTCAACATGGTGTGGCTGACCGTTTTGCTACTGCATGAGTATACCTAATATCTTAGGCCATAGACGCATGCGCGAGGTTGGCTTGCTTGAGAGCTGATTTGTAAAAACTGAGGCTTCTGTTCTGCGGTACGTGCATTGAACTACCAGCTGTTAACAAGCAGCTCGCAAACAAGTCAACCTCACGCATGCGTCTATGGCCTAAGATATTAGGTATACTCATGCAGTAGCAAAACGGTCAGCCACACTATGTTGAGACAACTTTTCGTAGGCAGCCCCCTCTCGGCCATATTGCATAAGTATACAGGGTGAGCAATTGAAATAAGTCACAGTACGGGGAATTCGAAAACTAAAAGTAAGATAATCTGTTTTAAGGAACCAAGGCCTTGATTTTGGGTAAGACGTAATACTGCATTTAAAGGTTTCGCCTTGGTATTGGAAAAGGGAATCGAACCAAGTACTTTTCCCGAATAAGCATACGTTGTTTTATTGCTGTATTTGATAGCGCAAAGTAGTAAGCAACGATTAACATTGGAGCAGCTGTTTCCAAAATGAACAAAATTAAGAGAAATTATGCAAAAAAGGTCAACTGCTGGGTTTGTTTCCCGGTTAGTTACTACGTAGGTATGTTTTATTATTTAAATCTCCATGCAGATTTTGCCATTTAAGGGTTACTTTTCCGAATGGAGACCAACGGGACCATAATAATAATGTATTATTAAGGAAGATTTAGATCAAGAAAGAAAAAAAGAGTGAAATAATAAAGAGGTACCCACCCATACAAGAAACGTTTAAATTCAACGTATTTTTATTTTTGCTGTTTCGTAAGAACAGTTAAACATATACTAGCGCCAAATTTGGTATGATTATATGACAAACCCTGAAGAAAAACAACCAATACTAAAACATGGTCACTTGTGGGTTGGGTTGCGTGGATTCGACTCGAAATTCAATTCAAATTGGAATATAATACGTAATGTGCGGCGGTACGGCACCCTCGGTGCGAGAGTTCGACTAGCACGCGACCGGTTTTTTCACAATCAAGGCCTTGGTTTCTAACAACATAATAACACCCTGTAACTGATCGTTTACAATTTCCCCATATTATTATCGACTGACCCATTCTGATTGATTGTAAAGTAAAAGTTCTACCTATAGCATGGGATAACCCCATTTTCAGTTATATTTTAATTTTAAGTTTATTTTCCCTTATTTTCTTTTATAATTACAGGAAGTATTTTTTTTATTACCTACTTGTGTATGTGGAATAAAGTTTAAAATTGAATGCGTCCCTTATACTAAATCTGACAGCGTGTACCTATTTCGGCGTGGGCCGCCGCGCGGAACAAAATAATTATTTTAACACAGTTTTTAGACAAATATGTATGACAAGTAATTTTTTTTGTATAGTAAGTTAACTGGGCTATTTACTAGTATTTTTTTGTAAAGTAAATCACCATAGTTTTTAAAAAAAAAAAAAACGGAAAAAAAGATGTAAAGAAAAATTTAGATTTTTGAATTTTTCTTTTTTTTTGTATGGGTGAGTAAAATTTTTGTTCCAGAAATGAATTCCTCGTCCTCGAATTATAAGAAAAAGACACCAAACTTGATATAGTTGCTAGATGTATGGAGATATTAAATTTAGAGTGAGGCGCGCCGGATGCAGTTTCCCCCCTCCTCACAAATAGCTATTATTATTTTCATCACACTTGCTCGTAAATAGTGTCCTAACATGCTAGAAAAATCGACCGTAAATCCAAAATAATACCCTTTTTTTTACCATTACGCCCTAACGTGCGTAATAGCTTTTTTTTTAATATTATACGTGGACTCAAACTATCACAATATGTCAGGACCCCAATTCTTGTGCCATTCGATATGAAGTTTCATTCGAGATGAAATGTCAGTTGAATACTATTTCCTAAAAATCTCGCATAATAAACTATTGATCTCATATGTCACTAGAATCGGACTCCGAACACGTTTGACATTATCTGTGGTAAGTCACAGACAATGATGTAGTCTGCCGCTAATAAGTTAAAAATATGATCTTTTGTCTGATTTTATTTCATTTCCTCGCAATAGTGATGAAAAACATTGTATGTTACACGGGTGGTAAAGGAAATACAAAGCTCGAGTGATTAAAGCCCTCAGCCTTCGGCTTTGGGCTTCTAACAGACTCTCGTTTGTAATTCTTTCTTTACCACCCTTAATACACAATGTACTATACTGGTTCATAATGCCTAATTATGCGTAGAGTCGCATACATAAAGAATATCATAAGTTTTCTAAAATATGTGAGAAAACTGTATATGTCGTAACCCTGTATCTTAATGTACCTGTATCTTAATGTTTACATTAAAGTATAGGTCACCGATACTGTGAAGTGAACATTAAGATTCAACTACAGCGATAACCCATACTTTAACGAAATGAAATACAGGTAATAATGACAGATACAGGTTTTACTTACCTAATATAGGTAGGGCATTTTACTATCGCTCCTGAACATATTATTATTAAAGTTATGATTTGGATGTAGATAAAACATATTAAAAAGTATATTGAAGACTTAAAGCCCAATACGGTATTTAACAAAAGTCAAATCAGCTTCTTTTTATGAAACATCAAAAACGCTCCGTTACTATGGAATTTATAGGGATTACTGTTTACATATATAAATACATACATAAACTCACGCCTTTATTCCCAGAGTGGGGTAGGATTACTGTTTGTGACGTCACAATCAAACAGCGTCCTTATTGTTGGACTTAATGAATTTAAAAATCTTAAAATAGCAAACATAAATAAAAGATTGATGTTTTCCTAGTATTTTTATAATGTTTATCAGTTGTTAATGAAAAAACAATTTAATTTCACTCTTGTCAAATACCTATTGGTTTTTGCTATAACCGGCCAAGTCCCGTCAACCTTAGCGGCACACTTTGGTACCTTGTCGTTTTAATGCATTGTACAGATTAGCGCGTCAGTTCAAACATGACGTTAATTTGATAAAGCACTAAAGTGTGCAGATAATTAAAAGACCGATCGTACCATGCATGGTAGGGGTACTTCTAGTAGGGAATTATCAATTATTATTATTGATTGTTCCTTATGCTATTTTTTTTAAGTTTTGCGTTTACATTTATATAGGTGTGTGTGTGTGTGGCTGTGTATCCGAGAACTAGTTTTGACTCTGGGAATGAAGGCGTAAAGCTATGTATGTATGTATGTAACCTTACTTTTTAAATAATGTAGCCAAATAATATAGCTAATACATAGTTAAAAACTGCTCCGTTCACTCTTTGTTTTGATTTCAACTTCACAATGTAATTTGATATCAGAGATCTCCCTTTTAGAATATAAAAGCTGCTTTATTCTCTCTCCTGTCCTTTAGTTCTTGGACTCGCTGGTTCACAACATCGTTTGAAAACAGGGGTCAGAACACGCTGGTTATTTTTAGGTTAGGGGTGCATTATTCCCAGTGTTTCCTGATCTCTGCATCATGGTGTTTGCGGTAAGTTTAGGTGTCTGTGTATTTTGGACTGGTGATTAAGGCAGAGTAGCTTTTAAGTTTAATCCGTTAGCTCTATACTTTATTAACTTGTTGATTTGAATAGGGTGCGTTGGTTGATGTAATGCTTTTAAAAGGGCATAAGAAGCTATTTGTAGTAAAAGCCGGCCAAGTGCGACTTAAAATCGCTTGGAGACGGTTCCGTACCGTACATACGTCATTTTTCTTTTATCGAATTCATGTGGGTTTTCCTGTAATCTACAATTGTTGTACAAATATAAACCAGTGGGGTTATTATGACCTATCTGTGCCATTCATTTTACGCTGAGAGAAAAGGACAGAGTTATGTAACTGCTATAGGTCCGTCCTTTACGCTCACCGTAAAATGAACTGCATAGCTATGTCATAATAACCCCCCAGAACAGTCAATTAAATAAAAAAATATGTACAAAGGCGAATTTATCCCTTTAAGTGATCTCTTCCAGCTAACCCTTGAGAGATTGCGAGGAGTGATTTGTGCATCGAGTAAGCAAGCGTACATGAAGGAGAACATAACGCAAATAGTGTAGAAGTACCAGTTTTGGCCACCTTAAGACCGTTTTTGGCCATACTCAATTTTAACCAATATCTAAAGCATTATGAAATTACAAAAATACTCTGATTTCCTATTTTAATATTTATCTTCAGTGTTAACTATCTATGAATATTACTTTAAATTTTACAGTATTTTTGATACTGATTTCAAACTGAAGTGGCCAAAAAGGATACAGTGACCACAAACGGTACTTCTGCCCTTCTAACAAATTAAGCTTGTATAAATATAATAAAGATAAATATGCACTCAAAAACCTACATAACAAGATACAGAAATATATATTAATAGTTAAATATACAAACATAAACTAAATTTTAAGTAGCTAGATAATATTCAGGAGATGGAGTCAAGCTAGAACTTTAATTTGCCTTTTAGGGATTCTACCATTTGTGATCGCCTAATGCCAGTTGGTAGTCGATTCCACAACCTGACAGAATGCACCGAGAAAGATTTGGAATAGGATTTGGATTTGTGGAAGTGGAATGCTAGGGTGAGATTGGCCTTTGAGGGCAACCGGTTTTAGGAGCCGGTAATTAACTATGTTTTGTATTTTTTTCAAAATTGTAGACTTAGGAGTTTTGGAGATCAGTGGGGAATGCACAATTTTCATCTTCGTTCATGAATAAAATCAAAACTATTTTTGTTGAAACAAAAATATATTTGAGATCTTCATAACGAGCTTTCATTAAATATAAGGTGCTAACAAATTAGTCACGGATATTTTAAGAGATAATACGAGTACATTACATTAAAACAATTAACTTTTAACTGTAATTAAGGAGCCTTTGTATATCATTTTATTGTTGTAATTTACCGAACAAAAAATATACATTATAATTAATCTTTAAAATAATCACCCCTATTATGTACCTGTCAAGATGTTTAACACTGTTTGTCAAAAGTTGTTTTTCGTAAATGTCATTATGATTCGGCGGGAAAACTGTAGGTTATTAAATACTAGCGTCTGAATGATAGCTTAAAGAGGTTCTAGAATGTCTAAAGAGGTCTCATTTAATTATCTTCTTAACAGGGTGTTTTAACGTAGCAAATTTGTTTCCTAGTTTTCTCCTAATAAACATAAGAAAACCTATGATGTTTCATACTTAAATGTACTCCGAGAATCGAGTACTATCAGCTGTAAAAATATCCGTGACTAATTTGTAAACACCTTATATATGACACATTAAGGTGTGCCAAACTTTTTTTTTAATTTCCTTACGGTCCCACGGAAATTACCCTTTACGTTAAAAAATAAATAATTAATTACTGTGATTAAGTCATCAATTAACATAATGTGTACCAAATATCAACTCAATCAGTTCAGTAATTTTGGAGCAAATTGGCTGTGATAGATAGACGGACAAAAAGACGCACGAGTGATCCTATAAAGGTTCCGTTTTGTCATGTTTTGTATGGAATCCTAAAAATTATTTAATTTTAGTAGGTACTTTGTATGGATTGTAATTAATACAGATGTAGTGAATAATCGACGATGGGAATGAATAATGATGATGTAGAATGGAAATTAAAGACATTGTGAATACAAGGTTTGTTTACATTGTTGGCAAGTTCTATTGAAACAAACCTTACCTTTTATTATCACGAGTCAAGTCGAGTTTTCACTAGGCTCCCAGTAAAAGATCAAGTGCAAAAGGGCTTAAGTTGGTATACGTCGTTTATGTATTTATGCCCTTTTTATCACGAGGTAGGTCTTTTTCCCTTGGCCCCAAGCACGTTTCAAATGGTGTAAGCTTGCAAATTCCAAAATTCTAATGCAGTGGTTCCGGAGATTACACTTCACACAATTATAATATTATAGTAGTTTATATATAAACATATCATAAGTCCCCTATTATGCGTTTTAACCCGTAGGAAATGACCAGCATAATTAAAACTAATTTTACTATGAGAACTTTCTTGTTTGTGGTAATACGTAAAATCTGTACTGTAAGGTTATAAAAGTATAGATTTTGGTAAGGTTATTATTAATTATTTATTTAATGGCGTCTACATAATAACGTAATTTTGCCAATGTCAAGTATATAAGCAACGTTGTACGGTGAATCCTGTCCTGTCGTCGAAGTCTTCCAGTCATAGTCGTTATGACCCTTAAAGATGGCGGGCATCCACTTCAATGGCTTGGTGTGATCTTGACCGCTAGCTCATTTGGAACCGTCTTTCCACTGTTATTTTATTAAATGCAAGTTCTTCATCAATGTTATAAATAGTCCCACAAAACTGCCCTGGATTATTAAATAATTGGACAGATGTTTTCAGAATGACAGCCAGTCATAGACCCTTTGGTAAGGTTATGAGTTTAAATGTGGAACAGCTGTCAAAACTCTAGTGGGTTTCAATTCTAGTATTCATAGATATTAAAACAGCTATCGACTGGAGACGTCAATTTAGTATGTTTTTTTTAATAAACCGCACGGTATTTGGTCTCGTGTGTCTTGAGAATAGGGACTTCATTCGTTTCTTTATAATTTAAATGAACATTCGTCTTACGGAGGATCGAATTACCGCCATTATTAATGTCATTTGTTGGTTGGTTTTTTGCTGTTACGAAAGTAGGATTGTGGAAAGTTGTTTTATTAGTTACAATTACAACTATTGCAATAAATAATACGAGTATGTTTCTGTATTTGTTGGAATAAATTTTTATTGCATTATTTTAATATCTATAAATCTATAGCTATTTTACAGGTAGCACTTGTAGTATTGCAGGTCATCTCTCTACGGGTTCTGAACCCATCTTAGAGTACTAATGATTACTAACGAATGAGTTCGAGCGTTTCAACCGCCTCACTTTTTTGGACATATTTTTGAAGTATTGGGCGTATATTGATGCCATTTTTTAATATTTGTTAGATGTCCGGTAAACTAAGATACCTAACCAGAAACGAAATCGAAATCTGCAGCCACTTTTACAAAAATGTGACCACAAAAGTGATTCGTAACAAACGCCCAAATAATGACCCGTGTATGCAACTGTACAGTCGAAGTCAAAAATATGTTAACACTTTAGTAGGTACCTTGTCACTTTACGTCATGTTTAAACTGTCACATGAATTTGTCACAGCGATTAAAGTGGCAAGGTACTGTAACACTCCTACCCGAGGCTTAACAGAATCGAATAAAATTTCCTACGTTGTGTAATTAATTAAATTGGCCAAAATTCAAATCATGTGATCGTCTAGATTTTTTTAAAATATAACTAAATTAGGACCCTCTACGTTGTGTAAAAAGAATGTTATAACCAGAATTAACCTTAACTATTTTAATCAATAAACAAGCTATAAACACAGAAACAATACAATCAAGATAACACAAAATAAACAAACGGAAGTTATAAAATGGAAACGACTCACCGAGAATCTGCCTAGACACCTGTACACCCAGGAATTGTAGTATCGAATAACTCTCCGCTACTGCTCAGCTCGAGAGGCCCCCGTATGCGTATTATTTAAATGTACTTACAAATAATGATAAAATAAAATAATATTCCCTACCTGTACGTGTATGTAATATAATATAATATTTGGCTACCTAACCCCAACCGGGTTACGAGATCGTATAAAGCAAGAACTTCAATGACCTTAACTTCAAATTTACTTCTTTAAGTAATTGGAATAATTAATTGAACAAGAAAATTAAAATCAAATTGGAACACTTTGGATGGGGTCTGATCTCACTAACACTACCGGTCATGCTATCGCTACATAAATTCCTAAGTAAATTACCCAGTATAAATATATTTAAGCACGCTCATGCAATTATGTTTATACTATGCTCTTAAAACTATGATTTTACGCGTCCCTAATCCGAATTACGCAGCCGCGGTTTGTGACGACGACTAGGGGGTGTTGTCGGCGTGTTCAAGATAGTCTGAATATCATTGAGATGAGTTTAACAATTACTGAAGTTAACCCCATAACAAAGGTTACAATATTGACCAAACTTCACACTAGGCAGTTAGCCCGGGAATTGTTTATAGCCTGTACCTCAGGGCTACTCGTAAAGGTTATAAACACCTAAATGACCCAGGTCTTGAGTGAATATCTAGTGTTCGTGTAGTGGTGTGACGTTATCAGTGTGTTAGCTAATGCAAGTGGATTGAATTTAAATAGTGGTAAAGAATTGAAATGGCAAAAGATGAATTCCTAGAGCTTGCAGTGGAATTAGACAACCAGAGTCGCAAGACGTTCCAGCCGCTATCTGGGCTGACCCCACGTGTGATGCTTGTAAGAGTTTAGAATAAATGAATGTATAGTTAACCACAAAAATAGTTTTTTGTTATTAATCCTTAGCTCGTCACAAACATGAAACAAGAACTTATTTAATAAAAGCGCTATGACACACTGAATAAAACAAAGGTAAAGCAGTATAAAGATAATGAGTGAGATAGGACTGCTCTTCCCTCTATTTCATAAAGTCTGAAATAACAAAGCTCATAATCAATTAAGCAAGCATAAAAAAAAGTTAGTAATATTCTATTTACCTAATCTAATTTATTCACAAGATGAGATTAAATGATACTTAACGTAAACCTTCCCTCTGATAACTAATTTTTGATAACTACTTGAAGAAAATACTGACCCTACAAATAATATGAAAAGACACAAAATACTAAAAATCATTCGCCCCTAATACTGAAAATACATCAAATTAAACTTACCTAGACACAATTAACCAAATTAACATTAATGAAACTAAAACTATATACTTAAGTAACTCGACTAAATAAAATATTCTAATCACAAACACTTATTGTCTTTAAACTTAAATGTCCATAAGTACTCTATTCACAAAACTAAAACACTGAATCTAGTTTTAAATATTTAACAAAAAGTGAGACTTAGGTTTAACCGTATGCGTACGATACAACTCTCGATATCTCAGTTTCGCGTCCCGGGGGTAACTACTCAGTCTATATCATCTATGTTTCCCAAGTTTCAAATCATCCCTACTTCTTACAACTGACGCTATCCTAATTAACCAATCAGAGTTAAGTCCAGCCAAACATTCTTTTCACACGCAACTTTAAGCACAAAAAATATGCAAACGCCAAGTGGGTGATAAATACTAAACACTTGTGTGATTTGTTCGTTATTGCCACAAAAACAGGTCATAAAGTTACACAATTTATATTGACATAATAAGTAGTGTTCAAGTGATTTTTTTTACAAAAGTTGTCTCGCTTAGATTTGTTTTGGCGCCACTACAAAAAAAATATAGATAGGTATTATTTATTTTATTAACGGTTGATACAAGCGTGTTACAGTTCGCCCCTTTGATTTTGAGAAATTAAGCGCTAGAAGAGTGTTAAATTTTGAGAAATCAACAATAAGATATCCTTACTATTTATTTAATAATATAAAAATAAGTTTACCTATCTTTAATTTAAAATGTTGTATTTTATTATTTATATTTAATTATTTAATTTCACGCCCCTAGCTCTGAGTAATGTTGGTTGATATTCTTAACGACACTCGCAAATATTCTCGCTATAATGTCAGTAGGTACTTAATGAAACTAACTTTTTTTTAAATTACTATTTAAACGAATGTCAAAACTACCTTTTTACTATTCAAGTTTTTTTTTTTTTTTTTATGTTTTTGCATCCCTATACAAACATACTTAGTACACATACTTATGACAGACGACATACATACTTACACATTTATCAACTTAAGGTGCCCTGATTGAGTACCGTTGCAAAGATAAGACAGGACAAATATTAAAAATAACAATTTGCAAACGGCAGTCAAATAATAAAAAAAAACTTACACTGCAATTGTTTTTTTTTTTTTTTTAAATGATCTATTAATTAATCTATATTATGCTATTTTATTTCTTATTTTTATAATTGATACTTAATGTAATTTTTTTTTTTTAACCTTTTTTTTTTTTTTTTTTTTTAACTTTTTTTTTTTTTTTTTTTTTTAAAACTACTATGTACAATTTGTATAATATTTCTCCAAATTATAAGCATTATGATTCCCTATAATTTTCTTTGTAGTTGGATGTACCAAAGTGTATGTATTTTGATATGGTACAGCGCCAATCAAATAGGGTCCTTCGTATTTTAAAAATAATTTTGCGGCCTCATGTCGCAGCGCATCCGATTTTGGATGGGTCCTTAATTTGACCATTTGTCCAATGTTGTAAGTAATTAGACGGTGATTCGCATCATAGTATTTAGTTCTTAGAGTGGCACTTAGTTGCAAATTATCTGCAGCATGTTTACGAGCTTCTTTTACTGTTTCAGTATGATTTTTATTCTGTAACTCTTTGTTTTCAATAACCGAAACGTAATTTTCCCCATTTAACAAAAATATTGGCGCGTACCCGTTCGCTAGGTGCACTGTGTTATTATGACATTCCTCAATGTTATGCAATACATGGGTCCATTTTGAGTGTGAATTTTGACAATGAATCCTTAACATATTCCCCAATTCCCTATGAAATCTTTCAGTACTGTTTGGCCTTGGATTGTAAACAGATGTATGTGTTGCTAGTATTGACAAATCTTTAAGACCATTTATCCATGTTTTGGATGTAAATTGTCGTCCGTGGTCAGTAATTATACACCGAGGTTGTATTACTTCACAAAATTTTCTAACACAGCCAAGCACTATGCGTGTTGTTGCTCTTTTGATGGCATACAGTTTAACATATTTTGACAATACGTCTTGAAGTACAAATACAAAGTGACATCCTGATCTCCCAGTAGGTAGCGGGCCATATAAATCTGCCATTACCTTTTCGCCTATTTCTCTTGCAATCACCGGTTTACAAGGTCCAACCGTATTACAATTATTTATTTTAGCTAATTGACATTCGTGACATGTTTTTATTAAAGTCTTAATTCTTGTCTTTAAAGTATACCAGAAATATTTGTTGTTTAATAATTTTATAATTTTATAACTCCCTGAGTGACCCAATTCTTTATGATATTGCCATATGAGGTCATCTATTATTTCTTCAGGAATAACTAACTTTTTGAAATTATCACTAACGGATACATATAAAATACCGTTAATTAATTTAAATATACCTTCCCCTCTTCGAACGTATATTTTCTCTTCGGATTGTTGTGTCAATTTTTGTATAATTGGACCGAGGGTCTTATCGTTATTTTGGTGTTGTAAAATATTTTTAAAATATTTTTTTAGTTTCTTGTTATTTTCAGTAGAAAATACAACTATTTCCGGCATATTATTTTTGTCTTCTTGTACAGCTTTTGCGTTTCCTGAATACCTAGATAAAACGTCTGCTGCCTTATTAGACTTCCCCGCTATATATATTCTACTGAATAGTCAAATTGATTTAAAAACACGAGCCAGCGAACTACTCTGTTATTATGCATTTTCCAAGTTCTAAGGAACGTAAGTGAATGATGGTCTGTTCTTATGACTACTTTCACTCCTCTCAAATAACATTCAAATTTCTTTAGACAATATATAATTGCCCACATTTCCTGTTCAGATACCGTCCAACGTTTCTCCGCTTCTGTCATGCCCTTACTACAAAACCCAATAACTTGATGATCCCCATTAGAATCTAATTGGTACAAATAACCACCTATCGCATACCCAGAACTATCCGTCTGTAAATAATATGTTTTGTTCGGATCAGGGTATTTCAAAATGACGCTTTCAATAAACATTTCCTTAATTTTTTCAAAAAGTACTTGTTGTTCTATTCCCCATTGCCATCTGACCCCCTTTTTCAAAAGCTCGCATAAAGGTTTAATTGCATGCCCATATTTGTTTACGAATCTTCTATAGTAATTACATAGACCTAAAAATGCCCTTAAATGTTTTACTCGTTTTGGAATGGGAAACGTTTTAATTGCACTTATTTTATCTTCATCCATCTCTATTCCATTTGGCGAAATTACATGTCCTAACATCTTAACACGTCGTAATAAAAATTGACATTTCGAAAGATTGCATGTAAATCCTGCTAATTCGAACCTTTCCAAAACCTTGTCTAAATGATTCATGTGATCTACAAGTGAGCCCGTCGTATAGCAACATACATCATCTAAATAATTAACACAAAATTCTCGAACATCTGATCCCAAAATTGTATCCATTGCACGTGTAAACCCAGAAACTGATGTTTTTAAGCCTTGCGGTAAACGTAAATAAACATAAGATTTATTATTGAATACAAATCCCGTATATTTAACACTATCTTCGTGTAATTTAATTTGGAAATATGCGTTATTAAGATCGAGTGTAGAGATGAATTTAACCCCATGAAATTGTTGTAAAATTTCAGATATAATTGGGGGTTTCTCGGTTTCCCCTTCAATTCGTGTATTTAATTCACGTGCGTCTAGCAGTATTCTAACTGATCCATCTTTTTTAAGTGTATAAGTCAATGGACTAGCGTAAGGGGTGGCAGCTCTTTTAACTATTCCTAACTGTTCAAACTCACGTATCTTGTCTTCAACTTTATTTCTATATGCAAAAGGTATCGGATAAGGATATTTAGTGAACGGTGTTTCATCTAGCATATTAATTTTGTGTACATACATATGTGTACAACCCGGGTTGGGTGTAAATACTGCCTTGCGTTTTATAAGAACCCCCTTTAAACATTTTTTTTCATTTTGTGTTAAGTCTAAGTTCTCGACATATTTGCAAATATCATTTTCTGTTAAGTCTTTTGTTTCACTCATAATTTCGAAATTGAAGATATCTTTTGTTGACTCGTAATCATTTTGTTGAACTTGCCCTACGTTGGAATCATTTATATATACTTCTTTATTATTAAGTGATCCTATTAAAATTTTGGGTTCTGATGCACAATCTATTACAACTTTGTTATCTTCAAGCCAGTTATAACCCAAGATTATTGGACGTATTAATCTTTCTACGACCAAACATGGGGTGTTGATTAGACTACCATTTATCATAATGGGCAAAAGTACTAACCTATTAATTTTAGTCGATCGTTGTCCTATAGCTCCCTTAAGTGTCAAATTCGCTATTGGTACTAACGGAAATTTATTGCCTTGTCCTTCTAATTCATCTAAAGTCTCCTTTGCGATGGCAGTTACTTGTGACCCGGTATCAATTAAGCATTGAACTGAAATATTATTGATTTGAGTTGTTATTTCAGGTAGTGCGGGTATATCACGTCCAATACTTCCATTTTCCTCATACTCATGCTCTTCAAAAATGGATGAGAATCCTAAATCAGCTATTAGTTTTTCTTCTCGCAGTTTCTTATTACCCCTATCATAACTAATATGCTTAATCACATCATCAAAATACAATTTAGAATCCTTTTTAACTTCTTTGAAACCTAATCCCCTTTTATTAATTTGTCCGCAAACAGAAATTGGATTTTTAATACTATTCTTATTTATACCTAAACAATTTCCTGGCATCCATCCCATTGATAACATTATTTTAAGGCCAGAACTATCCTTTATGACTCGTTTTACACCCGCCAAACCCTGAGTCAGACGTTTAGCGGCATTTAGTTTTCCGCCTCTTTAGAGAAGGTTGAAAGTGATCCTTCCAAATCAATAACTTCATCTCTTTGTGTGGATCCAGTAGTCCAAGCATTTTGGTATTTTTGCCGAAGCTCTTCTAACGCGGACGTTCTAACGACTCTAGGTTTTTCTTTAAGTGGCACTGATGATCTTATCGGTTGCATTATGTCAACATTTTTTTGTTGTGCATTTATTTCATCTGATCCCATATCCATTTTCCGTAAAAATTGTAAGGCGTTTTGCGCACCTCCACATTCACTATGGTACCAAATTCGCCTTACTTCTTGAGGAAAATGTCCCATTATCTCGTTAATAATATCATTTTCATCGCAAACTTTTAGCATTTTAGCTTCTTCATATAACTCTACAAAATGTCCCAGCATTGATTTTCCTGAACATTTAGCATCCCATGTCCCATTTGTTATTTTCCTTCTTATTTTACTTTGTGCGGCTCTTCCCCAATATTGATCTAAAAAATCTATTTTAAACTCCTCATATCCCTTCCATTTTCCTAATAGAATCTTAGCCCAACCTTTGGCCTCCCCATTTAAACAATCCAAAATCATTTTCATATCATTTTTATCCGCATCTAATCTGGACAAATATACTTCTAAATCCTCCAAAAATGTTATAGGATGTTGGTTGCTTCCGTTAAATGTAGGTTTTGTTGGAGTTTGTACCATCACCATGGTTGTTTTAGTTGGTCTCGGTTGTATTTCTGACGTACTTGTTTCTATGCAATTACTACTGGAAGTCCGACTATTTTGTTCCAAACTGTCCAACCGTTCTACAATCGGAGCAATTGTGGACGAAACAACATCCCGAAAGGCAGATAACATATCTACATTAGATTGAACGTCTGGTTCTATCGTTTTCCGTTTACGCCCTGACGTAGCCCTGCCTGTCTTATCCATTATTATTATTTTACGCAACTACTACGAATTTACTGCGAATTTAAATACCCAAAGTTCTTTTAAATGAGTATTTGAATAAAATAATTATATTCAAATTTGAATGACTCAATATCCTGGTCACGTGGCATCAACTGTAACACTCCTACCCGAGGCTTAACAGAATCGAATAAAATTTCCTACGTTGTGTAATTAATTAAATTGGCCAAAATTCAAATCATGTGATCGTCTAGATTTTTTTAAAATATAACTAAATTAGGACCCTCTACGTTGTGTAAAAAGAATGTTATAACCAGAATTAACCTTAACTATTTTAATCAATAAACAAGCTATAAACACAGAAACAATACAATCAAGATAACACAAAATAAACAAACGGAAGTTATAAAATGGAAACGACTCACCGAGAATCTGCCTAGACACCTGTACACCCAGGAATTGTAGTATCGAATAACTCTCCGCTACTGCTCAGCTCGAGAGGCCCCCGTATGCGTATTATTTAAATGTACTTACAAATAATGATAAAATAAAATAATATTCCCTACCTGTACGTGTATGTAATATAATATAATATTTGGCTACCTAACCCCAACCGGGTTACGAGATCGTATAAAGCAAGAACTTCAATGACCTTAACTTCAAATTTACTTCTTTAAGTAATTGGAATAATTAATTGAACAAGAAAATTAAAATCAAATTGGAACACTTTGGATGGGGTCTGATCTCACTAACACTACCGGTCATGCTATCGCTACATAAATTCCTAAGTAAATTACCCAGTATAAATATATTTAAGCACGCTCATGCAATTATGTTTATACTATGCTCTTAAAACTATGATTTTACGCGTCCCTAATCCGAATTACGCAGCCGCGGTTTGTGACGACGACTAGGGGGTGTTGTCGGCGTGTTCAAGATAGTCTGAATATCATTGAGATGAGTTTAACAATTACTGAAGTTAACCCCATAACAAAGGTTACAATATTGACCAAACTTCACACTAGGCAGTTAGCCCGGGAATTGTTTATAGCCTGTACCTCAGGGCTACTCGTAAAGGTTATAAACACCTAAATGACCCAGGTCTTGAGTGAATATCTAGTGTTCGTGTAGTGGTGTGACGTTATCAGTGTGTTAGCTAATGCAAGTGGATTGAATTTAAATAGTGGTAAAGAATTGAAATGGCAAAAGATGAATTCCTAGAGCTTGCAGTGGAATTAGACAACCAGAGTCGCAAGACGTTCCAGCCGCTATCTGGGCTGACCCCACGTGTGATGCTTGTAAGAGTTTAGAATAAATGAATGTATAGTTAACCACAAAAATAGTTTTTTGTTATTAATCCTTAGCTCGTCACAAACATGAAACAAGAACTTATTTAATAAAAGCGCTATGACACACTGAATAAAACAAAGGTAAAGCAGTATAAAGATAATGAGTGAGATAGGACTGCTCTTCCCTCTATTTCATAAAGTCTGAAATAACAAAGCTCATAATCAATTAAGCAAGCATAAAAAAAAGTTAGTAATATTCTATTTACCTAATCTAATTTATTCACAAGATGAGATTAAATGATACTTAACGTAAACCTTCCCTCTGATAACTAATTTTTGATAACTACTTGAAGAAAATACTGACCCTACAAATAATATGAAAAGACACAAAATACTAAAAATCATTCGCCCCTAATACTGAAAATACATCAAATTAAACTTACCTAGACACAATTAACCAAATTAACATTAATGAAACTAAAACTATATACTTAAGTAACTCGACTAAATAAAATATTCTAATCACAAACACTTATTGTCTTTAAACTTAAATGTCCATAAGTACTCTATTCACAAAACTAAAACACTGAATCTAGTTTTAAATATTTAACAAAAAGTGAGACTTAGGTTTAACCGTATGCGTACGATACAACTCTCGATATCTCAGTTTCGCGTCCCGGGGGTAACTACTCAGTCTATATCATCTATGTTTCCCAAGTTTCAAATCATCCCTACTTCTTACAACTGACGCTATCCTAATTAACCAATCAGAGTTAAGTCCAGCCAAACATTCTTTTCACACGCAACTTTAAGCACAAAAAATATGCAAACGCCAAGTGGGTGATAAATACTAAACACTTGTGTGATTTGTTCGTTATTGCCACAAAAACAGGTCATAAAGTTACACAATTTATATTGACATAATAAGTAGTGTTCAAGTGATTTTTTTTACAAAAGTTGTCTCGCTTAGATTTGTTTTGGCGCCACTACAAAAAAAATATAGATAGGTATTATTTATTTTATTAACGGTTGATACAAGCGTGTTACAGTACTAAAGTGTAAACATATTTATGACTTCGACTGTACATAATTGGGATTGTTCATATTTTTACAATTACTCCAATTCGAAAACCATTTCGAGGAATAGGGTTTTAAAGCCGTTCTGCATAATTAAGTTTTTGAAATATTGATCTATTTTGGATATTTCGACAAAAGTATATTTAACCTTTGTTTGACTTTCGTTTTCGGCTTGAAGCCCTCCTAGATGTATCTAACGGGTTAGGCGAAAACAGCTTGAAATAGTATGTTTAAATACACTATTACAATCGCTTTTTTTAATTGGATATCATTTAATTGTTGTAATTTATTAGAAAACGCCATCTCAAAATTAAAATAATAATGTCATCCATAAAATGTCTGCTTAATAAATAAAGATATTTAAACAAAACTATTGGGTCAAATACAAAATTAATGAAATAGGTGTCTTAATTTTCCTATTCTTTCGAATGAGAAAGTAAAAACCGTGAGTTATTTTTTTCGGCCAATCCCAATTAGGCCTTAAAACACTGAAAGTTTTGTCAAAACTGGTAGACCACTTTCTTGGCCGACTGTACTATCAGCCCAAGTGACATTGTATTTATAACTTGTTACGACTTGAATCACAAAGTCACTGTGACACAGTTATATGGTAGGTCAGGATTCCATTGGGCTGATAATACTAACATGAACTGGGGTGTTTATATTAAAAACAACTGACAGTCGGACGAACGAGCGAAATCGCAGCGGTAAAGTAGTCCCGTCAGTGCGAACTAAACATATTATTTTATTTATTTCAATTTAGCAGCATAGTTTCTGCCGATAGATCGAACGTATAAGTCTGCTTAATTGAAAATACACGCGCTAAAATGAGTTTTGTTCGCTCTGACAAGACTACTCCGCCGCTGCGATTTCGCTCGTTCGTCCGACCGTCAGTTGTTTTTAATATAAACACCCCAGTTCATGTTAGTATTATCAGCCCAATGGAATCCTGACCTACCATTAGAACTGTGTCACAGTGACTTTGTGATTCAAGTCGTAACAAGTTATAAATAAAATGTCACTTGGGCTGATAGTACAGTCGGCCAAGAAAGTGGTCTACCAGTTGTGACAAAACTTACAGTGTTTTAAGGCCTAATTGGGATTGGCCGAAAAAAATAACTCACGGTTTTTACTTTCTCATTCGAAAGAATAGGAAATTTTAATACACCTATTTCATTAATTTTGTATTTGACCCAATAGTTTTGTTCTAATATCTTTATTTATTTAGCAGACATTTTATGGATGACATGATTATTTTAATTTTGGGATGACATTTTGTAATAAATTACAACAATTAAATGATATCCCATTAAAAAAAGCGATTGTAATAGTGTATTAAAACATACTATTTCAAGCTGTTTTCGCCTAACCCGTTAGATACACCCTAGGAGGGCTTCAAGGCGAAAACGAAAGTCAAACAAAGGTTAAAATATACTTTTGTCGAAATATCCAAAATAGATCAATATTTCAAAAACTTAATTATGCAGAACGGCTTTAAAACCCTATTCCTCGAAATGGTTTTCGAATTGGAGTAATTGTAAAAATATGAACAATCCCAATTATGTACAGTCGAAGTCATAAATATGTTTACACTTTAGTACCTTGCCACTTTAATCGCTGTGACAAATTCATGTGACAGTTTAAACATGACGTAAAGTGACAAGGTACTAAAGTGTTAACATATTTTTGACTTCGACTGTACAGTTGCATATGGGTCATTATTTGGGCGTTTGTTACGAAACACTTTTGTGGTCACATTTTTGTAGAAGTGGCTGCAGATTTCGATTTCGTTTCTGGTTAGGTATCTTAGTTTACCGGACATCTAACAAATATTAAAAAATGGCATCAATATACGCCCAATACTTCAAAAATATGTCCAAAAAAGTGAGGTGGTTGAAACGCTCGAATTCATTCGTTAGTAATCATTAGTACTCTAAGATGGGTTCAGAACCCGTAGAGAGATGACCTGCATTGCTACTAGTGCTACCTGTAAAATATCTATAGACTATAGATATAAAAATAATGCAATAAAAATTTATTTCAACAAATACAGAAACATATTATTTATTGCAATAGTTATAATTGTAACAAATAAAACAACTTTCCACAATCCTACTTTCGTAACAGCAAAATACCAACAAACAAATGACATCAATAATGGCGGTAATTCGATCCTCCGTGAAGACGAATGTTCATTTAAATTATAGACAAACGAATGAAGTCCCTATTCTCAAGACACACGAGACCAAATACCGTGCGGTTTATTAAAAAAAACATACTTAATTGACGTGTCTAGTCGATAGCTGTTTTAATATCTATGAATACTAGAATTGAAACCCTCTAGAGTTTTGACAGCTGTTCCACATTTAAACTCATAACCTTACCAAAGGGTCTATGACTGGCTGTCATTCTGAAAACATCTGTGCAATTATTTAATAATCCAGGGCAGTTTTGTGGGACTATTTATAACATTGATGAAGAACTTGCATTTAATAAAATAACAGTGAAAAGACGATTCCAAATGAGTTAGCGGTCAAGATCACACCAAGCCATTGAAGTGGATGCCCGCCATCTTCAAGGGTCACGACTATGACTGGAAGACTTCGACGACAGGACAGGATTCACCGTACAACGTTGCTTATACAAGTGATACAACTTGAGTTGTAGCAGTTAACGTGTTCTTTCATGAATTAACTTAAAAAAAAATAACGCATCGTTTGCTCCAACTCCCGTGTTCCTAGGCCTTCTAGTTTCCAAGATACTTTCGTGTAAAATGATACAATTGACCCTTTTTTTTCCCATTTTCCGTGTTTAATGATATTTCTCTAGTTAAAACACTTCAAAAAACCATAACTATATATTTTTTTTCGTGCCTCATGATATATCTAAAAATGTATTATTAATCACGGATTTTATGCCTTTAAAAATGTCTGTGTCTTTTGATATAACTCGAGTTACATCATTTATCACCAGAGTTTTGCGTATTTTGAAAGATACAACTTGAGTTAGATCAAAAATTAACCCTATATTTGCTTCAATTGGTATGTGTTAATTGATACAACTCGAGTTATATCAAATGTCTTCAAATATTTCCTAATCTTTGCAAATGTATAAGTCAGTTGTATCAAAAATGTGAGAATATTACGACCATTTAGAACCTATAAAGTTTGGTGCACAGTGATACAATTACTATAAAATAATAAAATAAGCATACGGGGACAATCTCACACCAACTGAGCTAGTCCCAAACTAAGCTCTAGGCTTATACTTTGGGTACTAGACAACGATAAATTAAATACTTAAATTGAGAAATATATCTTAAATATATATCTAAACAAATTTATTGATACTTACCATAGAACCGTGTCATAAAAAAGTGTAATATGTAAATCATAAGGTCTACTAATATTACTTTGTTGTAACAGAATGATGTAAAGGTTAAGAATAAAATAGTTTATCTTTAATAGTTATGCAAAAAGAGACCAATAATAAAAATCATGGTTTCGAGATATAGCCGTTGTTAGGTAAAAATAATAATTTATTACTTTCTAGTATGTTTTCTTAAACAAAAATAACCCAAATTGATAGAACATAGTATGATGTACTTTATTAAGAACATGTTATACAAATTAACTGGAGTATTCGTAGGTTTTAAAAAAAAACAATGTAGTAGGACGTTTTCTATGCAACTAATATTTGCTATATTGCTGTCGATCGTAATTCAATGAAAGCGACCATTTTTTTTAGCTGACTTATGCTGATTACGAAATCGCATTCTTGTTTTTTGTAGTATTCATAGGTTTTTAAAAAAAACAATATAGTTGGACGTTTTATATAGAACTAATATTTGCTATCCTGCTTCCGATCGTAATTTTAATGAAAGCGACCATTTCTTTAACCGACTTAACTGATTACAATATTGTATTCTTGTATTTTTATAAAGAGAGCTATATGCTATTACTCTAGTAGTCTCATGCTCATTATAAATACAAGATTGTAGTATTTATATAGAAAGAGCTAAATGCTGATTGTAATAAGTAAAACACTAATTTAAATTATTTTTATTTTTTCAAAGGTTATAAAAACATCACTGCGAAAACTACCAAACATGAGGTAGAACGAAAAACAAAAATTGCTCAAAGCGACTATCTGCCTAGTCGTTGTAAGTAATTTACTTACATGAATGTGCTCACTTGTTAGGTACATTTGTTTGTATTCCGACTAATCGACTAATAGAAGATTGGCTGTGTTTTGCAGATTAAAAATATCATCTTTTAACGGACAAAATATATCGTTATTGGCGATTTTATACATAATGGTATAATTCAATGAATTGGCGTGGTTAAATAAGTCGCTTTCAACATAACGTAGGTTAAACAATCTAGTTTACGATGGCATAGCTAACTCATTTTCCGAAAAAAATAGTCTGGTGTCTTTCTACATAACTAATGGCCATAGTGTCTCTACGTCATCGAGGGTGGGAGCGCACGCTCGCTGTGTTGCCATGAACCGACGCGTAAGTATGATTTCTATTGTAGGTAATTTAATAAATGTTAATATCCTTTTACGGTTGCGATATATTATGATCTACATGTGTGTCGCTTACTAGTTATTTGTGTAAAATATTATGACAAGATAAAAACGGTAAAAATCTCTCGATGGAGAGAAGCAGGTATTTACCAACCAACGTGTTTTATTTTGTGAAGTGGCAGGTTAGTAAATGCTACTGTTCTGTGGTGACTTAAATTATTGTATCAAATTCAGTATGTAATTCAGGTGGACCATGCGCTATGTCACTTAACTACCTACTCGTACTTCCTACTTCGACTGACGGCGAGCTTAATTTAAATTACTTTATTTCTTACCTAGCTGAGGTTTAGTTATCATTATTTTCATGTTTTTTAGGTGATTATTGAGAATTATTATTTGATTTGTTGTGTAGGTGTCTATATAGTTTTTGTTTTGAATGACAATATGCACAGTTTAATTTACCTACTGTATGGTTGCAACATCGTAATGTTGCTTTGAAATTAAAGAGTGTAAGTTAATTTGTTTACCCAGTGATTTAATGTCATCATGTTTAGTACAAAGATATCATGATTGCTATTATTTGTTTTAATCAATTACTTACTTGTATTATTTGACACAAGTTTATTCGTAATCAGACCCAAGAATAACTCGATATGTAACATTAGTCACGGTTTAAATTACGTTTTTATTTTGTGATAAATGATGCAACTCACTAAAAATCCTTATATTTTGTCCGTTTGTTTTAAGAAATATTACTAATTCAATTCCCTACAACTTGTGTATACAGGTTAGGCCTCTAACTCAAGAAATAAGAGAAAAAAAAAGGTTTCAAAAATAAGTTGTATCAGTCATCACCAGAGCTCCTTGATTACACTTTTTTGTGTTAAATAATACAATTCGAGTTGTATCATCTTACACGGGTTCAATAAATCAATCTGAAATGTAAAATGATACATTATGGACGTTTCTTTGAATATCTCAAAATCTATAACTAGTATCATTATTTTAGTCAAACCAGTTAATAAAGTGATATTATATGTTATACAAATCGGTAGCAATTTTCAAAAAAAACTATTCGTTTAGAAGCAGTATTTTTTTTAAACTTGTTTTCGCTCTTCTGAAAAATCGTGTTTTTCGAGTTGTATCACTTGTCACAGGAGGCACAGATATATACTTGACATTGGCAAAATTACGTTATTATGTAGACGCCATTAAATAAATTATTAATAATACCAAAATCTATACTGTTATAACCTTACAGTACAAATTTTACCTATTACTACAAACAAGAAAGTTCTCATAGTAAATTTAGTTTTATTTATGCTGGTCATTTCCTACGGGTTTTGAACGCATACTAGAGGACTTATGATATGTTTATATATAAACTACTATAATATTATAATTGTGTGAAGTGTAATCTCCGGAACCACTGCATCAGAATTTTACAATTTGCAAGCTTACACCATTTTAAAGGTGCTTGGGGCCAAGGGAAAAAGACCTTCGTGATAAAAAGGGCATAAGTACATATACGAAGTATACCAACTTAAGCCCATTTGCACTTGATCTTTTACTGGGAAGCCTAGTGAAAACTCGACTTGACTCGTGATAATAAAAGGTAAGGTTTGTTTCAATAGAACTTGCCAACAAAGTAAACAAACCTTGTAATCAAAATGTCTTTAATTTCCATTCTACATCATCATATACTGCTAAATCCATTGTGTTATTTAATCAATTCTTTCCACATCATTATCCTAAACCATTAAAAGAATAAAATAGTGCTGGAATATGGATATCTCATTGAATGTATTGTTTACATTGTTGGCAAGTTCTATTGAAACAAACCTTATATACGTATGAATGAATGCGAATGTCTATGGGTCACAGTTTCCACTTACCATCAGGTGGCCTGTGTGCCCGTTTGTCTTCTCTAAGCCATAAAAAAAAAAAAAAAAAAAAACGTATACGGAGTATACTAGATTTATGCACTTTTTCACTTCATCTTCGGCAGACGTATACCCATTTTCACTAGGATTCGAGCAGCTTTATCCTTACGCACACGCAGGTAAATCTCAATTACTGTAAATTTGTTCGTGTGCCGGGTTAGAATAGTGCCACTCCATGTCTTCCCGTGGATGTCGTAAGAGGCGACTAAGGGAATAAAGGCTGTGTAGTACTGTTAGGCGATGGGCTTGCAGCTTGTCACTAATACACTCAGGAGCAAAAGTATCGGGTCAGAGTGCATTTTTCATACAAACGAGGCTATTTCGAAGCCTTGGTTCCTCGCCAGGGGATGCTTGTAGTGAAATCTGATGATGGCTGCCCCGAGCATTGATACAGGACTTCCAGATTACCTAGGTCACCCAACTGATTGAAATTGCGGTTAACGCCGGAATTGTGCATTTTCAGAAAAACATCTAAAATGACAATAAAATGTAAGGAAATCCAAATGCGAACCCAAACTCTCTCGCTGTGCTGTCAACTGATTGTGCGATCAGTTAGGTGTCTTAAGAACTTTTGACCTCCTCTATTGAACCTCGGAGTACCCACCTTTAAACCTCACTCAAAATAACCCCTGGCTAGGAACCAAGGCTTCAAAATAGCCTCCTTTGTATGAAAAACGCACTCTGACCCGATATTTTTGCTCCTGAGTGTACACTGGTAAATATCTTAGCCTAATTGTGAAAAATGTTGTGACAGAATTAACAACAAGTTTTTAGAGTGGTCGGTAATTCTGTAGCTCTGCCTACCCGCAATGAAGACGTCAGTTTATATAAAGTCTGTTTTTATTCAGAATGCCAACGACAAGGGGGGGTGGGGGGGGTAATGGGAGAACGGAGTTTAACATCTTTCCGACCCAATTGTCAACCTCACCTGCTCGCGTTGGTGGTTCGTACGAATAGCCGACGGCGATGCCCTTTCAAGGGTGTCGTGGTGCTCCCTGCTAGACAACGAACGAGGCTCTGGCGACCGAGTCAATGGCGGTATAACCATTCACAAAAAGGTTTCAGCGGCCTTGGAGATTCAAATGTCTCCTAAAATGTCTGGGACAGAAGGCAACGGGAAACCACTGCTACTAATATCCCTTGTAATTAACTAATGGAAAAGTCTAAACAGGCGACGGCCCCGAGTGCCCGGCGTTCCTTTAATGGGACCGCAAATTAAAACAATAAAATGATATACAAAGGTTCCTTAATTACAGTAAAAAGTTAATTGTTTTAATGTAATGTATTATCTCTTAAAATATCCGTGACTAATTGGTTAGCACCTTATATATTTCGACAGCAAAATTTATATAAACAGGTGTCACGGTATGTAAACGGAAAGTGCTTTTCATTACATTTTATTAAATAATATGACCATGCGCAAACTTCAAAAGTACGCGAATAATGGTAAATTGATTTGTTTATATGAGTGACCGAATGAATAGGAACAGAATTTATGTGTGTAAGTATCCTTTAGAGAATAAAGTTCGCGCACTTTGAACTTTTAGGGCCCCGATTTCTAATTCACTCGCAAAATGTATTTGTGTTTGGAGCCATTGGCATTTCAGTGAGGTAACGTAGCCAGTAAAGTTCTTCAAACAGTTTCTTCGCTTCTTAGAAGTGTTCAATGCATTTAGTTTTGAAATATGTTTTATAAGACTTCTTAGATTGCTCAGAAAGTGAAGACGTACTTTTAAATGGGTATTGCCCTGGGATTTATGTTATAATGTTTTGTAAGATGAGTAGAACTGTCAGTTATTTACTATAATTTTTAAATTACGATCAGTTTTTGAAATATATTTTAAATCAACCTTCTGTTGAATGTTTGAAATAGTAGTTTTTCTACTCGCTAATATTGATGAAAACAATTCTGTAAAGAGCGATGGCATGGCAATAACAGTTCTATAATAATAATTATAGCATTGTTATTTCTATGGTTACGGTCATTCCGGATATCGGTCTTGGCGTTTAGTGAGTCTATTTCTATTTCTATTTCTATTTCTAGTGAGCATTTGATATCCTAATTTGTATAATAAATCGTTAAAAATATTTGAATACCAATAAAATGTATGTTTGTTATGTATGCGGCTCCTGAATACAATTCATGGAGGCTTATGATATTTAGATAAAGTAGTATATGTAACTGTACATAATTAGGCATTAAAACACTTGTGTGATGTTATTATGAAACTCGCCTTCATCTCGTTTCATAAGCCCACACTCGTCTTTAATGCCCTTCATTATGTACAGTCACATATACTATTATATACATACGTACATCATATAATGAACATAATGAATAGTAGGGTGTGTAGGTGTAGACTAGGATTATGTTTTTTATTAACCCGATACAGAAGAGGGGTTAAAAAAATTAACTTTTGTATCTATCTACGCGTCCCAAAAAGTAATGGTCGAATCGAACTTGAACGAAAAGCAACAAGTTTTCTAACCGTCGCTTTAACTTAATAGTTAATCGCTGTTTGCCTAGGCGTCTAATCATGAAAAGGCAACAAGTGAAGTGTTAAACCATCGCTTCAACCTAATCGCTGTTTGCCGAGGAGTCTAGTTGTAGAAAATAGTGCCCATTGTCTAAGGCCGGCCGGTCTGCATCTCAAGGGTCGAAGAACCGCTCGTGAAGACGCCAATCAAGAAGCTGACCGTTTGGTGAGTACCGCTGCATTGTTTCTTGTTGGTGGATGACCGCTGAATTTACCGTTTTGACCGGCGAGTATTGCATTATACTTGATCCAGAGTAGCCGATTCACGTGCATCGTTTAGTTCTAATTAACCTAACCTAATTTGCTACAATGTCTGTAGGTTTTTTGGTGGCATCCTAACTTCTAACCAGATGGACCGACAGGATGGTCCAGTGGAGTTCTTAAATGTATGGACACTTTAGTACCTTGTCTATTTAATGTCATGTATAAACTACCGTACCTAAATATATGAATTGTCACAGCGATTAAAGTGACATGGTACTAAAGTGTATTAAAGTGTACATATTTATGAACTCAACAGTACTTTGCTGGGTATATTGAAAATAAGGGTTAGTCAGGTTTTGAACTAAAGCGACAAATTAAAACAACAAATGTTATTCTTAAATCGTATATTGCTAAAAACTTAAAAAAAAAACAAAGGTATGTTTATAAAACATAAAAAAACAATAATCACTCCGGGAGATGTTGGTAACTGAAACTGTCAAACTTTAAACTGTCAAAAAAAACTAACGATAAAAAGGATACAAATAAAGATTAAAAAACAATGCTGAAACCAATACCGTCTGAATGAAAAGGACAGCATATTAAATAATATAACCAAAGTGTACACTGGTAAAACAAATTACTAATTTAGAACTCTGTCGCAATCAGGTGACTTTTTAAATATAACATCAATGATGCTAAAGTTATACGAACTGTTAACGTTAATCAATTTTGTATCAATTTTTTCGATTAAGTTTTTTGTTTATAATGATTAATGACAACATTGCAACTTTTTTAAATTCGAAACATTTATCGATAAAAAATATTGGTATTATAAATTTTATAGTTGTTGACAAGTGATATCCTAATACAAATATTGTAATTCGCACATTATTAAGACATTCAAATTCAAATTTGATAACTTCGTTTCGAACAACCTGTTTAGTATTAAAATTTAAAAGCTCATCGAAATCGTTACAACTTTATATCTATAAGAGCTCAAGTACCAATTTCACCAAACGATTTTAATCACTTAAATCACGATTAAAGCGTTAACTGGGTGTACTTTTAGTACCAAAAACTGAATACTTAAATCTTTTATATCTCCGCTCCGATATTATTACACATTGTATACTATTTGTATAATTAGAGGTCCTCTAAAAAGTCTATGTTCAACATACAAACTTACCCTACCCTTACTTCGTTTGGTCAAATCTGTACTTAAATTGGTAATTTCTTCGAAAAACAGTTGCAATAATCTCATTATTAAACTCATAATTTTATTCGCAGAAGCAATGACGCACGGAAAAACGCATTTTGTTGATGACGATGATGTGTAATGTGTAATGCACAAAATTGACATTAAAATAACAAATGAAAAGGAAGAAAAATACGATTAAAAGAACAAAAAACTAATATCGGATTCAAATGTCAATGCAATCAATTATATTTTGTGCGATAAAACCACATCACTGAACTTTCGCTAGCAGAATTCGCTGTTGCGTACGCCATTGCTAAATATTGTCACCATTGGTTAAACAACGTCTGAAATTTATTAATAGAAACAAGATGTATATTGCTGTCACACTTTTACTGGCATGACAAATGAATGAACAGTACAGAATGAGTGTGAGAACAATATGCAGCCGATTACTATTCAAACTGTGGCTTACAGCGAACTGGCATTAACATCTTAAAATTTCCAAAATGGCCAACCATGCCGCGACTATGACATAGTACAACAATTTAAAAAAGTAATGAATGCAAAACAACACTACTTTTTCTGTATACAAGTAAAAGTAAAACCTTTAAGTGTTAAACAGGTCAAGCATGACCTTTTTAGTTTTATATACTGGTCTAATGTTGCTAATAGCCTAGGTCTGTTTGGTCGAAAACAATGGCGCCATCCGTTTATGGACCTATTCAAGTGTCAGTTTGACTTACCTAATCAACCCGTCGCAGATATATCTCCCGAGTACTAACATAGTATTATTTACAATGGTATCGATTGGTAACAATAGTTAACAAGTGACTATATATAACGTCTAATGGACAAAAGGCAAACGACGATACTTCAAAATGGTGTTCCATATATACAACAGTATTGACGCCTCCTTCTGCCGTCTCTAAGTGTTACCTAGTCCCATCCGTGGTGCTCGTGGTGGATTGGTACCCAAACCTTCTCCCACACTGGCTTCCATACTTTCTTCCATGCGGGAACCTCGACAGTCTTCCATACGGGCACTTGAATCTGTTTCCACTTCTCTACCCATATTTTTTTCTGTACTGGCACCCAGATTTCTTTCTTGATCGTCTTCCATACCTTAACTTTCTCTTCTACCCACTCTTCCTTCTTTTCAGTCACCCAAGCTTGTTTTTTCTCCGTCCTCCAGATCTGTTTCCATTCTTCTTTCCACTCTAGTTTCTTCTCAGTCACCCATTCCTGTTTGTGTTCGGTTCTCCACACCTTCTTCCATACTGGCTTCCAGATCATTTTCTTCCTCCACAGATCGTGGCTTGTGTACTCCCAGCCATGATCATCCTTACCCAAGAACTTTTCACCAGGAACTCCTTCTTTGACCCACTCTGGAACGTAGCTCTGCTTCCATTCAGGAACTTGAACTGTCTTAGTCACTGGTACCTTAACCTCTTTCCATACTGGTTTTTGAACTTTTTTCCAGTCAGGAACTTGGACTTCTTTCCATACAGGTACTTGAACTTCCTTCCAGATAGGTTTCTTTACAATTTTCCACGCTGGAACCTGTTCTTCTTTCCACTGTTGCACTTTTTCTTCCTTCCACGCTGGTTCTTTCTCTTTCTTCCACTCAGTTTTCCACGCTAGTTTCTTCTCGGTCTTCCAGATTTGTTTCCATTCCTCTTTCCACGCGAGCTTCTTCTTCCAGATGCCCTCTGGTTGGGACTGCCAGCCGCCAGGGGATCGCTTTTCCCTGGTCGTCTCTGCGACATCCTGGGTTGGAGCTGCTAGTGCAGCCGCAAAGACCACGGCTAAAAGCTGTAAAAAAAAGAACGGCTTAGAAGATGTTTACTTTTAGACACGTTAGCTTAGTTGGTAGTGTCCCTGCGTTCGAAGCTAGCGGTCCCGGGTTTAAATCCCAGTAAGAGCTCAAATGTGTGATGAGCGCGAGAATTTGATCCAGAGTTTGGAAACCCGCACATTCGAACAGCTGAGTAAGAGGGTGCTCAAAAGATCCTAAAGGGTCGAAGAGTATCCGAAAGCTGTATCTTGCTATGTAATAAGGTTTACTCTTGTTTGGCACCCATAGTTCAAGCATAAGGGATAGATTTAAAAAAATAGATATATATATATGGGGCAATCTCACACCAATTCACCTAGTCCCAAACTAAGCTCCAGGCTTGTACTATGGGTACTAGACAACGATATAAATACTTATATAGAGAAATGTATACTTAAATAAACTAGAAAACATCCATGACTCAGGAACAAATATTCGCGCTCATCACACAAATATCTGCCCTTACCGGGATTCGAACCCAGGACCACTAGCTTCGTAGGCAGGGTCACTACACACTAGGCCAGCGCGTCGACAAGATTTAGTTTTAGTTTTTTTTTTTTTTTTTTTTAGATTATATTTTGTGTCCATATCCCCTGATATAATAAGAAACGTGTGTTTATTTGTTTTTGTCTTCACGAACACCTAAACCGATTTATTTGTAACTTTATTCTCGAAGATCTAACAGTTCCTGAGAGTAAAATTGCGGACAAAGCCGCGAACAAAACCTAGTGTAAAAAACAGTGTAACTAATTACACGTCACGTATATCTCTGTCTCTTTTATACTGAATTAGACGAAAAAGGACAACGACTAAGTAGAAGCTTTTTGTGTCTTTCAACAACATTCTCATTATGGAAATGATAAATGACTGTTTAGAGCGTTGACCAAATTAAAGCCAAGGTCTTTGCCAGATGGTTAATTCGACATTTTCGATAATGTACACAATAAAAAAGTTGGCTTCAAGGTTTTGCTTTTTTTAAACATATTTAAGCTTTTAGCTTCAACTACATAAGATACAAAAAAAAGGGCCGAATCTTAAGTACCCAAAACCGACGTGCGTATGAATGTGGAAGAAGCGAAAGAAATTTGTCAAGATCGTAGCAAATGGAAAGAAGTGGTATCTGCCTACCCCTCTAGGAAACAGGCGTGATTCAATGTATGTATGTATGTACAGTCAGCTGCAGAGATAAGTATACCTTCCTGCATACAAGTTTCCTAAGCAGGGGGGTATACTTATCTCTGCAGCTGACTGTACATAAGGTAAACGTCCGAGTGCTCGACATGTCAACAGAAAATATTTATTTGCGTCGTGATATTATGTTCATTTATACACTATACACAAAACATTTTCATGTAATTTGGGAGATGATACCTTTACTTATGTTAAATGTGACTGGAACATCGACATATTAAAAAAAAATGCAGCTGCTACTGATCTTAGTGATCTGCTTTTAAATTATAACTTCGCTGCACATATATTAGTCCCCACAAGACTAAATGCCTGTATCGATCAAATTGCGAGTAATGTCAAATCGGTTAAATCAGATGTATACCCCTTAGGTCTCTCTGATCACGAGACTGCCCAGACAATAACCCTGCCAGTAAAAAAACTTAATATATTTACAACTTGGTTTGAGTATAGACGAGATTACAGTTCTGATAATGTCCAAAAGTTTTGTGAATGCATGTCAGCTCTTTCTTTTTCAGATATAATAAACTCGGCAAACGTAACAGATGCGTTTAATAATTTTTACGACCTAGTACGCCTATTTTATGACTTATGCTTCCCCTTAATTAAAGTTAAGATTACCAATAAACCAAAAAAAATTAGTTGGCTTACGAAGGGGTTAAAAAAGTCATGTAAAGTTAAACGTAATCTCTACCTAAATTACAGACATTTGAAATGTAACAAATCTTTAAATAAAAATAAATATAAAAATTATACAAATATCCTTAAGAAGTGCTTGCTTTATGCACAACGAATGAAGAATAATAAATTCATAAAGAATAGCAAGAATAAATGTAAAGCCACTTGGAATGCGATATCTGACACGGTAATGAATAATGTACATGAAAGCGACATAAATAAAATTCAATATAATGATATAATCTACTCTAATCCCGTTGACATTTGTAACATTTTTAATAATTATTTTATAGATATGCCATTTAATCAAAACTTAACTCTGGATAATTTATCTTATAAAGCTAATTTAAGTTACTGTAATCCACATTCGATGTTTTTAAAACCAGTTGACGAAAATGAAACCTACAATATAATCATGTCCTTAAAAAACAGTAAATGCAGTGGTTATGATGACATTACCACAATCATTCTTAAGCTTTGTGTCAAGTATATTACGGTACCACTGACTCACATCATTAACTTATCTTTCTCTGATGGAATCTTCCCACAAAATTTGAAATACTCCACTGTTAAACCTTTGTTCAAGAAAGGAGATAGACTAAATACAGATAATTATAGACCCATCACATTGGTCCCTATTTTATCAAAAATTTTAGAAAAAGCTGCATTTAAAAGGATAAATAATTTTTTAACTAAACACAACATACTTTGCTCAGAACAATATGGTTTTCGCGACGGCTGTTCCACCACACTTGCATGTTTTGATCTTGTACGATCCATAACAGAAAGCATTAATGACAGAATCCCGGTTATGTCAATATTTTTGGATATGTCAAAAGCTTTTGACTTTGTCAATCATTCCAAGCTTCTTCATAAACTTGAAGTCTATGGGATCAGAGGGAAAGTGCTCGAATGGATAGGAAGCTATTTATTTAATAGAATGCAGTGTGTACAAATTAAAACAATTGCTGTGAATTGTTCAAGCAAAGTAATAGTAAAACATACTCATAGATCGGAATATAGAGCTAGCAATACTGGTGTCCCACAAGGAAGCATCCTGGGGCCTTTGCTTTTCCTCCTTTACATTAATGATTTACCTAAAGCCACCGCACAAAAATGTATAATGTTTGCTGATGACACAACACTTGTAGTAAAATGCGAAAAGTTGGATACATATGAAGAAATAATTCATAGAGGCCTGATTGACATTATTAAATGGATGAAAATGAATAATTTGCAAATAAATATGAATAAGACTAAATATATACAATTCCATTCCTATAATTCTAATCCTTTACCTATTAAAATTGAGTATGATAATGAAAAAGTAGACAAAGTAGACACATTTAAATTTCTTGGAATAATGATAGATAAGCACCTCAACTGGAAAGATCAAATCAATCAAATTTGTAATAAATTAAACAGATTTGTCTTTGCTCTAAAAAGATTGCGAGACACTGTGTCCGCAGATGCTGCGCTAACGGCCTACCACGGCTATGTGTCCTCGGTTCTTTGCAGTGGCTTAATACTGTGGGGGAACTCTGTATAAATCGACAGAGTGTTTAAAATTCAAAAAAAATGTATAAGAATTTTAAGTAATGCTTGGATGGATGAGACCTGTGTCCCGTTATTTAGAAAATTAAGGATATTGCCACTGCCATGTTTGTATATTAGAGACGTGTGTGTTTTTGTCAAGTCGCACCCTGAATACTTTAAGAAACGCAGTGAAGTTATACAGAGGCAGACAAGAACACATATCATGTCCCTTTTGTACAAACCACCTTGTCGCAAAGACATGTATAAAAGAAATATAGTTAATATGAGCATTGAAGTTTTTAATCATTTACCGCTAGATTTAAGAAGGTTGTCAGGAAATATATTTAAAAGCAAAGTAACAAAATGGTTAATGGAGAAATGTTTTTACAGCGTCAAGGAATACTTGAGTGACAGGCACCCTTAGTTATAAGTTTTTAATGCTGACAAAAATGTAAATAGTATTATAGTTAGTTGGTGATAAATAAGTTAGATTGCGCGACCAGATATTTGTACGCTTGCTCTGCATGCTGAATACAAGAACAATAATGAAACATTTATGAGACCATGTATTTTACTGTATTCTGACAAATAAATGAATTTGAATTTGAATTTTTTTTGAATGGAATTTGTTTTATATGGTACCCGTATGGATTTTTTTCAAAATGAAAATAAATGTTAGTCTATCGTATTGTATGTGTAATTGTCAGGTGCTTTTGCTGGCGGTCCTTTTCTTTATTTAAAAATTGACGCGTCAAATCACGTTCAGGTCACAAAAGGCAGGCAATTCAAAAATATGGGGACAAATTAATACTAGTACGGTGACGAGCACTAGGACGTTTACCTTACCAAGGGAAATTCTAGAATTGGTTTTTAACCTACTTCTAATTATCGGATTGATTGATGGCAAACACACGGCAAAATATATATTTAAGCTACTTGCAAAAATCGAAAGTGGTCTTTTTCTTTGCTAATTTATTTAAAATTCTTTCCACAAAATACAATATCGTACAAATTGCTGACTTAATGCCCAATGGCATTCTCTACCAGTCAACAAGTAGGCGAACCAAAAAAAAAACTAAGAAAATTTCAATGAAATATATAAAAGATACGGGTATATAAAATATAAATATACGTAAATAGTACTAGATAAACAGCAATTAAAAATTACAGAGACACAATTTGTAGTAACCTATATTACATAACAGTACGAGTACAGATCAAGCAAAAGGTATTCCAACACACATACTTATATGTCAAAACTTATACGAAGCTGAATTGGTGTCGAGTATGCCGTTTCTGCGTAGAAAACATATAACGCAATGCACTTAAGGTACTTGGGTCACTTGATTAGTTGAGCAATAGACACTCTCAACTGTATAGATAATTCTGTTAACTTAGTTCGCACTTGGTACTAATGCTTCCGTCGAAGCTAGCGGTCGTAGGTTCAGTTCCCAGCACTGCCCTTTGAATAAAACCATTATAGTAGATTGTTCAACAAGGGACTAAAACAAGCCATAATGACACGACATGATACTGGTAAACATTTTCGCCAAAGTGTGCAAAATGTGGTTACAGAATTATCAAAAAGTTTTTATAGTTGTTGGAAATTCTGTAGCTCTGCCTACCCCACTCTGGGAATAAAGGCGTGAGTTTATGTATGTATGTATGTATGACACGACATGTTTGGCTATACTAGTTCGAGTGTATATTATTTCTCACGTTAAACACTCTACTTTTCACTTTGAATGCGAGGACAAAAACGACGTTCTATAACTACGTCATGATTATAACAAAGTTTCTTACAAAATTGTTCAGTGGGTTTTTATGCTTGCATATTTAGTCAACAGATTCAAACTTGAAACATATTTTGTAACTAATTGGTTTGATCCATGTTCATAATCATTAATCGTGTTTCACGAAATTAAATCGTAATTTTTTATATTTTTGCACGTTTGTCATTTTGAGGTTATTTCCACACTCAAAAAATAGTCCATACACAATCACTGATAATGGCGATAATCCTCCATTCACATACACCGTGATTGGCTGTTTAGGAGTTTCCAAAATAAATTAAAAAATATTGCTTTAGTCCCTAGAGTAAGGAGTTTTAGTGCCGATGTGCAGAGACTAAAGTAACGTTTTAAGAGCATGAGAAGTGAACAAGTTTTTTTGTTATTGCTCAAAAACTGTAAGTAATTAACAGTTATTTTTTAACATCACGTAAAATAAAAATAAACAATAGTTATGCAATGTGCAGATTGAGCCCTTTCATTATAATAATATCACACCCCATTTGCTATTATTAAATCACATTAATTTTTCAACCCCCACGACGCCGGCCTAGTGGGTAGTGACTCTGCCTACGAAGCTAGTGGTCCTGGGCTCGAATCCCGGTAAGGGCAGATATTTGTGTGATGAGCTCGAACATTTGTTCCTGAGTCATGGATGTTTTCTGTATATTTATCTATATAAATATTTATATTCTTGTCTAGCACCCATAGTACAACCCTGGAGCTTAGTTTGGGACGCGTCGTCAATTGACGCCATGTAATTACAATGATTAATTCATTTGTTTACGCGATTCACCGTATTTTACGCATCGCGTGGCCGATCCTTAACCCTGTTAGGCCCACGTCAAATTTCGTTTGTTCGAAAGAGAATCTTGTGTCGGTCAACAAGTTGAAAGCCACTTTGAGAAATGTCCTTAATGTAGGACGGGCCTTACGAGGTTTAAGTCGTTCCTTAGTGTCGATTATTCAAAAACAATTTTGAAATAAATTTAAAATTTAAAAAACCCTCGACTCAAAACAGTCTGTAAAGAAAAACCTCTGAAAAGTAAATAATAAATAATATTTATTGGCCCTATAAGTTGAATTATAAGATTACTTTTAATTAAACTTATAGGGCCAATACTTATTATTTTTAACCCTCTACGCAAAAAGGAGGGGTGTTATAAGTTTGACGTGTAAGTGTGTGTGTGTGTGTCTGTCTGTGGCACCGTAGATCTGTAACGAATTTTTGGCGGTGGTTTTTAGACATGTTTTATCTAAATCGGTTAAGCCATTTTCGAGTTATAGAGGTTTAAGGCGCTTGAAATCCCCCCGATTTAACGCCGCCACATACTTTAAGAGCTGATATCTCTTAAACAGCTTAAGTAATTTTCATGAAATCTTGCCATGAACTACAGCTAAACATCCTATTTTTTTTTATGACTATAGCTAGCAACGTCTCTTTAAAGACATGAATAATATAGGGGGTTAATAGGTAACTGATAAATAAAAAGAGGGGTGTTAGTTTATGACGTGTATCTCTATGACTATGTATCTGACTGTCTGTTTGTTGCATCGTAGCTCCCAAACGGATGAACCGATTTGGATGAGGTTTTTTCATTTGAAAGCAGATTTTTTAGCGGTGATTTTTAGTAAGATTTAGTAAAAATTGGTTTAGCCGTTTAAGAGATATCAGCTCTTAAAGTATGTGGCGGCGTTAAATCGTGAGCTTTTAACCCCCTAAAACCTCTATATCTCAAAAAACGGCTTAACCGATTTTGATATAACATATCTAAAAACCACCGCCAAAAAACCTGCTTTCAAATAAAAAAAACCGCTTCCAAATCGGATCATCCGTTTAATAGCTACAGTGCCACAGACAGAACCACACACACACACACACACGCACTTACACGTTAAACTTATAACACCCCTCTTTTTGCATCGGGGGTTAAAAAGGAACAAGTTAAGTATCGAATAGTACCGCTCCATGTCCTTCCGTGGAAGTCGTAAGAGGCAACTAAGGGCTTGTAGTATTGTTAGGCGATGGGCTTTCAATCTCACACTATACACTATCTTAGGCTGTTTGTTCAAAATATGCTTACGGAATTAACAAAAAGTGTTGAACTAGGTTTTTCAATACAATACCATATGTCCAATTGAGAGATAACCATGCTATAAAAAATGCACTAAGTGATAGCTTAGGTACAGTTTATTTAGTTCCATTATATTAACTCTGTATTATTAATGTAACTACTTTGAAAAAAAGTCTAGGTAGTTTCATTAAGGAATTGAATGTAACTACTGGAAGAAAAAAAGACCAACTAATTCCATCAATGGAACTTATAATGGAACTCGTCGGAATAGACCAGCGAAACGTGTCGTAATATTATTGTGATACAGTCTTTGGGTTCGTTAAAATCATCGCGTGTTGCTTTCTACATGTTTAATGTTAACAATTATTAACAATGTATTATGTAATAATATGCGCTTAAAATAAATGTTAAATGCGTCTTATTTATCAAAGATAATGAGTCATTAACTACGGTTGATTAATGATTATAATGAAACCGTTAATTAAGTATTTTGTGACAGCTTTTTATTGCGAAAACAAACCCACGATTGAGATACCCACGAGTAAAAGGTATTAAGAAACGATGACGTTTAAGATCGCCATCTTGACAATAACATGTGACAGGTGTCAATTCGGTATACAAAGTGTGCCTCTGACCATGTGGCTTTAAGACTGCACCGAGCAAAATGTCGAGTTCTTTTAAGTATTCTAATTAATTAAAGAATTTCCTTGCAATAATACGATACGTTTTTGTAGCGCAAGTAAAAACACAGTTTATGGGATTTAATAACAATTACCCTTTAAGTAGTCAGCTTAACGGGAAAATGTGGTCACTTTTTTCCGTTAAATTGATAACTCGAAGGTGAATTGTTATTAAACTATGCGATATACCCTATAAGTTGTATTTTCATTTGTAGTACAAAAATCTTCCGACCAGTTTCAAGAAAATACTTTAGTTTATTAGAAAACACAGCAATAGTAATGAGGGCGCCACTGTACATCCGGTGTACGCTCGGCGCAGTCTTAAATGCAATGATCGAATCTACTCGCTATAGGTGAAAAACTTAAGTAAATGACCTTTTGCATGTAGTTGTATACAAAAGTAGTATGGAATTTACGTCAAATTTCAAATAAAGTATGTCCAGAACGGTCTATGCAAATGTGTTACAACTAATGCAAGAGGTCCTTTACATAAGTTTTTTACAAATAAACTGAAATACTTTTATTCTGCGACATAAAAAAATTACTTAACTTTAGATAACTAATTAATGTTAAAGTCTTATTATAAAATCATTGTTATCATGGCTATAATAATCACATTGGTAAGAGGGCTAAAGGAAAATGGAGAATTGGAACGCGTACATTAAAAAATTAACTTGTATGAAACAATTAAAATTTTAGTTGGTCATATTTTTAACGACTTAAAGAACAAAAGAAGTTCAGTTTGAGGAATAGAAACGATCCATAAATTTAAAGCCCCAAGGTTAGAAGCACCCTGTAGAATTGACGTAGGCGCTCGACGCAACCGTTTGACCGCTTACGTCGATCCTATACCTACATTTTAGATAACGATAACGAACGCCGAATGAATCTCGTCTAGGGCTACTTGGACCCGTTAAGATGCATTACGAGATCTTTATCGTTATCGAATATGTATAGTATTGACTTTAGCCTCGAGCGCTTAGGTACGTTAATTCCATACCTAGAATTATTGTCCGTTTTCGAAAACCGTTTACGTTAGCGATAAGCAACTTGCCGACCTATTCCGATTATTAAAATTTTTGAATATGTTGTAGATAATTATGAAAAACTGTAGGTATGTTTTAATTTCCAAGAAAATATTTCTCGCAAAGAAACCAATAACGGATTTGATTTAGAGGATGAAAAACGTTATCGCCCACAGCTTAGGTATGGGAAAAGTTTGACAAATACGTTATTCATTCGAAATTCCTCCGATTTGATTCGAAAAAGTACGCCTAGGACGGCTTTTCCTTCTAGTCTCGCTCGGTATATCTCTTTCGTCAATCTTCTTTGATCCCTTCCAAATGACCTCTCTGATTAAAAGTCAATTCAGGAGTCAAGTCTCCTTGAAGGAATCCATTTCGTCAAGCTGTTCTAATTTGACAATCATTCAGATGAGAGTCTTTAGTCGTCCTGTTACCAGGAGTTCAGAACCTGTAAGGGGTCTGCTCCGAACTGGCTGGCCTTACGATCAAACAATGTTAATTTTATTACCGTTGCGGTTTGACTAATAATATATAACCTTGCCTACGAAGTTAGTGGTTTCGGGTTCAATCCTTTAGACAAATATTAGTGCTATGGTGATATGAGAATTAATATTAGTTTTTACTTCGTCGATGTTTTATATTTGTTTGTGTGTCTTTTTTTTATCGTTGTATAGGTTAGAGCTAAGTTGTTTTGGTCTGTCAATATGTGTAAAATATAAGGGAGATTTTTATATAGGTATTTCTCACTTCTCATGCTTTAAAAATGCTTCTTTAGTCTGGGCACATCGGGGCTTAAAGTTTTTTTTTATTTACTTTGGAAACCCCTAAACAACCAATCACGGTGTTTGTGAATAGATTATCGCGATTTCAGCCGCTAGACCAAGATACTTGTAATTTAAAAATAAAATAAATAAATATAAGGGGACTATATCACACCAATTGACCTAGTCCCAAACTAAGCTCTAGGCTTGTACTATGGATTTTAGACAACGATATAAATACTTATACAGATAAATATTTATATAGAAAACATCCATGTTTCAGGAACAAATATTTGCGCTCATCACTCAAATATCTGCCCTTACCGGGATTTGAACCCAGGACCGCTAGCTTCGTAGGCAGGGTAACCTACCAACTAGACCAGCTATACTCAACCCGCGGCCCGCGGGCCGCATGCGGCCCTCCAGGCCTTTGTTATTGGCCCATCTGAAGTTACAAATTTATTGTAGACCATTTAAAATTTCGCGCCCATGAGAGAATAGATGTTTTGTATTATTGTTGTTTTATATCCAGAATATCGAAACACAGGTTAGGTTAGGTTACACTTGTGACTACATAAAAAATGAATCAACTGCGACGGGAAACCATCACTTTTTGGGAAATGAAAATTTGGGTAAATGAACCATTTGACCAACAATATTTTGGCGAAACAAAGGTAACCCCTTTGTAATAACTTCTTTTTTCAATAATAAAGTAACTACATCTTTAACTTGAAATTACGTTTAATTAAGACCTAAATAATTTTTACTTGCGGCCCTCGACACCATGACTGAAATGTGTTTGTGTTGTGGCCCTTGTAAAAAAAAGGTTGAGTATGGCTGAACTAGACTATCGCGTCGTAGAATTGGGAGGGGATATTCCATGGATAATATCCTGGATGCTAAGAAGGTTAAAAAAGGGAGAGTAGTGGGGAATTAGATCTACGCGTATTTCTTATATTGTTTTATTTTATATTATTGTTATTTCTTATACTAGCGACCCGCCTTCGCTTCGCTTCGGTTTATATCATTTTTCTGTAACACCCGAACATAAACTAGAATTTACTGTACATATAAACCTCCCACTTGAATCACTCTACCTTTTGATTATTGTGTATTTTGTTTTATACTATGTAACGATAAAGATACGAAGTGACGACCAAGTAGTGAACAGTAAGTTTTACAGGATACGATGTAGTCTGTCACTCGAGAACATTGTAGTGTTTTTTTGTGGAAATCATTATCAGTACCAAAAAAATATTACCACGCTGTTATTAAAAAAAGTAGTGCCATTTTGCATTAATACGGAAGAGCTTCGATTATCAGTTTTTTGTTACTTTTCACTGCATTTATACCAATTTAATAAATTTTAACGAAGCGTTAAATAAATATGAGAAAACAGTTCGTATTTATTATATGAGAGTTGAATGTAAATTGGCACTAAAAAGTGTGGTTTAAAAATAGGTTGTTTTTTTCATACATACTGTTATTAAAGCCCGGAGCACGGTTCGATTGCGGCAATTTTATTTTATACGTTTTTTGTTAGATTTGGTATTATTGCATTTGAATTACTTTTTAGTTTATATCTAAATAATATTAATAATAAAAACAAGACACTATACGGAGAATATTTTTAAGTAATTTAAAACAACCGCAGGACATTGCAAAAAAAAAACGCCAACCAACAATTAAGTTTAAAAAGAAATGCCTCATGTAATGACTCCTTATACGGCGCAAAATTGCAATTCCAAAGTTTCACTTTCGAACTGGTTCCAAACAAAACCGACATGCAAAATAAATCGGACAGAAAAACAGTTACATAATGATTATTTCGCCACGATAAATTACACTATTTTAACACTGATACGTCACTTAAGAGAACCCTTCACCGTACACACACGTACCGTATAAGCGAGAGCTCTCATCTTGCTTGAGCCGACACTGCACAGTCTGCGCTGGCGCATCCGTATATATTCAACGCCACCCCTCTCTTTTTCGCCCGGAAATTATAGTATGATAGGCTGTACTACTCATCAGTATGATTGTCGATTACATACGTGATAGGTATTGTGATCTATACAAAATGAAATATGCCACTTTACATCACAATTATTTTTTTGTGTTTATAAAGATGGTTAATCGCCGCTAAAGCCGCGTAGGTGTCAAAACCCATACAAAGGGGTTTGGGTAAAAGTGTTGTCATTCATAAAAGTCATACATTTTCAAGGTGAGCGGCCATTCGTAAAAGTGGTAAATTATGATAGAATTGTTCAAAATAAACATATTTTGTTATGTAATGTAATGCTCTAGAGTGCATCGGAGCCGAGATTTTCAAATAAACATATCTGGGCGTACTTTTAGTATCAAAACTGAACACTTAAATCTTTAATATCTCGGCCCCGATATTATTAAACGCCATAAATTATATATATCTATGTGTATTTCGAGGTCCTCTAAATAACTATGACAAAATCATCCGTGGCCGCTGAAAAAATAAATGACAATATTCTTCAAACTAATTTACCCAATGCCCTTTACCTATTTAACTCCGGGCGATAATTTTATTCACCTAAATCAATTCAATTTTAAAGATGTTTCAATTATGTCATTGTTGTTATAAATAACTGTTTTTTGTTGTTTAAACGGCATTGGGTAAATTTGTTCGAAGAATATTGTCTTTTCTTTTCAGCGGCCACGGATGATTTTTACATAGTTATTTAGAGGATCTCGAAATACACATAGATATAAATAATTTATGGCGTTTAATAATATCGAAGCCGAGATATTTAAGATTTAAGTGTTCAGTTTTTGGCACTAAAAGTACGCCTAGGTAAGAATATTAAATATCTCGGCTCCGATGCAATTAAGAGTATTATTTATTTTGAATTATTCTATCATAATTTACCACTTTTACTAATGGCCGCGCACCTTGATAATGTATGACTTTTACAAATGACAACACTTTTACCCAATTTGTTTAATTCTAAGAAATATTTTGTCGGAAAGGAAAACGTACAGACATAGATTTTCATTATATATTGAAAAATTGTAACAATCAGGCTAGGTTTAAGGGAAGGAAAACTTAATCGCATTTTGTTTGTAATTTTTTAGTTTCACAAGTCTCTTTAGGATAATGGTTTTAATATTAATACATCAATATATTAATCATCAATATATTAATTTTAAAATATATTATTAAAATATAGCATGTGCAAAGGTGAATTTATCCTTTTAAGGGATCTCTTCATAGAATAGCTAAATAAGTACAACACTTAAATAAATAAACGTACATTAACCCCACTTTGAGACTGGACTAGTCTTTTGTTTTCTGTTTCCTAAGGGCCACTTGCACGCTGAATTTAACCCTGGGTTAAGGCACTAAGGGCCACTTGCACGAAAAGTTTAACCCTGGGTTAAGACACTAACTCGAGTTAAAATGACAATTATCGTATGAATCTGACGTCTACTAACTCGAGTTAGGCCCACTTGCGCGGAACAGAGTTAGCCCTTAACCCAGAGTTAAGCGTCTACTTTTGTACGTGGTTTGCCGCCTAACCTCGGGTTAAGACGTTAACTCTGGTTCACGCAAGTGGGCCTTAGTGCCTTAACCCAGGGTTAAATTCTGCGTGCAAATGGCCCTAACTCGAGTTAGTAAACGTCAGATTCATACAAAAACTGTCATTTTAACTCGAGTTAGGCCCACTTGTGCGGACCAGAGTTAGCCCTTAACCCAGAGTTAAGCGTCTAGTTTTGTACGTGGTTTGCCGCCTAACCTCGGGTTAAGACGCTAAGGGCCACTTGCACGCTGAATTTAACCCTGGGTTAAGGCACTAACTCGAGTTAGTAAACGTCAGATTCATACAAAAACTGTCATTTTAACTCGAGTTAGTGTCTTAACCCAGGGTTAAACTTTTCGTGCAAGTGGGCCTAACTCTGGTCCACGCAACTTTTCGTGCAAGTGGGCCTTAGTGTTGCCAACCTTAACAGGGTGTAATTTTTATGGTCGTTCGAGATAATATCGAACAAATTATTGCAATATTTATAAGGATCAAGGGATGTCTTTAATTTTATGTTATTTTGTGTTAAGTGTGTCACTTTCCGTGTCTTCACCAAGCGGTTCCAACGGAAGACCAGTGCTGGCTTTGCGGCTAGCGAATGCTGAGTTGGGACCGTTTCGCAACTGTTTCTGTGTCTTATTTTTTGTATCTATGTACCTAATGTGGTTTTGTATTGTTGCGAATAAATCAAATCAAATCAAATCAAATCAAAACATTTATTTTACATAAAATAATTAATTAATTAATACTAAACTAAATACTATAAAATTAAAACTAAATAAAAAAAAAAAGATGGTGTATTGTTACATACAGGTCTTAAGATTAATAGTTGCGTATCTATCACATGTTTTGCCGCCAAAGCAGCATGTAAAATTTTATAAAAGTGTTCATTATTTATGTTATGTCATATTATGAGAATTTATGTCATAAACAAATTTTATTAGTTAAATGTCAATTAAAAATAATGGAAATACAGATTTTCCTAAAACTAATAACAATTAAAAGCATGTCAACCTAAGTTCAAATATAATTACATAATACGAGTATAGAGGGTAGTTTCAAAGTCATGTTCATGTCCAATACATTTTAATAATCATTGTGACCGTCGATTAAATACTCATCCACCAAATAAAAGCATTTCTTTACAAGCCAAATTTTGTCACTTTATCTTTATCTTTACTTTGTAATTGCTATAAATATTAACAATTTATTTTGATGTTTTAAACGATTAATAATTATACACACAATTAACTAACATCGTGGATAATAATTATATATCCTAAGATTCAAACTATCTTTGCAAAATTTCATCTAAATCGGTTCAGCGGTTTAAGCGTGAAGAGGTAACAGACAGACAGACACGCTTTCGCATTTATAATATTAGTATGGATACCTAAGTAACATGCTGATAAACATACCTGGATGACCTGGATGTGACATTAACGGCATTGATTGCTTCGACGTAATCTTAAATTTGTATCGACCTGCGGGCCTAGTTTCCGTCTACTTTTTTTTTTTTTTTTTTTTTTGCCCCGCGGCGACTTCAACAGCTACTACCGCCGGGCTATGGCGTTTCCACGAATCAGTGATTTCGCCAGTGTCAAGTGTATATAAGTATAAATCAATATAGCAATAAAATACAATCCAATCTTCTCTGGGAAGATTGGGGGCAACGTTGTTCGGTAGTTTGTAGGACAGAGGTCAAGATAGTTTTAACCTATGTACCACTTCGAGTCCACTTGTAACGAGAAGAAAGATGCCAGATACGCGAAATAAGTCCAAGTTTTCAATCACTGTGCAACACAATGGCATAAAAAGTACAAATCACTATCAGAAAAGAACTTTGAACACCTAAATACACAAAAAAATAAAACTAAAACAAATTACACATCCGCCATCTTTTAACGTTGCAAATGGCCACCTTGCGTCTACTTATATCGCGTGTCAAATGTGGATAAAGCAACCGTCACTCTCGTACTCATTTACGTGTCAGAAGGTGACGGATGCCTTATCTACCTTATGTCACGCGATAATCGCAGCCATATTAGGACCCCTGACCGTGACATGGCACGACGAGCGTCAGGAAATAAAACAGCTGCCCTATTTCAAAACCCAGTCAGTGACATTGAGGTAATTTAACAGTAGAGTGAAATAAGGTCTTTTGAGTCTGACGTATTTTTTTTTATATTTGTGCATGAATTGTTTTTTTCTTGGTTAGTTAGATTAAGACAACAAGATCATATGCATACGTGAAAAAAAAAACTTTTTTTTTTTTTTTTTGTGGCATAGAGTAGACAAACGAGCACACAGGCCACCTGATGGTAAGTGGAAACTGTGACCCATAGACATTCGCATTCACAAGAATGCAATGCAATCTTGAGACTGCAAATGCGTTGCCAACCCTGAGGACTAAGATGGAATGCCTCTATGCTAGTCATTTCACCGGCTGTCTTATCCCCAAACCGGAACACAACAATGCGAACACTGCTATTTGGCGGTAGGTTAATGGACTAATTAAATGCAAATAAACAATGACCCGTTAATTTTTAAAACTCTGTTTTTTTTTATTAACCTAGTAAGTGCATGTCACATACTAGGTTTTTTATGATGATGAATGCTCTAAACAACGTAACTCTAACCTCCATTGTACAGCGCGCAAACTTACGAGCTATCATATTAGCCCTAACTGAAAGAGCCCTTCGTCCTCAACGTCCTAATATGGCTGCGTTTATCGCGCGATCAAGAATAAGGCATCCGTCACCTTCTGACACGTAAATAAGTACGAGAGTGACGGATGCTTTATCCACATTTGACACGCGATATAGACGCTGCCATACTTGGCCCGCAGGGTTGACATTTGTATGAATTGATTTACTTGTTATGTGTGTTATCTGTCTATTTATCATTAAGTTACTTTTATCTTTACCTTAAAGTTGACACGTTCATATTAACAAAACCTCGTAAGGCCCATTGTCCTATACGATGTACATAATCAAGACAATTACCTTTGCGGGTGGTAGGACCTTGTGCAGGGTCCGTCCGGATCGCTACCACCATCTTATCCATTAACCTACCGCCAAATAGCAGTGTTCGCATTGTTGTGTTCCGGTTTGGGGATAAGACAGCCGGAGAAATGACTAGCATATAGACATTCCATCTTAGTCTTCAGGGTTGGCAACGCATTTACAGTCTTAAGATTGCATTGCATTCTTGTGAATGCGAATGTCTATGGGTCACAGTTTCCACTTACCATCAGGTGGCCTGTGTGCTCGTTTGTCAACTCGATGCCATAAAAAAAAAAAAAAAAAAAAAAAAAAAAAAACAATGACCCGTTAATTTTTAAAAATCTGTTTTTTTTTTAAAACCTAGTAAGTGCATGTCACATACTAGGTTTTTTATGATGATGAATGCTCTAAACAACGTAACTTTAACCTCCATTGTACAGCGCGCAAACTTACGAGCTATCATATTAGCCCTAACTGAAAGAGCCCTTCGTCCTCAACGTCCTAATATGGCTGCGTTTATCGCGTAATAAAGGATAAGGCATCCGTCACCTTCTGACACGTAAATAAGTACGAGAGTGACGGTTGCTTTATCCACATTTGACACGCGATATAGACGCTGCCATACTTGGCCCGCAGGGTTGACATTTGTATGAATTGATTTACTTGTTATGTGTGTTATCTGTCTATTTATCATTAAGTTACTTTTATCTTTACCTTAAAGTTGACACGTTCATATTAACAATACCTCGTAAGGCCCAGTGTCCTATACGATGTACATAATCAAGACAATTACCTTTGCAGGTGGTAGGACCTTGTGCAGGGTCCGTCCGGATCGCTACCACCATCTTATCCATTAACCTACCGCCAAATAGCAGTGTTCGCATTGTTGTGTTCCGGTCTGGGGATAAGAGAGCCGGTGAAATGACTAGCATAGAGGCATTCCATCTTAGTCCTCAGGGTTGGCAACGCATTTGCAGTCTTAGGATTGCATTGCATTCTTGTGAATGCGAATGTCTATGGGTCACAGTTTCCACTTACCATCAGGTGGCCTGTGTGCTCGTTTGTCTAATCTATGCCAGAAAAAAAAATTTAAAAAAAATGGAACTTTTCTTTAATACTGAAAATTGCATTGTCGAACAAACGTTATTGAACTTCATTGCCTTGGTGGTAGATTCAAAGTATCACGAACAAAAATCTTCGTTTATGGTATGGTTGGCCTTACGAGGTACTAAGTCTAGAAAAACATATTTGAAGTGTGTGTTGAAAATTATGTGTTTTGCGTAATTACGTCAATTCCACACAGAGTTTATACTTTGAAAATCGAAGGTCGAAGTTAGGTTGGTCCAGACGTTGGGTTCTAGGACAACACTTTCTTACATGAATGACACGTTACTAAGTCTGTCATCCGCGTGGGAGAGTGCATTCTAGACCCATAGACGCGAATAGCAGAGTGAAGAAGGAAAATGGAATACGGACTAAGCAGTGTGTTTCTTTACGATTTTAAGTAGTGTAAGCAACGTATTTTATACCTAGGGTAAAGGAACCAGTAATGGACTAGGCACCAATAATGGACACTTGTTTTTTTTTCTCGTATAAGTAAAATAAGGATTTCTATGTAATAAAATATAACAATAAGTAAATAATTTAACTAATTTCCTCTACTTTAAAAATCAAAGTTTAATGTTACGTTAGCTCCGTTTCCTTCTCTCGACCTAGTTTTCAAATGACGAGTGACAGGGATGGAGCTGGCCTCTGTAGTAATGTACTATTTTCAACTTGCCTTACCATTATTATTTCAAAGTGGATTTTGTGTGGGCTGTTTAACTTGTGTTTTTTTTTTTGCACAGCACGAAGATGGCAAATTTTTCCAGACGTTGGGTTCTAGGGTATCCTTTCTTAGGGTGACTTACACGTTATAAAGTCTGTTTGTCACTTAAGAAAGTTTATTCTAGACCCAGATACACGACTAGCAGAGTGAAGAAGGAAAATGGAATACGGACTAAGCAGTGTGTTTCTTTACAGTTTTAAGTAGTGTAAGTAACGCATTTTATACCTAGGGTAAAGGAACCAGTAATGGACCAGGCACCAATAATGAACACTTGATTCTTATTTTATACAAGATAAGGATTTCTAATAAATAAGTATAGGTTAATAATTTTGTTATTTATTATGTATTGATTTATTCTATTCTAATATCTTTGGTGAAAAACTACGGTACATATAAGTAGGACAATGGTTGTTCTCATTACAAATTAACATGTATTTGTGCAAAGTAGGTCTACATATTAAATGTAATTTGTATTATTTAAGTCTCTTCTTCTAGTTTCTTTTTCTCAAACATGCTCGGAAATGTATTATTATATTACAAAGAAATCCAAGAAAAGACATTATTGGCCGCCGCTCTAACTTATTAAATTTACTTATTTACATTAATCTGACAAAGGAAAATTATTATTTTTATTGAGTTGCATTTTTGAGATTGCAGTCTTGAAATTTCCATCGCAAGATGGCAGTCTTGAGATTGCCATCGTAAGACTGCAGTAACGTACCTACTTTAAATATTTACTCACAATGCTTGAGAAAAGCACTATACAATCCTCGGCCGGAACAGGGATTGAAGGACTTGTTTTATCCGGCCTCGTCTACGACTCGGCCGTCTACCCCAAAATCATCCTTAAATCCCTTTCTTCACGGCCTCTTTAGTAATGTACTATTTTTAACTTGCCTTACCATTACTATTTCAAAATGGATTTTGTGTGGGCTGTTTAACTTGTGTCTTTTTTTTGCACAGCACAACGATGGCAAGTTGGTCCAGACGTTGGGTTCTAGAAAAACCCTTCCTTAGGGTGACTTACACGTTATAAAGTCTGTAACCCACATAAGAAAGTGTATTCTAGACCCAAAGACGCGAATAGCAGAGTGAAGAAGAAAAATGGAATACGGACCAAGCAGTGTGTTTCTTTACGATTTTAAGTAGTGTAAGCAACGTATTTTATACCTAGGGTAAAGGAACCAGTAATAGACAAGGCACCAATAATGGACACTTGCTTTTTTATTTTTTAGAACAAAAGGATTTATATCTAATAAATAACTACAAGTAAATAATTTTACTTATTTCAATTGCTGCAGAATTGTTTCAAGAATACCACTTTGACCAAATTATGACAGACATGCAACAAAAAAAAAGTTAAAGTACGATAATGTTCTGTTTAGATAATCATCTTCTTGATTTACTATCTAAGTATTACGACTCTATTGAATCTTGTTCTATTTCCATGTCAGTTTTCGCGATGACCTGTCCGAGTTATGCTTATCAGGCATTCACACACGAGTAAGAAACGCTTTCTATTGGTCGAATGAAACACGTGCCTGAGGCCCTACTTTGAGAATCGAAGTTCGAAGTTACGTAGCGACAACAATTATAGATAAAAATTTGCAATGGAGTCCCCATATATCTGTACTGGCAGGTAAACTAAGCTCGGCAGCTTACGCCGTTAGGAAAATTAGACAATTAACCAATGTTGAGACAGCTCGCTTAGTTTATTATAGTTATTTCCATAGTGTCATGTCGTACGGTATTCTGGTTTGGGGTAAGGCTGCTGACATACAAACTATATTTGTTTTACAAAAAAGGGTCATTCGCTCTATTTACAACTTAAATTCCCGTGACTCCTTAAGAGAACTTTTTAAAGAAATTAATATCTTAACTGTAGCGTCTCAATTTATTTATGAAAATATTATTTATGTTATTAAGAATTTAGATTCTTTCACCAAGAATTCTGATATACATAATTCGCTAATCGCTATTCGAAAATTCCGCGTCCGTAAAGTACATAAATCATTTGTTGGTCAATGCATTCATTTCTATAATAAATTACCTGACGTAGTTTTAAAGTTACCATTTCCAGCACTTAAAAATTACTTGAAAAAATCGTTAATGTCAAAAGCGTATTATAGGGTCGAGGACTATCTAACAGACAAAAATGCATGGTCTAAACCCGAAACATAGTCAATAATAATTTGATCAATTGCAAAAGCTTTATCTTGTCTAGGGGACACCATTGATGTAGGAAACCGTATCGAAACTTTTATGTGGTCATCTTGCACCGTGTTATAAGTTATAAACAAATGTAAGTGAGTTTTTTTTTTTTTTTCTCCTATTTCTTCCTTTATCTCTCACATAACATTTTTGGCATGTTTTCCTGCTGATCTACGCATGTTATTTAATGTTATTTAATATTATATTGAATTTAATATTTATTGCTTTATAAAATGCTAGATTAAGTAGTACCATTGTAATATGTTTAAAAAATGACTGACTGCTGAGTTTCTTGCGGCGTTTCTTCTCAGCAGTGTCTCCTCTTGGGAAGCGCTGGTAGATTCTTGACGTGTAAAAGTGCCCGTGCGGCCTACTTACTGAATAAATATCTTTTATCTTTTTTACGTTACCTCCATCCCCTTCTCTCGACCTAGTTTTCAAATGACAAGTGACAGGGATGGAGCTGGCCTCTATAGTAATGTACTATTTTCAACTTGCCATAACATTATTGTTTCATAGTGGATTTTGTGTGGGCTGTTTAACTTGTGTCTTTTTTTTTGCACAGCACGAAGATGGCAAATTTGTCCAGACGTTGGGTTCTAGAAAAACCTTTTCTTAGGGTGATTTACACGTTAACAAGTCTGTAAGTCACTATAAGAATGTGTATTCTAGACCCATAGACGCGAATAGCAGAGTGAAGAAGGAAAATGGAATACGGACCAAGCAGTGTGTTTCTTTACGATTTTAAGTAGTGTAAGCAACGCATTTTATACCTAGGGTAAAGGAACCAGTAATGGACCAGGCATCAATAATGGACACTTGATATTTTTTTCTCGTACAAGTAAGATAAGGATTTCTATGTAATAAATAACAATAAGTAAATAATTTTAATAATTTCCCCTACTTTAAAAATCGAACTTCGAAGTTACGTTAGCTCCGTCTCCTTCTCTCGACCTAGTTTTCAAATGACAAGTGACAGGGATGGAGCTGGCCTCTGTAGTAATGTACTATTTTCAACTTGCCATAACATTATTGTTTCATAGTGGATTTTGTGTGGGCTGTTTAACTTGTGTCTTTTTTTTGCACAACACAACGATGGCAAGTTGGTCCAGACTTTGGGTTCTGGGACAACACTTTCCTACATGAATGACACGTTACTAAGTCTGTCATCCGCGTGAGAGAGTGCATTCTAGACCCATAGACGCGAATAGCAGAGTGAAGAAGGAAAATGGAATACGGACCAAGCAGTGTGTTTCTTTACGATTTTAAGTAGTGTAAGCAACGCATTTTATACCTAGGGTAAAGGAACCAGTAATGGACCAGGCACCAATAATGGACACTTGTTTTTTTTTTCTCGTATAAGTAAAATAAGGATTTCTATGTAATAAATAACTATAAGTAAATAATTTTACTAATTTCCCCTACTTTAAAAATCGAACTTCGAAGTTACGTCAGCTCCGTCTCCTTCTCTCGACCTAGTTTTCAAATGACGAGTGACAGGGATGGAGCTGGTCTCTGTAGTAATGTACTATTTTCAACTTGCCTTAACATTATTGTTTCAAGGTGAGTTTTGTGTGGGCTCAAACTTGTGTCTTTTTTTTGCACAACACAACGATGGCAAGTTAGTCCAGACGTTGGGTTCTAGGACAACACTATCTTACGGTGATTTACTCGTTATAAGGTCTGTAAATCACTTAAGACTGTGTATTCGTGACCCAGAGAAGCGACTAGCATGAAGCAGGAAAATTGAATACTGACCAAGCAGTGTTTTTATTTACGATTATAAGTAGTGTAAGCAAGATTTTCTCGCTAACTGTACCTTTTATCAAAAATCTGTGAATGTCGATTGTCATCACTCAAAAAGTTGGGTGAGGTCTCCTAAGATCATTTTCGCGTGGCAGCAATGGTTCTCGTAGCTGCCCTTAATGCCCCATCTCAACTTTACACCCTTTATATAGATTGGATATTGCATCACATCACTAACACTAGTATATATTGAACTGGAAATGTAATAGTACATTGTGTATTAAGGGTGGTAAAGAAAGAATTACAAACGAGAGTCTGTTAGAAGCCCGAAGCCGAAGGCTGAGGGCTTTAATGACTCGAGCTTTGTATTTCCTTTACCACCCGTGTAACATACAATGTTTTTCATCACAATTCCGAGGAAATGAAATAAAATCAGACAAAAGATCATATTTTTAACTTATTAGCGGCAGACTACATCATTGTCTGTGACTTACCACAGATAATGTCAAACGTGTTCGGAGTCCGATTCTAGTGACATATGAGATCAATAGTTTATTATGCGAGATTGTTAGGAAATAGTATTCAACTGACATTTCATCTCGAATGAAACTTCATATCGAATGGCACAAGAATTGGCGTCCTGACGTATTGTGATAGTTTGAGTCCACGTATAATATTTAAAAAAAAAGCTATTACGCACTTTAGTAACGTAATGGTAAAAAAAGGCCCCCGGGTATTATTTTGGATTTACGGTCGATTTTTCTAGCATGTTAGGACACTATTTACGAGCAAGACTAAGTGTGATGAAAACGTATTTTTTTTTATCTTGAATTATCATTTACGATTTATAACAGATGTCATGATGTTGCGGAGTGTACAGTCGAGTTTATGAATATTTGAACACTTAAGTATCTTGTCACTTTACAATCGCTTTGTAATCGCTGTGACTATTCATATATGGCAGTCAAAACATGACATTAAATAGACAAGGTACTAAAGTGTACACATATGAACTCAACTGAACACAATTTACACAGATTTTTCCCGCAATCGGGTTTTTTTATTATAGAATCGAGTTCTCAAAGCGACTAGGGAAGCGGTAGAAAGCGAAGGGATGTTTACAAAACAACATAACTAATTTTTTTGGCGGGTTTGAGTTATTGGTATCATATTCGGCTAAGAAGCTACAAGTGGTGCAAAAGATGTCAAAAAATTACCCCGTTGGTTCAAAATCGTTCCCCAAAAATATACTCATTTTACAAAAACTACATTATTTTTTAGAGAAAGATACCGATGACAATATAGCAGCGGATGAGAGGGTTAAAATAAGTCCACATTATGAAGTAAAATAAGTCTGTATTTCTTTTGATAAACAGACAATTTTTATTAAATTTGTTTTATTTTCGTACAAAAAGAACTTTACAATAACCGCATAAGTGACTAACCCATTTTACCATTATTTTCAAAACTACTAGTCTTTGAAATGTGTACAGATGTAGTGAATAATCCTTTCCTATCGTTTTTGGTCGGATAACTTCGGATTTTTCTTGCTTTCTCAGTTGGCATATTGATGGGTACTGAAGCTTATTGAGAAAGCTAGACAAATACGAACATATCCGACAAAAAACGATGGGAAAGGATTATTCACTACATCTGTAATAGTATATTTCTGAACTATTGGCAACTTACAAAAATCACCTATAAAACATTTATCTCTATTAAGTAGTATTCAAAGAGACGTTCACTTTTTTATGTTTCCTGTCAAATCATATCTAGTGTAGTTAAGTATGTTGTTTTTAAACATTCCTTCAATTACTTGCACAGTCACGAGATTTAATTTGGTACCCACCTTAGGTTCAAAGTCAATCTGACATTCTACAACAATAACGTTAAGTTTCCTAAAAGGTACAAATGACTTGACATCTGTAATGACATTGACGACTTCAAGCATATTTTGCTTGAAATGGGTCCCAAATTAACGCGGTTGATTATGACGTATGTACGTCACAACCACCTTCGTCAATGAGGCCACTTGTCACGTCGAGGGTTAAAAGGACGTCATAAGTTATATTCTTGCCTGTTGCGAAACCAGAAAACACAGTTTTACCTTTGGTTTTAAGTATAGGTTATATTTAAATAAATTATTGTGCGTCAAACGCTCCCCCAGAAACCTGTTAAAGTATATAACTTGCTTGTGTAATGACAAGTACGCATTCGGGACGGTTTCGAAACAAAGGAAAATCTCTGAGTACTTGGTAGTACTTTGCGGGTGGTAGGACCTTGTGCAGGGTCCGTCCGGATCGCTACCACCATCTTATCCATTAACCTACCGCCAAACAGCAGTGTTCGCATTGTTGTGTTCCGGTTTGGGGATAAGACAGCCGGTGAAATGACTAGCATAGAGGCATTCCATCTTAGTCCTCAGGGTTGGCAACGCATTTGCAGTCTTAGGATTGCATTGCAGTCTTGTGAATGCGAATGTCTATGGGTCACAGTTTCCACTTACCATCAGGTGGCCTGTGTGCTCGTTTGTCTTCTCTATGCCATAAAAAAATAATACTTGGAATGATTATGTACAAGTTTCGACAAACTGTAATATAAGTTTTATATTACAGTTTGTCGAAAACTTGGCAGCAATTACATAGCACACACTTATACGTGAGTTTTGTATAAAATTATATAGAAACAGATGCAATTCTTTCTTCGAAATCCAGGTCAGCACACACAGCAGCACACGACATTTTATTTGGTTTGTGATAGTGATAGGAGTAGATAATGATTAATTTCTCAACATTATCTGGGAGTAGACAGTTTTTGAAGTGTCTATTATTTTCCATGAGGTAGTATAGTCAATTCATTTAAAGTTGTACCTCTTGGTTATTCGATGGGTTATTTTATTACTTGATATGAAAAAGTAGGAGTTAAGATTTAGATGGATAACAACTGTCGCGAATGATTGTAAAATAATGTAAATATAGTAAATACTCGATATCGATAAAATATATTTCTAACACTAGCCTATATTTCTAAACTAAACGGCCAAATAACTTACTACTTACTACTACTTATAAATTACATCTACGAGTAATTAGTTCTGGTGAAAATCCTGAGCTTTGACACATTGTCCTGCTCAACGCGTAAATTTATTCACTTATTTTGTATGTTATACTCATTGTTTTGTCTAATGATAGGTTAAGTTATATAAATTATTTAAAAAAACGACTGACTGTTGAGTTTCTTGCGGCGTTTCTTCTCAGCAGTGGTCTCTTGCGAAGCGCTGTTTGATTGTTGACGTGTTAAAGTGTCCGTGCGGCCTACTTACTGAATAAACATCTTTTATCTTTTTTACTGGAAAAGGGCCGAATCTTAAGTACCCGAAACCGACGCGCGTGCATGACTCGATGTATGAATGTGGAAGAAGCGAAAGAAATTTGTCAAGATCGTAGCAAATGGAAAGAAAGTGGTCTCTGCCTACCCCTCTGGGAAACAAGCGTGATTTATTGTATATATGTATCTTTTTTTAGCTCAATTACGACAGTCTTTTGTTTTGCCGCGAAAAATCCACGCTCTGTATGAGCTTGGTGGTTGTAAGTAAAGTGAAAAATTATTGTTCTGTACACTGGTGAGGGCTTGTTAACTGTAATATTGACGATGTAAAGAGATGGCAAAAGATTATTATTTTGGAGGCCTGGGTTGATCTGTAGGGGAGTGTGGAGGATCAATGGCCTGCGGGTCCCGCCCTTGGGCTCCGTGCTAGACGACAGGGTCTAAGTCTAACCCATTATAAGGGAGAAATGACTCTCGGACGGGAGCCCTGTGGCGTCGAACGCGGCACCCAAGGAGTTAACGTTAACAGTAATTTAATGCGAAGCAGATTCATAGTATTATCTCTTTATATCATCATGCATGTAAGTTTGTCGCTGATGTGTGTACAGTCAACCAATTTGATTCCTAGGCCACTATGGACTTTGTCAACGTGACGTTGTAAACCAAATCATAGGGAGTCTCTCACGTTTTGGTTGACAACGTCACTTTATCATAGTCCAAAGTGGCCTAGAAATCAAATTGGTTGACTTTACATCTTAATATTATTATTATTTTAAATTACACTTTATTCGGTTAGCGTACCGTCTGTCACACTCGGAGCTGGCTGAAAATCAGCGCTGCAGGTGTCTAACATCTCAGCATTATGCTGAGCCAAAAAAAAACAGTTTTATTTGTCCCATTCTTTTTTATAACATTTTTGTGATTGTCTACTCATAGAAATATTGCCTTTATAAACAAAATTACATACATACATACCGTCACGCTTTCATCCCAGAGTGGGGTAGGCAGAGCTACAGAATAACTTACCGACTTACTCTGACAACTAGTGGTTAATTTTAAACAAAATAAATTGCCGAATAAGTTCAAACGCGTGATAAATATTATAATTTTAACCCCATTTCATTTAAATTTGTTGTATTGTATTCCATTAAAATTTTATGATGTTATCTAAATACCATTAATTATTAAAATTATGAGTTATGTCGACGACGATGGCGACAATGTGCTTAAAAAAAATGTATGGACTTGTTTAATGTTATTTTATTGACAATATTATTTATGTTGTTGTGTTGTTGTTATCTGGCACTGTCCGCTTCCTCACTGTGGCAGTATGCTTGCAGTAAAATAAGGTTCTGTCAAAAAATTAAAATTTAATAACTACCAGACCCGGTAATCAAGTAAAGCCGTCCTCGACACGACGTTAAACTGTCGTATAGATGAATTAGCGAGAGCGTGGAATTGCACATGTAATGGTATTGTGTCCCACGAGCCAATTCGATCTGTATCATAAAACACGACTTTTTTTTGTCATATTCGACCAGATTCCTGGGGTGTTATCCTCTCAAAAACAACGGACGGGCGGACGAACGAGCGAAATCACAGCGGCGCGTTTAACTAGTCCCGTCGTCAGAGCGAACTTTACTACTAAAAATGCTAAGGAAACTAACTGTCTTAGGTTCGCTTTGCCTAATGTTAAACCGGTAGATTCTAGTATTTTTCTACTCGTAAATGACGAGTGTCTGCAAATGGTAGACAAGGCAGTTTTTCTAGGCATAACCATAGATAAAAAATTGCAATGGAGTCCCCATATAGCGGTACTGGCAGGTAAACTAATTTTGGCAGCTTACGCCGTTAGGAAAATTAGACAGCTAACTAATGTTGATATAACTCGCATAGTTTATTATAGTTATTTTCATAGTATCATGTCGTATGGTATTCTGGTTTGGGGTAAGGCGGCTGAAATACAAAATATATTTGTTTTACAAAAAAGGGCTATTCGTTCTATTTACAACTTAAATTCCCGTGACTCCTGAAGAGAACTTTTGAAATAAATTAATATCTTAACTGTAGCATCTCAATTTATTTATAAGTATATTATAAATGTTATTAAAAATTTATGTTCTTTTACCAAAAATTCTAATGTACATAATTTAAATACAAGAAAAAAAAATTTATCCAAAAATTCCGCGTCCTTAAAGTATATAAGTAAATCATTTATTGGTCAGTGCATTCATTTCTATAATAAATTACCTGACGTAGTTTTAAAGTTACCCTTTCCAGCACTTAAAAATTACCTAAAAACGTCGTTAGTCGGTAATATCTAAGGCGTATTATAGGGTCGAGGACTATCTAACAGACAAAAATGCTTGGCCTAAACCAGAAACTTAGTCATTAGTAATTTGTAAAATTGCAAAGTTGTTTGTCTAGGGGACACCGTTGATGTAGGATAACATAATATCAAACATTTTATTTGGTTGTCGTGTGTTTATTTTACCTTTTTTATTTTCCTTTTTTCCCTTTGTCTCTCTCGTATTTTTGACATGTTTTCCTGCTGAACTACGCATGATATTTGATATTATATTTAATTTAATATTTATAGTTTTATATAATGCTAGACTAACAATAAGTAATATCAATTGTAGTATTAAATATGGTTAAAAACGACTGACCGCTAAGTTTCTTGCGGCGTTTCTTCTCGGCAGTGGTCTCCTCTTGGGAAGCACTGGTAGATTCTTGACGTGTAAAAGTGCCCGTGCGGCCTACTTAATGAATAAATATCTTTATAATCTTTTTATCTTTTTATCATAGGGACCGACTGACCGACAGCGGGAAGTGACTTTGTTTTATACTATGTAGTGATGTGAAGCAACATCCCTATTTTAGCGTGCCCCAAACTGAGCATTTAAATTTTGATGAAAAAACATTACATTTTTTCGCCTAAATCTACCACTTATTTTTGTATTTCTCATAGTAAACCCCATAAAACACAGTTTTGATTTACCTATACGCAATATAATAAATAATATGGTTGATTGTTCTCACTCTAATATGTTATATTGCTGCTGTTGTATTATTTTCTAAAATCAAAAAGTTTGGAATATACCTATCTGGTCATGACAAATCTTATAACTTAACTGGCGCCATTTTAAGAAACATGAATTCCACAATTTTACATCGGTATGTGACTTTTATTTTTATAGCATACGCCGGCAAGTTTCTCCTACAAACATTATGAGTTCTAGAAAATTATTGTCCTTACTTAAAAAGCACGTTTTATATTCTGTTTCTGTAGTAGGACGATAAATTTTAGACCAACAGACTCGCCAGGCGGTGAATTTTTCAAAGAATATATATATTTTGTGTAATATTGTATATAAGCAACGTATTTCAAGTTTTAATTTTCTTCTGATAAGTTTCTTTGAGTGATTTATGTAAAAAATAATAGTATTTGTAAATAACAGTAGTACACTGATTCCCATTGTCTTCATTGTGGTAGTATTTACACTTCCGGTTAAAAACTAAGTCTTACCGGTTATCATGATATTTTTATATTTAAATCGCTATTATGTAAGTACCTTCCCGTTAAAATTTGACTTGTACTTAATTTTTTGTGGTTAAAATATTAAAAATATCAATATATGTTATAATAGTTACTTACATCTTCAAATTGTTGTTAAATATTTCCGATATTTTTTTTAGTTTATTATGAAGTTAAAATATTCAATTCAATATATTATATTTGTATTTATATGCAGTGTGGAAAAATAAGTCGAGCAACAATAATCCTATCAATTAGAAGAATAAAATAGCGAGTATTATTTATTTATTTTTATTTTTGGCTGGTTCGATTCCCGGTTGAGACAAGCGAATTGTAGAAAATCTAAGTAAAATGAGCCAACTTAAGGATTTAAGGTAGTTTCCGTCCAGGGTCCAGGGATCAAATAGTTTGGATTATAGGTACCTATCTGGTTATGACAAATCTTACAACTTAACTGGCGCCATTATAAGGAACATGAATACCCAAAATACATAAACAGTTTTAGCAATTTCGGAAAAAGTGAATAGAGACAATTTTACATTGGCAATTGGTTAGAATAGTGCCACTCCATATCTTCCCGTGGATGTCGTAAGAGACGGCTTAGGGAATAAAGGCGTATAGTGCTGTTAGGCGATGGGCTTGCAACCTGTCACGAATACACTGGTAAACATCTTGGCCTAAAAGTGCAAAATGTGGTTACAGAATTAATAACAAGTTTTTAGAGTTGTTGGTAATTCTGTAGCTCTGCCTACTCCACTCAGGGAATAAAGGCGTGAGTTTATGTACATGTTACATTGGTTTGGTTGTGACTTTTCTTTTTTTAGTATTCGCCGGCAAGATACTCCTTGATAATTAATGAGTACTAGAAAATTATTGTCCTAACTGAAGAAACACGTTTTATATTCTGTTTCTTTAGTGAGACGATAAGTTCTAGACCAACAGACTCCCGCGCAGCAGAAGACGTGCGAAGCGGTGAATTTTTTGAAGAATATTTTTGTTATATTGTATAAGCAACGTATTTCAAGTTTTAATTTCCTTCTGATAAGTTTTTTTGAGTGATTCATGTAAAAAATAGTAGTATTTGTAAATAACAGTACACTCTGATTCCCATTGTCTCCATTGTGGTAGTATTTACACTTCCGGTTAAAAATTAAGTCTTACCGGTTATCATGATATTTTTATATTTTAAGAAATAATATTTAGATAAATAAAATCAGAATTTGATATAATACTTCAAGAGGAAATGAAATTACCCAGTTATCTGAACTAGATATATAAAAGAAATATATATCTTAACCAAATCTAAAATAAAAGTAATTTACTTATAGAGATACATTCTGAAATGGAGTGAATATTTTATAAAACATAAAACATAATATTCCAGTAATTGATGGAGTGACTTTAGAGAGAATCGCCTATTTACTTTACTTTGCATCATTGACCAACATGAGGATTCAATCTAGTTAGAAGACAAAATGACTTCTGTATCCCACTGTTTTACTATAAAGATAAACATGGATACTTGGTGAAATTGAACATGTCAATTAGCTATATAAATCTCAAGTCAAATATAGACTTAAAAGTGAATGAAGCAAAATCAATCTTAAGTCACAATATTGAATATAATAATATAAATCACATATGAGATTATAACTCTATTGAAGAATAAATTATATAATTAAATAATCTAGTATTAAACACTCAGATTATTGTTTAACCCAAATCTTCTCTTACAAGACGACTGACTGACTATTTGAACATTGGCAAGGAGTCTGACCTGTCTATGGAGGATGACTATTGAGGTGGACTAAGGTCCAGGGATAGCAATCCCTAGGCGTATGGCGGAGCCTTCCTTCCCTAAGGGGGCCACAAAACCTTTAAATTCTTAGATTTGCTTTAGTCTAGATCCAGGTTTCATAAGCTAAACTATTATGAAAATAATATAAACTATTTCTCTAATCTTTAATATTAACTACACTCGCGAGCAAAAAAATCGACTCAAGCTGCACGTTTGGGTTCTCCGTCCAGTATCTATTGACCTATTCAGAATATCTTAAAAGAAATGGTATCAAATGAAAGCTCATAATGTCACGATTAAAAAATAAACAAAAATCAGTCATGTCATGTTCCACAAGTGACAGGAGCCAGGTTTTGCAGAGATGCATGAAAAAATCAAAAAGAAAAGGGTAAATCGTAAAATAAAAGCCATTTTAAGGAAAATAAGGTTTTATTTATTAATTTAATACTTCGTATTTCTACCTCTGGCCCTTATCACAGCATTCAGGCGGTTTTACATGGATCTTATCAGCTTTTTGACAAGCTCCTGGGGGATGGCATCCCACACCTCCTGCAGAGCGCCGTCTTCAGCTCCGTAACATTTGAAGGAGCTGGACCCCTCTTCCGAATTTGCCTTTTCAGGTAGTCCCAGAGATGTACAATGGGATTCAGGTCCGGGCTGATGGCTGGCCAGTTCATGGTGGGAATGCCGACCTCCGCAAGGTAGGCTCGAGTGATCCTTGCGTTATGACAAGGGGCACTATCCCGCATCAGGACGAACCCCTCGTCATAAAAACCGGCGTAAGGAACAACATGCTTCTCAAGGATGTCAATGATGTACCTGGCAGCGGTCAAACCACCGCCACGGCCCCCACCAGGTACAAAAACGAGCTCTGTACGCCCTTCGATGGAAATGCCCGCCCACACCATGACGGAACCTCCGCCATAGGCAACTGTTTCCTTGAAACAGCATTGTGCGCACCTTTCTCCTGGCCTCCTGTAGACTCTTCCTCGTCGGTCACAGCCATTCAAACACACCCTGGACTCATCACAAAAAAGAACTGGGGTCCATTGCTCAATGGTCCAATTTTTGTGTTGATGAGCAAATTCCAGGCGTGCTTGGCGGTGACGTGGGAGCAGTCTGGGGCCCGTGGCGGGCCGATTTGGGGTCAGGTTAGCTACCTTGAGTCTTCGTCTTACTGTCCACTTGCTGGCAGTAACCCCTCGTACATCCCGAAGATGCTGATGGACAGTAACACCGGTCTGGTGACGATTTCTGAGAGAGGAAGTGACGATAAAGCGGTCATCCCTCTCAGATGTGCACCTTCGGCGGCCAGAACCTGGTCTTCGTGTCAAGGCCCCAGTCTCCCGAAACCGTCGGTAAACTCGGGATACCGCTGACTGGCTTAAATTCAGCTGGTCAGCCACGAAACGTTGGTTGTGTCCCTCTTCCAGCAAGGCCACGACTTGGGCGACTTCAGTCATGGTGGTATCCATTTTCTTCAGGGTTTCCGAGTAAGGTCGTTAGCAGAGATGTGTACCGGTCAATTTCTGATAAGTGACTGATGACATTTCCCCCTCCTACCCCATATTTTTGGGGTCAAAAGGGTCACACCTCGTACGTTTCGGAACGAGTAAATGATCCACATATCGGGAAATGAGACATAACTTGGAAAATCCTGGGCGGATTCCCAGGGTTCTTGGTTTTTTTTAATGGTTACATTATCAGCTTTCGTTTGGTATATTTTTTTTAAAGATATTCTGAACAGGTCAATAGATACTGGACGGAGAACCCAAACGTGCAGCTTGAGTCGATTTTTTTGCTCGCGAGTGTATATTAGTATGATGATTTTCAAGAAGATAGGAGATATTAATTAAGTTAGGATAGCACTAAGTTATAAATATTTAGGGATGTTATTAGGGTAGGCTAGGAATAGTAAGGATTTAAAACAAAGACTCCAAGAATTCTAGGGTTACTTTGGTTCACAACTATTGGATTCTTTAAAACTACGATTGATTGACGATTACATGCCAAAACTACATTACATTATAATAAGATGTTAGGGATATAAATAAGTTAGGTACTAGAATTATTCTAAGCTAGTTTAGGATATTTAGATTTAGAAAACTGGCTTTCATTTGATTAGAAATAGGATGGTTAAAGTCTGGCCAGCGTAACTTGTCACAAGCAATGTAAAGCAAACCTCGTTTTGGCAACCCTATAAATCAGATCGGCATGCAGCAATGTAAATTAAATTAAATGGTAGCAACATTTTTATTCCGTCAAAAATCGCCATTGCTACTACAGACACTGTTTGTTTTTGTTCGGAATTTTGTGAATAAAACGTTTCATCATGCCCAAAATACTCAAAAGCAGTGCGAGGGAAATCTTGCACACGATGATCAATAAGTATCATCATGTGAAAAGTGAAATTGAATCTGAATTTGAGTTGAAAACGCAATACTTAGATACAATCATCGCATCTGCAGGTAGGTTCTTTAGCAAATTGGTTTTGATACTTTGATTGATAAGTATCGATCGACACTATTTTTTTTACATTACATTATTTTTGAAGTACCGTGTGTTTCACATTTTACGTGTTTGTTTCAGCTAACTTAGAGAATAGCGAAGAGATCAGAGCAGCAGTTGGAAAACTTAAAGAAATTGAGGAAAATAAAGTATTGCATTCCCAATCGAAATATATGGAAACGATTTCATCCATGACAGGTTCGTGTTGTTATTGATTAACTAAAATATTAGGTACATCAGCATATCAGCTCCAATACTAAACTACTTTTATCGTGATATTTGTAGGTAAATCGCAGATACACTAGTCTGGTTGGATTATCCATATAATATAATAATCTATCTTTATTTATTTCTTTCTTTTATATAATATAGTATAATAATATCCCCATAATTTATTTTCCTCTTTTCAGATGTATCTGTTAGGACTTTGAACAGAATTAAAAAAGAAGGGTCTCTAAATGAAGGTGTCTGGAATACACCTGGTAAAAAAAGGGTTCGTAAAACGACTGTATCAAACCTTGACGATTTTGACATTTGTGCTATCAGGAACAAAATCAACGAGTTCTACACAGTAAGAAAACAGGTTCCTACACTGAGAGCATTACTCACAGAACTCCGAGAAGCAATTAGATTTGTGGGATGCCGAGAAACTTTAAGGCAAATACTGCTAAAAAATGGATTTGTATTTAAAACCAATCAAAATGAAAGGTCAACACTTATTGAGCGATTTGAAATATCGGCATGGAGGCATAAATATCTTAGATCAATTGCAGCAAAAAGAGCAGAAGGAAAACCTATAGTATATTTGGACGAGACCTATGTACATCTCAACTATAGAGTTAAAAAATCCTGGCAAGGTCCGTCCACCAGTGGTGTGACAGACAAAATTTCACCAGGGAAAAGATACATTATAGTACATGCCGGTTCTGAAAATGGCTTTGTGCCCAATGGACTCCTGGTGTTCAGCACCAAATCAAAATCGGCAGACTATCACAATGATATGAATTCAGAAAATTTCACAAAATGGCTGAAAGAAAAACTTATACCTAATTTGAATGTACCCTCTGTGATCGTAATGGACAATGCAAGCTACCATGTGAAACAAGTAAATAAAGCACCTACAATGCAAAATTTAAAAGCCACATTACAGGAATGGCTTAGAAGCAAAAATATCCCATTTGAGGAATGTTTCACCAAGGCAGAACTATTATGCCTAATTAATGAAAATAAACCAGTACCAGTATATGAAGCTGAAGAAATTTTGAAACAACATGGTCATGAAGTCCTCAAGCTTCCTCCATATCATTGTGACCTAAATCCTATTGAGATGATATGGAGTTTAGCTAAAAGAAGAGTAGCTAGTAGAAACATGGGAGTTCCTGCGTCAGAAATGGAAAACTTAATTAAAGAATGTTTTCACAGTGTTAAGACAGAGGATTGGCAGAAATGCACAGACCATGTTCTGAGAGTTGAAGAGCAATATAGAGTAAAAGATAGTATATTGGACAATGAGTTAGAGCCATTCATTATTAATGTAGGTAATGAAAGCGATAGTGGTGATGATGACACAGATTTTTATGAAGACATTGAATATTTGGAATCTGATCTAGAATAAATAAAAGTATTTTAAACTGAGGTGTTTTTTTCTTGGCCTTAAACATTACGATATTGTGATTTGTTTGTCCTAAAACATTATTCTATGGATGGTCAGTTCCCTAACATAACTATCCACTTTTCTATACAGGGTGGAAAAAACAAACGCCACATGGACGGCAACTATTTTAAGTAAAATACAATAATGCAGTATTTTTTGTTTTCAAAAATAAAAGTAAGTAGTTAACTTGCTATTTTCAATATTTAAGATAGTTACCGTCCATGTAGCGTTAGTTTTTTCCAACCTGTATGTATAGTATGGCGGAGTTGGTCCTTAAGTTGGGCATTGACTGCACAGTTAACAAGAAATTACTTTACCACCCTAAGGGCCTGCGGGCCTAGTATGGCTGCGTCTATATCGCGTGTCAAATGTGGATAAAGAATCCGTCACTCTCGTACTTATTTACGTGTCAGAAGGTTCTAACTTAACACTCATTAATATTTCTTATCGTAATAAGAAATATATAAATAATTAAATGTGAAAGATGACAATTTTTAAAGTCGTCATCAAAGCACTCAGAAACATATGCAAGTTTGACCGCTAATCTGAAAAGAAAAATCTACGACCAAAAAGTATAACAATTAAGTATCTAATTTATTTATTCCATTAATTCACAGGGTTACCAGTGCAAAACGTCATTGTGTCAGGTTTTCTTTTTGCTACAAAATGGGTTGCCAATCCTATTTTTTTTAAATTTGCCGCTATTTTCCATTGCCAACTTATACTGGCCAGACTCTAGTAAATAATTTGAGGTTTTAGGTTAGGGCGGTTAAATTTGGTTCCGCAGGACCAGGATTCTTTTAGGTTAGGCTAGGGATAATTACAATGTGTTCGGCGTGACCAGGATAATAAACTTTTAATTATACAAATTTTATTAGTAATTAGTGTTAGATATTGAGGTGCTTAGGCCAGTTACAGGTATTACATACATACATAAGCTCACGCCTTTATTCCCAGAGTGGGGTAGGCAGAGCTACAGAATTACTAACAACTCTAAAAACTTGTTAGTAATTCTATAACCACATTTTGCACAATTAGGCTAAGATGTTTACTAGTGTATTAGGGTCATTCACAATCACAAAAACAAAAGTTGTCTCTCCTGTAGTCAATAGTTAAGGGCTTGTGTGCATATAAGTTATGTTTTTATTTGATAGGACTAAAGTAGATGTGACGCCCTTTATGCGGATGTGGGTTCAGCCAGAGAATTAGGCTTTTAACACGTTAACTTTGGGTATGTCCACAGGAAAGACGCGAACCTAAATCCGTGTATGACCCATTAGTGACAGGTTGCAAGCCCATCGCCTAACAGTACTACATAGCCTTTATTCCCTTAGTCGTCTCTTACGACATCCACGGGAGGACAAGGAGTGGCACTATTCTAACCCGGCAACCACGCGGTTTTAATTTTTGTTTAAATGAGGGAATGATTCTTGTATTTCTCATAATAAACCGCATAAAACACAGTTTTGATTTACCTATACGCAATATACTAAATATATGATTAATTATTCTCACTATTATAAGTTATATTGCTGCTGTTGTATTATTTTCGAACATCAAAAAGTTTGGAATGTACCTATTTGGTTATGACAAATCTTACATTTTAACTGGCGTTGTTATAAGGAACATGTACTCCCAAAATACATGAACAATTTTAGTAATTTTGGGAAAAGCGAATTGAGACCATTTTACATCGGTTTGGTTGTGAATTTTCTCTTTTTAGCATACGCCGGCAAGTTTCTCCTACATCAACAATGAGGTCTAGAGTAATATTGCCCTAGCTTCAGTTACACGTTTTAAATTCTGTAACTGTGTTAGGACGATGTATTCTAGACCAGCAGACTCGCGCGCAGCAGAAGACGTACCAGGCGGTGAATTTTTCGAAGAATATTTTGCGCGAACATATTTCAAGTTTTTTTTTTCTGCTTAGCTTCTCTGTGTGATTTATATAAAAAATAATAGAATTTGTAAAAAAGAGAACACTGATTCGCATTGGCCTCATTGTGGTATTTACACTTTCGGTGAAAAATTTAGTCTTACCGGTTATCATGATTTTTTAATATTTAAATCGCTATTATATTTTTGTGGTTAAATTTAAGATATCATTAAATTGATGGTTATAATGGAAATTTTGGTATAGGAAAATTTACAGTACAATTTAGCTGTCCTTTACACCAATTGTCATTAGGTCAATTTTACAGTACAATTTAGTTGTCCTTTACGCCAATTGCCATTTGAGCTACTATCGATATGTTATTATAGTTACATCTTTAAGTGTTGTTAAATATTTTATTTTATTTTATTTTAATTTATTATGAAGTTAAAATATTCCTATTTATATACAGTGTGGAAAAATAAGTCAGACAACAATAATCCTATCAATTAGTTAGAAGAATATAATAGTGAGTATTCATTTTTTTCATTTTAATCTGGTTCGATTCCCGGTTGAGACAAGCGAATTATAGAAAATCTTTGAATGTCTTCTTTAAGTAAAATGAGTCAACTTAAGGACTTAAAGTAGTTTCTCACCAGGGCCTGATTTATTTTCCCTGATTGTTAAGTGTTTGTAGCCAGGTGATCAGGTGATCATACCTTAAATATAACAGATATTAGAAAACTTCAACCTGATACCGAAAGTACCTAATGATTAAAATCACATCAATAACTTTATTTTAATAAAACCACGACGATGACGACGCTGGCCTAGTGGGTAGTGACCCTGCATACGAAGCTAGCGGTCCTGGGTTCATCCCGGTAACGGTAGATATTTGTGTGATGAGCGCAAATATTTGTCCCTGAGTCATGGATGTTTTCTATGTATTTAAGTATATATTTATATATCGTTGTCTTGTTCCCATAGTACAAGCGTAGACCTTAGTTTGGGTCTAGGTCAATTGGTGTGACATTGTTCCCCTGTTTTTTTTAAATCCCAAATATTAACGACAAACCCTCCTATACATTTAGTAATTCATAATTCATTCATTTTAGTACGCCGTTCGTTGAGAGGCTTTAGTTTAAAACGTTATGATTCATGAATTTGTTTTATTTATTACAGTTTATTCGTGTAAATTATTAATCTTTTACTGCCTCCAGAAACGTCGTACTAATATATGGGATTTATTAAAAAGAAGTTATTGATATGATTTTACTAACTGTGTAACGTACTTTCTATATAGGCCGCTCAAAGGTTTCTGATATCTATTATATTTATGGAAAAATCGCCTGGCTACACTTTACGATTACACCCTTGACCCTGTATATAATTCAATTCATATTTGTTTGCGTTTAATAATTACATAACGATAACGTTTTTCAAATGCGTCTTCACTAAGGCCACATAATTATTATCGGTTTATTTTTGTGTTGTTGGATTTTTTTGCGATATAATTAGTAAATTGCTGTTCTCTTTTAATAAACATGTGATTGTGCAAATTGGATTATTTTATGTAATACGTTGTTGATTTGTCTCTATTGTAAGTTTTTTCTGCATTTCTATCTATACACAAAACATAAAACAAATTGTATTGCAACATTTGCAACTAGCGTGTAACATTCGTGAAAAAGTCAGTAAGTAGGTACTATTAAAAAAAAAGCCCAAATGCTATGTAAAATCTACTGAAAAGCAAAACGCAAGCTCTTTAAGGGTGTTTTTGTTCAAACAAGCTAGGTAGTCCAAATTTTTTCTTTTTCAAGAAATTCGTCTTCAAATTAATCCACTGTCCCCGTCTGCAATATTACCTGTTTCCAACATTCAAGTACATGTATAAAATAGTATACATTTATACTATTAAGTACATTGCTCTTTTTTTTAAAGATTGCTCGTGTTTTGCTTTTCGGTTATTTTTTTATTGTACTATGTCGGTTTTGTTTAATTTATTTTGTGTATTCCAGTATTCATAGTTTTCACAAGCGACACATTATAAGCGCAATTCTTTTTCTAGCAAAAGAAGTTTATTACTTAACATTTACATATTTTTTTGATTTTCCTGACAAATTGGTAGCATCAAAGTGTTACAATGTACAGTCAAGGTATAAAAGGTTCGTCACTTTTGGACCTTAACAGCGTTTTTTTTTTTTATATATACCCTTTGTAACTTTGACAGTTAAGACGAATCGAATGACATTGGGTAAAAAAAACAGAAAAGGAGTATTTTTGTATGATTGGATCTTTATTTGCGTCAACAGAAGCTTACATTTCATAGAAAATGTATGAAGCATGCTGTAAGATGCTGTGACCAGTGACCCTTGCTATGCTAATTGTGCTGGGTAGTGAATCTCTCAGCAACGACGGTCGGACGGACGAGCGAGTGAATGTCCAAGCGGCGAGTTAAAGTGCAAACTAAACATATTTTAGCGCGTGCATTTTCAATTTAGCAGCATGGTTTCTGGCGATGGATTGAACGTATAAGGCTACTTAATTGAATATGCACGCACTAAAATGTGTTTTGTTCGCTCTGTGGACTACTTAAACTCGCCGCTGCGATTTCGCTCAACCGTCCGACCATCCGTTGTTTTTGAGAGACTAACACCCCAGGTCCCATATAAATTTGGTCAAGATCATGAAATCCATAACAACGGAACTCCTTTAAAATTTGGAGGGTTCCTTGTTTTTTAAACTATTATGTTAGAAATAGATTGCTCGGAAGTTGAAATGTAAACACATGCAATTACATCCAACCCCAACCCTTAATAACTATTAAATATATTTGTATCTGTTTCTTATTTATTCAAACAGCTCAACGTTGGCACTTCGTCCTTCTTAAGTATTGAGCTCTGGAAATGTGTGTTTTCAAACGTCTGACAATTTTGTCGACGTTTGAAGACACGATTTCCAGACTCATATATCACTGAAACTGGGGGCACTCCAGGAAAAAGGTGTGAAAAATTTGGCGAATATATAATGAATTGTATGAAATGGATTACTTCTCTGCTCCCGTTTGAGGCTTTTTTCTAAATCACATTGAAAACAGCCTCAATTGGAAGCAGAGAGTTGACTCCTTTGTTCTACGTAAGCAGCCGACGCGTCACAAAAGCAAATTTTTTCGAGCGAAGAGTTTCAGCGGCGTGTTACGAAAATTTTCATCAACTTGAAACGAGTATACATTTTGGATAGAATGCTTTGGTTTTGGGCTTTTAATTGTTTAACGTATTTTGTTTAGTAACGTTACAATCAAAGGTCCAGAGCTAATACGTTCTATATTTCCACCCGAAGAGTCATCGCGTTGCAGCGGCGAATGGAGGATAATTTTTTTATGGAATTTAGTTTTGTGCCTTTAATTCTTGTGCTTATTTTGTATAATATTAATAAAAACATTTATTAAAAGGGGAATAATCCTTTGTTCTGTCTAAGCAGCCGACGAGTCACTGCGATCAGCAAAATTACATCAAATTGAATTAAGTATAAATTTTGTATGAAATGGTTTAGTTGTGTGCTCTTAATTGTTGATTTTTATTTTGTTCAATAATACTTTACCTTTTATAATAATACCATAATGTCCACTTTTTTTTTTTTTTTTTTTGCTTATTCAATATCAAAACTGGTTTGAATTCTTGACTTTTTGTATTTTAGCCAAATAAAGGGTTAAAAGCAAAGTTAATACGTTTACATACATACATACATTAAATCACGCCCGTTTCCCAGAGGGGTAGGCAGAGACCACTTCTTTCCACTTGCTACGATCTACCTAGAGATAATCCATCGTTATTGGTCGGATAACTTCGTATTTATCTTGCTTTCTTTCTTTCAAATATATTTTTTACATAAAAAAATAGTTTTGTTTCATTTAACTGCGACTTAAACGTGATCGCCATTAATAACTGAATTAGAAAAATTGGTTCCTGATCACGAAAAAAAAATCACCATGTATAGATAGAATTATTATAAAGCGATGGTTCGGATCGCCCGGTGCTCGAGTTCGAATTGCACTTACCTACCGTTTTTTTAAATATAAATCTAACTATACAGGGTGTTAACGGGGTCGTGATACAAGTGATCACCTCTGTGTTCTGCCCGCGAATATGAGCAACTTTCCCTATGGAACCAGCTTGGAAATCGGGAAAAAAAAATCAGCTGCTTCATACATTTTGGTCGAGTACCTACCCCTGTTCTTGTTCTATGAAACAGCTGATTTTTTTTCCCGATTTCCAAGCTGGTTCCATAGGGAAAGTTGCTCATATTCGCTGGCAGAACACAGAGGTGATCACTTGTATCACGACCCCGTTAACACCCTGTATATTGTCCTCGACATGACGTTAAACTGTCGCACACTACGCCTTAGCTTGCTGTGAAACGCTTACAAAAACCCATAATAAGTAAATAATTAGATTGTTTGTCTACTTTCTCAGAAAAATTATAACGTAAAGTCAGACATACGTCAAAACCTGTAGCCTGTCTGTGACATGAACGGTCATGTCAAGGTATCTTTACTTCAGATACGTACATTCAGCCCTCTACAAACTATCCGTCATGCCCCTAGCCCGGATGATTGGAAAAATTATGTGTTGACATTTCAATACTGCGAGGACACACATTTTATAAGCACGATGATGTACTGGACGGAGCTTGGAGACTGGATGTCAGAAATAATATAGTTATTTATTTATTTATTTATTTATGGATCCATGGAAAACCAACAGCTATACAAAAATTTAGAAATAAGATTAACAACACATAGCCAATTACAGGTTCTCACATTTAGCAATTAAGTATATTGAAAAAGAATGAGCCTTATTTACAACGATTACTTATACAGTGCAAATATGTTACAACTACTACAGATCACAAAATATGTTACAACTACTACAGATCACAAAATATTTCTGTAGACTATGACTATGCTAACCAACACCTCAACTACTACACATCACAAAATATTTCTGTAGACTATGACTATGCTAACCAGCACCTCAACTACTACAGATCACAAAATATTTCTGTAGACTATGACTATGCTAACCAGCACCTCAACTACTACAGGTCGCAAAATATTTCTGTAGACTATGACTATGCTAACCAACACCTCAACTACTACAGATCACAAAATATTTCTGTAGACTATGACTATGCTAACCAACACCTCAACTACTACAGGTCGCAAAATATTTCTGTAGACTATGACTATGCTAACCAACACCTCAACTACTACAGATCACAAAATATTTCTGTAGACTCTGACTATGCTAACCAACACCTCAACTACTACAGGTCGCAAAATATTTCTGTAGACTATGACTATGCTAACCAACACCTCAACTACTACAGGTCGCAAAATATTTCTGTAGACTATGACTATGCTAACCAACACCTCAACTACTACAGATCACAAAATATTTCTGTAGACTATGACTATGCTAACCAACACCTCAACTACTACAGGTCGCAAAATATTTCTGTAAACTAAGGCTATGCTAACCAACACCTCAACCCCGCACCCGAAAGATCTATCACGAATTAAGATTGTTTACAAGATATTGAATTAATTTGTTTTTAATAGTATTAATATTACTTGCAAATATGTCAAAATCTAACACATTATTCATTAACACTTTATTCAAACTCCTACTAGCCCTACACAAAAAAATATTTTTCCTATAATTAGTTGAAGCTCGAGAAACAGAAATAGGACGATAGTTCCGCACAATCCTAGAGGGAATATTAAAAGAGACTCTGCCCAACAAATCAGGGCAATCAGTTATAAACAAAGTTAAAATCGCTTATTCCCGAAATACCAGTATTTTAAAATACCTGATTCTCAATATATCGGAATCCCAAAACTAAACATACAAAGTAGGGTATTATTTATTATATTTACCCAACATTTCAAATCTGTTTTTTTGAGAACCTGGTAAAAAGAGTAGTTTGGTATTTTGAAATACTGGTATTTTGGGAATGAGCGGTTAAAATGAACTGCTTGAGATCATTGATTGAATTACGTATAAAGTTTAGAAATAATATTCTATTCAGATACGGAAACCTTAAGTTATCTTATAATATATTGCTAGTTCAAAGCAGGTTTCAATGACAAAGGTTGGCTAAAGAAATAGTCTAAGGGCTGTATTAATAAACTCATCTTAACTGAGAGGCCTGTCACAAGATACGTCAAAATAAACGTCAAACCTTAGAGCAATGTAATTTTTGACACATCTCGAGACGAGCATTACAGTTGAGATTAGTTTATTAATACGATCCTTAGAGCGCGCGAGATAACTTAACTTTGTCTGTTGATACTTCTTCCTTGGATGGAAAGCGAGATGTTTTTAAGAAAATTACTTGTTCATAGCTCTGCTATTAAACTGTGTACTCGTACTTAAGTGAAATTTTTGTGGCCGTTTATCGTAAGTTGAATTTTTCGAACTAGTGTTTTTTACTTTTTATAGGTGCATCGTGTTTTTTACTTGTTTTTCTTGTTACAGTAAATTGTTCAATTTTACACTAAGAATTTACTTAAACGGTCTGTGTTAATTACTGTTTTATTTATTGTAATTTTTTTTTAAATGTAATACTAGTACTTTATGAAATTGTTGCATAATTAAAAAAAAAAAAAAAATTAAAATTGTTTATTTCGTGTAACCAAATGACACATTATTTTGTTATTAAAATACTTAATCTAAGGTGTTAGTAATACTAATTAAACTAAACAACGAAAAATAATAATGAGGGGTATAGACACACACGAGTGTGTTTAAAAACCGAGCCGATGGGCGAGGTTTTTAATAGTATTGTTGGATTTCATGTTTTTATATTTTTAAATAAGGTAGTTTATGCACTTGCAAAGGCTTTACTCCTTCACAACTTCCATCCCTATCAAACATGTGCACTAATGCTATGGCCATCCTTATCTACGGCCGTCGCATTCGGACATTTTTATGTCAAATCACTCTTCGTTAAACCGCCATATTGTGAGCATCTTACAAACTCGCGTCGTGGTTATGACAATTATTTAATAGCTTTTAAGCAAAGGACAACAAGGACTAACGGTGCAGCGAAGTGATCTTGCGTTTTCGATTGATGTTGACGCGGTTCGAGGTTCGATGCCCGGCAAGCAAGGAAATTCAGGTGAGTGCGCATGTTCACATCCTTTCTTCCTTCTCTCATCGACCTTATTTATTTCCACACAAACTATAAGCCGATGCAAGTGATTTGTTAGTCTTTTGTGTTAAGCGATTTCCCCTATTTATATATAAAAGCATTTAAAACCCCAATACAGTCCACTTCTCTTTTTCTATAACCTCGTGCCTAGGTTTCTAAACATAATATCGAAGTTTAATTCACGCCTTTAACCAAAGGTGGAGTAAAAGGCACCTCCATCCTTTTTTGGTCTCTTCTCTCGATATAACCGTTTTTGGCCTCTTCTCTCGGATATATAACCGTTTTTGGTCTCTTCTCTGGGATATATAACCTTTTTTGGTCTCTTGTCTCGGATATAAGTATAACCTCTTTGGTCACTATTAACTACTTTCCCCACTAATTTATCTACCCCTAGGTGTTAACTTACACACTCATTGTATTACGTAATCGAAATAGACTGTGATTTATTTTGTTATATTTCCCGCATATGCAGCTATTTCTCTTTATTTCCGCACCGCATACGTAGTATAATATCGTCGTGGCGGTTAGTTCTTATTTATTTCATTTTTCGTTATCGATATTACTCGTAAGGTTCACGTGTTCGCATAATTTCTTTGTTCTGCGTACGTAACGGTACGCCATATTTAAATTAATCGGATTGGTTCGGCTACTGTCGGCTAAGTTCGTTTTCCCCACCATTCCCGACTAACTCGGACACACGGCCTAGCGAGGTGCTCCGCTCACGCCACATCATATTTTTTACAACGCGCCTCAAATTTGAGGGTACTTTTGTTTTGTACTACCGCCACCTCAAAATTATTTTACCGCTATTTCTAGTAGATGTATAACGAAGAGTCAAATATATAAATTCCCGCATTTGCTAAATCGATACAATCTATATTTAATATATATAAAAACCTTTTAGTATAGTTAACCGCTTAATATAGATTGTTTACAATGGTAAACCTAAACGGAAAGGTGCGAGGGTTTCGTTGCAGAAGACGATTATGATACTAATAAAAATCAATTGACTATTTACTCAGTTAGACGCGATGTTATCTACAAGCGAGTAGAAAACATCTTAGAGCTCGCATACAAAGCAGAAACAGATCCCACTCAGTTTAGAGCATTTCATACCAGTGCATTTAATATTGATAGTATACGTACTGATTACCAAAACGTTTTGGATTCATATAACTTGCTGCACTTACAAATGAACCCGGGTTCTAGTGTCGACTATGACTCCTGGACGACGTTCGAGGAGATGTACTGCTACATTAAAAACATTTTGTTAGAAAATGAGACTAATAGTTCTCCTGAGGGCTCACCAAATCACCAAGGTCTTTCTAAATCGAATCCCCGTCTTCCGCCCATTGAGTTGATGTCATTCAATGGAGATGTCAAGAACTGGCCATTGTTTTATCAGCAATTTAAAAGTATTAATTTATAAGACAGCCGGTGAAATGACTAGCATAGAGGATTCCATCTTAGTCCTCAGGGTTGGCAACGCATTTGCAGTCTTAGGATTGCATCGCAGTCCTGTGAATGCGAATGTCTATGGGTCACAGTTTCCACTTACCATCAGGTGGCCTGTGTGCTCGTTTGTCTACTCTTTGACATAAAAAAAAAAAAAAAAAACATGATAACGCATCGCTTACTGATAGTGACCGGGTATTTTGCTTAGTTGGCAAATTAACCGGGCAGGCTTCGTGCGTCTAAAAAAAACTACCGCGTCATCAGGGACGCGCGCGTGCGCAAGTATGATGACCAGTGTTCGGAATTTTCACGGCAAAACAAAAGACTCGCAAATTTACTAGGGTAAGAAATAATTTTTCATCGATATCGATAGTAAAATAAATAATGGTCCACCAAATAAATATAAATATATTATAAAATACATTAGGTTTGTGTAAAGTTATATCGAAACAGATTCAATTTCTTCTTCAAAATCCACATCAGTACACACAGCAGCACATGCCATTTTATTTGGTTTCTGATAGTGATAAGTAGGGTTAGGTTTTTGGTGGCAAAACGTGGTTTAAGAATCCATGGAGTCGCTATTTCCTAATGATTATTACACATATCACTTTGATTTTGGCCTTTAGTTTTGTCATATTTATAAATAAACTAAATACATTTTTAGTCCAGTTTATCCATACCTACAAATAATTCTTTGTTTGTTACTCTTTCACAGCCGAGATATCCTCCGTACCAAAATAAATTTAAACTCGCTTAGCGATTTAATCAAAGATTGAATTTTGTAATAGAACTGTACTGAAGGTCAAAATCAAGGTGGTATGTATTATAAAAATCAGAAAACAGCGACTCCATGCATCCAAAAACCACGGTTTGCCACCAAAAGTCCTAACCTTAGTGATAAGAGTAGATAGTCATTAATTATTAGACGACGCGCTGGCCTAGTGGGTAGTGACCCTGCCTACGAAGCTAGCGGTCCTGGGTTCGAATCCCGGTAAGGGCAGATATTTGTGTGATGAGCGCGAATATTTGTTCCTGAGTCATGGATGTTTTCTAATGTATTTAAGTATATATTTCTCTATATAAGTATTTATATCGTTGTCTAGTACCCATAGTACAAGCCTAGAGCTTAGTTTGGGACTAGGTTAATTGGTGTGAGATTGTGTCCCCTTATATTTATATTTATATTTATATTTATTTTAATTTTTCGACGTTCTCTGGGAGTAAACTTTACTTTACGTTCACCTCTTTACTACTCAAATTCGGCAAAGGCAAAAGGACGGGACGGCACGGTACTTTAATCACTTGTTACGATTTAAACCGCTATCAAACACAAGTTCTGCCGGACTCGATTCATTTATTAATGGTTTTGATTCCTCGGTGGAAGCACTTGAGCAACTGAAGCTTAGTGATTTAACCGACTTTGTTCTATTGCATTTGGCGCTCCAAAAATTAGACGCAGACACGATAAAATCATTTGAAACTTTGTACCGCAAGGAGAAAATACCTACTTATAAAAGTTGATCGAGTTTGTTAAAGAACAGAGCAAAGTGTTGTCTCATTCTCCAGCCGCTAATGCATATAGGCCGGTTGATAATTCACATAATAAATCGCACAACCCTACGCGGCCGTCGCCTTCGACCAAGTGTCTCCCCAGACCTATCGACGCGGAATCGGCTTGGGCCGTTAAGAAAAGAAATTATGTCCGTGCAGTAAGAGTGAAAATGGTATCGCTCGGCTCGGCTCGGCCCGGCTCGGCGTTGCGAACGGAACGACTTCGTTTTCGATCTTATTGCGTGGACATAAAACTTATTTTTGCCGGCTCAAGCCGATTCCGCGTCGATAGGTCTGGGGAGACCCTAAGACTTTTGTTAACATGGACGCAGGCTCCGGCACAAGCGCGGGCGGTAACTGTGCGCTGTGTAGTGGTAAACAACACGAGCATTCTTATTCGTGTTCAACTTTTATGAAATTGACACCGAATGAACGTTATAATTTTATTAAAACTAACGCCTATTGTAACAATTGCTTAAGTGTTAGACATAAAACATTGTCTTGTACTTCTAAACATAACTGTTCTCATTGTTCTTCGAGACATCATTCTCTGTTACATTTTAATACTAACTAGCGACCCGCCCTCGCTTCGCTTCGGTTTATTTGAGTTTTCTATAACACACGTACATAAAACAAAATTTATTATACATAAAAACCTTCCTCTCGAATCACTCTATCTACTAAAAAAAACCGCATCAAAATCCGTTGCGTAGTTTTAAAGATCTAAGCATACATAGGGACAGACAGCGGGAAGCGACTTTGTTTTATACTATGTAGTGATGATACTAAATCGCATTGTAATATTGGAGCAGTGGTGTCCGAGATCGAACCCGCTAACGTTGTATTTACTTCCGCTTCCGCTCGTGGCTTGGTTCGCACTGAGTCGAGTATGACTCATTCGCCCGCCAATACAGACCCTGCGACTGCTGCAGCTAAGGTCGATATTAGTTCACCGCGTCGTTATCTTGATAAGAAAAATACGTCGGTATGCACAGTTTCGTGTGATCGCGTTGACAGTTATCAAACGACTACATTACTAGGAACCGCAAAAATCAAATTTATTGTTTCGTTCAACCGCACTCACTATTTGAGATGCTTGGTGGATCCAGGCTCTCAGAGTGATTACATTTCCGCTACTTGTTGTAAACGTCTTTCGCTTCCTATCTGTAAACAAACCCGCTACTCGGAAGTTCAAGGTATAGGAGGAGCCTCGCAAAAAATACTTGGAATCACGGCACTTAATTTTGCGTCTCGGTTTATGTATGTATGTATGTATGTAAACACTTTATTGTACAAAAGAAAAACCATAACAATACAATTAATATAGATATATGTACAAAGGCGAACTTATCCCTTTAAGGGATCTCTTCCTGCGAACCCATGAGAGATTGAGAAGAGTGAACGGTTGTGCAACGAGTAAACAAGTGTATGTACAGTCAAGGGCAAAAATATGTATACATTTTAGTACCTTGTCACTTTAACCACTGTGACAGTTCATATATGGCAGTTCAAATATGACGAAAATAGACAAGGTACTTAAGTGTATACATATTTTTGCCCTTGACTGTACAAGAAGAAGAATATTACACATTTAGTAACCAATTAAACTTATATAAATAGATTTAAAATAAAACTACATTCAAATACCTACATAAATAGATATAGAAATATACATATTAATAGTTAAATATAACGCTTTGTGTTTTTAGTTCTGACCCGCTTCATCGACTTGTCGAAAACTCTTGGGCTGTCGAGGAATTGCCCTCGCGCACGTTTTTAAGTCCAGATGATCAACAATGCGAAGATACTTACGCTAAGACCACCGTTCGTGATATTGACGGCAGCTATTCAGTTGATCTTCCGTTTAAAGACGATCCAAATAAGTTAGGCAATTCTTTTATAACCGCAAAAAAACGCTTTCTTCTTTTAGAGAGAAAAACGCCGCGATGACCAGTAAGATCACCTGGTAGGATCCCCTATTTTCAAAATTAATAGGTAGGGGATCCAACCAGGTGATCTTACTGGCCATCGCGGAAAACGCTCCACCCTTACAGTGGCCTTTAGGTATTATTTCACGTTTATATCCTGGTAAGGACGGAGTTATTCGCGTTGCGGAAGTAAAGACAAAGATTGGCACGTACAAAACGTCCAGTTGTGCGGCTGTGCCCGCTACCGACTCAGTCAGAGTCTTTTTTAGGGTTCCGTAGTCAAACTAGGAACCCTTATAGTTTCGCCATGTCCGTCCGTCCGTACGTCCGTCCCCAGTCTAGCTTAGAGACTCATAGTACTAGAAAGCTGTAATTTGGCATGAATATACATATTAGTCACGCCAACAAAGTGGTAAAATAAAATTTTGACAAATATTTTTTTTTAATGCACCTCCCCTACACGTAACGTGGGGATGCCTTTTTTTTTTGCCTACCCCATAGTGTGGGGTGTCGTTGGATAGGTCTTTCAAAAATATTGCGGGTTTACGGAAACAATTTTTCGATTAAGGGATCCGTTTATGAAATATTAAGCTTTAAAGCGCTATTTTTTGTTAGAGTCAAGTGTCCCCCCCCCCTACAGCCAAAACTACAAATACTAAAAATCTGTTTCATATTAGACACTGTTCAATTATAGTTTATTTGTTACAATGTTAACATACGTTTTGTTTTTTTCATGTTTTTGTTAAAAAGGAACTGTATTTTTAGTGAAAACGTTGTGTTTTTTTATATTTATATATTTATTTATGCAAAATATACCTACTTAAGTTGGTCTGTTGATACTTTGTTATTATGTGTACCTTGTTCTATCGTGTTACATTTATTTGACTGTATAATTTTTGTATTAAATTACTCCAAAACAAAAAAAGAATAACCCAAAGCTAACACAAATTTTCGTAAATAAAAGATGAATAACAAAAAAAAACCTGGGGCAAAAATAACTATATTGCAGTAAAATAAATATTGTTCTATAACGTATACTGCCCTCCTTAGAAAAAAGGGCGTATGTCTCATAGAACCTCATATTGTAATTAGTGACTTGATTTCTTAAGATGGAGGGTTATTATATTATTTACTTTGGACTCTCACATTGGACATGCGTCCTTTTTATTTAGGAGGCCAGTATAGTTGAAAAGAAACGTTATATTTATGATTATTATAAAAAAAAATATTTCAAAAAAACATCATATAGAACGCAGGGTGACGTAACCAGTAATGGACATGGACCGAAAATGGACACTTGTTTCTTATTTTACCGAAGATAAGGGTTATTTATTTGTTTTGCAACAATCAATTAAGGACCATATCAAATTTAAAATTACAAGTAAAGTGGACATTACTGGTGCCTGTCAGTTAAAAAGTGTCCATTATTGGTGCCGTCACCTTTACTAATTACATTCCGTTTGGTAGTGCTTTAAGAATGAAGATAGCGCAAGCATTATTATTTTGCATAACAGTAAGACGTAAGTGCAAAACCCTCGGGGTTCGAGTTTATCTTGCACTTACCGTTTGTTTATATGCAAAATGTAATTGTATTTGTCCCCGATATGACGTTAAACTGTCGCACGCCTAGCAAGTGTGAAACTTTGTAAATTATGTTATTGAGAAAAATTAAGGCATACTGTTAGACAGACGGACAGACGGACATGAGAAAAATATGTGTAACTATGTTAACTATGTAAAATAATAATAACCGTTTTAATTAAAAATGTTCAATCTTTTGTGCCACCAGCGACTCTTGCTTAGCTAATCGTGCAGCAGCGCAAAGAATATAATTGTACAAGCACTTACATTAATTTACACCAAGCATGAATTTTGTATGGCGTGGCTTATTTCTATTATTTTATTTCCTTGTGGCTATTTTGTTAAATAACAAGAGCATTAATTAGCCAAGGCAAGGGCGTAAGCAGCCATCGAGCCACCACGATCAGCAAAAAGACGGACGACGGATTGGTGTAGTTCTATACTTTTAATTGATAGCCAAGTTTTGTACCATTAAAATTTGGAATTATTTAAAAGTTAAGAGTTAACTCCTTTGTTCTACCTAAGCAGCCAGCAAGAATGTGTTGAATCGAGGATACATTTTGTACGGAATGGTTTAGTTCTATTATTTTACTTGATAGCCATTTTTTGTACAATCATCAAAATGGCCATCAGGTGAAAATGAAGAGTTAACTCCTTTGTTCTACATAAGCAGCCAGCAAGTCTCCGCGAATGAAAGAAGGTGTTGAATCGAAGATACATTTTGTATGGAATGGTTTAGTTCTATACTTGTACTTGATAGTCATTTTTGTACAATCATCAAAATGGCCAACATGTGAAAGTTAAGAGTTAACTCCTTTGTTCTACATAAGCAGCCAGCAAGTCTCCGCGAATGAAAGAAGGTGTTGAATCGAAGATACATTTTGTATGGAATGGTTTAGTTCTATACTTGTACTTGATAGTCATTTTTGTACAATCATCAAAATTGCCATCATGTGAAAGTTAAGAGTTTACTCCTTTGTTCTACATAAGCAGCCAGCAAGTCTCCGCGAATGAAAGAAGGTGTTGAATCAAAGATACATTTTGTATGGAATGGTTTAGTTCTATACTTGTACTTGATAGTCATTTTTGTACAATCATCAAAATGGCCATCATGTGAAAGTTAAAACTCATTTGTTCTACATAAGCAGCCAGCAAGTCTCCGCGAACGAAAGAAGAATGTGTTGAATCGAAGATACATTTTGTATGGAATGGTTTAGTTCTATACTTGTACTTGATAGCCATTTTTGTACAATCACCAAAATGGCCATCAGGTGAAAGTTAAGAGTTAACTCCTTTGTTCTACCTAAGCAGCCAGCAAGTCTCCGCGAATGAAAGAAGGTGTTGAATCGAAGATACATTTTGTATGGAATGGTTTAGTTCTATACTTGTACTTGATAGCCATTTTTGTACAATCATCAAAATGGCCATCAGGTGAAAGTTAAGAGTTAACTCCTTTGTTCTACCTAAGCAGCCAGCAAGTCTCCGCGAATGAAAGAAGGTGTTGAATCGAAGATACATTTTGTATGGAATGGTTTAGTTCTATACTTGTACTTGATAGCCATTTTTGTACAATCATCAAAATGGCCATCAGGTGAAAGTTAAGAGTTAACTCCTTTGTTCTACCTAAGCAGCCAGCAAGTCTCCGCGAATGAAAGAAGGTGTTGAATCGAAGATACATTTTGTATGGAATGGTTTAGTTCTATACTTGTACTTGATAGTCATTTTTGTACAATCATCAAAATGGCCATCAACTGAAAGTTAAGAGTTAACTCCTTTGTTCTACATAAGCAGCCAGCAAGTCTCCGCGAATGAAAGAAGAATTTGTTGAATCGAAGATACATTTTGTATGGAATTATTTAGTTCCTGTCCTTTTAACTGTTTGACATATTTTGTATTATATGTAAACATCGCTGACTCGTGGCTTTTAGGTAGCACTTGACAGTTTCTAACAGACTTCCTTGACAATGTTCTTCCTGTACGAGTTGAGAAAAGGAAACCAATTAGAAAAAACAATTAATATTAGTTCTAAATTTTTACAAGTCAGCCTACGTCTTCTACTTGAGAAACTCCACTTTGTGTAAGAAAATTTTACCTTGTCACCTTATAGTAGGAATTCTGAATGCTGTCTAATAATTTCCTCCATTATTTGGAAAAAAACTATGTTTCTTTAATAAATGACATTTGTGATAAACAATTAATATTAGTTCTAAATTTTTACAAGTCAGCCTAGTCTTCTACTAGAGAAACTCCACTTTGTGTAAGAAGATTTTACCTTGTCACCTTATAGTAGGAATTCTGAATGCTGTCTAATAATTTCCTCCATTATTTGGAAAAAATCTATGTTTCGCGACACATCTCGTAATAATTATTACGAGATGTGTATGTGTATTATAAATTAATAACAATATCACTGACATTGATATTGAAGTTTTTAAACTAGTGATCAAACCTACTTCGTCATTATGTTAAGACCATGTAGGTAATATTAATTTATTATTTTATCTTATCTTAAAAGACACTTAAAAAACTCGTCTCATCACTAATATGTCAAGTGCTACCTAAATGCCACGAGTTAGCGATGTGTTACACGCTTGGTTAATTATATTTGAGGTTATGTGTCAAACACTAATTTGTTTACAAGCTCTTTCGACGGCGACTTTATAACTAAATTAGCGACCCGCCCTCGCTTTGCTTCCGTTTATGTAAGTTCTCTGTAACACCCGTACATAAAACATTTTTTAAATAATTTAAAACCTTCCTCTTGAATCAATCTATATATTAAAAAAAACCGCATCAAAATCCGTTGCGTAGTTTTAAAGATCTAAGCATACATAGGGACAGACAGCGGGAAGCAACTGTGTTTGATACTATGTAGTGATCATACACCGGATTAACGGGGGTGAAAATGTACCAGTGCTAGTGATTCATTAAATGTCGACTAAGTTTATCGACATCGATAAAAATCTATTTTTAATCATCATTTTCATAAGTAATGGCCAAGTTTGAATTTGAAACCTCTTTTATTTATACTTGTCGCAACTATAATCAACCGGTATCTGACATTGACTCTGGATTCGAGAATTTTTTGACAACCATTGAAATTACATTGAATAACAAATTTATTTAGTATAATAATATTCTTTAGCATTCCGACAAATAGAAAAACAATTTTTGTTTTTTAAGTCGGTTAAAAATTTCTCGAAAGAAAAAAGGTTCGTTTTCATGGAAAGCTGATGATTCAGATATAGAAGACAACGGTACGACTTACTATTACTTATTATGCAAGAAAAGTACGATCCATGTCACGAAAAAAGTTGTCGATAAACTTAGTCGATATTGAATGAATTACTAGGACTGGTACATTTTCACCCCCGTTAATCCGGTGTATGGTAGTGATAATATACAGCGTGTAAATCTCATACGGGCATATATTTTATCTAGACGTAGTTAACGACCATACAAATCATCTGAGAAAGATATTTTGTTACTAACTTGTATTATTAAAGCGTAGTTAATTTTTTAAAGTTTGTCTTAGGAGCAATGTAACGCGTGCAACTTTTATTTACGTAACTAGTAAACAAATGACAAACCGTAATTCGTAACATGACGTTTACGTAGGTGCGTTAATTGTAATGTGTGATGTATACATTGCTTGTTGAATTAATTAGTAAGAAAAAATAAAATACAACTAATGTTTATGTTAGACAAGTTTTTACGTTAATTGGGGTGTATATTAACTGTTGTTAAAATATATGCCCGTATGAAATTTACACGCTGTATGCTAGTCTATGGTATTTAAATTTATTTGACTGTATTGTTTTACGCATAATTTTAGTTTTATTATTAACATGTGATAATTATTTTTCAGGATATAAAACAAAAAATAATAACCTTAAGAAAACGCAAACTTCTTTACTACAGAAATGATAAAAGATAAAAATCAATAAAAATACTATGCATAAATAAATAATATACCAGTTAAAATAAATACTGCTCTTAAACGAATCGTTATATATATTATAATACAGTACTTATATACATAACATAACTTTGTATTTTAAAAATTGCAAGAAGTTTTCAAAATCCCATAGTCTTGGGACGCCCTGTATAACAAAATACCTAATAAAATTACAGATACACAAAATATAAATCCTTTTAAAAATAAACTACTTAGTTATTAAGCAAAAAAATGCTACTGTACGCTGCAAGAGTTTTTTGATGACATGGAGCGATAATATGTCTAAAATTAATGTGAGAAATAAATAAATAAATATTTTAAATAGAATTGTAGAAAATAAAAGTGAACACGATTTCAGTTTTAGGTTAGGTTTTTTTATGTGTAGTTTTATTTTTATGTTTTCATTTTGCAGTGCCCTTGCAGGGCTCATAAATTGTACCTAAGTACTAATATTTACTATTAAGCAGGTCTTTTATGAAAGCAATAACAATTTGAGTTTGAGTTTAAATAAAAATAAATAAATAAATATCAGGGGACAATGTTTGAACTGTACGAGGGCCGTTCCGAAAGTTTCTAGCTGTGTCGACATTTATTGAAATAAATTAATATTGTTGATACATTCATAAAGCATTTGGTATTCAAAACCTGTCTCAAATCCAAAGGGGTCGTCTGATTCTGATGATATTGCCCGTGATGGAATCGTCAGTATTTTTAGTATATTCAAGCAGCTTGTTTTACTCTATTCCCAAATATAGTAATGCAAAAAATGCTTTCATTGAACGCCATTAAATTTTCTTGGAGACTCTAATTTAGACATTTCTTCAAGGCTTGTTTACGCCATATTCTAATATCGAATGTTGAAGGAAACGTATGGTTTAAAATAGGACTGATATATTTACTACACGTTTTGTTATATTTATATCGGAAAAATGAAAAGGTTACCATTTTTGAGACCGTATTAATTATAGCAAAAATCTATCCCAGGAATACGTCGCTTGCAGATTTTTCATAGCCTTAACACGTCTAGTGTTAAAAAAATCGTAAACAACAAACGAAGTGATTAACATCTATGATTTTTGGAAACAACGTTTATATTGCAATTTGGCTTAAATATCCATCAGCAATATATAAAAATATATTTCAATAAATGTCGACACAGCTAGAAACTTTCGGAACGGCCTTCGTATTTGTAGTAAAATCACTGTTGTGTTTTGTATATATGTTTCTGTAATTTGTTTTATACAGCAAGAAGCCGGCACGTTCTTCCTACATGAACAATGGGTTCTAGATAACTATTGTTTTGTCTTGATCTACACGTTGTACATTCTGTATATCTTGACAAACAATGCATTCTAGACCTGCAGACCCCCACGCAGCAGTACAAGACGCGCGGTGAACTTTAAGACCTCCATGATGCGTTCAAGATCCGAACATTATGAACACCGAAAATTGACTGTTTTGTTAGAACTTTCTTATCTGTTAAAGTGTTATAGTTACTAAATAATCCTTCCTTTATCTGGAAGTCGTAATAGACGACTAAGGGATTAATAACAATACAAGTGATTTGCCACGCACACTGGCCTGGGAGCAACTCTCAGAATATTCCATAAAAGTAACGGTCGCTATTCTATTTAGTCGTACGCTTTTAAACTCCTTTTTTCTACACATACCCAGCTCTTTCAAATGACACCCCATTTGCTATAATCGAACCACTATAATTTTTCAACCCCCATTATAGACCTCTTTTCAATTATTTATAAAAATCAATTCCATATTTTTTTACTAAGGTAAAACAGACACGCTTAAACAGTTGTACAACTAAATATGCCAAATTTCAATATATGGATAAAGATGAATTCATATTATTATATATGGTATAATGGTCTAAGTAGTTTAAAAATAGTTTTCAAGTTTGAATCTGTCAGCTAAATATGCAATACGAGTAAAAATATTTGTATCTGATTCTTATTTATTCAAACAGCTCAACGTTTGGCACTTCGTCCTTTTAAGTATTGAGTTCTGCAAATGTGTTCTCAAACATCTGACATGTGACCAATTTTGTCGTTGTCTGAAAACACGATTTCCAGACTCAGTTATCACTGAATAACACCGGGGCCCTCGTATTTGTAGTAAAATCACTGTTGTTTTGTATATATCGCTCACTGAATACAAAACGGACACATTCCAAAATAATTTGCTCTTCCATAAAAAATCGTATTCCAACAGCTTCTTTAAAATGCAACACTGACTCATTTTGGATTGTGTCCGTTTTGTATTCAATGAACGATATGTTTCTGTCATTTGTTTTATACAGCATGAAGCCGGCACGTTCTTCCTACATGAACAATGGGTTCTAGATAACTATTGTTTTGTCTTGATCTACACGTTGTACATTCTGTATATCTTGACAAACAATGCATTCTAGACCTGCAGACCCCCACGCAGCAGTACAAGACGCGCGGTGAACTTTAAGACCTCCATGATGCGTTCAAGATCCGAACATTATGAACACCGAAAATTGACTGTTTTGTTAGAACTTTCTTATCTGTTAAAGTGTTATACTTACTAAATCGTCGGCTTAGTGCAAGAAGTCACTAATGGCATAAAATCACTAAGTACAGGTACAAGCACAGGCGGATTCGCCGCGACTTACTCTTTCTAACGCACGGATCCATTTTTTTTTACATTGAATAATTTCGATGTTACAGCCATGACGCCCATGACATTAAGTCATTAACTTAACTTTTTGCCTTGTTGATTTGATGTAAATTGGTTTTAGACCATTACTAACTTTAAGCAAAACAAATTTGTTATTTTTTATCTTTTTATTTTGTTTAAATATTCACTTTTGTTACTTATCAACTTTAAAAAATAAAATAATATGAATAAAGCTATGAAAGTATTTGAGCTAGAATTCATTATATGCATTTAGTTACTTTTAGCAAACCGTAAAACGAAAATAAAAGTTATAACCATGCTCTAATGATTTTTAACAAAATGAGCATTGGATGCACATTACCACTTTTACTTTAGTATAAAGTAACTAAAGCACTTTATAAAGTTTAAAAAAACTAGGAGACAGCATTAATGGCAATCAGAATGATTTTTTAAAGTAATTAATGATATTTATCGATTTTTGTTATGTCCAAAGACATGTAATTCACGTGATTAAGTTATGGTTAGTGACTTTTGGCAAATAACTTGTAGGAATTTGAACACCTTTAGTGAAATATTCTTGCACAACAGTTCATATTTCAACTCATTTATACCTACGAGTACGTCTTGCTCTCGCGGTAACGGGGGTTCGGCCACCGTGATCGAAGTCATACCGTTGCGGCTGCGACCGGGGATGGACGTTACGCGAGAAGTTAGTGATTTCTTACAAGAAAAGCCCCCAAGCCGGGAGGTTATCAATGCAAGCTTAACTGCCCACTAAATTTCAGCGAAGAAGAACGTAAAAAAAATTGTCAAACATATTGGGGCTTAAAAGACTACTGTCGTCAAAAGCAGGGATTGAAAACCGGTTTATTTTCCGTACCGGTTAGAGCCGCACTTTGAGAGCCTAACCCATAATAAAGGTTACGCTCGCAAGAACCGCTCTAACCGGTATCTCTATGTCGGAGCGTAAACAGGGAACGAAATCAATTTACCGGTTAGAGAGCGGTTCCTCCGTGTGGGGGGTGAATGACCGCTCGTTGAAGGAGACAGGATTTGTTTGCTTTGGTATTAGATTGATAGCGCAGCCACCAGCAACGCCTCGACGCGAGACAGCGGTCATTCATCCCGTATCGAAACACAGAGTAACCGGTTAGGGAGCGCTTCGAAATAACGTTCCCAAATCATTTCGTTCGAACGTAACCTAAATTATTAACCGGTTTAACCTAAATAAATACCGGTTTATTTGTAACCGGTTACAATCCCTGGTCAAAAGGATTTTATACTCGCGAACATATCAGTAAATCCTCCACAAAGGTGTTACGTAAAAGCAGTTAGAAAACGAACCATGTCACGTTCATATTTTTTTTCTAATGATGAAGGTAAAATCAAGGTATGTGATTTTTTTTTTAAAAGTACCCTCTGTATTTCAAACGGCCCTATAATCAATACATTTTCCAAGGTCGGCAGTTCTGGTCTTTTTGAAGGAGAAGACCAACGTGGTAAGCATGTTGCTCATAATAAAACCAAACAAGACGATATAGATTTTATAAAACAACACATCGAATCATTCCCTACAATGGAATCGCACTATTGCCGAAAAACATCGTCAAAACTCTATCAAAAATACAAACGGACCCGATCTTGAATCTTGGAAATAAAAATATGACTTACACATTTCACTAAAAGAACAAAGTCTCAGCCAAAGAATTGGACAAAATTCGTGCTAATGAAGATGAAAGCTTTAATTCAATAACCTTAGATTTACAAAAGGTACTTCATATCCCAAATGGAACTGTTTCTATTCTTTATTACCTACGCAAATTGAATGTGTAGGTACAATGCTACCATTCATGAAGCTCGCACTCCCAATGACGGCTTTTGTTACCTCTGGTCTGAGCTGGATGGCAAAAAAGGAAGCGATGAGGTGGGTACGGCTTTGTATCTATGGATAAAACGTCTCCCATCTACTGTAAAAGGAATTTCCATATTCACTGACACCTGTGGAGGCCAAAATCGTAATCAATTCCTTTTAAGCCTGCAGTTGTATTTAGTTCAGACAACTCATCACGAGGTAATAGAACATAAATATTTAGAGCCTGGTCATACACATATGGAGGTAGATAGCATGCACAGTGCGATTGAGAACCAATTGCGTTTAATGCCAGTGTACTCAATGAATGATAGACTTCTGTAATGTTATTCGATTAGCAAGATCTAACAGAAAAAATAAGAAAAATGAAACCCTGAAAAAACCTTACGGACCGATAGTTATGAATCACACAGATATTTTGAACCTAAACGACTTGAGAGATAACTTGATGCAGAATCGATTGATTGATGTCAATGGAAAAAAACTGCGATGGCTTAAAGTGAAATCTTTTCGACTAGAGAAAAAAAGGCCGAATGTTGTTTTATACAGATACGATTTCAAACCTGAGTATAAAGAATTTCACGTATTAAAAAGTAATACATCCCAATCTATGGCCCCAATAAAACAACTGCGAAAACGTAAGCTTGAAAAACCCATACAGGGTTTCAATTATAACACTTACATTTTGAGAAAAGATTACAACCAAAAACTGCCAATCACTCTAGCTAAAAAAAGGACTTACTAAAAATGTGCAATGAAAAAATTATACCCGCGGAACTTCACTTCACTACTGGTACCAGAACTTGCCAGCCAAAGAAAGTCGTGATTATGTACCTGAAGAAATGTCTTCAAACTCAGAAGACGAAGAGTAAAAAAGATGGATGACTAGGTTTTTTAACTCTTTTTCTTACTTACAGTATTAGTTCAAAATCAAAGGCTGATCTTTTTATTTTAATACTTTTAGAAGTTTTTATGTTTTATAACAGTAAGTAAGTAGTGCTTGCTGTGAGTGTCTGGGATTATAATATAATAATTATAAGTTCCTCTATAAAAAAAAATCATTTTTTAGTTATTTTAGTTTGGAGTTACAAATAACGCCATTTTGAGAATTTCATGTTATTGTTGTGGTCTTGTTGGGTTTATATCTGTGAAGTAGAGTTTTTAAAACTGTTTATGCGTTGTTAATTAGTAAATAATGTTCATAAAGTTTCTAAGGTAATAAATGAAGACTGATGAAACCAAATTTTTCGTTTAAAACTGTGTTTTTCGATTTAATTGTGATTAAAATAAAAAATAACTAATTGTAAATTCCCTTAAAGCGAGAAAGACAAAAAGTCACTAACTACATATTTAGGCTTTTAAAAAAGTTATTTGGAATTATTGTACAAAGTTTTTAATTGGTTTTGATACTAAATATATTAAGCTAACCACTTGTGTTTAATTTTTAAATCTAGACCCGAACCTACAACAATAATGTTCATTTGACTAAGTCAAAACTTTGGGCCCGTTTTTCTCGGACTTGACTTTTTGTGGGTTAATGACTTCTTGCACTAAGCCGACGAAATAATCCTTCCTTTATCTGGAAGTCGTAATAGACGACTAAGGGATTCAAGGCTTGTAGTATTTTTAGGCGATGGGCTTGCAACCTGTCACTAATAATACACATGATATACATCTTAGCCTGTTTGTGCAAAATGTGGTTACAGAATTAACAACTGGCTGTTAAAGTTGTTGGTAATTCTGTAGCTCTGCCTACCCCACTCTGGGATGAAGGCGTGACGGTATGTATGTATGTAATAATCCTTCATTACGTACAGTCACATAAACTATTATTATAATGTAAGCGACGCATATTAATTTAAATTGGTATTTTTCATGTCTCATACTTTGAAAGTAGGCCATTATTTATCTTAGAAGCGGGTTGACATTAGTATATGTCCACATTGTCCACCCTAGGGAACAAAAGTAATTGCATTTTTTAATAAAGTACCAGGAGCGCAGTGGTAATTAGGAGGTGCGTACCGCGGCGGGGGGCCGTCTCTTCATTAAGTGGGTCCAACGGAAGACCAGTGCTGGCTTAACCGCTAGCGAATGCTGAGTTGGGACCGTTTCGCAACTGTTTCTCTGCGTCTTGTTGTTTTTGTATCTATGTACCTAATGTGGTTTTGTATTGTTGCGAATAAATGCCTCTTTATCTTTATCTTTATCTTTAGTTGCATTGTATCGAGTCGCACCCAATCAGTACACTCAAATATGTTGTTATATTTGGAATCAACCAATCACAGCGCTTCTCTCGTGTTCGCATCCACAGCCTTTATGTATTCGTCTCTGGATTTATTTGTCTGGCCACGACTTTCGTCTAAGGGCCTTCACAATCGACAAGTAAATTTATCTAGCATTTAAAGTTGGCTCTCTCCTTGTCTATTTACAAGTTTTACTTGTCGATTGTGAAATAGGCGGTTAATTAAGTTTACCGTTCCAGCAATATAAAAAAATAAGACTATCAATAATTACCTATGGCAGAAGTGAAATTATGACCAAAAAACCGCATCCAAATCCACTTACACGGCAAACTTATAACACTCCTCTTTTTTGCGTCGGGGGTTAAAAAAATATGGGGAACAACGGGTACACACTAAAAAGACATCGATGTATAGTCACGGTGAGAATAGGTTCGTCACTTTTCGACTCTATTTCAATGCTATTAAGGTCCAAAAGTCGTAACTAAACATATATGGAGAATTCTACACTTTGTATCAAGACTACAGGAAGCAATTTTTTTTTATGAGTACGCCAGAATGAGATTTGATTATACAGGGTGTTAGGTGTTGAGTAGATAAACCTAAAACTACGATAAACGGCACTTATTAGGACTTAGGAGTAAAAACACTTGAACTCGCAGCACATGAAAAGATATGAGTTCACACTTTAATTTTAAACATTAAATAAGAAATTGAACCATATTATTTGTATCTAAAACCTTTGTTATTATATATATTAACTAGCGACCCGCCCTCGCTTCGCTTCGGTTTAGATTTTTCATACAAAAGGATTTTCCCGCTAATTCCCGTTCCCGTGGGAATTTCGGGAATTCCTTTCTTAGTGCACCTCTACGGTACCTACCTAAGCTACGTCCCTTCCAAATTTCAAGTGCCTACGTTTAGCCGTTTAGGCTGTGCGTTGATATGTCAGTCAGTCAGTCAGTTTCTCCTTTTATATATTTAGATTAAATTTAAAAATAATTTGGAAGTTCTAATTGAAATTAATAAATTTCTTACGAAATAAAACACGTAAAAAAAGCGCCAATTTCATAAGTAAGGACCCAATATTTACATGCAGCTAAAGGGGTTTTGGTAAAAGTGTTGTCATTTGTAAAAGTCATACATTTTCAAGGTGAGCGGCCTTTAGTATAAGTAGTCAATTTTGATAGAATAATTCAAAATAAATATGTTTTGTTATGTAATGTTATTAAGTGCATCGGAGTCGAGATATTTAACATTCTTACCAGGGCGTACTTTTAGTACCAAAAACTGAACACTTTAATCTTGAATATCTCGGCTCCGACATTATTAAAAGCCATAAACTATATATCTCTGTGTATTTCGAGGTCCTCTAAATAACTATGTAAAATCATCAGTGGCCGCTGAAAAAAAATATGATACCTAATATTCGTCAAACAAATTTACTCAATGCCCTTTCGATAATGCACACGTTTCAATTTAAAACAAGCGATTATCAAATAAAAATTGTTTTTCTCAAACATGCTCGGAAAGAACGGTTTTCCGATTGAAACACAAGGACGGAACGTGCCTCATTTTACTCCTAGGAGTAAAAAAACCATATGAAAACCCTTTCCGTCCATGTCCATATTGATTATTAAAAGTGCTCTCTATTGCATACAAAATCGAAAGGAACGTGAAAAATATCCCGCACACGCAACTTGTGGGTGCAGTGTGGGCCGGCGGCGGCGCGTTGCGCGTGAAACTATCTTAACTAATACCCAAACAAACATTCTCTCCGAATTTGTCATAGGTTTTTAAAAATACTTATAATTATGTATTTGTATGATTTCCTCGCATTATTTGAGAAAAGCATTATATTTGCCTCGGCGGAAACGAGGGTTTCCTTACTCGTATTTTAGCAGGCCTCGCTATTGCTCGGCCTACTAACCACCTCGTCAGGAGATCCCTTACTTTCCGCGCCTGGGCAATAATGTACTATTACAGCCGGATTCGTACCGCCAATTACGCCTCACCGTTCGCGCCGCTCTGAGTTGTGTGAACCCTCCTTCTAACCCTGCCACGAACCAAATTGGCATACTGGGTCATAAAACCCAGAGGCGGGGCTTTCATTTAGAGCTACGCGCGTGCCATCTGTTGTTTCGATGAAGTACCACCAAATTATAAGAATTTATTACAATACAATCGTTTCTACAATTCAAAGTTAAAAACTAAACTTATTTTAATTAAAATAAAACTAAGCTACTGAAAAATTCAAAATAAAAATAAAAATCACCACTACAAAAACAATACCTCCTCTAGCAGGTCCACGAAGTACCTAAGTCACATTTGGTATATTCACTTTAAAAATAAATTAAAATAAATATTATAAGGGCTCATACAACAAGAGTGTTTTATGCCTTTTTTTGTCTGTAAGTCACCAGCTTTTCCCCAAACCAGAATATCGTATGACATAACACTATGAAAATAACTATAATAAACTAAGCGAGCTGTCTCAAAATTGGTAAGTTGCCTGATTTTCCAAACAGCATAAGCTGCGGAACTTAATTTACCTGCTAGTACTGCTATATGTCTATGGTTATCCCTAAGAAAGGCGCTTAATCTACCATTTCCAAACACATCATTTAGAAATTATACTAAATTCTACCGGTTTAACATTAGGCAAAGCGAACCTCAACTCTAATGCTCGTCTCGAGATGCGTCAAAAATGACAGTGTTCTATGGTCTGACGTTTACTTTGACGTATCTTGTGATACGTCACAAGATACTTCTTAGTTTTGTCATAACCAGGCATAGGGTGACAAGTGACAATACATTTGTTTCAAATTAAATTCTAAATACAAGGTGTTACAAAAATACCCGTAAAGCCGAAAGGGGGTTAAATGGGGGTTATAATAAGTCCATTTACAATATTCGAGAACCGTACTATCACTGTATGACTTACCGGCAAAAAAAATAAAACAATTATTGTTTTCATTGATGTGCAAACCCTATTTCAGTAAAATTAAAGAGTAAACTACGCAGAACGTTTATGTACATTTTTACCTAATTGTTGAAACAATCAAGAGACATTCAAACAAAATGTATAGAATTCTATTAAGATATTACAAGTCGAGTTTTGGAAGATTTTAAAAGAGCTTACCTAACGAAGAAACTTAAACTAACACTTACTTTTTCGTAATGAACGTCCAATTTACAGGAACGGCTCAAAGTGAACTCCGCCTTGTTCAATGCACAATCTCGCTCGTCGGGATATGGCTTTAAAACCATTCAAGTTGACAATTACTAAATTGGTGGTTAGGCCTCTCTGTTAAAATAATCTATGCTAACCCCCCGGTTCCCTAACATGACAGCTTACTAGGGTTGACAATATTTTTGGCTTTGATAATTTATTATATTTTTTACGGGGTATTTTGTAACACGTTGTATAAACAAGGATTCTTAACATCATGTGTGTTTTACGAACTTCTTATTGTAATGTAATAAGGAACCTGCATGGATTTTTGAAATCGCATTTCTCTACAAATATGAAAATACCGTAAAAGAAATCACTAAAGGTGGACTTCCGAGCAGCGCGGCTCCGGCGTCACTAACGCAGCGACAGTGACGCGGCGACAGAGCGATAGTATTATACAGTACGGAAATGTATGAGGGAACGTTCGGCCGCTACGGCCGCGCGTCACTGACGCGGCGCCACTGTCGCTGCGACAGTGTCGCTGCGCTCGAACGTTCCCTCATACATTTCACTGTCGCTGCGTTAGTGACGCCGGAGCCGCGCTGGTCGGAAGTCCACCTTTAAAGTGAATTTAAAATAAAATCGGTCATAAAATACGCATGATACAAGTATTTTAAACGGTTAATTAGACTGAGGTCATTGCACTGTGACGTCATTGTAACAGGTAGGCCATATAAAATCCTCGTAAAATTATGTTTTGGTAGAAACAGAAGGGAACCAATCTTTGTTGGCTTATATGTTAGTTATTTTTATAGCTATTTAAAATATGTCTTTTTCTAACCTGTTTTTAACATGAATCACTTTATTGAAGCTGTAAAAAAAAAAACCATTTGCCATTTGCTTACTGAGTAAGAAATAATTGTTCATTTCTACTTATTCAAAGTCACCGTGTATATTATACAACATTCAGATTCAGTAATAGAATAAAGCAAACGTTAGCCGTTGTTCAGATAATTGTTTTAATAAATAATACAGATTCAGAAATTCAGCCTTACAAGTTAAAAATGCTCGAAAAATAAACCTTGTACTCGTATGTACGGTCAGCCGCAAAATTGCATGGACACCTCAACGTCTATAATCCCGTGAACACGTGAGGTCACGTTCCTAACAAACAACCTAGATGGCGTTGTTAACTGAGCTAGTGAAATTGTTGTTTACTTCAACTTTATGACGTTATAGTATTAGAATCGATAATTTCGCCAGTTAACTAAAAGAGCCATTGGCTTAGTTAGTTGACTCCTTGCTTTTACGCGGGGTCAGTCTGTGGGTCGGGAAATCGTAACTGCGTTTTGCATTTTTTTTAATAAATATTGTGTCGCACTAAATAAATGTATTATGTTTTTAAATAATTATCGTTTTTAAGAAATGATACAACTTTTGTTATTTAAAATGAAAAAAACTTTATTTCTTGTATAACATCTTAATTTAGTAAACTGTTTTTACATAGATTGTTTATAATTATAATATTACCTACCTTTTGTAACAATAATATGACTATCTAATACTCAACATACATATTATTGCGGTAATAACTTAAGTATTCGTTTCCGAAATCGGAAAGAGGCTTGAAGTTGAACCACAATAACATAGTAATTACTAACAAATATTTGGAGACCGGGTTACCTTCAGTCAAACGCATTATGGTTAACTATGTTTTGATCACTTATCTATGCATAAAAACTGAAAGTTCGTTTGTAAATGGTGTGATTTGTCTTGTTTAAAATAAGATAATTATTTACTGTTGCAAAATAGTATAGAAACGTTAAAAAAGCGAAAATAATGTTCACTTTTGTATTAATTACTTACGTTAACCCGATCTCCACTTGTCCCCTCGTATAACCCCCACTTATATAATAAACTTTAATATCTAGTATAACCCCCACTCTGTTCGATCACAGCTTGCATTCGGGAAGGCATTGAATCGATAAGATTCTGACATAGATTGGATCCACGAATACTATCCCATATTTTTGAACAATGGTCTTCCAAGGCTTTCGGAGTTCGCTCATTCTGGTAATCCCAACGTTGGACAATGATACCCAATAAATTTTCGATTGGATTTAAATCCGGTGACCTTGAAGGCCAGGGAATAGCCCTAATATTATTGTGCTGACCAAACCACTCCCGCACACTACGTGAACGGTGTATGGGACAGTTATCTTGCACAAACGTTATCACCGGCAACTCCTCCTCTGGATACACATTGCGAACGGTGGGCAACATGGTGTCCTCCAACATTTCCATATAATTAACACTGTTCGCTCTACTGGGAAGTCTAACCAGTTCTCCTGGGTCAGCCGTACTCATCCATCCCCACATATTTACGGTTATACGACCAGATTCCATGTTGGGCACTACATGATTGTCACTATACCGTGTATTATTTCGGCGCCACAAGCTTAGTCGTCCGTGTTGGCTGGATTTAAAAGTCTTTTCATCTGTAAAGATGACATTACTCCAGTCGAAATGTAAATACTCCAAAGCGAACTCTAACCTTGCTCTTTTATGGCTTTCTGTTAGCAAGGGTTTGACAGCATGCCTACGATGATGCAGACCCTCACTATGTAGAACACGACGAATAGTATCTGCACTTGTATTAAATAATCCAGCGTAGTGGGTTGTTCTTTTAAATCCATCTTCCTCATAATCCCTCACCAGGGCTTGACGCTGGGGTGTGCTTATGAGTGCTGGTCTTCCCGTTCTTTGCCGGGATAGCAAAGATCCGTCCTCTTCAAACCGCCGTATCCATAAAACAACAGTTTTCCTCTGTAAAACAAAACAGAAATTTATAATAACAATTAAAGATATAAAATGCTATAAATAAAAACGAAATATAAATTAATTTTATAAAAACATGAGTGACTACTTACGTTTACACCGGTTTCTCTAGCAATTTCTGTCAAATTTCTGCCTTGACCGTGCAAAGCAATTATTTGCGATCTTTTGACCAGGTCAATATTGCAACAAGAAGTCATTATTTAAGGAAAATTCAACGAAAGTAAAATTAACACCAAAAAGGCAATCGATTAAGCAGCTAACGAACGAACGAGCGTAAGTTTTTGTAATAATCATTCTGGTATTTATAAATCTTAAGTCTACCCTCTTTAGCAGTTACATTAAGCGGTTTCATGCGAAAATAAGCAAATCATTATAAACTAGTAATTAATTTCGACGCCACAATAAAAGGTTTGATGGTCCAATGGCATATAAGGCCGCCCTCCTTCACGACCCCGAGTGTCCCGGGTTCGATCCCACGTGGAGGAAGAAATGTTTTTGATAATTTAACATCTTAGTTTAAAATTTGACTAACATTTCATAATAAATAACTACTTAAGTCTACTATACTAAAATATTGAAACTATAAAATAAAGAAAATAATGTTTGATTAGGTTGCGTATGAGCAAAGAAATATTTTTTTAATATTTTAAGATAATTACCTATAACAACGCCATCTAGGAAGATCTTCTTGAACCACTACGAGCAGATAGATGGTCAGTTTGCACCTCAGAGCATTATCTTTATGAACTGTCCATGCACTTTTGCGGCCCACTGTACATATAACAAAATAAACTACAATTTTATTTTTAATTAGCACAGGCATCGTCATATGATAACATTTTTCTCGTGTGTCATATGTTATAAATTCAGTCGCACATGTGAAAATGTGTTCTCCCGGGCACAGGGAACTACAAAGTGTGGTGGGATGTTGTAAAACTTTGAAATCTTTTGCGGGTGGTAGGACCTTGTCCAGGGTCCGTCCGGATCGCTACCACCATCTTATCCATTAACCTACCGTCAAACAGCAGTGTTCGCACTGTTGTGTTCCGGTTTGGGGATAAGACAGCCGGTGAAATGACTAGCATAGAGGCATTCCATCTTAGTCCTCAGGGTTGGCAACGCATTTGCAGTCTTTTGAATGCGAATGTCTATGGGTCACAGTTTCCACTTACCATCAGGTGGCCTGTGTGCCCGTTTGTCTTCTCTATGCCATAAAAAAAATTAAAAAAAATCGCAAGTGACGCGCATCACAAAACTGTACAGGCCCTTGCTACGTTACGCTTACTAGCGTGTCTATTCGTTTTGTTGTTAAACCAATCAAATCGTGTCACTGGCAGACCACGTGACTTCGTGTCACGTGGTCTAGCGGTGACGCGATTGGTCTAAACACGAACAAGCTAGTTAGCGTAATGCATCTTGGATAGGACCCCAAAAGTATTTTATACCCGGTAAGGGTAGATACCTTTTCAAAAATCCATACCTAAATGCAGTACTTATTTAGGTATTGTTTTCAAAAACAAAAGTATGTCTGTTTTGGATAGAAATTGCCATCGTTTTTTCCACCCAGATTTGATATGAGTAATTAAGAGCTCGGAATAGGTAGTGCCTATTTACCTAAACTTTTCGGGATGACGTAACTAAGAGTGGTTACAACCAGCAAAAATAATTATTTATTTTTATTGAATGCGTGATTTCCCGGGATTTACTGTATTACTCTAAAGACTTAATACAATTAACTTTACTTATAAATCTTGTTATATTGCATATTATTTATTTATTTATCTTGAAATAACAATCAGTCGTAAAAAAGGTGTGTTTTATTGAATACATTCTATACGATATTATTAAATCAACTAAGAAAAGATCAAATTTCAGGCTCCCTTTGATTCCATTTGATATGCATTATATTTTTCAATGACTGATTGCTATTTCAAGATAAATAAATAAATAATATTATGCAATATGGCAAGATTTATATGTAAAGTTAAATGTAATTAAGCCTTTAGAGTAATACAGTCAATCCCGGAAAATCCCGCATTCAGTAATAAGATATTTTTTTGCTGGTTGTATCCACTCGTAGTTACGTCCTCCCGCGAAGTTTAGGTAAATAGGCACTACCTATTCCGAGCTCTGGAATTAACGAGCGTAATTTATAGTTTCATTAGAGCATTATTCTGCCCTTCTTAACAAAAACGACGCATGATCAATTTGATAGTCAAAGCAAATTTAACCTTTTAACTTAAGAAAGAAGGTCACTTATTCATACGCGGTTCTATGAGACATGCGCCCTTTTTTCCAAGGAGAACAGTATTTAGCATTTGGTCTGGTTGTAATAATTATGGTCTCAGTTTTCGTCGATGATACTTGGCCAAAGCCATAGGCTTAACTTGACCAAAACTCTAAAATGCTTTGTCCTTATCTGTAATTGTGACATTTGCATCTGACAGAAAGTGACAAAGCATGGCATAAACTATACCAAGCTAATTCCACGTTTATAAGTAAAGGGTCTAAAATTGACGGTAATTTGCCAAAGATAATTGAAGCATTTTGGCAAATTACCAATTAATTATAATATTATTACTTCCGGTTTAATATCATTGACCGGTTATCTTTACATTTTAGTATATCATTTACGCTTTTAATAACCGGTTTATTTTACGAGTTTTATTTTTTACCGGTTTACCTACAAAATGCTAAAACAATGTTATAATGTGACTAATTGGTCATATAATATTACTAGTTATATCTATTACAAAAGTATAGGTACTCGTACATTCACTAAAGCCGGCACTAATGAAATGAACAAAAGTAATCACCTATATCTCTGGTAGAGTGCCGTCCTTTGAACCAATGTTCGAATTTCAAACCGAAAACATGTTATTATTTTACACACTAGGATAATTACTTTCATTCACTCATTCAATCCATCTGCGCCAGCTCGTGTAAATTCAACCCTGGGGGTGTAATTACGAGTATATTATTATTGTTGAAAATTTAAAATCAACATGAGCTTGCATCGAAGCGAGGGCAACGCACGGTATTACGACTACGGTTTAAAATTACGAATTCCCGGTTATCACTACATAGTATAAAACAAAGTCGCTTCCCGCTGTCTGTCCCTATGTATGCTTAGATCTTTAAAACTACGCAACGGATTTTGATGCGGTTTTTTTAGTAGATAGTGTGATTCAAGAGGAAGGTTTTTATGTATAATAAATTTTGTTTTATGTACGTGTGTTATAGAAAACTCAAATAAACCGAAGCGAAGCGAGGGCGGGTCGCTAGTTATTGAATATAAATAACTTTGTAGCTATATCTGGTTGAACTTAAGCTGGCACTTTTGTATGGAAATTGGGTGTGGCATCAACAGAATTGAATCCTTTACGTTTAAAATGTAATTAGTTAAAACATCATTTTTTACTATAGCTAGCAAATACCTAGCTTACCGGAGTATAAAAATATGGGCACTTGAAAACAAGATAATAATATAGTCCATATAAACTTTAGCTAAATAAATAATAAAATAAAGAATTTTCTTAGAATCAGAGAGTTGTTTTGTTGTACAGAATACACAATTTTTAAGATACTCGTACTTTACACAACAATCGACCTCTGTGTAACTCTTTTCTGTTAAGTTGCTTAGGTTATGTTGATGATATAGTGTTATAATCAAATACCTTAAACCCAGTTCTATAATTATCCGTCACAATACTATATTTTCCAATGTTTCTATGGACTATATCATCAACATAATCTTGTTTTCAAGTGCTCATATTTTTGTTCTCCGGTGAGCTAGGTACTTGCGGCCATATTAAGAAATCACGTGATTTCTTTTTAATGATATAGGTTTAAGTTCTGTTGGTGCCACACCCAATTTGCCCATCCTTTCTTAGCAGTTAAGGTGATTGTGTTAATACTCCAAATAGTGGCATATTTTGTAATCAATTACTGTTTCTATCACGTGTTACATAAAAAACACGTACATTTTATACAGGAACCTTGACAGATCTTATACCGGTATGGCCGGTTATAACCGGATATAACTGGTTTAACAGTCTGATCGAGGTTGATTTAAGCGTGGAGTAGTATAATGACTGTCATTATCTATGGTTTTGTATTTACTCAAACTAACTCTTGGAAGAAGCGAAAGAGATTTGTCAGGATCGTAGCAAGTGGAAAGAAGTGGTCTCTGCCTACCCCTCTGGGAAACAGGCGTGATTTAATGTATGTAACTCTTCGTCCTTCCAAAACACAGTGTTTTGGAAGTATTTGTTGTCCCGTGTGTTGCATGTTATGAATTCTGCCGCCCGCGCGACAACAAGTATTGCCGGACACGGGGAACTACGAGAAGCGGAAGGAAGAGCGACACCGAGAGACGAATCAAGCAGTTTTTTTATTTGTAAAGTTAAAAATAATTATGTTTTTAAAACGCGATAACGTTTTTCTCCCCTTAAGCCAGAGGGGCTATTGCCTAAAGCACTCGAAATCGCAATAGTTTTCATTTTGAAAATCGAACGCTTGTCTGCATACAAAATGAAAAAAAACAATTGCGTGAGTGCGTTAGACAATAAGCCTTCTGGTCCAATTTTAACGATATTTGAATATGTAGTAGATATGAAAAACTATGTCTGTAAGTGAACGTTGTGCTTCCGTAGAAAATGTTTCTTAGAACTAAAGCAATTATATTATGCTACTTGTACAGTTTTAAGATTCATTATTAAAAATAGTCAGAACATAAAAGCTGTTGTTCAGATATTTTTTTTAATAACTAATCCAGCACTATGACGCCCTACCGATCTTGGGTTTTGTGATTGAATTTCTTAGAGTAGTTTAAGGGGTAAATTTGTTATAAAAATATTGGTTTTTTTTTTCTTCAGCAGCCACGGATGTTTTTTACATAGTTATTTAGAGGTCCTCAAAATACTTGTGTTGTTTAATAATATCGAAGCCGTGATATTTAAGATTTGAGTATTTACTTTTTGGTACTAAAAGTACGCCCAGGTAACAATATTAAATATCTCGGCTCCGATGCATTTAAGAGTATTGCATCACATAACAAAAAAATATTATTTTGAATTATTCTATCATAATTTACCACTTTTACTAATGGCCGCTCACCTTGAAAATGTATGACTTTTACAAATGACAACACTTTTACCCAAACCAATTTAAAACAATCATTATTTATATCAAAAAATCATGTCATTATAGTTATCATTATATCACCTAGTTACAAGAGATGGTGACAGTGGTGAATGAGGGATTTAAGCAAAAGGGGATGAGAGTAAATGTTGCCAAGACCAAGGTCATGGTGATAGAGAAGGACGAGGAGATAACTGAGTGCGTGATAAATATAAATGGTGAATTAGTAGAACAAGTGAGTAAATTTGTGTACCTGGGAAGTATGTTTACAAGAGATGGTAAGTGTTAGAAGCATATTGAGAGGAGGGTGAATGCGGGTGATCAAATTAATGGGGTCCTGTAATCCTTTGTGAGCAGACAGGGCGTTTCACAAAAAGCCCGACTGGCTGTTCACAATGGAGTGCTGGCCCCTACCCTGATGTATGGTAGTGAATGTTGCGTGTGGCAGGACAAGCATGAAAGTCGTGTAGATGCAGTTGAAAAGCGCTCTTTGTGTAGTATGTGTGGTGTAAAACTGATTGATAGAGTAAGGAATGAAAAAGTCAGAGAGAAATGCGGAATAAATGAAGATGTAGTGACTAAGATTGAAAAGGGCATGCTTCAATCAGTCATTTGGAAAGGATGGATAAAAGAAGATTGACGAAAGAGATATACAGAGCGAAAGTGAGTGAAAGGGTCGAAAGGGGCCGCCCTCGGCGTACGTTTACTTTTCTTTTCTATCATATTCAAAATTTTGAACAGAAATGCACAATTAAATGATCACTTTAAATAGGACTTTCGGAAACTATATAAACTTCAAGTTAAAAAAACTAGTGAGCAGAATTTCTAATCCAATAATTGGGTCATTATTTGGGCGTTTGTTCCGAATATCTTTCGTGGTCACGTTTTTGTAGAAGTGAGTGCCGATTTCGATTTCGTTTCTGGTTAGGTACCTAAGTTTTGCGGGTGGTAGGACCTTGTGCAGGGTCCGTCCGGATCGCTACCACCATCTTATCCATTAACCTACCGCCAAACAGCAGTGTTCGCTTTGTTGTGTTCCGGTTTGGGGATAAGACAGCCGGTGAAATCACTAGCCTCTATGGCATTCCATCTTAGTCCTCAGGGTTGGCAACGCATTTGCAGTCTTATGATTGCATTGCAGTCTTGTGAATGCGAATGTCTATGGGTCAAAGTTTCCACTTACCATCAGGTGGCCTGTGTGCTCGTTTGTCTTCTCTATGCCAAAAAAAAAAGTTTACCGGACATCTAACAAATATCCAAACACGGCATCAAAATATACGCCCAATTCTTCAAAAATATGTCCACATAAGTGAGGCGATTGAAACGCTCGAATGACCCTTGAGCATGGTGTAACAAAATCATTTTACACATACCAGACGGTATGTGTAAAATGATTTTGACTCATTTTTTTATTTGGTCTCTATTGTTATCAATTATTATAAACCTTACTAATGTCAATACTACGCATTTTGTTTTATATTTTTTGGGCTATTAGATCAAAAGTTACACCGTCACAAGTAAGTGTACTACCCAAACTTTATTAAAATGTTTAAAAATCTGTAAAAAAAAAAACAGCACGTAAAAAAAAATGTTTTACTGATAAATCAACCTAAAATTTCACCCCTTTCAATATGTACAGTTTATCGAGTACCACCCTGTATATCAAAATCCGTCACACTCGTATTTACATACGTATTTACAAAAAAATACGAATGTCGTATCCACATTATGACGACATAAACACAGCCAAATTACGTCCCCTGTACCCTCCCTAATACAATGAATCTGTGCCCAGACGGGCCGTGCACTGTACGCAGAGAAGTATTTGTAATAAAGAACATCGGCACACAGGATTTCATAAACTCTACCCTCATCAGGCATATCTATTATAAGAATCGTATTGCACTTTCAACCTTATTATAACTTTTAAGACTATAATATGCTTCTGTGAATTGAATGCACTTGTGACTTTTGTAGAATTGGTATTGCTACCATGACTCCGACATTATTGTTTTCGTTTTTCTCTTTCACAAATCGATTTTTATAGAGTGGTTAACTTTATCCCTCATTTATATTTGAAACACATTGCTCGACAATGTCTAGTTTTCCTGTTTTGGAAACTTCTGACTGTCTCGGCGGTTTTGAATTCGAAAAGACAGCTTTTAAGAGGCTTATCTTATGTTTATACGTAGCGGATAATGAAATTGTAGCAGTATACATTTCAATTTCAGTGCACTTTATAAGTTTAGTATTCCCTTTTTGTTAATTTTAGATCAGTTCACAAATTAAATTATTTTCCAATGAAGTTACAGGTTTATTATATTTCAATGGTAAATTGCTCAAAAACGTTTAATAATAGTAACAAATCATTTGTGTTGCAGTGGTTAATTAGTTTGGTAACAAGGCTTGTGACGTAGTGGTATTTTGTAACTTTGGAATGTTCTTTATTTAACAATGAGCTCATTCATAGAATGTGAAATGAATATAAGGGGGTCTGAAAGTGACACCGGCGACTGAAAAGTCGTGTGGAAATCGGTTATTATTTAGCGATGGGCAACACTGTGCCGTGAATATCTGAGTATTTGCGAGATGATGGATGATGGGCTTCTAGTATTACCTAATGAAAATTTGCTTTTGGCAGTACTGGTACTCTATTTATTAAACCAACAATTACCTTTATACTATAGGTTAGGTAAGGTTAGGTTAGGTTATTATAGGTTTGTTTATCGATGCAAATGAATGTGAACAAAACTTATGTCATTTTCTAACCATCTTCATTTACTTAAGAGCGATGCTTATCGGTAAAGTAATTTCCATGGTGACCTATTTTAAAGCCTTCTCTTTAACACGCTGAGGAATGAGACGCCTACTTTTTTCGCCCAAATCACTGATATGTCAAAACTCGACAAAACAGTTGTAATTGGCTGCTTAACGGAGCCACGTCGATTGGTATGTTTATATCCTCATACCCTCTTACTTATAAACGTGGAATAAGCTTTGCTTTGTCCTTATCTGTAATGGTGACATTTGCATCTGACAGAAAGTGACAAAGCATGGCATTTGATGACATGTTTATAAGTACAGATGTAGTGAATAATCCTTTCCCATCGTTTTTTGCTTTCTCAATTAGCTTCAGTACCCATCAATGAGCCAACTGAGAAAGCAAGATAAATACGATGTTATCCGACCAAAGACACTACATCTGTAAGAGGGTTTATCTTTTACTTCATGAATTTTACCTAACGCATTTATTCAAATTATTAGTTAAGTCATCATAAACGCAGGTGACAAACAAATCACGTCAAATAAAGACGTTGCCTTAGCATTCGAAGATTATTTTTCAAACATAGCCTCTAATACAACGAAATGTCTTAAATCATCCGCGGTTGAAGCTCAATCATTACTTTGCACTAATGTCAGTAAATGTAATATAAACTTTGAATTCAGCCCTGTAAATTCAGGTTCAATAGTCAAGGTATTTAAATCGCTTAGTTTAAAAAAGACTGAGGATTTGTGGGGCACATCAGTTAGAGTACTATTTCATATCATAGATGTAATTGCACCCCATTTATCATTAATTTACAATAATTGTTTATCAGAGGGGATCTTTCCAGATCTCATGAAATATAGTAAAGTCATACCTCTTTTTAAATCGGGCGAGATGAGTGATTTAACGAACTTCCGTCCCATTTCCATACTACCCGTTTTAAGTAAAGTCTTTGAGAAACTAATGCTGAATGATATGTTAGGTCACTTTAATAGAAATAAAATACTTAACAGTAACCAGTTTGGGTTTACCCGAGGTCGATCAATAATTGATGCGGCTTCTGTGCTCATTAAATATATATATAACAGTTGGGAAAAATCTTGTGATGCAGTTGGAATATTTTGTGATCTTTCTAAAGCTTTCGATTGCGTGGACCATTCGACCCTAATTTTAAAATTAAAACATTATGGATTGTCCAATAAAGCTTCAAGTCTCATGTCTTCTTATCTAAGTGATAGAACTCAAACAGTTGTTGTAAACAAAACGCAATCTGTTGGAGCTACAGTGAAATTAGGTGTGCCGCAAGGCTCAATTATAGGCCCTTTTTTATTTTTGGTTTATATAAATGACTTACCACCAACAGTAGATAAACTTTGTGAGATTGTACTTTTTGCTGATGATACTTCATTAATTTTCAAAGTAGATAGAAAGTCCATTGACTACAGTAGGATAAACGCCTCACTAGTTAAAGTACTTAATTGGTTTACTAGTAACAATTTACTACTAAATGCTAAAAAAACTAAATGTGTTAGGTTCGCTTTGCCTAATGTTAAACCGGTAGATTCTAGTATTTTTCTAAATGACGAGTGTCTGCAAATGGTAGATAAGGCAGTTTTTCTAGGCATAACCATAGATAAAAATTTGCAATGCAGTCCCCATATAGCGGTACTGGCAGGTAAACTAAGTTCGGCAGCTTACGCGGTTAGGAAAATTAGACAACTAACTAATGTTGAGACAGCTCGCATAGTTTATTATAGTTATTTCCATAGTGTGATGTCGTACGGTATTCTGGTTTGGGGTAAGGCAGCTGAAATACAAAGTATATTTGTCTTACAAAAAAGGGCTATTCGTTCTATTTATAACTTAAATTCCCGTGACTCCTTAAGAGAACTTTTTAAAGAAATTCACATCTTAACTGTAGCGTCTCAATTTATTTATGAGAATATTATTTATGTTATTAAAAATTTAAATTCTTTCACCAAAAATTCTGATGTACATAATCTAAATACAAGAAATAAAAATAAAATTGTTATCCGAAAATTCCGCGTCCGTAAAGTATATAAATCATTTGTTGGTCAATGCATTCATTTCTATAACAAATTACCTGACGAAGCTTTAACATTACCCTTTCCAGCACTTAAAAATTACTTAAAAAAGTCGTTAATATCTAAAGCGTACTATAGGGTCGAGGACTATCTAACAGATAAAAATGCTTGGCCTAAACCCAAAACTTAGTCATTCATAATTTGTAAAATTGCAAAGTTGTTTGTCTAGGGGACACCGTTGATGTGGGAAAGCATAACAAACTTTTATTTGGTTGTCCTGTGTTTTTTTTTTCCTCTCCTGTCTTCCCCCCCCCCCCCTTGTCTCTCTCGTAATATTTTTGACATGTTTTCCTGCTGAACTACGCATGCTATTTGCTATTTGATATTATATTTAATTTAATATTTATTGCTTTATATAATGCTAGATTAAGTACTACCATTGTAACATGTTTAAAAAATGACTGACTGCTGAGTTTCTTGCGGCGTTTCTTCTCGGCAGTGGTCTCCTCTTGGGAAGCGCTGGTAGATTCATGACGTGTAAAAGTGCCCGTGCGGCCTACTTACTGAATAAATATCTTTTATCTTTATCTTTATCTTTATTACAAATAAAAAAGCCTGCAATACTGTATTAGGACAGTTTGACTGTTGTCATCGCATGTGATGCGGAGGGGTGAGAACAATGTCGTCAGGAAAGTTTTGAGTATGAATGTGGATGGATATAAGAGTAGAGGAAGACAAAGAAACGATGGATGCACGGTGTGAAAGGTTATGGTTAGGGAGGGGGTGATTACCGAGATGACGACTAATAGAGAAGTATGGAAGAAAAATACATGTTGCGCCTACCACTAAGTACTAAATAAGTTGGGGTAAGGGCAGGACAGTGATGACGCGATAGATGTACAGATTCCACGCACTGAAGGATTTTGAGTCGGTCGGTATTTGTTTGCTCCTAAAATATTATTTTCACTTCTCATGCTCGTAAAGTCCTTCTTTATGCTGGGTATAGGCTGCATAAAATCGAATTTTATGCACTAGTGCATAAATGGTAGTCGTCATCTAGACTAAGACAATTAAGCCCTACAGCCAGACAGACGAGGTGACTACATTAAATAAACATGTTATTTGAATAAATTTACTTTAATTTTATTTATATTTGCATCGTAGTTGCATCTAACAAAAAAGAACTTTAAAACTATTAAAAACAAGCATTATTAACAAGAACATTAAAAAATCAACGTAGGTATAAACTTGGCAGTATTGCGTTCGACCCAAGTCAAAAATCGCAAACAGAAAAAAAAAAAATTGACAGAAATACAGTGGCGGGAAAGAGGTTTTGGACTATTAATTAGTTATTTTCTTTGCAAAACTTGTTGTGTTATGGAATTTAGTTAAAATGTCGTCTAGTGAAGAGGAAATAATGCTCACACCTAACACACTCATGGAAAAAAATGCAAAAGAACTTATTGAACAGACATTTTAATTAAAGTTTTTTTACATTATCAGTTATCACTGTTTTATTTCCTCGTAATCGAAGTGAAAAGCAGAGTGTATAACTCGGTCTTAAAACCCATTTTATAAAAAAATGGTTTGTTTTATGCCCTTGTTGTACAATCTACTATTTATATAGACTCTTATCTTCACAAAGTCTCTATTAAGTATTCCCGTTTCAGCGAATTAACCACATTTAAGCGCATTCATTTCGAACGAACATTATAAAGCCTAAACCTTAATTTGGCAAAAATGAATAAGGTCGAGAATTCAAACCCTTGCTGTGTGTGAATCAGCAAACAAATAAAAACACAATCCGAACAACAAAAGTGTTATGTTCGCGCTAAAATGTGTTTTTTTCGCTCTGACATGACGGGACTTTAAACACCGCTGCACTCACTCTTTCGTCCGACCGACAGCCGTTCTTAAGAGAATCACACTCCTGGAACTCACTTTGGGATTAAGATGATTGGTGTAAAATTGTGCCTACTTTAAATCTGCGGTAGTTAAATTGAACGCAGATAAAATAACGATGTTACAGTTTCTCCCCGAATATCGGCGGAGGGAAAAATTCCCATCTATAAAATGAAAATGAATTTTCAAAGGCCCAATATGCGGAATTTCCTTTGTAGCGTGCGTTTTATAATTCGATACACTGCAACTAAAAGCAGCGACGCTTTTAAAAGTTAATGTCATTATTCTTGCGCCCCTATAGACGGAAAAACACATACATACACATACATAAACTCACGCCTTTATTCCCAGAGTGGGGTAGGCAGAGCTACAGAATTTTCAACAACTATAAAAACTTTTTGATAATTCTGTAACCACATTTTGCACACTTAGGCGAAGATGTTTACCAGAGTAACCAGTGTACCAGTGTGTATACGGAAAAACGTGGGGGTAATATCAAAAAAAAACTTTTTTAATCTAGTCGTTGTGTTACTAGTAGCTTTGTTGGTGTTTATTCGAATTAGGCGTATGTTTTAAGCTTTATTGATCGTGTAAGCTTTCAATAAAGTTATAACTAATAACATTTTCTTATACATGCTCGGTAATGTATGCATTAAGACTGCACCGAGCAAACGTTGAGCGTCCAGTGGCACCCTCATTACTATTATTGTTTTCTAATTAACTAAAGCATTTCCTTGCAATCAGACAATACGTCTTTGTAGCACAAGTAAAAACACAATTTATGGGATACGTAACAATTTTAATAACAATTACCCTTTGAGTAGTCACCTTAACGGGAAAAGGTGGCCACTTTTTTCCGTTAAGTTGATAACTCGAAGGTGAATTGTTTTTAAACTATGTGCTATACCCTAAAAGTTGTGTTTTCATATTTTGTAGTACAAAAACCTACCGAATCACCAACCGCTATAAAAATTGTTGTAATTCTGTAACTAGTGTACATTAGTGACAGGTTGCAAGCCCATCGCCTAACAATACTACACAGCCTTTATACCATTAGTCGCATCTTAAGACGTCCGCGGGAAGACTTGGAGTGGCTTTATTCTGAGCCGGCAACAACACAGCAATTTTTTTATTTCCATTCCATAGGAACAATAGTTTTTTCACTTCTCATGCTCTTAAAATGTTACTTTAGTCTCTGCAAATCGGGACTAAAACTCTTTATTATTCTCTAGGGACTAAAGTTTTTTTTTTCGAAACTCTTAAACAGCCAATCACGGTGTTTGTGAATGGAGGATTATCGCCATTTTTAGTGATTGTGTATGGACCATTTTTTGAGCGTGGAAATGACAACTGTGCAAAAAAATAAAAAATAACAATTAAATTTCGTGAAACACGATTAATGGTTACGAACATGAATCTGTTTAATTATATCAAGGATAATTAATTTTATTCTGCATGGTTCAATTAGTTATAAAATAGTTTTCAAGTTTGAGTCTGTTGGCTAAATATGCAAGCATTTAAAGCGCCACTTTACAATAACAAAAAAACCGCGGTGCAATTTTGTAACAAACTTCAATATTGTAATTTTGTATGTGTAGAACGTCGTTTTTTTCCTCGCATTAGAAGTGAAAAGTAGAGTGTTTAACAGACCTTTATAACGTTATGAATTATATCGTTATCATAACGTTATATTTCGTTAGTGCTCAAAATTCCGTTTAAATATATCGATATTTTTTCATAACGTTATGCTACACCGTAATGAAATCCTAATAACGTTATACTTAAATAACGTTATAATAAAGTTATGAAACTTATGAACTACGCGCTGTTGCCGCTCCTCAGGTAGGCATTTTGCGTAACTGGCCGACTGGCGCGTGCACCGGCGCTGGATTCATGCATTGCGCGACGTTGCCAGATATAACCATTTTCTTGTCGTCTTGTCTGCCTACCGTCCAGGGGTGTTATTCTCTCAACAAATTGTCTGTAAGTAGGTATGAATATTTGGATACAAGCCTCGTCGCCGCGTTGGGTATTTTATAAGGGCTAAGTAGTTGGGGTTTTTAAATTATTTAGTTTACTTAGCGGTCCCCTGACGTGTCGACGCTTGAATCAAAATATTAATACCTACTTATACCTAATTAAACTTAAAATAGGGCCAAACTCCTTATTTTTTACTTTTTAGAGGTTTTCCTTTACAAACTATTTTGAGTCGGGGGTTTTTTAACTTTTTCAAATTAATAATATGAGTTTAGCTAGCAACGTGTCTCTAAACACATGAAATGAATAATAAGGGGCAAATAAGTAATAAATAAAAAGAGGGGTGTTAGTTTATAACGGGCATCATAGCTTCCAAACGGATGAACCGATTTGGATGCGGTTCTTTTTATTTGAAAGCAAATTTTCTAGCGGTGGTTTAAAGCAAAATCTCAAAAAGGACTGAACCAATTTTGATAAAACATGTCTAAGAACCACCGACAAGAAACCTGCTTTCATATAAAAAAAAACCGCATCCAAATCGGTTTATCCGTTTAAGAACTACAGTGCCACAGACACACACACACACTCACTCACACTCTGTCACACTCACACTCACACACACACACTCACTCACACTCACTCACACTCACACACACACACACACTCACTCACACTCACACACCCACACCCACACCCACTCACACTCACACTCACACTCACACTCACTCACACTCACACTCACACTCACACTCACACTCACACTCACACTCTCACTCTCACTCTCACTCACTCACACTCACACTCTCACTCTCACTCACTCACACTCACACTCACACCCACACCCACACCCACACCAACACCCACACTCACACTCTCACTCTCACTCTCACTCTCACTCACTCACACTCACACTCACACCCACACCCACACCCACACCCACACTCACACCCACACCCACACTCACACTCACTCACACTCACACTCACACCCACACCCACTCACACTCACACTCACACTCACACTCTCACTCTCACTCTCACTCTCACTCACTCACACTCACACTCACACCCACACCCACACCCACACTCACACCCACACCCACACTCACACTCACACTCACACTCACACTCACACTCTCACTCACTCACACTCACACTCTCACTCTCACTCTCACTCACTCACACTCACACTCACACTCACACTCACACTCACACTCCCACTCACACTCACACTCACACTCTCACTCTCACTCTCACTCACTCACACTCACACCCACACCCACACTCACACCCACACCCACACTCACACTCACTCACACTCACACTCACACCCACACCCACACCCACTCACACTCACACTCACACTCACACTTACACGTCAAACTTATAACACCCCTCTTTTTTGTGTCGGGGGTTAAAAACAACGGACGGTCGGACGAACGAGTGAATGTCCAAGCGGCGAGTTTAAGTAGTTCTGTCAGTGCGAACAAAACATATTTTAGCGCGTGCATTTTCAATTTAGCAGCATGTTTTCTGCCGATGGATCGAACGTATAAGGCAGCTTAATTTAAAAACCATGCTGCTAAATTGAAAATGCACGCGCAAAAATATGTTATGTTCGCACTGACGGGACTAGTTAAACTCGCCGCTTGGACATTCACTCGTCCGTCCGTCCGGCCGTCGTTGTTCAGAGAATCACTACCCAATCCAGTACAGTTAAAACATCGGTACAAAGCAGGCAAAGGCAACGGCAAGGCAAAACAATGTCATGCGCCATAAGCCGCAGCCGCACGAAGCGCGGGAGTGAGTGAAATTGAGTGTAAGAAAGAGATGGTCAATAACGTTAATATAGCGCTAACCGAAGTATCGTTATAAGTATAGCGTTTTGTTTGATAACGTTATAATGAATACCGCTACAAGTATGACGTCAAATATCGTTATACTATAACGTTATTCGAGTAAAATAACGTTATGAACCATAACGTTACACGAAAATAACGGTTATTAAAGGTAAAGGTTATTAAACAACCATAATGAGTTAATGACACTCGAACTATAGCCACCCGCGCTCCGCTTGGGTGGCTAAACATCTCGTATCATTATGGCTTGTTTTAGTCCCTTGTTGTTAACAAGAGTGCCCTCACGAGGGATTTGGTTATACTTTTAGGTGGAGTAGTGGCAGGACCTCAGAACACTGTATTCTTACTTATTACTTATCAGCCTTTGATTTTCTTTTGTCTCAGATTTATTCACTAAAATGTAAAAAAATCAAAGTAGATTCATTTAAACTGTTATTTTAACTAAACCATGCAAGCAAGAGTAACCAAATAAAATCACTATTGATAAGAATAGAATGGGGTTAATATGCATATTCTTAGATCCTGCCACGACTCCACCACTTCTCGCTATTGCCTAACGCGCTGGCAATCTCAATTGGCTTCGAAGCGGAACAATTGTTTTCATTTCGTATGCAGACAAGTCTTCGATTTTCAAAATGAAAACAATTGCGAATGCGAGTGCGTTAAGAAATAGCCACTCGAGTCACCTTATCTCGCTAGACCCTTTGCAGAATGCCAGATATTTCTATCTAGTTAAATGTAAGTAATAATCTATAGCAGTCCAATCAGAAATTCACTACCGCGTCTCTTTTTTTTAAGCTTACTATATAAATCCATACCAGTAACTGAATGTGCGGATTGAATCGGCCTTTAGAATTAAATTTCAAATTGATGGAATATGTTTTTCGTCTGTGATATTTTTTATATTCTATAGGGAATATTTGTAAGCTTTGAAATTGCATTTTTTAATACAATATGAAACTACCTCAAAGCCTGAAAGCTGACATTTATTTTTATTTTTATTATTTCAGGTTTCAGACTTTTGGGTATGGTAAGCCCAGAAATACGGATGATACAAGCATTTTAAACTTTTAATTTGCTAGAAATAGGGTAAAGTCACCAGTTGTGGCCAGCCAGAGACCTGTAGTCAGCCTCTGTGGGAAGAGTACGAAACATATTTCCCACTCTTCGCACTCATATAAGGTCGACTACTGACCTGACCACTGGTGCTTTTACCCTAGATAGAAACTAATTTTTGTTGGCTTTGTTAATCTTCGTTTTTTTTAAAGCAATTCTAAATGAATTTTCTCAATTGTTTGTTACATATTAATCAATATTAGCTTTTATATAGGTTAAAAGAAGTCATGAATATTCTCTATTGAATAATTACATCTAAAGGATAATGACACAATTGGACTTAGGCCCAATCTAAGGTCTAGGCTTACTATGGGTACTAACTACACGATAAACATACCTAAGATAAAAAACTGAACACGTAAATAGTTACGTTTGGAATATTATTACACAATGGTTTTTTTTTCCTGTATACGTTTAATTTTAATATTAGGCAGTTTCGTATCTATCATGTGTAAATCCAACTTATATTATAAAAGTTTGTGAGTGTGTGAGTATATAGGTAGTAGTTTGTTTCTCCTTCACGCTGCAACGGCTGGGCGGATTTAGATGAAATTTGAAATAGGAGTAGCTTATACCCTGGATTAACAAATAGGCATTCCCGAAAAATATTAAGTTCCTGAGGGAATAACGATAATCGAAACCTACGCGGACGAAGTCGCGGGCAGAAGCTACTAAATAATAAATACGTGTATAATTGCGTAAATACGTAATTACTTATGTTTGGATTATTACCATTGAAATAACCTAGTTTTCTTTTTACTTAAATGCGATGAATTGTAATATTAGATACTTTCGTATCTATAATACTTATGTATAAATAAATAATAAATACGTTATTAGTTATGTCTTGATTATTATTATTTAAATAGCTTGATTTTCTTTTTATTCTAATACGTTCAGTTTAAGTTTAGGTAGATTCGTATCTATAATGTGTACTAAAAAAATATACTAAATTAGTTGTTTGAATTATTATTATTTAATTAGCATAAGCAGTTATCTTTTTATTGCATTACGTTTAGTTTAATGTTAGGTAGTTTCGTATCTATAACATGCATAAATAAATAATAAATACGTAATGACTTATGTTTGGTTTATTATAACTTTAATAGCTTAGTTTTCTTTTCATTTTAATCCGTTTAGTTTAATATTAGGTAGTTTCGTATCTATAATCTCTCCATAAGTAGTACAAAATGAAGTCGCTTCCGCTGTCAGTTCGTTTAAAGTAAACCTTCTCACCGGATTTGTATAACAGATTCTGGTTTATGTACGGGTGCTACAGAAAACTCACATAAACTGAAGCGAAGCGAGGGCGGATCGCTAGAAATGTATAAATAAATAATAAACTCATGGTAAGACTGCGCCCGCGACTTCGTACGCGTAAAATTAGTTCCCGCTACCTCTCCCTATTATTAGGCATCGTAGTTTTTGTCGCACGGTAAGACTATAGCAAGCTTGGAGTCGTCATTTGCCATAAATCTAAACTCTTATTCATATTCTTACTCATTTATTGAATTTATCTTAAAATGCCTCTATACCGGTCGGTCGTGTATATTTATCTTAGTCAAGTTAAAAAAACACTATTAGATTATAAATTCATAACTTGAACTATAATAATACACCTGCGGATAGGTAATTCGCCACTAGTGTGGACTAAAACATTCACTTCTGCCGTGTTTTAATGTATCTTTTGTTTGTTTATAAATTTTCGTAATTAAATCAGTATAAAAATGGTAATTATTTTTTAATGTTATAATTATTTTCCAAATATAACAACGTTGTTGTCCTTGATTATAAAAAAAAAACCTAAATAAGTATGAATATGAATAAGAGTTTAGATTTATGGCAAATGACGACTCCATAGCTTGCTATTAGTCTTACCGTGTGACAAAAACTCCGATGCCCACCTATTACACCCTCTTACTTAAGGAATGAATTTCCATGAATTTGTGCACCGTATAGGGGTAAGAATCTTTCCGTCCACATCTCTATAAATACGAGGGGTGTTCAATAAGTTTCGAGAATCAGTATGAACCATCTACACAATGATATTCTTTTAATGTGGAATATACAATGGAACTAATTAAAATTAAATAAGCAAAAAGAAAAATACATTACTCCTTTGTTTTTTTTTTTTTAACTAAACAAAAAACATCAGTATAAACAATTTTACAAGACGACAAAAATAAGAGTGTGTTTTGTAATAATTTGGAGCGGTGTGGAGAAAGTTCTGGTTGACTAATAAAAAATATTGTTATTGAAAATGAAACCTTGATTTATTATTATGATTTAAAGAATAAATAAATAATCATTACAGTGGTTTTTTTTATATCCAGCTCTGTCACCAAAATATAGGGTGTATTTTCGGCCTTTATTAGGATTATTGAGACCTCCAAATAAATACTGTGACATTAGTCCTTAGCAATTGAGTTCAAATAATCTAGGAGAGCTATATAACATTATCCTATAATAGTTATGGGAAAATATTAAAAATAGGCTAAAGAAAAAAAATTACGAATTTGCGGCATGAATTGTGCTTCAGAGCCGTCTAATTGACAAGGGTGCTGCTCTTCGACCAAAGATCAGAACTGATAATCGCTCTCCCCGTTATTTAGCCCTAACTATCGACTACTACTTCTCATTTACTAATGTTCAAAAAACCCTACGTAAAAATCACGAGCTGGTGATGACTTAGTGAAGGTACAAAATTTGACCATTTTGACCTCCAAAAGTAAAATTATTTTTATAGTGGTAAAATAAAACAATTGAATGACGTTAATAAGTGTTTGGAAATATAAAAAGTGTGCTTATTCCATTTAAAAAATAACGATTTACATATCCCATTTTAAATACCGATTATCAAAACTTATTGAACACTCCTCGTAATATGACCATTGTAGCTAATACGACTAGATCGCTTTGTGACTACGCATCGCTTTGCTTCGCAAGACCGTTAACTAACAAATTTATTCACATTTTTAAACTCCCATATATTTTTTATGTAAATTTAATTCATGTCTGATTTATTCTTAGGCCATACATGTTATGCGTTATACAAGTCAAGCTAAATCAATGTAATGTATGTTTTTTAAGGTTCTGTAACAAAATAGTTAATTCTGGTTGATGTGTCTTTGTCTAACACATGTTAAACTTAGGCATAAAATACATACATACAGGGTGACTGGTAACTCGACCTATTCCATAAATGAGGTTATACTAGAGCTAAGTTGTTTGTCTAGGGGACACCGTTGATGTGGGAAAGCATATCAAACTTTTATTTGGTTGTCCTGTGTTTTTTTTTTTCCTCTCCTCTCTTCCCCCCCCCCTTGTCTCTCTCGTAATATTTTTGACATGTTTTCCTGCTGAACTACGCATGCTATTTGCTATTTGATATTATATTTAATTTAATATTTATTGCTTTATATAATGCTAGATTAAGTACTACCATTGTAACATGTTTAAAAAATGACTGACTGCTGAGTTTCTTGCGGCGTTTCTTCTCGGCAGTGGTCTCCTCTTGGGAAGCGCTGGTAGATTCATGACGTGTAAAAGTGCCCGTGCGGCCTACTTACTGAATAAATATCTTTTATCTTTTTTTTTATCTTTATCTAATTTGCTATAATTTTGTCCTAGTCAACTAGGGGTCTAATGCCACTGGTTTTGGAGTTATTTAATTTTTAAGTTTATTTTAAGAAATTCCGTCCTTTGGTGTTAAACTATCAATTGTGAAAAAAGTACCTGGCTTTGGGGACTAAAATGACGTTTTTCGAATAGCTGATAAATTAGGGAATCCTTTAAACAAAAACACTTTGCGAAAACTGCAAGAACCTCAGAAATAAAAGCTCCTTAAATCGCAATTCCGTTATTTCTTTTAAAAATGTTTACTTTCGGGGGGGGATTACTCCAAAAAAATGTAAGACACTTGGCGTACAAATTACGTAAATAACTTCCTCAATTCATAAGCTTTCCGAAAAGGTGCAAATGTTGTCAACTTTATTACAGGTTTGAAAAATTAAGCTTATTAAAAGAGCAGAAGGTGTGATATCAATAACAAAAATAGCAAAAAAAGTATCTTATTTTACCGAATTCTGACTTTAAAACATTACAATTCTTGTCCAAACTGCCTCCCTCCATTACGTATGCATGCATGAAGTCAGCGTCGCACTTCGCTTACTGTCACTCGTGTTGAAAGCGTGTCTTTCATTTTTTGGGCAGCTGCCAAAATTCTTACTCTCAACTCTTCTTGAGTGGATATTGGTGAATGGTACACCAACGACTTCATGTGACCCCAAATGAAGAAGTCACATGGTGTTAAATCCGGGCTTCTTGCCGGCCAAGGAATCGGTCCACCTCGACCAATCCATTTCTGTGGATAGTTATTGTCCATCCACTGTCGTACACCCCGATGATAGTGGGCTGGGCAGCCATCATGCTGGTAAATCAAACCCATTCTTGTGGCAAGCGGCACATCGTCCAACAACGTAGGTAATTCTTCCATTAAAAAGTTTTCATAGGCGATGCCGGTTAGTCGTGCCGGCAGAAAAAATGGTCCAATCAAATTATCGTGCACGATCCCCATCCATACATTTAGCGAAAATCTACGTTGGTGTGCACCTTCTTTGGATTTTCTTGGATTTTGACCTTTAGGAGCCCAAAAATGCAGATTATGATAGTTAGTAATACCATCACGGTCAAAGTTGGATTCGTCTGTCCACAAAATTTTTTTCAGGTATTCTGGGTCCTCATTATCTGCATTCAGTAAAAATCTACAGAAATCCATCCTCCTTGCAGGATCGCCCTCCTCAATAGCATGTACTGGCGTGTAGTGGTATGGATACTGTTGTGATTGATGTTGTACGGACCAAACTTTCCACTGGGAAACACCAAGCTGGTTAGCCACAGTTCTTGTTGACGTAGTGCCGTCTGCTTGAAAACGTTGCAAGATTTGCTCTTCTACGTTAGGATCTCTAACACTAGCTCTTCCAGTATCGGTTTGGTGTCGTCGAACCGATCCTGTTTCCCGAATGCGCCGATATGTCCCACCAAACACACTGACATCAGGTAAACGGCGGTTAGGGAACCGTCTTTGATACTCTCTTCTTGCTGCAGCGGCGTCACCATCACAAAACCCGTAACAATACATGATATCCGCGTATTCGTCATTTTGGTACAAAGCCATTTGAAAAGGAAGCGGTATTAGCACAGAAATGTTAGGTAACAAGGGAAATTGCGATCTCTAAGATGGTTGAAACTAACTGATTTCTTTTTGTTTTAAATTGAACCTGGATTCGTTGTGCGGCTCAATCCCATGACCAATAAGGAGTCTGCATTTAACATCGCGCGACTTCAAGTTCCTAATTTGAACAAGATTTGTAATGTTTTCTAAAACTTTATTTATGCCAATTACAAAAAAATATCGGCAACAAGTTTCGTCAAGAGTTTACGATTAGTTAATTAGCAACAAGCTTCGTCAACAGTGTACATAAATTAAATCAGTATCATTTTTCATCAATAAATCTTCCGCAAAATTATTCCGCGGCTCGGGTAGCGCCTGGTTCAAAGGTATCCAATGCTGGCAACATTGCTATGCTGTGTTGCCAACGAAATGTGATGGAACAGATTACAAACCGGACCGGAGGTCACAGGCCCTATCCCTCAATCGCTGTCCCAAAGCCTTAAAAAAGAGGTTTTGCCTCTACGCACCAAGAACAACTGCGCTCTACAGCTCTGGAACAAACTCATACGCCCGCTTGAGCTCTGAGTATCTGGTGTGCTGGTGCTTGCACCATTTTCAGCAGCGACCTGAGCTCCGTATTGTATGGCTGTGAGGTGCGAGGAAGGAAAAATGCTGAGGCACGTGGCCTCGCACATGAGACTGCCCTAGCCCACATAACCAGCGGTCCGAGCGATTAAGACCCCGTGGCTCCAACTCATGAGGCACATTGGCTGCGACCATAGTCCGACGAATGTTACCTAGTTTTTGATTTCAACTTTCCGAGTTAAATTTACATCGCACCCTCTGCTCTTTTAATAAGCTTAATTTTTAATACCTGTACCTACTAAAGTTGACAACATTTGCACCTTTTCGGAAAGCTTATGAATTGAGGAAGTTATTTACGTAATTTGTACGCCAAAGGTCTTACATTTTTTTGGAGTAATCCCCCCCCGAAAGTAAACATTTTTAAAAGAAATAACGGAATTGCGATTTAAGGAGCTTTTATTTCTGAGGTTCTTGCAGTTTTCGCAAAGTGTTTTTGTTTAAAGGATTCCCTAATTCATCAGCTATTCGAAAAACGTCATTTTAGTCCCCAAAGCTAGGTACTTTTTTCACAATTGATAGTTTAACACCAAAGGACGGAATTTCTTAAAATAAACTTAAAAATTAAATAACTCCAAAACCAGTGGCATTAGACCCCTAGTTGACTAGGACAAAATTATAGCAAATTAGCTCTAGTATAACCTCATTTATGGAATAGGTCGAGTTACCAGTCACCCTGTATATTAAATCACACCTGTTTCTCAGAGGGGTAGGCAGAGACCACTTCTTTCCATTTGCTACGATCTTGACAAATTTCTTTCGCTTCTTCCACTTTCATACATCGAGTCATGCACGCACGTCGGTTTCGGGTACTTAAGATTCGGCCCTTTTCCAGTATTTCTCCGATTTGACTCGAAAAAGTACGCCTAGGGCGGCCCCTTCCGACCCGTCCACTCACTTTAGGTATAAAATTGATGTGATAAATTATCAAAAAACCACGATATTATATCGCCCTCAAACCAACCAAACGATTTTAATACAAATCAATATAAGAATCATTGTCACATTGGCTTTCTTTAGAAAATAACCGGACAAGAGCATGTCGAACCATGCTCAGTGTAGGGTTCCGAAGCCGTTACGACAAACAAAAAACTATTTCAAAAACCAACATGTATGAACTAGTTTTCTATTTAAAGTTATTTGGCGCTGTCTTTGACGATTTTTAGTAGGTATAAAACATAAAAGTATACTTAGTCGTGATAGTTTTCCTTCTAAAAACCCGCAATATTTTCGACAGACTTATCCAACGACACCCCACACTATGGGGTAGACGAGAAAAAATAAATACATCCCCACGATACATATAGGGAAGGTAGGTACACTAAAAAAAAAATTCAACTTTTATTCTACCAGTTTGTTAGCGTGACTAATATACCTATATATTCATGCCAAATTTCAGATTTCTACTACTAAAATTCTCTGAGTTAGGCTGCGGACCAACGGACGGATAATAGCGAAACTATAACGGTTCCTAGTTTGACTGCGGAACCCTAAAAACCGCGTAAAAAAGCATCCAATCTGTTCAAGACACACAAATAAACACGTTAAACTGATACCCCTTTTTTGTTACCCTATCCAATGCATTACCTAACATTATATCAACCAGTTAAGTAACGTACTGAGATTCCTTAACATGAAATCACTTTCTATTTTTTTTTAAAACAATCACGTAACGTATTCCGGCCAAGTTCACTAAAAGCCTGCTTTGAATACTATTTGCTTTTTTATTTGGCGAGTTGAGTTGGGTAATAGGCGACCTTGAACCAACGCTCGTAAAGAGCCTTAATAGGTTGTTGGAATTTGGAGGTCAATGTTACATTATGGGATGTTAAAAAACCGAGCATGTGCGAGTTTTCTCGCGCACCGAGGGTTCTGTACTGCCGCATACTTACTGCATTTTATCTTTGCTTTGTATTTAACCTTATATGCAGTCATAGAATCGCAAATCTCTATATAGTTGTAATAGACGAAGTTATATTTCAGGAAAATACAATTAAAATAGTATCATAAAATGTAGGTAGTTAACTTAAATTAGAGGTTAAGTATTAAGGAAAACAAACAGCTTACATTAAGTTGACATCAATATTACAACAGAAGTGCATTCATAAGCCCATAATAGTACATTACTACAGAGGCCGGGAAGTAGGGGGTTGCCGGTCGAGTGATATAGACGTTAGGATAGTTACGAGCTGGCAACCCCTTTTCACGGCGAGGTACTACGTATAGTGCTTTTGTCAAACATAATTATGTAATGAAATAAAAAAATGTATCACTCAAAGAAGTAAATTGTAATATTTCCACCCTAGGGAAGAAAAGTAATCGCATATTAAAATAAAGTACCAGGAGCGCAGCGGTATTTAGGAGGCATATCGGGCATAATAGCGCTACTTACAATTAGATCGCAGGCGGTGCGGGCAACCGGCGGGAGGGGGCGGGCGCACACGACACAGCGCGGATGTCTCCCAAACGTTTATGCACTCCTAGTATTTGACGTTATAACTTTTTCTTAAAAATGTTTAAATATAATTTAGCTATTCAGCCTGTTTATAAACACAGCCACCATGTTGACATTAAAATTAAAAAATAATACTTCCCGGCCTAGGCCTTCAATTTTGTATAATTCCTTTACAGTTCTCTCGAGTGGTTCCGCCCGCAACGTGACACTTTGAAGCCAAAAACAACTAACATAACGCCAACATTTCATTGCATGTTTGAGAAAAGTTTTTACCGATGTATGTTTACGCATCCACGTGCATTGTGCAAACGGAGTTGCACAAGATAACCCTTATTTGCTTAAAAATAAGGTCGATCGAATGCTTTCCGAGAGCAAATATACCAGATAATGAAAAATACCAAAACTTCTATACGTGTGTCTATACATTTTGAAGAGTGTTGTCGATTCCTCATTGATTTCACCATCAGATTTGATAAAAATCGGACCAAACAAGAAGCACCAGCTTTGAAATACAAAAAGCATCATCTAAATCAACTCACCCAGTCGAAAGTTCTCAGGGTAGTGATTCTCTAAACAACGACGGTCGAACGGACGGACGAGTGATGTCCAAGCGGCGAGTTTAAGTAGTCCCGTCAGAGCGATCAAAACACATTTTAGCGCGTGCATTTTCAATTAAGCAGCGTTATACTCGTACGTTCGACCCATCGGCAGGAACCATGCTGCTAAATTGAAAATGCACGCGCTACAATGTGTTTTGTTCGCACTGACGGGACTACTTAATCTCGCCGCTTGGACATCACTCGTTCATTCGTTCACCTTTGCTTCTTTAGAGAATCACACCCCAGGTAACAAACGTAAAAAAAAAATGCATACGAATTGGTTCTCAAAGAACGTTTCAAAAGGGCATATATGAGAACGGAGTATACACCCCACTTCACACGATCTTCGCAGGACTTTAACCCTCTTTCAATAGGACCCAAATTTTGTGACAGTCTGTGGTAACGTAGACCTGCAGTTAAAAAAAAATTAGTTTGTTCGCTAGCAGGGATTGACAACAGGTTTATTTTCCGTAGCGGTTAAAGCCACACTTTGAGAGTCTAACCCATAATAAAGTTTACGCTTACAGGGTTCGAAATGCATTTACCGGTCAGAGAGCGCTCCTTCCGTGTCAGCCGAGACAAGGGTAAATGACGGAAGCGCTCTCTAACTGGTAAATGCATTTCGCTTCCTGTGAGTACCCAGTTCGTTCGAACGTTACCCAAATAATTAACCGGTTTAACGTAAATAAATACCGGTTTATTTGTAACCGGTTACAATCCCTGTTCGCTGTGTTTCATGAACATTGGTAAGTTTAGATTTGTTGGCTCTGAAAAGGGATCGAAGTGAAAAAAATATAGGAAAAGATAAAATGTCATAGGAATAGATAATTATTATTGTATCGAGTATTCCAGTTATCGATATCTCTGACATTATAGGTTTTCCTTTTATACCATTTTATTAACAAGCTTGCATTGCTTTCAGCTTTTGAATATTTATGTGATATTTTTACGTTGAAATTATCGTATTATTTCTAAAACACGACTCCATGTTTTATCCTTCACCTTTTGTCAAAGAAAACGACCAGTTTAAACTGAACTCTGAACCAGCAGTGCATCTTAAAAATTAAATATCAATACACTCTGGTATCTAATATGAAAACCAGTAACGTCTGATCTCTCGTTTTATATAGCTGCAGGCAAAACAAGGGTATGGTTAAAATGGTTTTTGCAAGTCGATTTGAGATTTAGGTAGCGGTAAATAATAAGTTATACAGGGGGAGCGTAACGGGCATTGACACTCTAGAAGTAGAACGTGACACACTGACCTAGATTCCCACCGATTTAAGATTTAACAGGTATTTCCAATTTAAAGTTAGGCTACGAGTGACTCGATGTATGAATGTGGAAAAAGCGAAAGAAAATTGTCAAGATCGTAGCAAGTGGAAAGAAGTGGTCTCTGCCTACCCCTCTGGGAAACAGTGTATGTATGTAAGTTAGGCTAGGTTAGGTTGGGATAGATTCGGTTTATGAACGTTAACACCATGCTTGGCAGCCGAAGGGGGAAGGGTGGAGGGCGGTAACCTCCTGCGGAGCAGTCATCTCGTAGGAGGTAGTGGAGCGGGCCAGAGAGACCAGCGCCCACGCTGGTTCGTTTCTCAGGGGGTCACAGTTCAAGGTAGTCTAATGGGGGGGGGGGGGGGTATAACGGACTCTCAACCGCCTCAGCTAACCGTCTAAAACCTCTCCGGTGTTAACCCCCAAAGGGCTATTAGCGGGGGCACCGTGGACTGACGACTATGACTTTGCGGGTGGTAGGACCTTGTGCAGGGTCCGTCCGGATCGCTACCACCGTCTTATCCATTAACCTACCGCCAAACAGCAGTGTTCGCATTGTTGTGTTCCGGTTTGGGGATAAGACAGCCGGTGAAATGACTAGCATAGAGGCATTCCATCTTAGTCCTCAGGGTTGGCAACGCAATTGCAGTCTTAGGATTGCATTGCAGTCTTGTGAATGCTAATGTCTATGGGTCACAGTTTCCACTTACCATCAGGCGGCCTGTGTGCTCGTTTGTCTTCTCTATGCCATAATAAAAAAAATGCCACCACTGGGTGAGCTGCCGGAACCCTTCATGGTCGAGTCCGACTCACACTTGGCCGCTTTTTTAATATAATAAATAAGAACCAATAGCCAAATAAGTACACCACTAAAAGAAATTGCTATTAATATAAATAAACTAGCGACCCGCCCTCGCTTCGCTTCGGTTTATTTGAGTTTTCTATAACACACGTACATAAAACAAAATTTATTATGTACACAAAAACCTTCCTCTTGAATCACTCTATCTATTAAAAAAAACCGCATCAAAATCCGTTGCGCAGTTTTAAAGATCTAAGCATACATAGAGACAGACAGCGGGAAGCGACTTTGTTTTATACTATGTAGTGATGATAAATAAGATAATAAGATGTAGTGACTAAGATTGAAAAGGGCATGCTTCGCTGGTTCGATCATTTGGAAAGGATGAAAGATGATTGACGAAAGAGATATACAGATCGAAAGTGAGTGGACGGGTCGGAAGGGGCCGCCCTAGGCGTACTTTTTCGAGTGAAATCGGAGAAATACTGGAAAAGGGCCGAATCTTAAGTACCCGAAACCGACGTGCGTGCATGACTCGATGTATGAATGTGGAAGAAGCGAAAGGAATTTGTCAAGATCGTAGCAAATGGAAAGAAGTGGTCTCTGCCTGCGTGATTTTACGTATGTATGCATGTAAATAAATATTGTTTACGTAAGTTAAGAACAAGAACAAGTGTCAGAACTTCTTTAGCCTGGTTTTGAATGAATATTACTAATATTCATTATGATTTCTTACTATAAAGCACAGCGATATTGTTTCCATACAACGTAAGGAATTTATTCACTGCATAATGCACGTTGCAATTCCCCCAAAAAACTTTCATAATATCTCGTTTTATATAATTCGTGAATCGCGGACGTTTCAAAGGCGGTGAAACTTCATAAAGGGTGCGCAATATTTGCAGTTTGGATTTAAATAACATTTCCACGAGGTTTTATTAACTTCACGTGGAAGTATTTTAATTAGTTGCCGCTATTGGAACGGGCTTTAATTGCACACAAGCTCGGTGAGCCTTTAAGTAGTTCAAGTATTACAATTTACGGGTGGTAGGACCTTGTGCAGGGTTCGTCCGGATCGCTACCACCATCTTATCCATTAACCTACCACCAAACAGCAGTGTTTGCACTGTTGTGTTCCGGTTTGGGGATAAGACAGCCGGTGAAATCACTAGCATAGAGGCATTCCATCTTAGTCCTCAGGGTTGGCAACGCATTTGCAGTCTTAGGATTGCATTGCAGTCTTGTGAATGCGAATGTCTATGGGTCACAGTTTCCACTTACCATCAGGTGGCCTGTGTGCCCGTTTGTCTTCTCTATGCCATAAAAAAAAAAAAAAATTTACAACAATTCATTTTTGTGACACCTGCAAATTACTATACGAATCGAAAGGGTTTTGCCTCCTGAACACGGCAAAATATTTATTTAGATTTATTTTTCTTTATCAAAATTACAAGTAAGTTAATAAAAATATCGAGTTTTACCAATACTATGCCTGAATAGATATAATACCATTGCCTTTTTCACGAGAAAAAAAGCTGTCATACTTCAAATTTGACATTGACACTATTGACAGATGGATAGATACTTAGAGAATTATCGGTTGACATGATACTTTTTAGGGTTCCGTAGTCAAACTAGGAACCCTTATAGTTTCGCCATGTCCGTCCGTCCGTCCGTCCGTCCGTCCGTCCCCAGTCTAGCTCAGAGACTCGTAGTACTAGAAAGATGTAATTTGGCATGAATATACATATTAGTCACGCCAACAAAGTGGTAAAATAAAATTTTGAAAAATATTTTTTTTTAATGCACCTCCCCAACACGTAACGTGGGGATGCCTTTTTTTTTTCTTGCCTACCCCATAGTGTGGGGTGTCGTTGGATAGGTCATTCAAAAATATTGCGGGTTTATGAAGACAATTTTTCGATTAAGGGATCCGTTTATGAAATATTAAGCTTTAAAGCGCTATTTTTTGTTAGAGTCAAGTGTCCCCCCCCCGTACAGCCAAAACTACAAATACTAAAAATCTGAAAAATATCTTCAACGAAAGCGCATATAACGAATTTTAAAGGAAAACTATCACGGCTATGTAGACATGATTAGTTCCTGAGATACAGGCGACTAACGGGTTTATACCTACTAAAAATCATCTAAGACAGCGCCAAATAACTTTAAATAGAAAATTGGTTCATACATGTTGATTTTTGAGATTGTTTTTTGTGTTTGTCGTTACGGCTTCGGAACCCTACACTGAGCATGGTCCGACATGATCTTGCCCGGTTTTTTATATACAGATTGGACTAACGTAATATGTCCAATGTGTCGTAGAAATGAAGTTACGACCTTTTAGAATAAGTACATCTTAATAAATTAATAATAAAATAATTATTCATTCTAGAGAAAATTTAAAACTATTAGTGTCTTCCTCCTTCCAAACAGTATCTATAAAACGAATAAAATTAAAGTCTTGAAAATATGAAATCTTGTCAATCATTTGTGCATGTGATGTACGCAATACAAAATGGAGAACGCCGCAAGAGTGATTTAATTTTAGGCCTCCTAGTTTCGGAGTATCCGTGACGAGTTTGTCAATGCTTACCTTATTAATTCAAACTCATCTTTTGTATGGACTTGTTTCGACAGGATTCTGACGAAACTTATTGTCGGTGTGTAATTGTTACGTTATTCTACCCACACAGAGTGTATTAGTAATCACCGATAGTAGGTATACCTACCGATAAAAGGCAATACAAGGCTATGGAATCTATGTCTATACGGCCATTTGGTTTTGGACGGTTGTTCACGTATCCTTGAATTAGAACTATTTACACATACATCGAGTCACTATTGAGAATTAATTGCTGATAACCCACGCGGTTGCCAAGTTAGAGTAGTGCTTCCCGTGGGGTCTATATTGACTGACATAAAATTCTTATTCCTATTTTTTGTTTTCTTACCGATTTGTATTCATAATAATCACTCTTCATAATAAAAAATTTCATACTTTTTTCTTCATACTTTTTAAGTCATAATTATCGCAATTCATAATGCATTTTATATTATACTAGCGACCCGCCCTCGCTTCGCTTCGGTTTATGTGAGTTTTTTGTAACACCCGTACATAAAAAAAGAATTTATTATACATAAAAACCTTCCTCTTGAACCGCTCTATCTATCAAAAAAACTCGCATCATAATCCGTTGCGTAGTTTTAAAGATCTAAGCAAAATAGGGACAGACAGCGGGAAGCGACTTTGTTTTATACTATGTAGTGATTTAAGAAATTGTGAAAAGTGTACGGCTTCATTAATATTGGCGTTATGAATTCAGATGATTATGAGTTCCGATCGTTGGTACTAAAAAAAATTCTGAAGAGTATGAAGAGTGATCATTATGATGTAAAATGGTATGACAAACATTTTCGGACTTCCGGTAATAGGACTTAAAAAGGTATGTGAGTAGATACGCACCCCTTCCCGCGGATGTCGTAAGAGGTTACTTGTAACATTTATTTATCATAAATCTATCTAAGTACTTGTTTTTAATTATCATTTACTGCATTTAAAGAAGCTACTTATCAGATAGCGTTAGAACCTCTTGAAAATGATTTGGCCAAAACTACTTTCGGAGAAGGCGTTATAATGATATAAATTCGTGGAATTAAAAAACTGGTTGTCCTTTTACAATAGTATACGATACGACCTTGGTAAAAAGTACTTTTTACGCGATGCCATTCTAAAATTATTGAATCTTGTTCATTTTATAATCTTCTTTAACTATTTTTTTTCGTGCTCGTGTAATATCTGGATTTTACTAAAATTCATTACTTAATCTAAGCGGCAGTTGATATTATGTGTAAACATTTTTTTTTATGTATATAATACGGACTGTATTTGATAGAGTTTACATAAATAAATAAATAAATATAAGGGGACAATCTCACACCAATTGACCTAGTCCCAAACTAAGCTCTAGGCTTGTACTATGGGTACTAGACAACGATATAAATACGAGTACTTATATAGAGAAATATATACTTAAATTCATTAGAAAACATCTATGACTCAGGAACAAATATTCGCGCTCATCACACAAATATCTGCCCTTACCGGGATTCGAACCCAGGACCGCTAGCTTCGTAGGCAGTGTCACTACCCACTAGGCCAGCGCGTCGTCAAAGTCATAAAATAGTGGTTACCTAACTATTTGCTTAGTAAAAACCATATCGTCATAAAGCTCCCAATTATTAAACTTAAAACTATAAAAGTATATTATTAATTTTAGTAATGAAACTAAATCACTCACAAATATAACAGCTTTAAGTGAATTTGTAAATAAAACACCATTGACCAACTATTGTTGCCGTGTGGTTGCCGGCAGAATAGAATAGAATAGTACCACTCCATAACTTCCTGTGGAAGTCGTAAGAGACGACTAAGGGATTAAAGGCTTGTAGTATTGTTAGGCGATGGGCTTGCAACCTGTCACTAATATACACATGATATACATCTTAGCCTGTTTGTGCAAAATGTGGTTACAGAATTAACAACTGGCTGTTAAAGTTGTTGGTAATTCTGTAGCTCTGCCTGCCCCACTCTGGGATGAAGGCGTGACGGTATGTATGTATGTATGTATGACCAACTATGTACAGTACACAGATCCGATATTAAATCATCACCCTTACTTTATGAAATTTCATCTAGGTACCACCACCCTATATAATGTCAAATATTATGCTATTGACGGGAATGAGGAGAGGCCTCTGCCCGGCGGCAGTGCGACACTCAGACACAATAAAAAAAGTAGTATTGAATCCTGGTTAAAAAGCGTAGAGATATAGTCTGTCCGACGGTTTAAGAGCTAAAAGCCGTAAAACTTATTACAATGGCATTTTTATTTCAAAAGGTCTGAAGTCGTAATACGACAAAGTGAGATTCGACCCAAACCATTTCTATTACAGCTTATAATGCACTTTATGTTTCTTTAACAAAAGGCATCATCACTTTTGCATAGGGTTGTCAAAAATGTACCTAACATTGGAATGGAGTAAAAATAATACAACATAAATTATTTACTCATATATATATTACTTTATTAAAAATAATGTAATTATTCACTATCTGAGCTCTCTGTCACGTTAATAACGAAGCGTTGCTGGTCTTGAATAATAAATGTGTTCTCGATACCCTCAACATGACTAAAATATGCGGTACATACATTATTAGCAATTTTCATCGTCTCCTCGCGAACTAATTAGACCACGTTAGAGTTTAGCTGTGGTTGCGTATTATTACGTCGTATTCTTTGTTGGAGTTATTTGCTTACTTTGACTGTTTAAATGAGTTCGAGCACTTGTACTGGTTTTCCTTTTATCTACCCACGGACGAAACATTTTTACCAAAACAACTTAAATAGTATAAACACGTTATCACTAAATCAGTTCCAACGGAATACTAGATGGACTTTTCCCGTTTGTTGCAGCCCTACCCTCCAGATGTTTGTTGTTGCATTTGCAATTTTAGTCATGCCATTTGATATTGAACCCTAATGCAAACGTTTACGTTAGCCTTTCATATATGTAAGAAACCACTTATGCTCTTTTAACAATAGATGACTAATTAGCTTATCTTTATGGCTTTTGGCTCTTACGCCGCCGGACGAACTATACATCCGGTCTGCCTAGGTGAATTTCAAAAGCATTTTCAGCGTTAAAAGGTCTGACGTTGAGTGCTCATTCGAGCGTCGTAAGTAAATGACAATAACACGGCTGACGATTTTAAACAGGAAGGATTTTGAAGGATGGCCTGTCGTGAATAAAAAACAAAAGGAAACCGATACGTGCAGCAGTACTCGAATACTATCAATCATCCTGTGTTGTGTTACTTTCAAAAATTGTGTTGCCTTGATCATTTTCCAAGGGGCACCCTGTAGGATGCTTCTTGTTCTTACCAAGGTGACGGTTGAAATGAAATTAAGTGAAACTCTTACCCAATTACTTATTAAAGTGGAATAAACTTGGTTTTTTTTTTTAATTAATGGCATTCGCTCCTGTTTAGGTGTATTTCCCCAATGTCAGGTTATTTATAGACACTCCCATGGATTTATTAGAGCAATAAGTCCGTGGATATCACACGCGAAGACAATTGTTCGGTAAAAGAGAATTTTCTCCAATGGACTAAACAGAAGCACATGGGGTTAGCTCCACGCGCTTCTGTCAAGTCCCTTGGAATAGTTTATGCCATGCTTTGTCCTTATCTGCAATTGTGACATTTGCATCTGACAGAAAGTGACAAAGCATGACATAAACTATTTCAAGCTTATTCCAATTTATTTAGGGTTAGTTGTAGCGATAGGACCTTGAGCAAGGTCCTTGCAATCTTAAGATTGTTGCCAGAAATTTTGATAGTTTCCGTTTTTGAAATAGCGCTCTTTGAATACAAAACGGACACATTCCAAAATAATTCGCTCTTGCAATGAAAATCTTATATGAACAGCTTCTAATTTTAAAATGCAACACTGGCTCATTTTGGAATGTGTCCGTTTTGTGTTCAATGAACGATAGGAATAACAGGGAGTGTTTCAAAAAGCGCAGTGAGGCTATCCAGAGGCAGACAAGGCCCAAAATCATGAATCAGTTATACAAGCACCTGCACACAAGGACATATACAGTGTGTTACCGGCATGCGGGCATTTATTAAAACTGCCGATAATATGTTGCTTTAGCAATTGTTTGCAAGTATTATCAATTAAAAAATAACAAAAATAACTTCACAATTAATTTTCTTAGATATTGACCATTTTTAATGTAGTGCATGTGCTGCGTGTTCATCGTTATCAGTATCGCTGTTGCTTGGTACAAGGCATGTCGTGGTACGGGGGCAGATCACAATAATCAAAGTATGCGTCGACTGTCATTTTACACTTGTCAAATTGCTGTGCTTTACATTGCTGGCAATTAAAATTTTGTTAGAAAGTAAATAAAGCCTAAAAATGTGTTTATTAATTAAATTAATGTCATAGTTACGTTACAAATATACGTTAAATTAACCTACTTTAAAAAAAGCCAGGGTGCTGGTAACACACTGTATAAAGGAAACACATACAATATGTGTATAGTTATTTATAATAATTTACCTGATGACATTAAACGGCACCCTAACGGCTTCTGAAACACTGTTTTTACACTGTAAATGTTTTTTTTTTTTAATTGAAATATAATTATTATAAAATATGTAAATTTAATGGCAAAACTAATTAGGGTTATTATAATAATTTGCATACGTTGTTGGTGAATACAATGAACAAATTAAAATGTAAGAACTATTTAAATACTGTATTTTCGCAAATAAATGATTGATTGATTGATTGATTGATAAAATAAGGTGGCAATTTTCCTTACCTTAGGATTTAGCTCCGTCGAAGGTACTAGGCTGCCATGATAGCAAAGAAGGTATGTACCTACTGTGTTTATGTAAGTATGCATATAAGAAGACACGAAACTTGTTACTGGCCAGATATTTTGGAACTTAATCACTACATAGTAAAATACATACAGTGGAACGTATAACCTCCTCCTTTTTTGAAGTCGGTTAATAAAACAAAGTCGCTTCCCGCTGTCTGTCCCTATGTATGCTTAGATCTTTAAAACTACGCAACGGATTTTGATGCGGTTTTTTTTAATAGATAGAGTGATTCAAGAGGAAGGTTTTCATGTATAATAAACTTTGTTTTATGTACGGGTGTTACAGAAAACTCACATAAACCGAAGCGAAGCGAAGGCGGGTCGCTAGTAATTAATATGGTGTAATATATTAACCCTGTAAGTACAGGATGACTAGCACCGTACAAGGCGCCCGTTTCACAAAAAAGTATTATTCCAATTAGTATTATTAGTGTTTTGTCTCGTAAATAAAACTTAAAAGGAGAGAAATCACTAATATTATTAGACTAATACTTTTTTACGCGTCAACATTCCAGGGAATTGGCGTGATCTAGTTTTACAGCGGTCTAGGTCCGCCTATAGATAAATAGAACGGCCTTGTTTATACAGTGTGTTCAGGTAAACTCAGAAAGTTTAACACTAATATTATTAGACTAATCCTTTTTTACACGTCAACATTCTAGGGAATTGGCGTGAACTAGTTTTATAGCTGTCTGGGTCCGCCTATTTCTAGATAAATAGAACGGCCTTGCTTATACAGCGTGTTCAGGTATACTCAGAAAGTTTAACGACCTCCAGTGGCCGCGGCCTTCGAGCGCTGGAAACAATATTTTTAGGATTCGTTCCATCATCGATGCGGACGTATGACGTGCATCATAATGAAGTTATGCATTGTGTGCGATGCATTTTTGGAGATCCGTAGTCAAAAACGAACTGTAAAAGTTTCGCCATGTACCGTTAAATGGGGCGAGCAAGGATCAAGGGTGTGAAGCAGAGATGGGCATTATTTTAATTTATTAAAAATAATTCCTAATATTTTTATTCTCGGATAATTTATTCGTCGAATGATTTATTTGCGAATGATTTATTCGCGAATAAATTATCCGCGAATGAATCATTCGACTACTTTTCGAATAACGAATAATTTATTCGCTATTTTATTCGGATAAATTCACAAAAAATATTTTTTCTAAACCTATGGCGTCTTGGTTTTTTCTTTAAATGATTTAATTAAGCGAAGATGAGGCATATTCGCATTTCCAAAGTGGTAGTAATAGCTCATGATATGTACAAACAACATCTTTCAGTTAGGTTTAGTTATTAATTTTCTTGAAAAATGGAGCAGGTATTCCAGTACGTAATAATTATTCGTGGCAATTCATTCAACGAATAAATTATTCGCAAATAAATTATTCGACGAATAATTTATTCGAATAAGAATAATCATCCTAGAATTTCATTCGTTATTCGCGAATAATTTGTTTATTCTTATTCGTTATTCGTCATTCGAATAAATTTTGCCCATCTCTGGTGTGAAGGAACACAACCTAAACTTGTTACAAATAATAACAAGTATTGAATGGACAATAACGTTACGTGTATTGGAAATGATTTCAGTCTTATAATTAGTATCATATGCTTCATTATAGGTTGTGTCCCTACTCACCCCGTTTTACGGTACTCTCTGTCTCTGGTTTTATTCTAATAATAATTATTAGGGCACGTATCATAATCCCGAAAGTTCATAATATCGAATGGTTCTTTTTTCTGAAACCATAAACTTTTCAGGATTGTTATAAAACAAACCTAACCTAACACAATGGCCTTTTACATTTTTCCTCTCTAACTTATAAATCAAGGTTGGGGACAAATTACCTAAAAATATTCCATGTGTAGGTACATCCAGCCACGAAGTGAATGAAAGTAATAGAATGATTTACAAAACAGTTTACCTCAATATAACCATGGAGCATAAATACCCAGGGGGGAGCAAAGTAGGAACATTTTACTTTACTTTCATGTTATTATCGTCTTTTAAATTTGGAATAGAGGGGGTAAAGTTCTAACTTACTAAACATAATCAAAAACAGCATCAAATAACTTTAAATATATAACTAGAGGTATAAGATGGTGTCAGACATTTTGCGTCCAGTGTAGGATAATATATTATTGCTAGTGACTGTACAGTATTGAAATTTATGTTTAACTAAAGAACACCCTGTACGCGTACGATTTGTGTCACATTCGTCTTAATCTAGTTGTCAGATAATTTTGTAAAAAATAATTTTATAAACTGACCCGTGTGGTTGCCGGGTTAGAATAGTGCCACTCCATGTCTTCCAATATACGCTTGTAGTACTGTTAGGCGATAGGCTTGCAACCTGTCACTAATACACTGATAAACATGTTAGCCGAATTGTGCAAAATGTGGTTACAGAATTATCAACAACATTTTAGAGTTTGTTTGTAATTCTGTAGCTCTGCTTACCCCATTCTGGCATTAAACATTCTAAAGTAAACATTATTAAATCGATTTCTATCTCAAAGTAATCATCATTTAAAAATACAGGGTGTTACAAAAGATGACGTAACTTACAACTATTTATAGATCAGTTAAATTGCCGTACGCAATCGAAACCAGTAAACGCATCGATGTCGCAACGTTTTACACAAGAAATAAGAAATCGAGAGATTTTTAACGCAATGGTCTAGACTGCTTTATAGCTAGGTTATCTAGGATTAGCTGGTGTGCGCTATTTTTAAAAATCTTAGTAACGTTGGAAATAAACATTATAATAGTAGTTTATGTGACTGTACATAATGAAGGGCATTAAACACGAGTGTTTTAATGCCCTATTACGTACAATTACATACACTAATTTATCTACCCACATATCATAAGACTCCATGATGCATTCAACAAAATTAAAAGGTCGAAAAGTTTTCTGGCAGCTGTCAACGTTTTTTTTTTAAATTCAGGCACAAAATAGTGAAGGCTCCAACTATCTATTATTCGATATCTTACTTACGTGCGACATTTGTCCAATTTGTATGCAAATTCACAATCGACATATTATTAGAAATGAGGTCAAATCAAATTTCTTTGTTTTTCATAGATGTTCGCGATTTGAATGAACGAACATTATCGAAATTGATGTTATTATTTAGCTATAAGAACATTTGTACATATTATAAAACTTTTGTTTCAAAACAGTTTTTTTTAAAAGCTTTTATTTAACTTGCAAAGTATGAATGTAAGGTTCAAATCTTACAAGTTAAATTTGACCCACTTCCCGGTTTCCCATGTTGCTGAAAATTTGCATAGGCACGTATATTTAGTTCTGAAAATGCAATAATATAGTATCATCGAGCTGGTCTGATGATGGAGACTCAGGGTGGCCACAGGAACTCCTAAATTACACATGATAAACCTGTTGTGTTAGGGCTTGTTAGAATTGCCTTAACAAGTAGATGACGACTGTGCAAAAAAAAAGACTTAATCTTATTTATGGTAATCATAATGTGCGGTTCTTGAACGCATCATAGAGGGTTTATGATATTTGGCTAGATAAAAGTTTTTAAGCATTAGTACATTACTGCGGAGGCCGCGGAGTAAAGTATTTAAGGACGAGTTTGGGGTAGATGAGTTCTTCCATTACTAACTCGAGTCATTAAAAGCCCTCAGCCTTCGACGTCGGGCTTCTAACACTCTCGTTATTAATACCCTTCTTACTACCCTCGATGCACAATGTACTATTACGCTGTTTAAAAACAAATATTTTGTCATAAATATTAATTAACTCAGTCCAGGGTATTGTGCATTTTAGGGTTACCAAAATGGTAAAAAAGGAACTACGACGACGACGACGCCGCGCTGGCCTAGTTGGTAGTGACCCTGCCTACGAAGCGAGCAGTCCTGGGTTCAAATCCCGGTAAGGGCAGATATTAGTGTGATGAGCGCGAATATTTGTTCCTGAGTCATGGATGTTTTCTATATATTTAAGTATATTTCTCTATATAAGTATTTATATCGTTGTCTAGTACCCATAATACAAGCCTTGAGCTTAGTTTGGGACTAGGTCAATTGGTGTGACATTGTCCCCCGATATTTATTTATTTATATATTTATTTATTTTATTTAAAGGTGAGACTTCGTTGTCTGTCTGTCTGTTTGTATGTCACAGCACATTTTCTCAGCCACTACAAATGCTATAGCATATACATACATACATACCTTCACGCCTGTCTCCCAATGGGGTAGGCAGAGATTATGGAACGCCAAGTGCACCGATCTAAACACTCAATTTTCTCTTCCTCTACATTCATCAATCTCTTCATGCATACGTCGGTTTCGGGTGCTTTTGATTTGGCCCTTACTCAGTACATCGCGAATCTAATCACCGTACTTTAAATTCGGCAGTTGTACAACTGGCTAACCCGTAATTGCTTTTAGTAAAAAAAAAATTGACTGTAAGGGGGTTGAAATGGGGGTTGAAAAATTAAAGTGGTTCGATTATAGCAAATGGGGTATAATATTTTTATGGACTTTTTGATTTATAGCCAAAGAATTACAAAAAAATACCGTTCCTCTATTTCTCCGAAGTTTTTAAATCCGAAAATCTGAAAAAAGTCTGACGTATAGATAATTACTTATTAGGTATTCATGGGAAAATAAAATAAAATTTTCATTATTTACAGTTTTAGATCAATAACAAAAAAAACTTTGAAATCCGTACTAAATTGTAGGCTAGTCAAAATTTACCTTATAGCATAGAAAATAAAGTTAACTATGTAATTATAGCATAGAAAATAAAGTTAACTATGTTAAATACGGAACGCTCGGTTTTTTTTTTTATTTATTTCCTCTAATAAAGTACACTTTTTGTCAATACAATGTTCGCCAAACAGCGGTAACAGTTTTTTGGCGACTTTTAAAAACACTCTTAGTGTATCTACTGTGTACCAACTTAAATTAATTTAAAAAAAAATAAAAGCCGTCAAGTACACTCGCACTTGAAGGTTTTAATAATAATAATAATAATAATAATATCAGGGTACTATGTCACACCAATTGACCTAGTCCCAAACTAAGCTCTAGGCTTGTACTATGGGTACTAGACAACGATATGAATACTTATATAGATAAATATATACTTAATTAAATACATAGAAAACATCCATGACTCAGGAACAAATATTTGCGCTCATCACACAAATATCTGCCCTTACCGGGATTTGAACCCAGGACTTCTAGCTTCGTAGGCAGGGTCACTACCAACTAGGCTATCGCGTCGTCAAATACAATAATAATAATGTTTTATGTTTTAATATACATATACTTATATGTATAGGGTGTATTTGAGCTTGGGGCTTTAAAAAGCTGCTACGATCGATTATACTCCTCAAAAGCTGATTTGTCCAGCCGGTGGGCAGCGTGGCCACCAAGTGGGTGCCGTAAAATGGACGACATAGACGGGGCAGGCTTAGACGGAGATGGCGGGACGACTTGGACGCACTCATAAAGGCTAGGAAAAAAAGAGTTACGTTAGACTTGTGGCTATCAAAGAAAAAATAACACGCTGCAAGAAACGCCTGTCGATCAAAAAAAAAAAAAAAAAAAAAATTATCACTTAGCCAGTTTAAACTATTTTTCTTGCATGAAGATACCGCTCATTGAATACAAAACAAAATTCCAAAATAATTTGCTCTTCCATTAAAAATCGTATTCCGACCGCTTCTAATTTTAAAATGCAACCCTGACTCATTTTGGATTGTGTCCGTTTTGTATTCATTGAACGATACACTCGTTGAAAAGTTTCGATAACATAATGTACCCCTTTTAATCATGCAATTCAATCGCAAACTTGCTGAGATTGTCGTTTTGTCCCCTTTGAAACAACACTATCACAATAATTAAGTCTTATCGTACACCGATTGCTACGTATAGGTCATCAATGCAACCCTACCGATTGGTAAATCCCCCTTGTGGACCAAATGGAACGGCGGCCCCGGAATAATTCTCTCTCAAACGCTAAGTAGGATCTGTTTGAATATAATCCTTTATGGGCTTAATTGGAACCATTATGTTACGCATGTCCAATAATTAAGACAGTGCAATATAATATTGCAGGAAAATCGCACTATTCATACATCAGCAGTTTTACAAGCCGTCACGTCGTTCATTGAATACAAAACGGACACAATCCAAAATGAGTCAGTGTTGCATTTTTAAATTAGAAGCTATTCGTACAAGATTTTTAATGCAATAGCAAATAATTTTGGAATGTGTCCGTTTTGTATTCAATGAGCGACGTCATGTCTGTTTTATAAAAACTGGGTAGTATTTTACCAGTGTTCATTACGAAAAATGCTTTATAAATAATAAATATCTGGTATCTATTTTGTTCAAACCTTTTACAGATAATCAAATAAAAACGAACACAGCAAAAAATATCTGGCTATGCCATTTTCGAGATATGGCCTGGCCAATGGAAATAGGGGTTTATTTTTACCAGACTTTGTGGCGCTTTAGAAACTGAACGCCGCGATCGATATTGATGACTTATACGTCAATCGCTTTGTCATCTTGTGAGTGTCACTAAAGATATGACAAAAACCAAAATTAAGATTGCGCCGAGCATTGCTTTTATTGTGTTTTCTAATAAACTAAAGTATTATCTTGAAAAACGAAATTTTTATTTATATATGATGCTCACGCATCGGAAACAACTGGCACTGGCAAATATTTGGAAATTTGACAGTGTTATTATTTTACATCTGAAATATTTGGTTACTAATTTTATCACACAATATTAATTCAATTAATTTACATACATACAGTGTAAATAAAATAAAAGCTTGTAAAAAGTGTGAATGTTGAAATCGGATTTAGTCGATTGTACTCGAATTTAAGACGCATCAACACGGCTAAATTACGAACATTAATTGTCTCACTCGTGAGTTGTGAGTGCGTTGGCGGACTAACACGATAATAGTTCATGAAATTTAACGCTTAAATCGCTCATTGAATACAAAACGGACACATTCCAAAATTATTTGCTATTGCATTAAAAATCTTGTACGAATAGCTTCTAATTTAAAAATGCCACACTGACTCATATTGGATTGTGTCCGTTTTGTATTCAATGAACGATATGTAGATTTTATCCTTTTGACTAGCGCACCGAGGGTTCCATACAGTCGTACTAATAAATAATAGGACTTAATATTGCGTGCCCAACACTGTTAACCAATTTTCAGTAATTTCAAAACATGGTTCATAGATAGTGTAAATACGACGCTAATAGGCGTCTACGGCATTGTTGTAGGGCAAAGATTGACGCCGATCGGCGACATTGGCTAATAATGTATTACGACTGCGCCGAGCAAACGCCGAGCGTCCAGTAGCGCCTTCATTCATTACTATTATTGTGTTTTCTAAGTAACTAAAAAAAAACATTGCAATCAGACCAAATGTCTTTGTAGTGCAAGTAAAAACACAATGGAATACGTAACAAACTTTAATAACAACTAGCGACCCGCCCTCGCTTCGCTTCGGTTTATTTGAGTTTTCTATAACACACGTACATAAAACAAAATTTATTATACATAAAAACCTTCCTCTTGAATAACTCTATCTACTAAAAAAAACCGCATCAAAATCCGTTGCGTAGTTTTAAAGATCTAAGCATACATAGGGACAGACAGCGGGAAGCGACTTTGTTTTATACTATGTAGTGATTACCCTTTGAGTAGTCAGCTTAACGGGAAAAGGTGACCTCTTTTTTCCGTTAAGTCACAGAATAAGTAATAGTACAAGTACAGAAGCGACTCTCTGTGACAGCAAACATGCGAATTTAAACCTATTCAGAACGCGGGAACGATAATAATACAACTGCACGCACGGAAGTGACCTTGGTTACATTTTTGCGATCGATAGTGGGGGCGCCCCTAACGAGGCAAAACGCACCTTAAATCTGCGCTGCGAGAGTCTGTATTATTTCGCCCGTCATGAGCTTTACTGACTCCGCCCACCTCCCAGGGCTGGCACTTACTTGTACTATTTCTTTCCGTGGCTGTTGTAAGAAAACAAATTGAATTTATGATAATTTGTAGTTTTTTTATATAGTTCTTACTTAAATGACGAGAAAAAATAGTTCATGCCTGGAGGGCTGGCAAAAGTTGTTCGCGACTTGTTTGTTGTTTGCTCCGAACCCCCTTTCCATCTAAGTAATAAGACGTAGTTTACTAGTATATTACCTTCAAAATATATGTTAATTTAATATTTTTTTTGGCATTTTGCTGTAATGTGATAAATGCCAATTTTTTTGTTTTATTGAATCCCGACTGTGCTAATCTGTTGGCTGTTGCACACCTGTAATCGGTACTAACTATTTAACTATTTTCTTAATACATACCTTTGGTATTTGTATTTGTTTGTACAACTATTGGTGTGTCTAATTGAATAAATAAATAAAATAAACAAATCAATATAGACCTTAAAACTTTTTGTTTGTTATAAACTCAAGTACTATAGTTACCTATTCCTTTACTTAGAAAAGCTGCCATTTGTTTGTGTGTTGTACTTACCTAATATCCAGCACATGCTGACCTTGCTTTAGCAGGCAGTTACTAGTACTGGGAGATCTACTTACTTACACTGAACGCTGTTTAAGGCAAGTAGATAACTGGTTTTTGGTACGAATAAGTTGAAAACTGCGAAACTGCGGACGGGTCGTTAATAAAATAAATAATATTATACCGCTCTTTTTGCGTCGAGGATTCAAAACTGTAGGTACTGATTGTGTCAGTAATTAAGTCCAGCTACTCGTAACTACCTACCTATATATAATAATCTTTCCTACCTTTCGTCATCCTGAGGCAGGTTAAAAAAAGATAATTCGACATTGGAGTTATTATTTAAGCACCCGTATGCGATGCAGTACTTTTTGCCTTTTCGATTAGTCATATTCGTATAAGTGCGTATTCAAACAAAAACTTTGGCAGCGCACGGCGGCGCGCGTCGAGACGAGCGCTCGCGTGACACTCAACTGATTCGCCCCTTGCAAGGGGCAGCACATTTTGTAGGCGATAGCGCGGAGTGTCACCGGCCTGGTTAAGTTAATAACTCGGACTTGACAGAAGCGCGTGGAGCTAACCCCATGTGCTTCTGTTTAGTCCATTGGAGAAAGTTCTCTTTTACCGAACAATTGTCTTCGCGTGTGATATCCACGGACTTATTGCTCTAATAAGTCCATGGGAGTGTCTATAAATAACTTGACATTGGCGAAATACACCTTAACAGGACTGAAAGCCATTAATAGAAAAAAAAATCTTTTTCAAGTTTTTTCCACGTTTATAAGTAAGGGGGTAAGAGTTCCACTTAATTTCATTTCAACCGTCACCTTGGTAAGAACAAGAAGCATCCTACAGGGTGCCCCTTGCAAAATAATCAAAGCAAAACAATTTTTGAAAGTAACACAACACAGGATGATTGATAGTATTCGAGTACTGCTGCACGTATCGGTTTGTTTTTTATTCACGACAGGCCATCCTTCAAAATCCTTCCTTAATTAGAAAAAAAGTTATTAACTCGAAGGTGAATTGTTATTAAACTATATGATATGATATACCCTATAAGTTGTGTTTCCATTTGTAGTACAAAAACATTTCGTCCAATTTCAAGAAAATACTTTAGTTTATTAGAAAACACAATAAAAGTTATGAGGGCGCCACTATTCATAAAGGCAAAGATATAAGTACTAAATACTTTACCCTATTTGAGCTAATTTGATATTGATGTTACACAATTTAATTTAGTGCGGTTAATTTAATAGTCGCTATTTGAGCAAACTACGATTCCCCGAATTTCAAATAATATCTATATTTGGATTTATTCCGCTTGCAATTTATGTTTAATGACACTATAAAGTGGCGGATTCAAGTACAATTATCATAAAATGGCATTGAGCGTAATAATATGAGTACTGGTATTTGTTTGAGAGCCGCAGAGAGGATTTAATCATACCGATTTAAATAGCTACATAAAGTTACGTAGGGCGTTGTCGGCGAGGGGTAACACGCTAGCTCGTAGATTCGCTAGATGCTCTGTAGAGCAAACATTGCAGAATGTCTAGCATTATTTTCTAGTAAATAGTCGTAAAATCTAAGATCTTGTTCCTTAAGATAAAAAAAAAGATGAATATTTTATTCAGTAAGTAGGCCGCACGGGCACTTTTACACGTCAAGAATCTACCAGCGCTTCCCAAGAAACGCCGGAAGAAACTCAGCAGTCAGTCGTTTTTGAAACATATTTCACATTACAATGTTACTGCTTAATCTATTATTATATATTAAACTAGCTGTTCCCGTGTCCACTTCGTTGGGCAAAACATTTTTTTTGAGTTAATAATTTTCCCGCTAATTCCCGTTCCCGTGGGAATTTCGGGAATTCCTTTCTTAGTGCACCTCTACGGTACCTAAGCTACGTCCCTTCCAAATTTCAAGTGCCTACGTTTAGCCGTTTAGGCTGTGCATTGATATGTCAGTCAGTCAGTCAGTTTCTCCTTTTATATATTTAGATTAAATAACATGCGTAGATCAGCTCGGAAACATGCCTAAAATCTTACGAGAGAGAAAACAAAACCCCTACTTATTTGGCTAACCGTGCAAGATGGACACATAAAAGTTTCGATACGAGGTAAAATTAACGCTTTTCAAAGCCTATTGCCAGTCTCTTTACTCTGGCGGGCTATGGGTTAGGTATAGATGAATTAGCGAGAGCGTGGAACTGCATATGTATTGGTATTATGTGTGTATAGGCAAGAGAAAGAGAGAGAGAGATAGGTAAGTATTTTTCTCTCTCTATAAACACACAATACCACTACATATACAATTTCACGCTCTCGCTAATTCATTTATATACCAAACGAGCTTACAGCGCCCTACGCATTCAATACAACAACGCCTTTAGAATGCTGTTAAGACTGCCATGATGGTGCAGTGCATCGGAAATGCACTCCGAGACGCAAACGAACGGTTTCTATGCGGTCAGGGGTAGTCAGAATGGCATTCTGAGGTTGATTGATTTATTTAATGGCGTCTACATAACAACGTAATTTTGCCAATGTCAAGTATGTACAAGCAACGTTGTACCACAGTCTATAAACCAATACAGTCGTTCGACGAAGCCGTCTAGACAGGGCAATCGTGCGGGGTGTGAGGGGCGAGGGGCGGGTAGGGCGAGCCCGAGCTGCATACGTCGCCATTGTTAGTAGCTCGGGACATATCTTTCAGGGCTACTGCGTGTCGTGTGTTGTATTTTGATGTGTTTAGAATAAAAAATGGTGCATACGACATGTGCTGTGCGAGAATGCAATTCATCATCTCGCACAAATAAAGATCTGCGATATTATCAATTTCCACACTCAGTAGAAAGGTAAATATATTATTTTAGTGCTTAATTTACAACATTTTTGTCATGTCATGCCAACGTAAACAAAATGGCGGATGTAAAAGCGTGACGCCTGCCAGCAAAAATTTAAACTTTTCTCAAACAAAAAAATTACATCCATTTTCAAATTTAAAATGGCGGACATGACTTTTATAAATAATAATGGGGGTGCTGATTACGAAAAAGACATCCATGTTGAAATCAAAGATGGCGGACGTTATTTTTTCTTAAAAATCGATATGGGTGTCATCTTCGAGGTTCCTCGGGGTGCCGATTACGAAAATGACATTATTTTTGGAATCCAAGACGGCGGACGTTTTTTTTTTAAATATAATGATATGGGTGTCATTTTCGAGGTTCCTCGGGGTGCTGATTACGAAAATGACATCCATATTGAAATCCAAGATGGTGAACATAATTTCTTTAAACAAAATTGTATGGGTGTTTGAATCTAAAATCATACCTAAGTTATTTATGCGGAACAAAGAAACGTACATACATACTTTAAACCTAAAACCATTACCCTCTTTTTTTGGGCAGTTGTGTAGTTTGTGACAACCCTAGGTAATTACTGTGGCCTTGTGCGGCGTCGGCATTTACGCAAACATCAAAGGCGTCGGCCCACTGTTAGTTAGTTACTCTTTACACTGTGGTTGTACGGTGAATCCTGTCCTGTCGTCGAAGTCTTCCAGTCATAGTCGTGCCCCTTGAAGATGGCGGGCATCCACTTCAATGGCTTGGTGTGATCTTGACCGCTAACTCATTTGGAACCATCTTTTCACTGTTATTTTATTCAATGCAAGTTCTTCATCAATGTTACAAGTCCCACAAAACTGCCCCGGATTTGCAAACCAAAATCAACGATAAAGTAATTTACAAATAATTCAATAACTAGACAGATGTTTTCAGAATGACAGCCAGCCCGATTTTGTGGCATTTGGTTGGCCTAGTTAGGACTACTTTGACGTACGTCAAGTAATCGTGACAGTAATTATGTGTATATCTTTGCCTACTAAGAGCCGGCGCTGACTGCCGGCATGGCACGGCGTGTCATGGCAAAGGATTTCGGTACTGATATAACTATTTTTAATCTTATTACCATGAGTATAGAATTCATGTTACTTTATTTTGACACAACGATGCCGAGGGAGGCCGCGGTAGGACAGAACGTGCCTAAGCATTCCACGGGATGCCGCGGAAGGCCGTGTTATCCTTCGGAATGCTGCAGCACAACTTACCGTGCCATCCTGTGCCGTGCCGGCAGTCAGCGCCGGCCCTATTGTTGTTGCTTGAGTGGCTGGGTCGACAGCAGGATGCCACAGCATACCGCGGAATGCCGTAGCGGCCTTCGGGATGCCACAGCATAATTTGCCGTGTCATGCCAGCAGGATGCCACGGCATGCCGCGGAAGGCCGTGTTATCCTTCGGAATGCTGCAGCACAACTTACCGTGCCATCCTGTGCCGTGCCGGCAGTCAGCGCCGGCCCTTAATCAAGTTTGTATTTACTAACTTAGCTTTTAAGTTTCTGGATGTTACTAACAATACATGGATCAGTGGGGTTATTATGAGGTATCTGTGCTTTTACGCTGAGAGAAAAGGACAGAGTTATGTAACTGGTATAGCTCCGTCCTTTACACTCACCGTAAAACGAACTGCATAGCCATGTCATAATAACCCACCTGGTCTGAAATAAATCATTTGAGTTTGATTAAATACTCGATACGTTTCTGTTTTTTGTTCTTTAAATTTGTTTTCATCACACTTGCTCGTAAATAGTGTCCTAACATGCTAGAAAAAAAATTTACCATTACGCCCTATCGTGCGTAATAGCTTTTTTTAAATATTATACGTGGACTCAAACTATCGCAATACGTCAGGACCCCAATTCTTGTGCCATTCGATATGAAGTTTCATTAGAGATGAAATGTCAGTTGCATACAATTTCCTAAAAATCTCGCATATAAACCGAGAATAACACCGCAGGATTCAAGTGGCGCTTTACAATGTTCTAAAGAACAATCCAAACCTTTCCGACTTAAGATGCGCTAACAAACAGCAATAATACTATTTACGTAATCGTTCATTTACATAACAGCGGTACTACACGTCCGATCTCACTTAATATGGCAGTCACAAGTACTTGCGCGAGTTCTCTCGCACGAAGACTTGCTACACACTAATAAAAAATGCTGTGATGCGCATATAAAGGGTTAATAGTTACAAGTGTGAGGAAACAGTGTAGCATTTTTTAATGATTTCGTTGTAAACTACGAGTAGATAAAGCCTTGCATACTTTACGCATTTTCTGATTTTCCCCCCTTTTCTTCCCATCCCCCCTTGGGTAGACAAGGAATATTGCTTCCAAATTTAAACTCCGTTCGGCTGTGCGATATCTGCTATTCATTACGATTTTTAATTACTACAAAAACACTTAAAAACTAATAAATCGTTTGAAAGACTACAATAGATACAGTCAACCGCATAAATAAGTGATAATTTATGTACCTTCTCACTTTAAAGTCGCGTATGAAATGTTATACAAAATTGCGAAACGATTGAAAGCGACAAGGTACAGAAATGATCACTTATTTTATGCGGTTGACTTGTACTAGACAACGATAAATATACCAATATATACCTACTAAAAAACCCTCCAAGATTCAAGAACAACTCACTGTGTCAAAAAACTTCACAAATAATTAATTCATCTGCTTGTCCCTCAGCGTACATACGAAATAAAACCTGCTGTAAATCTAAAACTAGCCATTGAAATCTATCTGCTCTTTCCATTTGAGATCACCCCCTATAAGCCAGTTACAAATTGATCTACACCCTGTATTCCACCCGGGGAGCTCAGGTAACCCTTGCAATACACCCGCCCGAAAATCTCCCAAATGTTAAATCGAGCAATTTCTGTCTGGCCAGCTTTCATACAAAATTGAGTCTTCACTCCATTTGGGCACTTTACAATGTAGTCTTAATTCGGTATGAACATAACGTAACCAACTTTCACTTACTTTTTGACCTCAGGTCATCGTCCGTGGAATATTTTTGTTGTACGAGCGAGTACGTGTTTAATTACTGTGATGAGTTATGTGGGCCAATAAAAGAATTCCATGGAATCTCCGCATAGGATAAAATAAATTCACTTCCTGCCGTATGTCCGTCTGTATACGCTTAGATCTTTCAAACTACGCAACGGATTTTAATGCAGTTTTCATTAATAGATAGAGTGATTCAAGAGGAAGGGTTTTATAATATCGATTCTGTAAACATTTTAGCCTCATTGTGCAAAATGTGGTTACAGAATTATTAACAAGTTTTTAGAGTTGTTAGTAATTCTGTAGCTCTGCCTACACCACTCTGGGAATAAAGGCGTGAGTTTATGTATGTGTAAGACTGTAAGTATGTTCTGTAGAGGTGTTACAGAAATCTCACATAGATCAAAGTGAAGTGAGGGCGATATTATTAGCTATATGCAAGGATCGGAAAAACGCCCGTCATTTTGAAAACAACCTTGTTCCGTACAGCAGAGGCTTCCTTATGATGTTAAGAAAAAATATTATTAGGTATTTTATAGATTTATTATACCATACTTTATTATGAAGCCAGTGACATTTCTAATGTCAACGATTAAAAATGCCCCAATGATTTAATATGGCCGTTGACTGTGAAAGAACTTTCTCGAAAATTTTGAAAAAAAATCCTCCTTTTTGATTGGTCGAAGTGTTTTTTCCCATAACCATTCCGGTGTCTTTAATTATTAAAATAGTAGCTGAATACGTTATAAATTATGGTATAATAAATCTCTAAAATATCTAATATTTTTATTCATATGACAAGGAAGTCTCTGCTGTATGGAACAGGGTTGTTTTTAAAATGACGGGTGTTTTTCCGATCCTTGGCTATGTGTTACAAATAGTTACAATGTAACAAGATTTAAATAAAAAAACCATTTAAATAAAGTACCGTAAAACGGGGTTAGTAGGGTCACAACCTAAAATAAGTCATAATTTGCCACTCCAGTGCAAGTCGTAAGTAAGTAAAACGTGTTGAGTAGGGATTAAGGGGTGTAAAATTAGTCACAACTTGTTACAAATAAGAACAATTATTAAATGGACAATAACGCTACGTCTATTGGAAATAATTAAAACCACACAAAGCCCGGAATCCCGCGGCATATCCACAATAGCATAATGTTTGAGGTCATTCACCCTGAGTAGCAAAACCCTGATATTGAATTACTCAAGAGTAACAAGGGTAGGGTTAAATAAAACATAGCAGAATGTTTACCATTGTTTCCTAGTAAATACAATAATGTATCGACGTCGTAAAATCTAAAATCTTGTTCCGTCTTTAAGATAAAAAAAAGATAAAAGATGAAAATTTTATTCAGTAAGTAGGCCGCACGGGCACTTTTACACGTCAAGAATCTACCAGTGCTTCCCAAGAGGAGACACTGCTGAGAAGAAACGCCGGAAGAAACTCAGCAGTCAGTCGTTTTTTAAACATATTATTATTTCATATTACAATGTTACTACTATTAATCTAGTATTATCAGCAGGGAAACATGCCTAAAATCTTACGAGAGAGAGGGAGAAAAATAAAAATAAAACACCTACTTATTTGGTTTACGGTGCAAGATGGACACATAAAAGTTTCGATACGTTTTACAACATTAAATGTCCCCTAGACATGATAAAGCTTTTGCATTTGAACAAATTATTGTTGACTAAGTTTCGGGTTCAGACCATGCATTTTTGTCTGTTAGATAGTACATACGCTTTACACATTAACGACGTTTTCAAGTTAGTAGTAGTAGTGCGGGTGGTAGGACCTTGTGCAGGGTCCGTCCGGATCGCTACCACCATCTTATCCATTAACCTACCGCCAAACAGCAGTGTTCGCATTGTTGTGTTCCGGTTTGGGGATAAGACAGCCGGTGAAATGACTAGCATAGAGGCATTCCATCTTAGTCCTCAGGGTTGGCAACGCATTTGCAGTCTTAGGATTGCATTGCAGTCTTGTGAATGCAAATGTCTATGGGTCACAGTTTCCACTTACCATCAGGTGGTCTGTGTGCTCGTTTGTCTTCTCTATGCCATAAAAAAAAAAGTAAACAACTTAGAAAATACAGGGTCATCCATCTAAATGGGTATTTCTCAACCAATAGGGAGTGTGCAGTAAGACAGTGCAACAATAGTACATTATTGCCTATTTGATGCTGGATTTGCTGACGAGGTGGTTAGCAGGCCGAGCAATAGCGAGGCCTGCTAAAATACGAGCCAGGAAATCCTCGTTTCCGCCGAGGCAAATATAATGCTTTTCTCAAATAATGCGAGGAAATGATACAAATACATAATTATAAGTATTTTTAAAAACCTATGACAAATTCGGAGAGAATGTTTGTTTGGGTATTAGTTAAGATAGTTTCACGCACAACGCGCCGCCGCCGGCCCACACTGCACCCACAAGTTGGGTGTGCCGGATTTTTTTCACGTTTCTTTCGATTTTGTATGCAATAGAGAGCACTTTTAATAAACAATATGGACATGGATGGAAAGTGTTTTCATCTGGTTTTTTTACTCCTAGGAGTAAAATGAGGCACTTTCCGTCCTTTTGTTTCAATCGGAAAACCGTTCTTTCCGAGCATGTTTGAGAAAAGATTTGTTCCTATATCTTGCTAGCCCAACTGGAGTTGAAATGGCCGACCTGTTATATGACGTCACAATGGATATCGGATCTCTGTGTGTAATCGGCAATTGCTGTCTAATTAGCAGTTTAAAATGCTTGTATCATCTGTATTTCATGGCCGATTCTAATTTTGATTTCACTTTCGGTGATCTCTCACGGTATTTCATATTTTATTCAGAAATGCTTTTAAATAATCACGCACACTTATTCCCTATTGTATAACTATACCAAATTCTCAGTCGGGAATGAGAAGTCAATTAAAATTGACTTCCAACACCGTGGGGCTAGACAAGTTGCCATCGTTCACGAACGCTAGCGTTAGGTGATCACTGGCGACATGTGTTGTCATTGAAAAATGTATGGGAATGACGTAAGTCACGTGATATATCACTCGTTACAACTGACACGCTGAAAACTGATTGTCTAGTCTAGCCTATTTAATTTTGACAGCGCCAAGTGACAGGTGATCACCAAAGTGATCGCCTAACGCTAGCGTTCGTGAACGATGGCAACTTGTCTAGCCCCACTGCTTATAGATGAATTAGCGAGAGCATGGAATTGCATTTGTAGTGGTTGCACGGTTCCCATGAAAAGTAGAATAACGTAAGTATTTCTCTTAATTTAATGAAATTACATACTCTCTTATCATATTTCTCTTCTTGACAATTAAAACAATGCTCAGTCTTTTTTTGCTTTCTTTCGCTATTATTTATTTCCTCATCTGAGCTGTCACAAGTATTGATAATAATATTATGATCTGTAATTCGATCCATTTCCCCTTCTTGACATCTATATTTATTTTCTTCACTTTCGACATGGCGACGAATATTTTCCCAGTCCTCAGCAGTAATAGTATTAATTCTTTCAGTTGCTAAATTCAATACAATAAAAACAGCCTAATAATATTTATAATTTCATACTTACATTATTTTTGAATTTTCTTCTGAAATATAATTATTTTATTACAAACCTCTTTTTATGCTGATAGTACGGGAAAAGGGAAATTTCAAATATAGAATGCCTATAAACACACAATACCACTACATATACAATTCCACGCTCTCGCTAATTCATCTATACTTTGTGTGTTATAAATTTATAATGTGAAGCTAATACAATAGGATATTTGACAAGAGTGAAATAAAATTGTTTTTTTTTATTAACAACAGATAAACATTATAAAAATACTAGGAAAATATCAATCTTCTATTTTAAGATTTTTAAATTCATAAAATCCAACAATAAGGACGCTGTTTGATTGTGACGTCACTAAATAGTAATCCATATAAACTCCATTGTAACGGAGCGTTTTTGATGTTTCATAAAAAGAAACTGATTTGACCTTAGTCAAATACCGTACTGGGATTCAAACGCTTGAACTCTTCGTTGCTTAAATACTAAAGGGCCTCAAATCAAAATTTGTTTGTGTTGCATTTAAATTCGGAATGCTATATACTTTAAGTTTTAAATCAAACTATTTCTGTTTTTGTTTTGAGGCGCTTTAGCATTTAAGCAGCGTCTTATGCATAACATGTATGTAGGTATCGAAATTGTAGCCCATACCTATTGAAGTCATAAAATATAAACACCACGATTTTACCATAAATATACACAGATGGATTTATCCAAAAGACCTGATACTTATCAAAATTCACCCTAAATACATCGCGTTAGAATTGAAAACCGCTTGCTTTTATAACTTTAAGATGCCGCCTTTCACCTGAGCGCTACCCAATTTTGGACTTAGTCGTGATTACTTGTGATATTCTTAAGAAAAAGGTCTCATGTGTGTTTTTATAAATTAAAGTATATTCAACTTTAACCGTTGAGTTGTAAAGTACAAATTGTAACAGTGGCCCATATTAGATATGGTATGCTGACTCAATGCAGTGTAGTGACCTTTAACTGTTACATAAAAAGAGATAACATTTTATAACTGACCTTGTTTAAAAATAGCTCGAACAGTACTGTACGGTAATGACTCTTATGTAACAGTTTCTGATCTTGTGGATGCTTCATAGACGTGTAATGATTGGTATATTAAACAGCTTTTTACAACCTTTTATTTAACTTGCACTGTATGAATGTAATTAATTAATTAGGTACCGTTAAATTTGTCTAAAATGCTCCCCCCCTAAGTAATTATGCTCCATGGTTATATTGAGGTAATCTGTATTGTAAACGAGTCAATTGCTTTCATTTACTCGTACTTCGTAGCATCAACCTTCACTTATAATAAGGTAACAAACGAAATAGTCACTATAGAGCATAGTTACCTATGGGGGAGCAATGTAGGAACATTTCACGGTATGTATGTATGTACGGGTCAATTCTTGCAAGTTAAATTTGACCCACTTCCCAGTTTTCCTGATGGCTATATACAATAATGTATGTAATAAGATGTTCGCGATTTGAATGAAATAATATTATCAATAGTAAAAAAAAAACAGATAAAAAAATTGTTCTAACAAAGTAAGATATCGAACATGTTAGTTGGAGCTGACTCTAGTTTGTTTCTGAATTTAAAAAAATCTATGTCAGCTGCGAGAAAACTTTTCAATATTTTCATTACCGCTATTACCGGTTAATTTTTTTTGCATAATGGAGGCTTACGATATGTGGGTAGATATTATTACTGTATGTAATAAAGTAAAAGTTGTAAAATATTGATGAACAAATGTGCACAACCCTCAGGGCGCTAGTCCGACTCGCAAATAGCAGGTTTTTTTAATTAATGAAAGCGATTCGCAATGTGAAACTCGTCAGAGATGTACTAGGCGCGCATAAAGCGGAGATGGTGCGAGCGACGTACATATTTTACAAGGAGTTCTAAGTTCAAATTACAATGCATGTTATGAGATTTGTATCGTACTTACTGGACACTTTTTCATTCCGAATTCAAAACCGGTATTATTTACCGGAGACTTTTGATTGCCTGGTATTCTTAACATTCTGGTGACTTTATAAGTATGTAATGGCGATATTTAGAACTACCCTAGAAAACTCAACAGTGAAACATTATTCAATTGTTTATTATTGTAAATGCTTAAAGGAAACAGAATCCTATATAATCCTATATTAACAAAAACACGTAAAGTATGATCTAAGGGATGGAGCCTCCCTGTAAGAAAAATAAATAAATAAATAAATAAATAAAAATAAAATAAAATGATTCTTTATTTAGGTATTAACCCATCAATGCATTAACAATACTACAAACATTTAACATTTAATTAATTTAATGCCTGTGTTGGGAAGTAAGTAAGGTATATCACATAGTTAATTAACAATTTATCTTCGAGTTATCAACTTAACTGAAAAAAAGTGGCCACCTTTTCCCGTGACGCTGGCTCTTAAATAATGAAAGAATAAAGAGTTCAATTTCATTCAACCGCTAGCCAAGATGGTTGGTATCAATTTAAAAAATCAGTTTATAAATCCGTGTCTTTATTTGCTACTGTAACTGGTAAACGGTGAATCCATTCGGCAGCGATTTTTCTAAAGGTAGCTACGCTAGTTAGTATATTTAGGCATGATTATAATATATTTAGACATGAGCACATTAAAAATCTACTACTATGTACTATCAAGAGGCTCGAAAATAATTAAAAGAATATGGAATTCATTTCAAGTAAAATAAGACAATTCATTGTCATTCATTTCATTACACTTGACTAATTAAAGTTAGCGATTAAAAGCTTAAAATTTCGTAAACGGATCCCTTAATCGAAAAGTTGTCTACACAAAGCCGCAATATTTTTACCTATAAATATAAGTACCTGAAGTTTTAATCAAATTGTTATTAAAGTTTGTTACGTATCCCATAAATTGTATTTTTACTTGAGCTACACTAACACATCGTCTGATTTCAAGGAAATTCTTTAGTTAATTAGAAAACACAATAATAGTGATGAGGGCGCCACTGGACGCTCGACGTTTGCTCGGTGCAGTCTTAAGCAAACAAAAACACGAGAAATTTAACTTTAGTGTTTAACACGAATATGGAATAGTTTACGTGGACTAGAAACTTTTACAATAAAGACGACTTCACAAAAGCAAATAAACTAAAAAAATGAAAATCGTCATTGCTTTGAAATAATAATATGTTTCTGTCAATAATTTAATTTTTGCGACAAGCTTTTACTGCCGACCATTCTGAATTTATTTGGTTTCACTATGCTTGGTTTAGCTAAGATAAAAGTTTAAAAATTACCTTGTTTTTCTTAAATTTTCGTAAATAAATCAGAAACAAAAGAAAATCGAAGGCTGATATTAAGCGTACAGTGTTCTTAGGTCCTGCCACTACTCCACCTAAAAGTTTAACCAAATCCCTCGTGGGGGCCAACCTTGTTACCTTAGCCTGCTAGACCCTTTATAGTGAGAACTAGGTTATATGCTATTGAATCTGATACTATTATACTATATTAATGTAAAACTATGTATGATTATAACAAATAAATAAAGAAATCTATAATATCTTATTTTCAAATCAACAGATCACCGGTTCAAAAGTCACAAGTAATTTTTAAACTATGGCTACTTTTAAAATCACAGACAGACGATTCAATTTTATTTATTGATATAGATGCAATAACTTATTTCAATAACTTAATTGGTTAGAATGTTGTAATTATACAATCTTCAAGATCCACAAGTCATCTTATTTAAAACCTGCTTAGTATAAACTTTTTGATTGCATTATGTAACTGCAGCTCGAGTAGCACAAGTTGTATTTTCTCGCTCATTGGGTCTCTATCGTTACTGACCAGATAGAAAGGGAGATCCGAGCGACAACTAAGTCGCTAGCAACTTGTGCTAAGAATGTTTTAATGGTTTGTTAACATCATAATAAAAGTCATGTAGCTATTCATTTTTTGTTGAAGACATTATTAGTCAAACCTGCCTGCGCCGAGCAAACGCCGAGCGTCCAGTGGCGCCCTCATTACTATTATTGTGTTTTCTAGTTAACTAAGTCTCGGTAAATGTTCCGTGTGTGCTGCACGGACGGTAAAAGACCCGATGGTTTGACCCTGGTGCCTTGGCATAGAGGGAGATGCCTTCTCTGGGACGCTACGGGCTCTTAGGAAGCGGGAAAAATATTCAGCACTGGGGAATTATTCCCCGTGTGGTCGCCGGATTAGAATAGTGTCACTCCAAGTCTTCCCGTGGATGTCGTAATAGCCGACTAATGCCCGGTTTCTATATTCAAGAAACGAATCGTTTTCCTTACGTCTCGTTAAAATTCGACATTTGCTAACGTACAAAATGTGTCAAATTTTAACGAGACGTAAGGAAAACGATTCGTTTCTTGAATATAGGAACCGGGCATAAGGTAATATAGGCGTGTAGTACTGTTAGGTGATGGGCTTGCAACCTGTCACTAATACACTGGTAAACATCTTCGCCTAAGTGTGCAAAATGTGGTTACAGAATTATCAAAAAGTTTTTATAGTTGTTGGAAATTCTGTAGCTCTGCCTACCCCACTCTGGGAATAAAGGCGTGAGTTAATGTATGTATGGGTATGTATGGAACTGGGTCATTCCTGGTGCAACGTCTGTCCATCGCGATTAAGCTCGGCAACGCAGCGAGCGTGATGGCCACCTTTGGGAAACCGATGGGAAAATGACCTTCAGCTGGAGTTTCTTGCGGCGTTTCCTCTCCGCAATGATGGTCTTGTCCGAAGCGCTGGTAGACTATACCGTGACACTAGCTTCTGCCCGCGACTCCGTCCGTCGTTTATATCGTAGCTCCATACAAATTTCACCCTCTATTTCACCCCTTTAGGGAATGAATTTCGAGATTTTTTTATCCTATGTCCTTTCCCAAGATTCAAACTATCTTTGCACCAAATTTCACCTAAATCGGTTCAGCGGTTTTAGCGTGAAGAGGTAACAGACAGACAGACACGCTTTCGCATTAAAATGTTACTTTTTTTTAAGTATAGATTATGAATAAAGGTAGTCTCGAACCTAGGACCGCTAGCTTCGTAGACAGACTTAACAACTAGTCAGCGCGTCGAAACAACCAATTGACAACATTTTATTTTGGTGACACCTGCAAATTACTATACGAATCGAAAGGGTTTTGCCTCCTGAACACGGCAAAATATTTATTTAGATTTATTTTTCTTTATTTACAAAATTACAAGTTAGTTAATAAAAATATCGAGTTTTACCAATACTATGCCTGAATAGATATAATACCATTGCCTTTTTCACGAGAAAAAAAGCTGTCATACTTCAAATTTGACATTTGACACTATTGACAGATGGATAGATACTTAGAGAATTATCGGTTGAAATGATACTTTTTTATATACAGATTGGACTAACGTTATTACGTCGTTATTGTCCATTGTGTCGTAGAAATGAAGTTACGCCCTTTTAGAATAAGTACATCTTAATAAATTAATAATAAAATAATTATTCATTCCAGAGAAAATTTAAAACTATTAGTGTCTTCCTCCTTCCAAACAGTATCTACATATAAAACGAATAAAATTAAAGTCTTGAAAATATGAAATCTTGTCAATTATAAGTAATCAAAGTTCACATCGTATTACCTAACAAACTAGCCGTAGGCGATATGTTAGCAAACCTCTCTAACGCCTCTCAATTTGAACTACTGACCTCAACTACATACATATAAAGCAAACCAGCCTTGCGCCCACCTTTGTGTGTGTAGACGTGTACACACATTCCACTGATGCTAGATCTCACACAGACACCGTTAGATTTGTTTCGAATAATGGTTTAGATGCATCAAGAACGACAGACACAAGCGCATACTTGGAATGATTTTAAGTTACTCTGACGTAATGTTTCTGATGCAAGCAGACGTGGAACACACGTTATAAGTGAGTGTTTAAAAATATGGTGGACAAATAATTAGTCACTTCACTGCATTAAAGAGATGGAACCATCTCGTACTAATCTAGTCACATAATAAGCTCTACGCATGTAAAATTGGCACTAAATGATTAAAACTTCAGGTACTTATATTTATATAAACAATCATTTATTATTTAACTTGCAATGTATGTATGTAAGGGTCAAATCTTGCAAGTTAAATTTGACCCACTTTCCGGTTTTCAACGAAGCTAAAAATTTGCATATGCCTTTAGTTCTGATGACAATACAATAATATAGTACCATCGAGCTGGTCTGATGATGGAGACTCAGGGTGGCCATAGGAACTCCTAAATTACACATGAAAAACCCGTCATGTAAAAACTTGTTACAATTGTCTAGACAAGGAGATGACAAGTGTGCAAAAAAAAGTACAATCGGTAATAAAAGCTTATCCCAAAAATGAAATTTTTGACAGATTGGTAAAAATATTGCGGCTTTGTGTAGACAACTTTTCGATTAAGGGATCCGTTTACGAAATTTTAAGCTTTCAATCGCTAACTTTAATTAGTCAAGTGTAATGAAATGAATGACAATGAATTGTCTTATTTTACTTGAAATGCATAAAATGAATTGCATTTCGAGCCTCTTGATAGTACGAGTACATAGTAGTGGATTTTTAATGAGCTCATGTCTAAATATATTATAATCATGCCTAAATATACTAACTAACGTAGATATCTTTTGAAAAAAAAATCGCTGCCGAATGGATTCACCGTTTACTAGTTACAGTAGCAAATAAAGACACAGATAAACTGATTTTTTAAATTGATACCAACCTCTTTGAGTAGTCAGCTTAACGGGAAAAGGTGGCCACTTTTTTCCGTTAAGTTGATAACTCGAAGGTGAATTGTTATTAAACTATGTGATATACCCTTTAAGTTGTGTTTTCATTTGTAGTACAAAAACCTACTTACCAATTTCAAGAAAATACTTTAATTTATTAGAAAACACAATAATAGTCATGCGCCACTGTACATCCGGCGTACGCTCGGCGCAGTCTTAACCACGGCCTCCATTTTTAAACATGTAGATATGAAAAACAAAATACCACACATAATCGTGTGGCCTCTTTTTTCCGTTGATAACTCGAAGGTGAATTGTTTTTAAACTATGTGATGTACCTACCATATAAGTTGTGTTTTTATTTGTAGTACAAAAACATACCAACCAACCACCAACCAATTGGTTTTGCGGGTGGTAGGACCTTGTGCAAGGTCCGTCCGGATCGCTACCACCATCTTATCCATTAACCTACCGCCAAACAGCAGTGTTCGCATTGTTGTGTTCCGGTTTGGGGATAAGACAGCCGGTGAAATGTCTAGCATAGAGGCATTCCATCTTAGCCTCAGGGTTGGCAACGCATTTGCAGTCTTAGGGTTGCATTGCAGTCTTGTGATTGCGAATGTCTATGGGTCACAGTTTCCACTTACCATCAGGTGGTCTGTGTGCTCGTTTGTATATTCGATGCCATAAAAAAAAAAAAAAAAAAAACCGTCCAATTTCAAGAAAGTACTTTACTTTATTAGAAAACACAATAATACTAATGAGGGCGCCACTGTACATCCGGCGTACGCTCGGCGCAGTCTTAATATCGTATGAATTAGCAATTACTCAGTTAAACATTGTGATGGAATCCATAAAATAAACAAAGTTCAAAGTCATTATAGTTAACAAGAAAGTGTTAAGTTACATTGGTTGACAGTGTCATAGTGTTATTGACACAAGCTATTGCTATTGTCATTGGTACAAGATTATTGCTAGTGCTGTTGTCACAGCTAAAGGATTCCGTAGCTCGCGTTTTTAGGGCTCCGTACCTAAAGGGTAAAAATGGGACCCCATTACTAAAACTCCACTGTCTGTCTGTCTGTCTGTCTGTCACCAGGCTGTATCTCATGAACCATGATAGCTAGACAGTTGAACATTTCACGAATGATGTATTTTGGTTGCCGCTATAAAACCAATTAATAAAAACAGAATAAAATTATTTTTATACAACAATCATGATTTTTTTGCCGTTTTTAGCTCGACGTTAATAACGGCAATAGGTTGACGCTTGAAAGTGATATGAAGTTGTTCACTTTAAAAATTAAATAATTAAATTTAAATGAAATAAATATACGACAAGCGTTTTTTTTATAGATAATGGTACAGAACCGTTTGTGCGTGACTCCGACTCTAACTTGGCCGGTTTTAATGACATGAGTAACGATAAAAAACACTAACCATCTGATGGTAAGTGGAATGTGTGGCTCAATTACATTTGCATTCTTAAGACTACAATTATGTTAATTATATGTATTAATGATAAAACAAGGAGCTAAATCATATAAGAATAAAACGTTTCTGACAAAAAAAACATTTTTGGGAAAAGCTTTTAGTGCCGACTGTACTTTTTTAGGACAGTCGTCATCTACTTGTCAAGAGAACTCTAGCAAAGCCTAACACGAGGGGTTTATCATGTGTAATTTAGGAGTTCCTATGGCCACCCTGAGTCTCCATCATCAGACCAGCTCGATGGTACAATATTATTGTATTATCATCAGAACGAAAGGCGTATGCAAATTTTCAGCTTCATCGGAGACCGGGAAGTGGGTCAAATTTAACTTGCAAGATTTGACCCTTACATACATACATACATTGCAAGTTAAAACCTTTTAAAAAGCAAGGCTGCTTACTAGTAACAACGTTTTATTAAAAATTAAACTGTCTTATTAAAAAAAAGGGACAGGTGACTGAGTATTTGATTTAAACTTCAGCCTGATACCTCTACGCGTTTCTGAAAAAAAGGGTCTTGACAGACGGACGGACAACAAAGTGATCCTATAAGGGCTCCGCTTTTTCCTTTCCAGGTGTGGAAGCCTTAAAACGTACAAATTGCAATATTTTATGGGAATTTAAGGCCCGTAGTAAACTAATTTCAACTCTAATACTCGTCTCGAGATGTGTCAAACACGACAGTGTTCCATGGCTTGACGTTTACTTTGACGTATCTTGTGACACGCATCTCAGCCAAGATGAGTTTATTAATACAGGCCTAAATCTTTGTATGAACCAGTGGGTTATAATACTTATAGTCACTAAAGTCTGCTCGGTGGTTAGCCGATGGCTACAATGACATACTTAAGGTGAGGTTTGCATGATATATGAGCAATTTTGAGCATGTGGTGTGAAAACTCGAAACCAAAACCTGGGACTCGTCGAACTCTTCCCGAGTATATTGATAGAATGGCTTCATTTAATCTTCAGTCTCTGTGCTCCACATGCAATGTCACTGATTTAGTCACGCTCAACAAGATATTGCACGGCAGTCTTGACAGTAACCTCATCGATCATGTATGTGTTAGAGACCAAAACCTGTTTGCCTAGCCTTTGGTCCCTAACAGTTGGCCATTCTCCTTTGCGTTGTACATAATTTTTAGCCCCATTCTCACTGAACTATTTTTATTTAAATTAACGGTGAAGTGCTGCGATTTTTAACTTGAAACTCGAAAAGGGACGTAAATAAGCTTATATTTAGAACTAATCTAATTCATAAAAAGTTATTTGTAATAACTATAAAGTTAGTAACGCAGTGGACGTTGATGTCCCCGCCTTTTCTATGGAAAAAGTGCAATTTACCACTCAGTTACCAAGATTTTTCAGCGATAATTGAGTAATTTAAGAGTGTATTTCTTGAAAACCGTTAAACGTAAAAAATCTAAGTTCACGTTATTTGTTTATTCGCGGATTCATAATTTTGGTATCCTTTTTATCGGACGATAACAAACGTGTACAATAATGTAATAATGTAACCAAAAACTTAGATAACAAAATTTAGATATAGATTTAAACATATTAAATGTCACATTAAGTAAGTTAAAAAATTGTTTGAAATCCAAATATTCCTAACTGTTGTTTTTTCTCTAATTGTGTTTTGTATACAAATTACCTATTAATCATTAAATATATTAATTTAGCTTTGATTTGCGTACTAAAAATTTTGTGTACAATTATTATAGTCGTGTAATTAATGTATTGTGATGTCGTTATACCATGTTTTGGCCTACATTATGTTATTGTACAGTCAGCATCATAAATATGTATACATTAACAACGTTTCAGAAATATATATACAACTTTATTCCCTTGCAGTAGAGTCGTGTTTCCATATTTTTGAAAGTTTAACTGTATCCATATTATTAGACGTGACTGTACCTATTTAAATAAATAAATAAACCGAAGTGCGTGCATGATTCGATGTATGAATGTGGAAGAAGCGAAATAAATTTGTCAAAACGAATGGAAAGAAGTGGTCTCTGCCTACCCCTCTGGGAAACAGGCGTGATTTAATATAATGTATGTATGTATGTAATAAAATGTATATTTTTTCCCAGGGTGAACCCCTACGGCAGTGGTGGCAGAAGCAGGCGGGATAACAAGCCCCGACAAGATGGCGGAAGGGGGACCCTCGAAGTCATGGAGGCGTTTGGTGGCTGCGATGCGTACACTGGCAGATCAGGATTTCCTGTTGAACCCCCCAAACGAGTAAGTGTAACATTATAACGTCGTACTTTTTGTAGCATATTCGGTGCAGTGCTAGGGTTATCAGTAGTGCCCAATATTATATTGTTTGAACAAAAAATCGAATAATATGAAAAATACAAATATAAAAGCGTTAACAAGTCGAAAATAAAGAAAATATTTCCAGAGCTTGTAAAGCCCAACCCAATATGCATACTGAAATGAAGGGTCGCTTTAATATATGAGAAAATGTAACACACTTGCAATTAATGTTGCTGTTGTTCGACAGGGCCATCCAAAAATATCCTCCGAATTTGAGGAACTTTGGGCTACAGTAGGTAATAAATGTTATACACAATTTTAATAACTGATTAAGTAAAAAAAATAGTGTTATTTTTTCAACAACAACACAATATTACATAATTTTAAAGGTCAATCATATTATACAGGTCGACAAAAGTAGGTCGCTGTCGTGTGTCATTTGACGTCACCGCACCAAAAATGCTAGAAAAAGTACGATCACTGCTCATAAGATATAAACCCATTGTATAATTTTATTTGATATAATATTCAGTCCAGCCCCGTGTGGTTACCGGGTCAGAATAGTGCCTCTCCATGTCTTCCCGTAGATGTCGAAAGAGGCGACTTAGGGAATATACCTATTGGCTTGTAGTAGGTGCTGTTAGTCGATGGGCTTGCATGCTGTCACTAACACGCTGGCAAATATCTTAACCTTGTGCGAAATGTGGTTACAGAACTATTAACAAGTTTTTAGAGTTGTAGGTAGTTCTGTTGATCTGTCTACCCTACTAGGATTACAGGCATGAAGTTATGTATGTATGTATGTAAAATCTTTATTGCACAATAAAAAAAAACAATTACAAGTAAATTCGTACATAAACTTAAGATTAACATGTACAAAGGCGAACTTATCCCTATAAGGGATCTCTTCCAGTTAACCTGACCATGATTTTTATGTATGTATGTATAATATTCAGTTGGTAAACGAAACGTTTAACGATAAAATACGTACATACACATACATAAACTCACGTCTTTATTCCCAAAGGCAGGCACAGAATTACCAACAAGTCTAAAAATTTGTTGATAATCCTGTAACCCCATTTTGTACAATTAAGGCTAAGATGTTTACCAGTGTATTAGTCACAGGTTGCAAGCTCATCGCCTAACAGTATACTACCAGTCTTTATTCCCTTAGTTACCTCTTACGGGAAGACACGGAGTGGCACTATTCGAACCCGACATCCACATAGGGATAAAATATATGATCTGATAACTAGGCATCGGAGTTTTTGTCGCACGGTAAGACTAATAGCAAACTATGGAGTCGTCATTTGCCATAAATCTAAACTCTTATTCATATTCATACTCATTTATTTATTTAATTATTTAGTTTTTTATAATCAAGGACAACAACGTTGACGAGTTTAGAAACGAATATTTAATGTTATATTTGGAAAATAAATATTACAATTAAAAATAATTACCATTTATATACTGATTTAATTACGAAAATTTATAATTAAACAAAAGATACATTAAAACACGGCAGAAGTGAATGTTTTAGTCCACACTAGTGGCGAATTACCTATTCGCAGGTGTATAGTTGAAGTTATGAATTTATAATCTAAAAGACATTTTTTTTAACTTGACTAAGATAAATAAATATACACGACCGATCGCTATAGAGGCATTTTAAGATAAATTAAATAAATGAGTATGAATATGAATACGAGTTTAGATTTATGGCAAATGACGACTCCATAGCTTGCTATTAGTCTTACCGTGCGACAAAAACTCCGATGCCTACTGATAACATATAATATGATAAGAATTCTAATCCAACTAACCCTTATGAGAAGACAATAGATCCAGATAGTATTATTAGTATTATTAACTATATGTATATGGTAATAGAGAAGGACAAGGAGATGACTGAGTGCGTGATAAATATAAATGGTGAATTAGTAGAACAAGTGAGCGAATTTGTGTACCTGGGAAGTGTGTTTACAAGAGATGGTAAGTGTGAGAAGGATATCGAGAGGAGGGTGAATGAATGCGGGGAATCAAATTAATGGGGCCCTGAGCCCTTTGTGAGCAGACAGGGCATTTCACAAAAAGCCCGACTGGCTGTTCACAATGGAGTGCTGGCCCCTACACTGATGTATGGTAGTGAATGTTGGGTGTGGCAGGACAAGCATAAAAGTCGTGTAAATGCAGTTGAAATGCGCTCTTTGCGTAGTATGTGTGGTGTGAAACTGATTGATAGAGTAAGGAATGGAAAAGTCAGAGAGAAATGTGGAATAAAAGAAGATGTATTGACTAAGATTGGAAAGGGCATGCTTAAATGGTTCGATCATTTGGAAAGAATGGATGAAAGAAGATTGACGAAAGAGATATACAGATCGAAAGTGAGTGGACGGGTCGGAAGCGGCCGCCCTAGGCGAGTTTAGGGAGGAGGCGACTTTTTCGAGTCAAATCGGAGAAATACTGGAAAAGGGCCGAATCTTAAGTACCCGAAACCGACGTGCGTGCATGACTCGATGTATGAATGTGGAAGAAGCGAAAGACATTTGTCAAGATCGTAGCAAGTGGAAAGAAGTGGTCTCTGCCTACCCCTCAGGGAAACAGGCGTGATTTAATGTATGTATGTATGTATGTATATGCTTGTTTGTTACAGGGAGAAAGCAGCCGCTACAACATCAACTCCGTTAGAGAGCGACGGGTTCATCAGAAAGCTTACCAGGTCTGAGAAGAAGGCAATGAAAAAACGTGCGAATACCGCCTCTGAGGCGATAAATAACCCAAGCATGAGCCTGCCTTCGAAAAAGGCAAGTGAAAAAAGACAGTCGACCAAGCAAAATCTCAAGTCTCGGAGAAATTCGCTTCCCAAAGAGTTCACCGTTGCCATCTGTCGCGAGGACGGCGTACCACTCAACGAGGAGCTAGGTAACGAGGTTCGAAGGATTTTGAGCCGTATCATCACAGAAGCCATAATGCAGCAAGGTCTTCGCGGGACGTCGCTCCATTTTGCGATGTCCAAACTGGTATCAGGGGTCTTCTTCGTGACACCATCCTCGGCAGAGGCGATGGAGTGGCTCCTCGAAAGAGATTTAGGAGCACCCCTAGGACACAAACTAAAAGCGCAAATGCACAACAGAACGAGAATTACGATCTGGCTTCCGGGTCCGCCTGAGGAACTTCTAGAAGATCCTCTTGTGTATCTGAGAGCCCAGAACTGGGACAGAGAGGACGAGCTGATGGTCAAGCAGTGGTGTCAGATTAGAAGGAAGGATCTTGCTAGTGGCATATGGGTAAGCTACTCAGTGCCTCAGAGCGTGGAGGATGTGTGGGGTGATGACGCCAACCAATGGCTGTTCTATCAAGCCACGCGCGTCCGCGCGCGATTGACGAGATCCCAGACTTACGGGGTTGCTGCAAGTGTAGCTGAGACGCTGTTGAAAAACAGCTGGCTGGAGTTACAATCGGAAAGCCAGGAAGAGGAAGTGCAGGGGAGTGATCATCAAAGCACAATCTTGGAAGACTAGGCGCAGCAAACAATAACCACTACATCAATAGACGAGACGGACGAATTATAAAACACAAATGACAAGACACGCGTACAAACAACAAATCAGAATCTCATGGCAAATAGGGAAATTAAAAAATGTAGAGGGCAATACTGGGGAACTTGCACTAAACGGAATTGATACTATGTAATTTTTAATCGGCTTAAAAAAAACGAGGAAGTTTAAGTTTCGACGAATTTGTATTTTTTTGTTTTTAGGATTTTTAACATAAAATATATGACACTAGAGGTCTATTACATTAAACTTCCAGTATAGGATAATAATTATTGCTCACAAATAAAATAATCAACACACCATTCTTACTCGCCAAATTGGTATACTTACAATGGGTATAAGAAATAACTTGAAATCTCATCTAGAACTAGAAAATGATTCCAAAAATTCTACTGTCTTTTATTGTTCTTCATCAGCTGAGGGCGATGAAGAGAGAGGAGTATTTATAATAAACCGCTCTTCTAACATTTTCTCTACATGTTGAGAAAGCTTCTTCTGTCACTAATTTAATATCGCTGGCAGGTATGTTTATTCTTCTCTGCAACTTTTTGTTTCATTATACCCCAAATCATTTCTATGGAATTTAATGAATGAGAAGGTGGGAGCTTTGAAACTTAGTGGCCATGTGATTTCAATAATTCATTAATTTCATATAAGGGTAGACTGGTTTTGTTACACGGCTTCAAGTAGTTGACATTTACGCCAACGATCATCATAGTGCCTTCGGTTATAATTCGACGTATGGTAGTGCTGGGAACCCTTGTAATAAGTAGCATTTATGTAAGACAAAATATACCTAAACCGCAAAGTATCAAAACAGTTCGTTTCAACATACCAGTCAACTCCACGATACGCTTTAAAATCGAAGATTCTGTTTGATTTACACCTCCTTCTTCGCGTACTGTATTACGCACATTGTATACAATATTCCTAGCTTGAGATCTAAGCGGTTTTCTCGACATTTTCATCAGATAACAATCGTTGAAGGTGAATTTCAAAATGTATGCACCGGTAAACAAACAATTTGACACGGCTGCCAGTTGACAGTTGCCATATGAAAATCAATGTTTTTTTACTTTTAAAAATGCCGTCAGATTCTGGTAGACCTATACAAGACAATACGGTACTTGACAAAAGTCAAATCAGCTTCTTTTTATGAAACATCAAAAACGCTCCGTTACTATGGAATTTATAGGAATTACTATCTTATGACGTCATAATAAAACAGCGTCCTTATTGTTGGATTTTATGAATTTAACAATCTTAAAATAGCAAAAATAAATAAAAGATTGATGTTTTCCTAGTATTTTAATAATGTTTATCAGTTGTTAATGAAAAACCTATTTAATTTCACTTTTGTCAAATACCCTATTACATAGGTCTACCAGAATCTGATGGCATTTTTAAAAGTAAAAAAACATTGATTTTCATATGGCAACTGTCAACTGGCAGCCGTGTCAAATTGTTTGTTTACCGTTGCATACATTTTTGAATTCATCTTCAACGATTGTTATCTGGTGTCAACGATTGTAAATGTCGAGAAAACCGCTTAGATGTCAAGCTAGGAATATTGTATACAATGTGTGTAATACAGTACTTACGCGAAGAAGGAGGTGTAAATCAAACAAAATCTTCGATTTTAAAGCGTATCGTGGAGTTGACTGGTATGTTGAAACGAACTGTTTTGATACTTTTAGGTTTAGGTATATTTTGTCTTACATAAATGCTACTTATTTACAGGGGTTCCCAGCACTACCATACGTCGAATTATAACCGGGGGCACTATGATGATCGTTGGCGTAAATGTCAACTACTTGAAGCCGTGTAACAAATCCAGTCTACCCTTTTATGAAATTAATGAATTATTGAAATCACATGGCCACGAAGTTTAAAGGCTCCCACCTTATCATTGTACATTAAATTCCATAGAAATGATTTGGGGTATAATGAAACAAAAAGTTGCAGAGAAGAATGTAAACAGACCGGCCTGCGATATTAAATTATTGACCGAAGAAGCTTTCTCAACATGTAGAGAAAATGTTAGAAGAGCGGTTTATTATAAATACTCCTCTCTCTTCATCGCCCTCAGCAGATGAAGAACAATAAAAGACAGTAGAATTTTTGGAATCATTTTCTAGTTCTAGATGAGATTTCAAGTTATTTCTTATACTCATTATAAGTATATCAATTTGGCGAGTAAGAATGGTGTGTTTATTATTTTATTTGTCAGCAATAATTATTATCCTATACTGGAAGTTTAATGTAATAGACCTCTAGTTAGTGTCAATTATATTTTATGTTAAAATTCCTAAAAACATAAAAAAATACGAATTCGTCGAATCTTAAACTTCCTCGTTTTTTTAACTCGATTAAAAATTACACAGTATCAATACCGTTTAGTCCAATTTCCCCAGTATTGCCCTCTACATTTTTTAATTTCCCTATTTGCCATGAGATTCTGGTACACCTATACATAGTCCTGCCTTTAGTTCTGTCCCTAAGGTATAGCGAAATAAAACTAATTTATGGATACTTTATTACCAATACAGTATAATATATTAATTAAAAGCCTTTTTAACATACATTTTTAAGAAATATTTTTTATTTCAAATGGTTGCCTCAATAGATGAAACGATTTTTAAAATATCGTCAGAAAGACGCTAGATTTTTCTTCTAATTTCTCTTGGTGATAGGGGTTAAGTAAAAGTAAAACTTTAGTTAAAAAAGGAAATTTGGTTCTTTTATTTTTGAAAACTCTTTCCTCAGGCCATATTGAAGACTAGCATTAGACTTGAAACGGTTCTCAATCTCAAGTTATGAAGAAAGAGAATATGGAGAGATTTCGAATTTCTCAAAATTGATGAAAAATCGTTAAGTCGATCTAAAACCTAAAAAAACATTGGCAATTGTATAAGATCTTCAGTTTATTTGCAATATATTTATATCGGTATTTAATGGAGTAAGTCTGATTAATACGTCATATAAATTTGGACAAGCTGCGACAACTTTTACAAAAGCTATAATCGATAAGAGCACCATCGTCGTCGCGTGTTTGTTACCATGCTCAACCAACCCAAAACAGAAATACTAAAAGCTTGTACATCAACTTGTTAATGATTTAGCATTAATTTATATTTTTTAGTTAATCTATATAAATCAGGTTTGATTTATACTGGGTGTCCCAGAAACCAACGTCAACCCGCCTAGGGCTGATAGAGCAGCTCATAAGCTATCGATTTAACCCCCATGTATGTTCAGGAATTGTTATTAGTTTCCGAGATATTGATCATTTTAATCGGATTTTTTGTAATTTTTCCTTATGTCCGTGATACGAAAAACCCCTAAATTCATGTATTTATACTTATTTTTTTCAGTGTTTTCTTGGATGATTAGAATCACTGTGAAATAAGGAAGTTTTTAAAGCTAATTGCCTTTTTTTTTTATTACAACTTTTTGAGTAATCGCACAGAGTTACTTTCTCCATACTAAGGGAACCCCGCGTTAGATTTTCCCCTAGTATGGAAAAACAAACTTTGTGTGTTTACTCAAAAAGTTGTAATGAAATAAAAATTGTCATGTAGCGTTAAAAACTTCCATATTTCACAGTGATTCTAATCATGCAAGAAAACACTGAAAAAAATAAGTATAAATACATGAATTTAGGGGTTTTTCCTATCACGGACATAAGGAAAAGTGACAAAAAATCCGATTAAAATGATCGATATCTCCGAAACTAATAACAATTGCTGAACATACATAGGGGTTAAATCGATAGCTTATGAGCTGCTCTATCAGCCCTGGGCAGGTTGACGTTGGTTTCTGGGATACCCGGTATATAAGGTGCTAACAAATTAGATACCGATATTTTTACAGCTGATAGTACTCCGCTCTCGGAGTACATTTAATTATGAAACATCATAGGTTTTCTTATGTTTTTTTGGAGAAAAGTAGGAAACAAATTTGCTACGTTGAAACACCCTGTTAATAAGATAATTAAATGAGACCTCTTTAGACATTCTAGAACCTCTTTAAACTATCATTCAGATGCTAGTATTTAATAACCTACAGTTTTCCCGCCGAATCATAATGACATTTATGAAAAACAACTTTTGACAAACAGTGTTAAACATCTTGACAGGTACATAATAGGGGTGATTATTTTAAAGATTAATTATAATTTATATTTTTTGTTCGGTAAATTAAAACAATAAAATGATATACAAAGGTTCCTTAATTACAGTTAAAAGTAAATTGTTTTAATGTAATGTATTATCTCTTAAAATATCCGTAACTAATTTGTTAGCACCTTATATAGATTTATAAAATGTGCATCTTATTTTTAAATTTTAATAAATCTCAATGACAGAACTGATGGCAGGTCTAGGTAGACCCTCCTGCATTGTAAAGGCACTATATGTAAATGGTAATATTGTCATGTATCAGAAACGCCTCAAATAAATAAGCCTAATGTATCATAATCCTTAAGGGTCTCCCCAGACCTATCGACGCGGGATCGGCTTGAGCCGGTAAGAAAAAAAATTATGTCCGTGCAGTAAGAGTGAAAATGGCTCGGCGTTGCGAACGGAACGACGTCGTTTTTGATCTTATTGCGTGAACTTATTCTTGCCGGCTCAAGCCGATTCCGCGTCGATAGGTCTGGGGAGACCCTAAGACTGCGCCGAGCAAACGCCGAGCGTCCAGTGGCGCCCTGATTACTATTATTGGGTTTTCTAATTAACTAAAGAATTTCCTTGGAACCAAACAAAATGTTGTAGCGCAAGTAAAAACACAATTTATGGGATACGTAACAAACTTTAATAACAATTACCCTTTGAGTAGTCAGCTTAACGGGAAAAGGTGGCCACTTTTTTTCGTTAAGTTAATAACTCGAAGGTGAATTGTTATTAAACTATATGATATACTTACCCTATAAGTTGTGTTTTCATTTGTAGTACAAAAACGTTTCGTCCAATTTCAAGAAAATACTTTAGTTTATTAGAAAACACAATAAAAGTAATGAGGGCGACACTGTACATCTGGCGTACGCTCGGCGCAGTATTAAGACTTTTTTTAAAAAGCTCGGTATGAGTTTGGGTAAAAGTCTTGTCATTAGTAAAAATCATACATTTTCAAGGTGGCCATTCGTAAAAGTGCTAAATTATTATAGAATTATTCAAAATAAACACATTTTGCTATGTAATGTATTCATACCCGTAGTCATAATATCTCGCCTCCGATATTATTAAACGCCATAAATTATACAGGGTGTTCGGCACAAGGACCGTCAATTTTTTTTGGGATATTGTTGTGGTTATTTGTTGTCTTTTCGCCCTTGGATTTAGGGTCATAAGGGTCACGGTTTTGGAGATATGATTTGTTAAATGTTTTTTCTCAAATTTTACAAAATTCCTCCTTTAAACGTTCGTAACTTTTTTATTTATGCGTGTTACAGAAAAATATGTTGTATTTAAAACTTGTTAATACATGCTTGTTCAAATACTAATAGTTTTTATTCTAATTGATAGCCTCAAAGGGACGTACGAGGTTTTTTATTTCACAAATTTACTGTTTGTGTAAAAAAATCCAACTTCAAAATTCAATTATTAAAAACCTAAACACAATTTTGGGGTTCATTTTATTTTAAAAACTTCTCTAGCTAATTACCTTTCTAACGATGTGCTACACATTAATAAAAAGTAAACGAGAATATCCACATTTTCAAAAAAAAGTTCGAGAGCACCTAGATAACTCGTTTCCTAACTCGTGGATAGGCAGAAGTGGCCCGATATCTTGGCCCGCAAGATCTCTAGACCTAACGCCCTTAGACTTTTGTCTGGGGACGGGCAAAAGAACTAGTTTATGTAACGGAAGTGCCTACGCAATTTCACAAGTATTTTTTAAATAAAACTTCATTTCAATACTTTACAAGTACTGAAGCGAAGTTTTATTTCGAGGGTTCCCGGGTAAAACCCAATAAGTAGTAAAAACCTAATTTTGAGATATCTCAAGTTAAAAGTTGACGAGGCAATAACTCCAAATTATATGAATAATTCTGTACAATAGATTATTTTACAAATTAGATAATTTAATCAAGTTTAAGGTTTTGTATTTTGTAGATTATGTCTTAGTTTAGTTTTGTTGTAAAATTATGATTTCTAAGCAAGGGTGACGATTTATTGGGTTTGAGCATAAAGAAAAAAGCCACTTTATGTACGTAAAGGTTGTTTTATTAAGTATAAGATACAAACAAAAAAGTTACGAGTGTTATTTTTAAGTGTATTCTTAAAGATAACAATGAATATTAAGCCTTAAAATAGTGGAAGTGGAATTAAAAAAAAAACAACTGTAATGTTTCACAGAAGTATTTATTATTCTTCGTCTGATTCCTGTGAAACATTATAGTTTGATGTTTTTAAGTTTTGTATCCAACTGTGCAGTTCTTCAGGGATAATTTCTTTTTTACACATGGTAAGTAAATCTTTTTTTTTTGCTAGGCTTATAGGTAATTGGCTGCTGTATAGATATTCTATCTCTTCCGGCCAAGGCTGTGAAACAGACGGTGGGTTTGAGTGTCTCTTGGCCCTTGTTTTGGGTGTGTTAGAATTGATACTTAAAATATCTAACTCACGAAAATCGTCCGACATATCGTAGTTAAAGTACATTTTAAAATCGCCTTTAACGTACCGAATCCTTTTAATTTTCAACCAATTCACTGGGTTTTTCATGGTATCTTTGCTCTTGTTTTTAATAATAGATGCACTAAGCTTTTTTAGGTCCAACATTTCATGAAACTTGAATTCTTTTACTTCGTAACTCTTTACTTCAACTTTCTTGCTTCCATTTTCGGTTTTTACTGTCTTAGTTTTTTTTGCTCTTGCCTGTTTAAATACATTTTTCCACTCAGATACACTGTTAATTGATACATTTTTGGACGCATTTTCAATAGCAGCGTGCATTGAATCTACTTCCATATGCGTATGGCCACTTTCTAAGAACTTTTGTTCGATTATATTTAAATGGTCAATTTTTTGAACAGCCCAAAGCAAGAGAGTGGATACATATTGGTTGCGGTTCTGGCCGCTGCAAGTATCAGAAAAAATTGATAACTCTGACACATTTTTAGGTATCTGTGTTGTCAAATAGTAAAATAGGCATGTGCCTATTTCACAACTCCCTTTTTTGCCATTAATCTCGCTCCAACAAAGACAGTAGGCATTATTGGGGAGACTGGCTTCATAAATGGTAAAATTGTAAAGAACCAATTTCCTCATGTAGTACAGTATGCTTTCACCACTATTAGGCATCTGTAAAACCGCCTGTAAATCCATGGTTATTGACATGAATGTTTCATCGGTGTTAGCACGAGCTTTGTCGGCGTCTTTTGCTTGTTGGCAGATCGTCTTCCGTGTAATATGCTCTTGGTATTCATCTTCTAGATCTTCTTTCGATTCCGCTTTTTGGTATTTAGAACAAAGGTTACAGAGATCTTTTTTTGGACTGTAAAAACTAAAATTATATTCTTCAGTAAAAACTTTGCGGTATTTAGACGTTGAAACTGGTTTTTTGTGGGTTTCTTTACATAAGGACTCATACATTCTGTACATCTGAACGACCGATTTTACGTCAGGGTAAAAGTACTTTTTCTTACTGTCCTTACGACAGTAATGAGATTCCATTACGGGGAAGGATTCTATGTGTTCCTTGACAAATTTGACATCCTCGTCCTTGGTCTTATTTGGTGGAATTTTCTTGCCACGTTTGTCATCTGAGCTGTAAAAACCCAATGCATCCCTTTTATTTAAAGCATCAAACATGACATCCATACTTATGCACAACGTAGCCAAGAAAAATTTCTGACACACTTGATATCTTTCATTATTTTTCTGCATGAAACATTTTTTACTGAATGAGCGATCCTTCTTATTGGACGTTTTTTGTACTCTTCTAGTTTTTACCGGCTGCACTTCAACACAAGAAAGAATGAAGTTTTTTTGAGATTTGAAATCCATCCCGTAAAAATGACGGCATAAATCGTTGCGGTCTTCTGTAGAAAAAAAATCCGTACATTTGAATTGGCATTTATCGCATTGTATAGGTTTCGGAACTTTAGCAGACCGTAAAATACCTTGGGTAATGTAAGGTAGCCCTTCAATTTTTCTCTTCTTGGCAATATTTTTTTTCCATTCGCCTGGCTGAGCTATTTTACGTCGTTTCAAAGGTTTAACACGAGTCCAAACTCCATCCAAAACATTATCAAGAATCAACGTAACCGTTTCTTTTATCTCTGAATAACTCGGGCTCTCCTGAATTATAACGTTATTCGTAATGCAGTCAGTATCAATTTGGTATTGTGAATCGTCATCGGAGTTTTGTACGTAACAGGGATCTTTGTCTAAACTCTCAATAACAGTCCAAACTCGGCCTAAAACATCTTCTAGTATCGTCATAGATAGTTCAATGCGTTTTAACGGAATAATCGGACTTTCAGGAATTATATCACCACAGTCGGATGCAACTCCTTTTGTTAAATCTTCCTCTAGATCCGGTACGTAAGTGGGATCATCATTTGAATCGTCACTGCCAAATAAATGCTCACGTATGTCGTCATCTGCAAAGAAATATTCATTAGTAGGTAGGTATACAAAATATTGCATCTAGATTGAATTATCCTAGTACCGTTACTGAAATACCTGAGTAAAATCAAACTGGCGGTTTAAGAACCTAAGTAGAACATCTTGCCTTGACCGGGAATCGAACCCAGGACCTCTATCTTCGTACCAACTAAGCCGACGTCAATAATTATAAAAATACTGACCTGAATCTGTATTGTAATCTTCGTTCACAATGTTGTGCATCTGGGAAGCAAAGGCCACTAGCGATTCATCAAGATCGGAAGAGCTACTAGAACGTGCACCAACATGTTTTGTTTCTAGCAAAGTACTTGTAATGTCTGAAATAAAAAAAAACCTAATATTATTATGTATAAACCATGCGATGCGATTTAAAATTAATATACATAAAACTAGCTTTCCGCCATCAACTTAGCATTGCTTTTTATCGTTTTCCCCTCAACAACTAACAATTAAGATAAAAGCATTCTTTATTTAATTTAATCCAAAACTTAAATAAATGTATGTAGAATCTCATCCAAATCCGTTGAACCAGTCGTGAGTTTAAATTAAAAACAAACATTCACACACTCTCCCAATGTTCACATTTTTGTATCATGTTATAGGTACCTACTTACTTATACTAAGTAGAAATTAGTATAAGAAAGTAGGTAAGTATAATAAATTAACCTGCATCTGCATTGAAATCCTCGGTCATAATGTTTTGCATTCGGTTTGCAATTTCCATCTGCGATTCATCAAGATCCGAAGAGTCACTTGAATGTGTACTGCGTGCACCTACATTTATTGGTGGTAGTAGCAAAGTAGTACTTTCATCTAAAACCAAGAACAGAAAAAATATTAATAACAAATCTTACAGTCACTATAATAATATTATTATGAAGCATCGTTTCCATTTAACGTAAAACAGTTCGTGCTCAAACCCAATAAGTTCGAACTACTTGAAACACCCGCTGCCGCCATCTCGTTTTCTCAGCGCTTAATAAAACGAGATAGCAATAATGGCATTCAAACAAAGTTTTATCATTAAGTTCTTACTAGAAAACTTTTCTTGACTGATAGTTAAATCGGTAATGAAACAATAATCAACCACAATCTAAATTACCTACCATAATTTGCCAAACAAGGTTATTAACCTTTAAAGTTATAAGATAATTTACTTACCAGATTTAAGCGTATTTTTGCAAGCTAGTGCAACTAGTCTCCTTGACCGATCACCCATCACACCTAATTTCTCATAACATTAATAACTGAACAGAACTGTGTTATCAATCGGAACAGAAGCACAAACTCTAATAATTATTTTGTTATTATTACAATGCACGCGCAACCGTGACGCGTTCACTCATGTTGCTAACCAAACTGACTAAAACTGCGCGCACTGGCGGCGACGCGTGACCTTGGAGCAGCACTGCCCGCCTCAACTATACTTATTGGGTTTCACCCCACAACGTCCTGATATTTTTGTTATTATAGGATCAGGTAAGAACCCTATAATTAAATTTAATGTGTAATTTTGTACGCAAGCGTATTTTTGAGAATACTATAAGTATATTTATTGGGATTTATACTTTACAAAAATTCGTCTTATTATGTAAGCTTGGACAACTAAAATCTAACAAATGTTGTTATTGGTTTTTGGTTTCCATAAAAATATAATACAATGAATAATTATCGTAAGCTAAAACCTGTTTAACACTCATATCTGGTTTTATGTTAAGAGTTTAGTTCATATTTGTAAAATGTTGTTTGCAGCAAATACCTATAAATATACAGTATGTGGTTCTTGCACTAACTAAAACAAAAAAATTATGCCACTACATACATATATGTACACTTATATTATTTTAAATGAAACAAAATGTAAAAATGTTAAGATTTATTGGGATACGAATTTGTCTATTTCAGACATATTAATGAAATTTGAATATCTGTAAATACCAAAAGAAAGAGCGTAAAAAATGCAATACAATGGCATTCTTAGGTTAAAATCTCAATTTTTGTCACTTATTGGGTTTTAGACGGGGACCCTCGAATTTAACAAATAAGGCGCTAGGTCTGGAGATCTTGCGGGCCAAGGAATCGGGCCGTTTCTGCCTATCCACCAGTTAGGTAACGAGTTATCTAGGAGCTTTCTAACTTTTCTTTGAAAATGTGGATATTCCCGTTTACTTTTTATTAATGTGTAGCACATCGTTAGAAAGGTAATTAGCTAGAGAAGTTTTTAAAACAAAATAAACCCCAAAATTGTATTTAGGTTTTTAATAATTGAATTTTGAAGTTGGATTTTTTTACACAAACAGTAAATTTGTGAAATAAAAAACCTCGTACGTCCCTTTGAGACTATCAATTAGAATAAAAACTATTAGTATTTGAACAAACATGTATTAACAAGTTTTAAATACAACATATTTTTCTGTAACACGCATAAATAAAAAAGTTACGAATGTTTAAAGGAGGAATTTTGGAAAATTTGAGAAAAAACATTTAACAAATCATATCTCCAAAACCGTGACCCTTATGACCCTAAGTCCAAGGGCGAAAAGATAACAAATAACCCCAACAATATCCCAAAAAAAATTGACGGTCCATGTGCCGAACACCCTGTATATCTGTGTATTTCGAGGTCCTCTAAATAACTATGTAAAAATGATCCGTGGCCTCAGAAAAACTGTAGGTATGACAATATTCTTCAAACCAATTTACCCAATGCCCTTTAGGTTCTAAGAAGGTAGTTTAATGACAAACTGAGTTAAGTAAGCACTTAAGTATTAGTGGGCAAAGTATTAGCTAGAAATAATTTAATTTTCAGATTGTCATACTTTCCAAATCCCTACTTTGATTCTAAACACAGTCGTACCACTTTTAATTACTCCGAAGATGTATAAATAGAAAGGTTAACATTAGCCAACGTCCCTATTTTGACTTACTCGTGTTAAACCTAATATAACTCAAGTTGCAATTGCACTGCACGTGTGCGAAGTCCAAACTATTTCACAATCTCAAACATTTTATCCTAACTATCGATAGTATTAGCTGGTTTGCGGGTGGTAGGACCTTGTGCAGGGTCCGTCCGGATCGCTACCACCATCTTATCCATTAACCTACCGCCAAACAGCAGTGTTCGCATTGTTGTGTTCCGGTTTGGGGATAAGACAGCCGGTGAAATGACTAGCATAGAGGCATTCAATCTTAGCCTCAGGGTTGGCAACGCATTTGCAGTCTTAGGATTGCATTGCAGTCTTGTGATTGCGAATGTCTATGGGTCACAGTTTCCACTTACCATCAGGTGGCCTGTGTGCTCGTTTGTCTACTCGATGACATTAAAAAAACACACAGATATTATTAAACCGCGATTAGAATACATTTCGGAAGTGCTGTTACCACAAAAGTACATGTACCTAATAGTTCACAATCGTACTAATTACATTTGAAAAGTTATTGTAATTAGTATGTTTGTGCACAAATAAATGGCAAAGATAATCATTTAGTACGATTGTGCGCTAAGGTATCGATATGATATAATAAATAAATAAAATTAATTATAAGTCAATCTATGATATCTTATTAGTTTAAATGCACTTATAGGTAAAGGGTTTACAAATAATGCTTCATCATAATCATTTAGTGTGTATAAATAAATATTAAAGTTATTAAAGTATTTGACAAATTAATCATTATTTTTCACATAATTTTCATGTTACCGAATATAAATAAATAAACGCCCGCCCTAGGCGTACTTTTTCGAGTCAAATCGGAGAAATACTGGAAAAGGGCCGAATCTCAAGTACCGCGAACCGACGTGCGTGCATGACTCGATGTATGAATGTGGAAGAAGCGAAAGAAATTTGTCAAGATCGTAGTAAGTGAAAAGAAGTGGTCTCTGCCTACCCCTCGGGGAAACAGGCGTGATTTAATGTATGTTATATAATATACAAAATGAATCGTGGTAAACTATTAAACGGTCGGCACCGCGAATCCACCTTCAATGTATTTACATATTTACATACATACATTTAATCACGCCTGTTTCCCAGAGGGGTCGGCAGAGACCACTTCTTTCCACTTACTACGATCTTGACAAATTTCTTTCGCTTCTTCCACATTCATACATCGAGTCATGCACGCACATCGGTTTCGGGTATTTAAGATTCGGCCCTTATCCAGTATTTCACCGATTTGACTCGAAAAAGTACGCCTAGGGCGGCCCCTTCCGACCCGTCCACTCACTTCCGATCTGTATATCTGTTTCGTCAATCTTCTTTCATCCATCTTTTCCAAATGACCGAACCATCGAAGCATGCCCTTTCCAATCTTAGTCAATACATCTTCTTTTATTCCAATTTAATTTATCTCTGACTTTTTCATTCCTTACTCTATCAATCAGTTTCACACCACACATACTACGTAAAGAGCGCATTTCAACTGCATTTACACGACTTTTATGCTTGTCCTGCCACACCCAACATTCACTTCCATACATCAGGGTAGGGGCCAGCACTCCATTGTGAACAGCCAGTCGGGCTTTTTGTGAAATGCCCTGTCTGCTCACAAAGGAGTACAGGGCCCCATTAATTTTATTCCCCGCATTCACCCTCCTGTCGATATCCTTCTCACACTTACCATCTCTTGTAAACACACTTCCCAGGTACACAAATTCGCTCACTTGTTCTGTTACATATTTTAATAATGAAAATGATAAAACGAAGGTTCTTCTGGGTAGTGATTCTCTTAACAACCACGGTCGAACGGACGAACGAGTGAATGTCCAAACGGCGAGTTTAAAGTATTTTCAATTTAGCAGTATGGTTTCTGTCAATGGATCGAACGTACGAGTATAAGGCTGCTGAATTGAAAATGCACGCGCTAAAATGTGTTTTGTTCGGTCCGACCGTCCGTTGTTTCTGAGAGAATAACACCCCTTGTGGGGCTAGACAAGTTGCCATCGTTCACGAACGCTAGCGTTAGGTGATCGATCACTGGCGACATGTGTTGTCATTGAAAAATGTATGGGAATGACGTAAGTCACGTGATATATCACTCGTTACAACTGACACGCTGAAAAGTGATCACTATCACTCGATAGGTTTGACGACTACGGTCGATACGCGGTACTATTTTGACACAAAGGCTAGACAAGTTGCCCTTTTGACAGGTCGAATAGAACACGAGCACAATCACCATGTCGCACTGCTAGATCAAAACAGTATTAACTCAAAATCATGGCTAGTTTGGTTTTAAGTTCAAAGAAGTTGAATTAAAGTTGATTTTGACATGCATTGTATTTTGAGTTACTACTATTTTCATCTAGCAGTGCGATATGAACGTCGGTATCTAAGGGCGGTATCTATGGACGGCCGTAACGACCAAGAAACTGTCAACTGAGTCCGTGTCATCACTGTCATCATTGCTTCGCGGTCGCATAAAATTATATTGTTTGAACTTTGATTTCTTATTAAAAATGCTTCCGCTGAGACTTACATATACGCTGCTCACAACAGTACGAGCTTATCCAGGCGCCGACCCAGAGAAATCTCTCGTGCGAGCCTGGAGGCCGCGGACGGGATGCATGAAATGCTGTTCAGGAACATTTTACGTTAAGCAAGGTCTCATTTAGAGTTCTTTGCAGCCTTTTGCGTTCCCTGACTTCGTTGAGGAGATTGAAGGAGGTTCTCCTTGAACTGAAGGTAAGCATCATTTTGATTTTAACATGTATAAGTTGGTATGTGCATTATATAAACAATACCTACAATGAAACTTGTCAGTACCAATAAAGATATTTATTACGATTATTTCAGGTCCTGTGTGCTCTCAGCTTTCTGGCGACAAGGTCGGATCAGAGGATCACGGGGTATCCAACCAATTAAAGCAACGGACCGCTGCTAGTAGATGCATCCGTCAAGTAGGGGATGCTCTCAACAACGACACAGTCTTGAAGAGGAGGATCGTCTTCCTACAATCGGATGAAGCTAGGTCTCGTATAAGACAAGAGTAAGTTATGACATATATTTAATGAAAGTATTGGATGTTTCATTCCCTGAATATGTGTAATGTTTTTTATTCACAAGATCCCGCCCAACGTTTAAATTAACCGAGGGAGCGTTTTTTCTTTTATTGAAAACTCTTTATATATATATAGTAGTATGGTTTTCGGAAAAAAATAGTACTTAAGTAAGTAGTTACTTATAGCGAGGTTAAGTAAGTATACTTAACCGATATCATACAATTTATTGATAAAATAACTTTTGTGTGTTTTAGGCAACAAAGAAAATCCTACAGACGGCTGGTTGTCGATGCCGGATGTCCATATACTATTATCAACCCCTTGTCGCAGAATTACAAACTCCGGTGTTTCATTTTTACACGGAGCCTGCAGCCTGTATGGAAGGAGTATCTCAACTTCCATTCAATGTCTCAAAGGTCGCCCCCTAGGTTATATTGTAGTGCGGAGCAGTCCTTTTATAATTGGAGCCAAATCCAGGATGAGCCCTACTAATTAGAGGCAGGATTATACTTAATTGTTTGGTGAAATGAGTTTGAATTACTATTAATTTATTATGTTTAAAACCTCATCCAAAAAATGCTCTGAATCAAAAAATTATTGACTTCAAGTATTAAACGTTCAAAACAAAATCGAAGTACATTATTTTAGTAAAGTTTCATTACTCGAAGTTACACTGATGGCCATATAATTAGGAACCGAACGCTTGCGTTTTTCTCGTAAGATATACTTAATACAATTATGACTTAAATTTTGACCACCAATCAAAAATTTCTTGACCAATTTTATTTTTAGTTGACACTTATCATTATATAATAATCTGTTTAAATGTATGTACAGTTTGTCGCTGCTAAAATCGAATATTTCATCAATTTCATGTTAAAAAACTTTGTATGGATAGGTACGTCAGCACTAAGTTTTTAAATCCCTTTAAAAAATATTCGTTTTTAATGGCGGTAAACTGTACAAAAATTTGAGGCTTAGTTTATTAATTAACGATAAGTGTAACTAAAAATAAAATAGGTCTAGAACTTTTTGATTAGTTGTCAAAATTGAAAGTATATTTGTAGGCAATTATATGGGAAAAATGCAAGCGTTCCTAATTATTTAGCCACCACTGTTATTACAGGAGGTCACGACTAATTTGGTTACGATCTCGGAAATGGATTATTCTGGCCTGACAGGATAGAGAGCAACTCCCTGATGCCAAATATGTCGTTCTGCCTGCGCACAGCGGTCGCATTAACTAATATGGCGGCTGAAAGACGTGTTATCGTTCCCAAAAAAAAAAGAGATAAAGGAAATGGCTGAATTTTGTACATAAAGTAAGTACTAGTAGTACTCATGTCAAATACCTATGCAAAAACTGTTCAAAAATAGTTATGGCGTTATGTACTTTCAACGGCCGATAGTTGTTACCAAAAAAAACGATAAGGGAAATGGTTGAATATTATGAGCAAAGTAAGTATTAGTTGTACCAATGCCAAATAAATATGTAAAAACTGACCAAAATTTTGGTCGCGTTAGGGCACTAGGACCTTTTAAAGATACTTCGAAAGTATATAACGCCATAACGTGACCAACATTTTTGACAGGTTTTGCATATTGGACATGAGTACAACTAGTACTTACTTTATTTACAGTATTCAGCCATTTCCCTTATCGTTTTATTTTGGGAACGATACCACACGCATATAACGCGACCACTGTGCGCAGGCAGTCTGACAAATTTGTAGTCAGGTTCCTCTATTCCCACTAGTTCAGTTGTTTAGTTCAGTTGACTGAACAAGTGAGATTTTTTTACTCGTTTGTTCAGTTGAAAATAAAATAAATTATAACTGAACTAGTCAGATTTTTTTTCTCGTTTGTTCAGCTGGATAAAATTAATAACCGCTTAGTTCTACATCCATGTATGACTTCTTTGAACACGTAAAATGGTACTTTTTTGTTCTGTCTAGTCATACACCTACACGATGTGTACAAAACGAGTTGTTTAAAATGAGGTAGGTTTAGGTTATGTTAGTTTTGCAGCAGGCCCGGAGGGCCAAACCACCCAGAAATAGGAGCTCCGCCTGAGCGGAGCTCCGTCGACACTCTTATTTCAAATCAATCAGACAGTGTCGACGGAGCTCCGCTGACGCGGAGCTCCAGTTTCTGGGTGGTTTGGCCCTCCGGGCTTGCTGCAAAACTAATATAACCTAAACCTACCTAGTTTCTGGTTATGAAAATGGAAAAAAAGTCTTGTTTAATAACAGGTTAAGAAACAGTGAAGAAAAATCATTATTCATAACCAGTTATGAAATCTTACTTGTGAAAGTGGACGAAAGGAAATTGACGACTTCAAGCATATTTTTCTTGAAATGGGTGTCAAATTAACGCTCGTGACCGTACAGTCACCATCAAATATCGGAGTAGGCGTTCAAAAATACCCGCACTCAACTCAATTAATTAAGCAGTGTATGTAGAGTGTGTTGATATATTTTTGCACACTTTGTTTGCTGCGATGTGTTTAAAGTCGTACCTACTTTAGTTGCTTACATTTACTTCAACCGACCTACAACATCCGAGATTATGGGAAAACGAGCATATTTGGAAGGTATTATAGGAATGAAGACAACATGAATTGATTATTTTACTGAGCAGAAATTATGGAAAAGTACATAATTGTATTAATGCAGACATCACAGGAACATCGGAGTGCACGGATCCAGTTAATCTGCATTGCAGTCCTTCTAGACAATGCATACTATGTGGTAAAATTGGTGGGTGAAGTGGCTGGAGACAATGGTGTTGGTTTTTTTCTGAAATTAAAATAAAATGACTTATCATAATTTTTGTCATGAATATAAACTATAACTTTGTTTCTACATTTTTTTTACATTCAAGTCAAATATCCGTAAGGGCGCTAAAACACTGAGATATTTTTGGACAAAGGTTAAGAAAAGTTATGTACTCGCTGTCTCCAACAATAATATTATCCAATATAGGGCTGAAACTATTGGACACGTCTAGAGGCAGAGAGCGTGTCAGATAATTTTGAGCGTAACGCAATGTGAAATATAAATTATTATTGGCGACTGTACTTATTCTCATTTAGTTTATATTGGTTTTGCAGACACCTTAGAGAGATCAAATAACTTATATGAATAAAAAGCAAATTATTTACATAGATTTAATGCTTAATCTTTGGCCAAAGTAGCTGGTCACCCGAAACGTCATTTAGGCATGAGGAAATTTCCTTAATGAATGAGTTATCTCACGCCTCCCCCAAAACATAAAGACTTGGCTAAAAGCAGACATATTTATGCCATTTCACTGGTTAGACTGATGCAGCCGCCGTTCTCAGTTTGACAGAGGAAGTTTGAAGTGGGACCTAGGCAGCGTATGCATGCAGGTAACGTCCGCCAGGTTAGGTAAAATACTGAAAATACGGAATAAAACTGTATACACACCATGATCTGCATTTGCGAATATCATTATAGGTATCCAGTGGACTTCATAAATATTTTCTTAGTTCCAATCACGTGTAGTCTATAGTCCCTGTAAATTAAAAATTAACTGTAGGTATATCTATATCACAAACACGCTGCTCTATGGTCCGACTTTTAATTCAGTGCAGTAGAATGACAGTTTCAGTGTTGTCAGTTTTTGGTGTATAAAAAATAGTGATGTTGCCTAATGAATGAATGAAAAAATGAACAATGTATTGTAGTTCATTCGAGTTATTTGCACTACATTAATACTATTAATATTTAGGAGGGTTTCAAAATGACTTTAGTAATTAAGAAAATAACAAAACAAACATTACGTTAATATTTTCACAAACATCCGTGCCCGTTATGCATTGAACAAAACAAATATTTACGGGATAGAAACGCGTATATTATTTAATTACTGCTCCCGCGCCGTTTCGAGCCTTTTGCGTCGTGGTAATGGTTAGACTGACTATCCGTTTACCCGTGACCTTTTTTATCCGGTTTATTTAATATTTGGTTTATTCAAACCATTACGTAACTAAACAACAAAAAACAAAACGAAACTCAAAACGCAGTAAGCAAACGAAAACTCTCAGGGAAGCCGTGCGTACCGAATGCCAGACGTCAATGGTATGTTATGTTATGTGGCGTGATATTGCTAAGGATGTCAATTTTGACAAATAAACAAAACGCCTAAACCAACTAATTACAGATGTAGTGCAAAATGATTTTCCTTCGGGAAAACTCGGATCTCAATCGGAATACGATGGCACCCGAACTGTCAATCAATGATTGTATTAAATGAGTGACGTTTTCATGTCCATTAAAATGGAACTTTATTGTTTAGTGTCAAATGACAAATGCTGTCATTTGTCACTTTGTCATCATTTAATACAATCATTGATTGACAGTTCGGGTGCCATCGTATTCCGATTGAGATCCGAGTTTTCCCGAAGGAAAATCATTTTGCACTACATCTGTACTATTGCATGAATAAGTTATCTGACGTTTTTGGTTTATATAATTATTACAGCTCCCTTGATTTAAGTATGTCACTGTCTTTATGAATTGAGCAGGTTTGTTTTTTTAATGTTACTTAAATGCGATATTTTTTTGTTTAGTCTGTGGCTTACTCGTGTCTCATATTTTTTTTATTAACAATCTGTTGCAAGCAATTCGATCAGCTTAATGTAATAAAATAATCTACTTAGCTAAGTACCTATATAATGCTCATAAAATATTTAGTTCGTTCTTTGATCAAATCATTCGTTAGATGAACGTGTCAAGCATTATTTAAATAAATGTGGTATCATTATTTCTCGGAATGACATTTGGCTGTGTCATTTTACTGCAGTGAATTAAAAGTCGGACCATAGTTAATTTTATCGAGTACAGGCTTCTGTACTATTCTGCCCATGTCATTACGATTAGTACAGTACCGCAATTTTAGCAAATGTTATCCGATTTTAAGGTGTAGCTGAAAGAAAGTCAAACACAACTACACTAAATAAATAAAAAATCGTACATACATACATACATTAACCCTGAAAACATTACACTCCTTATTTTAGGCAGTCATGTAAAAATAGTTGGGTATGCCTGTGCGCCCCCCTGCTGCGCTTTCACGTGATTTGAACATAAACCTGTATCTGATCTTCATTATTGATTTAATAGGGAAACTATTTAACAATGCCTGGGAGACGCGTTCATACAAAGGAAGTAACTTTTCTTACATGTTACAAGAATTCATAACACATACATACACGTACATTTACCTTAGAATAACACACAACACACAACACAATCACAATCTCATAACATTTTATGAAAAACCACATGTAAATAAATAATGTAACAAATACAACATAATACGTACCTAAATATGTTTATTTCCAATGCACATCTGCGACAGCGTCAACTTGACTTTTAAGGTCGAAAAGTATAGACAAATTTATCATTTTTAGAAAAATACTAGACTGTCGAGCGAGGTTGTATCCATCGTGGGCATACACTTTGGCTAGATTTTTCATTTTTGACAACGCATGTCGACAGTGATCGCCTAACGCTAGCGTTACATTCGATGGCAACTTGAAGCAAAAGTTATTACTTATCTGCATTTGTTTTAAGCCTGCTAGCAATTTATATTGATAGTTTGAACATGGGTACATCCTTTTTATAATTATTATGACGGGCCATTTGCAACGTTAAAAGATGGCGGATGTGTAATTTGTTTTAGTTTTATTTTTTTGTGTATTTAGGTGTTCAAAGTTCTTTTCTGATAGTGATTTGTACTTTTTATGCCATTGTGTTGCACAGTGATTGAAAACTTGGACTTATTTCGCGTATCTGGCATCTTTCTTCTCGTTACAAGTGGACTCGAAGTGGTACATAGGTTAAAACTATCTTGACCTCTGTCCTACAAACTACCGAACAACGTCGCCCCCAATCTTCCCAGAGAAGATTGGACTGTACTTTATTGCTATATTGATTTATACTTATATACACTTGACACTGGCGAAATCACTAATTCGTGGAAACGCCATAGCCCGGCGGTAGTAGCTGTTGAAGTCGCCGCGGGGCAAATAAATCTGGATCTGGATGGCAACTTGTCTAGCCTATTTCGCCAAGTGACAGGTGATCACCAAAGTGATCGCCTAACGCTAGCGTTCGTGAACGATGGCAACTTGTCTAACCCCACTGAAGACTTTCACGGTAATTCTAAGAGTAAATGTAATAATTTCTAAGGCAACTATTCCGAGTTTGTTTTTTTTGAAGTTAGTAATATAATTTATGTTTTTTTCCCAAGCTTTATAGCTTCTTCGCGCAGAAATAAGTATTGTAATTTTTCGCACATTCAGAAACGACATATGTGCTGAGTTGTATGCTATCGCGTTTTGATAATAAGATTGATTTAGAACTTAAGTCCATCATCTTTAGGTATAATGGCAGTCCTTGCTTTCAGAGTAAAATCCAAACCAACCCGATCAGCTTTCTTTTTTTAGTATTCCTTACTTAAAGGGGACCGTCCGTTCGTCCTTACTTTAAAGATCTGTATCTTTTGAGCTGTAATAGATGGATTGTTTCTCTTTCACAATGTTTATTATTACGGTGAATTCACAAATTTCTAGTTATTTAATACTTTGTTAGCTTGTAATGTTACTATTAAGTATTATTGTATTTTATGATTAGAATAAATGACCTTCTGCTGGAGTTTCTTGCGGCGCTTCTTCTCCGCAATGATGGTCTTGTCCGAAGCGCTAGTAGATTCACACATTACCTACGTGTAAAAGAGCCAACATGTATACATGTTATTGAATAAATATTTTGAATTTGGAATGTTTTGATTTTTTATCTTAAATTGGAATCAGGTCACGTCCACTACCTAAAACCGCAAATCCTACTGAGCTTATAGACCTCCGGCCAAATAGTATATACCCGATTTTTTTTAACAAAATCGTCTGTATGCAATGAAACCAAATTTTGCCTGAGGTACAGTTAGCCAAAAATGTTGTCTACCAGTCCTTACAATCTTAAGACTGCAATCCGAAGACTGCAAATGCATTGCCGACCCTAATGACTAAGATGGAAAGCCTCTACGCTAGATACACTCAGGAGCAAAAGTATCGGGTCAGAGTGCATTTTTCATACAAACGAGGCTATTTTCGAAGCCTTGGTTCCTCGCCAGGGGATGCTTCTGATTGAATTTGCGGTTAACGCCGGAATTGTGCATGTTCAGAAAAACATCTAAAATGACAATAAAATGTAACGAAATCCAAATGCGAACCCAAACTCTCTCGCTGTGGTGTCAACTGATTGTGCGATCAGTTAGGTGTCTTAAGAACTTTTGACCTCCTCTATTGAACCTCGGAGTACCCACCTTTAAACCTCACTCAAAATAACCCCTGGCTAGGAACCAAGGCTTCAAAATAGCCTCGTTTGTATGAAAAACGCACTCTGACCCGATACTTTTGCTCCTGAGTGTAGTTCACCAGTTGTCTTATCCCCACACCAGAACACAATGCGTATGCGGTACCTAGTTCAATTCAACGATGAAAGTTAGATTGGTTCGCTTTAATTAAGCTCCGCAACCAAATAAAATAAACTCTTAGGCCCGTATTAATAAACTCATCTTGGCTGAGATGCGCGTCACAAGATACGTCAAAGTAAACGTCAAACCATAGAACACTGTCATTTTTGGGTGCAGACTCGCGGTCACACCAGGCCCCTATACCACAAAACTTTACAAGCCTACAATTTAACAAATTTGTCAACTTTTTGTATGGAGATCCGTACAAATTTGTCAAATTGTACGCTTGTAAATTTTTGTGGGATAGGGGCCAGGTCGTCACACCACTACTATTCGACGGAGCTCTGCCTGAGGCAGGGCTCCTATTACTGAGCGATTTGCCCTTCGGGCATCTAAAGATACCTAACGAACCTAACCTACCTACTTTTGCGGAATAAGAATGATTTCTGTCGAATTTCCGACCAAAGCGAATAGCAGTGGTGTGACAATCTGGTGTGACCACGAGTCTGCCCCTTAATTTTTGACACATCTCGAGACGAGCTAGTTTTGAGTTGAGATTAGTTTATTAATACGGGCCTTAGGGTGACCGCACTTTTAGCTGACTGGCACCAATAATGGACCCTATACTTCACTCCTAATTCAAACTTTATACTGTTCTTAATTGGTTGCAAAACAAATGAATAACCCTTAACTTCTGTAAAATAAGAATCTTGTGTCCATTATTGGTGCCTTGTCTATCACTGGTTAAATGTTAACGCTTTAAACGCCGACTATTAAAGATATCAGGTTAATCTGTGAACTGTGAAGCGAGACCTTTAAGAGAAACGCCAGAACATGTCAATCACCCAAAGGTTAGCTGGAAGAGATCCCTTAAAGGGATAAGTTCGCCTTTGTACATTCTAACTCTGTATTGTATTAGATTTTCTGTTTTTTTTTTGTGTACAATAAAGTGTTTACATACATACATACATACATACATGTTTTTAATTGTTACGATACAAGTAAATTACAAAAATATCAATCATAATTGACTTCATCATTCAAAAGATAAATTCCGGAAGCGATTTCAACCGTAAAAGGGAAACATCCCGATTTGAGGGGTTTGAAACCAGCCAGCTTTACCGTGACTCACCAGCAATTCCTGTAAGTCTGGAGGTCATATTACAATGGTTATTGGGCAAAGGAAATAATATAATCGCTAATGGAGACATGAATCATTCAAGCGGATTAATTTTGGTCGGTATAAGGTGATTTTGTTTTGAATTGGCTTTTGCTGTTCGCCGTTTTTTTTTTCGATTTGTGTGTTTCTTTTATGGTGGTTTCCGGGACTATTTTTTTTTCTTGTATATATTTTACACTGGTTACATATTTTATTTCCCACTGGCCTAAAGACTGGAAGAAGCGCATAATAATTATTTTATGTAACTGGTGCATAATGAAGCTTCTTAAGCTAAGAGTGCTGACGTTAGAACGCGAGCTTCCAAGTGCTCTTATGACAGGCACGAGTACCTTAAGAGCTAATTATGCACCATTGCATAGGTACGTAATATAATATTTTCCCACAAGCCGAAAAAAGAAACTACAAAGTTTGTCGTAATAATTAGTTTAGTTCTGACAGGTAGTTTCTATATTGACAGCGACCAGTCGACTACAAAGAGGAACTGGGGAGGCCATTTGCAACGTTAAAAGATGGCGGATGTGTAATTTGTTTTAGTTTTATTTTTTTGTGTATTTAGGTGTTCAAAGTTCTTTTCTGATAGTGATTTGTACTTTTTATGCCATTGTGTTGCACAGTGATTGAAAACTTGGACTTATTTCACGTATCTGGCATCTTTCTTCTCGTTACAAGTGGACTCGAAGTGGTACATAGGTTAAAACTATCTTGACCTCTGTCCTACAAACTACCGAACAACGTTGCTCCCAATTTTCCCAGAGAAGATTGGAGTGTATTTTATTGCTATATTGATTTATACTTATATACACTTGACACTGGCGAAATCACTAATTCGTGGAAACGCCATAGCCCGGCGGTAGTAGCTGTTAAAGTCGCCGCGGGGCAAAAAAAAAAAAAAAAAAAAAAGAGGAACTGTGGCGTCATACGTCATACAGCCTAGTTGAATTTTATTATTTTTAACGTTTCTTTGTGATTATTAAATATAATGCTCATTGTTAAGCTAATTAATTTAATTTTAGTGAATTTGACATCTTTCCTTTTTTTATATTCATTCATTCATAAACTCACGCCTTTATTCCCAGAGTGGGGAAGGCAGAGCTACAGAATTACCAACAACTCTAAAAATTTGTTAATAATTCTGTAACCACATTTTGCACTTTTAGGCTAAGATGTTACCAGTGGTAGGTATTAGTGACAGGTTGCAAGCCCATCGCCTAACATTACTATACGCCTTTATTCCCTTAGCCGTCTCTTACGACATCCACGGGAAGATATGGAGTGGCACTATTCTAACCCGGCAACCACACGGGTTCCTTTTTGAATTTTCCTTTGTTCCTTTGGAACCTTTCCTGAACAATAAAGTAGCTTTAAGAATTTGAATGTCAATTTTATTCACCAAACGCCGTAGTACCTGTAAGTAATCTGCGGTGCCGCCATATTGCTATTTTACTAAGTAGTCGAACCAATTAAATTTAATTGTCATTTCTCAATTTTTTTAAAACTACTTCTTTGCTAAATATTGTTTCAAACACATTTAAATTTGTTGTTAAAACAGCTCTAATACACTGGTAAACATCTAAGCCTAATTGTGCAAAATATGGTTACAGATTATCAACAAGTAAATGAGCATTTCTAAAAAAGTTTGTACATTTCATTTACGACTCCGATTTGCGAAAATTGCAGGTACCTTTTTTGTTACCACGAACGGAAGAATTTTGGTAACAAAAAAGGAAGTTTCCATACAAATTAATTGGGACATTTTGGGAGACTATGTTATTTAGGCTCAGTATCATTTACCCTACCTACCTGCAATTTTCGCAAATCGGAGTCGTAAATGAAATGTACAAACTTTTTTAGAAATGCTCAAATGTAAGTACAGTTCTTGATAAGTAAATAAAATAATTGAGAGGTCAGCGCGTCATGCGCGTAGCCATGGTAATAAAAATGCTATAACAATTACCATAGAACTATAATTACGATGGCAACCCTCATTATAGAGTTGTTTTCACGCTTTAGTTACACTATAGGTGGTATTCTGATTCCGTTAACGATTTCCGAGTAAAAAGAGGGATAAAAAATCGCCGACAACATTTATTTATGTAAGTAACATTAATAGTAAAGGGCGGAATCTTAAGTACCCAAAACCGACGTGGAAGAGGCGAAAGAGATTTGTCAGGATCGTAGCAGGTGGTAAGTAGTGGGTCTCCTCCTACCCCTATAGGGAACAGGCGTGATTTAATGTACACTTGGGAGTAAAGAAATCGAGCCACTTAGTACTGAATTCCCATAGAAAGTGGCTCGATCTCTTTGCCCCAAGTATATGTCTGTATGTAGTATACTGTGTTCATTCATACTCGTCTAAATATAGTCAACACATTTTTTTGGGTAAAACAGCTATCTATCTTCTATATAAACTACTGTGTGTCTGTAAGTCCTTTATAGAATCGTAAACAATGCATAAACTGGCACATGTTTCATCTCTGTTGGTGGGTGGGGACATTGTTGTCCATCATCCTTTATTTTAGTTAATGGCGCAGCAACGCGTAGTGGCGTACAGGTAGTTTTAAATAAAGTAGGTACTTAAAGCAATCACAGACATAAAATTGACTAAGTGATGTCCTTGTGTTTACTCAGTCTAACTTCAACACGATAAAGAGCTGTTTTAGCCAAAAAACGGATCGAATTCAAGTTACAGTATCCAAGGTTTTACCAGTAGAAAAGAACGCGGCTTACGACGCGGTCATTTTGCTGCAAACATTCATCGATATCATGTGACCAGTAGGGTGCTCCGCAGCCGGACCGAGGGAGCTCCCCTATTCATTGTTAGGGCTTAACTAATTGGACAAATATTGCAGACAGATAATTATTTCGTCGAGTCCCTTGCGCAGGGAGGGCTTTGACAACATTATGTTTCGATTGAGCTGTTTCATTATTACCGGAGTTCGGACAAATCATAATAGCAAAGACAGATATGGAAATAGAACAAGACTCAATAGAGTCGATACTTAAGATTATAATTATTTAAAGACGATTTTATAGTAATTTAACATTAAACCTTATTTAAGTGTGATATCGTTAATTGAATACAAAACGGAGACATTCCAAAATGAGTCAGTTTTGCATTTTAAAATTAGAAGCTATTCGTATAAGATTATTAATGCAAGAGCAAATTATTTTGGAATGTGTCCGTTTTGTATTCAACGAGCGATATACATATAGGGATGATCCTCAGTTTGGAGAATTAATTAATACCACTGAATTACCGAAATACACATTTTTATTATTATTATAGTTAATATACAGACTGACGATATGTAAATTCTTTGGGAAGCCACTATGCGAGAGAGCGACTCGATTGAGTGACTGACAGATTGTATGAATGAACAATAATGTGAATATACAATAAGGTGCATATCTCTCATGGTTTTATCAAAGTGGCATTCTTGACAATGTGTCACGGTGACAATTTAAATTAGTAAGATTATTTACTTATGGTTAGCTATTTTATGGGTAAGTAATTTAAATATGGTGAAATTAAAACGATTAATAAGTGGATTTGTGGATTGATAACTACCACGAGCGATTATAATGCCAGGGAAGTATTGTGTACAGCATGTGACATTGGAATTAAACAGTTAAAATACCTTATAACACACGGTGAATTTTGCATTACTGTTATAAATGTAATTAAAAAAATATAATTAAATAATACTGCATATAATGCGACTCTATTGATCTTGTTCTATTACCGTGTAGCAATTATTTTACACATTTTGTTTACCGTGCAAAATCTTGGATAACATGTCGTTCAAGTGTTTATAATGTGTTACATGACAACATTGACAACAATGACAGAAGTGAGGACCGATTTTTGACTTTCGAGCGTTCGATTTCAAATCGAGTAGTAAGAAATATTTGAATGCAAAAATCTTTCACGCTTTATTTTCGAAAGGTCCAAAATTCCATATTGTTGAGATTCTCACTCGAAACAAAGGGATTGGCTAAATAGTATTGTCACGTTGGAACGTGTTTCATTATAAGCAGAAAATCGATGTTTTACCGGTTTTTTGTTATTCCTATTTTAAACGCGAATAAATGTGTGAAGCTAACCAACGTTGAAATTATAACAAGTAATTTATTATTTAATTGCGAATGAGATTTTTTTATGCTTATTTCACAAATTCTTGAGTTTTAAGTTTACTTCGTTATAAATTTAGGAGAAATGAAACGCTTTCTCGTCTGTGGATGTCTGTGGCGTTGCTAGGTTTGTTTTTTTTTTTTTTTTTTGCCCCGCGGCGACTTCAACAGCTACTACCGCCGGGCTAAGGCGTTTCCACGAATCAGTGATTTCGCCAGTGTCAAGTGTATATAAGTATAAATCAATCTAGCAATAAAATACAATCCAATCTTCTCTGGGAAGATTGGGGGCAACGTTGTTCGGTAGTTTGTAGGACAGAGGTCAAGATAGTTTTAACCTATGTACCACTTCGAGTCCACTTGTAACGAGAAGAAAGATGCCAGATACGCGAAATAAGTCCAAGTTTTCAATCACTGTGCAACACAATGGCATAAAAAGTACAAATCACTATCAGAAAAGAACTTTGAACACCTAAATACACAAAAAAATAAAACTAAAACAAATTACACATCCGCCATCTTTTAACGTTGCAAATGGCCCCCTAGGTTTGTTTTATGTTATAGTTTTTACAGGTTTGACAGATGTCAAATAATACTTTCTATTGATAGAATAGGGTATTTGACAAAAATGAAATTAAATTGGTTTTTCATTAACAACAGGGTAGTGATTAGCGGCGAGATTAAGTAGTCCCGTCAGTGCGAACAAAACACATTGTAGCGCATGCATTTTCAATTTAGCAGCACGATGGATCGAACGTATAAGGCTGCTTAATTGAAAATGCACGCGCTACAATGTGTTTTGTTCGCACTGACGGGACTAATTAATCTCGCCGCTTGGATATCACTCGACAGTCCGCACGACCGGCGTTGTTTACAGAATCACTACCCAGATAAACATTTTAAAAATACTAGGAAAACATCAATCTTTTATTTATGTTTCCTATTTTAAGATTTTTAAATTCATAAAATCCAACAATATGGACACTGTTTGATTGTGACGTCACCAGATAGTAATCCCTATAAATTCCATAGTAACGGAGCGTTTTTGATGATTCATAAAAAGAAGCTGATTTGACTTTTAATTGTCAAATATCGTATTCAAAACGAATGACACGGACCGCTCGTATTCATATTGTTTATCGCTCGCAAGTTAAAAATACCATTTCACTGTTTTTTGTCACATTTGATTGAAACTTTCGAACGCTTGAATGTCAAAAATCGGTCCCGTGATATTGTAATTCTTAGTATAGATGAACGCCTGTCATTGTTGAAAACAGTGATCCTAGAGGGAGCTTTTTGACCAGCCCCCTGACAATGACAGGTGACAGGTGACATTTCATTGCACATGGAGTAGCTTGTTTAAATTCCAGTGATGTAAAGCTTCTTTGCAATGTATACCGAATTGTCACCTGTCACCTGTCATTGTCAGAGGCTGGTTCTTGCGAACCTTAAATAATTTCCACCTTAATTCTACACACTTATTAATAGCAATCCCTTTTGAGTCTCAAGTGGCGGTAGCAGCGTATGTGACCTTTGGGACCATCGAGTGTCCTGACTTCTGGGTAGTGATTCTCTGAACAACGACGGTCGGACGGACGGACGAGTGAATGTCCAAGCGGCGAGTTTAAGTAGTAGTCAGTGCGAACAAAACATATTTTAGCGCGTGCATTTTCGATTTAGCAGCATGGTTTCTGCCGATGGATCGAACGTATAAGGCTGCTTAAATAAAAATGCACGCGCTAAAATGTGCTTACAAGGAAGGGTACCCAACTGTCCGACTCCGATTTGATTCATTTTGATATATGTTATAGAGTAGTCTAAAATAACGGACACGTATTTTTTTTTCGCTGCCCAAACTCAACCTGTTAGGAGAAAATGACCTTCAAAGTACTGAAAAGTGACTAAACCCTCTAACTTCTATAGAGAGGTTTTTTTTTTTCTAATTTATTACTGGTTTGATTATATGTTTGAGAACATGAAAAAATAATGAGTACGTGTTTTTTTATATCGGCCCAAACTCATATTTTCTTTAAAGAAAACCGTTCATAGTTTTAGATTTTTCATCGTTGCTTTTTTTTAAGAAAATATTAGTTAGGGCCGATATAAAAAAATACGTACCTACTCATTATTTTTTCATGTTCTCACACATATAATCAAACCAGTAATAAATTAGAAAAAAATACCTCTCTATAGAAGTTAGAGGGTTTAGTCACTTTTCAGTACTTTGAAGGCCGTTTTCTCCTAACAGGTTGAGTTTAAGCAGCTAAAAAAAAATACGTGTCCGTTATTTTAGACTACTCTATAACATTATATCAAAATGAATCAAATCGGAGTCGGACAGTTTGGGTAGGTACCCTTCCTTGTTAGCTCGCTCTGACGGGACTAGGTACCTCTAAACTCGCCGCTACGATTTCCTTTCGTTCGTTCGTCCAACTATCGATTGCTCTAAACTAATGCTATTTATTATATTTATAGAATAATGTCATAAGTAGAATTGGACTATTGTTGTAGGCCAGGACCATCGTTGTGTAGTTTTAGGGTACCTTTCTATACGGAACCGAACATTCCTAGATATATACCTCCTCCTTAGAAAAAAGGGCGTTTGTCTCATACAACCGCATATGTAATTAGTGACCTTATTTTTCAAGAGAGGGTGTTCAATTTACTTTGACTATCAAATAGCACATGCGTCCTTATAATTCAGGAACGCAGCCTAGTCTAAAGTCACGTAATACCCTACTGTTTGTGGTTTCTCTGGTAAACCACAAGACTTGGGTAATAATGTTAGGTGAAAATTTGTCACGATTATGTGTGGTATTTTGTTATTCATATCTACACTCTTAAAAATGGAGGCCGTTAACTGTGCCGAGCGTACGCCGGATGTACAGTGGCGCCGTCACGACTATTATTGTCTTTTCTAATAAACTAAAGTATTTTCTTGAAATTGGTCAGTAGGTTTTTGTACTACAAATGAAAACACAACTTAAAGTGTATATCACATAGCTTAATAAAAATTCACCTTCGAGTTATCAACTTAACGGAAAAAAGTGGCCACCTTTTCCCGTTAAGCTGACTACTCAAAACTCTATAACTTGTGTTTTTACTTGAACTACAAAAACACATCGTCTGATTTTGAGGAAATTCTTTAGTTTATTAGAAAACACAATAAAAGTAATGAGGGCGCCACTGTACGTCCGGCGTACGCTCGGCGCAGTCTTGAACCGAACAGCTCCTTGGAGCACTCCCCGTTATACCAGCGATGAAGAATGCAGAGCGAGGCGACATCTCTACACAGCGCCAAGGAGTCAAGACGATCAGGCTCGTTGGCACCCGACAATTAATATATATATATATAATATATATAAGGGGAAAATTTCACACCAATTGACCTAGTCCCAAACTAAGCTCTAGGCTTGTACTATGGGTACCTACTAGACAACGATATAAATACTTGTATAGAGAAATATATACTTAAATACATAGAAAACATCCATGACTCAGGAACAAATATTCGCGCTCATCACACAAATATCTGCCCTTACCGGGATTTGAACCCAGGACCACTAGCTTCGTAGGCAAGGTCACTACCCACTAGGCCAGCACGTCGTCAAAATTCAAGTCGCTCTCCGCTATAGTCTATACTTTTAGGTATTTAAAAAAATGTAAACGTTCCAAATCACGTGACTTTGTTAAACAACCAATCAAAACTGTTTTATCGAGCTTTGACGTACGACGACTTTGACGGCAGCCAATAGAAGCAGAACACTGTCTGCTTCTATTGGCTGACGAACTGTATCACGTGATTGTTTTGTTTACATTTTTTTAAATGCCTAAAAGTATAAACTATAGGTAAATTATACTTTATGAGGTGATTGTTTGATAACTCAAATAAATATGAAGGTAATAAAAAAACTGGCTAAATGCGACGTGTGTGTGTGTTGTGTGTGTACCGTTTGTAAGTACAGATGTAGTGAATAATCCTTTCCCATCGTTTTTGTCGGATAACTTCGTATTTATCTTGCTTTCTCAGTTGGCTTATTGATGGGTACTGAAACTAATTGAGACAGCTAGATAAAAAGAAACAAACGAAAGGATTATTCACTACATCTGTATATTTTTTTGATCGAGTTCTGATAGGTTTTTTTTTTTGAGAATGGTTAATATCGTCTTTTTACTTAAATAAGATCAAAACTATTTATTTTAGAAAAATAACAAAAATATATTTGATATCCTCACAACGAGCCCTCTCATCTGATATATGACACAATAAGTTTCGCAAAGCATTTTTTTTTAATTTTCTAAATTGTCACTGTTTTTAGGGTTCCGTAGTCAAACTAGGAACCCTTAAAGTTTCGCCATGTCCGTCCGTCCGTCCGTCCCCAGTCTAGCTCAGAGACTCATAGTACTAGAAAGCTGTAATTTGGCATGAATGTACATATTAGTCACGCCAACAAAGTGGTAAAATAAAATTTTGAAAAATATTTTTTTTTAATGCACCTCCCCTACACGTAACGTGGGGATGTCTTTTTTTTTTCTTGCCTACCCCATAGTGTGGGTGTCGTTGGATAGGTCTTTCAAAAATATTGCGGGTTTATGAAAACAATTTTTCGATTAAGGGATCCGTTTATGAAACATTAAGCTTTAAAGCGCTATTTTTTGTTAGAGTCAAGTGTCCCCCCCCCCCCTACAGCCAAAACTACAAGTACTAAAAATCTGAAAAAAATCTTCAACAAAAGCGCATATAACGAATTTTAAAGGAAAACTATCACGGCTAAGTAGACATGATTAGTTCCTGAGATACAGGCGATTAACGGGTTTATACCTACTAAAAATCATCTAAGACAGCGCCAAATAACTTTAAATAGAAAATTGTTTCATACATGTTGATTTTTGAGATAGTTTTTTGTGTTTGTCGTTACGGCTTCGGAACCCTACACTGAGCATGGTCCGACATGCTCTTGCCCGGTTTTTTTTTATGGCATAGAGAAGACAAACGAGCACACAGGCCACCTGATGGTAAGTGGAAACTGTGACCCATAGACATTCGCATTCACAAGACTGCAACGCAATCCTAAGACTGCAAATGCGTTGCCAACCCTGAGGACTAAGATGGAATGCCTCTATGCTAGTCATTTCACCGGCTGTCTTATCCCCAAACCGGAACACAACAATGCGAACACTGCTGTTTGGCTGTAGGTTAATAGATAAGATGGTGGTAGAGATCCGGACGGACCCTGCACAAGGTCCTACCACCCGCAAAAATTACTCTTATTAAAAAAAAAATACTTTGTTCCGCCGCTTTTATCATTTTTTTCTACGGAACCCTAAAAATTCAATGTTTGTTAATTTGCTATGTAATTATATTGCTATGAGAATGTTTATACCGATGAAGACAAATGCAACAATGAGCAGGAAGCAGTAATGTATACCAGCCTTCAAAGATTTAAGATACATTTGTAAAGTACATACATACATTAGCATACGTCGTTATCGCGGGGGCTAAAGAAAATCTATCAAAGAACACATTATTATAACAGAATGTTTGTTTAGTATAAACGGAATATTCTGCCTATGCATTATAAGGCTCCAAGAGGTTCTTCATATCTAGCACGAAATTTTCGCTGGAAAAGGTAAATCAAACTTCTTTTACACTGAAACGCTTACCTGTCAACATGTCAACTTGAATAAAAAAAAAATGTCAAATAAGCATTTTTCTCCAATACTTTTTTTTTGTACATATCAAATCAATCAAGAATGACAAATATCTAAAGTAGTAGGAAAGTGACTGTAGAGGTTAACTTTGGGATACCGTAGCATTTTTTTTAAGTTAAGTACGGAGGTAAGAAATTAGAAAGAAAATTGATACATTTTGAACTTATAGGTATAAACATTTCTAGATACGAGTGTCACATCTGTTATTTCCTATTTTTCATAATCTTACAGTACTGTCAAATAATTTTTTGCCCCCGCGATAACGACGTATGTATATTAGTGTGTCATACATAAGTTTATAACATAATTGCGTGATAAATAAATAATACTACAGAAACCATATTTAATTTATTTATTTTTTAATTTATGGCAACATTATGCTACAATTGTATTTTTTCTTTCTGAATTCCTTTTCTTTATTGTTTAATTTTGTTTTCTGTGATGCCATTCTTTGTTGATGTTCGATTTAATCTGTGTTTTATTTTTTTCTTGTGATCGTCGAATAAATATTTCTATTTCTATTTCAACAATGAATTTTTTTAATTGCATTTCTCAACAAATTACGAAAATATCTAAAAAGAGATCACCAAAGGTGAAATTAAAACTAAAATCAACCAAGTAATACGAATGATGCAAGCAATTTTAACTGCAAATTAAACTCTGGTTTCCTATGATAGCGGTGCCGTCTTATGGCGGCCGTAATATGACGGCCGCTATATTATTTGACGTTAACCACCAACCTCTAGGAAACCACGCCATTTTGTTTACACAGACAACGTTCTTTGTGACGTCATTCACCGCTGTAACGGCCGCTATATAGTGACGGCACCGCTATCCTAGCAAACTAGAGCTTTAGACACAGATACGATATGCACTGTGAGACTGTGACGTCATGCATGCTGCATTCGGGTTTGCTAGAAAATCTTTGATGCAGTGTTGCCAGATTTTTTTACACCTTCCCCCCTAGATGTATTTAAAAAACCCCTAGTTTCTAGAGTACGAGTGATAAAAAGCCTCTGACGATTTTTGTATATCATATTTATATAAAATATAATTATTATTACATACAAGCTACATAATATTTTACAGTCACTAAAATAGTAAATTGATTTAAAGTTTTTATTATTACTTATTAGTACATTGAACCTAACTACAAAATCGTAAGTTTCCTTAAAATTTGTCCAAAATGTCAGTTTAGTTAGTGTTATTGACCGATTTTAAAAGAAATTCACGGTTGGTAAGTATTGTGAGAATCCTTCAGAAAATCCCCTAGACAGATTTAGTGACATCGAAACCTCGAAAAACCCTCAACGACCTAGGTAGTGATTCTGTAAACAACGCCGGTCGTACGGACTGTCGAGTGATATCCAAGCGGCGAGATTAAGTAATTTAGTAGAGCGAACAAAACACATTTTAGCGCGTGCATTTTCAATTAAGCAGCCTTATACGTTCGACCCATCGGCAGGAACCATGCTGCTAAATTGAAAATGCACGCGCTACAATGTGTTGTGTTCGCAGTTTCGCACTGACGGGACTAGGTACCTAATCTCGCCGCTTGAATATCACTCGACAGTCCGTACGACCGGCGTTGTTTACAGAATCACTACCCTGGAAAAACCTCTAAGTTTTAGGGGAAACCTCTAAATCTGGCAACACTGCTTTGATGGCTTAAATATGAAAAGGTACAACGTTGAGCCCTCTCAGTGGGAAGTTTTGGCGGCACAGCGCGCTGCAGCGTCTGGAATGGCGCGGGGTTGTGAGGAGGCAAGTCCGCGAGTTCTAGGACCAGCGTAAAGCTGACCAGGACGCTAAGTGCGATGAGCCCGTCCGCTGCCATCAACTACAATAATAATTGGGATTGACCAAAGTAAAAAAACTCACGTTTTTTACTTTCTCACAAGAATAGGAAATTTTAAGCCACCAATTTCATTATTTTTGTATTTATTTAGCAGACATTTTATGGATGACAATGGTTATTTTAAATTTGGGATGGCATTTTCTAATAAATTACAACAATTAAATGATATCCAATGAAAATAAGTGATTGTAGTAGTGTATTAAAACATACTATTTCAAGCTGTTTTCGCCTAACCCGTACCGCATTATATTTGCCTCGGCGGTAACGAGGATTTCCTGACTTGTATTTTAGCAGGCCTTGCTATTGCTCGGCCTACTAACCACCTCGTCAGGAAATCCCTTACTTTCCGCGCCTAGGCAATAATGTACTATTTTTGAATATAACAGCTATCAAAATAATCTAGATATGATGATGATGATCTTTTCGACCGTTTTCGGCCATGGCGACCACTTCGACTCCTAGTCAGTCGGGCGCTGGTGCACCCGAAGATGGCTTTTGTAGCCGATCTTCGCAACGAACTCCCTAAGCTGATTCATGTGATGATGATGGTCTTTCCGACCGTTTTCGGCCATGGCGACCACTTCGACTCCTAGTCAGTCGGGCGCTGGTGCACCCGAAGATGGCTTATGTAGCCGATCTTCGCAACGAACACCCTAAGCTGATTCATGTGATGATGATGATCTTTCCGACCGTTTTCAGCCATAGCGACCACTTCGACTCCTAGTCAGTCGGGCGCTGGTGCACCCGAAGATGGCTTATGTAGCCGATCTTCGCATCGAACTCCCTAAGCTGATTCATGTGATGATGATGGTCTTTCCGACCGTTTTCGGCAATGTCGGCCACTTCGACTCCTAGTCAGTCGGGCGCTGGTGCACCCGAAGATGGCTTATGTAGCCGATCTTCGCAACGAACTCCCTAAGCTGATTCATGTGATGATGATGGTCTTTCCGACCGTTTTCGGCCATGGCGGCCACTTCGACTCCTAGTCAGTCGGGCGCTGGTGCACCCGAAGATGGCTTATGTAGCCGATCTTCGAAGCGAACCCCCGTGCACACTGAGGGCACGGGTACGTGCCGCTTACAAAATTGGGATTGTTCATATTTTAACAATTACTCCAATTCGAAAACCATTTTGAGGAATAGTATTTTAAAGCCGTTCTGCATTATTAAGTTCTTGAAATATTTATTAATTTGGATATTTCGGCAAAAGTATATTTAATCTTTGTTTGACTTTCGTTTTCGGCTTGAAGCCCTCCTAGGTATATCTTACGGGTTAGGCGAAAACAGCTTGAAATAGTATGTGTTAATACGCTATTACAATCACTTTTTTTCATTATGTATCATTTAATTGTTGCAATTTATTAGAAAATGCCAACTCAAATTTAAAATAATCATGTCATCCATAAAATGTCTGCTATTTAAATAAAGATATTTAAACAAAACTATTGGGTCAAATACTAAATTAATGAAACTGGTGTCTTAAAATTTCCTATTCTTTCGAATTAGAAAGTAAAAACCGTGACATATTTTTTTTGGTCATACCAAATTGGGTCCATATTGACTCACATTATTAATGCTTATTCCTATTTTTTGTTTTCCTACCGATTTGTATTCATAATAATAACTCTTCATAATTTTTTGCATAATACTTTTTTGTCATACTTTTTAAGTCATAATTATCGCAATTCATAATGCATTATTTTTTAAGAAACTAATACTTTTTGAGATTTTTTTAAAATCTAACCTAACTTAACTTTTTGCATCAAAATTTGTCAAGATCGTAGCAAGTGGAAAGAAGTGGTCTCTGCCTACCTCTCTGGGAAACAGGCGTGATTTAATGTATGTATGTAGGTATATGACATTTTAGTATAATCGGTTATATCTGGAGCGTCATGGTAGAACATGTTTTGAAATTTTGATAACGATCACTTAATTTTGACGTTGACTATACTACTTATATGAAAAGGCATACCTACAAGAAATTATTAATAGTAGATTATACACCGAGGGGATAAAGCACAGTTTTATGTCACGGGCGCGATATTGAATCCTGAACGTATCGAAGGACTCCAGATTTAACTCCCGAGCGCAGCGAGGGTGTTACGAGTAAGAAGAGTCCTGAGCGCAGTGAGGGGTTCAAGCGCGCCCAAGACGAAAACAGCTTTATCCCCGAGGAGTGTACTCTACTTTTCTCACCTTTTGCGAGACAATAAAAAAGCGAGTCTACTAAAAACAGCGTTTTATTATAGTAAATTAAAATTAAAAGTGAAAATTGATATTTGATGTTTTCTTCAATTTTGATATATTTATTTAAAACTTTGCAGTTATCACCAATGTATTTTATTGCAGCGTCTTACAATACTCGCGGCTTTTGTTTAATTTCAAATGTGTTCCATTCAGCTTGCCGTGGCCAGCTCGATTTTAGAAAATGTGTGATTTTCAAATTAGGTTCGACGCGGCGGTGGCGGCGGCGCCGCGCCCGGCCTTCGAGTATTAGTTGATCTTTTATTACGAAATTAGACTTTAAGGCCATTGTAATAAGAACTATGAAAAGTGAAAATATTACAACCCAGCGGGTTATAATGAGATTCAGTACAACATTACACCCCGGCTAAAGCCAAGGGCTTTAATGATTTGGTTTGCGTAAGGTTTGCATGATATGTAATTTGGCATTGTCGAGCAGGTGGTGTGAAAAGTATATTAATGTAAGGGTGAATTGCAAAAATATTGTACATATTTAGTTAAAGACTTAATTGAGACAACGCTAACTTTCTTCCATTGTTTTTTCCTTTGTGTAACGAAAGTTATCCATGGATATGATTATATGACTAATCTTCGTTACACAAAGGAAAAAGTTAAGAATTGTTAAGGATTTTCTAATTGAGCCCTTAACTATTGAACAAATGAATTATGCGTGAAATGCAGAAATATTATAATATTTCTGCATTTCACGCATAATTCATTTGTTCAATTGCATTTGGAGGTAATACCTCAAAGAACCAGTGACTGAAGCGCATATAACATGCAATACTGCAACTGCAATCAGTGCGATCCTAATGCAACGCATTTACGTTGGTAATTGATATTACAAATTAATGGAAATTCAATGGGGTGTTATTGTCTCAAAAAGCACGGACGGTCGGGCGAACGAGCGAAATCGCAGCGGCGAGTGTAAGTAGTCCCATCGGAGCGAACAAAACACATTTTAGCGCGTGCATTATCAATTAAGCACCCTTAGATTTGAGTAAAAATCACAAACAATAACAAACTCTGACAAATGCTGAAAAATTTACAGGCGTAGGTAACATTGCCATATGAAAATCAAAATATTTTTACTTTTAAAGTTTTCATGACTTTCTGGTACAGCTATAAGTGCGTTCCAACGCTGTGAAGTTCTATTTTTTACAATATGATATTGATAATCGTGATATGCGACAAATTGACCGGCTTTAACAGACAGAATATCTATATTGTCAGTGTGTTTTTCATATTTCACGCCACTGTACATCCGGCGTACGCTCGGCGTAGTCTTAACACTGGCAGTCTAAGGCCCGTATTAATAAAGTCATCTTGGCTGAGATGCGCGTCACAAGATACGTCAAAGTAAACGTCAAACCATAGAACACTGTCATTTTTGACACATCTCGAGACGAGCATTAGAGTTGAGATTAGTTTGTTACGGGCCTAAATCAGTCAGCACGCTAAATTATAATTAATCAAATCAAATCAAATCAAAATACTTTTATTTCGGACAACGAGATCCATAACGGGTTAGTTAAAAATTACAATTACAATTACAAATGCGATTTTACGACACATACCAAACACAAAAACACTAAAAGAGATTTTAAAATTTTAAAATTATTCTACTTAAAACTTAAAATCTAAATTTGATTGTACTAGTCTGATTAGACCCACTGCTGAGGGACAATCAAACCTGCCCGCAATCATCTTCAGGATGCTGTTACTGCTACCCCTCATTCTACCTAGGAGGGATGCCACTTTTTTCCGCAGGATCGCATGGAAGCCATCCACTCGGGCCTCCGTAAACATGGCAGAGGCACTGCAGAATCGGGGTAGCCGTAACAGCGCCCTGAAGCTCTTATTAAATTGGACCCGCAGAGCACTGTGCGATTTTTGGGTATACTTGACCCAAAGACTACCCGAGTACATAGATGTACAGTACGCTTTGAATAAGGTGATTTTTACCGCGTCTGAACACCTAGCGAATCTACGGGTCAACATATTAGCCCTAACCGACAATGCTCTGCGTTCCCTTTCCATGTCCACATCATCCCTTAGGTCATCGGTAACATAATGTCCCAGGTATTTAAACTGCTTGACTCTAATGAGCGCAGTTCCGCTCAAGGTAACAGGGGGAACTTCGGCAAGACACTTGCTACCGGCCTTAAAAACCATGAGTTCACTCTTTTTCACATTGTAAAGCAACCCATGCGAAACAGCGTAGGCCTCGCAATTAAGCACAGTGTAAAGCGATTTACACAACGAACGCCCTCTCAGTGGGTCGCGCGCGGTAGAGTGTAGGTATATTATCAAACCGTGATTAAACATAGTTGCATGAGTTTACGGTAGTAGATTAATATTCTCCGTGTGAAGTGTGAAGAACAACTAAGAGATAAAATTTAAGAATAAGAATAAGAAAAGTTTTATTGCAACACATCAAGAAAATTTACATAAACAGTATTTACAATTTAGGAGTTAAATATATATTTTTCATCACACTTGCTCGTAAATAGTGTCCTAACATGCTAGAAAAATCGACCGTAAATCCAAAATAATACCCGCGGGCCTTTTTTTTACCATTACGTTACTTAAGTGCGTAATAGCTTTTTTTTTTAAATATTATACGTGGACTCGAACTATCACAATACGTCAGGACCCCAATTCTTGTGCCATTCGATATGAAGTTTCATTCGAGATGAAATGTCAGTTGAATACTATTTCCTAACAATCTCGCATAATAAACTATTGATCTCATAATGTCACTAGAATCGGACTCCGAACACCTTTGACATTATCTGTGGTAAGTCACAGACAATGACGTAGTCTGCCGCTAATAAGTTAAAAATATGATCTTTTGTCTGATTTTATTTAATTTCCTCGCAATTGTGATGAAAAACATTGTATGTTACACGGGTGGTAAAGGAAATACAAAGCTCGAGTCATTAAAGACCTCAGCCTTCGGCTTCGGGCTTCTAACAGACTCTCGTTTGTAATTCTTTCTTTACCACCTAATACACAATGTACTATAAATTGTCTCGGTCGAGTGACAAAAGGAGCAGGCTCAGAACACACACACACACACACTAAAATTAACAAACACACTAAAATTAACAAACACAATAGGGTAAATCCGGGATAGATGCCGCAAAGGGATAGACGCCTATTTTTTAAAAACCTAACTTCCCAAATTCGCAGCGAAGAATTAATCGTCTAAATAGGGAGCGCAAGAGCCATACCCCTCAGTCCCCCACAGGCCCTCGTGAGGAACGAACGCGTCTCGGTTGTGTGTGTAAAAATCTCCGCGAGGAGCGCAAAAAATACCTCGAAATTTAAAACGTAAATATTTGCAGTTTCATAACTTTATAATTAGTATTAACTTCTGTTCTTTTTTTTGCTATATCAATATACTGGTTTATTAAGTGTACAACTAAGTGTTAATTATCGCTCTTTTGTATTTAGTTTAGATAAAAAATAAAAAGGCACCTATTCGTATCAAAAAGGATACTCGGATACTTTGTGGGTATACGTGCCTCTGGGGCGTCTATCCCCCCTATATAATCTCAGTAAGTATATTTTTTTAATTTGTTTATGTTAATACATAAATGTTGAGTTTTTTTTAGAAAATCAGTGTCATGTCTCACTTTGATTGTGGTTATGAGTGTAATATTGAAATCATCCTTTATAATTACAAATAAAACATTTTAATAATATATTTTATACTTGTTTTATTCCAAAGGGCATCTATCCTACAACAGAAGCATCTATCCTTCTTAAAATTTTCATAGTGGGGCATGTATCCATATAGGTAGGCATCTATCCTAAAAAAAGGGGTCTGCGAAAACTCAATTTCTACACAATCAGTAATTATTAGGTAAAAAAAAACTAGTCGTAATGAAAGATTAAAGACCAAACTAGCTAAGTATATCGAAAGGAAATATTCATAGGAAATTGATAGTTTTGAAATTATGAGGCCTTTTCAAAAAGCGTGGCATCTATCCCGGTTTTACCCTACCTCTTCTTGCTCTTTACAACAAAAAAAAATACAACAATAAAAAGGAGTATAAAAATAATAATCATTAAAATAATCATTAAATTTACCTAATCTTATGTTACTGACATGTTTCCACTGCTCGATTGACTTGTCGGGAAAAGGTCTATAAGAAGGTCCCTTAATGCACACAGAACCAAGTGCATACAGACTAAGTGCATTCAAGTAATACTGATAATTAGGAACGTCCGTGGGTCATTCTACTTTTTAGCGCATAATAATCATTGGTGAAATTAAAGGCATTTTTAGACATTTTTTTCACGTAAATTTGACTTATATTGAAACTGGAACGACTAAATTTAATAGTTCAAAACAAAACACTTTAAATTTATTGATATTTTACACAGCGGTAAATTTATACACTTTTTCCATACAAATGGCGGGGACATGGGTGACCACTATGTTACCTACTTTAAAGTTAATTATAGTGACTTTTTAAATGTAGTGATAATTTTAAATGTAAGCTAAGTTGTGTAACTATTTCAATATTAAATTACAAAACCGAGCACTTTAACGTTTTTATAAAAATATTATTTGAAGAGCACTTGTCAAAAAATCGACCTGCGCTTAAAAGTAGAATGACCCCCGTGTGTCCGCATCACCCTAAAACGCTCCCTATGTTTAATACAGATCGATCGATCCGTACTGACGGTTCGCGTCACAGATTATAGATACCTATACACTAAAACCAGCCTAAAGCCGGCTTAAAACCGCGTCGAGTGCAAGCCGGATGTACAGTGGCGCCGTTATTAATTTTATATTGTTTTCTAATAAACTAAAGTAGGTAAATAATAATAATAAATAATAAATATAAGGGAACAATCTCACACCAATTGACCTAGTCCCAAACTAAGCTCTAGGCTTGTACTATGGGTACTAGACAACGATATAAATACTTATATAGAGAAATATATACTTAAATATATAGAAAACATCCATGACTCAGGAACAAATAAATATTCGCACTCATCACACAAATATCTGCCCTTACCGGGATTCGAACCCAGGACCGCTAGCTTCGTAGGCAGGGTCACTACCCACTAGGCCAGCGCGTCGTCAATGTTTTTGTACTACAAATGAAAAGACAACTTATAGGGTATATCATAATAGTTTAATAACAATTCACCTTCGTGTTATCAACTTAACGGAAAAAAGTGGCCACCTTTTCCCGTTAAGCTGACTACTCAAAGGGTAATTGTTATTAAAGTTTGTTACGTATCCCATAATTTGTGTTCTTACTTGCACTACAAAAACACATCGTCTGATTTCAAGGAAGTTCTTTAGTTAATTAGAAATCATAATAATAGTAATGAGGCTGCCACTGGACGCTCGGTGTTTGCTGTCCACGTGATCGAAAGAGTTCGAAACCTGCGGTCACGTGAGTTTTTCTAACTTAGCAACTAAAGAACGTAAACACCTAAATCTGTTTGAAACTAACCGTGTCACTTTGTTCTAAGATGTTTACCAGTGTATTAGTGACAGGTTGCAAGCCCATCGCCTAACAGTACTATACGCCTTTATTCCCTTAGCCGTCTCTTACGAAAAACTATAAATATATATATATATCTATATTCAAATACTTTCGCCACACGCGTATAAATGATGTGAATTCCCCGTTGTCGGCGCAATATCGATTCAAAGTCCTCGCCTTTTTTGGTCTATTGCAGTTTATTATTACGCTGAAACAAACAAACGCGCGTGAAACGCCAATTTCGACGGCTTACCCCAAAGCTTGCGGTCTGGGTTCGGTTCGGACGTACGCGTACTAGATGCCTTTGCGTTATTGTGTATTTATATCTATGTTAGGAACATTAACTGATGCTCTTAATGTGAAGGGAAAACATCGTGAGGTTTGCACATTCGAATAAGATAGTGTAAGAGGGTAATAGGGTATTTGACAAAAAGATGGACGAAAGAGATATACAGATCGAAAGTGAGTGAACGGGTCGGAAGGGGCCGCCATAGGCGTACTTTTTCGAGTCAAATCGGTGAAATACTGGAAAAGGGCCGAATCTTAAGTGCGCCACTGGACGCTCGAAGTTTGCTCGGTGCTGTCTTAAGGTGCACATTTGAATTTATTTAGATAAAATTGTGTAAATGGGTAAAATCCAATAAGGCTTTAATTAATAGATTACCAATAAATGATATGTATAGTTGTGATCATTGGAGCTGACCGAGTCCGGCTTAGTTGGTTAACAAAGCCATTATCATCTCGTTCATTGAATACAAAACGGTCACATTTCAAAATGAGTCAGTGTTGCATTATAAAATTAAAAGCTATTCGTATAAGATTTTTAATGCAAGAGCAAATTATTTTGGAATGTGTCAGTTTTGTATTCAATGAGCGATCTATTGTAAAGTGTGGCCGCAAAAATCGATGGCCCCTACGTAAAACATCGAAAGTCAAAATTGCCGTTTTTTTTTTATTCGTGTAATCTACTTCTTTTAACCCATATTTTACACCACCGAAAAGAAAAAGAGAAAATTCTTATTTTTAAGCAGATTTTTGAGTCGTAAAACCTCGAAAATATGTAAACTTTTCGTAGTACATCATCGAAAGTTTCACATTCGATTGTTTAAGTGGGAATAATTGTCGTGCAAGCGAGACGAAACCAACAGTTTCAATAGTTTACGTCGTACAAGCCTGCATTATTACCGGCGTAAATTATCAAAACTGTCAGTTTCAATATTTTACGTTGGAATTTACTATTCACTTGGTATCGAAACTGTCAGTTTCAATATTGTACGTTGGAATTTACCGTAAACATTGTATCAAAACTGGCAGATTCGATATTGTACCTCGAAATTAAAGATTGAGTTTATATCGAAACTACCATTTTCAATGTTTTACGCTGATATTATCGTAATTTTATTCGATACATTGCCAGGTAAGTTCCTGTTTTATTTTTCCTTAAAATGTTGGTATTAGTTGTCTTAACAAAGAAACTGATATAGTAGTGTTGACAAGTATATCAAACTATCATTTTGTGAGCATTTCTAAAAAAGTTTGTACATTTCATTTACGACTCTGATTTGCGATCCTTTTTTGTTATCACGAACGGAAGAATTTTGGTAACAAAAAAGGAAGTTTCCATACAAATTAATTGGGACATTTTGGGAGACTATGTTATTTAGGCTCAGTATCATTTACCCTACCTACCTGCATTTTTTTTCGCAAATCGGAGTCTTAAATGAAATGTACAAACTTTTTTAGAAATGCTCTTGTACTAGTTTTAGTACCTGTTGATAAGTATATCTACTACTACTAGTACTATTTTTAGTATTTAATGTTAGTTTGATATACTTATCAACACTACTATAATAGTTTCTATGTTAAGGCAAATGTCAATAAAATATTGTCTCAGATTCTCCACTACCCGCACCTTGTACCTTTGGAGGTGCAGTATGGGCCGCCCTCGAGGGAATAGATTGACGAAGAACTATCTAAGATATAGAATAAAAAAAATGCGACCGGATTATCGTTCTACATGTATATGAAAATGTTACGATACGATAAATTAGATACCGACACACAGCGAAGAATATTAACCAATTTTTGGAAATAAGGGGAACATACTCAGCAGTGGGTAAATGTAAACAAATTTACCGAAAGCAAAAAAATGCATTACTACCAAGGGCCCTTCCCGGCGACCACATACTACAAAGTATTTTTTACCCCTATCACTACCTAGTAACGTTTCTGATCAACAATGTTTTCATTATGATCCTGTACAAGTCTGCCTCAGAACTTTTTTGAATACCTTTGTGTATATCGGATAAAATGGTCCGCACTGCCCATGCAAAATTGAGCCGAGAAGGAATTAGATACTTTACCTGATGAAAGAGGAAAGTACCATAACCATCTTGTCGTAATATCTGCTGAATTGGTAAAAAGTGTATGTGACCACGTATCTTCATTTTAACCGGTCCCTTCGCACTATACGCGTGAAAGTAGTAGTAAAGTCTATCTGAATAATAACTTATCCTTCAAAAAAATGTTTTCCTTGTACAAAGAATGGGATCAGCTGCGAAACTATGACAGTACGAGTAAAGCTCTCACACCACGTCAGTACACTGACATAGTGAATGAGCACATGAACGTTGCATTCTATATCCCAAAGAAAGACGTTTTAAAATCACCCAAAATTTTTTGTGCTACATTTGACTTTCAATGTTTTTTTAATTATCCACATGGAGATGTTAGACTGCTGAATTATAAGCGAAAATTATTGATTTAGACTTTTACAATTTTCGACTTAGCAAACAAAGAGAGTTTCTGCTATATGTGGACAGAATGCACATCCAAAAGGGGAGCAAATGAAGTGAGCAACTGCTCACCTTCACAAAAACTATTATAGATAAAGTGGCAAAACGGTTTATATTTTGGTCAAATAATTGCTCAGGTCAAAATAGAAATCGAGTTGCGTACTCGACGTATAATGTTCTTGTCACAAAAATATAATGTTGACATTACGCACAGGTTTTTGGAGAAATCATAAAAATCATACACAAAATGGGATGACAGAGTCCACGCTCTTATTGAAAAAAAGTCTAAAGGGAAAATGATTTTTACTCCTGACCAGTTGGTACGCAATAATAAGGTGGACTAAAACCGCAAACGTAATCGAATTAACTCTTCGGATGTTTTTGATTATACACCATTGTTAGGCGGACGCAAATGCAATAGAGATACGACAAATGTTAATTTAACGTAGAACAAGTCAAAGAGGTCAGGGTAGAAAATAGTGTACCGAATTGTCTTTTCTTAAAGAACGACTTAAAGGGTGAGTAATTTGGCTTAAACACAGTTATCACTACTACAAGACGTGGAAGAGATCGTATGGTAACCCGTTAACTATTACAGATGTCAAATATAAAGATCTTATTTCTTTATGTCAATCGGGGGTGATACCTAAAGAATATCATAATTTTTTTTAAAATTTTAATTACAGTACAAACATTGGTGATAAGGTTGACCATTCTGATTAGAATATATTTCCTTTTTTGCTTGAAGTTAGTCAGCCAAAACAGTTCTTTTTTCATAAGTATACCTAGATACGGTGCAATAAAGAGTTTTTAAGAAGTATTTTAGTTTAGTAACAGAGCATATCTTCTCGTGGATGTCGTAAGAGACGGCTAAGGGAATAAAGGCGTATAGTACTGTTAGGCGATGGGCTTGCAAGCTGTCACTAATACACTGGTAAACATCTTAGCCTAAGTGTGCAAAATGTGGTTACAGAATTATCAACAAGCTTTTAGAGTTGTTGGTAATTCTGTAGCTCTGCCTACCCCACTCTGGGAATAAAGGCGTGAGTTTATGTATGTATGTATGTATGTAACAGAGCATTTGGAAACATTTTATGTTGTATGGTATGAGTTTGTAGTTTGTTGAGAACTGTTTTGATTTACCCTAGGCAGTAATCATAAAATAATAAGACTTAATAATTCAAGCAGTGATGATGACAGTGATTTAAAAGTCTGATTTTTAGAAGAAAGAGTGGTTTTTCCGAATAAAGATTTGCATTAACATAACTATACTGATTTAATTTAAGTACTCATACTAAACAGTGTCTTAAAATACTGTGCGTTTATATCGAAACTGGTAAAACCACTAAAATAGAGATATTTTTTGCGGCGTAAATTATCGACACTACCAGTTTCGTTAGCTACCGCAGTGCTACTGTCGAAGTAAATAATCGAAGCTGCCATTTTCGATAAGACTTTTAAAAATAATACCGGCGTAAAAAATCTAAAGTGGCAGTTTCGATAAATGTAATTCTCTTTATCACGACGTATGCTATCGAAACTCAAATTTCCAGAAAACTAATATAATTTTCCTTAAAACAAATATGCCGCAAGATAAAAGCGTTTTTTATTAGTTATTTTGGATATATAAAATTAATGTAATATTTATATTTTCAGATTTATACCATAAACCAACTTCAAAATGCTGTACTGAAAAGTGCCCAAAATGACTTTCGATGATTTACCTAGGGACCATCGAAATACGGTTAGAAATAGAAAGTAGTAACTGCAAACACCTTGACACGGAAAGCGTCTTTGAGTCTTAGATTAGAAGGTTCAAATTAAAAAGAAGGGCATATTGATAATGATACGTTTGTATTTGGAACAGCAGTCAAGAACACTAGACGACTTGCAAGTGAATTCAGTACCAAACACGACTTGATACTTGAAAACTACATAAATAATGTTTAGAGATAAAGTAAAGCACCCGTTTACAAATGTTTACATGTTTGTACAGGTAGGGAAATATTATTAAAACTTTCACTTTTGTGTAATGACTAATGAGTCACCATTGTGGAGGGGTTGTTTACCTGGCGTTGTTTGTTTGGCGGAAAGAAGTCAGTCGCTTATGTGATGTTATTTTTTGACAATCGTACCTAATCTATTGTTTCTGTTTCGACATTGGATGGAATTTCACGACCTGGGCTTTGTTTATTATTTATTTTAATGTACAGTTTGAAGTTTATGTTTAATTCTTTACATTATCCGGTTTCTTTTACTTTATATTTTATTTTATTTAGACGATTTTATTATTTATGTAAAAATATTTTTGTGTCTGTATATAACAATATTTTTCAAGTATCAAACCTAGTAGTCATCCTTTACTTCGTCATGCGTCTGAACTGTTGATTTAAACATAAAGTTGTTAAAACCAATGCGTCCTTCGTTTTAATTTGAACCTTATTCCTATAAAAATAAGGCACTATGAGATTAAAATATCGGTTGCAGATAGCCGCTTTCAATTCAAAGCAATTGTGGAGCGTGAACAGTACAATGAACACAATGGCTTTGTTTGACTGATGGGTCTACGAGATGGGACTCGGCCAGCTCCAATGATCACAACACAACTATATATAAAAAAAAATCCTGAAGACTGCAATTTGAAAACCATGTTCTAGAAACTGTCCGTAATTGTTTCTACAGACTTAAGGTTTTGTACAGGATTCGTAATCACTTAAACATAGACATTCGTATCAAGCTCTGTGACTCACTGATCCTGTCAAAGCTTAATTAATTATGCGGACACGGTCATTGGAGAGTGTCTGCTGTCGCGTACAAAAATGCAACTGCAGAGGCTTCAAAATGCCTGTGCCCGGTACTGTTTTCCCATCCCACCCAGAGCCCATGTGACACCATTTTTAAACAACAGCAAACTTCTTAGACTGGATGCTAGAAGGAAACTTCATTTTGCTTGTTTGCTGTTTGGGATAGTTCAGAGTAAACAGCCTAGATACCTCTACGATCGACTAATATTTTCCAATAAACATGTAAGACAAGCCCCCCGCCTCATCTGCCCGCGACACCGGACGGCTGGTTTCCGTGGCAGCTTTAGATACGCTGCCACGCGACGCTGGAACAACATCCCACCACCAATAAGAAACTGTAGTTCCCTGGCAACATTTAAAAACAAAATAAAACTCCATCTGCTAATGGAACAAACATCCTTTGTCTAGCCGACGATATAAAATACTGTTGTTTGCTGCTGTATATATAATATATTTATTTTATAACTGTTTTATACCAACTTAATAAACACTATATTTTATTAATTTATAAGTTTTTTCTAATCTGCTTTTTACACTATACCTTCGCTGAAATGTCTGTTGTATTTTGCTCTGCTTGGTGTTGTTTGTTATTTGTGTTTTGTTTTGTATTGTTTAAATGGATTCACTGAAAATCAGCGTCGAGGCACTTCCATGCCTTGGCACATGCTGAGTGGACTCCTTTTTGAGACCACCCTCAAAGCTGTACTATTTACCTACTATTTTTGCAAGTTTTAAGCAAGTTGTAATGTTGTTATGTGGTTTCAAATAAATAAATCATTCATTCATTCATTCATTCCTAAATAAATTGTTTAAAAAACAAGGAACCCTCCAAATTTTAAAGGAGCTCCGTTGTTATGGATCCCATAATAGTGACCAAATTTATATGGGACCTGAGATGAACTGTACACAAAAAAAAACGGGTGAGTTAGCACTTTCGTAAGCTTAGTAAAATACACAAAAAAAAAGTTGAAAAATACAGACGAATTGAGATCCTTCCATTGTTTTAGTTAATTGAAAATGAACTCGCAATACGCTCTTAACACTTTAATGCTGTTGTAATATTTGAACACTGTGTGTTTGTTTGCCGCTGCCTGGGCGTTTGCGTGTTAACCCATGACAAACATACAGACAAACTGACTGTTACGCATGTCAATAATTTAATAGGTAAATACAATTTTTAAAACAAAGATAATTTTTTTCATTGGATTTGTTTTTGTCTTTATTTATCTATTGATTTTGAGTTTGAAATACATTCAAATGTTAGGTATGAGTGTCCCAGAAGTAGAGACAAAATTAAGTTAGAAATATTTAATGTAAGGAATGGAATTAAATCAAGGTTTATTGGTTCGTAATAAATCTTGTATTATTAGAATCAAGTGTCCATTATTGGTCCTTGTTCATTGACGGTTCCATAACCTTAGCGTTCTTAAAAAAAACAACCGCATCCAAATATGTCTATCCGTTATGGAGCTACATTGCCACGTATAGACACATAGACGTACAGGGGTGTTATTCTCTCAAAAACAACGGACGGGCGGACGAACGCGCGAAATCGCCGCGGCGAGTTTAGGTAGTCCCGTCAGAGCGAACAAAACACATTTTAGCGAGTGCATTTTTAATTAAGCAGGCCTTATACGTTGGCTAGGGCATTCTTCGATGGTCCGGTCATTTGGAAAGGATGGAGAAGATTGACGAAAGAGATATACAGATCGAAAGTGAGTGGACGGGTCGGAAGGGGCCGCCCTAGGCGTACTTTTTCGAGTCAAATCGGTGAAATACTGGAAAAGGGCCGAATCTTAAGTACCCGAAACCGACGTGCGTGCATGACTCGATGTATGAATGTGGAAGAAGCGAAAGAAATTTGTCAAGATTGTAGCAAGTGGAAAGAAGTGGTCTCTGCCTACCCCTCTGGGAAACAGGCGTGATTTAATGTATGTATGTATGTATGACAAGAGTGAAATTAAATTGTTTTTTCATTAACAACAGATAACCATTATAAAAATACTAGGAAAACATCAATCTTTTATTTATGTTTGCTATTTTAAGAGTTTTAAATTCATAAACTCCAACAATAAGGAGGCTGTTTGATTGTGACGTCACAAGATAGTAATCCCTATAAATTCCATAGTAACGGAGCGTTTTTGATGTTTCATAAAAATAATCTGATTTGAATTTTGTCAATAACCGTATTGCATAAAAGATCTTAAATACCCACCCGTGTGGTTGCAATATTACAAATGGGGTATCATTCAATAGGTATTTTAAAATCGTCTTTAGGTTTAGTTCCTCATTTTTCATTATGAATGATCTTTTAGGAAGTATAATGATTTAAAGTTGGTTAGCTCAATTTTTATAAATAAATATATATAAGGGGACAATCTCACACCAATTGAACTAGTCCCAAACTAAGCTCTAGGCTTGTACTATGGGTACTAGACAACGATATAAATACTTATATAGAGAAATATATACTTAAATACATAGAAAACATCCATGACTCAGGAACAAATATTCGCGCTCATAACACAAATATCTGCCCTTACCGGGATTCGAACCCAGGACCACTAGCTTCGTAGGCAGGGTCACTACCCACTAGGCCAGCGCGTCGTCAATTTTATGAACAGCGGTTCGGTATTTTCAGAAATATCAGCTCCAGAAGAAAGAATCACCATTCCAACGGTTTATCTGCCTATCACTTAGTCGAACTGTGGACATTTCGTTTTCCTTATAACTTATAGGTTTAAATAACGTCAAAATATTTACTTTGTTAACTGTGTAGACACTATAAACATCTTAAAGTTTATTCGTATGCTAACATTGTAAGAAAACAGGAAGTAAGTACCTTGCAATCATGATTTATTTATTTATTTATTTATTTATTTATTTATTTATTTATTAGACATGCCAACAGCACATAGGTAAACATAACAAAATTTAAATAGGTATGTATAGACAGTCAAAATTAAAGTTCATGCGCCAATAACAGGCACGCACCAGCAATCATACAGTCTACTAGGGACTAACACTAAAAGTTTAAACAACTAATCTTGAATGGATACAATAATAATTTTAAAAAAAAGCAAACAAAAACATTTATCAAACACATTATAAAACTTAATAACATGCAAGAATTGAATTTAAATAAAATTAAAATTAACATTAGGAGGTTAATAAGGAATCGAGCATTTTACGCCTTAAGATAGGTATGGAGTCACAAAAGATGTCAACAACAAAGTCATTAGCTAAGGCCTGATCATTAAAAAACTTTTGAATGCGATAAAGTGGCAAGGATTTTCCCAATTTGGTTCTTGTACTACCAGGACGGAATGTAGTGCGCCGACATGTACGCGTATTTGTTTTAGGTACTGTAAAATTGACCAGTTCTAATAGAAAAGGGTTATCAATTTTATTATTAATTATTTTCTGCAACAAAACCAGATCGAGAAAGCGGCGTCTATCTTGCAGTGTGTTCATCTTGAAGAGTGTTAATCTTTCCTCATAGCCTATACGACGACCAATACGACATTTTTGGGTCTTATGAACTAGATACCGAGTAAAAGATCGTTGCACTTTCTCCAATCGGTCAATGTGGATTTGATAGAGTGGATTCCAGGCTTGACTGCAGTATTCCAAACGCGAGCGCACTAGTGAGTTAAACAGTGTCTGAAACGTTACGACGTTTTTAAAACTCTTGCAAATGCGCTTTATGAAACCGAGCATTTTGTAGCTTTCGCGTATTACGCAGTCAAAATGAATAATAAAGTTAAGCCTGGAATCCAAATGAACGCCAAGATCCTTAACACTAAAAACTTGTTGCAGTGCAACGGTGCCTAAGCAGTATTCCGCGACGATGGGAAGTCTTTTCCGAGTGAATCTAATGTAAAGGCACTTGCTCGCGTTAAGGCTCATATTATTGACCATACACCAGGCTCTGACGGCATTCAGGTCTTCTTGCAAAAGTGAGGTGTCTATGGAATTAGAAATGTCCTTGTATATTTTGAGATCGTCGGCATACAGGAGGCAATTGCTATGTCTTATAGACTCGACTAAGTCGTTAATGAATGTAATAAACATCAAAGGACCCAGGTGTGATCCTTGGGGGACACCGGATGTGGCTAAATATGAATCTGAAAAATATCCGTCCTCTACTACTCGCAGACAACGGTCAGACAAGTAAGATTTAAGCCATCTCCATATTTCACCTGTCACTTTGAATTGATTACAGAGTTTCCACAGAAGAATGCTGTGATCCACCTTGTCAAAGGCACTGCTAAAATCAGTGTAAATGGCGTCCACTTGACCACCGCAATCAATTGACTTACCTAGATCGTTGACATATTGGACCAAATTAGTAGAAGTTGACTTTAAAGCTATAAAACCATGCTGCCGAGGGGATATACTTCCTTTTACATGCCACATAAGCCTTTTACAAATAATACACTCAAATATTTTAGAAAATATTGATAGTAGCGATATATATATGATAAATAAATAAAGATATTAAAACAAAACTATTAAGTCAAATACAAAATTAATGAAATAGGTGTCTTAAAATTTCCTATTCTTTCGAATTAGAAAGTAAAACCCGTGGGTTATTTTTATTGGTCAATCCCAATTGTGGTTAAGGACTTAATTGAGACAACGTTAACTATCTTCCATTGTTTTTCCTTAGTGCAACGAAAGTTATCCAAATGATTATATGACTAATCTTCGTTAAACCAAGGAAAAAGTTAAGGATTGTCAAGAATTTTCTAATTGTACCCTTAACTATGTACAATATTTTTGCAATTCATTCGCGTGGCGTATCTATGTGCACATACTTATAGATACGCCATAAACTTACACTGTCTCTGTCAGGGTAGTGATTCTCTGAAAAACGACGGTCGGACGGCGGTATGTCCAAGCGGCGAGTTTAAGTGGTCCCGTCAGTGCGAACAAAACATATTTTAGCGCGTGCATTTTCAATTTAGCAGCGTGTTTCGATCGTATAAGGCTGCTTAATTAAAAATGCACGCGCTAAAATGTGTTTTGTTCGCTCTGACGGGACTACCTAAACTCGCCGCGGCGATTTCGCTCGTTCGTCCGACCGTCCGTTGTTTATGAGATAATAACAGATAGACAGATTTGGATGCGGTTTTGTTTTAAGAACGCTAAGGTTATGGGACCGTCAAAGAACAAGGACCAATAATGGACACTTGATTCTAATAATACAAGATTTATTACGAACCAATAAACCTTGATTACATTAAATATATCTAACCTATTTTTGTCTCATTACTTCTGGGACACCTCATACCTAACATTTGAATGTATTTCAAACTCATAATCAATAGATAAATAAAGACAAAAACAAAACCAATGGAAAAAATTATCTTTATTTAAAAAATAGTACTAATTAAGTATTATTGACATGCGTAACAGTCAGTTTGTCTGTATATTTGTCATGGGTTAACACGCAAACGCCCAGGCAGCGGCAAACAAACACAGTGTTCAAATATTACAACAGCATTAAAGTGTTAAGAGCGTATTGCGAGTTGATTTTCAATTAACTAAAACAATGGAAGGTTCTCAACTCGTCTGTATTTTTCAACTTTTTTTTGTGTATTTTACTAAGCTGTACACACGAAAGTGCTAACTCACCCGATATTTTTTTATGTGTACAGTACATCTCAGGTCCCATTTAAATTTGGTCACTATTATGGGATCCATAACAACGGAGCTCCTTTAAAATATGGAGGGTTCCTTGTTTTTTAAACAATTTAGTTAGGAATCGAGTGCTTGGAAGTTGAAAGAAAATTTATAAACATAATATTATTTATTGGTAATCTATTAATTAAAGCCTTATTGGATTTTACCCATTTACACAATTTTATATAAATAAAAAATATAAAATGTGCATCTTAAGACAGCACCGAGCAAACTTCGAGCGTCCAGTGGCGCCCTCATTACTATTATTGTGTTTCCTAATTAACTAAAGAATTTCCTTGCAACAAGACGATACATTTTTGTAGCGCAAGTAAAAACACAATTTATGGGATACGTAACCAACTTTAATAACAATTACTTACCGTTTGAGTAGTCAGCTTAACGGGAAAAGGTGGCCACTTTTTTCTGTTAAGTTGATAACTCGAAGGTGAATTGTTATTAAACTATGTAACCCTATAAGTTGTGTTTTTATTTGTAGTACCACCAATTTCAAGAAAATACATTAGTTTATTAGAAAACACAATAATAGTAATGAGGGCGCCACTGTACATCCGGCGTACGCTCAGCGCAGTCTTAAGTGTAAGGTATAGCATACAAAATAACTTTTAGGGTTGAATTGTTTGCTTAAAAAATCATTATGAAATATTATATACTTAAATACATGGAAAACATTCATGACTCAGGAACAAATATTCGCGCTCCTCACACTAATATCTGCCCTTACCGGGATTTAAACCCAGGACCGCTAGCTTCGTAGGCAGGGTCACTACCAACTAGGCCAGCGCGTCGTCAAAATGTCTCTTTATCTTAATCTTAATTTTACATTTAATTTCGGCTATTTTTAAATCCAAACGTTCTATAGCTTTTTGAATTAATTTTTCAATGGTCTGTAGGGTGACTTTCCCCATGATTACTCGACAATTTGGATAATTAGCGAGAGTAAGAAATGGATACATCCGTTCGCGGTGAGTGCGTCCACACACACACACACACATCCAATGATAATATCCAACCCCAACCCATAACAACTATTGAATATCTTTGTATCTGTATGTGGGACTGTAGCTCCCAAACTTATGGACCGATACGGACGTGTTTTTAGTTAAACTACTTTAATTGGGATTGACCAAGAAAAATAACTCCCGGTTTTTACTTTCTCATTCGAATTTTGTATTTGACCCAATAGTTTTGTTTTAATATCTTTATTTATCTAGCAGACATTTTATGAATGACATGATTATTTTAAATTTGGGGTGGTATTTTCTAATAAATTACAATAATTAAATTATATCCAATGATAAAAAGTGATTGTAGTAGTGTGTTAAAACATACTATTTCAAGCTGTTTTCGCCTAACCCGTAAGGTGCCTGTCAGCTAAAAGTGTCCATAATTGGTGCCTTCACCCTATGACCTTGACACGGGTTTTTAAAATGTGACGAAAATTATTGCAGACCTAGGCTAAGAAATTCTATATTACACTTCAAAATTTTGCCTAGTCATCTTACTACTAACGTTCAGTGCTCAATCATTGAATTTTCATACAAAATTAGTGACAAACAGTGCCAATAGAAATTTCAAAAGCTCTTAACTCGACGTATTCGGTAGCCAAATCGAGATAATATTGACCGCAAATATTGCCTTTTGCAAACAACGTTCAAGCTAATACAAATAGAGTTTAAATTGATTTGTCAAACACGACACGCGTGCCTTTTAGATCCTTGGCACAGATAAGATATGAATTACATAATGTTTGTTTTTAAACTCCGATTATAAAGTATTTTTCGTACGTTTTGAGAGCTTAGGGATGGCAGCCTAGAAAGGTCACAGGTTCGAATCTTGTCAGTTTACTCCATACCAATGTTATGTGAAAGTTATTTCTGTTTGTTACGCTGTCACGGTTAAACCGTTTAACTGATTTAAATGGTTTCTGAATCTGGATAATGTTGACAGCAGTTAAATAATGCTGTTATTACAATTCAATACAAAACACCACATACACGAAGTCACGTAAAATAAAAAAACATAGAGAGTCTACAGGCGGTTTTATCGCTGAATAGTGATCCCTTCCAAACAACCTTACAAAGAAGACATAGTCACGATATTAAAGGATACGAGTATTGGGTACCTTTGCATGAAGAAAAAAAAAAATTTTTTTTAGCGGCCTCGGTTGTTTTTTGCATAGTTATTTAGAGGACCTTGGAATACACATTGATATATACTCGTAAATAGTACATGGCGTTAAATAATATCAGAGCCGAGATATTTAAGATTTTAGTGTTCAGTTTTGATACTAAAAGTACGCCGAGGTATGAATATTTAAATATCTCGGCTCCGATGCACTTGAGAGTATTTAATTACATTACATAACAAAATAATAATATCTTTATTATGAATTATTCTATAATAATTTACCACTTTCACGAATGGCCGCTGACCTCAAAAATTTATGACTTTTACAAATGACAACACTTACCCAAACCACTTTGGTACCCACCTTAGGTCCAAAGTCAATGTATCAAAAATAAGGTTGAGTTTCCTAAAGTGTTCAAATGACTCGACACCGTTAATGACTCTGCCCTGCTTATCCAAACGGCGGCATCTCATATAAAACACTAGTTGCAATCTTAACCACACTGCTTTCAGAAAAGGGCTTCATTTGCTTTGGCTGTTCAATTTGAGTTACACCTTTTTTGCTTAGGAGGCAGTCAAATAGCGTCACTGTGCTTGCAAAAAATTATTTGTGTTTGTTATCACATAAAGGATTTTGAACGTTGAGTAAACTGTCTAAGATTTATAATGCTCGTTAAAGAAAAGCACATTGCCACTTTTGCATACGCAAAACGCTATACATTAAAAATAGTATATTATGCAATTAGTGAATAAAGGTCGGATTTAAAGCGAGGGCCATAGATGACTCACGAGCAAGCGAAGGATAACCGCAGGGAGCGATTCATGATGATTGAATCGCGAGCGTAACGAGTGATCCAAGTATTAGAATGCCGAGCGACGCGAGTGATTCACGGTCCTCGATATAAATCCGTTTTATTCAAGAGTTGCATACTATACTTCATACCATGGCTACGAGAAAAAGAAAAATTCAAAATGGCGCCAATTTACCTACTAATGACAGCAAATACAAAACTTTTTTTAAATGCTAAACTCCTCGTTAATGGCGACCAATCAAATCTCGAGGAGTTATTTGCACAAGGAGTTTGTATGTCGAGTATTCTTTGCGCAGGAGTTCGTATCGCGTCGTTTTTGCGCAAGGAGGTTGTATTGCATTAAGATGGATGTCAATTATATTGGTGTGTTCTAAATTCACACGCAGTGATTAAAAGTGCTTTTTATTCACTGTTTTTAGTGAATAAAATAAACTTTTTATAGGAGGAATGACTGGTATCAATATATTTGTGTATTGTTCCAATAACAGTTAAAAAAAAAAACAAAATTCAAAATATTTATTCAGTAAATAGACCACATGAGGGCTCTTTTACACGTCGGTAATATAGGGTGAGTCTACTATCATTGCGGAGAAGAAGCGCCGCAAGAAACTCCAGCTGAAAGTCATTTTTTCAATCATAAGAACATAAATAGTACCTACTTAAAACTAAGTTACATTAAGTAAAGTAAGTTACATTAGGTAATAAAGTAATAAATAATAATTACTTAAAACTACCAAAAATAAAATCATTACAAATGTAAGGTCAATAAACCTTAAATTAAAAAAAAAAACTATGAGAACAACACGACGAGGTCTCTACGTCAAAAAGCCATAACTAGAATAATTTCTTTAACAACAAGTCCTTGCAAACGTGAACAGACCGGACCCCACGAACAGCACCCGTTCACGAGTATGACGCGTATCTCAGCCATCGCCTCTCTCAGCCATGCAAATTCAAATTCAAATCATTTATTCTGTAAGTAGGCCCTGTAGGCACTTTTACAAGTCTGAGTCTACCAGCGCTTCCAAAGAGACCACTGTTGAGAAGAAGCGCCGCAAGAAAGAAGATGTGTTCGGGAAAGTGGCGACCCGATCAACGACGCCGCCGTAAGCAAAGACCTTTGAGCGAGCGTGACATGCTCATGCTGCCGGACAACATAAAAATAATATTGTGTGAAGCCTGTCCGGCGAGAAACATCACAGTGTGTTCTCGTTTAAAAGCGTCTTGTACACACAAGAACTAGTAAAGATAAAATACAAATAGTAAATATAACATTGATTGTTTTAATACACAGTTTGCTTAAAGGCTATGCTTATCAAGGTACCTACAAACATTCTAAATATCCCAGACACTATTTAAAGACATCTTGGTCACCAATGAAGTCATTTACAGTGTAATATGCACTACCCAACAAGCAGCGCTTGATGTGGGACTTAAATTTATTGAACGGCATATTGACGATATTATATGGTATCTTGTTGTAAAAACGTATACAGTTCCCCGCAAACGAAGTGCTTACTTTACGGAGACGGTGACCTGGAAGTGCGAGCTTATCCCTATTTCTAGTATTCAAATTATCAACGTCGCTAGTGTTCAAATTATAATTTTTATTGCCTCAACCGATTTGGGATCTATTCCACATTTTTTAAACCATCTTGTTTACATATAGTAAACATGTCGACGATTTATGTACTTTCTTACTGTCAATGGTATTACCAATTTACGATTCATTAGCGAGATAGCGTTAAACAAAGTGGAATGAACTGAAAGGCAATTTATAGTCCGATGGTGGATACAGGATGCTTCTACACATGTTAAGCTGTTGTAAAAATATTTTTTCGGAAGTAAAATAAAAACGCCACAAAGACCTACTCATCGCTTCGGTTTATGTGAGTATACTATATAGCCTATAGCCTTCCTCGATAAATGGGCTATCTAACACTGACATAATTTTTCATATCGGACCAGTAGTTCCTGAGATTAGCGCGTTCAACCAAACAAACAAACTCTTCAGCTTTATAATATTAGTATAGATAAATCTTATCCCTACAATGCATACAGTGACAGATATGTCACAACCAGTTTAATCGTTAGTAGTTAAAAATAATGTAAAGGCAGCGACATCTTTTTTGTATAAAAGCAAACCTAGAGGGCACTATATAAGTGTAACACAGTAACAATCCACTAGATGGCATTGTACTTGAAATTACCAAGGGATTTATACAAATGTTGCTGTTCTCCGTGAACAATGGATTTATTTCATTTACATATTGCAATAAAAAAAATATATATAATCAAAAATCGAAGAAAAAAATATTTTTATGTGTGAAAATCTTTGCGTAAGTATGCTGTAAATATTATATACTGTCAATGATAATCTATACGCCTATACACAGTTTTTTCCAAACGTTCCAGATCTGTCACACCATGCATCGACGGCGTGTCCAAACGTTCCATATATGTCACTGCATGCAGTAATTTTATGGATTTTTCATAGTACATGAAATATTTTACTGTCACATAATGTGAAAAATGTGAAAATACTAAGAGAAATTTGTTCATACAAATACAACAATTATTTCTAAAAGTTTAGAGTGTAATGAAGTATAAATTAAGAAATTGTTCCATAATAATACGATAATGTAACCCAAACCTTATATCATGGTGTGCCATAAAACGGTTTATTTACATATCCTGCGAGAAATACTAATAAAAATGGTTTAAATAATGGAAACTAATACTATTTCTCTAAGTTAAGAGTCTACAGAAGTTTAAATTAAAAATCGAATTCATAATTAAATATCAGTGTAACCGACACCTAATTGCATGGTGTACCACATATGGAACGGATTAAAAAAAGTTAATTTCTCCTGAAATATTACTTATATATTTTTTTCATTATTTTTTCTCTTAACTAAGCCCTAAATAAAACCACATATATTTTTTTCACACAAATAAAAAAACTCATGCATTGTAGGGTTAAAGATACTTAAGTAGCGTAACTGAAATAAAAATATTTTACTTCAAATTTAATTTGATTTAATAATTGGACAGAGCTACAATTTACCTGACAGACAGTGTTATCTGGAGATTGAAAAATCAGCCCTTAGTAACCCCCCCCCTCTTTTTTTTTAATTCTTGGGTGCCCACCGTACGAGCAACATATTTTGTCTAATAAGTTTAAATATTCGAAGCCTGCGTTTTAATTGCTATCTACATAAATAATCTATATTTAAGTAAGTAGGTATTTATTTCTCTAGACAATTATGTTAGTAGTTGCTTAGTACCCATAGTACAAGCCTAGAGCTTTAAGACGGCGCCGAGCGTACGCCGGATGTACAGTGGCACCCTGATTACTATTATTGTGTTTTCTAATAAACTAAAGTATTTTCTTAAAATTGGTCGGTGTGTTTTTGTACTACAAATAAAAATACAACTTTTAGGGTATATCATAATTATAGTTTAATAACAATTCACCTTCAAGTTATCAACTTAACGGAACGTGGTCACCTTTTCCCGTTAAGCATTATTAAAGTTTGTTACGTATCCCATAAATTGTGTTTTTACTTGCGCTACAAAAACGTATCGTCTGATTGCAAGGAAAACACAATAATAGTAATGAGGGCGCCACTGGACGCTTATGAACGTTCATTTATTTATAAGCGTGTCCATATTTATTTCTTTACATTCAAACGGAACCCTGCATCACTAATATTTTTCCATACGGAACCCATAAGCGTTAATGCAGGTCATCAAGCGGTTGCACTTAAAACACAGATAAGTTGTTTACTTGCTAATAGACAGAGAATCATTGCTTCGCTTAATGTCGTCATACGCTTCTCAAGTTATTGCTTAACTTGTTTTCAAGAGATGACCAGTGATCGTACTTTTTCTAACATTTTTGGTGCGATGACGTCATTGACACATGACAGCGAGCGATTATTTATTTCTTTAATGGCGTCTACATAATAACGTAATTTTGCCAACGTCAAGTATATACAGTGTGTTACCAGCACTCTGGCTTTTTTTAAAGTAGGTTAATATAACGTTTATCTGAAACGTAACCATGACTTTAATTTAATTAATGAACAAATTTTTTGGCTTTTTTAACTTTCTAACAACATTTTAATTGCCAGCAATGTAAAGCACAGCAATTTGACAAGTGTAAAATTAAATGACAGCCGACGGATATTTTTAATTATTATGATTTGCCCCCGTACCACGACATGCCTTGTACTAAGCAACGGCGATACTGATAACTATGAACACGCAGCACATGCACTACATTAAAAATGGTCAGTATCTAAGAAAATTTATTGTGAAGTTATATTGATTATTTTTTTATTGATAATACTTGCGAACAATTGCTAAAGCAACATATTATCGGCAGTTTTAATAAATGCCCGCATGCCGGTAACACACTGTATAAGCAACGTTGTACGGTGAATCCTGTCCTGTCGTCGAAGTCTTCCAGTCATAGTCGTGCCCCTTGAAGATGGCGAGCATCCACTTCAATGGCTTGGTGTGATCTTGACCGCTAACTCATTTGGAACCATCTTTTCACTGTTATTTTATTCAATGCAAGTTCTTCATCAATGTTACAAGTTGTCCCACAAAACTGCCCTGGATTTGCGGACCAACATCAACGATAAAATAATTTACAAAGAAAAAATAATTGACAGATGTTTTCAGAATGACAGCCAGTCAGAGACCCCGACAAAGGGTTGTCGACGTGTATAATATGATTGACGTTTAAAATTATGTCATTGTGTTGTCTTTGAAAATCTAATACATTTATTTTTTCTTAATCAGCAGTGTATAACATTTATTAGGAACGCTACTGCAACCCAAAGTTCCTCAAATTTTTCGGAGGGTATGCTGACGATTTATTTTCGTAATTTTGATTGCCCTGTCGAACAACAGCAATATTTATTGCCACTGTGTTACATTTTCTCATATAGTAAATTGACCCTTCATTTCATTATGCATATTGGGTTAGGTTAGGTTAGGTTTTAAAACGATTTTTTTTTTTTTCATTGTATTAGGTTTAATATTGGGCACTACTGACAACCCTAGCACTGCCTCGAAAATGCTAGAAAAAGTACGATCACTGGTGATTTAAATTTTAGGATAACACAAATTTAAAGTGATTTTTTTAACCGCCTTCAAATAACAAAAAGAAAGCTTTAAAAACCACGCCTGTTCAAAATGAAAACGATAAAAAAAAACAAAAGATCACTTTTAAATACCTTATGAAACCCACTTGACATCGTCGATTTTTTTTCTTTTTGTAATATGGCGTCTTGTTGCCGCCATATAAATATTTGACTGTCATAAATATCTTTATTGACACTCACAAGATTAAGACAAATCGATTGTCTTAAGAATCATCAAAATCGACACAGGAACAAACAAACATACAATGTTATAGGCTGATAAACACATTAATCTCCTTGGCATCGTGCGGTCGGGTAAAAAGGAGCAGAATCTATGTTAGATTATTGTAGATCTGGAATGAATAGTTAATGATTTTTTCATAAAAAGATTTTACTTTACAAAAAACAAAAACCCGTTAAAAACAACGATTATTTTTTATGGATGTTTCTTTATTGTTACACTTTCTTTATTTTCATTTGTCAGTAAATCTCAGCCTGAAGACGTATAGCCTAATCTCGTTGAACCAAGATATTTTAAATATAATATTCCTAGGTTACCCTTAGCGGGAGGAAATGGGGGATAAAGTGGGAAACCAAAACTACGTGTACGAAGTTGCGGGCATCTTCTAATGATTGATACAATCTTAACTAATATACATTTCAACAAGTCCTGATTGTGTTATAAGTAGCTGTAAACAAGACAAAGGCATTTTGGCATTTCCAATACCTAATTATTAGCAAAGATCGCTGAGCAATCGTCTAAATTTAGCCACACATAAATAATAATAATAATAATAATAATAATAGACGTATTAGAATAAACGTATGAATAATAAAAAGTGGGGTAAACGATGCATACTAACAATATTTCGCATATTGTGGCGCCAAATAACAGAATATCTTATGTAAATATGGCCTGCCGGATCACCAGAGTTAAACAACTAAACAAAATCGCTCTAATTTCAACCTTAGTTGAATAGCCTAAAGTTTAAATTAGAGTAAGTTTTTCATCGCAGCTACGTCTTTTAAACTGGCAAGCAATAAAATGCTTCACAAACTTGTTTTTATCTTTAGATAAATTGGAGATGATATAAGTTTATACTATTTGTTTGGATAGTTTTGAAATAGCATCCTTTTGAGCGAAAACGTAAGTTTGTATTTTGTGGGCGCCGACGCTTGTATAAATTTATTGTTCTATTTCAAACGTGATTAAATTAAAAAATCTTACGTTAGTTTTATGGTTTAATATAAAATGGTTCCGCAAAATATTCAAATTATTGGATGCCCTGCTTGGACCTGAGGGGCTATTTGCCTAACGTACTCGCGATCGCAATTGTTTTCATTTTGAAAATCGAAGGCTTGTCTGCATACAAAATGGAAACCATTGTTCCGCTTTGAAGCGAACAAAAACAATAGAGACGCTGGTTAATGATTTTTTAAAGCCTTAAACCTTCTATGTATTCGTTTATTGGTCGCTTTAGAGTACATACAAACAATATTTAGTATAGTTTTCTTTAGTTTATTACTTCATCAATGTAATATTACAATTCAAATTGTATTGCAGTGCGTTATTAAGCGTGCTCATTCTTGATTGGGTATGGGTAAAGTGAGTCCGCTCGTATGACTTCCCTCTCTTCTTTGAAACCAGTTTTAAAAAAACACTTCCTTTGAAAATTTAACAAGTTGGAACTGGTGACTATTACCTCGACATAGTCGCTCAACTATCTTAATCTAGATATCTTATCGCCACCCTTGAAATAGGTACCGTTGAGGAGTTCCGCTGGCCCTCTGTTGTCTTCGTCATCAGTTCCACTACACCAAATAGTGTATTCCAAGAGCAAACAATTTCTCCTAGATCCCATCATCATATCCTGACGTGCTCACAATGGGATCAACCAAAAAGTACCCTTCAAAAACTTTTTTTTTTGAAGTCAGTTATAAAAGTCAAAACCGTTATTAATTAGACAACTATGTTTTAGTTCTATACTGGTTGTGTTCACACTGATCCCTTAATCCGTACTCACCCAGTTTTTCTAATACAGGGGAGTGAATCTCTCAACATCGACGGTCGGACGGACGAACGAGTGAATGTCCAAGCGGCGAGTTTAAGTAGTCCCGTCAGTGCGAACAAAACATATTTTAGCGCGTGCATTTTCAATTTAGCAGCATGGTTTCTGCCAATGGATCGAACGTATAAGGCTGCTTAATTGAAAATGAACGCGCTAAAATGTGTTTTGTTCGCTTTGACGGGACTACCTAAACTCGCCGCTGCGATTTCCCTCGTTCGTCCGCCCGTCCGTTGTTTTTGAGAGAATAAGACCAATAAACTTTAACTGATAAAAAGCCAAGTCAATTTCCGAGCTATGAACCAGCGGATTCATTTCAAGTAAGAATGACAATGCGTTGCTATCTAACATTATCAACGGAACCCTAAAACTGTTGACCTTGAACCGTAGTTAAATGAGAAACAGTATCACGTGAACTAAGTTATTCAAACAAGTTTTAATTCTTTTTTGTTAGTGATATTTTTACAGGATTTTTATCTGTGATACCTTAAGAGGGCAATTTTTTAATCTAATCTCGTCTTCAAACTATAGTGATAGGCAGATATGAAGTCAATCCTGACACATCACAACCTTGAAGTTTCAGCATTGATTATGTAGACTTATTTGCTGCGTACGAAGGAATAGTACATTACTACAGAGGCTGGCAACCCCTTTTCATGGCGAGGTACGTATAGTGCTAATAATAGTACATTGTGCATCAAGGGCGGTAAGAAGAGGATTGCTAACGAGAGACTATTAGAAGCCCGACGCCGAAGGCGGATGGCTTTTAATGACTCGAGTTTGCAATCTCCTTACTGCCCATGATACACACAATGATTTTCATCACATTAGCGAGGAAATAAAAAACAAATAGAAAAAAAAACCTTTTCTTTACATTTCGCTGGCAGCAAATCATTGTTGAGTAGTTGAGCCGCATTTAACAAATCAGGTGGTGTTGATGTCACTACAGATTCTTCCGATGAGGAAGTCATATTTAGATTGTTTTTTTCGTACCTTTAAACAAAATACGCTTCGGAAACAACAATCAAACAAAATTAAACGAACTCGATTCGCTAAGCTAAAAGAGTTTTTGACAACTTTTTTTTAGTCTTCCACAGATAATGCTTAGAATTGCTTTTTTTTTAAACGACAAATACAGGCCATTCTGCCAGATTGTACAAATTTTCAAAATGAAATTTAATAAAATAATTGCGAATGTCTCTGAAATAATGGTAAAATAGAAATATAATGCAGACAAATTGTGCCGTATAAGTTTAATTAAACAGTAAAATTGGTTTGTAGCCAAGTTTTGAATATAGGAAATAAACCTTGGCTGATTTTACACCTCCTTGGTCTGAAATGATGTACAAGTGGATTCTATATTTTAAAACTAAACTCATAACTCCCTAGGGAGTTATGAAAATCTATAACTCCCCCGGGAGCTAAGTAGGCTATAACTGCCCTAAACGCCTGCGTGTTATAAAACCCTTTCCGAGCAAGTGTGATGAAAAAAATATATCACTCAAAAAAATATATATAATGTTCACCTAGGGAAGAAAAGTAATTGCATGTTAAAATAAAGTACTAGGAGCGCAGCGGTAGTTAGGAGATATAATTAGGCACAGCGCAACTTATAGATGAATTAGCGAGAGCGTGGAATTGCATTTGTAGTGGTTGTACGGTTCGCATGAAAAGTAGAATAACATAAGTATTTATTTCATATTTCTCTCCTTAACAAGTAAAACAATGCTCAGTCTTTTTTTGCTTTCATTCGTTATTATTTAATTCTTCATCTGATCTGTCACAAGTATTGATAATAATATTATGATCTGTAATTCGATCCATTTCCCCTTCTTGCCATCTTTATTTATTTTCTTCACTTTCGACATGGCGACAAATATTTTCCCAGTCCTCAGCAGTAATAGTTTTAATTCTTTCAGTTGCTAAATTCAATACAATAAAAACAGCCTAATAATAATTTAGAATTTCATATGCCATTATTTTTGAATTTTCTTCTTAAATATAATTATATTACAAACCACTTTTTATGCTGATAGGACGGGAAAAGGGAATTTTCAAATATAGAATGCCTATAAACACATAATACCACTACACATACAATTCCACGCTCTCGCTAATCTAAATATATAAAAGGAGAAACTGACTGACTGACTGACATATCAACGCACAGCCTAAACGGCTAAACGTAGGCACTTGGTATTTGGAAGGGACGTAGCTTAGGTACCGTAGAGGTGCACTAAGAAAGGAATTCCCGAAATTCCCACGCGAACGGGAATTAGCGGGAAAATCCTTTTGTATGAATAATCTAAACAGAAGCGAAGCGAGGTCGGGTCGCTAGTGTTAGTATAGATTATGGATTATGTAAGTACAGGTTACAAAAACCGAAGCGAAGCGAGGGCGGTCGCTAGTTCATCTATACAACTAGATCGCAGGCGGTGCGGGCAACCGGCGGGCGGCGTCGGGCGCACACGACACGGCGCGGATACCCAATACTCAATCCTTTATTGCATTCCATAATATTAGTTTACAGGATATTAGGTTAGTTTAAGTTGTTATACACGCTGGGGCCTGTAGCTAGAGCAAAAATTAAATTTGTTTTGTTTGTTTGACGTCTTTGAAAAAAACTTGCTGTTTCAATTTAATTACATTAGTTAATTCGAACACGCAATGTACTATGAAATTGATTATGTCTATAGAGTGACTAGACTGACAGGCGATGTCAATTAGACGGAGTTTTAAGTACATTGAAAATACTATTTACTTTGTTTGAAAAAATAACAATCTAAAAACTTTATGATTTTAAAAAGTTGCTAAACAAAAGTTGTCTAGTTTGAGGAGTAGAATCTACGTTTTAATTTTTTGCTTTAGTTACAGGCCCCACCCTGTATAATAAAACATTATGTGGACCCCGTTGGGCACCGCAAAATTGGTGAGGAGAGGACGACTTGAATACGTATCATCACTACATATTATAAAACAAAGTCGCTTCCCGCTGTCTGTCCCTATGTATGCTTAGATCTTTAAAACTACGCAACGGATTTTGATGCGGTTTTTTTTAATAGATAGGATAATTCAACAGGAAGGTTTTCATGTATAATAAACTTTGTTTTACGTACGGGTATTACAGAAAACTCACATAAACCGAAGCGAAGCGAGGGCGGCTCGCTAGTATTTTATAAAGCTCAATTTTGTAATGCGTATCAGAGGAACCTAGAATAGCACAATTTAAATAGGCCAAATTATAGTATCAATTGAAACGTCAACTCGGTATATTTTTACAAGCTTTTATTTTACAAGTTAAATTTGACCCACTTCCCGGTTTCCGGTGAAGCTTTTGTTCTGATGACAATACAATAATATAGTACCATCGAGCTGGTCTGATGATGGAGGCTCAGGGTGGCCATAGGAACTCCTAAATTACACATGATAAACCCGTCGTGTTAGGGCTTGTTAGAATCGTCTTGACGACTAGATGACGATTGCCTAAAGTCGGCAATAAAAGGTTGTCCCAAAAAGAAACATATTAATTATCTTTTACTGCAATAGAACAGAGCCTCTATTCTAGAATTGCTAGTATACAATTTTTATAATTCTCAATTTTGAAATGAAAATACCTACATTACTTTTCAGAATCAATGTGATTACAAAATAATATGAAAACTCGCTTAGTTTCAAAATTACCGGTTAATTTACCAACCGTTATGAAACCCTTTTCATTTCGGTTTCATTCGAATTAACGGGTTTGGAGCTAAAAAAAAGCGATGCGAAGCGATGTATCCATACGCATAGCTAGTGCGTCTTCACGTCACAAGTTGTAATGAACGACTTGGTTTCTCGACTCGCCGGCCGTGGATTAAACGTGTTAAATTAAGGTTAAAATAAAGTTATCAACAGACCTAGGAATATTCGGGGCAAAATTAAATGACAGCTAGGGATTGCCTATATCGATAAACTTAATTATCGATGCTTTTCCCATACATTAGTGATCGCTCCAAGTTTTATTTGTAAAAAATAAATTTGATTGAAAGTATGCAATGAAACAAAATAGCAAAATAATTCTGGTTATTCTTTATTTTAAAAGGATTTTTTAACCTTCACTCATCATCATCATATATTTTTTCCGTGTTGTGAATTTCAGAATGACTGTCCCATTTACTGTTGTTAAAATAAACGACTAGAATTTGTTAGGAGTAAAAACAATATGACGAAGATGAGTGAAGTTTATATATCCTTTTAAAATAAAGAATGACCAGAATTATGTTGCTGTTTTGTTTAATTTGCATACTTTAAAAAATAAACTATTTTTACAATCAAAACTTGGAGCGATCACTAGTATATGGGAAAAGCATCGATAATTAAGTTTATCGATATAGGCAATACTTAGCTGTCATTTAATTTTGTCCCGAATATTCCTAGGTCTGGTTATCAAAACGTTCGCGTTCTCTAAAAAAGTTCGGAGCAAAACCGAAATAAACCGGTATTAACCGGTATTTTTTAAACCAGGCCCGAGCTCTGGGGTGATAATCTCTCAAAAACAACGAACGGTCGGACGAACGAGCGAAATCGCAGCGGCGACTTTAAGTAGTCCCGTCAGAGCGAACAAAACACATTTTACCGCGTGTATTTTCAATTTGGCAGCATGGTTTCTGTCGATAAGATCGAACGTATAAGGCTGCTTAATAGAAAATGCACGCGCTAAAATTTCGCGTATCTGTGCAATTCATTTTACGCTGAGAGTAAAGGACAGTTATGTAACTGCCTATAGCTCCGTCCTTTACGCTCACCGTAAAATGAACTGCATAGTTAAGAAGATTGAGAAGCGACGCTTAGATCACGCAACTGTGAAAAAAAAAACTAATATATTTTTTTTACCTACCTCCAAAATCAAATCAGGCTTCGGCAAATTTAATAATTATTCTACATAACAATATTATAAAAAAAACTTTAAACGTTTTCTTTTCCAAGAAAATATTTCTTTGAATGGAACAAATAAAACAAAAAAAAACCAGACCTTGTTTATCGTTATAACATAAATATATGACATTCTAAAAAAAAACTTCAATGAGAAAACATCGCGTAAGTAATTATATAATTACAACTTAAAATCCAACTACGTTGAAGGGGAATCAAACGATAACGCATTTCGAATGAAATTTGTTTGCTCAACAACCCTCTTATAACGTCTGCGTGAAATGGGTTTGTATTTCCCAATCCTAGAGAGGAACAAATGAAGCGTAAACTCGAAATAGACCACAAAGCAAAGCTTTGTAAATTATATCGTCTGAAAAGCACCATCCTTGTGTTATAAGTGAGACCTGTTTCAATTAAGCACCCTCTGTAACTTACTCGTTAGCAGTATAATACCATTTGGTAAAATACTCAGTAAATTACTAATGCTACCGGTAATATTATTAAAAGCGGACATAGAGATCGTGTATTTCTGTTTTGTTTTCTTTATTCATTTATTAAATACAGGGTGTCGGATCACTAAGACAGCCGGTGAAATAACTAGCATAGAGGCATTCTATCTTAGCCCTCAGGGTTGGCAACGCATTTGCAGTCTTAGGATTGCATTGCAGTCTTGTGAGTGCGAATGTCTATGGATCACAGTTTCCACTTACCATCAGGTGGCCTGTGTGTTCGTTTGCCTTCTCTATGCCATAAAAAAAAAAAAAAAAAACTAGACGACGTTTGCTCGGTGCAGTCTTAAACCTCTGTAATATGCTTATCGGTAAATTATATTACCTTTGCTTTGACATGTTGTCGTTAACAACGTTACGATCTTATTTGTTTAAGAGTAAATGAGCCTCATCGCTGCGTAAAATAAGGTTTCGTTGCGAAAACAAAAGACGGGGTCATAATAACAACATGGCGCCGTTTTTGACGCACCGTAATATACGCACCTTAATGGAGGACGAATTTAACAATACGATAACATGTCAAAGATCTTAAACAGCCCAACTTAGTGTAATTAAACCTATTTAGTATTAGTTCTTATCTACATCCATAATTTCCCTAAAATATGTTCGGACGATAAACAAATGGCCTATATTAAGAAACCTGTGTGGCTGTATTTTAATGATAACATTAAAGTATTGCATGTCATTAAAGTATCGGTTGTCAATGTGACCTGTTCGTTAATGTAAATATTAATATACACGTACATTAAGATACACATTACTGTAGAAAACTTATGATAAGCATTTCATCTAAAACAGTTCAAGCATAACATTGCATTTGGTTTTTTTATCCGGACAAATGCATTTACGGAATACAAATGAAATTTTAAATATTTCCCGACGTATACTTACTCATAACCTTCCTTTGTCTTAGCGCAGTCGGTTCAGTAAGCAGTCATTGGAACGACTGATATGATCTGACATCGGTCATCGCACAATAAAACTCTTCCTGTATTTTAATGAACTTAATTTGAGATGATGATACTCCAAGGCGATGCAAGTTTTTTTTCACCACCAAAAAAGGCGAATATACATGCAATACAATTAATTTTAAGTATACTTTTAGGCAGCCATACAAATGAAATTATTTTTTTTTTTATTTGACGTGTTAGTTTTTCCATATAAATTTATAAAGTCTATTTCAAACTAATTATTATTTAAGACCATATATTATTATGAAGTTTAGTAGTTTGCCCTTTTTTGCCCCATTATAAAAAGCTTGTTAAAGGGTTATTGGGGTAAAAGTATCGTCATTTTATTCCATGCCGTCATTCCGGCCATTCGTAAGTACCTATTATAATTATGATAAAACTATTCGAAATAACATATTTTGTCAAACAATAAGTATTATACTTTTAATACAAGTACCTATTCGTACTTTTAGTACCAAACATTTTTTTTCTTGTTTCGATATTATTAAACACATTGCATTTGAATAATGCGCATTTACTTTTATCCTCAAATCATTATAAGAATATCATGCAAAGTTGCTCTAAAAAAAAGGCAAGCAATTTACACGGCAAAACTTGGACTGTCCGAATTCCAGATCGCGCATCTTACCTTACTATCATTATGAGTTTATTAAGATTGCGACCTCGATTTGGACCGTGGGTTAATCTGTCACGCTTGCTGGCCTGCGGTCGAAACTGTCCTTATAAACGATAATTCTAGTTTGGAGCAGTTTAGACTCGCATGACACGTGATTTTACCGCCTTACTTATAAACGTGGTAACCCTGGAGTAGCTTAACCATTTTTGTCCTTATCTGCGGTTATTCCATGTTTAAAAGGCAGGTTTTAATCAAACTTATTTTAATTAGACTCATTTGAATGACAAAAATCCGTTTGAGAGCTAAAAAAAAAAAAACAGTTTGTATGGGACCGGTTAATTTTGAGCAAATTACGACTTGAGACGTTCCTACACGAGGTAGTCTGCAATTCTTAAGCAATTAAAGTTAAACGATAATGGTATGACACGAAGGTTCGGAAACACCTTTTATATGCAAGTTGGAGACTTATGTTTACATACAGGATACAGGGTGATAAGAAAGGTCATTATTATTTTATCGAAAAGGAAATAAGTTTCAGTCAAAAATTTAATTTTTGGGACAAGCTTTCTTTTTTTTGCACAGTCGTCGAAGACAATTTTAACAAGCCCTAACACGACGGGTTTATCATGTGTAATTTAGAAGTTCCTATGTCCACCCTGAGTCTCCATCATCAGATCAGCTCGATGGTACTATATTATTGTATTGTCATCAGAACTAAAGCCGTATGCATCAGCTTCATCAGAGACCGGGGAGTGGGTCAAATTTAATTTGCAAGATTTGACCCTTACATACATACATACATTGCAAGTTATTATATTATTGACGACGCGCTGGCCTAGTGGGTAGTGACCCTGCCTACGAAGCTAGTGGTCCTGGGTTCGAATCCCGGTAAGCACAGATATTTGTATGATGAGCGCGAATATTTGTTCTTGATGTTTTCTATGTAATTAAGTATATATTTCTCTTTATAAGTATTTATATCGTTTTCTAGCCCCCATAGTACAAGCCTAGAGCTTAGTTTGGGACTAGGTCAATTGGTGTGAGATTGTCCGTCCCCCCTTAATCTTTTAAAATCAAACGGTCTCACAGTCCTGATTGATTTGAAAACTTAGAACCATCGATGTTTTTATTTTCAAGACTAATGTCTTAAGATTCCAATCCTAAGACTGCTAATGCGTTGCCAAAGAATAGGGTGGAAGGTAGTCCTTTCTTCACGCAGGAGTACAATAATGTAAACACTGCCGCTTGGCGTCATGTTATGAGATAGAGATCAGTATATGTAGATAAATAAAACTGTTTTTTTTCTAGTACTTGCCCATTTTTCATGCTTATTACAAGCGCATAGGCAATCATTTGAAAAATTCAATACATCTCGTGGTAGTAGACTACAAATTTGGAGCAAAAAGGTCATAAAATTTGACAGTTGAATATGTCACACGTTAAAAAACTTTTGCATGTCCATTTTCAATTACTAACCCTAAACAATGCCATACCCCGGAAACACGGGGAGAAAAAGAAAAAAAAAACCCTAAAAAAAAAACCGCCGCTATGCAACGCTCTGTGTGCGAACGGACTCGCGCTTGACTGGTCTTCAATAACTTCCTTGATCCTTGTCAAAACGTCGTCAGGACATCAGTTGAATATAAAGGTCGGCGTCATTACATATATATGCGTGGTATAAAGGGTGTCGAAATATTCGTCAGCTTGAATGTCATTTATAAGCAGGGATCACAAATTCGGATGCTTTTATACATTACCATTAGCAAATTCCCAGATAAAACCCAGCTTGTTCAGCGGCTTCTTTTAAATATTATTTTAATTATTTAAGTCGAAAATAGTGATAGCTGTTAAAATATTTGGGTTATAACTATTTTTGGCAATTTTGGTATCATACCTACACGTTGGTAAAGTTTTAACTACAAACAGGGTGTAACAAATCTGGTGATTTGTGAAAAAAAAAACACATAAGCTCTAGTTTCTTTGGATAGCGGTGCCGTCATATAGCGGCCGTAATACAGAGGTAAATAACGTCACAAAGAAAGGTTTCCTAGAGGGCGCTGATTGACACCGTAATGTCAAATAATATTAAAGCGGCCGTCATATTACGGCCACTGTAAGACGGCCCCGCTATCCTAGGAAACTAGAGCTCATATCACCAAATTGGTTACACACTGGTTGTAGTTAAAACTGTTTACCAACGTGTAGATAGGAAGCCAGAGCTTAAGACTGCGCCGAGCAAATGTCAAGCGTCCAGTGGCGCGCCATAGCGGCGCCCTCATTACTATTATTGTGTTATCTAATTAACTCAAGAATTTCCTTGGAATCAGACGAAATGTTTTTGTAGCGCAAGTAAAAACACAATTTATGGGATACGTAACAAACTTTAATAACAATTACCATTTGAGTAGTCAGTTTAACGGGACAAGACCACTTTATACCCTATAAGTTGCGTTTTCATTTGTAGTACAAAAACGTTTCGTCCAATTTCAAGAAAATATTTTAGTTTATTAGAAAACACAATAAAAGTAATGAGGGCGCTACGTGACAACCGCCTAATCTTACACTGTCACGAATGCAATAATATTTATCAAGTCTACAGGGTCTATGGCTGGCTGTCATTCTGAAAACATCTGTCCAATTATTATAATTTATTGTAAATTACATTATCGTTGATTTTGGTTAACAAATCCATTGCATTTTTGTGAGACAACTTGTAACATTGATGAAGAACTTGCATTGAATAAAATAACAGTGTCAAGATGGTTCCAAATGAGTTAGCGGTCAAGATCACACCAAGCCATTGAAGTGGATGCTCGCCAACTTCAAGGGGCACGACTATGACTGGAAGACTTTGACGACAGGACAGGATTCACCGTACAACGTTGCTTATATACACTTGACAAAGGCAAAATTACGTTATTATGTAGAATTCATAATTATGATTTTAAAATAGGAACTATTATCTTATCGAACGTGTGGTGAGTCATTTCTTTACTCCAACACGTGTCCATCAAGCACACATCACAATTCAGGGATCATGTTTAGATGGTAAGTATATTACAAAACGCGTCAACGTCTGCAGTGTTTATTAAATCAAATCACAAACAACTCCAACTATAGTGCCCGGCCGTTATAAAGTCAACCCTGAGACCTGTCATTCCAGTACAAATTATAACCTCAAACCCAAGAATAGGTTAAATCGTACTGTGATGACAGATGTCAGGATTGACTTCGTAACGGCCGGGTACTATAACAAACTTATCTCGAATAACCTCGATATGTCATTGTACTTAGAAAAGAATAGAATAGAAAACCTTTGTAAAACCCACTCAGAACATAAACAATAGAGAAATATAAAGTAAAAGTAAGACATTACGCTGAATAGGATCCATCTCAGCGTTGTGTTGATTTTCAGAGGGAGGGTTCCCGACTTAAAACTAACCAAATAAACCAAATATACGGCTTAGGGTCGACTCGTGATCGTAAGGTACCGAGTTCGAACCCCCGCGGTCACCAGGTATATACCAATGAGTACACATTCGAACAGCTTAGTGTGTAAGAGGGTAAGATCTTTGGCTAGTGACAGTGTAAGAGAGTAATTGCACAAAAGATCCTAATAGGTCGAAGTGGATCCGAAAGGGCTCATCTGTAAGATAAGATTATATAAGATAAAAGATAACATTACATTTAAAAAAAAATCTGACAAAATAATCATTTCATTACAGTCGTCATTTACTTGGCAAGACAATACCAACAAGACCTAACACGAACGGTTTATCATGTGTAATTAAGGAGTTCGTATGGCCACCCTGAGTCTCCATCATCAGACCAGCCCGATGGTATAATATTTAATTGTACTGTCATCAGAACTAAAGGCGTATGCAAATTTTCCGCCTCATCGGAAACCGGGAGCTGGGTGAAAAACTTGCAAGATTTGTCCCTTACATATACATTGCAAGCTTGTAAGAATATCAATTCACTCAGTTTAAAAGCGCCGAGTACCCTGTTAACATTGCCGCTGGATGGTAACAGACTTGTTGCACGAGCCAGACAGCCGAGCCACTTAAGTCTCCCTTTCCCCCCCATTTTCCCTGTTCCTCCCGTTCCTCCCACTCCAGAGCACGTCTCGATGGGAACTTGATCCGGAACAAAATCTTTAACAGAACACTTTGAGAGCTTAAACGGAGGGGCTTCTTTCATTGTGAAGACCGAAAGACTGTCTGCGTACAAAATGAAAACAATTTGTAACGAGGTTGTTTGCGTTCTGTGCCACTTATGTCGGGTCCCTATATTTAAACCGCGCATAGGTAAGGCTTACTTCGGGTTAAAATTTGACATTTGCCCATACAAAATGAAGTAAGCCTTTCTGTCCGCGGTTTGAATATAGGAACCGGCTGTTAAGTTCTGGTTTTCTAAGATAGCCGTGCCGTCTTATAGCGGCCGTCATATTACGGTGTCAATCACCGCCCTCTAGCAAACCGCGCCATTTTGTTTACATAGACAACGTTCCTTTTGACGTCATTCACCGCTGTACGGCCGTTTTATGACGGCACAGCTATCCTAGGAAAGCTTCATTTATTCAAGGATTATTAGTAGTTGGTTGTACTACAGTCGCCTGCTGATAGATCTAACCGAACAGCGAGCCCATAAAAATGTGTTGCATTGGATTGACAAAAAAGACTAACACGTGAAAATGACAGAAAAATTAGCTGTAACAGTATGTTTTAACTATCTGCTTGGATAAAAATTCAAGAAGATGTAACTGCATAGTTGACCAAAAAGATTTAAATGGTGAAAATTTCAGCCGTATCTAAAAATTTGATGGGGTAGATACCCAAAAAGCACATCACAACACATTGTAGCGCGTGCATTTTCAATTTAGCAACACGATGGGTCGAACGTATAAGGCTGCTTAATTGAAAATGCACGCGCTACAATGTGTTTTGTTCGCACTGACGGGACTACTTAATCTCGCCGCTTGGATATCACTCGACAGTCCGCACGACCGGCGTTGTTTACAGAATCACTACCCAGGAAGAAAGTTGTATAGAGAAACTGGAATATGGGGACAATTGAAAAAAATATGATCTGGGGTTCCCTCCTCGAGACCACGCTCGCACAAAGAATGATCCCGAACACGGATCTTCACCAGAAAAGAGGGCGAACAAATGTGACCAAGTGGCAGACGAATTATTGTGGAGGACGTGTATTTTGTATCACTTTACTTCATAAATGTCAAAGCTGAACTTCCAACAGGGTGAGAAAGTGATGATGATGATTTAGACCCCGTTATCTTGTCGCACTGACATTACTTTTCACTAGAGCGTGAATGCTTTTTTTATCGACTATCTAAATGTCGATAGTGTATGTCACTGATAATTTCAAATTTGTCTCTTTTTGGAGTGATTTGTAAATTGCACCATGTGCAAAACAATTCGTTTCCTACTTTTATCAAGCAGGGAAAATCTTTAGTGTATTTTGTTTTTAAATCTTCCATTGTAGCATATTATTATGTACGTACACACCAAGCAATTAAATAAATTCTACAATTAAACTAATACTATTCCAAAGAACTGCAAGTTATTAGTGTCTGTCAATGTGACATGCAATTGCAAATCATTTATCTAAGGTTATCGCTTCTCGTAAGGCCAATAAGGTTATGTACTTATTTGTAAACTAAAAGTTTTAATTGAAATTGAGTATATACACTTAAAAGGCGAAAATTCAATTGCATTATATAAACATCGATATCAAGAAGGTCGATAAAAAAATCATTCACACTCTACTGAAAAACAATATTTATACGACAAGATAACGGGGTCTTGATGATATTTGCATTTTAAAACAGAAGTGACAAAGAGAACACAAAAACCCAGAGAAGATATTAGACACCATTTTACTAAAGAATACTAAAATCTAGAACTGAAATCTAGAAATGAGCTAACCTGAATAAAATTAACCTTTTTGCATCATACTTCATTCAGAGCCTTGTTATTGTTCAACACAATACAAATAGGTTTATTAGCAAGTATTGCATTGTGACACTTATTTACAACGTTGGAGAGTTCAAGTGTTTGAGATAAACACTAAGATAATTCCTTTTTAAACCAAACTGCCACTGAATTTGCCTTGGTGCACTCTATAGAGATGCATCTCTTAGATACAGAGTGACCTCTCACCAGAAGAATTTTAATATCCTATTCAGAACAACGTGAGCAATATGTTTTGCACGCGACAATTATTTGCATATACCTCTTTACAATACCATTATTGAATTATACATTATTATTATCATGTAACAATAATCTTTACGAAAGTTTTCTGTTTTGAAAATAACAAGTCATCATTGCGTAATGTTGTACGGTCACGGAGTTTAATTGATGAACCACTATTGAACCACTTCGCATAAAACTAACGATTCATTCCTATGTAATTTCTATGTCGTCACTTGACGCTGTAATTGTGACAAGGTTCTATGGTGGACCAACGTCCTCACACGCCAATGACAGCTGAAAACCACAGCAAATGTCAACCTTACTACCTATTGTATGGGTCGATGGCGTCGTAGGCACGACAGTACACGACCACATTGCATTTTCCGGTTCTAGGCAGGGACGGTACCAGGATTCCCGGTTCTCCCGGTTCTTTTTTTTACCTCAAATCACTGCCACCCAATCATTTGAGAAATAAAACGATTTAAAAACTTTATGAAACTTAATTTTTTAAAATATGCAATAAAATCATGCATATTTCCTTACCTACATACATACATATATTAAATCACGCCTGTTTCCCAGAGGGGTAGGCAGAGACCACTTCTTTCTATTTGCTACGATTTTGACACATTTCTTTCGCTTCTTCCATATTCATACATCGAGTCATGCACGCACGTCGGTTTCGGGTACTTAAGATTCGGCCCTTTTCCAGTACTTCTCCGATTTGACTCGAAAAAGTACGCCTAGGGCGGCCCCTTCCCACCCGTCCACTCACTTCCGATCTGTATATCTCTTTCGTCAATCCTCTAATGCCCGGTTCCTATATTCAAGAAACGAATCGTTTTCCTTACGTCTCGTTAAAATTTTACATTTGCTACGTACAAAATGTGTCAAATTTTAACGAGACGTAAGGAAAACGATTCGTTTCTTGAATATAGGAACCGGGCATAAATCAGTAAAATTCTTACTAGATTTTATTTTCTTCTTACTTCGGTATTTTTTATTTACAAATCTAGAGATCAATTATTGCAAATACGCCACAAAATATGATAGAAATCCGATGTTGCAGCTTGCTTATGGCGGCGTCGTCGCTCAGATGTGAATTGTGATATATGTGATACGCGCCACGATATTTTTACGGTGTTCATGGAAAGAACCGGGAGAACCGGGATGTAATCTTAAGTACCGGGATTCCCCGGGAATTGCAGAACCGGGAATTCAAAGGGTTAAAGTCCTTGATGCTACTTAAGTACTGACGATGAACCAGAGAGAAAATTGCCGAGACTGGTACCTAAAGCGGTTCTTGCTCGCATTTCCTCGCTAAGTGTTAAATTCTCATGATTGTTGGAGGAACAAGGTTCAAGTACGTGGTCACAGAGCAAACACAATAAATAAGGAGACTGGTTATTATATTATAATAAATAGCGGCCCGTTTAAACTTCGCCCAGGTTAATATAGGTACATAATAACAATAATTCATGTGAACCTAACTAAATGGGTGCAATTTTACGCTCGAAAAATTAACCAATGTCACTTGACTTTAACTTTTGGCAAAAAAATCGATCAAGCCATACGTTTTCTAGGCGTTACATTAACCGTTTTTGTATGAAAATAACCGGTTATTTGCATTCCCTAGAAGCAACACCCTGCAGATCTGTCATCCAGAGTCAATCGATTCATATTCGCGTTGAAGAAAGTAAGCCAAGTAGTCCAAAGATGCGGGTCTTACAGCATATTACGGCTACATAGACTCAATGTTGCGATACGGAATAACATTGTGGGGCAGACCATCTAACGTCGATAAGGTTTTCCTGTTGTAAAAACAATGTATTAGAGCCATCTTTGAGCTTTAGCGGTTAGATTTATGTAGACTTTCTTTAAAAATATATTCTTTTCTCACGCTACCCTGTAGTTATATTTTCGACCGTTTTATAATTTAACCACAAAGGTCACTAACCAAGTTAGCACAACACTAAATCTAACGGAGATATTGTCTTTTTATGTATTTATCTAATTGATCCATCCATTGGGGAGCTACGATGCTAAGACACGAAAACACGAAAACCAAAAAACAATAAACCTATAAACCTTGTCGCGTCTGTTGAATTACTCTTTGCAATATTCAATGGTGGGAATATTTCGTTCAGGAAGCAGCTTAACTCTGCTAATTAGTTGCAAAAACAGATTAAAGGCTGGTTAAACTAGCTGGTTATTAACCGTGGTTTAAGTGGTATTAATTTAATAAAATACTTTATTAGGCAAAATTAAAATAGTGTATAAAAGGCGAACTTAATGCTATAAGTTGTACTCGTCAAATAGGCGAAATTAGAAGTAAAATAAAGGGGTATTCAAATTATTTTCTTTTCCCTTAAAATAAATCTGCAAAAATATTGTAATCATTTATTTTGTTTTATTGTTTTTAGTTATTTTACAAGACAAAATGAAACTTAACATAAAAGTAGCTGTCCGGCAATCGCAATGTCATTTCTAAAGTGTCTTTTGCAAACACGAATCAATAATAAATACAAAAAACAACTTAAATTTAAAATGTGTACCTACCTACATAATTGGTTAGACATTTTTCAATAACCACTGCTCAGTGCTCAGCTATTATTACTAAACAAACTACTTACCCTAATGTTTGTAGAAGCTCACACTACTTAAAAACTTCTTTGCCATTATAGGAAGTCATTTGCATACGGTATAATATGCTTTCCGAGCGCGCAGCACCTTATGCAAGATTTGATTGAAATCAGAAAACCGGTAAAATTACTAGCAAAGAGACATTCCATTTTAGGTCTCGGGGTTTGCAATACATTTGCGGTCTTAGGTTTAAAGTCTTAAGCTTGTTGTCCTGAGAATGGGTATGTCTATTTGTTGGTCACATTTACAATCTGTGGTCTGTGTGTAATCCTAAAAAAGAATGCAACCCAGCCGAAGTAAAACACTGATGAAGTACCTGTTGCTTCGCGGTTAAATTGCGAAGTGCCTCTAGCCTGTGTACTCGTACCTACTTATCCCACAGACTGATTGTTAAGATAATATATTGATTAATGATTGCAAAATGTTGCACATAATTTGTGATTTTAATGAATATTTATCAATATTTTTAACTCTCGTTTAATAATAAACTGTAATTATACAGTACTACCGGGCTTAGAAAGCGAAATTATACGATGAAGGTGATGGTTACAAGACAATTAAACTGCTTAACTTTCGATTAAATAACAGATAAAAATGATAAAAGATGAATTGGAGTTAAAAATAAATGAACAATGAACTAGGTACGCAACTTCTCAGCGGTTACGGAAGACCTTTAAATATGCCACAGAGTAAATAACAAGTTTATAATCGTGGAACTTTTTAATAGAATCGTACTTATATAAAGGCTAAGGGACTTTTGACCATTCAGCCAAAAAAGTAAGGTAGTAAAGGTTGCGTGTGATTTTTAGGGTTCCGCATTCAAACTAGTTTCGCCATGTCCGTCTGTCCGTCCGTCCGCAGCCTAGCTCAGAGACTCATAGTCATAGTCATATTCATTTATTGCTTTATGTTGTAAAATGAGATGTTAAAAATACAGTAGGAAGCTTCAATATAAACCCTGCAAGGGCACTGCAACAAGACAATAATATAAGTACTTACATGTCTATTTAGAAAATCACATTTATATTATAATATATAACAGATGAAATTTAATAATATAAGGCTTACAGATTTTATTTAGTCTTGCAACGCAAAAAACTCTTCTAAATTATAAAAACATTTTGAAGTCAAAAAACTCTTTATTTACAACAAAATAAAATATTGAAAAAAAATTAGTGTACCTCCCTGACACGTAATTTGGGGATGTCTTTTTTTTCTCGTCTGCTCCATAGTGTGGGTTGTCGTTGGATAGGTCTTTCGAAAAAGTTGCGGGTTTGAAAAAAAATATGTTTGTTTAAGGGATTTGTTCATGGAATATTCAGCTTTAAAGCGCTAATTTTTGTTAGAGTGTCATTATGGCTTGTTTTAGTCCCTTGTTGAACAATCTACTATAATAGTTAAGTATAGATGAATTAATACCTAACTATTTCTCTCTCTCTCTCTCTATCTTCCCTATAAACACACAATACCACTACATATGCAATTCCACGCTCTCGCTAATTCATTCAAAATTCCAAATTCCAAATTCCAAATTCCAAATTCCAAATTCCAAATTCCAAATTCAAAATATTTTTTCAGTAAATTGGCCACATGAGGGCTCTTTTACACGTCGGTAATGAGTGAATCTACCAGCGCTTCGGACAAGACCATCATTGCGGAGAAGCGCCGCAAGAAACTCTAGCAGAAAGTCATTTTTTCAAATTACATACATACATAAACTCACGCCTTTATTCCCAGAGTGGGGTAGGCAGAGCTACAGAATTTCCAACAACTATAAAAACTTTTTGATAATTCTGTAACCACATTTTGCACACTCAGGCGAAGATGTTTACCAGTGTATTAGTGACAGGTTGCAAGCCCATCGCCTAACAGTACTACACGCCTTTATTACCTTAGTCGGCTTTTACGACATCCACGGGAAGATACGGAGTGGCACTATTCTAATCCGGCTACCACATGGGGAAAAATACAATAATACTTAAACGGTACTGGCTGAAAATCAGCGCTGTAGGTGTCTGATGCCTCAGCATAATGCTGAGCCAGTGTCCGATGCGCTGCCGCGAGGACACACTCCGTGCTGTTTCTATCACGTTGTTTGTTATCTTTCATTTGTCTATTTGTGTGTCTTCTGTGTAGTGAATAAATGTATTTCTTCTTTGACGACGCGCTGGCTTAGTTGGTAGTGACCCTGCCTACGAAGCTAGCGGTCCTGGGTTCGAAATGTATATAAGTATTTATATCGTTGTCTAGTATCCATAGTACGAGAAAACCTGAATGCCCTAGGAAACTCCAACAAAGTAATACTTAGATGGGTACCAGGGCACTCCAACATTGATGGAAATGAAATAGCAGATGAACTGGCTAGGAAAGGTGCTGACAACCCCCTGGTTGGCCCGGAGCCTTTTTGTGGTATCACAAAAAGGAAATCCTATTCACTGCTAAACGACCTATATAAATCTAGGGCGATCGAGCTGTGGAAGTCCACGAAAGGACAAAAGCACTCGAAATCATTAATTACAGGGTTCAAAAGCAACTTCTCCAAAGAGATTCTACAACTCAAAAGAGAAAAGACTTGCGCAGTGACTAGAATTCTAACTGGCCACTGCAAATTGAACAAACATCTGTTTCTAATGGGTATGAAACAAGAACCGACATGCAGGTTCTGTCAGGAAACAGAGGAGACAGCAATGCACATCCTCTGTTCTTGCGGACCACTAATGCGTAACAGAAGTATCTACCTAGGGCGACATATTGTGGACCCACAGGAGATACAACTTCTCACGGCCCAAAGCATCTGGAAATTCTTAGACGCAACGGGCCTTTGCGGTGAACTTTAAACAAAGGGCTGTTACAAAAGATCAGCAATGGTCGAAGTGACACACAAGGCCCATCCAAACCCCCCAATAATAATAATAATCCATAGTACAAGCCTAGGGCTTAGTTTGGGACTAGGTCAATTGGTGTGAGATTGTCCCCTTATATTTTTTTTTATATTCTTCTTCTTCTAAAAGTAACATTACGAGTACCTACAAGGTAATAAAGTAATAAATTATTATTTTAAACCTAACACAAATCATAATAAACATCTATACTGATAACGATAACTTTACTAGAATCTCGCAAAGTGCCAGATCGTCGATAAAGTAAACACTTCAAAACAGTTTCCATTAAATAGCATATCGGAGAAAATTGTTCACGCGTCCTCAATCAGAAAGTTCCAAGAAAAACTAACAGGCTGGAGGGAAAATAAGACGCCGACCTTTGCTTTAACTTCAGCTAACTAACTAAAGAAATGAAATGAAAATGAAAAATACATTTATTTGTTTTTAAGGACCACTTTACAGAAAGTCTTACATCTGCCAAACTTATTCAAAGTTTGTCGGCAGCAATAAATACTCCAATTAACTTGGCTCTAAACAGGTGATAAACATTTATAATTAGTAGGTAGGTACTTACAAAAACTAATAAGCTTAACTAGGACAGGTTAATTTTAGGTAATAAACGAAACAGACTAAATTTCACACAGTACTTATATGTTTTAGGCGTATTGTTTGTAGTAGGTGTTTTTTAATTTTATTTTTAAACTAGCGACCCGCCCTCGCTTCGCTTCGGTTTATTTGAGTTTTCTATAACACACGTACATAAAACAAAATTTATTATACATAAAAACCTTCCTCTTGAATCACTCTATCTACTAAAAAAAATCGCATCAAAATCCGTTGCGTAGTTTTAAAGATCTAAGCATACATAGGGACAGACAGCGGGAAGCGACTTTGTTTTATACTATGTAGTGATGAACCTTTTGTTGTACAATCCTTTATTTCTGTCGATAACCCATTCATAAATTTAGGGACCAAGTACTTTCTACATCTTTGGCCAAAATAATTATTAAATTTAGGCATAACTAAAGTTCTATTTTGCTGTTTTCTTTGTTTTCTAACTTTATGTTTTTTAAACTTGTCACAGCCGAACTGCTCCAGTAGTGTGTACAGCACAAACTTAAGCCCACGTAACAGTAAGAGTAAACGGTGTAGCTCTGGCTAACTGGTTTTTTCGTTTAAAAGTATATCAGGGTGGGGCCTGTAACTAAAGCAAAAAATTAAAACGTACATTCTACTCCTCAAACTAGACAACTTTTGTTTAGCAACTTTTTAAAATCATAAAGTTTTAAGATTGTTATTTTTTCAAACAAAGTAAATAGTATTTTCAATGTACTTAAAACTCCGTCTAATTGACATCGCCTGTCAGTCTAGTCACTCTACAGACATAATCAATTTCATAAAACATTGCGTGTTCGAATTAACTTTAAAATGTAATAAAATTCAAACCGTGAGTTTTTTTTCAAAGTGGTCAAACAAACGTTGCGTAGTTTGAGGAGAAGAATGTACATTTTTATTTTTTGCTCTAGGTACAGGCCCCACCGTGTGTTATATTGAAGTGTTATTCTCTTTCGCAGGGCAGCGAAGCAAAAATTCTATCTACATTAGACTTTAAAAAAAGCTATCATTTTTCTGTATTAACTCAAAAAGGCATTGTTTCACTTGTAACTCACAAATTGCATACCTACATTTAAATTTGTGAAGTATAATTAGATCAACTTGAAATTTTGCATAGTTAATTAATTAATTTTCCTGCTGATCTACGCATGTTATTTGATATTAAATTGAATTTAATATTTATTGCTTTTTATAATGCTAGATTAAGTAGTACCATTGTAATATGTTGAAAAAATGACTGACTGCTGAGTTTCTTGCGGCGTTTCTTCTCAGCAGTGTCTCCTCTTGGGAAGCGCTGATAGATTCTTGACGTGTAAAAGTGCCCGTACGGACTACTTACTGAATAAATGTATTTTTTTTTTATCTTACGCGCTTCCGATGACATATTAATAATATGGTATCTAGCTGGTATGATGATGGAGACGGAAGGTGGGCATAGTAACTCCTCAATGGCTCATAAAATTTGACGACGCCCTGGCTTAGCGCTGGGTAGTGACCCTGCCTACGAAGCTAGTGGTCCTGGGTACGAATCCCGGTAAGGGCAGATGTTTGTGTGATGAGCGCGAATATTTGTTCCTGCGTCATGGATGTTTTCTATGTATTTAAGTATATTATTTCTACGTATAAGTATTTATATCGTTGGTTAGTACCCATAGTACAAGCCTAGAGCTTGGTTTGGGACTAGGTCAATTGGTGTGAGATTGTCCCCTTTATATTATATTACACTAGCTACCCGCCCTCGCTTCGCTTTGGTTTATGTGAGTTTTCTGTAATACCCGTACGTAAAACTAAGTTTATTATACATGAACCTTCCTCTTGAAGTATCCTATCTATTAAAAAAAACCGCATCAAAATCCGTTGCGTAGTTTTAAAGATCTAAGCATACATAGGGACAGACAGCGGGAAGCGCGACTTTGTTTTATACTATGTAGTGATTAAAAAAGTAAAGACGAGTTTAAACTAACTCGACAGGTCTTTTAAAAGTGAGTCTATTGTTTGTGTTAGAAGTAAAATAATAGTTATTTATGAGACTGGTGCATAATGAGAGATTAAAACACAAGTGTGTTTTAATGCCTAATTATGCGTACAGTCGCATGCGTTAGTTTATCTACATGCATGTCATAAGTTTTTTACCGTGCCCTTAGTTAGTTGCCCTGTATCTTAATGTAGTCACTATTGGACGTTAAAAGCGTTGAAATAGAGTCGAAAAGTGACGTACCTTTTTTACTATGACTATACCTGTATCGTGATAAATTGTTCATGATAAATGGTCGTATTGATACTCTGATAGCTATTTCATACGATGTCATTCCAAATTAATCGTGCAATGAAAGGAAGAAATAAAAAAAAACATTTACTCGTCACCAACAACAATCTCACTCGCTCTTTTTGATAGCGTATGGGAGCGAGTGAGAGACAAGTACCAACACGAAGCAAATTAAAAAAAAAATGCTGAAGATGTAAAAAAAATGAATAAAAAAATTGCACAATCATTTAAAACTGAATGCAACTTCATATATTTAATGCATATAGGAGTATGCATTAAACAATAATAATCTTCTTAAATTAACATACAAGATTACAGTATCTACATACGTGAGTGATAACCAGTACCCTTACCATGAGTTAACTTAACGTACTCGGCAGCGACTCGAAGCTCTGTCCTTCGCAGATCTCGCAAGTATTCTAATAGAGTGTAAGGGACAGAGCATTCGAATCGCTAGCTAGTACGGTAATTGTAACTCATGGTAAGGGTACAGCTGTTTATAGATACAATTGAAAACCACTTACAAACTAAATTAATATCTATATCACATAGTTTAATAACAATTCCCCTACGAGTTATCAACTTAACGGAAAAAAGTGGCCAGCTTTTCCCGTTAAGCTGACTACTCAAAGGGTAATGGTTATTAAAGTTTGTTACGTATCTCATAAATTGTGTTTTAACTTGCACTACAAAAACACACCGTTTTATTCTAAAGAAATGCTTTAGTTAATTAGAAAACACAATAATAGTAATGAGGGCGCCACTGGACGCTCGGCGTTTGCTCGGCGCAGTCTTAAAGCTGTCCGCGCCCGGGAGTAATTTTGTTTTTCATTTACCAAACATCTAATCTTTTGATGGTCAAGGCCGTGTTAGGGTCGTTAACCCCCCCCCCCCCCCCCCCGCTTCTACTAGGGGAGTATATATGTATATAGCGTGTTTTTGTCACAGCGTAAAAGTATTTTACCTACCTACAGTAAAATTTCGAACTGCATTTATATATCGCAACTTCATATCTATCAAAGTTATCACATTAGCAACCAATGATACAATAACAAATAAAAACAGTATTACATAAGTCACTGATAATAGTTATCAGCGTTGTCGTTGTCTCAGTGTATTCACAGGCAACGGACAAAATGCCGTGTTTTAAAATTCTCACTAATATTCCAAAATCAAATATTCCTATAGATTTTGTTAACAAAATCATTCCTGTGCTCGCTAGGACAGTGAAAAAGGATCCAGAGGTATGTTTATTGCCGTTAAAAAAGTTAGTTTAAGACTGCGCCGAGCGTACGCCGGATGTACAGTGGCGCCCTCATTACTATTATTGTGATTTCTAATAAACTAAAGATTTTTCATGAAATTAGACGGTGTGTTTTTGTAATTCAAATATAAACACAACTTATAGGGTTTATTGCATAGTCTAATAACTATTCACCTTTAAGTTATCATCTTAACGGAAAAAAGTGGCCACCTTTTTTTTTTTTTTTTTTTATTTTTATTTATTTTTGTTTTCCAACAGGTAAGGTACTATAAAACTTACAAACTAACTATGACATTTCGTTGATATTGATAGAGTATCCACCCAATTACAGGCAAACTTATTAACGCTTATTATCTAGAAGTTAAACATTCTAGTTGCTACTATGTTATTAACTAAACATTTACTTATAATATAGTTAACCTATTTTGAAAAGTGAAATGCGATACAAATTCTTAACAAGTACAAAATTCAAATTCAAAATTATTTATTTCAGAAAATTCATTTTCCATAATGAAGAAACGATTTTGCAATCAGCACCTAAATTAGAAATTAACCTTGAGTTTGTATAAATATGTTTTAAACTTATTTATTGACATGTTTAATATATCAACCCTTTTATCTTTAAACAACATTATGTTCTTTGCAAATTCTAGGCATAACGCTGTGAGACCCGACATTAGTTCTATACGTTCCTGTAGAGAATGGCCAAAAGTTGACAAGACGAGCACGATGTCGCGGGATGGTCAAATTGATTTTTTGCAGAAGTTGTGGACGATCTAAAGCTCTTGAGATAATCTTATGCAATAACATCTGATCCGTTAAGCTGACTACTCAAAGGGTAATTGTTATTAAAGTTTGTTACGTATCCCATAAATTGTGTTTTACTTGCGCTACAAAAACACATCGTCTGATTGCAAGGAAATTCTTTAGTTAATTAGAAAACACAATAATAGCAATGAGGGCGCCACTGGACTCTCGACGTTTGCTCGGTGCAGTCTTAACGTGTGTTGATCTGTCTGAGACATTGTAGCTTCTGAATGGATAGACCCATTTGTCGTGTTTTTTTAGGTTTCCATACTCAAAAGGTAAAAACGGGACACTATTACTAAGACTCCACTATTCGTCCTTCCGACTGTCCCTCTGTCAGTCTGTCATCAGGCTGTATCTCATGAACCTTGATAGCTAGACAGTTGAAGTTTTAATTTTTGTTCCGAAGAATACGTACTTTGAAAGGAAAACAGATCTAGTTTTTCATAACACCGACAACATTTTCAAAAATCGTAAAAAAGGCTGTTAATATTTTGTTTTCCCCGAAGCCCTTTATTTTTAATCCAGACGTAAAAATAAGCGTTATAAGTTTGACCGCTATGTGTGTGTGTAGCTCTAAAACGGGATCTCTAAAAGGATTTCGAGCTGTTATTTTTATTAAAGTTTTGTCAAAATTCATTGAGTCCTTTAATAGATAACAGCTCTGAAAGAAGGCGTCACTTAAAAGTCGATTTTGAACCAGTTCCCAACAATTGAATGGGCTTAAATTTGGAATGCATGTGTAAATCCGATGACTACACTTTACTGTAAAACGGTGTGAGTAGGGACACGACCTAAAATTACATAAGTATTTTTTTACAAATAACTAAGAACAAGTATTAAGATGGACAATAACGTTACGTCTATTGAAAATGATTTCAGTCTAATAATTAGTAACATAATGCTTCATTTTAGGTTGTGTCCCTACTCACCCCGTTTTACGGTATGTTACCATCGAGCTGATCTGATGATGGAGACAGAAGGTGGAGACGTGATCTTGGCTGTACTTAATTATATTTGAACGGAAAATAGTTTACCTACTCAACAACAAAATTCAAAAAAAACAAAATTCAAAATATGTATTCAGTAAATAGGCCACATGAGGGCTCTTTTACACGTCAGTAATATAAGGGTGAGTCTAACAGCGCTTCGGACAAGACCATCATTAGAATGCGAAGAAGAACCGCCGCAAGAAACATAACCTTGTCCTTGGAATTTATAGCAAAAACTTACCTCGTAACGCCCAACCATGACCCAACGTCCTAAAGTTAGGACATTTTGTCAAAATTACTATTGACTTTAGGTGACCGACCCAAAATCCCAAATCACAAAAGGCTAGTTATAAATGTATCTTTCCTAGTTATTCTCTTGCGTCATATCCGGTGACTGCCAGATCTCCTTCGCTGGAGAAGCCTCAACACCTGGTGCTGTGGCGACCTTGGAATCCATAGGACATGTGGGGGTCGAGGAGAACAAGGTCATAGCCAAGGAGGTGGCGGAGTTCGTGCATAAGGAGTTAGGAGTTGATCCCTCCAGGTATGTTATTGTTGGATAGAGAGAGAATCTTTATTGAAATATTATAATTATGACATACATGTTTACATAAGGTCGGGTGGGGTAAGACCTTAGTGCACAATCGTACTAAATGTTTTTTTTTGCCAGTAAAGTTACGAACTTATTATTTGTCCACAAACATACTAATTACAATAACTTATCAAATGTAATTAGTACAATAATTGTGAACTAAGGTATCGATATTTTTTAAGAGATAGCGTTGGTTACGCCCACTTGCGCGGACCAGAGTTAGCGTCTTAACCCGAGGTTAGGCGGCAAACCATTACAAAAATAGACGCTTAACTCTGGGTTAAGGGCTAACTCTGGTCCGCGCAAGTGGGCGTTAGACGCAGTTGCCCCGTCATGTGGGGTAAAATTCGGATTAATTGAGTTGATGAATATTAAACTCCTATATTCGACCAAATTAAGTTTTTAATTTGTATATCAAAGGACTATGGGCAAAAATGTCACCACACAGGAACAGAGATGAAACATGTGCCAGTTTATAGATATTGGCAACATGATGTATTTTCACTATGGCGACGATCGCCATATGTATGGGGTTTTCTCGGAAAATCATAATCGTATCCAATTATTTATTTTTTTGTAAATTACTTTATCTTTGATTTTGGTTCGCAAATCCGGAGCAGTTTTGTGGAACAACTTTGTTTTTGTTTTTATAATAAATATAAGGGGACAATTTCACACCAATTGAACTAGTCGCAAACTAAGCTCTAGGCTTTTACTATGGGTACTAGACAATGATATAAATACTTATATAGAGAAATATATACTTAAATACGTAGAAAACATCCATGGCTCAGGAAAAAATATTCGCGCTCATCACACAAATATCTGCCCTTACCGGGATTCGAACCCAGGACCAATAGCTTCGTAGGCAGGGTCACTACCCACTAGGTAACATTGATGAAGAACTTGCTAGAATAAAATAATAGTGAAAATATGGTTCCAAATGAGTTAGCGGTCAGCGGCGGAAGATCACACCAAGCCATTTAAGTGGATGCCCGCCATCTTTAAGGGTCATAACGACTATGACTGGAAGACTTCGACGACAGGACAGGATTCACCGTACAACGTTGCTTATATATATTTGACATTGGCAAAATATTGTATTATGTACAGTGTAGACGCCATTAAATAAATAAATATTATATATCTCATAGTAGGTAGTTATAGTTATTCGTGTATTTATTCAAGTTTTGTTGAATCCACCCTTGTACCTTACTGCAAAATGTACCTTACTGACTAACTTACGGTGTATTTTACATCTTATTTAATTTGATAGCTAAGTGAAATTATTTCCTTACAGTAATGAGCCTTTTTGTTTCAGATTCTTCCTTAGTTTCTACGACATCGAAGGTTCGAACATTTCAAAAAATGGCGTCACTTTTTCACAGTAAAATAATCAGTCGTCAATAATGTTTGTTATTAGTAATAAAAACAAGTCCATTAAACTTAAATTATTTTAATAATATTCAACCCTTCAATGATAAATAAAGTTAGGACCTTAGGTGGTAAATCGTGGTTCTACAATCCATGGAGTCGCTATTTCCTATTTATTATTAATATATTAAAATAGGCTAGTTCCACGGCGCATATCTCACTTAATATTTCCAAGGATAATGCAGTTATATCTAGTAGCTCTCTGTATTCTTACGTATTTTTAATTAGCAGTCTTCCCTCGTGCTCTTCTCGACAGAAATACGAGACGATTTCAAAATTTGGTAAGTAGGTTAACTAGATTGCTTTTCCCTTTACTTAAATACTGATAACATGTTAATTTGGATTTTCTTCTAAAAATGCTTGTACTAAGTGCATTTTATCCCACATGCTTTGCATATTTTGGACGAAAATGCTAACGATTTAAGACTGCACCGAGCAAACGCCGAGCGTCCAGTCGCGCCCCCATTACTACTCGTATTATTGTGTTTTCTAATTAACTAAAGAATTTCCTTTTAATCAGACGATACGTTTTTGTAGCGCAAGTAAAAACACAATTTATGGGAAACGTAACAACCTTTAATAACAACCCTTTGAGTAGTCAGCTTAACGGGAAAAGGTGGCCACTTTTTTCCGTTAAGTTGATAACTCAAAGGTGAATTGTTGTTGTTTTCATTTGTAGTACAAAAACCAACCGACCAATTTCAAGAAAATACTTTAGTTTATTAGAGAACACAATAATAGTAAAGAGGGCGCCGCTGGACTCTCGACTTACGCTCGGGCGCATTCTTAAGTTAGTCTTGAGAAGTATTTTTTTTGGAGGGCTTCATCTCGCTCGTGCAGCGTTAATTTCCTTCGTTGGTTTCAAGGTTTGTTGTAAACTTTTCCAGTGGATACTTCGTAGTTGCAACGTTAGTATTGTTCGTGTTGTTTAAACTCTTTAGAGATGTTATGAGTTCGTATTACGTATTACTGCAAATAAGCCTTTTTTTCTCGCTCGCATAATCTTCCTTTGCTTGCTAGAGCTGTCATCAAGGTACTCTGACACAGTCCTGATCCAAGAAGATAGTCATAATTATTTATCACATACCGAGTATTTTTTTTGCTAATGAGAAAAAAAAAAAAGATAAAAGATATTTATTCAGTAAGTAGGCCGCACGGGCACTTTTACACGTCATGAATCTACCAGCGCTTCCCAAGAGGAGACCACTGCCGAGAAGAAACGCCGCAAGAAACTCAGCAGTCAGTCATTTTTTAAATATGTTACAATGGTACTACTAAATCTAGCATAATATAAAGCAATAAATATTAAATTAAATATAATATCAAATAGCATGCGTAGTTCAGCAGGAAAACATGTCAAAAATATTACGAGAGAGACAAGGGGGGGGGAGGGGGAAGAGAGGAGAGAAAAAAAAAACACAGGACAACCAAATAAAAGTTTGATATGCTTTCCCACATCAACGGTGTCCCCTAGACAAACAACTTTGCAATTTTACAAATTATGAATGACTAAGTTTCGGGTTTAGGCCAAGCATTTTTATCTGTTAGATAGTCCTCGACCCTATAGTACGCTTTAGATATTAACGACTTTTTTAATAATTTTTAAGTGCTGGAAAGGGTAATAAATTAATCTTTCTTGAGTTCGAGTAAAGCTGGCTTTGACATCCAAAAATACCTATGTTATGTGTACCTATTTTTACAGCTGATAGTACTCGGTTGTCGGAGTACATTTAAGTATGAAACATCATAGATTTTCTTATGTTTTTTTGGAGAAAACTAGGAAACAAATTTGCTACGTTAAAACACCCTGTTAATAAGATAATTAAATGAGTCCTCTTTAGACATTCTAGAACCTCTTTTAACTATCATTCAAGTGGCCTCTTAAAGTTGATAAATAAAATACTTGACATTTACGAAAAACTACTTTTGACAAACAGTGTTAAGCATCTTGACAGGTGATTATTTTAAAGATTAATTTATTATTTATATTTCTTGTTCGGTAAGTAAATTAAAACAATAAAATGATATACAAAGGTTCCTTAATTACAGTTAAAAGTTAATTGTTTACATGTAATGTATTATCTCTTAAAATATCCATGACTAATTTGTTAGCACCTTATATAGAGAAATATATACTTAAATACATAGACAACATCAACAACGATGTAATTTAAATTGTTTAATTAAAATCTTTGAGGTCATGTCCACGTTATGAGACTCATGGCACCCATATTCCAATCGCTGCCCCGTAGAGCCCCAGTTTAGTTTCAACCCCGCTACTCAATTTAGAACCAGGCCCCGTTAATGGATCGGGCTGAAATTTGAACCACATTATTATGTATACTCGATAACAATGCAATAGACCAGACCAGGTTCCTTAATTACAGTTAAAAGTTAATTGTTTTAATGTAATGTATTGTCTCTTAAAACATCCGTGACTTTTTTTTTAGTACCTTATATTCTATAAAAAACTGCCGGATGTCTTAAAAGACAATAATTTAAAGGCATTTAGAAGACTGGTGATGCAGTGGTTAACTGAAAAATGCTTTTATAGTGTACTTGAGTTCTTTAATAGGTAGTTAATGTTTATTGGAATCATCACTACATAGTATAAACCAAAGTCGCTTCCCGTTGTCTGTCCCTATGTATGCTTAGATCTTTAAAACTACGCAACGGATTTTGATGCGGTTTTTTTTAATAGATAGAGTGTTTCAAGAGGAAGGTTTATATGTATAATATTTTTTTATTTTATGTACTGGTGTTACAGAAAAGTCATATAAACCGAAGCGAAGCGAGGGCGGGTCGCTAGTAAAACTATAATTAACTAGCTGCCCACCAGCAGCTTCGGCCCGCTGCAAAATATGTCCCGTTCCCTTTGGTATTTTTTTTCTTACATATAAATAAACCTTATCCTACAATAACGAACACAACAAAAAATAAATCAAACAAATCGGTTAAGCCGTTCTTGAGTTTAAAAATTTCAACGAAAAGTGGCATTAATTTTTATACATACATTTGTATTATAGACTAGCGACCCGCCCTCGCTTCGCTTCGGTTTATATTTTACATACAAAAGGATTTTCCCGCTAATTCCCGTTCCCGTGGGAATTTCGGGAATTCCTTTCTTAGTGCACCTCTACGGTACCTAAGCTACGTCCCTTCCAAATTTCAAGTGCCTACGTTTAGCCGTTTAGGCTGTGCGTTGATATGTCAGTCAGTCAGTCAGTTTCTCCTTTTATATAATTTAGATAGATAATTATAAATTAATATTTATAAATTTGTACACCAGTTGGTTGGTATAATGTGGCGATGGATGTATAATTTTAAGACCTTTATGTGAACCCACCATTAACAAATAAAATATTCATTTCATTTCATTTAATTTCTATCACTATTGGGCGCTTATTTTAGAAGCTTGAAGTGGCAGTGGGCCAGCCATTTGTACCGCAGAACCGATAATCGCTGGAGTTATCGTATTCTTGAGTGGAGACCGCGAATCGGCAAACGTAGTACTAGGACGCCCTCAGACTAGGTGGAGTGACGATCTTCGCGAGGTGGCTGGCAAGAGCTGGATAAGAGTGGCCGCGAATCGTGCTCGTTGGCGTGCAATAGGAGAGGCCTATGTCCAGCAGTGGACTAATATAGGCTGATGATGATGATGATGCTGATGATGATGATGATGATGATGATGATGATGATGATGATGATGATGATGATGATGATGATGATGATGATGATGATGATGATGATGATGATGATGATGATGATTACTATTGGGCGGGTCTTATTTGACAACCGACCGATTCTTTGCGTGTCTTCGATATACTAGTATTCCGTCAGATCGACGTTTATAAGTCCCGGAAAGCCTTTGTTACTCGTATTCTGTAGCATAAGTCGCTTTCATGTTCTCGATTTTGTTCGGCGAGTCCGTAAACAAACTTCCTTCTATCGTTCTCTGTCGTAAGTACTGGATAGTGGTGTTAATCTCGAATTGAGATTTTTTTGTTTAATTGATCATTTATGTGTTTTAGGGAGATCAATTTCAGTATTAAGGCTAGTACACCAAGCAAACTTCATGCGTCCAGTGGTGCCATCATTACTATTATTGTGTTCTCTAATTAACTAAAGAATTTCCTTGCAATCAGACGATATGATTTTGTAGCAAAAGTAAAAACACAATTTATGGGATATGTAACAAACCTTAATAATAATTACCCTTTGAGTAGTCAGCTTAACGGGAAAAGGTGGCCACTTTGTTCCGTTAAGTTAATAACTCGAAGGTAAATTGTTATTAAACTATATGATATACCCTATAAGTTGTGTTTTCATTTGTAGTATAAAAATATACCGTTCAATTTCAAGAAAATACTTCAGTTTATTAGAAAACACAATAATAGTAATGAGGGCGCCACTGTACATCCAGCGTACGCTCGGCGCAGTCTTAATTTTAGTGATATCATTTTTTCTCATCTCGTTTTGGGCTGAGAGAGTTTTCGTTTCCTGTTTAATTTCTTCGCTAAGTGTATTTAATGCTTTAGTAACTTCGGATTGAATTGTTTGCAGTTGGTGGGTTATAATGTCATTATTTTCCCGCAGCTTGATATAATGTCGCTAAATTTTTCACTATTCTCTTGTTCTGGGTGTCGAGTATCTTCTAAAATGCTACTTATATTCTCAGAGGATATTTTGTTTTTTCCTTAGTGTTACATTCGATATTTCAGGTGAATTTTCTACCGTTCCTGGTGCTCCACGATAACGGGTGCATGTTGATGTATGCGTATGTCCCGTCGTAGGTATATTACAGCGGCAGACCCGACCACCCATTCTCCGATAAAAGTATTTAAAGACCTCTCGAAGTAGGCAAAGTAAGGAAGCTCTTCCGATAATCAATCCCGGATTGTCGCGTAAGCTACGATTACTCAAAAGGGCCCAACTCCGATTGTTAACTGGAGCCATAACTGGCCATGCCTTGTTTAACAAACACTTGTTCACATTAGGTGTTACAGACAGCCCCCTATGCAGAGCTTGTATGAGCGCGGAGGAAACCGCAGCCCATGCTAGGCTTTCTGGTTGAACTGGGCTGGCAAGAATAGTGCCAGTGACCCAGCAAGCAAAACAGGCGCATATTAAATCGTAGAGTTGCGGAAAATTAGCCCGCTACAACCTATACCTATACCTACCTCTCTACAACCCACTAAAAGAATAACTCCTGTGGAAGAAATATACGACTTAGTTGTTTGTTAAACTAGCCATTCACATAAGGGAAACCTAAAGAGCAGCAGTAAATTGATATCCCTGCATAACCAAATTATAAGCCTTAAAAAAAGCGCTTTAAAAGCCAATCGAACGGCTTTTATAAGTTAAAAGGATATTGGTATCACTCAAAATATAGTGCTACAAAAGCAAAATCGAACAAGACTTACACGAAACGGATTTGGTAAGGGTAACCCTTATAAATTGCGCTTTAAAAAGCAAATCGAATTGCTTTCAAGCGATACGGATTTTCTAAATAAATCTTTTTAAAAACCCATTCGAAACCCTTTGAATGGGATAGCGGGCCGGTCCCTACCCGCCATATCCAGGTTTTCTCACTTTCTGCACTCATTTCATTGTAGTATTAGCGCTTTTGGGTTACATTTCTGCATTCGAAGTCGTAACTGCTTTCACTTGCAGCATGTAAGGAATTAGTTTGTTGGTAACTCTCAAGTAGTCAAGAACAACCTGAGTAAATTTGCGGCATTGTTTTGTTTCTGGTGGTGCCCCCTATCGGGCTGTTACGTTAATAGTTAATATTGATTGTGCGCGCCGATTAAGGTAGATAACGCTAGATGGCGCTGATGTCGAGCTATTCCAACGATGTTTTGCGTGTGTACCTGCGATTACGCTAGATGGAGTTGATATCAGGATATTCCATGGTGTTGTCTTGTGGTCGTCATGGTTATAGGTATGCAAGTTTTGTAATTTTGTTTCCCTTTTTAACCCCTGACGCAAAAAAGAGAGGTGTTATAAGTTTGACGTGGAAGTGTGTTTGTCTGTGTGTGTGTGTGTGTCTGTCTGTGGCACCGTAGCTCTTAAACGAATGAACCGATATGGATGCGGTTTTTTTTTAAAGCCGGTCTTTTGGTGGTGGCTCAGACACGTTTTATCAAATTCGGTTCAGCCGTTTAAGAGATATTAGCTCTGAAAGAAGGGGTCACCATTATATCGGGGGTTTTTGTCTATGTCATAGTTATAGGTTATTTTTAGTTGAATTGAAAGCACAGTTTGAAAACCACACTTTAAATTCTTCTTTTCTTATACCCTCTTTTCGATAATTTACTTGAAATAATCCTTGCTAAATCGGTAATAACAAAAAAAACGTTTCATTATCATTTTTCAATCACAACATCTCAGAACTCATTTTTGAACCAAGGGGTTGCAAGTGCAAATTAATCAAACAATTTAATTTTAATATTATGTATTTAAAGAAATATAATGTAAGCATAAAAACTTTTTAATCTACGTAATATTTATAGGGGTAATTTTTTTAACTTTCAAATTTTACTTGCATTTTAATTGAAAACAAGACATTACAGTTAAGAGGGTTGTGAAGTTTGGAAAACCAGAACCGTATCGTATGGAATTTGTTTGAAAATTAACACATTCTTGCCTTGCTTGGGTCTTGAAAGATTTTTTTCATACAAAAATTCCCATCGATTTTGCTACTGAAATAGGTATTTGGTCTTGTTTTGGGTCCTAATGAACATATGGACATGCATCCCGTGACTGTTGGAGGGTGGGGACGGGGCCCATTCACCCTTTAGCTCCGGGCGATAACGTTTCTCATCCCCTAAATCAAGTCTAATTTCCACGATTTTTGAATATGATGAAGTTATTATATAGAACTCTGTTCGTTTCTGTGTTATTGGTTTTAAATTGGTTTCATTATAATAAATATTTTCTTGGAAAGGAAAACGTACGGACAGTTTTTCATGATATCTACAACATATTCAAAAGTCGTAAAAATCAGGACAGAGAAACGTTATCGTATTTTGAATGGCAATTTTTAGCTTCACATTCCTCAAAAATAATAATATAAAACAGTAACATGTTAAATAAATCAGTCTAACTGTTTACTAACATCAACATCAGCCCGTTGCAGTCCACTGCTGGACATAGGCCTTTCCCAAGGAACGCCACAGAGCCCCAAGGAACGCCACATAGCTCTCCCAAGGAACGCCACAGAGCCCCAAGGAACGCCACAGAGCTCTCCCAAGGAACGCCACAGAGCCCCAAGGAACGCCACAGAGCTCTCCCAAGGAACGCCACAGAGCTCCAAGGAACGCCACAGAGCAGTTTTACGAACCAATATGCTTAATTTTTAAAATTTGAGATTATTATAGAAATCATGATAATTTCGGTGCATGAACAGTTTCAATAACTGGAGACTATCGTATTTAGTTTTATCAATCCTTCGCGGTTCATGATAAATTGACTCAGGGCTCGAAGTGCAGTTACGTACTCGCTGTGGTAGGATTTGCCAGTAGTCGGGATGACGTAGCTTGTAGTATATATTTCCGTCCTTATACAGAAGACCTCGTATGTTGTTCACAGTTGGTTCTCCAGGCTTTTTACCTGGCCGGATGGAATCAAGGCAGGCGTTGGCCTCGTAGTTCTTGAAGCAAGAATAGTCAACGTGGTGAACATGATATGGTTGCTCGGGTCGTGCTTCCCTCATACGGCTAATGTAATCGCTGGGTGTACAAATAGGAGCATGGAACTTTTTCTCTAAAGTAGACTGGATACTATCCACCTCCATCATTGTATGTCCTTTCTCCAGAATAATTTGCTCTATCTCTACTCCATTTTCTTTGGTAAATTGAAGTAGAGCCGAGGATAATACTTTGTTTCGATTCTGGGAAAAACATCCATCCGAAATAATTATGATTGTTTTGTAGTTTAATTGAGACTGTAAAAAATTGATAATGCAGCTGGTAAACTCATTCGCCGTAACACTTCCGTCTCCCTCGTGCCAAACATAGAGGTGGACATCTTTATTATTGTTCACGTAAATCGAGTAATTATGAACATGGAGATTTTGCTTGTAATATTGGACCGATACGAGAATCTTTGGACAAAGAAGCACGGGTTGGACATCAATGGTCAGGACTAGTACCTCGGATGAACAAATAGCTGTAGCATCAGAGTGAGCTTTTTGAGCTTCATTCTTCATTTGAATGTGGAACTCATACTCTTCCTCTGATGTCCTTCTTGTTTAGCTCTGCATATATCACATTGGTCTTTTCTTGTCCTAGAGATGGATATTTTTTCTTCCTCCAATATTTTGTTAAAAAATTTATAGGATGCACCCATCCTGCTACTATCTTTGCACCAGTTTGCATAAACTCGGAACATGTGACTCTTTGTCTCGAAACTATCTTCCACGTAAACTCTGCTGTTTGCTCGACGATAATAACTTTTCATTTTATTTAGTAAGCCAAACCATTCTTTCACTGAATTTGATTTCTGAACTTTCGGCGCCAACTGGTTTGAAATTTTCCTTTTTGGTAATCTTTTTTCATTTTTAGATCTTAGGTCATTACTTCATTAGGTTCACACATATTATCCTGCAGATTCTTTATCCATTCAGTCAGACTATCACCCTTTATATTGAGCGTATTAATGAAGAATTCTTTACAGACCTTTTGTAAATTGTTTCCATCATCGGGAAGACAATAGTCGTAGGCCAAATGCCTTTGGGTCTCATCTTGGTCATCACTTTTTGTGCGCCGTCTCAACATAGGCCGCAACTTAACCAAAATTTCAAGATAAGCTACCTTAGCCTCCCATGTATTTAAATCCCAAAAGTATCTAAATATACTCTTACATTAATCTTCTGTTATCAATCCACATAGATAGCTTCTTTCTGATTTAGAAATACAAGTATGTTTGCACACTTTAGCAATGTTTTTAATTTTTTGTTCTGTAATATTTTCATAATAATATGTATTTTTTTCGTTTGTATCATCCCACTTTCTCTTTCCGCCTAAGTACTTTTGACCACGTGATCTTTTGCATTTATTAACGTCTCCTTGCTTTTGAGACTGTTCGCCGTTTTTAGACAAAAACTCCCTATTATTTTCTCCATGTAATAAGTTCGTGTTACAATTTGATTGAAACATTCCTGTCTTCTCATCAAGATATTCTCTGTCAAAGCTTACACTTGAAACACATTGGTATTTTACTAGCTCCCCTGTTACTTCATTAGGAATAAAACTTTCTCCATTTCTGAGAGACGTGATATCGTTATTTTCGAGTTCAACTGGATCAGAAAATGTACAGTCATTGTTACATAGCTCCGTTTGGTATACGACAAAAAGCTCTGGATATTCGACCTCGTCCAATTCTCCAAACCGAAATTCTGTATTGGGAAACTGGCTGGTATCATATTGACTTCTATTTATTTCGAACGTGGGGTTAAATGTTGGGTCGTAATTACTCGAAGTGACACATTTAACTTCTGCTTCATGGTCAGTCGTGCTCGTTGCCAAAGGAACCAGTATTTGCAATCGTGCCCATTTGATGCGTGAACTGGATGTGAAGGCCATGTTACCTAAGTAAAAATAAATTTAAGTAAGTTATAAACAAGGGGCGGAATTTTCATAGCAAAAATGAAACATCAAGAGGGATTGACCATTGTGTTTTATCGACTATCGATGATTAATTGTCACTTAGCATGACATGTTTTAGGTAGTTTTAAGAATTTATTATTTATTACTTTATTACCTAATGTAACTTACTTTACTTAATGTAACTTAGTTTTAAGTAGGTACTATTATGTTCTTATGATTGAAAAAATGACTTTCAGCTGGAGTTTCTTGCGGCGCTTCTTCTCCGCAATGATGGTCTTGTCCGAAGCGCTGGTAGACTCACCCTATATTACCGACGTGTAAAAGAGCCCTCATGTGGCCTATTTACTGAATAAATATTTTGAGTTTTTAAATTTTTTGTGACCTTTTTTTTTGAGGCCTTTGCCCTGCAAATTTGACCTCTGTATAAAGGTTAACAAAATAATAAATTAATAAAACGGTAACTAGTTTTATTTTGTTACAATTTCAATATAAAACCAAAACGGAAATGTTGAACAGCATCATGTACTAATTATACTTTCTTCATCTTGTCTGTAAAAAGAATGGTCATTATTTTTTCTACATAGTCATCATTTAAAATGGACCTGTCTTCATTATAGATCCATTTAATTTATACACAGGAGCACGTTGTAGTACCTACTAGACAATTCTGTTTGTTTTGGTTTTATTCACTCTTATCTAGTAACATCGATAACTGGAATAGTCGATAAAACATAATCAATCCCTCTTGACGTTTGATTTTTGCTATGAAAATTCCACCCCTTGGTTATAAAGTAAGGCTCTTTTTAGGTAGATACCTATATTGAAAAAAGTAGGTACCTATATGTTTTTAGATCTCGTAGCCCAAAACGCAGCATCAATATCGGTGCAATAATAGTATTAAGGTGCTTTTCCACAGACGCGGCGGCGCCAGGCGAGAACGAGCGAGATGAGAATTGAAATTTGTATTGAAAAATCGCGCACCCTTCTCGCGCCTCCGGTTGAAAATCACTTTTACGCAGCGTTAAATACAGTCAATTATAAAGAGATGTAGGGTAGAAGTACCGCTTGTGGCCACTGTACCCTTTTTGGCCATTTAAGGTTGAAATGAGTATCAAAAACACTGTAAAATTAAAAATAATATTGATAAATAGTTAAGACTGAAAAATTACATAAAGATGAAATGTAAAAATAGGTTCGGAATTTCATAATGCTTTAGGTACATATAAGTTAAAATGTAAAGTGGCCAAAAACGGTATAACGATGGCCAAAACCGGTACTTCTGCCCTACCCAATTTTGGCACTTATTATAATGCAATAAGGTGTAAAGTATGTTCCTATTCAGAATGCCAATGACAATAAAAAGTACACCTGGCTGTAATTGTCTTTAGATAGAGGATGATATAGAGATGAGAATTAAATAGTGTTACCTCTAATTAGTACATTAAAAAGGTTCAATATACGAGGGCCGTTCCGAATGTTTCTAGCTGTGTTGACATTTATTGAAATATATTAATATTGTTGATACATTCATAAAGCAAATTTTATTACCAACAGGTTTTGTCAAAAATATTAGTAAAAAAATAATGAATTTTTGGTGAAATCATCAGCTTTTTGGTATTCAAAACCTGTGTCAAATCTAAAGGGGTCGTCTGATTCTGATGATATTGCCCGTGATGGAATCGTCAGTATTTTTAATATATTTAAGCAGCTTGTTTTACTCTATTCCCAAATATAGTACTGCACAAAATGCTTTCATTGAAAGTCACTGAATTTTCCTGGAGACTCTAATTTAGACATTTCTTCAAGGCTTGTTTACTTCATATTCTAATATAGAATGTTGAAGGAAACGTATGGTTTAAAATAGGACTGATATACTACACGTTTTGTTATATTTATATTGGAAAAAAAGAAAAGGTTACTATTTTTGAGACCGTATTAATTATAGCAAAAATCTAGCCCAGGAATACGTCGCTTGCATATTTTTCAAAGCGTTAACACGTCTAGTGTTAAAAAAATCGTAAACAACAAACGAAGTGATTTACATCTATGATTTTTGGACTCAATGTTTATATTGGAATTTGCCTTAAATATCCATCAACAATATAAATATATTTCAATAAATGTCGACACAGCTAGAAAATTTCGGAATATCTCGTATATTCCTCATCATCATCGTATTATTATGCTGGGTGCGACAGAGACGAAAACCTCTCTCATCAATCAATTGCTTTATCAAATATATCAACCATCACATATTAAAAAAAAAATACAGGCCGCAGTCAGTGCTGTCAGTGTCATGGTATTTACACGTTAAGTGCTTTTCATGAAAAAATACAAGATTTAATGGAGATTACTACCTCGATGTAAACATGAAGACAATTATTAAGTGTATCACTACATAGTATAAAACAAAGTCGCTTTCCGCTGTCTGTCCCTATGTATGCTTAGATCTTTAAAACTAGGTACGCAACGGATTTTGATGCGGTTTTTATTAATAGATAGAGTGTTTTAAGAGGAAGGTTTTTATGTATAATAAATTCTGTTTCATGTACGGGTGTTACAGAAAACTCACAAACCGAAGCGAAGCGAGGGCAAGTCGCTAGTAAATAAATAATATGACTAACAAAACTTTCAAAAGTACGCGAATATGGAGTAATAATGATGAATTGATTTATTTATATGAGTGACCGAATGAATAGGAACAGAATTCAAAAGTAGAGTTTGTAGTCGACTGTACCTATCACGTTTTCAGAAGTTGTGTGAAAGCGGTAGATATTATATTTACCGCTTATAATATAACTAGCGACCCGCCCTCGCTTCGCTTCGGTTTATGTGAGTTTTCTGTAACACCCGTACGTAAAGCAGAGTTTATTATACATAAAAACCTTCCTCTTAAACAACTCTATCTATTAAAAAAAACCGCATCAAAATCCGTTGCGTAGTTTTAAAGATCTAAGCATACATAGGGACAGACAGCGGGAAGCGACTTTGTTTTATACTATGTAGTGATTATAAAGGCGTGTAGTACTGTTAGGCGATAGGCTTGCAACCTGTCACTAATACACTGGTAAACATCTTCGCCTAAGTGTGCAAAATGTGGTTACAGAATTATCAAAACGTTTTTATAGTTGTTGGAAATTCTGTAGCTGTCTACCCCACTCTGGGAATAAAGGCGTGAGTTTATGTATGTATGTATGTAATATAATTAATGATCAATAATAAAACAAAAGGAGACAATGTCCCAAAAATTTACCTAGTCCCTAACTAAGCTCTAGGCTTGTAATCTCGTACGGTCATGAGCGTTAATTTGGGACCCATTTCAAGAAAAATATGCTTGATGTCGTCAATGCCACTAAAGATGTCAAGTGATCTGTAACTTTTTGGAAACTCAACGTTATTGTTGTAGAATGTCAGATTGACTTTGGACCTAAGGTGGGTACCAAATTAAATCTCGTGACTGTACTATGGGTAGACATCGATAGACATACTTGTATGGAGAAATACATATTTAAAGAAATACATATATATACATTAAAGACATCCATGACTCAGGAACAAATACTCGCGTTCATCACACAAATATCTGCCTTTACCGGGATTTGAACCCAGGACCTCTAGCTTCGTAGGCAGGGTCACTACCAACTAGGCTATCGCGTCGTCAATTTTATATTGGGGATGGTATTTTCTAGAAAATTACACCATCTTAAAGATGTCTAATGATATAAAGTGATTGTAATCTTGTATTAAAACATACTATTTCAAGTGGGTTTCGACTAACCCGTAAGATACACCTAGCTTCAAGCCGAAAACGAAAGTCAAACTAAGGTTAAATAAATTTGAGCGTAACTGGAGCGCACTATGTCCATTGGTTGCTGAGATAAAATGTAAAAATCGTAGTTACATGCGTAGTTTTGTCGAAATATCCGAAATAGATAGATATTTCAAAAACTTAATAATGCAGAACGACCCAGTGTAGTGACCCTGCCTACGAAGCTAGTGGTCCTGGGTTCGAATCCCGATAAGGGCAGATATTTGTGTGATGAGCTCGAATATTTGGTCCTGAGTCATGGATGTTTTCTATGTATTTAAGTATACAGTATTTATATCGTTGTCTCGTACCCATAGTACAAACCTAGAGCTTAGTTTGGGACTAGGTCAATTGGTGTGACATTGTCCCCTTATAATTTAAACCCTATTCCTCGAAATGGTTTTCAAATTAGATTAATTTGTAAAAGTATGAACAATCCCAATTGCTTATACTATACCTACTTAGTCGTTTTATCGCTCATGAATTCGGTATTTTTGGTAACTTAACTAATTCTATGCGAGTAGGTGTACACGCGTGACGGTTGAATATACAACCAACACACAGTTAGTATAGGGAGGTTAGTAGACAAATAATATTAGGTCCAAGTTTAGTTTGTTGTGAAATTGGCGTTTTTTATGGAGAATTTTATGAAAACTGTGGTTTTCATACATGTCATTTTGTGGATTATTTAGTAACGTCAAATGCAAACCAAACAAAATCCTGTCAGGAATATTGGACACTTCTAAGCTATAATAAACATAACTTAATTATTTAAAAATAGTTAGCTTCATGAACCTCTACCGTCGATAACTATCTAACAGACAAAAATGCATGGTCTAAACCCGAAACATAGTCATTAATAATTTGATCAATTGCAAAAGCTTTATCTTGTCTAGGGGACACCGTTGATGTAGGAAAACATATCGAAACTTGTATGTGGTCATCTTGCACCGTGTTATAAGTTATAAACACACATATGAGTAGGTGGGTTTTAGTTTTTTTTTTTTCTCCTTTTTATTTCTCCTTTTTCTTCCTTTATCTCTCACGTAAGATTTTTGGCATGTTTTCCTGCTGATCTACGCATGTTATTGGATATTATATTGAATTTAATATTTATTGCTTTATATAATGCTAGATTAAGTAGTACCATTGTAATATGTTTAAAAAATGACTGACTGCTGAGTTTCTTGCGGCGTTTCTTCTCAGCAGTGTCTCCTCTTGGGAAGCGCTGGTAGATTCTTGACGTGTAAAAGTGCCCGTACGGCCTACATACTGAATAAATGTCTTTTTTTTTTTTTTTTTTATCTCTGCGTAATTGAAACACTTGAACTCGCGTTGAGTTCACACTTTAATTTTAAACATTAAGTAAGAAATTTAACCATATTATTTGTATCTAAAACCTTTGTAACATAGTGTATTAATAAAATACAAAAAACATTAGGAAATTAAAATTGAAATGAATAAATTCCGTACGAAATGAGAGTATATAAACGAAATTAATTAACATATAGAAAAAATACTAGGCATGCTGCATGTAAAACCATGTAATTTTGTCCCAAGGCACCTCATAGTGATACAAATAATATATGTAACATCTTAACTTACCTATGTTACACAAATAAATATTTGAATTTGATTAAACACGTTGAAAAAACGCCAATTTCATAGTAAGGACCCAAGACTTGGTTACCTACTTTGGATGCCGTGGTAATTGCCGCGGTAACACGTTAAGAATACCTAGCTATTTACAAGTTCATGTTACGTATTTCTATCTTAATAGTATCAATTACTCGATAACGCACTGGTTTTTAATATTATTAAATATAAATATTTAGGTAGCTACGATAAATTTTAGGTTATAGGTCACTAACTGAAATACCTATTTTAGTATAAACTATTACCGAAATACACGGTGATTTTTTATCGGTGATCAGGAGTTGAAAATTATTAATAAGCAACAAAAATGGAATTTAATGGTTGATGTCTCGAACAATTAACTCACTGTTTAATTTATTTAAGTTAATGAGATTGTTAAAACCAATCACCACTGGATACATGGACATCCTACATTAATTATTGAAGTGAAGTAGATACGTCAAGTGCCATCGCTTTGGTGGGAAATTTGACAGATATTACGTCAATAAACTTATCAATAGACTAAACAATAGACTAATTAATTTCAATTAAAAGTTAGTTTCAAAAGATTTTATTCATATAAAAATAATAAGTTTTGTTGCATGTAACTGCGACTAAAACATGCTCGCCATTAATAACTGAATTAGAAAAATTGGTTCCTGTACACCAAAAAAAAATCACCGTGTATAAGAAAAGGTTAGTTATGAAACAAAAATAATCAAAGTACTTACCAGTTATTATCTATCGCTGTTTACGTTTTGAAATCTATTATTAACACAGTGTGTACAATAGTCCAATAGAACACTGACAACGCTATGCCGGTCTCAGCGTAAGTGAGAAAGGAACACAGATCCTTTACCTATGTGCTTTTAGGCACAAAAGGTTGTAACATAAATGGGATTTGTCGATATCATTTCATATGATAATTTTACTTTAAAGGATTTTAGTAGCACTTAAAGGCTTAAATGGACGTTAACTTGATACAAATAAGGTTCTTACCTATGAAATTGGCGTTTCTTTTTACGTTTTTTAGTTCGTACGGCATTTATTCATTTTAATTTTAACTTTCAAATTATTTTTAAATTTCGTCAATACACTATGTTACAAAGGTTTTAGATACAAATAATATGGTTAAATTTCTTACTGAATGTTTAAAATTAAAGTGTGAACTCAACTCTTTTCATGTGCTGCGAGTTCAAGTGTTTCAATTACGCAGAGTTTTATGAAGCTATTTTTAAATAATTAAGATATGTAGGTATAATAGTGTCCAATATTCCTGACAGAATTTTGTTAGGTTTGCATTTGACGTTACTGAATAACCGGCAAAATTAAATGTATGGAAACCACCGTTTTCATAAAATTCTCCATTATTAAACGCCAATAAAACACATAATTATGGAACTTGGCAGGCGCAGCGACGATAACGTCGATAACACATAATAATGATGTCTTCCTCAATCGATTCGATTGATTCTGATTTAAAATATATTTTTAGCCTTTTTTCCTATCACTAGTAAACACATCAAACCACAGACAATATCAATATGGCGCTTTGAATACATTGTTCACAAGTTCTCTCTTCGCACTTTACAAATGCCCTTATAAAGAGTCGTCTATAAATAATCATGGGCAAATTGGGTGTGGCACCAACAGAATTTAAACCTATATCATTAAAGAGGAATTAGTGATAACTTAATTTCGTTATATGGCCGCAAATACCTAGCTCACCGGAGAACAAATATATGGGCACTTGAAAACAAGATTACGTTGATGATATAGTCCACTGGGTTTAGGGTATTTGATTATAACACTATATCATCAACATAACCTCAGCAACTTAACGAAAAAGAGTTACACTGAGGTCGATTGTTGTGTAATGTATTTTAAAAATTGTGTATTCTGTACAACAAAAAAAACTCTCTGATTCTAAGTTTTTTTTTACTTTATTATCTTGTTTTCAAGTGCCCATATTTTTATCCTCCGGTAAGCTAGGTATTTGCAGCTATAGTAAGAAATTATGTTTTAACTAATTAAATTTTAAATGTAAAGGATTCAATTCTGTTGATGCCACACCCAACTTCCATACAAAAGTGCCCATGATTACCACTTTCGATTGAATTTCAAAAGTGTACCACTTTTTAGGTGTGTCAGTGTGTGACTCTGCATTAGTGTGCGTAAGTTTGCAGTCATTGACGTGCGGTTTATCAATAATAAAGATAAAAGATAAAAGACATTTATTCAGTAAGTAGGCCGTACGGGCACTTTTATACGTCAAGAATCTACCAGCGCTTCCCAAGAGGAGACACTGCTGAGAAGAAACGCCGCAAGAAACTCAGCATTCAGTCATTTTTTAAACATATTAATTACAATGGTACTACTTAATCTAGCATTATATAAAGCAATAAATATTAAATTCAATATAATATCCAATAACATGCGTAGATCAGCAGGAAAACATGCCAAAAATCTTACGTGAGAGATAAAGGAAGAAAAAGGAGAAATAAAAAAGGAGAAAAAAAAAACTAAAACCCACCTACTCATATGTGTGTTTATAACTTATAACACGGTGCAAGATGACCACATAAAAGTTTCGATATGTTTTCCTACATCAACGGTGTCCCCTAGACAAGATAAAGATAAAGAGAAAGAGATAAATATTGGCTACAAGTTGTGTTGTACACAGAAGAAAAAGGTGGTACGCTTGACATTTGGATACACGGGATCTATGTTTTCCTACATTTATTATAGTTTACAAGCTGTATCGATAACGACTTTTAAAATAACAATACGAATGGAGCACAGATTAAAGGGTTGGAGAGCTACCCATTGCAGATACCCGAAAACTTCAGGGATTTTTTTAGACTTACTAATGCTAGGTTTACACGGGCTTAGTGTTTGTCATTAGTACTTATCGCCTAGTCCTAACCTGCATAGTGTCAAGCGAGAAGTAACCGTTTACACGTTGGAATTAGTAGAAAGGTATTTAATGACCAGACATTCGAACAACTTGTCACTAGTGCTTATTAAATTGTGGTGGGGATATTGACTTGTCGCTTAGTAAATAGGATCGAATTCTATTCACTTGTACTACACAAACACTGGTACTAAGCACTAATCAGCATGTTTACACATTGGGTATTAGTTTAAGAGAGAATTAGTAAGCATTAGCTACTAAGCCCGTGTAAGCCTAGCAGTAGGCACAGTTTGTAAAGTTATGTAATGCCCAGAACTCAAAAGATGGCGGCGGTAAACTGCTATACTCGTACAGCCTGGGCTGAAGGTATATTTTTCTACTAATCTCCAAAGATTCTGCTCGTCCGAAAACTCATCTTCCCCATATTTTATACGCTGCAGAGACGTGGACGCTTCGAGAAATTGAGAAGAAAAATATAGACGCTCTAGATGTGGCTGGAGAGGAATTCTTAGAATATCATGGCCTGAAGCCTACCGTAGTTTTCCAGAAAGAGTGGAAAACTACGGTAGGCTTAGGGCATGCAAAGCTCTTCATAGAAAGAGTTGACCAGAGCTGGACCAAAAATAATAGAAAACTCAGTAGAAGACAATTCCGATACGTTATCGGGGTGTTTACAGGGCACTTTGGGGTTAATCATCTGCTAGCAAAGATGGGCCTTTATGACAACAGATTGTAGAATGTGCGGCGAGGAGGTGGAAAAAATGAAACATTTATTGTGTGAATGTGACGCCCTCGCTGGAGTAAGAAGGAAAATCCTCGGTTGTGGCTCCCCAGAACCGAACGATTTCAAGGCACTGCCATTGCACTCCACTATCTGCTATTTGGAAGGGGTGGGCTGCATTGGATTAAGAGCTAAAAGAGGGGTAATTACTCAAAAGATCCCATAGTGTTGAAGTGTATCCCTAGGGACCCTACCAATAAGATAAGATAAGATAAGATCATGGCCTGATTGCCGAACCAACGTGTCCATCCTTGAACCGATCCGTTCATCCGTACCAACGTGTTCCAAATTCAAACTCATAATCTTATCAAAATCTATTCTGTTATAACATTACAGTAGGTACAGATTTTACCTATTACCACAGACAAGAAAGATCTGATAGCAAAAAATAATGTAATAATCCTTTTCATTTCCTATGGGTTTTGAATGCATAATAGACTTATGATATGTGCGTAGATAAAGCATTGTATGCGACTCTGTCACGTAAACAACTATTACTGGGTAGAACAGCCACAGATAGGTGAAAAGAAATCAATCAATCATTTTAGTATATGCCAATGGAGTAAGATGTATTATAGATATAGGAATTTGAAAAGTCCTGATAAAAAGCCTGACATTTCGATAAAAGTCCGGACTTTTTAGTCACTAAATGGATATTACTTAATATGTTGTTTAATTGTCTAGTCATATTCCAAGTAATTTATAAAAAATCTGACAAATTAAAGTGCCGGACCAAGTCCGGACTAAAGTCTAAGAGTCTGGATATATCCGGATTAATCCGGACGGATGGTAACCCTAGATATAAGCCGAATATTTTTCACCAACAGTTACCAATGATCGGTTGAATTACCTAGGTAAAAAGCAATTGTTATTATTATTACATGACACATTGCCTACGTAGTTTTGACAGGCGCTTGTTCACTCGTGTATGTTAAAAGAGACTGTCAAATAAATAAAAGCACCCCATTTATAAATCTGTTTCCTAATATATAAAACATAAAACCGGCCAAATGCAAGATGGACACGCGCACGAAGGGTTCCGTACCATTATCTATAATAACTTGTATAATTGTCTAAGGGACACGGTTTCTGCAGGAGAATGTATGGAAACTTTTTATGTAATTGTCGTGCACCATCATACTTAAGTATTTTTATCATTTTTATTTTTCTTTTACTACTAATTAGTACTGGTGAAAATTTTGAGTATTGACACATTTTCCTGCTCAACTACGCATGAATATAATTTCTCATTGTATGTTAGATTCATTGTTATTCTAGGTTAAGTTTTACAATTGTATATTTAAAAAACGAGTGACTGTTGAGTTTCTTGCCACGTTTCTTCTCAGCAGAGGTCTATTGTGAAGCGGTGGTAGATTTTTGACTTGTAAAAGTGCCCGTGCCTACTTACTGAATAAACATCTTTTATCTTTTATCTTTTATTAATATCAAGAAAAATAAGTTAAAAAAGACGTTTGTTAAACGGGAGCACGACTTTAAAATTTATTTTATTCTATTTTTAGTATTTGATGTTATAGCGGCAATAGAATTACACCATCTGTGAAAACAACTGTCTAGCTATCACGGTTCATACGATACAGCCTGGTGACGGACAGACAGACGGACGGTATTAATAAACTAATCTCAACTCTAATGCTCGTCTCGAGACGCGTCAAAATTGACAGTGTTGTATGGTTTGACGTTTACTGTGACGTATCTTATGACGGGCCAGCTCAGCCAAGCAGGGCTCAGCCAAGATGAGTTTATTAATACGGCCCTTAGTAATAGGGCCCCATTTCTACCCGTTGGGTACGGAACCCTAAAAAGCGCATTTAAGCTTCATACTATTAATGCCTTTTGAGGGTTCTGTAGTCAAACTAGGAACCCAGAATAGTTACGCCATGTCCGTCCGTCCGTCCGTCCGCAGCATAGCTCAAATTCAAATTCAAATTCAAATTCATTTATTTGCTATAAAATATGGTACAATTAGGTGTAGCTCAGAGACTCTTAGTTCTATAAAGCTGTGATTTGGCATGAATATAGAGGTACATATTAGTCACGTCGACAAAGTGGTAAAAGACACGGTTTTTTTACCAAGCCAATAATAAAAATATGTTAATTAATTACCTGCCGTCAATTAGTAGTTGACACGATTTTCAGAATAAACAATTAATATTTTTTCTATATTTGGAACAGTTAAGCTTCGGCGTCTAGCTGTAAAAATATCCATTTCAATCTTCATTAAACTGAACGATCTTTCTACGTCGGCACCTAGTCGGCAGTCGTAGGTAATAGGCTTCGTAAGCGTTTTTTTTTTTTTTTATGGTATAGAAGAAGACAAACGAGCACACAGGCCACCTGATGATAAGTAGAAACTGTGACCCATAGACATTCGCATTCACAAGACTGCTATGCAATCCTAAGACTGCAAATGTGTTGCCAACCCTGAGGACTAAGATGGAATGCCTCTATGCTAGTCATTTCACCGGCTAGCGTAGTTAAATTAAATGTTTTAAAATAAACCGATGAATCAATAAGCTTTCCATTTCTAATTTTTGTGTGGTTAGAACGTATGTTTTTTTTAATAAGTATATTTTTATTGAATGTTATTATTCATGTAGGTAAAGTACATCTAACGTCTTGTCAGGCTCGTATGGAATCAACTTATGCACAACAATCACAATCTGGTCAGTTTTTTATTCGACCAATATTTTTTTTCAGTGTTGTGTCCACTATTGGTACTTAGTCCATTACTGGGTAGTGATTCTGTAAACAACGCCGGTCGTGCGGACTGTCGAGTGATACCAAGCGGCGAGATTAAGTAGTCCCGTCAGTGCGAACAAAACACATTGTAGCGCGTGCTATTTCAATTTAGCAGCACGATGGGTCGAACGTATAAGGCCGTTTAATTGAAAATGCACGCGCTACAATGTGTTTTGTTCGCACTGACGGGACTACTTAATCTCGCCGCTTGGTATAACTCGACAGTCCGCACGACCGGCGTTGTTTACAGAATCACTACCCTGGTATCCATCACCCTACTACAAGCGACGTAAATGTCAGTGCACCAGTCAGCCAGTCGGGCAGTCTTACCTCGCTCGTTCATACGCGTAACGACGTTAGGACGTGACGGCAGCGACGACGGCGGGAAAGGCAGCGCAGTGAGAGCAGAAACGGCAGCGGTGACCAAGAAACAGGTTCATAGAAGTTGTTTTCTTTATTGTTCCATCGTTGATCTTAGTGCGCGGTATTAAGACTGCGCCGAGCAAACGACGAGCGTCCAGTGGCGCCCTCATTACTATTCTTGGGTTTTCTAATTAACTAAAGAATTTCCTTGGAACCAAACAAAATGTGTTTGTAAGTATAAACACAATTTATGGGATACGTAACAAACTTTAATAACAATTACCCTTTGAGTAGTCAGCTTAACGGGAAAAGGTGGCAACTTTTTTTCGTTAAGTTAATAACTCGAAGGTGAATTGTTATTAAACTATATGATATACCCTTTAAGTTGTGTTTTCATTTGTAGTACAAAAACATTTCGTCCAATTTCAAGAAAATACTTTAGTTTATTAGAAAACACAATACAAGTAATGAGGGCGCCACTGTACATCCGGCGTACGCTCGGCGTAGTCTTAATATCTACATATTATCCCTAATAGACTGGGAGGTGGTCATAGCGGTGGTACCAGCGGCCCAATCGTGTATGTTAATCGAATGTATCGGATAGTACATTATTGCCTAGGCAGGGAAGTAGGCGATTGCGGGCTGAGCATTCCTTGCGCTTGCGAGTCCGTTTAAAAATACGAAGCCCGCAATTGCCGTTCCTGCAAAGGCAGATACAGTGCTTTTCTCAATAAAATATGAAAATAGGTACGGTCACGAGCGTTAATTTTGGACCCATTTAAAAAAAATATGCTAGAAGTCGTCAATGTCATTAAATAGAGATGTCAAGTCATTTGTAACTTTACGGAAACTCAACCTTATTGTTGTAGATTGACTTTGAACCTAAGGGTACCAAATTTAATCTCGATACTGTACCACAAAGGTTCTTGTTAAATTTGATAATTTGAGCACTTTTAGAGAGTGTAAATAATTAAATTTGTTTCATCACTAGGTCTTTTATTTTCCTCTAGGTGATGTGAAAAGCAGTGTCACACGGTAGCAAAATTATTTTCACCACTATCAGGATTCAATGTAAGGCCTCGCCGTAAATATGTCATTTTGCTCCCTCGTGACACAATCTACTATTTCGTCATCACGTTATTAGACTTCTGAGGGGTGTTAATATCCCGTTTTATAAGGGGTTAAAATAGGGATAGTGGCCGGACACTAATTGAGTCGCCTTCAAACTCCCATATCGTGATTACTTTGAAAAAAACGTCATATCGCATATTTCGTGACGTACGATTTTAAACTTAAACATCATGTTTAAGTTCAAACTCATACATCTCTAAATTTCAGATACGAGTTCTTTCTAAACTAATAACGATATGTCCTTGAAACTTGGTATACGAATTTAAAACATGTCTTTTTTTAAGCATTCCGTTCTCCTTTAGCATGGACTTATCCGAGTTTGAAGTTAAGCGACTCAATTCTACGAACACGGAATCAGTAGAGCATTTCTCTTTTTTTTTGCCATTGTTAGTGACACCTCCAGATTAAAAAAAAAAATGGCAGACAGGTAGAGACCATCGAACTATGCAATAATTAAATAATATTGTAATGTGTCCCAAAATATTTGTATGGAAAGTTCCTTTTGTGTTACCAAAAATGTATGAATATCGGTAACACAAAAGGAACTTTCCATACAAATATTTTGGGACACATTACAATATTATTTAATAATAATTAAATAGCATAGTTCGATGGTCTCTACCTGTCTGCCATTTTTTTTGAAAATCTGGAGGTGTCACTAACAGTGGCAAAAAAAAAGAGAAATGCTCAGTAGGTGATTTAGTAAAACAATTAATTTGAGCTAATTGACATTTATTACAACATTCAGTATAATTTCTTAAATATATAAATTTACTTAAAAAACATAACAACATTAGGAATATAATAAGGATACATCAATTTTGAACCGTGTATTTCCAAAACAATTTCGAAGAATAGAGGCTTCTCGAAGTAATCTACGTAGTTAAATTTAGAATTTATATTTGAGTGAATTAATTATATTATATTAATCTACATCTAACTTACTTAATTATATTATAGTATTGTCCATTTAGAGGTGAAAAAATTTCTAATTGTTTTATATTTTTGTTTTTTTCTTACTACTGCACAACAATTAAATTGACATGCGTAATAAAGGGCAACGGTAAGTTTGTATGAAGAAAATTATCTTTTTTTTCCGCGGTGCGGATGATTTTTATTTAATTATTAAGAGGATCTCTAAATACATATAGACACATATAAATTATACCTACCTAAAAGAAGATTACAGTTGAGTCAGGGTGACAATTGGAAAAGTAACATGGCACACTAGAAGCAAGGGGATCCAATGACACTACCAGAGATATGTAATTAGACGACACTAAACATAGTTCGATAAGACTACCAGATGATATAATATATAATTAAGTGACACTAAACCTAGTTCGATAAGATAAATAGATATCTAATATAAATGATATAATATATAATTAAACGAAACTAAATCTAGTTCGATAAGATAAATAGATATCTAATATAAATGATATAATATATAATTAAACGAAACTAAATCTAGTTCGATAAGAAAAATAGATGATATAAATGATAAAATATATAATTAAATGACACTAAACCTAGTTCGATAAGATAAACAGATGATAAAAATGATATAATATATAATTAAACGACACTAAATCTAGTTCGATAAGATAAATAGATGAAATAAATGATATACAGGGCGAAACTGGATAAGTGGATTCGCAAGGGACCGGCTGTTTAGTTCCGTTTATCCAGGTTTTCCATTCATCCAGTTTTCCACTTAACAAGGTTCAAACAAAACGTTTTCTCACTTACAGAGGCTCTCGCTAACAGAGGTTGTGGATGCTAGTAATGTCGCTTATAGAGGTCACGTATATGGTCAAATAAAAGATCAAGACTTATATAAGTAATCATCTTTTATGAAATATGTATGTATGTAGATACATATTATGTATATATTAACAAAAAATAGGTATGTAATTCTGACTTTAAAAAAAGCAATGCTGTAAATAATCCACAGAACTCGTATACAAAAATAATATGTATATGTCCTTTGTAACTTATATTTTAAACGAAATCACTCCTAACATTAGTTTGTGCAAGAGGAACCAGTAAGCTTAAATACATAAATCAATGTACCGATTGTACTTTAATGAAAAAAATCCGTCATTTTGCTTTGTTGACCTGAGTCACATTATTATAACAAATACAAATTTTATAACGCCGAGCTATTCCACTCATAGAGGTTTCGGAGACGGCTCCTTCCAGTTACAGAGGTAAAAATAAGAATTTTTTGAAAAAATCGATTCCGCTTACAGAGGTCCCAAAATTCCACTTACAGAGGTAATTCCTTGCCAAGGGTCTGGAACCGAGAATTTGGGTCCACTTAAAGAGGTTTTCCACTAACCCAGGTTCCACTTATCCAGTTTCCACTGTAATATATAATTAAATGACACTAAATCTAGTTCGATAAGATAAATAGATATCTAATATAAATGAAATAATATATAATTAAACGAAACTAAATCTAGTTCGATAAGATAAATAGATGATATAAATGATATAATACACGGTGATTTTTTATCGGTGATCAGGAGTTGAAAATTATTAATAAGCAACAAAATTGGAATTTAATGGTTGATGTCTCAAACAATTAACTCAGTTTAATTTATTGAAGTTAGTGATATTTTTAAAACCAATCACCACTGGATACATGGACATCCTACATTAATTGTTGAAGTGAAGTAGATACGTCAAGTGCCATCGCTTTGGCGGGAAATTTGACAGATATTACGCCAATGAACTTATCAGTTAAGTGTTGTTAACTCATAGACTAAACAATTAGTAGGGTGACAATTTGACATTTCAATTAAAAGTTAGTTTCAAAATATATTTTTTACATAAAAAAATATGTTTTGTTTCATGTAACTGTGACATAAACGTGATCGCCATTAATAACTGAATTAGAAAAATTGGTTCCTGATCACCAAAAAAAATCACCGTGTATATAATTAAACGACACTAAATCTAGTTCGATAAGATAAATAGATGATATTAATGATATAATATATAATTAAACGAAAGTAAACCTAGTTCGATAAGACAAATAAATGATATTAATGATATAATAGATAATTAAATGACACTATACCTAGTTCGATAAGATAAATAGATGATATAAATGATATAATATATAATTAAACGACACTAAATCCAGTTTGATAAGATAAATAGATGATATAAATGATATAATATATAATGAAACGACACTAAACCTAGTTCGATAAGATAAATAGATGATATAAATGATATAATATATAATGAAACGACACTAAACCTAGTTCGATAAGATAAATAGATGATATAAATGATATAATATATAATGAAACGACACTAAACCTCAAAAGACAACCAGACAACCAATAAGACAACCAGATGATATAAATTATATAAAATATAATTAAACGACACTAAACCTAGTTCAATAAGACAAACAGACGATATAAATTATATAAAATATAATTAAACGACACTAAACCTAGTTCAATAAGACAACCAGATGATATAAATTATATAAAATATAATTAAACGACACTAAACCTCAAAAGACAACCAGACAACCAATAAGACAACCAGATGATATAAATTATATAAAATATAATTAAACGACACTAAACCTAGTTCAATAAGACAAACAGACGATATAAATTACATAAATTATAATTAAACGACACTTAACCTAGTTCGATGAGACTACCAGATGATATAATATATAAATAAACTACCCTTAGCCTAATTCGATAAGACAAATAGTTGATATAAATGACATAATATATAATTATACGACACTAGACCTAGTTCGACGAGACTACCAGATGATATAATATATAAATAAACTACCCTAAGCCTAATTCGATAAGACAAATAGATGATATAAATGACATAATATATAATTATACGACACTAGACCTAGTTCGATAAGACAACCAGATGATATAAATTATATAAAATATAATTAAACGACACTAAAGCTAGTTCGATAAGACTACCAGTCAATAACAGGGGAACAATCGGAATTTAGTTTTTTTTTTTTTTTATGTCATAGAGAAGACAAACGAGCACACAGGCCACCTGATTGTAAGTGGAAACTGTGACCCATAGACATTCGCATTCACAGGACTGCGATGCAATCCTAAGACTGCAAATGCGTTGCCAACCCTGAGGACTAAGATGGAATGCCTCTATGCTAGTCATTTCACCGGCTGTCTTATCCCCAAACCGGAACACAACAATGCGAACACTTGTAATTCCGGATTCCTAGAACACTCTTGGATTTGGTATCCCTACCTCTTGTAGATTCCAATATAAACTGCCGGTTTTGACCCAACATCACTAATCAGCGTCCTCAAAACGAGCTCACCGTCCTATCCTACCTTTTCTACGATCTTCAGTCTTCTTGGTAAAGCTAAATTACGATTTGATGTACAATTTTGAGATCCAGAACCGCTGAAATACCCCATTTCAGAGACGGGCGACGCGACGCGCTAGGTGAAAGGCGACGCGATTCGCGGGGCGACAGGTGACGCGATTCGCGGGGTGACAGGCGACGCGATTCACGGGGTGACAGGCGACGCGATTCGCGGGAAAATCGAATGCGTTATGCTTCTCCATAAACGCTCTCTATATCCCTGAGCAAGTCCTAAAGGAGCAATTACAGGCGGACTTTTACAACCGTCTTCCATAAAAATTCGTACCCCACAGGTGGCTCTCTTGGAAATTTCAATTTAACACGCTCACTGTCCCCATACAAAATGATCTGACAATGTGACAAGTCCAAATGTGCATTCAGTATAAGGATGTGACCCCATAGTGGAAGCACGGACTTCTGAAAAAAAGATGACCCCACTTTTGCGTACCCGGACAGAGAACGTGTAAGTATTATTCATTGGTCGGTTTATCAAAAGCCTTCAAAAAATGGTCCCTTCACCTGACCAACTTTTTTTTCTGTTTGAAAATCGATTTATTATCTGCATACCAAATGAAAACAATTGTTCTGCTATGAAGCCAATTTAAATTGCGAGTGCGTTAGGCAATAGCGACGCTGGTCGAAAGCTTTCGATAAGTCCAGAAAGCACGCATGAATTGGCGTCTTCTTGTCCTTGTAAGGCCCACGTCAAATTTCGTTACTTTGAAAAAGACTCTTGTGTCGGTCAACGGTCAACGGTCAACGAAAGTCAAGAGTCACTTATACAATGTCCTAAATTTAGGACGTTGGGCCTTACCAGGATAGTACCTCACAGTCTGCTTGAGACTGAAGATGGCGCTCTCAGTGGATAGGCCTGTGATCTGAAACCAGTGTTTTTTTTATTTTTTTGCGTCATTACCTATCAGAGCAGCTGATGAGGACCGTAGTCGTGCCTATAGTCAAAAATAAGACGGGGGACGTGTCGGACCGTTATTATGAAACCGCGATTAGTTTGGGATTGGAATAGCTGTCAATTCATATGCACTTTGACGTAAGTAGTTCAAGTTCAAGTTCAATTCTTTGTTGAATGGCTACTGTCCAGTGGGACAATTCTGCCAGTGTCAAGGTTGGAAGTTACACGTGATCGGTAAAAATGGTTTTCCAGAAACAGATGCTGATTCATCAGTTGGGGTTGACGTAAGTATATGGTAAAACTGTCACCTCTAATCCTTTTCTGTCAGATTCTTAGTCCGATGTGATGGCCTGTAAGAAATTTTAGTATTTACAAGTCTGAATAAAAAAAACCAGTCAAGTGCAAAATAAGGTGGGGGGGGGAATCATTTTTTGTACAAATTCTTTTGAAATGTGAAGATTGACCCTTTTTATATGACATTCCGTTTGCTATAATCAAATCACTTCCGTTTTCAACCTTCGTGGAAAAAATACACAATAAATCGCGTATTTTTACACTAAGTTCGCGCGCTCTCCGCACAACCTTCCGGCCTCGCTTCGCTAGATCGACTGGCTCGGCAGCGGGGGTGAGTACGGGGGGCCCCGAGCGAGAACGAAACTATGAATGAACGGGAGGGCAAAGTTCAAGGTTTCACTTGTATGAAAGTGAAAGAATATGTTACCCCAATGAAGTCTAAAATAGGGGCACGATTAAAAAATATTTTGTTATTTTAATGATTAGACAGAAACGCTTGTTTATTGTTAGATTTCTTTACTGGAATGCGACAATCGTTGTTTCAGCTTTTGATGTAAATATGTAAAAGTCAACTGCATTTGTCTGTCCTATAATAAATCGATAGTTAATTACTATTTTAATTTAAGTCCCATAAAATATAACGAGAATTTGTAGGTACTTAAAGGGGATTAGGAAGCTAAAAATTTCCACACAAAATACGATAGCGTTTCCCTCCCCCTTAATCCTAGTCCGATCTTTACCATTTTGATTGTATTGATTGTATTATGAAAAATTATGTCACTTTGTCCACTATAGTGTCCACGGCAGCGTGCGTAGTCGGAACTCTTTAATTTATATCTATTCAACTTATACGCATAAATAAATCGGCTTTAAAACGTTTCTATCTTTTTCTTGACAAAGCTATCCATTTTTACCCACAAGTACTTCACAAATTTAGTAAAATCTCTAAAATTACCTTTTATAATGTGATTTTAAGTTTTATCTACGTATTACATATATATAAGGTGCTAACAAATTAGATACCGATATTTTTACAGCTGATAGTACTCCGCTCTCGGAGTACATTTAATTATGAAACATCATAGGTTTTCTTATGTTTTTTTGGAGAAAAGTAGGAAACAAATTTGCTACGTTAAAACACCCTGTTAATAAGATAATTAAATGAGACCTCTTTAGACATTCTAGAACCTCTTTAAACTATCATTCAGATGCTAGTATTTAATAACCTACAGTTTTCCCGCCGAATCATAATGACATTTATGAAAAACAACTTTTGACAAACAGTGTTAAACATCTTGACATGTACATAATAGGGGTGATTATTTTAAAGATTAATTATAATTTATATTTTTTGTTCGGTAAATTAAAACAATAAAATGATATACTTACAAAGGTTCCTTAATTACAGTTAAAAGTAAATTGTTTTAATGTAATGTATTATCTCTTAAAATATCCGTAACTAATTTGTTAGCACCTTATATATTGATATATTTTTAAGAAAATAGTGGAACCCTAAAAAAAATTACAATGTTACCATTTTACCTTAGTATCGCGCATGACCATGGCGTCCAACTCCAGACTGGTTTCTGGGGCTTATTTTTATAGTTGACACACTTGGCGAACTGAAACAAGAATTACTTTTAGTAATTATATAAGAAAATCTCGATAGTGACCCTTTGTTTCAGAGATGATAACTCAACGGCAAAACCGACTTTCGTTAAACCTAGCTATGAACTACTGCTATAAACCTGCTTTTAAATTTAAAATCGGTTCACCCGATTAAGAGAACTGTTTCTCGTAATCCCATTAGTATTTACGGTTGTGCAAGTTTCGGGATCAAGGGGTGAGCAGGTTCACAACCTAAAGGAAGTCATAACTTGTTACAAATAAGTACAAAGTATTGAATAGACAATAACGTTAAGTCTATTGAAACTAATTTCAGTCTTATAATGAGTAACAAATGCTTCATTTTAGTGTTTTTTTTAATATACAATTGTAAAACTTAACCTACAATAATATTAAACAAGAAACCTAACATGTACAATAAGAAATAAATAATATGTTCACATGAAGTTGAGCAGGAAAATGTGTCAAAACTCAAAAAATTTACCAGACTTGACTAGTAGTATTAGAAAAATAAAAGTTATTAAAACTAAACTTAACGATGATGGTGCAAGACAACTACTTAAAAAGTTTCGATACATTCTCCTACAGACACCCTTAGACAATAATAATGTTTATATTTTTTTTACGACTCAGTTATTATTAAGTTATTTAAGTGTTTAGTAAAGTTTAGCATTATTGTCTGATAGATAGTCCTCGACCATATAGTAAGCTTTAGACATCAGCGACTTTTTCAAGTAAATTTTAAGTACTGGAAGTGGTGGTTTAGTCGCATGTCGTCCCGTTCGCAGTTTGTCCCGTTCGCAAATTGTCACGTTTGCAATTCGTCCCGTTAGCAAATCGTCCCGTAAACGCACCACGTCCCATTCGTTCTTCGTCCCATTCGCAATTCGTCCCACAAACGCACCTCGTCCCGTTAGCATATCGTCCCGCTAATGCACCTCATACCATCCGAAAGTTGCCCTTGATGCAATTTGTCAGTTGTTGTCATTTTGTCAGTCAATTTTGGACTTCTCTCTTTACCTTAGATAATAATTTATGACTAAGAACGCAGATAACTTATAATTCATATTTATTTCAATAAATTATAATAAGAACGCCTTCAGCATCCAGTCAAATTTACGTTTGGATAAACCTTTCTGACAGCATTCATAAACCTTTCTGACAGCATTCATAAACCTTACTGACAGCATTCATAAACCTTTCTGACAGCATTCATAAACCTTTCTGACAGCATTCATCTGAGCGACCTCGAAATCGCATTTAAAGTGGTATATTGTAACATTTAGTATTTATTTATATTTTTGTTTATGGGACGAACTGCGAACTGTAACAGGACGAAGTGTAAATGGGACGAGGTGCGTTAACGGGACAATTTGCTAGCGGGACGAAGTGCGAATGAGACGATTACCCCAATTAAACGGATCTAAAATAGGGGCACGATTAAAAAATGATTTTGTTTATTTAATGATTAGACAGAAGCGCATTTTTATTGTTGGATTTCGTTTTATTGGAATGCCACAGTCGTTGGTCCAGCTTTTGACGTAAATATGTAAAAGTCAACTGCATTGGTCTGTCGTATAATAAATCGATAGTTAATTACTGTTTCAATTTAAGTGCTATAAAATAAAAGTTATTAGGAGCTAGATATAGTAGGTTTTTCAAACGGATTAGGAAGCTAAAAATAACCACACAAAATACGAGAGAATTTCCCTTTCCCTTACATAATCATGAAAAATTATATTACTTTGTCTACTATAGGGTATAAAGTATATATTGATCGTATTGAGGGCATTCAAAGGAGGTTCCTGAGATATTTAGATTATAAAACTCACCAGTGGTCAAATGGTTATGTGCACCGTTGTAAGCGTTATCATTTCCTGCCGTTGGAGACTAGACGTAATATTAATGACGTCTGCCTCTTAATTAAAGTTGCTAATAATAGTATAGATAGTCCGGCGATATTATCTAAGTTATCCCTGCGGCCTCGTGTCGGTCTCAGGCCAAGGCCGCTACTACATGTACCCTTTGCAAATACCAATTATAGAAAAAACTCATTTTTACTGCGTGGTGCTAAATTGTTTAACGAGGTGTCTTCGGTGACTGATATTGACTTGTTTTGCACTAGTGCTCAAGCTGCTACCAGAAACTTAAGTAATGCTTTCTTCAATTAGTCTAATATTTTTTTTTTTTTTTTTTTTTTGTCATAGAGAAGACAAACGAGCACACAGACCACCTGATGGTAAGTGGAAACTGTGACCCATAGACATTCGCATTCACAGGACTGCGATGCAATCCTAAGACTGCAAATGCGTTGCCAACCCTGAGGACTAAGATGGAATGCCTCTATGCTAGTCATTTCACCGGCTGTCTTATCCCCAAACCGGAACACAACAATGCGAACACTGCTGTTTGGCGGTAGGTTAATGGATAAGATGGTGGTAGCGATCCGGACGGGCCCTGCACAAGGTCCTACCACCCGCAAAGAAAAATGAATTTGATGAATGAATTTGTTAAATGTCTTTTAGTTATATCTAACTAAATAGTGTTCGAACCATCTTGAGTGAATATGTCTTTGTGAATTAGCTTGTAATATGCGGAGACTTATTGTCAGCAATTTACACTTGTCATATATTATACCCAATTCTTACTTTCCTGTATTAGTCTGTAAGTCTTCCTAAAATAAATAAATAAATAAATAAATAATAAACAAATGCTTCATTTTAGGTTGTGTCCCTACTCACCCCGTTTTACGATAACAAGATAAAAAAAAAATGTTTATTCAGAAAGTAGGCCGCACGGGCACTTGTACATGTCGAAAATCTGAGAAAAAACGCCTCAGGAAACTCAACAGTCAGTGTTTTTTTTAATATACAATTGTAAAACTCAACTAGAATTATATAAAACAAGGAACCTAACATGTACAATAAGAAAGAAATATATTCACACGTAGTTGAGCCGGAAAATGTGTCAAAACTCACAATTTTTATCAGAACTGACTTAACGATGATAGTGCAAGACAACTACATAAAAAGTTTCGATACATTCTCCTACAGACACCGTGTCCCTTAGACAATATATAATGTTTATATATTTTTTACGACTCAGTTATTATTAAGTTATTTGAGTGTTTAGTTTAGGTCAACATTACTGTCTGATAGATAGTGCACGACCTTGTAGTAAGCTTTAGACATCAGAGACTTTTTCCAGTAAATTTTAAGTACTGGAAGTGGTGGTTTAGTAGCATGTCGTCCCGTTTGCAATTTGTCCCGTTCGCAGTTCGTCCCGTTCACATTTTGTCACGTGTACGTAATATTTAGTTTTATTTTTATTTTTTGCGTTTATGGAACGAACTGCGAACGGGACAATTTGCTAACGGGACGAAGTACGAATGAGACGAGTAATCCCAATTAAACAGGTGTAAAATAGGGGCACGATTAAAAAATGATTTTGTTAATTTAATGATTAGACAGAAACGCATTTTTATTGTTGGATTTCGTTTTATTGGAATGCCACAGTCGTTGGTCCAGCTTTTGACGTAAATATGTAAAAGTCAACTGCATTGGTCTGTCGTATAATAAATCGATAGTTAATTACTGTTTCAATTTAAGTGCTATAAAATAAAAGTTATTAGGAGCTAGATATAGTAGGTTTTTCAAACGGATTAGGAAGCTAAAAATAACCACACAAAATACGAGAGAATTTCCCTTTCCCTTACATAATCATGAAAAATTATATTACTTTGTCTACTATAGTGTCCAAGGCAGCGTGCGTAGTCGGAACTCTTTAATTTATATCTACTCAACATGTACGCATAAACAAAATGGCTTTTAAACGATTCTATCTTTTTCTTGACAAAGTTATCCATCTTTTACCCACAGGTGGCGCCTGTGTATAGTTTATAGTTGCGCAAGTACTTCACAAATTTAGTAAAATCTCTAAAATTACCTTTTATAATGTCATTTTAAGATCTGTCTACGTATTATATATAAATATTGATATATTGTTAAGAAAATAGTGGAACCCTAAAACATATTTACAATGTTACCATTTTACCTTAGTATCGCGCATGATCATGGCGTTCAACTCGCTCCAGGCCGGTTGCTGGGGCTTATTTTTATAGTTGACACACTTTTCGAACTGAAACAAGAATTACTTTTAGTAATTATATTAAAAAATCTGGATAGTGACCCTTTGTTTCAGAGATGATTGCTCAACGCTAGCTAAGAAATACTGCTAGAAACCTGCTTTTAAATTACCCCAATTAAACGGGTCTGAAACAGGGGCACGATAAAAAAATAATATTGTTAATTTAATGATTAGACAGAAACGCATTTTTATTATTGGTTTTTCGTTTTACTGGAATGCGACAGTCGTTGGTACAGCTTTTGACGTAAATATGTAAAAGTCAACTGCATTTGTCTGTCGTATAATAAATCGATAGTTAATTACTATTTCAATTTAAGTGCTATAAAATAGAAGTTATTTGAACCTAGAATTAGTAGGTACTTAAAGATGATTAGGAAGCTAAAAAATTCCACTCTAAATGCGACAGCGATTCTCTCCCCCTTTAACCTAGTTCAATTTAAACTATTTTGATTGTGTTGTATCATGGAAAAATATGTCACTTTGTCTACTATAGTGTCCACGGTAGCGTGCGTAGTTTAACTATTTCTATTCAACTTATACGCAGAAATAAAACGAGTTTTGAACGTTTCTATCTTCTTACTTCATTCTTGCTTCATCGTTTAACTATACTACTTACTAAACTTTAACTACTTCACAAATTTTGTCAAATTCCTAAAATTACATTAAATGTATATTTATTATTATATTGTTAAGAAAATAGTGGAACCCTAAAACATATTTACAATGTTACCATTTTACCTTAGTATCGCGCATGATCATGGCGTTCAACTCGCTCCAGTCCGGTTGCTGGGGCTTATTTTTATAGTTGACACACTTTTCGAACTGAAACAAGAATTACTTTTAGTAATTATATTAAAAAATCTGGATAGTGACCCTTTGTTTCAGAGATGATTACTCAACGCTAGCTAAGAAATACTGCTAGAAACCTGCTTTTAAATTACCCCAATTAAACGGCTCTGAAACAGGGGCACGATAAAAAAATGATATTGTTAATTTAATGATTAGACAGAAACGCATTTTTATTATTGGTTTTTCGTTTTACTGGAATGCGACAGTCGTTGGTACAGCTTTTGACGTAAATATGTAAAAGTCAACTGCATTTGTCTGTCGTATAATAAATCGATAGTTAATTACTATTTCAATTTAAGTGCTATAAAATAGAAGTTATTTGAACCTAGAATTAGTAGGTAGGTACTTAAAGATGATTAGGAAGCTAAAAAAATCCACTCTAAATGCGACAGCGATTCTCTCCCCCTTTAACCTAGTTCAATTTAAACTATTTTGATTGTGTTGTATCATGGAAAAATATGTCACTTTGTCTACTATAGTGTCCACGGTAGCGTGCGTAGTTTAACTATTTCTATTCAACTTATACGCAGAAATAAAACGAGTTTTGAACGTTTCTATCTTCTTACTTCATTCTTGCTTCATCGTTTAACTATACTACTTACTAAACTTTAACTACTTCACAAATTTTGTCAAATTCCTAAAATTACATTAAATGTATATTTATTATTATATTGTTAAGAAAATAGTGGAACCCTAAAACATATTTACAATGTTACTATTTTACCTTAGTATCGCGCATGATCATGGCGTTCAACTCGCTCCAGTCCGGTTTCTGGGGCTTATTTTTATACTTGACGCACTTGGCAAACTGAAACAAGAATTACTTTTAGTAATTATATAAAAAAACCTCGATAATGACCCTTTCTTTCAGAGATGATTACTCAGCGGCAAAACCGACTTTCGTGAAACCTAGCTAAAAAATATTGCTAGAAACCTGCTTAAATTAAAAAACTGGTTGCCTGTAAAGTCGGTTTTACGGGCGAAGATTTTACGTGACAACGTCTTTTTCTCGGTAGAATATTTATTGATATGAATATAATTAAATTGCACAATAGGAACAAGGAATTGAATGAAAATAAGAATTGCACAAATTTTAACTATAGAAATATATTTTGTTTACTAAAACATTGTACATGTAAACTTAAACTTAACTAATTCCTATTTGAGTGATTTTGTTGAGGATAGGTACTGGAAGTTGAAGGCATTTGCTCGTCCGTTTCCATTGTTTTGAGAGTGGTGATTCCTGTTGAACATTTGAAATTGAATGGATGAATTTTTAATTTTAAAGAATCAATTTGAAAATCAAAACACTTATTCAGATCGAAGGTTCAAATTTTTGCTAAATAAATTTGAAATTAATTAAAATTTGTAATTGTAAATGATGAAGTTGAAAATTAAAACATTTACTTAAATTAGATGTTAAAATTCTTGCTCAACACAGTTTAAATCAAGTTTTCTTATATCTGCCACTTTTTCTTAATATTTGTAATTTTAAAGAATCAATTCGAAAATCAAAACATTTATTCAGATCGAAGGTTCAAATTTTTGCTAAATAAATTTGAAATTAATGAAAATTTGTAAAAAAATAATAATTAATTAATTAATTAATTTTAAACTAATAATTTACTTAACACTATCAACATTTATCAATAGTATGACATAACCTATAAACTCAGTTTCTCAACTTTTGTGTCAATCTAACAATTAATCAATCAATCATAGTTTACGATAATGAAATATCAGTGTACAATTATTTACCTTTATTGTTGTAGTTGTTGTAAATGACGAATCTAAGCACTCCACATTTTCACTACAGACACAGCTGACGATACTTTAACCACACGTGTGAACTTGTATTATGACGCTTTCTTGTTTTTCCAACGCCAAGAACGTTCGAGAAAGACAAAGACAGAGACACAAGCATGCGCCGATTCAATGCGCCTAATTCTCTAGTGCTGCGCGCGCGGCAGACCGATCATAGTTGAGTGGGAGAGAGACGCAAGGCATTCGGCGGGCCTCTCTCTCGTTCGGTGACTCATCGTAACGTTACCGAGCGTTACACTTTTTCATAAGTGACTCCCAGCCGCAACCTAATTTAAGACGTTGTCACGTCAAAAAATCTCATCCAAATCGGTTCACCCGATTAAGAGAACTGTTTCTCGTAGTCCCATTAGTATTTACGGTTGTGGAAATTTTCGTTCTGTACCGTAAAACAGGGTGAGTAGGGATCAAGGGGTGAGCAGGTGCACAAGCTAAAATAAGTCATAACTTGTTACAAATAAGAACAAAATATTGAATGAACAATAAAGTTAAGTCTATTGGAATGGAACTAATTTCAATCTTATAATGAGTAACAAAGAAAGAGAAGCAAAAATTTCATAATAAATTCAAGGTTTATGGAAACTTGTCAGACTATGCTTCATTCTCATTATTGCGTGCCAGAGCTGTTGAGCTAGAAAGTAATTGTTTTGAAACATATATTACTAGAATTGAATCATCCATTGCTAGTAACCCGCGGTCTTTTTGGTCCTATGTGAAAAGTAAACACAAAAATAAAATGCTCTAGTTTCCCCAATATCATGACGTATAATAATATAACTGCAGATAACGGCAAGGATGTAAGTAATTTGTTCGCAGAATATTTCTATTCTACATTTCAAAAACTAGACCTACATCAAAATTATTCATTATGGAGTTCAATATCAACTTCTATCGGCAGTATCAGCTCTGTGGATGTTCCCCCAGATGTACTGTTGAAAATGCTTAAATCTCTAGACCTGACGAAGTCTGGAGGCCCAGATTTTATCCCTCCATTATTTATTGTGAACTGTGCTGAGAGTTTGGTTTTGCCGTTGGGTATTCTGTATCGACGCTCATTATCTGAAGGTATAGTGCCTAGTGTTTGGAAGTCTGCATTTGTCACACCTGTTCATAAAAAAGGTAGTAGGTCTGAGATCCAGAACTACCGTCCCATTTCAAAGATCTGTCTTTTTGCAAAAATATTAGAAAAAATTGTTTACAGAGCTGTGTATTCTGAGCTGCAGTGTGTATTTGGTGATGAACAGCATGGTTTTCTTAGAAATCGCTCTACTGTTACAAACTTAATATTGTCTAATGAACTGATTTCAAGTGGGATGGATAGTCATGTGCAAGTGGATGTAATTTACACGGACTACAGTAAATGTTTCGATCGTATTAACCATCATATACTAAAACACAAAATACTTGAGGCCGGTATACATGGTGATCTCTACCGATGGTTTTCTTCGTATGTAGACAACCGAACTCAGGCTGTAGTTCTCCATGGCCATCAATCCAGTTGGATGCCTATTCCTTCTGGCGTGCCTCAAGGGTCGATTCTGGGGCCCCTTCTATTTGTCATATTTTTAATGGATATTAAGAAATGTTTTAAACACTCTCATATACTTTTATATGCCGACGATATGAAGATTCTTAAATCAATACATCACTCTGAAGACGTGAAAGACCTTCAGATTGACTTGGATACTTTTGTCAGTTATTGTACACTAAATAAGCTAGAACTTAACGTATCTAAATGTTTTTATATTAATTATACGCGAAAGTTAACAACTATTGGTACAGGTTACACACTCGCTAATGAGCAGATCGACAGGGTTTATAAGATCCGTGACCTCGGCGTCATTCACGACAGCAAACTACTCTTCGACTGTCACATTGACCACATTGTTACCAGAGCATCTAAGGCATTGGGCTTCATCATGAGAACGTCAACTGATTTCCGTGAATTAAAATCTTTAAAAATTCTTTACTGTTCTTTCGTACGTAGCCTGCTTGAGTATGCATCGCAAATTTGGAATCCTCGGTATAAAGTATATATTGATCGTATTGAGGACATTCAAAGGAGGTTCCTGAGATATTTAGATTATAAAACTCACCAGTGGTCAAATGGTTATGTGCACCGTTGTAAGCGTTATCATTTCCTGCCGTTGGAGACTAGACGTAATATTAATGACGTCTGCCTCTTAATTAAAGTTGCTAATAATAGTATAGATAGTCCGGCGATATTATCTAAGTTATCCCTGCGGCCTCGTGTCGGTCTCAGGCCAAGGCCGCTACTACATGTACCCTTTGCAAATACCAATTATAGAAAAAACTCATTTTTACTGCGTGGTGCTAAATTGTTTAACGAGGTGTCTTCGGTGACTGATATTGACTTGTTTTGCACTAGTGCTCAAGCTGCTACCAGAAACTTAAGTAATGCTTTCTTCAATTAGTCTAATAATTATATTGTTAAATGTCTTTTAGTTATATCTAACTAAATAGTGTTCGAACCATCTTGAGTGAATATGTCTTTGTGAATTAGCTTGTAATATGCGGAGACTTATTGTCAGCAATTTACACTTGTCATATATTATACCCAATTCTTACTTTCCTGTATTAGTCTGTAAGTCTTCCTAAAATAAATAAATAAATAAATAAATAATAAACAAATGCTTCATTTTAGGTTGTGTCCCTACTCACCCCGTTTTACGGTAACAAGATTAAAAAAAAATGTTTATTCAGAAAGTAGGCCGCACGGGCACTTTTACATGTCGAAAATCTGAGAAAAAACGCCTCAGGAAACTCAACAGTCAGTGTTTTTTTTAATATACAATTGTAAAACTCAACTAGAATTATATAAAACAAGGAACCTAACATGTACAATAAGAAAGAAATATATTCACACGTAGTTGAGCCGGAAAATGTGTCAAAACTCACAATTTTTATCAGAACTGACTTAACGATGATAGTGCAAGACAACTACACAAAAAGTTTCGATACATTCTCCTACAGACACCGTGTCCCTTAGACAATATAAGTATAATGTTTATATATTTTTTACGACTCAGTTATTATTAAGTTATTTGAGTGTTTAGTTTAGGTCAAGATTACTGTCTGATAGATAGTGCACGACCTTGTAGTAAGCTTTAGACATCAGAGACTTTTTCCAGTAAATTTTAAGTACTGGAAGTGGTGGTTTAGTAGCATGTCGTCCCGTTTGCAATTTGTCCCGTTCGCAGTTCGTCCCGTTCACATTTTGTCACGTGTACGTAATATTTAGTTTTATTTTTATTTTTTGCGTTTATGGGACGAACTGCGAACGGGACAATTTGCTAACGGGACGAAGTGCGAATGAGACGAGTAATCCCAATTAAACGGGTGTAAAATAGGGGCACGATTAAAAAATGATTTTGTTAATTTAATGATTAGACAGAAACGCATTTTTATTGTTGGATTTCGTTTTATTGGAATGCCACAGTCGTTGGTCCAGCTTTTGACGTAAATATGTAAAAGTCAACTGCATTGGTCTGTCGTATAATAAATCGATAGTTAATTACTGTTTCAATTTAAGTGCTATAAAATAAAAGTTATTAGGAGCTAGATATTGTAGGTTTTTCAAACGGATTAGGAAGCTAAAAATAACCACACAAAATACGAGAGCGTTTCCCTTTCCCTTACATAATCATGAAAAATTATATTACTTTGTCTACTATAGTGTCCAAGGCAGCGTGCGTAGTCGGAACTCTTTAATTTATATCTACTCAACATGTACGCATAAACAAAATGGCTTTTAAACGATTCTATCTTTTTCTTGACAAAGTTATCCATCTTTTACCCACAGGTGGCGCCTGTGTATAGTTTATAGTTGCGCAAGTACTTCACAAATTTAGTAAAATCTCTAAAATTACCTTTTATAATGTCATTTTAAGATCTGTCTACGTATTATATATAAATATTGATATATTGTTAAGAAAATAGTGGAACCCTAAAACATATTTACAATGTTACTATTTTACCTTAGTATCGCGCATGATCATGGCGTTCAACTCGCTCCAGTCCGGTTTCTGGGGCTTATTTTTATTGTTGACGGACATGGCAAACTGAAACAAGAATTACTTTTAGTAATTATATAAAAAAACCTCGATAATGACCCTTTCTTTTAGAGATGATTACTCAACGGCAAAACCGACTTTCGTGAAACCTAGCTAAAAAATATTGCTAGAAACCTGCTTAAATTAAAAAAATCTCATCCAAATCGGTTCACCCGATTAAGAGAACTGTTTCTCGTAGTCCCATTAGTATTTACAGTTGTACAATTTTTCGTTCTGTACCGTAAAACAGGGTGAGTAGGGATCAAGGGGTGAGCAGGTGCACAAGCTAAAATAAGTCATAACTTGTTACAAATAAGAACAAAGTATTGAAAGGATAATAACGTTAAGTTTATTGGAACTAATTTCAGTCTTATAATTAGTATTAAATGCTTCATTTTAGATTGTGTCCGTATTCACCCCGTTTAACGGTAACAAGATAAAAAACGATAAAAAATGATCATTCAGAAAGTAGGCCGCACGGGCACTTTACACGTCAAAAATCTACCAGCGCTTTCCAAAAGTCCACTGCCGAGAAGAAACGCCGCAAGAAACTCAACAGTCAGTCGTTTTTAAAATATACAATTAAAAACTTAAGCAAAAATTGTATAAAACAAGGAATCTAATGTACAATAAGGAATAAATATATTCATGCGTAGATAAGCAGGACAATGTGTCAAATCTCAGAATTTTTACCAGAACTGACTACTGAAACGCATTTTTATTGTTGGATTTAGTTTTACTGTAATGCGACAGTCGTTGGTCCAGCTTTTGATGTAAATATGTAAAAGTCAACTGCATTGGTCCTTTTACAAATCGATAGTTAATTACTATTTTATTTAAGTGCTAAAAAATAAAAGTTATTTGGAGCTAGAATTAGTAGGTAGGTACTTAAAGAGGATTGCGAAACTAAAAATTTCAACACAAAATACGATAGCGTTTCCCTCCGCCTTAAACCTAGTTCTAATTTAACCATTTTGATTCCTTTCGGGGCAGTGGTCCAACTGCTTTGTCCAACTGATAAATAATTTTCATTTGAATATCAAATTAACAGGCTCGACGGAGCTCCTACTTCTGGGTGGTTTGGCCCTCCGGGCCAGCTGAAGAACTAACATAACCTAAACCTACCTCATATTTATGATACTAATTTTGGTCAGTTGGACAAAGCAGTTGGACCACTGCCCCGTCACTTTTTGATTGAGTTGCATCATGACAAATTATGTCACCTTGTCCACTACAGTGTCCATGGCAGCGTGCGTCAGAGCTTTTTAATTTTTCTATATACGCATGAATAAAACGACTTTTAAACGTGTCTATGTCTTGAAAAAGTTATCCATCGGTTTCACAGAACTTGAGTCTCGGGTCTCTGTGAAGACGGATTGTGGACCATGACCATGGTGTCCAACTTATTCGTGTCCGGTTCCTGGTGCTCATTTTTATTGTTGATGTACTTGGCAAACTGAAACAAAAATTACTATTAGATATATGAAAAACCTTGATAGTGACCCTTCCTTTCACACATAACTCAACGGCAAAACTGACTCTCGACTTTCTAACCTAACCAAACCTTTTTTTCTTTTATTGACGGATAGGAAATGCATTTACGCATCGTCCCCCTCGGCTAGGGTAGCCATATGGGGGGGGTATTACGGACTCTCAACCACCTCAGCTGACGAGTTGAGGTGGAAGCCTACCGTCTAAAACCTGCTGTCAACCTTACCTAACCTAACCTAGCTAAGAACTACTGCTAGAAAACTGCTTTTAAATTAAAAAAATCTTATTCAAATCGGTTCACTCTTTTAAGAGAACTGTTTCTCGTAGTCCCATTAGTATTTACAGTTGTACAATTTTTCGTTCTGTACCGTAAAACCGGGTGAGTAGGGATCAACCTGAAATAAGTCATAACTTGTTACAAATAAGAACAAAGTCTACGTTACGTCTATTGGAACTAATTTCAGTCTTATAATTAGTATCAAATGCTTCATTTAAGGTTGTGTAAACCCCGCCCCGTTTTACGGTAACAAGATAAAAAATGTTTATTCTGAAAGCAGGCCGCACGGGCACTTTTACATGTCAAAAATCTACAAGCGCTTCGCAAGAGACCACTGCCGAGAAGAAACGCCGCCTACCAAAGATAGCGGCAAACTTCATTTAAAATTTGGTTCGACTACTTTAGTATGGCGGGAATTGGAAATGTTTCTGAGCTACACGTGACTACGCCGAGCAAACGACGAGCGTCCAGTGGCGCCCTCATTACTTTTATTGGGTTTTCTAATTAACTAAAGAATTTCCTTGGACCCAAACAAAATGTGTTTGTAGCGCAAGTATAAACACAATTTATGGGATACGTAACAAACTTTAATAACAATTACCCTTTGAGTAGTCAGCTTAACGGGAAAAGGTGGCCACTTTTTTTCGTTAAGTTAATAACTTGAAGGTGAATTGTTATTAAAGTTTGTTACGTATCCCATAAATTGTGTTTATACTTGCGCTACAAACACATTTTGTTTGGGTCCAAGGAAATTCTTTAGTTAATTAGAAAACCCAATAAAAGTAATGAGGGCGGCACTGTACATCCGGCGTACGCTCGGCGTAGTCATAAGTCGGTCTGCGTGCTGCTACATGTTGTGCTTGGAAATTCCGGCTCTTCAGATTCAGTCCCTTGGTCCTGGGAGCTTACCCGCTCTGCAGTAGGTTTACGCAGACCGAGAAACTTAAACAGCCACTTCCAAAGCCGGATGAGCCAGAAGCTTCGTTGGTAAATAACTTCAATATGGCCGTTGGGGAGCCGATACGTCCTGATTACTTACCGGTGGTTTAATGCAGTAACCTGAAACAAAAGAAAATCGCTGTAGAGGCCGGGAAGTAAGCAGTTACTGGAGGGGTACACTGCGAAAAATCCGCTGCTTGCAATCGGGATTGACAAAAAAAAATAAGTCACGGTTTTTACTTTCCCATTCGAAAGAATAGGAAATTTAAAGACACCAATTTCATTAATTTTGTATTTGACCCAATAGTTTTGTTTTAATATCTTTATTTATTTAGCAGACATTTTATGGATGACTTGATTATTTTTTATTTGGGATGGCATTATCTAATAAATTATAACAAATAATTGATATCCAATGAATAAAAGTGATTGTAATAGTGTATTTAAACATACTATTTCAGGGTGTTTTCGCCTAACCCGTAAGATACACCTGGGAGGGCTTCAAGCCGAAAACGAAAGTCAAACAAAGGTTACAAAGGTTATACTTTTGTCGAAATATCCAAAATAGATTAATATTTCACAAACTTAATAATGCAGAACGGTTTTAAAACCCTATTCCTCGAAATGGTTTTCGAAATGGAGTTATTGTAAAAATATGAACAATCCCAATTCGATTGTGATTGTTCTGAAAAGTGTCTTGATTCCATACAAGCCTAACATTAATTAAATACCTCTTACAATCAAAAATATAAATAAATAACAAAAAAACAAAAACACAAGATAACAAAAGAGTCTATATTTTCTGTTAAGTTAAGGAGTGTTTAGATTTCAAAATGTTTTTATAATTTGAAAGAGATTTTTCCGTTTCCAGAGTGAATAAAATCTGTTAGCCTTTTATTGTTAAATGTTATTTGTTATATTATAATGTAAATGTGATTTACTAAATAGACATGTAACTATAATTATTATGCCTTGTTTCAGTGCCCTTGCAGGGTTTATGTTGAAGCTACCTACTGTATTTCTAAGCCACGCAGTATTGTTCAACACCATACGTCAACACTTGTAACATTTCATCGTAGGTACACGGTTTGTAACCGTGTCAGAGAACCCCTAGGTTGTCCACATTTAGCGTAACATGTCCTGTAAGATGCCACGTAGACCGGTCCGTCGTCATGTCACAAGTGTGGACCCAGCTCATTCCAACGTCAAAAAGGGGGTTGCCCCCGTTTCTTTCCTGCCTCGATGAATGAACTGAAGATGTCATTCCCATACAGAGTTTTCAATGTTAGTAAGTTGTACCGTTTGAAGAGAGACAGCAATATTTGAACCCGATTTAATAGTAAGTGATGCCTATTAAGTTCAGGTCTAGGTCACGTTGGAAATGAAATATAAAGGGTCGAACGAGGGAGGTGGGTGTTAAAGTGATTGCTCTCGCTCATGTTTCCATCTCGCTCGGTCAACTTGAAAAGGATTCCGGGTAGGGTGGTAATTTCCATAAGTTAGGGCTGTTACGTTGAGTTTTACGTGAATGGTTTTTTACCTAAAAAATACATTTTGGGCAACAAACTCAACCGCGTTTTTTCGATGCAAACAAGCATTGTTAGACAAAATTTTAGGATATTACCAAAGAGCTTGAAAGCGACCTTTTTTAGAATTTTGACTTCTCATGTGGTCTAAAAAAAGGTGTTTTCATACTTTCGTTGTAGTCCTAATTTTTCCAAAAGTTTCAAGTAGGTATACAAACAGGACGTGCAGAACTATATTTTTTTTACTACCTACTATACAACGTTTTTACTCTGCAGAAATACTTGCAAAGGGGAGCTGTGCCCTCCTAAATAAAAAAGAACGCATGCGCAATTTGATAGCCAAACCAAAATTAACCCACTCTCTTAAAAAATAAGGCCACTATTTCTTGCGCGGTTCTATGAGACATACTTCCTTTTGTCCAAGGAGGGCAGGACTAGCTCACTGCAGAGAATGCCACCCCTTTTACGAATATCACCCCCCGTTGACCAACGGGAGATATTGTCATGACCGTTGACACAACTCACAATCACGTCTGACCTAATTTCAACTGTTTGTGCACAATTAGCATAATAACAAGGGTGGGAAAGAGAGAAAGTTGTAAGAAAGAGATAGAACGTAGTTACCAAGGTCAAGGTCAACAAAAAAAAAGACCAAAAAAAAAGCCCCGGGCAAGTGAAAACTTATTTCCGAAATAAGTTTTCTACTTGCTCGGGGCTTTTTTTTATAATATAAGATGAGTAGGCACTTAGTATTAAATAGGAACACGAGAAGCCTAAAATAAGATCGAACTAGTTCACCCGCGGCGTTCGTGCGGGGTGAAGACGGGGGGGAGACATTGTGGGGAGGCGTAAGCGGAATCGGGCGTTGTAGCGCACGCTGTCGTAATACCAAAGAAGGTGGCTAACTGCAATAAAATCGTAGTAGTTGAAGAATAATATACCATATCGGTAACCACATTGAAATAAAAATGTTTCTAGCTACATAGTTTTTGTATTTATTCTATCACTAACTATAAGCATCTGTTTAATAGTAGGTATATATTTTTGTATTACACTATTTATTCGTTTAGCGTAACAATATGCTGAGCCAGTGTCCTATTCGCAGCCGCGAAGACACACTAACTACTACTATTTTTATTGCTTTTTCTGTTTTTACTTTTTTTTTTTGTGTTTCATGTGTGTAGTGAATAGATGTTTTTTTTTGTTTTATAGCTGCGTCGCTTCCGTTTTGTCGTTTTGAGTTATTTTAAGATAGGTATAGTCACGAGATTAAATTTAGTAGGGTAAATCGTCAATAACTGGCTACTTTAGAAAGTGTCATTTAGTTACTAGCCTAGCCATCAAATTTCTTACTGACGCTGTTAGTAAAGATACTAGAACAGTGCTCCAGGTAATAACTCAGGAGCTAGATATTCTAGTTTAATCGCAAAAATGTGAGCAAATCTCTTGCTTTACACATTTTATTGCAAAGTGGCCAGTTACCGGAGGGTGGCCAGTAACAGGCGATTAGGTCCAAACTCAATGTGACACTCTACAACAATAAGCTTAAGTTTCATTAAAGTTACAAATGTCTTATTTATTTATTTATTTATTTTATGGCAGATAGAAGACAAACGAGCACACAGGCCACCTGATGGTAAGTGGAAACTGTGACCCATAGACATTCGCATTCACAAGACTGCGACTGAAGACTTGACATATCTTATAACATTGACGACTTCAGGCATATTTTTCTAGAAATGACCTGATTTTTAGTAGGTATAAACACTTTAGTCGCCTGTATCTCAGGAACTAAGTAGGGGAAGGTCGGGTAAAGTGAACACCCCAGGCAAAGCGAATTCGGCCTCCAAATCCCGAGTTACTCATCCTTGTTGCACCAAGCGCCTATACGACGTTCCGGATCCTTCGCTCAGTGAGCGGCAGGCGTAGGAGGAAGCGGTCGCTGCGCGCGTAGTCGAAACGTGTTTTTGGTGAAAAAAGATCGATGTTTAAAGGTAAGTACATTGTCTGTTACCCTGTCAGAGTATTTTTCTCGAATCTTAATTGTCGATGCTTCTGTTCCCTAATTAAATATCTTCCGTTTACAGTGCATTTCTTTGAGTACCAAGTAACGGTTATTTTTTGAACATGATTAATTTCAAAACCAGACTGATTGGGCAAAGTGGATCGGGCAAAGCGGATATCGTGTTCACTTTGCCCGTGGGTTTATATTTATGATGTTAAATTTTCTAATCACAATATTTTATTACAATATTTTATTACAGATGGTATATAAATATAAAAAAAAGACCAATCAGGGCTCCTGGTCAACAAAAGTCATGGATATGGCTATCAGAGCGCGCAAAACCGGAGAACCAATAAAAAGAACGGCACAAAATATGGATTGCCATATGCCACATTGTATAGGCATGTTAAAACTGGAAATGCATCCAAACAACTTGGTCGGTTTCGTCCAGTGTTTAACGAAAACGAGCTATTCACTTATTTAAAAGAAATGAACGGTGTATTTTTTGGATTGACTCGAGATGATTTTAAGAGTTTAGCGTACGACTATGCCACGAAAAATAGCTTGAAGTATCCAAATAGTTGGGACAAACAGAAAAAAGCTAGTGATGACTGGCTACATGGCTTTTTGTCTCGTCATACTGACATAACCCTCAGAACTCCAGAGCCAACCTCAATAGCCCGGGCAAAAGGATTTAATCGCACAGTAGTATCCCGATTTTAAGATAATTTAGAGACCCAAATTGAGAAGTATGGCATTGATGCATCGAGATTGTATAATATGTATTGTATAATAATCAGAAGTATTGACAAGTACACCATTAAAGACAGAACAAAAACATAAATTTGAGAAAAATAAAGTTAAAAACGTGACTAAAAAACTTGATGACAAACCAAAGACAGGAAATAAGAATCCCAAACCACCAAACTCAAATACTGCCAAAAAGTTGAAAAAGACTGCTAAAGGAGCTAAATCTAAAAAGAAGATGGAGAAATTTAAGGATACCGTGTGCCCATTTTGCGGAGAAATGTGTATGGAAGAAGATGGACAACCAACTGAAAATTGAATTCGCTGTGATACATGCCTTCAATGGTGCCATGAAGACTGTACAGCCTATGAAGGCAATGCAAGGTTTATTTGTGATAACTATTCCCAATTAAAATTATTGAAATGTTGTTATGTTGATTAAAATTCTCCTAATTAATAAGTTTATTAACATTTTATGACTGATTTTTGCTTTGCCCGGGGCCAGTTTCACTTTGCCCGAGGGCAAGTTTCACTTTGCCCGGCACTCTGGGCAAAGCGGATAAAATAACTTTTTTTATGTTTTTTTCTTATCTACTAAAATTGTTAAACATTAGAGGCTAAAGTTGTTTTTTTTTTAAAGATTAATGATTTAAGATTGATTATAGGCATTTTTTTCATTTCTTCCTTTTAAAACTTTCCTGTTATATCCAGTCAAACGTTAAGGTGTTCACTATGCCCGACCTTCCCCTAATTAAGTCTACTTAGTCGTGATAGTTTTCCTTATAAATTCGTTAAATGTGCTTCCATTTAAGATATTTTTCAGATTTTCAATATTTGTAGTTTTGGCTGTAGTGGAGACACTTGACTCTAACAATAATTAGCGCTTTAAAGCTTAATATTTCATAAACGGATCCCTTAATCGAAAAGCTGTTTTTGCAAACCCGCAATATTTTTGTAATAGGTACCTATCCAACCACACCCCACGAAATGTGGTTGACGAGAAAAAAAAATACATCCCCAAGTCACGTGTAGAGGTCCAAAAAAAAATTCATATTTTTTTTACCACTTTGTTGGCGTGACTAATATGTATATTCGTGCCAAATAACAGCTTTCTAGCTCTAAGAGTCTCTGAGCTAGGCTGCGGACGAACGGACGGACGGACGGACGGACGGACATGGCGAAACTAATAAGGGTTCGTAGCTTGATTACGGAACCCTAAAAATGGTTGCACCTACCTAATTTGATTAGATATAATATTTTTCAAAATGTCATAACCTTATTAATTGTTCCGTTTAACATTATCCTTGAATCTGTTTCATACCTACCTACCCTCATTCGATTTTTCTTTTTACATGTTTCGACATTCCATTTATATACATTTTTATGATTTACTATCATCAAGTACAGCTGAAAAATCGACAACTTTAAATTACGTGTCAATTAAAAAAAAATACAATTTGAAATAAAACAAAAAAAAAGGTCCACCCTGAAGAATGTGTACAATGGAATCTTGTCCCATGGTAACATTATTACTTACATGTGATATTGGTCGAAAAAAATTTAATGTCTATTTGTATTTACGTACACTCAGAAATAAGTCCAATTGTAAATACGTCCTACTTGAAATATGTATGTACAATTTATATATTGTTTTTATTGCTTTGATTCATTCATATAAGACTACATTCACTTTGTGCGTATTTAATTTTGTTCATAATTTAATATTTCCATTACAACTTAATTAATTTACAACGAAAATAAAGTTGATTATGAATGTTTTTTTGCACGATAAAATTTTGACTAAATTCTTTTTGATGCTATTTTTTACTTTTGTACCTAATGACAGTAAATCTTTATTTAATTTTTACAATCTTGTATTTGACTTGCACGTATGTAAGGGTCAAATCTTGCAAGTTAAATTTGACCCAATTCCCGATTTCCGATGAAGCTGAAAATTTGTGTACACCTTTAGTTCTGATAATCATACAATAAATACAATAATACAGTACAGTCACGGACTTTAATTGATCATCCACTTGCCACTGTTCATATTTTAGCCGTGTAATGCAATTTGGTAACGACCAATAAAAACTGAGTTCAGTTTGGACCAATAGTGACTGTTGTTTAAGTGGTCATAGCAACCCCATTAAACGACCAATAATGACTGTGTTCAGTAGAATAGCTGCTTGGGCGTTGTATAACCAATAGTAGCTGTTGTTTACGTAGCCATAGCAACTAGACAGACATGCAATTGGTTGCCTTTGGGTGATGTCACTCTGTTGTCTGGTTGGTAGAAGGGTCTCAGGTTAGCCAACCGTTAATTTTGCATGTCATTTTGTTCTTCTATTATCTTCTATTATACGAAGACGTGTGAATTTCTTTATCTCGATATACGAGTAAAGCCGACTGAACCCGATTTGCATTACACGGCTAAAATATGAACAGTGGCAAGTGGCTGATCAATTAAAGTCCGTGACTGTACCATCGAGCTGATCTGATCATGGAGTCTCAGGGTGGCCATAGGAACTCCTAAATTACACATGATAAACCCGTTGTGTTAGGGCTCGTTAGAATCGTCGTCCGTCCAAAAAAAAGTACAGTCAGCAATAAAAACTTGTCACAAAAAATATTTCTGGGTAATTGGCATTTCGATCCTTGTGAACACCACGTAAACCTTCCTGTTTTGATCAATTTTACTTAGTAATGAAATATTGTAAAAATAATTATGTTAGTGTTATGCAAACTTGTAGGTACAGGCTGAAATGGAAGACTTGATGAAAAGTGATATGAATTAATTAAGCATTAAAGTGGGATCATAATGATATAATGTAGGTATGTAGGTGTTTAGATGTAGTATTCAGACTTAGTTAAATAATGTTTTGTAAAAAAAAACTCACGAAACAAAACAATTGTAACTGAAATGTCATTAATGTAAAATAGCCTGGATAGAACCCAAAGAGTGTACGATTCTAAAAATAGGGTAAAGGGTAAATTTACTTTACTCAGTGATTTAATTAAGAGGAAAATTAACAAAAAAGAAACAGCCTTTGTTTCTTGTGACTAATATTGCTTGGAAATGGCCATCAATTACCGAGTCTGAAAAACTGCTTTCTAGCCACGTCTTCGATGTCACCCTGTAAATATATCAAGACCTTTAATTATATACCTAGATTTAGGGGCAAAATAATTTATTTAGGTACACAATTTGATCACGCACAACCATGTAACTTCTATTTTTCTCTTTTCAGGTTTTCGGATCTGCGTAGTCTATATTTACATTTCATATCAATCAGATATTCCATTAAATACTGACATAAATATTTTCCAAACATATTATCTGCTTCTAAAATGGCCTAATTTCTTGTCCATTAAATAGGATTTAAAGACTGCATTAATTTTACAACAACGCGAATTCACGCACGTCCTTTGCTTCATAAGCTGGGTTTGTGTCCTGCAGTGTTAGGCGTAATTAATTACTTTTTTTATATAATTAATAATTTAATTACATGTTATTTAAATGAAAGTAATTTTAATTACATGTAATGTAATTGAATGTATTTATAATTACATAGTAATAAGTTATTGAAATAAAGATAATTTATTGAAAAACGACATAAAGTAATACAATAACCATAACACAATAACTGAAAATTAAAACTAAAATTAAATAAGACTAACTCTAAATATATTAATTAACACAAGCATTGTATCAATAACAGCTTATTGAAATTACATTAATTTTTAATTAAATTACTTAATTACATTTTAGTATCGGATTATTTTAGAGCAGACAAGGCGAACAGTATCATTAGTTGTGTTGTTCTATGACGCAAAGGTCGCATGGAGTAACCCCCCCTCCCCCCAAATTAATGTCTGAGATAAGAGACGTTTTGAAATTTAATTTTAAATAAAAGTGATTATTTTTTTATACTGATTTGCCAAATAAATATTTAAATGTATTTTAAGTTAGATTAAATTATTAAAAATTAAAAGAATAAAGTGAAGGTAACATTTTGTAATTGTTATTCTTAATTGATTTTACAATTACGTTTACCTTGTAATGGTAATTTGTAATTGAAATTACATTACATTTTATAATCGTAATTGTTATTGTTGATTCAATTATATTGTGGCTAAATTCTAGTTCCTAAAAATACCCTGATTCCACAAAATTAAGCAATAAAGTTGCTTCGTAAACAAAAAATTGATCTTTAACCGGATTCAAAATCTGATATTATTTTTCCGGTAAGTTTAAATTGTAGCTTTTTTTTTAAAGTTGGACAAAAATGTGGCCTACCACCCTACGGTTGAAATTCATTTTTCATTCATTCATGTCCCTCGCTATAATATTAAGACAGTGACAAGTATCAACCATAGCGATAATTAGATCTCACAGAAACTTTTGTCTAAACTGTTAGACCAATTTCTTGGCCGACTGTACGATGAATAAGTATCTCAATACTCCCCTGTTTAAATCCCTTAGGGGTTCAATTTCCTAAAATCCCTATTTACTACACCTCCAAGATATCCAAGGAATATTCCCTCCGAATTTGAAGTACCTAGGTCATACGGTTTTGGCTATTTACACTCGCGGTCAAATAATTCGGGTCCGAGTGCGTTTTTCATACAAACGAGGCTATTTCGAAGCCTTGGTTCCTCGCCAGGGGATGCTTGTAGTGAAATCTGATGATGGATACCCCGAGCATCGATACAGGACTTCCAGAGTGCCTAGGACACCCAACTGATTGAATCTGCGGCTAACGCCGGAATTGTGCATCTTCAGAGAAACATCTAAAATGACAATAAAATGTAAGGAAATCCAAATGCTGACCCAAACTCTCTCGCTGTGGTGTCAACTGATTATGCTATCCTATCAGTTAGGTATCTTAAGAACTTTTGACCTCCTCTATTGAACCTTGTAGTATCCACCATTAAACCTCACTCAAAACAACCCCTGGCTAGGGACCAAGGCTTCGAAATAGCCTCGTTTGTATGAAAAACGCACTCTAACCCGAATTATTTGACCGCGAGTGTATAATACAGGTTGTTGACGGGGGATCAAATTAAGGTCAGCTAAGTATTGGTTTAAGATTAACATATTTTTAGGGTTCCACACCTCGAAAGGGAAAAGGGATCACCCTTATTGGATCACTTTGCTGTCCGTCCGTCCGTCCGTCTGTCATGATCCTTTTTCTCAGTAACGCGTGGAGGTATGTTGAAATTTATATCAGCTGTAAAAAAATCAAACGTCTAAACCAACGCAATTAAAAGATACAGCCGTTTATGCCGCAAATTTTCGTGTAGGTACTCCCGTGAACTCTCTTGAACTTTGGTACGAAGCAACGTCTTATAGCACAGATAAAGGAAAAATTGCGAAAGTCGTAAGTTTTTAGTTACATGATCTATTAAAAATATTTTTAATAATTATAAAGTTACTACCCCTTTCCTCATGAACGCGTAGAGGTAACATTGAAATTCATATCAAAACTCAAATCTATAAAAGCTTTAAGCTGTAGGTAACAAAATCAAACTTCTATGTCAACGCAATCAAAAGAAACGGCCATTTAAGCCGCATATTTTTACTCTTAACTACTGCTAATGGAATCAAAACCTAAAGGGTACTTCCAGTCGATCTAGAATCTTGAAATTTGGCATGAAGCAATTTTTTATAGCACATATTATTATTATAAAGGAAAAAAACCGAAAATTTTAAATTTATAGTTACATCACATATCGTTCATTCAATACAAAACGGACACAATCCGAAATGAGTCAGACTTGCATTTTATAATTATTAGAAGAGGTTGGAATACGATTTTTAATGGAAGAGCAATTATTTTGGAATGTGTCCGTTTTGTATTCAATGAGCGATATTTTAACTCGATTGTCGTGATGGAACTTTTACTTATTTACCTAAAGATTTGTACGGAACCTTCGGTGCGCGAGTCCGACTCACACTTGGCCGGTTTTTACTGAATTTAAGTGTTTTTAAAATACGCTAATGTAAATAAATTATTAGAAGTAATAAATAAAAAAAAAAAATTATAAATTTAATTTTATTAACCATCAAGTGTGCAGTCGTTTGTCTACTTCATGCCATTTTTTTTTAAATTGTCACTTCTTGTCACCTGTCATGCCCAGAGTAAAGGGTTTGGTCCCGCCTTAACGCCTATCATCCAGTGGTTAGACTATTTGGCTATCCTATTCAATGTCCCATGGTAATATCCCGAAGGGGAAACTAAAGTCGTTAAAAGTTTAGTCTCTGGGAGGGGTAACACATTGAGGCGAGGCAGCCACGCCCACTTAAGTATTCATCGGGGTATATCCTTAATTATCATAACGAATAAAAAATTATCAATTAAACCTATAGATGATTTTTATATAAGTACCTATTCAATTATGATTTTTATGATACTTTAGTTCGTCCATTTTTTATTTTATTATAAGTCTGGTTGCCGCCATATTGAATGTTGGTTACTGTCATTATGTTCCGGTAACGCCCTCCGTCGAAAAGTTGTGCCTTTGCTATTTTGGCAGCGCTGTATACCTACTGAAGCCGCAGGATGACAGCAGTAGATGACCGATCGTTGTGGAAAACCTTGGAAAAGAAATATCCAACAGTGGACGTCTTACAGCAGACGATGATGATGAAGCCATTTTTTGACAGCTAAGAAAAAACCTCTATTGGTTGGCTCCCTTTTTGTCAAGTGTTCGGAAACGATAACGTTCTAGACGCATTTTTGTCTATGGCCACTGAGGCTAACTGCCAAAACCTGCCTTTGTTTCGTATTTAAGCCCTGGCTAAAAGTCGCTCGGATCTCCCATTCCATCTAGTCTGTAACGATAGAGACGCACTGGGCGAGAAACTGGGTTACCAGAATCAGGTCAGCAGGCTAAAGTAGGTAACCTAAGTGCGCGCGCAGGTTTTGCTGACGTAATCGCCGCAAACTATTTAAAAAAAAACTTTATTTTTTGCACATTTTGATTATCAGCAAAATATTACAATCAAGATATGAAGCTGAAAGTCAAGAAAGGTTTTAAACGGTTTTTTCTAACATCATGGTTGTCGTCATATTAAAGAAGGCCAGTAATAGTATAAGCATTATAAATTTAATATTACCAATCAATGTGTTGCCGGTCTCGAAGAAATTTAATGATATCCTTTTTAAAAAGCCCCATATTGTAGCGCATTGGGAAAGCAAGAAGCTCATTCTAAATTCCTATATGCGCCAGAAACATTCTAGAGAACTAGCGCGTACTTGAGAGCAGTGCCTCAAGAATAAGGATATTTTTTTCACTATTTTTTTCACTATCAAGGTATTTGATTTCACTAGCCTCACTATCCTATTGGTGGATATTTCCTCGCAACTCCGCTTCGCCCTCGCACAGCTCTGGTGGAAACGCAGCTTTAACAGCTTCACGGAGCATGCCCCATTATACAGACGGTAGAAAATGCAGAGAAATGAGAGGGTCTCTCCGGAGCATCTCTAAACTGTCAAAAATCTGTCATTGTTATTGTTAGGGATACTATATCTTTGTCCTCGTCCTCAAATCCTGGGCTGAGGAAACTAGGCCAAAGGCTAGGTGAACGACCTGAGGTGCGCGCGCACCTTCTGCTGACGTCATCGTTTACATAACCCGTGGAAAAAAAAATGGCGGCCATTTTGAGTATGAACTGTAAAAGTGCTTAATTTTAACGTAGACCCTTTGGATATTTACCCCCTTTTTCAGAGCTATATTAACTCTAATAACTTGTGGTTAACATAACCACATTTTGCACAAACAGACAAAACCACGCGTAGGTATATTAGTGACAGGTAAATATGTAATGAGAAAATAAACTAAAAAGCTAACATTACTTGTCTTATTACAAACCATAACCTGCCAAACCCCTGCCAGGTCACAGGCAGTAAAAGAAACAGGGTAATTAGGTACATATTATTGCTTATAGCATGATAATCAGGGCCTCTATCCAACATGGTAAAAACGGCATCTTTTTTGACCTGTTCTCGTATTGTCAACGTTTTGACAGCTCATATTTACTTGACAGTAATCGCGGCTGAGATAAAAACAATACCATAACTGGTTAACTACGATATCATTCACCTGGGAAATTAGGTCAATAGTTGACCCAAATGCAGACGCAGTTTTTAACAATGTAGTCGCCTTTGTAACTGAAATTACGCAGGGGAAAAATGGCGGCCATTTTGTTTATGGATTTAATTTTTTTTGTCAGTTTCGTATTAGTCTTTTTAGTTTATTTTAACGATGACCAGTTATGTAATAGTTTTTGTTTGAATGTAAAACTCAAGATAATAACGTTATGACAAAGATAACTAAAAATATGACTCGGACAGTGATTTTTTGTGATAAATTGAAACGCGTAGTTTTAAGTGTGCTAATTAGATTTGTTTTAGGGTTCCGCGTAAAAAGTAACATTTAAGGGTTCTAATTAAGACCTTTTTTAAGTTACTAAGCTAAAAAAATGGCGTTTTGGCAGCGTAACGTGCCAAAATGAAAATTACAGTTTTAAGGAAAAAAAAATAGATTTCAACGGGGTTTCTTGTAAGGATATTTTTTGCTGTTTTTTTTGGGAATAGTTTTGTCTATATATTTTTTTTTTTGCGTTTTAACAGGGTTAAAATCACCATTTTGTATTTTTGCGCTGCTATAGAACTTAACGCACGCCGACTGGAGCTTTGGCGCTTGGCTGTATAACTCTTATACAATCGGTAAAAATAATTAGGTACTTGTATTTTTTTTTCAACGTAACTTGTTACCAAGTTTCGTACCCCTAAGCGAATAAAGCGGTTATATAAAAAAAGCCTTGCAAAATCGCTTGTATTGCTTATATTTTTGATGAAATGTCTATTGTTTTTATTAAAAACAACCCAGAAATAAATCAGCTATTAACATGGTTTTTGACGGATTAAGACCACATTTCATCAAACTTTATAAATTAAACGAAATATATTACATTTATTTTCATTTATTTCATTTATTTACTTTATTTTATATTAATTTAATTTAATTTATATTTAATTAAGTTGAGTTATTTTTTTTTACTTTTATATTATGTGCCTAAATATACTGATGAAATATTTTTGTAACAATGATACAATGAGTACATTATTACCTAAGCATCACTGGTGCTATAATCAGGCAGCAAAGCATAATGTTTGCGTCCTTATTCGTGCACTTTTAATTAGTTACTGTCTTGGTATTTTTATATAACCTACTGCTTTATTCACTCAGTGACATTATCACTAAAATAAGTACCCATATATATTTTTTTATTATTATAATAAAACAAAGGATACTTATAGTAATCAAACGTTGTTAATATTAATGAACTATTAAGTAATTTTTATTATTTCTTTAATTTTATGTGGACGTCGAAACTGTTTAAAAAATTACTCTGGTAAAACTTCATACTTTTATTTTACTTTTTATGCTTGTTAGTTTATATTAAACTACTTCAAGATATCGTTTAAACAAATAAAAAAAAAATATTTTTAATTACTTATTTTAGTTTTAATTTCAAACCGCGAAATTTTATGAGTCGTAGGTATTTAAAAGTTCAAAAACAATGCACTCATCCATTTTGCACTTGAGGTTTTTCTGTTTTAGAAGATATAAGGTAAATCATTCACGCCTTAGAGTTAATTGAAGGGAATAACTGTGAAAGTTAGTTAAAAAATATTTTTCCTTACTCTAAAAAAACCGCATCCTAATTGGTTCATCCGCTTAAGAGCTACGGTCAAACTTATTACCTCTTTTTTGCGTCAGGGGTCAAAAAGCAAATTCAATGGCTAAAAAAAAATCCAATAAGGATTATTTTAATTGAAATGTTTAATTTGTCGGTTTTTTTTTTATTAGTGTAGCAGAGCGAGTTTCAATAATTACAATTATTATTTTTGCACAATTTATATTAGAATAAACAGTTAAAAAATCACGCTCACAAATTTACACTAGCTTAATTTTGATATTATTACAATGAACTAAATTAAACTTACCTTTGCAAACAAAATAAATTATCATACAAATAAAAAAACCGTAAACATAAGGACGAGATTATCCACAATCACTTGCACTGTTAGTAGTTCGCTTGTTTTGCTCTTTTAGCCGCACAAAGTATCGCACGTATTAAAAGTTTCAAGTCACTCGCTTTTTTAGCCGCACACGTCACACGTACCTATTGAAAGTTTCAAGTCACTCGCTCGTTTTCCCGCACAAAATGTTATTAGTTTATAAGTCACTTGAGAATTCGTGGCAAGTTTAAAACACGCACAGATCCAGCGAAACGCACCGAACAAGTAAATAAAATGCGTAAATAAAAATCGTGACAGAGAAAAAAACAACGGTCATGTGTACAAGGGGCATTTCATAAAAAAAATGCCAACGTCCTTTTTTTTAACAACTTGGAATATATCGCGGGGTCTCTAGGGAGCTCGATCAGACGTGAGAACCCTCCGAGAGCTCCTGGACGAATGCAAGAGGGTTGGGGCGGTTCAGTGCAGCCCTGAGCTGCGCAAGCCCCGCAACCCGCGTCCACGGTAAGGGGAAGGGGCGGGTAAAATCGGGAGACCGGGGTGGCCAAGTACATGGGCGGCGAAGTTTACGGGGTTTTCTTAAACTTTTGGTGGCGTGCAAAGTTTCTTGGTGAATCTAAATTGGATCTTTTTAAATAGTTAAAATTACATATTGAAAATGTAAACATGAATTGGTATTACGAATGTGTATTTTTTTTTTCAAAAGCTCGTTCTCGTTTTGTGAAAGATTTTTTAACTGATTAAAAACTAAGGTATCATTGCGTTGCCACCAACTGAACTATTCGCTACACCGAAACACAACAGTGCAAACACTTATTGACTGCAGTGTTATTAGTAGGTAGGTACCATATTTTTATTTATTTACTTTTTATTATGAAATAAACGACAAAACTGTGGTCACTTCCTGATATCTGACAGAACCAACGACACTAAAAGTAGTTAATACTTCAAACCAAAAAGCAATGCTGGCACTGTAGGCGCCACTATCAACCGTTGTCACTCGATCAACAGCCTATATCACTCGCAATGTAATGGCGCTTACGCTATTTACCAGCCGCTGAATTCACATAGGAAAAATCCAGGAAAAATCAAGACTGAAAATGGTAACTAACACGTTTTAGCTACACATGGATTTATTTAAATACATAAAGCCAATTTCACTCTGTTTTCTCGATTAAGTTGTTGAAATTTTAGTAGGCATATAAGGATATTTTTTTATGTAAACAGGTTTCCAGGTCACCTACTCTGTTAGGTCAATCAATAGTTAACAGCATGCGCACTGTTTTTCATTTACTAGGATCATTCTAAAACGGCACGGCCACGGACTTTAATTGATGAACCACTGTAGAACCTTGTCGCATAACACCAACGATTAATTCCTGTCATTTTTTATTTTGTTTATTGACGCTGTCATTTGACAAGGTTCCATGGTGGATTAACATTTTTTATGTATGTAAAAGATTTTTTTTTTGTGAAAAAACTCATTGGGCACGAGAACAGCTAGTTACATTATAAAGAGGAAAGTTTTGTATTTTTGTAACTAAAAACCATTCCAAAATTCTTCTGCCATTAGAATTCTACATTAACCTATGGCTAATTATAAGTCTTATTTATTTGGGCGTACGGACCTCAACAGCTGGTAACATATAAAGGCGACATTAACATGGATTATTTTCTTAAAGTTAACTTTGTTTTCAGCTATGTATAATTTGTTATTCAGCTATTTCATGTGTCGGGGGAATTCCACCATCGTTTTTCCCTTAAGAACTTTTAGATTTTCTTTCTGTGGAGGAGGGAGTAGGAGTACCAAACTAACCCTTACAAAATTTCGCATTTGTGATATTAGTAGAGTAAGGTAACGGTCGGCCAAGAAAAAGGTCTACCAGTTTTGACAAACGTTTCTGTGACATCAAATTACCGCTAAGGTTGACTTTTGTCACTGTTATAGTATTATTGCAAGGGAAAAATGATCTTTAACCGTAGGGTAGACCTCATTTCTGTCGTACTGTACCATTCCTTTGTCTTTCATTGAATATTACCAACTGAAAACACAACCTAGTTTCAATTTGGGCCAGAGCTCCATTGTTATTATAATCCCTTTATCGCTTTTTACATGGCCTACTTCCTCCGGAAATCTAGGGCTCTGACGTCAGTGAAGGATGCGCGCGACTCCAGGTTATGAACCTGATGACCTGGATGCATAAACTAGGCCATTCAGGTGCCACAGGGTTACTGCGGGACAAAGGGATCCCGGAGCTACAGTTTCCCAGGACATACGAGTTATGTACTATCAGCCCAATGGAACCCTGACCCACCATAGAACGGTGTCACAGTGACATTATAAAACAATTTGTTTGACATTTCTTATGACTTGAATCATAACGTCTCTGTGACACAGTTCTATGGTGGGTCAAGGTTCCAATGGTCTGATAGTAATCTCGATACGACGTTAGCAGATCGATATCCGCACTGTTTCAACAGGTCCATTTACAGATATCTGTCATAGGGAGAGATTAGACAAATGGCCGACATTACTCGCAATAATATGGACATGACTCCAAAGACATTAAATCACGCCTGTTTCCCAGAGGGGAGGGAAAAAGTTTTGCGTTGGTTACAAACCAGATTTCTATGCGGAATACGCGTTCACCGATAAAGTCACGTTTTTGGTACAATAAATACAGGAAAACCTAAAAATGACAATTTAGGAACACGCAGCACGCCATCCTGTCAGATGGGATTCTGCCACGTTTTCTAAAACGAAAAAGTAATTGATACAAAAATCGAACCTGACTGACATGAATTATTCAGGTGAGTTTCATTAAAAATTCCCGATTCTGTGCTATAAAGGCGACAAACGTTTATTACCACTATAAAGGCGTCTAATAAATGTCACCTTACTACTATTCATTTTCTGGTAACTTAATATATCTAGAGACTGAAACCAGGGAACGGTTTAGTTATAAAGAGAAGTAGCCATGTTCACACATAGTAGCTAATATTGCAACAAAATCGTGGCACATGCCATCCCGTAAGGCTTCTACTTCATGCATTTTCAATTTTCCGGGGGTAGTTTCAAGTAGAACTACTTCTTACTGCGCAGCCCGTACCACGCTTTTGCGAACATATTATAAGATGACACTAGAAGATGAAAGCGGAGATACGACTGAATTATTAAGAAACATGGGGAGAATACCGTGATCGCAGAAATGGAATTCCAGGGATGGGTGACATTTCTCGAATAAGCGAACGTCGGGACGCTTGAGCTTTTACCTATATTTTATTAAGACTGCTATTTGCTTCCGTTTATATTGATGAAATTCACACAAAAAAATACGAAATATTAAAGGAACAACTTAAATAAATCGTCAACAAAAGTTTTGAGGCGTAAAAAAAGGTTGGAACGACATTCTATGTCGATTTATTATCACCTAAACCTAAACTCATATTAGGGGCGTTGAGAATTCGTGACCGCTCCTTACCCTTCTACATGTACGTCTATAGTGGAAAAAGAAAAAGATAAAGCTACTCCAGGAAATGGGCCATTCGGAGCCCTTTTTCAGAGCTATCGGGTATTAGCAATTTGCTTTGTGTAAGGCACTGTCTCTCAAAGTGGAATTGTATCGGTCGAGAATAAGGAAACGAGCACTTTGATAATTAACCCTTAAAGAGCGTACCTAACTGGAAATGTGAACTCTACGCGAAATTTCAAGCAACTAACTAAATGAATAGGTGTCTAATCATGGCGATGTTCTAATTTACGTAAAGCTAGCATTTTATATGGCATCGTTAAACCTCGTTGTGCAGGCATCTGCCAGCTAAAATTGATGGATCTTGACAAATTTCTTTCGCTTCTTCCACATTCACATTTATATATTTATTTATTTATTTATTAGGTTCGCCAACAGATAAAACACCATTAACTTAATTTTAAAATTATATGGCCAGGGAAGAGTGACAGGGTGTTTACCCAATTATAGGCAAACTCAGCTTGCGTACAACAATCGCGTTTGTGCCGATGCGGCTCAATAACACACTTAACAGTCTAAGTACTTACTAGGTTACAAAAAGGAACTATAAAGTCGCAAGTAACCTTGCATAACATAACACAATTAATAAAATATGACAAAAAAAAAACTCAAAAAACAATTGAAGGCTAACTACTTCTTAAGAATATGGAATAATCTATGTATAAACAGTTTATTGATCAGTTTATTGATCAGTCTCAGTTTAACGCAAACAAAACTAAGAAATTAAAATCACAAGTAGGTAACCGTGCGTAACACGTTACAATTAACGAAATGTAACATTAAATAAAATGAACAAGGGCTATAATCTATATAGGGCTTACGTTAAAACTTGCAGGCGTCCAACATCTTATAAACATATAATAATCTTTTAAACTTATTTTGAGAGATAAACAACAAGTCAATATTTCGTTGCTTAAATACTAAAGGGCCACAAATCAAAATGTGTTTGTGTTGCATTTAAATTCGGAATGCTATATACTTTAAGTTTTAAATCAAACTATACCTGTTTTTGTTTTGTGGCGCTTTTGTATTTAAGCAGCGATTTGTCTGTTTGAAAAGTTTATTGTACTCGTTGCATATTCTATTCAGAACACTGTGAGATATCGAGTCATGCACGCACGTTTCGGGTACTTAAGAACAACATTACATTAATTGATTACTTACCGAAATAGTATTTTTCGTAATCGTGTTATAATAGAGAGCTTTTTAGTCGAGTACCGTGTTTAGGCCACGAAGCTTGCTGAGTGGCCTAAGTAAGGTACGAGATTAAAAAGCTTAATTATGACACTATTGTGAACAATACTTTTTGTACGAGTTCATTAAAATTAATAATGTAAGTCATTAATACGAGTATATAAGAAAACTAAAAGTAGATTTTTGACAGATGATGCGACGCTGCTACGTTCCGAAACGACACAGATTGGCAATTTTGTATCGGATCGAGGCTCCTTAAACAAGGACACATATATGGAAATCCGAAGTTCTATTTTCAAATTTTTTTCGGTTGTCTAGAGCGTATCGAAATAGTTATTTCGGTTGTCTAGAGCGTATCGAAATAGTTATTTCGGTTGTCTAGAGCGTATCGAAATAGTTATTTCGGTTGTTTCGGAAGTAACATCTAGATTATTCAACGATGAAAAGAGTGACGTTACAGTATTCTCTATGAAATCGTAATACACACATTTTAATCGACGAGTACAAAAATTATTTTTTAATCCTTTGCAAGACAGTAATAAATAAATAATACAAATACATGACAAGTGGCCAATAATATTAATCTACTTAAGTTTGCTTTTAATTACAACATAAAACTTGTTATGTTAAAGCAAATGAACAGTATTTTTTAGAAACTTCCGTGCTCAGTTTAAGCAGCGACCACACCAATGCTTAAAAAACGGTGTCGGTACGAAATCGCAGTGACGCGTCGTATTAGCACCGTTTTTGACGCATGCTCTCCACACCGGTGCTCAAAATTCACAGACGGTGCGTAAACAAAAGAATGTGTCATAGTAATAACATGGCGTCAATTTTGACGTGCCGTGATATTCGCAACGTTAAGCAGCAGTGTGGGGAGCGTGCGTCAAAAACGGTGCTAATACGACGCGTCACTGCGATTCCGTACCGACACCGTTTTTTAAGCATTGGTTTGGTCGCTGCTTTATTCCTTTTCACGGCTTAAATAAACATTTGAGGTGAGAAGCTCCTTTCGCAATCCACGGATGTTAATGAAGCAAGCTTAACTAGATTAATATTATTGGCGACTTGTCACGTAGTTGTATTATTTATTTATAAGTCTCTTGCAAAGGAATAAAAAAAAAAACTCAAACATGCCTCATTTTCCTTCTAGGAGTAAATTAAACGTATGAAAACACTTTCCGTCCATGTCCATATTGTTTATTAACAGTCAGAGCACTGATCTTATTGCATATAAAATCGAAAGGAACGTGAAAAAAATCCTGTACACCCAACTTGTGGGTGCAGTGTGGGCCGGCGGCGGCGCGTTGTGCGTGAAACTATCTTCACTAATACCTACTCGTAGTTTTCAAACAAACATTCTCTCCGAATTTGTCATAGGTGTTTATACTTATAATTGGGTAAGTAAACTTTTTGGAAGAGATGTAAATTATATTTTTTTTCGATAGTCGTCATCCTGAAGATCATGGAACTGCGGCTCTTTTACTTATATTGCCTCTAATATTTTAGAAATCTTTTTTTTAGTTATGAAGTTGACAATTGTAAACTTTAATGACCGACAAGCTTGTTGCCTTCGTATTTAATGAAATATAAAAAAAAACTGTCACTTCTATATCTTTCAACGTCAAATCAAATCAAAGTAAACAAACAGTTCAGTTCAAATAAGTAAATTCAAGTAAATCTTTGTAATACTCCATTTCCTCGGTCCGTGTGGGATTGCCTGAATTCATTGCGTGGATTGTACAATTCAAAAGTGCTCTCTTGGCTATCAAAAAGCAGGGCAAGAGTCGTCGAGAAAGGAAGAAATCGGTGTCCAAGAAGAAGTGCCAAAGGGTTCGAAAATAAATCGTAGACCAAATATCGTGCAAAGGTCTTAGAGCGAAGCGGCAAAACGAAAGTCCGGAGTTCGTTCTGAGATCGGTAAAAATATTTCTAAAAACACTGATCACATGAAACACAAGCAAACAGAAAAGAGCCGTTGTATTGAATCGTTTGTTTACTTTGATTTGATTTGACAATGACAGATATAGAAGTGTTTTTTTTTCTTTTTCATTAAGTACGAAGGCAACAAGCTAGTCGGTCATTAAAGTGTACAAATGTCAACTACATAACTAAAAAAATATTTCTAAAATATTAGAGGAAATGAAAATAAAAGAGCCGCAGTTCCATGATCTTCAGGATGACGACTATCGAAAAAAAATATAATATACATATCTTCCAAAAACTTTACTTAGCCTATTATGTATTTGTATCATTTCCTCGCATTGTTTGAGAAATGCATTATATTTGCCTCGGCGGAAACGAGGATTTCCTGACTCGTATTTTAGCATTTTGCTAACCACCTCGTCACGAAATCCCTTACTTTCTGCGCCTAGGCAATAATGTACTATTGCGGGTTAGTAATCAATTAATGTAATTTGATTTGTTTAATTAAAATCTTTGCAGTCACGTCCATTTGTCATCTCCGGCATAGGTGACAGCGTGAAATAGAGTTTGTGTTTAGCTGCCATTAGCGTGTTAGTGACAACTTTGAAAATAGTAGTTTATATGACTGGTGCATAATGAGGGGCACTGTGGTTTTATGAATCGAGACGAAAGGCGAGCAATTAAATTTGCAAAAGTTAATTGCTGTCTTATTTTAATTTTAGTTATATAATAAACCGGTGCGCCAAAGTTCATATAAAATTGCAAGTTAGATTATTGGAACTCCGAAAATGTATCTCATATAATTTCACAACCTAATGATCACTCTTCATACTCTTTATATTTTTTTTAATACTTACTAATGATCGGAACTTATAATCATCTGAACTTATAACGCCAATATTCAATTTCTTAAATATCTTATGTGTAGTTAAAATTAGGTTAGGTTAGGTTAGATTTATAAAAATCAAAAAAAAGTAACAGCTTTTTGAAAATATACATTATGAGTTGCGATAATTATGACTTAAAAATGTATGAACGAAAAAGTATGAGCAACATTTTTCGGAAGTAATGATGAATATAGTCACTAATCGTTATTTGTATAAAAAATCGAAAGACCAATTTTACATGAGTCAATATGGACCCATAAGCACTGTATGCTGTCTTTTTCTAACCTTAAAGTTATAGTAAGACAGCTTCTGCAACTTCTGCAAGTTAGTGGCGGCCCTGTAATGCGCGTTGGACAGCGCGTGTTACATTGTAATCAAGCCTTTTAATTTAGGTCTCTTGTCCCGTCTGCCCCCCTGGTAGTCGGGGTTGCAGATATGAGATATTTGCATGACAAACAATCAATAAAACTGCCCTTCCTGGTTCCATTTCCGGATCCCCCACAAGTTTAATATTCCAACCACGTGTTGCAGCAATGCATTTATTGAGTGAAGACATTGTGCGTTCTGTTTGTGATTTTAAAAATGCAATGCAATGCTGAACAGTTTTACTTTAAATCGTTATAAATCCTTAATGATCATTCAAAATTATAAATGATGAAAGGAACATAAAGATTTTTTCTCAAACATGCTATGTAATGTCGGCGTTATGTTAGTTATTTCAGGCTTCAAAGTGCCACGTTCCCGACGGAACAACTCGGGAGAACTGTAAAGGAATTTCATACAAAATTGAAGGCCTAGGCCGGGAAGTAATTTTTTTTTAATTTTAATATGGCCATGACAGCTGGTTTTATGAACAGGCTGAATATCTAAATTATATTTTTAAAAATTTTGAGAAAATGTTATAACGTCAAATACTAGGAGTGCATAAACGTTTGGGAGACATCCGCGCTGTGTCGTGTGCGCCCGCCGCCGCCCGCCGGCTGCCCGCACCGCCTGAGATCTAAGTTGCGCTATGCCTGATATACCTCCTAATTACCGCTGCGCTCCTGGTACTTTATTTTAACACCCAATTACTTTTCTTCCCTAGGGTGGACATTTATCAATTTACTTTTTTGAGTGATGTATTTTTTATTTCATTGCATATGTTTGAGAAAAGCACTATACATACCTCGCCGTGAAAAGGGGTTGCCAGCCTCGTAACTATCCGACCTCGCTTCGCTCGGCCGTCTATATGAACTCGGCCTGCAACCACCTACTTCCCGGCGTCTGTAGTAATGTACTATTTTTCACATTGTCGATGCTGCATACTGGCTAAGTAGGTATTTCTATTTTAAATATGTTTCGGGTAGTTATTTAAATGTAGTTTTTGTATTTATTCTATCACTAACTATAAGTATCTGTTTAATAGTAGGTATATTTTTTTTTATTACACTGTTTATTCGTTTAGCGTACCGCCCGTCTGTCACACTCGAAGCTGGCTGAAAACCAGCGCTGCAGGTGTCTAACACCTCAGCATTATGCTGAGCCAGTGCCCGATTCACTGCCGCGAAGACACACTCACTACTCTATTTATTGCTATTTCTGTTTATACTTCTTTTTTTTCTGTGTCATGTGTGTAGTGAATAAATGTATTTTTCATTTTCTTTTCTTCTAAATTAATTCAACGATTTCCCACTTGTTTTAATTCGATGCCTTTTTTTTACAATATGGCGTCTGGTTGCCGCCATATTTAATATTGCGGCATAAATAAAAAATCAATTGACATAAAAATCATAAAAATCAATCAACGCGTTTGGTTTCTAGAGCGCCACAAATAGTACATTGTGTATTAAGGGTGATAAAGAAAGAATTACAAACGAGAGTCTGTTAGAATGGCTTTAATGACTCGAGGTTTGTATTTATTTTACCACCCGTGTAACATACAATGTTTTTCATCACAATTGCGAGGAAATGAAATAAAATCAGACAAAAGATCATATTTTTAACTTATTAGCGGCAGACCACAGATTATAGGATATGTCTCGGCAGACTACATCATTGTCTGTGCCTTACCACAGATAATCACAAACGGGTTCGGAATCCGATTCTAGTGACAAACGAGATCAATAGTTTATATGCGAGATTTTTAGGAAATTGTATGCAACTGAAATTTCATCTCGAATGAAAGTTCATATCGAATGGCACAAGAGTTGGGGTCCTGACGTATTGTGATAGTTTGAGTCCACGTATAATATTTAAAAAATAAGCTATTACGCACGATAGGGCGTAATGGTAAAAAAAGGCCCGCGGGTATTATTTTGGATTTACGGTCGATTTTTCTAGCATGTTAAGACACTATTTACGAGCAAGTGTGATGAAAACATACATGCACACATATATGTATACTGTTACGCAATAAAGTGTCAACCCTCAGTACAGTACTATCATCGTAGGTTGACATGGGCGAAAGCAAATGCAAATGTATTGAGTACATTGCTTATGCATTACTTAGGTAGTCCTTATGCATGTGCACAGGGGGCCTAATATGGCTGCGTATATCACGTGACAAATTTTTGATGATCCGTCACCTTCTGACACGTAAATAAGTACACGTGTAAAAAAGTGATGAATGCTTTATCTACATTTGACACGCGATATCTCTAAGGTCAAAATCTTTTTCGATGCACTGAAATTTTCCACTCTGTCACAATCGTAATAGTTCTCTTTAAGTAGTAATGTTTTTTTAATCTAAATAAATGTTTGTTTTATTTGAATCAGTGAAGTATTGTCAAACATTGTCAAACAAAATAAAATATTACTTCCTACAAAAACCACTACTCTGTCACATTTCCCAGGGACCAATTACAATGCATCGAAAAAGATTTTGTCTATAGACGCAGCCATTCTAGGCCTTCAGGTGCATGATAAACACTGGACAAGCGTATCTTTAATAGTAGATTATACACCGAGGGGATAAAGCAGTTTTTATATCACGGGTGCGATATTGAATCCAGAGCAAACGAGGATTTAACTCCCGAGCGTAGCAAGGGTGTCATAATTAAATTCCTGAGCGAAGCGATGCAATTAAAACGGAGTCCTGAGTGCAGCGAGCATATTATTTAGCATTACGGTGTCAATCACCGCGCTAGAGGAAACCGGGCCATTTTGTTAACATAGACAACGTTCTTTGTGACGTCATTCACCGCTGTATTACAGCCGCTATATGACGGCACCGCTATCCTATGAAACTAGAGCTTTACGAGTAGCAATGTATTTTTTCACGTATCTATTTCAAACGTGTTTCATTTTAACGTATTTACAATCTTCCCTCTTTAGGGCACTTGTCCTCCCCCCCACCCCGCCAACAACGAGCGGAGTAGAGTCAGCGATCAACTATTAATATATGTGTCACTTTTATTGACACGGGATCTATATTTTTTGTTCGCTTCTTGAGGGAGAAAGTAGTCTATACCTTATCGCTTCCTCACCGGCAGTTGGGACAACTGCCTAGAGTATAGATAAATATAAATATATATCCGGAGGACAATGTCAAACTAAGCTCTAGGCTTGTACTATGGGTACTAGACAGCGATATAAATACTTATATGTATAGAGAAACATATACTAAAGTATATAGAAAACATTCAAACTCAGGAACAAATATTCGCGCTTATTTCACACTACAGTTTGGCAGTTCTAAGAGGGCCGATTTGACAGCTGTCATCTTAGTACAAAATATAACCTCAAACTCATATTTTGTACTCAGATGGCAACTGTCAAATCGGTCCTCTTAGAACTCTTTGTGATATTTGCCATTACTGGGATTTGTCACTACCAACCTAATTACGTCAACGATGTATCTACGATGGGTGAATAACCTTTCCTTTTATATAATCTAATAATCGATAGACCTTGAACAAGTCGAACAAGTTCAAGGTCTATCGATTGTTCGATTGAGAACGGAGGTCAAAGGTCGAGATTCAGTTCAAAAGGTACGTTTGACGAGGAAAACCCGGGGATTACGTGAGGGCGCGTTTCTTTTGAAAATAAATCCTTTATTGTACTTTCGAGAAATAAGCTTTGTACGGTGTTTGAAATCGTTGTATAATTTTTTTATGAGGTTAGTTAAGATATCGTTAGGTGGAAGGGTTGGAAGGGGCCGTCCTAGGTGTACTTATTCGAATCAAATCGGCGAAATATTTTACTGGAAAAAGGCCGAATCTTAAGTATAGTCTGGCAAAGTCGTCCCCTTTTTCTTAAATTGATTTGAAAGGGATGACAATACAGTGTTGCCACTTTTTAATTTCAAGACTGTTTTGCCAGACTATACCCGAAACCGACGTGATTTTATTATATTATTTCGCCTTAAAGCTCTGGTTTCCTTGGATAACGGTGCCATTTTGTTTACATAGACAAAGTTCTTTGTGACGTCATTCACCGCTGTATTACGGCCGCTATATGCCGGCACCGCTATCCTAGGAAACTAGAGCTTTAAAGAAAGTCTCGGTAAAAAAAACTTGGACCGTGTTACCAATTTCAAACACCACATTCTGAGCCAAACTCCTTTGCCAAAAACCATAAATCGTCTCGATTCCAACCTCGTTGCTCGATTAAAAAAAATACACTGACAACTGACAGTTTGACACTATGCACATGAAGGTAAAACGAAAAACATGTTAAAGTGCCGATGTCGGCTAGCCCAATATGTAAAGCATGGTAGGTTTCGAAAAAAATGAAACCTTGACACCTAACCAGAAGCTAATCGCAGGCTGCGTCGCTGGAGGGCTTACAAGGTAACTAAGGCGAGAGACAGGCGGCCGTTACCTGTAGTATATGTACTCCTGGTATCCCATTCAAGGGTTTCGAATGGGTATTTATAAGGATTTATTAAGAAAAGCCGTATCGCTTGAAAGCCATTTGATTTGATTTTTAAAGTGCTATAGGGTTACCCTTACCAAATCCGTTTCGTGTACGTCTTGCTCGATATTGCTTTTGTAGCGCTATATTTTGAGTGATACCAATATCCCTTTAACTTAAAAAAGCCGTTAGATTGGTTTTTTAAGCGCTATTTTTAAGGGTTATTCTTTAGGTTTCCCTTATGTGATGGCTAGTTTGACCACTTTTATTTATTAATTAATTCATAAAATTATGCCTTCATTGCACGTGAGGAGTAGGCAGATCTACAGAATTACCAACAACTCTTAAACCTAATTGATAATTCTGTTACCAAATTCTACACTATTGGGCTACAATATTTTATTTAACGTAACACGCGCCACGCCACGACACGTGCTGAGCAGCCATAAAAAATAATCGATGTGACTTAATTATCTCTGTATAACGGGAAGAGGAGAGAGGGGCTCCACGTGTTCCCACTTATCGATATTAAAGTTATCTATTTGATTCAACGGAAATCAGAAAGGTCATGTCTTATTCTTAGACGTACGTCCGGCCTTCATATAAGTGGAATTAATTATGGTCGGGCTCGTGGAGCACTGCGGAAAGCCTGTGTATGTCTAGGGCTCCATGTTCAAAGGAAGCTTAATACTGCGCCGAGCGTACGCCAAATGTACAGTAGCGCCCTCATTACTATTAAAGTATATCTTAGTAAACTAAAGTATTTTCTTGAAATCGGTCGGTAGTTTTTTGTACTATAAATGAAAACACAACTTTTAGGGTATATCACATAATATACATACATACATAAACTCACGCCTTTATTCCCAGAGTGGGGTAGGCAGAGCTACAGAATTTTCAACAACTATAAAAACTTTTTGATAATTCTGTAACCACATTTTGCACACTTAGGCGAAGATGTTTACCAGCGTATTAGTGACAGGTTGCAAGCCCATCGCCTAACAGGATATCACATAATTGAATAACAATTCACCTTTTAAATTTTCGGTTTCTTTTATAAGTATTTCGCACGTTTAATCAAACAAAGAATTAACTCAAAACAAAATTCAGTTTTAGATAAAACTCTACTTTCAAAAGTTAGGGTTAAAATTCGAATGTATTTCTATTTAGAGATATTTCTTTGTTTGATTAAACGTGCTTTGTTTTAGTATAATCATATGCATTTTCATTTTAAATTACACTATATTCGTTTAGCGTACCGTCTGTCACACTCAGAGCTGGTTGAAAATCAGCGCTGCAGGTGTCTAACACCTCAGCATTATGCTGAGCCAGCGTCCGATTCACTGCCGCGAAGACACTCCCTACTTGTGTCTTGTGTGTGTAGTAAATAAATATATTTTTCTTTTCTTTATAATTATAGCTAGATGTCGATATTTTTTCTTTACCATAATGAGAGTCTAGGAATTTTATTATTATTATTTATTTATTTATATAATATAATAACGTCTACATAATAACGTAATTTTGCCAATGTCAAGTATATATAAACAAGGTTGTACGGTGAATCCTGTCCTGTCGTCGAAGTCTTCCAGTCATAATCGTGCCCCTGAAGATGGCGGGCATCCACTTCAATGGCTTGGTGTGATCTTGACCGCTAGCTCATTAACCATCTTTTCACTGTTATTTTATTCAATGCAAGTTCTTTATCAATTTTACAAGTTGCCTCACAAAACTGCCCCGGATGTGCAAACCAAAATCAACGATAAAATAATGTTTTCATAAGGACAGCCAGCCATAGACGCCGAGTTTAATTAAATGTGTTTATTTTATAAAACAGGACTATATGTCATTGATTATCTATTGACGTAAATAATTAACCCTTAAATGCATAATGATGTAGATATACATCGTATATTTTAACGTTCAATTTCAAACGTACATTTTAAGCAAATTTCAATCTTAGAATTTATGCAGTAAGATTTGTAGCTTTGTCAAAATTCAAATTTGGAAATTAACTTTAAAGACGCGTTCGATTTTTAAAACGCAATGCTTTTAAGGGTTAATTATCAGTATAAGCGGCCAGGATTATATCTCTATTGAAAAGGTTTATCTCAAGAGCGTTCATGCACTGCCCTGCAACCCGAAACATTGGAAAAGTGATAATGGTTTACATTTCTGATGGTAAACATAAGTGATAATGGTTTAGGTACATTTCTGATGGTAAACATGGATTCCAAAAAAAAAACATGTTAAATTGTGTGTCCGTCTGTCACTGCCAATTCGCTCCGAATCTACTGGAACAATTTATGACCCAAACACAGATGTTCAAAGTTTTTTTTTTTAAAGTAAGGGTCATTTTCACAGGACAAATTAGGAAATTAGAAAAAAAAGTTATGCAAACCTTACTGTGTCATATATCAAATGACAGGGCTCGTTATGAGGATGTCAAATATACATACATACATACATACATTAAATCACACCCAGAGGGGTAGGCAGATACCACTTCTTTCTACTTGCTACGATCTTGACAAATTTCTTTCGCTTCTTCCACATTCATACACGCACGTCGGTTTCGGGTACTTAAGATTCGGCCCTTTTCCAGTATTTCTCCGATTCGACTCGAAAAAGTACGCCTAGGGCGGCCCCTTCCGACCCGTCCACTCACTTAAATATATTTTTGTAAAATAAATAGATTTGTTTTTAGTAATGAAGGAGGAATATTGGCCCCATCTCCGAAACTAAGTCTAAAATTTTGATAAAAATACAAAAAATATATTGTCTGTAGGTAATCTACAACAGAACAAAGGAAAACCTATAAGAATTCTATATACATATTCTACTCAGATCACAGAAACAAGGGAGATATGTTATAGGGGCGTGGTTCGTGACAATGGGGACAAAATGGACATTTCGGTACGAGGCGTGTCAAGTGTTGACATAGTCACCCACTGATCGCTATCAGTATACAAGCTCCGTTTTAATGGTAAAATGACTGTATGTAACGTGAAAGTGTGCAAAAATCAAAGGGCATAACATACTACTTACCGGGAAATTTAGTTTTTAAGCATTATTTATATTTTTAAATGACTATTAATATTTGTATGGATTTCAGAGCGTAAGGATGAGGACGTGATTTTTATCGACTATCGATAAATGTCTCATTCTACAGCTGTAAATGGAATTCAATGTGTTAATAGTTCAAGTTTGTAGTATTTTTGTAGTAGTTAATAGAGCGTAAGCGTAAGACGCACACATTCGCACCTTCAGAACAACAGTGACCTAAGTCAAAATGTCAGCTTTCAAATTTCAAGTCATAAATTTATTACTATAGAGACCCAAATCGAAATTTAAAATTACTCAATTAGGTCACTATTGTTCTGAAGGTGCGAGTCATGTTTAAAAGTGGCGGCACTTGTTCTTGTACGAATTGGCGCTTATGACAAAACCCCCTTGTTTCTGTGATCTGAGATATTCGATACTTATCTCGAAATATCAAATACGAGTTTTTCCAAATTAGTAACGATAACGATATAGGGGTCGGTTGTTAGAAATCAGTGATTTAAGACTGCACCGAGCAAACGTCGAGCGTCCAGTGTCCCCCTCATTACTATTATTGTGTTTTCTAATTAACTAAAGAATTTCCTTGCGATCAGATGATACGTTTTTGTAGCGCAAGTAAAAACAAACTTTAATAACAATTAGCCTTTGAGTAGTCAGCTTAACGGGAAAAGGTGGTCACTTTTTTCCGTTCAGTTGATAACTCGAAGGTGTATTGTTATTAAACTATTTGATATACCCTATAAGTTGTGTTTTCATTTCTAGTACAAAAACCTACCGACCAATTTCAAGAAAATACTTTTTATTACAAAACACAATAATAGTAATGAGGGCGCCACTGTACATCCGGTGTAGTCTGAAGCAGGCAATTAAATATTTAAAAAAAATGTGACTTTTAAATTTCAGATTTGTGACTCAACCTTTGGACATCATCAAGTTAAGAACTCAGCTTCAGAAAAGCAGGCCAAACAAGGACAAACGATTCATGCGCACTACTCTTTCTATATTCAAAGATGAGGGGCTTAGAGCCTTTTGGCACGGTCATAACTTAGGCCAGGTAATTGTTCATGTTTTTTTACCCGACTACGGGAAGGCGTAAAGAAGAAACGGTTTAAAGACAGCTTCATCCCTTGATTTTCGAAGCGAAATTGAATGACAATGCATATTTTTTGAGGAGTTGAAAAACGCCTTAGTTATCATTTTTTCACCACTAGCAACACTGATAGTTGCTCCGTTTGAACGTCCGTACCTTAGACTAAGTTTACCCTAGACCTAACAAGTGCGTGTGTGAGGGATGGATGTATTATACATACAACACATGGGGTTACCAGTGGTAAAAATTACCCCGCTTTAGCAAACTTTAGATAGGTCATATGCATTATTGACAAAAGATAACGAACTGCATTTAAATGAATGAAGTTATACATATTTTTGCACTAACGTGAGTATCAGATCAGTTTTAAACAATACTTTGTACTTGTACTAGTACGCAGGGGCTTACAAGGTAAAAACTTTATTTTTAAAGTTTGCATTAAATAAGTCTAATGCGAACTTCTAATGTCAGAAATTCGACCAAACTACACCACCGTTTTGCGTGGAATAAAGTTACACCAAGTATAATTTTATGGCGTCCACATTTTGTTTTGTGCTGTCGCTGCTGTCAAATCAACTTTATTAATTTTCTTATGACAGTTTTTCTCCACACATATAAAATACAATACAAGTAAGTAAACATGACATGACTGAAGTTTTGACATCGCTCCGTTGTACAACAATCTTTTTTTGCCGGGTAATAACTAGACCTCGCTATCGGAGGTGCAAAATGGTAGCCGTCAAGTTCTTAGAGATGGGTAAAAATATTTATGATTTCGATATCGATGTTCTTAATTTTTCTATACAATTCGATTTATATGTACCTATATCTTTTTTAGACTACCATTATTAACATGTTTTTTTGGCATCCATGATAATTCTTGTCATCAGAAATGTAAACCATTATCAGTACAACCAAAACACTATGGTTGCTATTTTACTTTTCTAATGTTTCGGGTTGCAGGGCAGTGCATGAACGCTCTTGAGATAAACCTTTTCAATAGAGGTATAATACCGACTTATACTGATAATAAATTATTTACGTCAATAAATAGTCAGTGTCATATAGTCTAGTTTTATAGCACGTTTAATACTAACGAACGATACGGCGAACTACTCGTCGCAATGCCAGGTTCCATCAGCATCACCTTGATGAAGGGCGTTCTTCCACCGTGCGTTTCACTAGGCACTTTTTGCCTCGTACAGTGAAACTGTGGAACGAGCTCCCTTCGGCGGTATTTCCCACCAGTTATGACATGGGTGCCTTCAAGAAAAGAGCTTACATCTCCCTTATTGGCCGGCAACGCACCGACAACTCTTCTTGAGCTGATGGTGTTTATGGGCGGTGGTGTTTACTTCCCATCAGGTAACCTACATGCTCGTTTGCCTCCCAATGATAAAAAAAAAAAAAAAAAAAAAAAAGTCCTAGACTCTCATTATGGTAAAGAAAAAATGTCGACATATAGCTATAATTATCGACATATAGTATTTCAAAATAACTTTTCCCATCCCTAATAACTTGACAGTTACCATTTTGCACCTCCGATAGCGGGGTCTAGTAATAACTAATAACATTCGTTTACTCTACTAAATCAAGCTTAGTATAGTCTTTATTATTTCTAGCGAGCCGATCTTCTACACAAAGGCCATTGTTTGTGTACAATACTATTTATCTTTCTTTGTGTCCGTAACCGCAAGCCGATTACATACAAAAAAGTTAGAACTACATTGAATGTCCATAGAATTATCAACCCTTTCCTCTTAGTCAGTAGGTTTAAAATGTAAAGTACAACCCTGGCGACAGAAGATGGTAGTATTGTGTAGGGAATAACACCGGTTCAAATAATAAAGACATATCTGTATCCTGACACTTTACATTTTAAACCTACTGACTAAGAGGATAGGGTTGATAATTCTATGGACATTCAATGTAGTTCTAACTTTTTTGTATGTAATCGGCTTGCAGTTACGGACACAAAGAAAGATAATAGTATTGTACACAAACAATGGCCTTTGTGTAGAAGATTGGCTCGCTAGAAATAATAAAGACTATAATACCTGTATAGCTACACCTAAGGTGGCACCTAAGAAGGGGAAAGCTTCCACTGGTTTTACTCGCGAATACAATTGACAAGATTTCATATTTTCAAGACTTTAATTTTATTCGTTTTATAGATACTGTTTGGAAGGAGGAAGACACTAATAGTTTTAAATTTTCTCTAGAATGAATAATTATTTTTTTATTAATTTATTAAGATGTACTTATGACACAATGGACATATTACGTTAGTCCAATCTGTATATAAAAAAGTATCATGTCAAACCGATAATTCTCTAAGTATCTATCCATCTGTCAATAGTGTCAATGTCAAATTTGAAGTATGACAGCTTTTTTTCTCGTGAAAAAGGCAATGGTATTATATCTATTCAGGCATAGTATTGGTAAAACTCGATATTTTTATTAACTTACTTGTAATTTTGTAAATAAAGAAAAATAAATCTAAATAAATATTTTACCGTGTTCAGGAGGTAAAACCCTTTCGATTCGTAAAGTGATTTGCAGGTGTCACCAAAATGAAATGTTGTCAATTGTGGAATAGACATCGTTACTACTTTAGAAAAAACTCGTATCTGATATTTTGAGATGCATGAGTTTGAACTTATATATTTTTGGGTCTTTACATCCATATTTTTCAATGTAGAAAAAAAAACGATGATTTATTAGATATATTAATGAAGAATATTTAGATATAAATTCTATATCAATTGACGGCCAAAGGAAAAAAATATTTCCACTTTAGTGCTTAAAAGGACAAGTTTTTAAAAAATATATAAAAAATAACCATGGCTTATTGTGAAATTCTGTTTGTCAGAATCAAAGATGAATATGGATAATTTTAATATTTTTTCCATAAATTTACTTTCAGTTTTTACTGAGTTATAAGAACTTTAACTTCATCAAAAACGTCTGTTACGGGCATGGTAGCCCCTTAATCACTACACAGTATAAAACAAAGTCGCTTCACGCTGTCTGTCTGTCCCTATGTATGCTTAGATGTATGTACGAGTATGTATGTATGTAAACACTTTATTGTACAAAAAACAGAAAATCAAAAACAATATTTACAGAATTAGAATGTACAAAGGTGAACTTATCCCTTAAAGGGATCTCTTCCAGCTAACCTTTGGGCGATTGAGGAATACCAACAAAACAAAAAAAAATTAAAGTGATAGACATTTGTACAAGACGTAGTTCTTTAAAGCTCCGCAACGGATTTTGATGCGGTTGTTTTTAATAGATAGGGTAATTCAAGAGGAAGGTTTTTATGTATAAACAAATCTGTTACAGAGAACTCACATAAACCGAAGCAAAGCGAAGGCGGGTCGCTAGTTCATAATAAACTCCGATTAGGCAATATTTTAAACACGAAATAAACTACGTACTAATCTGACACAATAGGCACAACATAAACACGACAACAGACACCTCCCAATAGGCGCTTGGGGGGGTAGGACCCTCAGTCAAATATAGGGGGTGCCGAAGCCATTCAGAGAGACTCGAGCCGTATTGATAAAATATGTAATATGAAGTGAAGTGCGAACGGCAAAACGCTTCATAAATTTTATTGAAATTCCATTCGGATAAAATTAATTTCGCAATGGAGGAGTCAAAGATGTTATTTGACTGTTATATTGAGCATTTTTCATAGGAAGACAGACTCGTTTTCTTACTTACCTACTTATACTTCAGTTTTTTTAGAATTAGAAACCACGACAACATTATATTGCGGCTAGTGAACTGTAATCTCTTTACAATTTGTACTGGAGTAACAATTGATGACACGCAAATAAAGTGACATTAAAACAATTTTGTTTTGCGACTATTGTACTGTACTATTGCTAGGTAATAAATAGTTGAACAGACGCAATATAATGTTATTGTGGTTTCTAATTCTAAAAAAAACTGAAGTATACGTACATAAACCCACGCCTTCGTTCCCAGAGTGGGGTAGGTAGAGCTACAGAATTACCAACAACTCTAAAAACTTGTTGATAATTCAGGAACAACATTTTGCATAATTAGGCTAAGATGTTTACCGGCGTATTAGTGACAGGTTACAAGCCCATCGCCTAACAGTACTACAAGCCTTTATTCCCTTCGTCGGCTCTTACAACTTCCACGGGAAGACATGGAGTAGCACTATTCAAACCCGGCGACCTCGACCTCGGTTTGCTCGACTAACCCAACCTAACCGACCTCCTATTAATCATACATCGGGGTTTCTGGTGCGGGAATTATTTTGGACAGAGTAGAGATAATCGGATAGATTAATATAATACACTTCCAAATTCAAAATATTTATTCAGTAAATAGGCCTCATGAGGGCTCTTTTACACGTCGGTAATATAGAGTGAATCTACCAGCGCTTCGGACAAGACCATCATTGCGGAGAAGAAGCGCCGCAAGAAACTCTAGCAGAAAGTCATTTTTTAAAACATAATAACACTTAAAAGTAAGTTACATTACGATATATCCCCTATTGATCGAATCCACCCTTAATCTGTACAAGCTGAGAATAAAACATGTCTTTACCCGTGTGGTTGCCGGGTTAGAATAGTGCCACTCCATATCTTCCCGTGGATGTCGTAAGAGACGGCTATAAGGAAATAAAGGCGTATAGTACTGTTAGGCGATGGGCTTGCAACCTGTCACTAATACACTGGTAAACATCTTAGCCTAAGTGTGCCAAATGTGGTTACAGAATTATCAACAAGTTTTTAGAGGTGTTGGTAATTCTGTAGCTCTGCCTACCCCACTCTGGGAATAAAGGCGTGATGCTCTTTAAGATAAAAGTGATAAAAATCTCGTTGAAGCCGCCCGCTCCATCTCTGTCTGGTAGCCATACACACACACACACACACACACACACACACACACACACACACACACACACACACACACACACACACATTATTAACTAAGTATCTAATGTATTAGATCTAAGTACCTACCTAAATGTACTAGAATTAACCACATTTCCTAATATTATATACGGAAGAGCGGGTCATCCTGACACAGGCTCTCACCTAAAAAGAGGTCCCAACCTCTAATTTGTATTTGTAATTTTTAAGAAGGAAATAAACTATTTTCATTTTCATTTTCGTAACATTTTTCCTCAATAATGAACAGAGCCCGGATTTTTCGCGGCAATAAAAAAACTGTCGCAATCTAGCTAGTGTTAGAAATATTAAAAAGTATTACTTAAATAAAACAAAGTTTTGTATAAAATTATAAAGAAACAGATGCAATTCCTTCTTCGAAATCCGCGTCAGCACACACAGTAGCACGTGACATTTTATTTGGTTTATGATAGTGATAGGAGTAGATAATCATTAATTTCTCAACATTCTCTGGCAGTAGACAGTTTCTGAAGTGTCTATTATTTTGCACTAGCGACCCGCCCTCGCTTCGCTTCGGTTTATATGAGTTTTCTGTAACACCCATTAATAAAAAAATCATTTATTATACATGTAAACCTTCCTTTTGAATCCCTCTATCTATTAAAAAAACCGCATCAAAATCCGTTGCGTAGTTTTAAAGATCTAAGCATACATAGGGACAGACAGCGGAAAGCGACTTTGTTTTATACTATGTAGTGATGATGAGGTAGGTAGTAAAGTCACTTCATTCGAAGTTTTACCTCTTAGTTATTTTATTACTTGATATGAAAAAGTATGAGTTCAAATTTAGATGGAATAACACATATAAAACACTGTCGCGAAAGTAATGTAAATTTAAGAAAATGTTTCTAGCACTAGCTAGGTTGCGACAGTCTTTTGTTTTTCCGCAAAAAATCCGGGCTCTGATAGTGATTATTGTTGCAGGTCCACTCAATGTTAGCGGTCAGTATATTCGTGGTTAGAGATCGAATTGCTCTGCATTATGAAAGCAAGTTGCTTAACTAATAGCCGATTTTTGCGGGTGGTAGGACCTTGTGCAGGGTCCGTCCGGATCGCTACCACCATCTTATCCATTGACCTACCGCCAAACAGCAGTGTTCGCATTGTTGTGTTCCGGGTTGGGGATAAGACAGCCGGTGAAATGACTAGCATAGAGGCATTCCATCTTAGTCCTCAGGGTTGGCAACGCATTTGCAGTCTTAGGATTGCATTGCAGTCTTGTGAATGCGAATGTCTATGGGTCACAGTTTCCACTTACCATCAGGTGGCCTGTGTGCTCGTTTGTCTTCTCTATGCTATAAAAAAAAAAAAAAAAAAAGATTTACACTGGCAGGCAAAAAATTCGCTCACCCATCTTTTGTTCATACAATAGCTCGTTATTAAAAAATATAATTAAATCAGCGGGTAATGGATGCGTCTATATCGCGCGTCAAATGTGGATAAAGCATCCGTCACTCTCGTACTTATGTTACCTCTATGTGTCAGAAGGTGACGGATGCCTTATCCAAACTTTATCACACGATAAACGCAGCCATATTAGAGCTCCTGGTAGGGATAATCGTCTATTATTGGCCACCTTCAGTAACTGGCCACTAAGCAATAATATGTGCAAAGCACAAGGTATGTTGATATTTCTGCGATTAAACTAGAATACCTAGATATGGGCTACTGTCAAAGTTTATTTACGAACAGCATCTGTAAGTATATAACATTGGTGGCTAGTAACTAAATGACTTTTTTCAAGTGGCCAGTTATTGACGATCTTTAAAAATACAGAGCTGCTAGGGTAAATCGTTAATAACTGGCCACATAAGAAAGTGTCATTTAGTTACTAGCCATCAAATTTCTTACTGACGCTGTTAGTAAAGATACTTAGACAGTACTCCGGGTAATAACTCAGGATCTAGGTATTCTAGTTTAATCGCACAAATGTGAGCAAATCTCTTGCTTTACACATTTTATTGCAAAGTAGCTAGGTACCGGAGGGTGGGCAGTAATAAGCGATTTACCCTATTTAACCTAGATCCAAAATGGCCGACAGTATTTTTAACCCTTTATAAGGCCCCAGTTATACAGTTATGCTACGTAAAATTCAAATACAGTTTCATGTTTCACACTTTCTAGGGAATCATTTAAAAGTAAGTCATTTTTCATGCAAAAACAACGGAGTACGTATCATATTCTGTAAAGCATTTAGGTTGAATTTCTAAATACATACATATATGCGGTCGCTAAATCGCCTCTCTTCCAAAGCACAAAAAAAATAACTACGAACACGTGAATGAATTAATATAATTGTTTAGGGATTATCGTATTTGTGCTGGTAACATTAAAGACATACTCTACAGTTCAATCCCATATCCTTTTGCGACTTCATTCGGTCAATCCTGGCTATCATTCACTCTCTTCCTTCTAAACTCTTAGCCGATTAACATGCGCTCGCGCTAATAATTTCTAAAATTATGTAAAACTATCACGTACTGTCCCCGTCTGCCTTCTGCATATTTCGTGACTCCCCATAGTGTGACAACCATACAGACTAGGTGTTCAAATTAACAAGAAAAGGAAACACTGATAGAAGGATAGAGCGCCGCCGCACAACGTGGGATGCCCGGGCAAGTAATACCTACAAATACACCTGACTTTTTTTTTTTTTTTTTGGTTCTGTAATCAATCAAAATCAATCAATCATTTATTTCAGGAATTTACATGAGTAGCCTAGTGTACATTACTGTAGTATCACTTAGATGTAGGTATAGACAGGTATAGACTAAAGGTAGGTATTGTATTATTTTCTGTCTATCAAAGTTCTGTTTCTAACAATAATTACTAACGATAAATAGAATAACCCTTGCAGTTCACCCGCTCGTGGCATGGACCCTAAAATGCTGGCCGCGTTCCCCCTTTGTACAGACAGACTAAGCCGCTGCGCGGAATGCGCGAAAATGTTTGACCCCCGAGCGATAGAAAATATGAACACGAGCGGTCCGTGTCATTCGTTTTGAATTCTATCAATAGAAAGTATCATTTGACATCTGTCAAACGTGTTAAAACTAAAACGTAAGACAAACCTAGCCACGGACTTGACAGAAGCGCCCCATGTGCTTCTGTTTAGTCCATTGGAGAAAATTCTCTTTTACCGAACAATAATTGTTTTAGCGTGTGATATCTAGGCATCGGAGTTTTTGTCGCACGGTCGTCATTTGCCATAAATCTAAACTCTTATTCATATTCATACTCATTTATTTAATTTATCTTAAAATGCCTCTATAGCGGTCGTTCGTGTATTTATCTTAGTCAAGTTAAAAAAAATATTTATTAGATTATAAATTCCTAACTTGAACTATACTCCTGCGAATAGGTAATTCGCCACTATCTTTTGTTTGTTTATAAATTTTCGTAATTAAATCAGTATAAAAATGGTAATTATTTTTTATTGTAATATTAATTTTCCAAATATAACATTAAATAATCGTTTCTAAACTCGTCAACGTTGTTGTCCTTGATTATAAAAAAAACCTAAATAATTAAATAAATAAATGAGTATGAATAAGAATAAGAGTTTAGATTTATGGCAAATGACGACTCCATAGCTTGCTATTAGTCTTACCGTGCGACAAAAACTCCGATGCCTAGTGGTATCCATGGACTTATTGCTCTAATAAGTCCATGGGAGTGTGTATCATCACTACATAGTATACCTAAAACAAAGTCGCTTCCCGCTGTCTGTCCCTATGTATGCTTAGATCTTTAAAACTACGCAACGGATTTTGATGCGTTTTTTTTTAGTAGATAGAGTGATTCAAGAGGAAGGTATTTATGTATAATAAATTTTGTTTTATGTACGTGTGTTATAGAAAACTCAAATAAACCGAAGCGAAGCGAGGGCGGGTCGCTAGTTATAAATAACTTGACATTGGCGAAATACAACTTAACAGGAGTGAAAGCCATTAATTTAAAAAAAAAACCTAGCCACGCCATAGACATCCACAGACGAGAAAGCGTTTCATTTTAGCTAAACTTATAACTAGTCAAGAATATGTGAGATAAGTGTAAATAATCTCATTCGCAATTAAATAATAAATTACTTGTTATAATTACTTGTTGTCGATAGTGAGTGGACGGGTCGGAAGGGGCCGCCCTAGGCGTACTTTTTCGAGTCAAATCGGTGAAATACTGGAAAAGGGCCGAATCTTAAGTACCCGAAACCGACGTGCGTGCATGACTCGATGTATGAATGTGGAAGAGGCGAAGGAAATTTGTCGGGATCGTGGCAGGTGGAAGGAGGTGGTCTCTGCCTACCCCTCTGGGAAACAGGCGTGATTTAATGTATGTATGTTATGTTGTTATAATTTCAACGTTGGTTAGCTTCACACATTTATTCGCATTTGAAATATGAATTACTAAAAACCGGTAAAACATCGACTTTCTGCTTATAATGAAACACGTAACAATACTATTTAGTCAATCCCTCAGTTTCGAGTGAGTCTCAAAAATATAGTACACGGACCAATCGAAAATCAAGCGTGAAAGATTGTCGCATTCGAATATTTTCTACCGCTCGGTTTTGAAATCGAACGTTCGAAAGTCAAAAATCGGTCCCCTGCTCTGGGGTCACCTGCCGCTAAAAATATTTATAAGTAATATAAACAAATGATAGAAAACTCCTCTCGCATTAGAATTTATAATCCTCGGTGTCTAAAATATAACTTTTTGTACTCGTCGATTAAAATGTGTGTATTACGATTTCATAGAGAATACTGTAACGTCACTCTTTTCATCGTTGAATAGTCTAGATGTTACTTCCGAAACAACTGAAATAACTATTTCGATACGCTCTAGACAACCGAAATAACTATTTCGATACGCTCTAGACAACCGAAATAACTATTTCGATACGCTCTAGACAACCGAAATAACTATTTCGATACGCTCTAGACAACCGAAAAAAAATTGAAAATAGAACTTCGGATTTCCATATATGTGTCCTTGTTTAAGGAGCCTCGATCCGATACAAAATTGCCAATCTGTGTCGTTTCGGAACGTAGCAGCGTCGCATCATCTGTCAAAAATCTACTTTTAGTTTTCTTATATACTCGTATTAATGACTTACATTATTAATTTTAATGAACTCGTACAAAAAGTATTGTTCACAATAGTGTCATAATTAAGCTTTTTAATCTCGTACCTTACTTACTCAGCAAGCTTCGTGGCCTAAACACGGTACTCGACTAAAAAGCTCTCTATTATAACACGATTACGAAAAATACTATTTTACACTCGTTTCAACTAATTGTGATTTTATAACATTTCGTAATAAGTATTAAAAAATCATAAAAAATACTAAATGTAAATACTTATTTCCAAAATTGCTTTCTTGAGGTTGGATATGAAGCTATTACAATATCATTTTAGTTATATTTTACAAATAATGATTCAACCGTATCATGTCTGGAGGAGTCCAAACTTGGTATGTTTTGAAAATGATTTTTAATTTAATACAAGTGACTGAAATATCATGATGTGATATATTTATAGAATTGGCTTAGTAAGTTCTTTCATTAAATACCACACACAATAGATTTCAGAACAAAAAAAAATCCCATGTAAAAACGATGTGACATCATAACAGAACTCCCCTAATTTTTTGTTTTTTTTTAGTGCTACGGATCAAATCGATTCTTATTAATGGCCTAAAGATCAATAGTTTCGATTTTCATACTTTTAACACCATTTGCAGAGCTTAATTTCTGGCTTTACCGCTAGCACTATATAGGTACTGTGTCTTCTGCATTTATTTGCGTTTAAGAGTTAAAGCTCCTGTGAAAATGTAACGCAGTATCGTTAAGTGCGCTTTGCTATTAAAAATAGTCAGGCGTTGTTCACGGAGATGCGGAGCGGTGCGCGTGGCGTGCGGGGCGCGGTGAATTCTCGTTTTTTAAGCTACCAGTGGTTACAGAGAGGTAAGTAGGTATCTGCTTGTATTTCGATGGTTTGATTTAACGTTACGCTGAACTGTTAGGTAGGTAGACTAAGTAGGTAACCGCCCCGGCCCCTATTATGAATCAGAATTAAAATATATTCACGCGACCTTACGTGAATTGAAAACATTTTTTTTCGTTTTTCTAGATATTGTGTTGTTTTTAGTGTCATTTGATAGGTTTAGGTCTAAAACCGGTGATTAGGGATTTTCGATATTTTCTGTGACAAACTTGTAATTGTAATAAACAACGTCATAAGCTTACGTCTTTAACAAAACAGGAACCCCCTTCTTTTAAACGTGGAATAAGCTTTGAATAGTTTATGCCATGCTTTGTCCTTATCTGTAATTGTGACATTTGCATTTGACAGAAAGTGAAAAAGCATGGCATAAACTATAACAAGCCTATTCCACGTTTATAAGTAAGGGGGGAAATCTATCCAATTATTTAACACAAAAACATTATAACCTCTGTGCCATTTACTTTACATTGTGAGATGTTAGTCAATTAAGGTGTTTCGCGACTTGTTTTCATAATGTAATGCAATTTCGTTATCACTTTGGAAAAAACTCGTATCTGATATCTCGAGAGATGTATCAGTTTGCACTTAATTGTTCTCACTTTTGTCTATGGGTCACAGTTTCCACTTACCATCAGGTGGCCTGTGTGCTCGTTTGTATTCTCTATGACTTAAAAAAAAAAAAAAAACGTACGTCACGAAATATAAGATACGAGGTTTTATCACAGCAATGACGATTTTCTAATATAATTCTCTAACTGTGAAGACGACCACGCAATTCTACGTGTACGAAGTCAGTACAAAGTACGTCATGAACACATTCAATCCGCACCGCCATTACAAGTGAGTAAATCTTTAATATTCATTTTAAACCCAACAACATAAGGGGGTTTGGGTAAAAGTGTTGTCATACAAAGTCATACATTTTCAAAGTGAACAAATAAACATATTTTGTTATTTTATTTAATACTCTTGAGTACAGGAGCCGGAGCCGAGATATTTGGGTGTACTTTTAGTACCTACCAAAAACTGTTTTTTTTTTTTGTATCTCCGCTCCGATATGTATTTTTACCGTATTGTATTTTTACAATACAATACTGCTACAATTCAAAAAGTTATGACGTTTAAAAGAAAAGTTTAAGTAAAAGGTGTTCTGAATTTAAATGCAACAGCGACTCATTTTGAGATGCTGCACTCTTGCATAAAAGTAACGAATTATCTATGTGTATTTAGAGGTCCTCTAATAACTATGTAAGAATCATACGTGGCCGCTGAAAAAATTACAATTTTCTTTGTACAAACTTACCCAATGTCCTTCGAGTTGGGATGCGTAGGTTAGATTCATGTCCCAAATTCGATGCATCCGCGTATAAATTTTTAAAGTGGCGTTTTTTCCCTCACTTTTCCCTCACTCACATTATTCCATCCGCTTTTAAAACAAAGCTTTCATTTAATTTTCTCCGACAAGTATGCTTCCGATGTCGGAAATGTAGCATCTTTAGAATTATAGTGATCTAATAAACAAGGATCGGAAAAACGCCCGTCATTTTAAAAACATAACCCTGTTCCGTACAGCAGAGACTTCCTTAATGACGTTAATAAAAAATATTTTTAGGTATCTTATAGATTTATTATGCCATAATTTATTATGTATTCAGCGAAATTTTTATTAATGAATGACAACATGGTTATGAAACAATACAAACACACACCCACAAACAGTATACCAATGTCAACGATTCAATATGCCCCAATGACGTCCGTAGACTGTGAAAGAACTTTTTAGACTCATAAATTGGGCCTATAATTCACGTCGTTGTGAACATTCAAGTCTTTCTTTTTGAAGTGTTTTTTCCCATAACTATTCCGAAGTCATTCATTAATAAAATTGTCGCTGCATACATATAAAATATGGTATATTAAATATATAAAATACCTAATAATATTTTTTATTAACATCATAAGGAAGTCTCTGCTGTACGGAACAGGGTTAAGTTTTCAAAATGACGGGCGTTTTTTCAATCCTTTAATTAACAAATTTAGAATTTCACGTTTGGTCTCTTTTAGTAATAAAATGACTCGAAGTCGAAAGCTGACATTTTGAATCAGGTCACTATAATTGTAAAGGTGCGATGTATTTAGAGTCAGCGGTGTATGTGTGTATGAATTGCTACTACCACTGTCCATCATAATAATTGTCGGTATCGATGATATCGACCTCCTGTAATAAGCGTAATCAGAGCCAGTTTCACGATACCCGGTCCAAAAGGCATTGGGTAAATTTGTTTGAAGAATATTGTCTTTTTTTTTCAGCGGCCACGGATGATTTTTACACAGTTCTTTAGAGGACTTCGTGTAGATATAAATAATTTATACATACATACATAAACTCACGTCTTTATTCCCAGAGTGGGGTAGGCAGAGCTACAGAATTACCAACAACTCTAAAAACTTGTTAATAATTCTGTAACCACATTTTGCACTTTTAGGCTAAGATGTTTACCAGTGTATTAGTGACAGGTTGCAAGCCCATCGCCTAACAGTACTATACGCCTTTATTCCCTTAGCCGTCTCTTACGACATCCACGGGAAGATATGGAGTGGCACTATTCTAACCCGGCAACCACACCAAATAATTTATGCCTTTAAATAATATCAGAGCCGAGATATTTAAGATTGAAGTGTTCAGTTTTTAATACTAAAAGTACGCCCAGGTAAGAATATTAAATATCTCGACCCCGATGCACTTAAGAGTATTAAGACTGCACCGAGCAAACGCCGAGCGTCCAGTGGCGCCCTCGTTACATTATTGTGTTTTCTAATTAACTAAAGAATTTCCTTGCAATCACACAATTTATGGGATACGTAACAAAATTTAATAACAATTTACCCTTTGAGTAGTCAGCTTAACGGGAAAAGGTGGTCACTTTTTTCCGTTAAGTTGATAACTCGCAAGGTGAATTGTTACTAAACTATGTGATATACCCTATAAGTTGTGTTTTTATTTGTAGTACAAAAACCTACCGACCAATGTCAAGAAAATACTTTAGTTGTTTAGAAAACACAATAATAGCAATGAGGGCGCCACTGTACATCCGGCGTACGTTCGGTGCAGTCTTAAATTACATAACAAAACATGTTTATTTTGAATTATTCTATCATAATTTACCACTTTTACTAATGGCCGCTCACCTTGAAAATGTATTAGTTTTACAAATTATGACAACACTTTTACCCAAACCCCTTTCACCCTTTCATTACTACTGTTTCGTATTTAATTTTATCCCTTATGCAAATATTGACGTCATCGGCGTCAAAAGTTCGACTTTATTATTTTGGGCATCAAAAGCAATATATTTTATGAAAACAAAATAGTTTGTTGATACAAAACAGTAAGCCAATAAAAGTTGACCACAGAAATAAAGTTAAGTGAACCATAATTATAACAACTCGCATAAGGGTGAGGACCAAAGTTAGACCACAGTTAAGCGCAGTTAACCATACAAATGACGAAGACGAAAAAAGTTCCGTTGTGCGACGAAAAGTATCCCTTCAATTGTACGGCTAATTTTCGTGTCACAACGGAAAAGTTTCATAGAAAAATTAATTGGTTGAGTTAGCGTGGACAACTTTTGGTCCTTTCCCATCACTACATAGTATAAAACAAAGTCGCTTCCCGCTGTCTGTCCCTATGTATGCTTAGATCTTTAAAACTACGCAACGGATTTTGATGCGGTGTTTTTTAGTAGATAGAGTGATTCAAGAGGAATGTTTTTATGTATAATAAATTTTGTTTTATGTACGGGTTTTATAGAAAACTCAAACCGAAGCGAAGCGAAGGCGGGTCGCTAGTAACTCATATTATAGAAAAATCCAATAACAACAAAACTTATCATAAGGATGTTGAGTAGTGAGAAAGAATGCTTGCGTATACGTGTGCGTGTGTGTATACTTACCTATATATGTGTATGAGACCCGGATGCACTTCCCGGTCTTCGATAAAGCTGAAAAATTGCATACGTCTTTAGTTCTGATGACAATACAATAATAAAGTACCATCGAGGTGATCTGATGATGGAGACTCAGGGTGGCCATAGGCTATTTGACAAGGTGAAAAAAAACGTAATAATCATGTATATTCATATAAATTATGAGTTTTAAAATCGATTTAAGGTATTCTTACTTAAAAAAAATGGATCTTTTACCCAAAAAACCACGATAAAACTTGATATTTTTTTATCTGTAGCCATTTTATCGAAAACGGCGCCGAATCCATAATGACGTCAAGGGTCGGTAAATATCACAGATTATAAGATGTCTGCATATTATATATGACAGTTGACGTTTGTTTGTTTTTCTGGCTTTGCTATGATTAGCCAATGTCAGTTTGTTTATGTATTGACCACTGACGTCATTGATTCCTGTGCAACGCCATCTTGCCCAAGAAAGCGTTTTGGCAGCATATTTTAAAAGTGAATTTTTATTTCCTTTTTTTAGACGAAATACATAAAAGAATTTAAAATTACCACTTTTGGAGTACTCAATAAACACCAACAAATAATCTGAGATGGTTTTCAAAAACCTGTCAAATAGCCTATTTTAACTGCTAAATTACGTGTAAATGACGACTGTGCCAAAAAAGTACAGTCAGCAATAAAAGCTTGTCCCGAAAATTTAATATTGGACAGATACTTGTTCACGCTCTGATTTGCAGGCTTATATTTAACTTGCCGTGTTCGCTTTTTCGTTTGGGTTAAATATTGAAAGTCAATATTGGACCGGATCCTGTCAATGGAATGGCCTGAAATTTTGAATACATGTGTAATACCGCCATGACGATGCAATAATATGGTGCCATAGAGCTGATCTGATGATTGAGTCGGGAGGTGGTGACGAGATCTTTTGCTGTACTTAATATATGTATAGATGAATTAGCGAAAACGTGGAATTGCATGTAGTGGTATTGTGTGTTTATAGGCATTCTATATTTGAAATTTCCCTTTCCCCGTACTATCAGCATAAAAAGAGGTTTGTAATAAAATAATTATATTTCAATAATAATGTCAGAATGAAATTCTAAATATTAGAGGGCTGTTTTTATTGTATTGAATTTAGGAACTGGATGAATTAATACTATTAATGCTGAGGACTGGGAAAATATTTGTCACCATAAATATAGATGTCAAGAAGGGGAAATGGATCGAATTACAGATCATAATATTATTATCAATACTTGTGACAGCTCAGATGAAGAATTAAATAATAGCGAATGAAAGCAAAAAAAAAACTAATCAAATCAAATCAAATCAAAAATATTTATTGCATAAAAGCACACGTCAAAAAATACATTAAAAATGAAATAGGTAAAACAATTATCAAAAAACTGAATTCTTAATCCTAAAACAAAAACACGATTATTAAATTAAATATTTACCCTTTACTTTATACTTATAAAAACTAAATTATTTATTATAAAACTCCTTTACACTATAAAAAGCCTCTTTTAAAAGAAAGTGTTTTAATTTTTTTACACAAACCTGATAGGAAGGCGCACTTTGTATTTCCGGTGGACTTAGTATTGTTTTACTTGTTAAGAAGAGAAATATGTTAAGAGACTACAAATGCAATTCCACGCTCTCGCTAATTCATCTATATCTTATTGTATTGTTTAGGCTCGTTAGTCTTGATAAGCAGATGGTGTCACGTGACACTTTGAAGCCAAAAATAACTAACATAGCGCCAACATTTCATTGCATGTTTGAGAAAATAAATTTAAAACACAATTAATAATTATGATTATTAATTTATAGAGATAAATGAGCTCTTCCATTTTGAAATATGCCTAAAAATTAAGAGTAAAGTATCCATTATTGGTGCCGCCGGGAAAAGTGTCCAACATTGATCCCATTACGTAACGTACCCGTAATGTTAGATTAATCATCAATGTAAGAAGTACAGTGGGCAATAAATTAAATTATTTTACAAAACAAAACTTTTAAAGCTGTTTATTTAATGCCGTGTGTACTTTTTACCACCCCGCCGGCTAGTTGGCAGATTTGTTTTTACAAGCTTTTATTTAACTTGCAATGTATGTATGTAGGGGGTAGGGTGGGGTAGGGTGTGTAAGGGTGGGGTGGGAGGGGTTTCTTGTTATTTGAGGGGCAGACTCGTGGTCACACCAGATTGTCACACCACTGCTATTCGCTTTGGTCGGAAATTCGACAGAAATCATTCCTATTCCGCAAAAGTAGGTAGGTTAGGTTCGTTAGGTATCTTTAGATGCCCGAAGGGCAAATCGCTCAGAAATAGGAGCCCTGCCTCAGGCAGGGCTCCGTCGAATAGTAGTGGTGTGACGACCTGGTGTGACCACGAGTCTGCACCCGTTATTTGTTTTGTTTTTGATTTACATGAAACTAAAAATTTGCATACGCCTTTAGTTCTGATGACAATTACAATAATATAGTACCATCGAGCTGGTCTTATGATGGAGACTCAGGGTGGCCATAGGAACTCCTAAATTACACATGATAAACCCGTCGTGTTAGGGCTTGTTAGAATCGTCTTGACGAGTAGACGACGGCTGTGCTAAAAAAACACAATCGGCAACAAGTTTGTCATAAAAAATTTTTTTTTGCCAAACACTAATTTTATTACCTTTTTCAGAACATTTTTGGTGTTTTTGTGTGGCATCCTAGCTGGCTGCGCCGCTGCGACCCTGGTGTTACCCCTGGAGGTGATTAGGGTTCGGCAAATGCTGGTCAAGTCGCAATATGGGGGGTTCCTTCAAGGCGCCAAGAGGGTATACGCGACGGGAGGTCTGATCGCCTTCTACGAGGGTTTAGGCGCGTCTCTGTTGCAGGTAAGATTTTCTGTCCTGCTCAACCAAAAAGCAGCATCTCAAATAAACACTAGGGTGAATCTAATTTTAAGGTGCTCCCCATTTTTCGACATGTTTCACAATTTGGAATACATAATATACATGTCATATACATAAGCTCACGCCTTTATTCCCGGAGTGGGGTAGGCAGAGCTACAGAATTACTAATAAGTCTAATAACTCTAAAAACTTGTTAATAATTTTATTGTGTACAGATGTAGTGAATAATCCTTTTCCGTCGTTTTTTGTCGGATATGTTCGTATTTATCTAGCTTGCGAATAAAGGGGTGAGTTTATGTATGTATGTATGTATGAAGAACTTGGAGGTTTATTATGTATAGGCAGAATAACAAACATTCTATTTCATTTATTTTTGTTAACGACGTATGATCATAAGTCACAAGGAAAGTTTTAATAGCGCAAAAGAAAAGGAGTACCTTGAAAATTGATTCAGCGTAACAATCACAACCCTATTACTTACGGAAGAGGGTTGAATCTACTGGATTATTTGCTATAGTTCCTTTGGATGATCCTTCGAAGGAAACTACAGCTTTTTTTTTTGATGAAGACTGTTAATACGGCCGCTATAAGACGGCACCGCTATCCTAAGAAACCATAGGGGTTAAATAATACTTAACGCACTCGCAATTGTTTTCATTTTGAAAATAGAAAGCTTGTCTGCATACAAAATGAAAACAATTGTTCCGCTTTGAAGCCAATTGAGATTGCGAAAGCGTTAGGCAATAACGACGCTGAGCTTTAGTAATCCGTGCGTTACTCCCCTTGGTGAATAAACTACTATTTTACCACTTATTAACCACTTTTCAGATGGGCCCATCAGTAGGTATATCTTTCGCTGTGTTTCGGTTCACGCAGCCAATTATACTGGATTATCTAGTACCAGTCTCTGAAATGGAGCCAGGAATAAAAATTTCCGCTGTGACAATCGATAAGTATGTGATTCAATTATGTTTATAATATTAATAGAGCCCATTATAGTGTTGGAAATTTTTTTTTTATCGACATCGATTGTTGTGTAATAGAAGGTCCAGGAAATTATAAAATATTAAATAAAACATTCTACGTGAGTTTTTTACACGGTAATTTTTTTTTGGTGATCACGAATCTGTTTTTCTAATTCAGTTATTAATGGCGATCACGTTTAAGTCGCAGTTACATGAAACAAAACTATTTTTTTTATGTAAAAAATATGTTTTGAAACTAACTTTTAATTAAAATTAATTGTCACCCTACTAATTGTTTAGTCTATGAGCATACCTCGAACAAATCATGCGGATGACGTCAAACCACTCATAGGATTATTTCAAAAAGTATTTTCATAAACAATTACTACTTATCAATTATCAACCTCTTTAATAAAACGATATCGCCACTTAACGTGAGCCGAGTAGGTACATAACATCTTTGACTGACATTGTCATTCAGTTGAACAATAAAGTGACTTCGTGATTATTTAGATTTTTCTTTACAATTTTTTCAAAAGATGCAAAAGAATGTCGCGTTTACAAGAATATTGTTGTAATTTTCCGTTTTTGGAGATACGTGATAAAAACGTGTATTGCTCGTGCTGTGATCAAAACATAGCACCGAAAATAAGCAACTTTAAAGTGCATTTGGATAAAAAAAAGATAAAAAAGATAAAAGATATTTATTCAGTAAGTAGGCCGCACGGGCACTTTTATACGTCAAGAATCTACCAGCGCTTCCCAAGAGGAGACACTGCTGAGAAGAAACGCCGCAAGAAACTCAGCAGTCAGTCATTTTTTAAACATATTACAATGGTACTACTTAATCTAGCATTATATAAAGCAATAAATATTAAATTCAATATAATATTAAATAACATGCGTAGATCAGCAGGAAAACATGCCAAAAATGTTATGTGAGAGATAAAGGAAGAAATAGGAGAAAAAAAAAAAAAAAACTCACTTACATTTGTTTATAACTTATAACACGGTGCAAGATGACCACATAAAACAATGGAGACAACCAAACACATCAAAAACATAGAACAAAAAAAAACGCAAAGTGAATTTAACATGGACCTCACAAATTTTATGATTGCCGCAAACATACCCTGGATGCAACTACTTACAAAATAAAAATTTCCGCAGTTTCATTAAAAAATGCATTGATGGTGAATATGCAAAAACAGTGAGTTTACCGACGGAAGCAAACCTAAGATTGATAGTTGTGTACATAATGTCATTAAATATTTTTTAATAACATATTGACTTTTCTTATCAATTATCGTACTTACGTAAACAATAATCTCGTAACATTTATTTTATTCACTAAGTACATCATCCTATCATTCAGATAATTCTGTATAGATTTCTTGAAATTATACGCGGTTAATCTGTTACTTCGTGCAATATGACATACGGATGTTGCAATACAGACATCATCCTGTGTGCAAAATTAGGTACGTCATTTATACGTCATCCGCATGATTTGTTCGAGGTATGTCTATGAGTTAACAACACTTAACTGATAAGTTCATTGACGTAGTATCTGTCAAATTTCCCGGCAAAGCGATGGCACTTGACGTATCTACTTCACTTCATTAATTAATGTAGGATGATGGTTTTAACAATATCATTAACTTAAATAAATTAAACAGTGAGTTAATTGTTTGAGACATCAACCATTAAATTCCATTTTTGTTGCTTATTAATAATTTTCAACTGATCACCGATAAAAAATCACCGTGTATAATTAGCAGAGCCCGGGATTGGCGTAGTATTTTTGATCTGTCATTCCGACGTATGTTAACCCGATAACAATGCAATATTATTGTATCTAAGAAGTGATCTGTTGATGAAGTCGGAAGGTGGCATAGATCTCCGCTATTCTTAACATAGACCTACCGTGTTAGGACTCGATCGTTTGGTTTTTGATAGGCAGATAAACATTTTGCAAAAAAAAGTTTAGTCGGCAAAAAAAGCGTGTCCTAAAAATTATATTTTACACAGTTTTTTTTTTCAGGCCAGCCCATGTGCTGATAGCGAGCTCGCTTGCAGGCTCCATGGCCGGATTTGTTTCAAAGTCATTGACCTATCCGTTTGATCTAGCGAAGCGGCGGCTTCAGATATCAGTAGGTATTTATTTTACTTATTTGAATATTAGTTGTGTAATAAATTAGGGGGTGAGTAGGGATTAAGGGGTGGGTAGGGACACAATCTAAAATGAAACATATAAGGTGCTAACAAATTAGTCACGGATATTTTAAGAGATAATACATTACATTATAACAATAAACTTTTAACTGTAATTAAGGAACCTTTATATATCATTTTATTGTTTTAATTTACTGAACAAAAAATATAAATTATAATTAATCTTTAAAATAATCACGCTTATTATGTACCTGTCAAGATGTTTAACACTGTTTGTCAAAAGTTGTTTTTCGTAAATGTCATTATGATTCGGCGGGAAAACTGTAGGTTATTAACAGTGATCGTTATCAACGTCCACTTTTGGTAGCAAAGGGTATGGTTGGCAGAAAAAACAAACACATTTGGTTGTTTACTTTTGATCTTAACCATAAAATAAATACTTACCTTCTAAAGATTACACCTCTAGATATAAATCCTTACGGTGCAAAACCTTTTCCGCCCTAATATATTTTTAAAACAGTGTACTTACGTCAAATGACATAAAATGTCATCAAAATATAACTGTAGTTAAAAACTAATTACACTACGCGACGTGTTTATCTAAATAAACCAATGCATATCGTATCGTATATATGCCGGAAGGTGTGAATAAAAATAGTGTGCAATATTTTAAAGACTTAAATTTCCTTCCAGTGACTTCTGTTAACGTAGAATGGTCATTTAGCTATTTAAAATGGATTTTTTCCAATCCATGTGAACGACTGACAGCCAAATCTGTTGAACAAATTTTAGTCATTTATTCACTATAATTTGGATTTGTTGTTATAAATATGTATATACATCTCATAATTTGTAAAATATATAATGTTTAATATACTTCGTTATTTGTTTTTTTTGTCAACCATACTTTGCTACCATTACAGGACGTTGATAACGATCACTGGTTATTAAATACTAGCGTCTGAATGATAGTTTAAAGAGGTTCTAGAATGTCTAAAGAGGTCTCATTTAATTATCTTTTTAACAGGGTGTTTTAACGTAGCAAATTTGTTTCCTAGTTTTCTCCAAAAAAACATAAAAAAACCTATGATGTTTCGTACTTAAATATACTCCGAGAACCGAGTACTATCAGCTGTAAAAATATCTGTGACTAATTTGTTAGCACCTTATATATTTATTACTAATTATAAGACTGAAATTATTTCCAATAGACGTAACGCTATTCTCCATTAAATACTTGTTCTTATTTGTAACAAGTTATGACTTATTTTAGGTTGTGTACCTATTCACCCCTTAATCCCTACTCACCTCGTTTTACGGTACGTGTGAAGTAGTCCATTTAAAGTTTTTCGGGTGTATCTTTCTCAGTAACCTCTTGTTGGCTTTTAATCTATCAAGGCGTTATTTTAAGATTGCACTGAGCGTCCAGTAATTACTGTAATTGTGTCTTTATCAAACAAAAGTATTACCTTGTTGTACAAATGAATACGCAATATAATACGATATAATATGACAATGTTTAATAGGCTTCGAGTCGTTATCTAAACGGAATAAGGTGGCCATGACTCTCATAGGTCAATTAGTTATTAATTGTAGTTATTAATAGTTAAGTTATGTGTACAAATAAATATATGACAAAGATTAATAACCTTTTACCTTCGTGTAGTCATCTCATAGACAGGGACCGGAACCGCTTAGCGCGAAAAGGGTTTTCGATATGGTATTTCATAAACTTGGTTTTATACCCAAGAATGCGCTATCGATGCCTATCGTCGACTGTTTTTAATGAAAAGGCAACCAAGCGATACAGTTCATTCCACTAAGCCCTAACCCTATCCCTCTGCCCCGTCGTCGGTTGCACTATTCAAAGTTAATCGAACGGTTTGAAGCTGGTTCAATGCGCAACAGTATCGATTTAGGTTTATTGCATTACCTAACAATTGACAGAGTAGCGGCAGGTAGTAGCCGCCCTTCCGTCGTTGGATACCTACCATATTCGCAAAACATGATATTCTGAAAAATATCATAAAAGCGAAACATCATATTCGCAAAACATGACATTCGCAAATCATCATAGTAGCAAGACATCACATTCGCAAAACTTAACTATTATTAAGACATGAATTAGATAGTGTCAACGGAGCTCCGCTACGGCGGAGCTCCTATTTCTGGGTAGTTTGGCCCTCCGGGCCTGATATAAATCTAACATAACCTAAACCTACCTAATGATTTTATAACAAAACCCGACTATTTGTAAATATAATGTTTTGCGAATATCGTGTTTTGCTAGTATGATGTTATGCGTATATGATGTTTTGCTAGTATGATCTTTTGCGAATGTCATATTCTGTAGAGTAACCGGTAGCCGCTGGCGGGGACGTGAGCTCGAGGAGGTCCTCCGGGGCGCGGCGTTGGCGGCAGATCCTCTGGACTATTGCCTAACGCACTCGCAACTGCAGTCGGCTTCAAAGTGGAACAATTGTGGGACGATCATCCCTGTGGCGGGGACATTAAGTATCTTGGCCTCACTCTGGACCGAAAGTGGGATTTCGGAGAGCATTTTCGCCAAATAAGCTTGCTCCCCGGGTGCCGAACGTGGGGGGGCCAAAAGCGCCATGCTGGCGCCTGTTTGCAGGCGTTGTACGTAGCATTGCGTTGTACGGAGCGCCAATCTGGGCCGACACGTTGTCAACCCAAAACAAGGCGTTCCTGATGAGGCCCTAAAAGGTGGTGGTCCGAATAGAGAGGGTGGCACATGCGGCCGCGTGTGTCTCGGCCTGCACCCCGCCGTGGGAGCTCGATGCTCGGGTGCAGGCCGAGACATACCGGAGGAGGGTGTAGTTAAGCGCCAGGACTCGGAGACGCTGGAAGGGGCCCGTTGTATGACGGAGCGGCGCCTGAGGGACCGGTGGAAAAACGACCTGGAGGACTCCGCACCATAGAGGCACTTCTCCCGTCGCTGGACCACTGGTTGGGTCGGAGGTATGGTACCGTTACGTACCACGCATGGATGCTTCGGTCATTACCTGCACAATATCAGGACAGAGCCTAGTCTGGTTTGCCATGAGTGCATCGATCCGGACGACACGACCCAGCACACTCTAGAGGAGTGCTCGAAGTGGGATCCGGAGCGCCGTACTCTGGTTGCGGACACAGGGCTCTCCGACCTCTCACTGCACCTCATCTGTGAAGCGGGAGCGCGAGGAGGACGTGGATGCGCACCCGCTCCGGCGTAGACGTGTGGGGTGAAGGTCCTACACGTCTGGGGGAGGGTTCGGAGTTCTAACGCGTAGACGTGTGGGGCGAAGGCGGAGGCAGTTTGCCGCCCGCCAGAACCCCTAGCAGGACCGTGGGGATAGGGTCCACATCATGGTCCTACACGTCTGGGGGAGGGTTCGGAGTGTTAACGGAACTTGGAATCGGAACTCTTTTAGTGTAGGTGCCCCAGCAATAGGCTGGGAGTGGCTGGGGGGCACAAAGTGGTGCATAGTCATCAGCCCACAGTGCCCCCGTCAACAGTCCTTTGGAGGTTAACACTGGAGAGGTTTTAGACGGTATGCTTCCACCTCTGCCCTCGCAGGAGACTTAGGTGGTTGAAAGTCCTTCATACCCCCCCCCACTTGGCTTCCCTGGCCGGAGGAAACGATGCGTTAACGCATTTCCTCTCCTCTCTGTCAAAAAAAAAGGTAGTAGCCCTTAATAAAAATACTAGGAAAATATGAATATTTTATTAATGCTTTGGTATATTAAGATTTTTAAATACATGAAATCCAACAGTAAGGACGCTGTTTGATAGTGACGTCACAAGATAGTAACCCCTATAAATTCCATTACATTCCAATTGCACACCTTCAATTGATTCTACAGGCCCTTTGTTGCCCGTCCTCTGTGAGACCTACCGCTGAATAGCCGCCATGTGCCCGGATTAATTAACAATCATAGTATGGTACACTAACTAGAGGGATTACGTTGCTCTATAAATTGCTCTCCGTCTACTAGATTTCGGTGTTCCATTTCAATTATTGGAACCTTGTCGCAATTATAGAATCAAGTATGAGATGGCAAATAAATGATGTCGAAATCATAACTGTCTTGTTGCGACAAGGTTCAACAATGACACCGAGCTTTGGGGCAAAATGTTACGCTTATTGTATAATACCGGATACGAGAATTAGTAAATGGATACAAAACGACAGATTGACAATAATTTAATGCTCAACTACAGGCATTTTAGTTTCCGTGTTGTGTATGTGTATTCTAGTTCGAGTGACCACCTTAATATTATTGTCACGGACATTGTGCCAGATCAATTTTATCCCTTAACCTACATAAGTACTGCAAAACAGCTGTTTTTACATTATACAAATCAGGGAGAATTGTAGCCTTTATGGTTCCTTTGCGTGCAATTGGCTATTTTCAATATTTAAGGTACCTAGTTGGCGTCGTTAGCGTCCAAGTGGCGTTTGATTTTTCCTCATAAAATAAAAATGCACACGCTCTTATGCTTGTAACAATAGGGGCTGGTTCATAAAATTTTGAGCACCGTTGTTCCGAGAGCTTATTTTGGGACTAGGTAAATTTGTATGCGATTTTACAGAGATACTTTTACATTTAAAATATAAATTTAGCAGTGGGATCTCGAACTATGCTGTCGTAATACCAAAGAAGGCGGCTAACTGCATAGTAATAGTATAAGCAATTTAAATTGTATGTGGTTACCAGTAGAGTATAGAATGCTTCGACGGCAAAATGAGCCTAATAGTAGGTAAAACACCGTTATGAATGCGTTCAAGTGATTTCTCTGATACACTCGGGGACAAATTTAGAGGAACGCATAAAAACAACTAGTTTAAGATTAATAAAGTATTATACGTTATTACGTTATTAGTCAGATGTTAATAACAGCTTGGGTCATATAAATAAAAGGTTTCTTACCATTACCTTAAACTTAATGTTTTTAATTGTTTTCTATAATTTATTTCTGTACATTTGGCTTAACAATATGCGATTTTTTGGAACATTTGAGTTTGTGCAACCTTTTTTTTTAATAATCGAGTATTTAATGTTATGTTTGTAAAAAATTAACATAAAAAAAACCCGCGGATTACGACGTCAATTTAAAAAAAAAAACTTAATAGGGTAGTCAATTATTTTTAATTTATTTTATTTAACTGTTATGTAATGAAACATAATAATCATTTGAATTCATTAAAAAAATATATTCCAAGGAAAACTACGTTTTCATTACATACTTAGTATAAAACAAAGTCGCTTCCCGTTGTCTGTCTGTCCCTATATCTTTAAAACTACGCAACGGATTTTGAAGCAGCTTTTTTTAAATAGATAGAATGAATCAAGAGTAAGGTTTCTATGTATAAAAAACTCTGTTTTAAGTACGGGTGTTACAGAAAACTCACATAAACCGAAGCGAAGCGAGAGCGGGTCGCCAGTTTCTTATAAAACTGTTCTCCCAGTCATCTTATTTTGTCCGTGAGTGTAGTTGCCTGCATGACCAGGCAAGGAAATCTTTAAGACCCGTTTGTACAGTCACGAGATTAAATTTGGTACAGTCAACAGCATAAATAAGTGATCATCTCTGTACCTTGTCGCTTTCAATCGTTTCACAATAATTTTCTATAACATTTCAAACACAACGTTAAAGTGACAAGGTACGAGGGCTGCCTTTTAAGTTCTGTCGTTTGCAAGCCTTCCGTGATTGCATAAAAAAGAACTAGTGTCATCTTAAAATATTTGAAATTAGAATTCGAAAACAAAAGAATGACTCGAAATCGGCCCAACCGTTTTAGTACAGCGCTCGTTCAAAGTTGACAAGTCAGTTGTGAAAATGGAAATTTCGAAGGAAAATTTACGTGCGATATTTTTTTACAACTTCAAAAGGGGCTTAACGCGACTTCAGTGCTTCGAAGAGTTGACTACGGTTTTCAATGATAAAGCACCATGCCTCCGGACTGTGGAACGCTGGTATTTAGAATTTCAACGTTGTTGCTCTAGTCTTGGTGATAGACATCGTGAAGGTCGACCAAAAACAGCCGTAACCCAGGAGAACATTGATGCTGTACGGCAACTGATCGTCGAAGATCGCCATGCGACATACCGTGAGATAGAAGCTTCCTTAAGTATTTCAGGGACCAGTGTTCACAGTATTTTGCATGATCACTTAGGCGTAAAAAAGTTGATCTCTCGCTGGATACCACATTTACTCAGTGAAGACCAAAAAACGGCTCGCGTTCGATGGTGTCGCAAAACTCTGCGGCAATTCAACCGAGGAAACTCGAAACATGTTTACGACATTATCAGTGGTGACGAATCTTGGATATATGCCTACGAACCCGATTCTAAACAGCAGTCGACTGTTTGGGTGTTCCAAGATGAGCCAAAACCGACCAAAGTAATACGCTCACGGAGCATTTCGAAAAAAATAGTCGCCACGTTTGTGGCGAAAAGTGGCCACGTGGCCAACATCGTGCTCGAGGATCGTAAAACGGTTAATGCTGACTGGTATACCACTGTCTGTTTACCAGAAGTCATCGGCGAGTTTCGAAAAAATAACCCAAGACGTCGTATAAGACTGCATCACGATAATGCGAGCTCGCACACCGCCCGGCAAACAATTGCGTTTTTAAAAGAGCAAAACGTCGAAATTCTGGAACACCCGCCGCACAGTCCAGACTTAAGCCCTAACGTTTTTTTTACTTTTCCAAAAATCAAGCAACGACTTCGTGGTCAACGGTACCAGACGCCTGAAGAAGCCGTTGAGGCATACAAAACGGCCATTTTGGAGACCCCGACTTCGGACTGGAATAAGTGTTTCGAAAACTGGTTCGATCGAATGAAAAAGTGTATTACATATCACGGTGATTACTTTGAAAAACAATAAATACCATTTAACACTTAAATTGTCTTTAGTTTTTCCAAACGACACAACTTAAAAGGCAGCCCTCGTACATAAATGATCACTTATTTATGCTGTTGACTGTACCCGCCTTAGGTCCGAAGTCAAACTGACATTCTACAACAATAAGGTTGTTTCCTAAAAGTTACAATTATGACTCGATGTATGAATGCGGAAGAAGGGAAAGAGATTTGTTATGTTATGATCGTAGCAAGTGGAAAAAAGTGGTCTCTGCCTACCTCTCTGGGAAACAGGCGTGATTTAATGTATGTATGTATGTACAAATGACTTCACATCGCACCTTGAGAATCCGTGAAACCCACTTTTTAGACTAACAATGCCATCTAGTAGGGCTAATAGTAAACAATGGAATACAAAGACACTATTGCTCTAACTCTATTACGAGTACAAGCGTCTGTGGTGCTAATCTCTAATGACATTGACGACTTCAAGCATATTTTTCTTGAAATAGGTTCCAAATTAACACGTGACCGTATGTCTCTTTGTTAGAGCTGAATCCGCAACCCGATTTCGACAAAGCTGACGTTAGATTTATCTAACATCAAACTTTTTATGAGACATCAAAAACGCTCCGTTACTATGGAATTTATAGGATTACTATCTTGTGACGTCACAATCAAACAGTCCTTATTATTGGACTTTGTGTTTTTGTGTTTGATGTTTTCCTAGTATTTTTATAATGTTTATTTGTTGTTAATGAAAAAATCGATTTAATTTCACTCTTGTCCAATATTATACCCTATTCTCAGGGCATAAATGCTATATAGGTGAAAAACTTAAGTAAGTCACCTGTTCTATGTAGTTGTGTACAGTTTGCAAAAAAAACGCATAAGCGTAATCACTACATAGTATAAAACAGCAGTGTTCGCATTGTTGTGTTCCGGTTTGGGGATAAGACAGCCGGTGAAATGACTAGCATAGAGGCATTCCATCTTAGTCCTCAGGGTCGGCAACGCATTTACAGTCTTAGGATTGCATCGCAGTCCTGTGAATGCGAATGTCTATGGGTCACAGTTTCCACTTACCATCAGGTGGCCTGTGTGCTCGTTTGTCTTCTCTATGACATAAAAATAAAAAATAAAAAAATAAACAAAGTCGCTTCCCGCTGTCTGTCCCTATGTATGCTTAGATCTTTAAAACTACGCAACGGATTTTGATGCGGTTTTTTTTAGTAGAGAGAGTGATTCAAGAGGATGGTTTTTATGTATAATAAATTATGTTTTATGTACGTGTGTTATAGAAAACTCAAATAAACCGAAGCGAAGCGAGGGCGGGTCGCTAGTTAATTATATAAATATTGAATAGGAGTTGTACATAATTAACAACATACTGCACATTTTTTTGCACATTTCTGCACATAATTTACACAAAACTCTTTTCGTTTGAATATGCAGTGGTCGTCCCCTACCAAATTCAGGAAATAGTGCCAATTTAATTTGCCAAGCTGAATTCAAAAACGATGTTTTACAATTTACTTCTGTGGTAAACAAAAAATATGAAGACAATTACTCGACATTGACAACTATTTATATCTTATCATGACAATAGGATCATAAGTGGACAGGAATAATCAAACTTGAAAGATAAGCAAATAACGAGTTTGCAAACCGTACGATATATTACAAATTTCAAAAATAGAATGTCTATTCGCACACATTACTCACACATACAACAGGTGACTTACTTAAGTTTTTCACCTATAGTGATGTAGCCAAATATATCGCTGCTTAAATGCAAAAGCGCCACAAAACAAAAACATATATAGTTGGATTTAAAACTTAAAGTATATAGCATTCCGAATTTAAATGCAACACAAACACATTTTGATTTGCGGCCCTTTAGTATTTAAGCAACGATATTTAGGAAATAATAATATCGATATTAATGTCAAGACCAAGATGTTATTTTTATTTCGCCCTTTAGTCTCGCACTGCTGGGCAAAGACCTCCTTCCTTTTCCTCTATTCATCCCTATTAGGTTTATGCTCCACTCGCTTCGAAAGGTATCCTAGTCATCCCTCCTCTTTGTACCGCTAGCACAAGTTTCCCGCGACTTGTTTGACGCTTGGATCTCCCTTTCTATCTAGTCAGTGGGGCTAGACAAGTTGCCGTCGTTCACGCGTTAGGTGATCACTGGCGACATGTGTTGTCATTGAAAAATATATGGGTATGACGTAAGTCACGTGATATATCACTCGTTACAACTGAAACGCTGAAAAGTGATCACTATCACTCGCGCTAGTGATAGGTTTGACGACTACGGTCGTTACGCGGTACTATTTTTATACAAAGGCTAGGCTAGATTTTGACAGCGCCAAGTGATCGCCTAACGCTAGCGTTCGTGAACGATGGCAACTTGTCTAGCCCCACAGTAACGGAGACGCATTCAGCGACAAGCGAGAAGATACAACTTGTGCTGCCTGCGCTCCGGTGGCCGTGTTACGGGGCCGTTCGGTTACAACTTTGGCCTACCATCCGTGTGCATTCGGCAGACCCACTGTTTAAAAATACTAAAATTTCTTCGTTCTCTCCTCAAAATATTAAACAAATTAAAAAGTGTATATTTAAAGTGTTATTATTTTATTAATATTATGGCGGTTTTAGTAACAAATAACAATACACAATAACTGAAAAAGAAAACTAAAATTAAATAAAACTAACTCTAAATATATAAATTAACTAAAACATTAAATCTAAGAATGGCCCCTGCGGCATTGTACCAAAGATGCTGGCAGCATTTCCTCGCTGGATGGTTAAACTTATACGTTGAGCGAGGAAACTGCCAGCTCTTCGGTCTCCCGTGACGTCAATGAGCCTCTTCGAAACTTCTTTGAAGAGGCTCCGAGCGCTAGGACCCCACGGACCAAGGGTCTCGACGCCGAATGGAATAAACATATATTCTGGGCCGAGACCACTATATTTTACTACCTTCATGCTTTCGGCCGCTTCAGCTGCCGCACCTGCCCTATTAGAGGTCCGGTGGAGATGTGATGGGGCTAGCGTGTCTACACAGGTTGCATCCCACACTAGCACCCGTCCCATATTCCACGGGACCAAAGTCATTCCGTCAGGTCTCTTGCCATCATTTCTAGAAATGCCTGTCGGCTCTAAAAGAGCCGGGACCTTTATTGAGGCAAGAGACCGACGAATGATGTCGTTGAGTGCGGCGTGTCTGGAAAAGCGGCCAGCACTTCTCTGGCAAGAAAGTCCGTGATGTCCTAGCCGATCTACGTCACTTCCGCAGGGGCAGCGATGTGGAGCGCAGACCGGGACCCCAAGGCGAAGGCAAACTGAAAGTCGGAGTGTGTTAGGGTCTAGGAAAGTACCAGTGCTTGGCGAGGGATGAGCTTGAAGCCAGTATCCAGCCTCCCTTATACCGACTGCTAAAATTCTAGCACGATCCGCTGCGCAGCACTGGCTAATAAGGGAATCAACAGTCAATTTACATACTATGTCATCCCAACACCTCTGCGATTTTGGGTTTTCAGGAAAATTTTGACCGGGGCAAGCAGTTAACCACCCATTCTTTGCGTCCTCCAAACCTGAAGTCTCATAGTTTAAAGGGAATTCCCTAAGGATTTTTCCTATGAGACTAGAAGAGCTATGGATCGACGAAAGAAAAGCTGGTAAAGCAATACTAGAAATTTTGCGGATCCCTATACCACCGTACCGAATCGGGAGGGATCCTTGGGTCCAGGAATGCTCGCTTAGCTGAATATTAAGAATGGATTGCAGGTTACTTTTGATCAAAGTATCAATTTTCGACAAAAGATCTTGATGTTTCCAGAACGGACAGCAGCGAAGCACATAAGTAAATTTAGGGACAAAAAGACAGAATTTAATAATTAAAAGGGCAAAATGAGGACTAATGTCAAGAAGCCGATGGGAATGATTTTGAAATTTAGAAATGGAATTTTGAATATAATCTGAAAAACTTTCTTCAAAAATAGGAGATCCCAGGAGGCAAAGTGTTCTTTTATCTACTATTTTTATATTTGGTGCAATTTTGTTGAATTTTTGTGTTATGTCATTGTCAGCGTCGGAAGGTTTTTGGATGAAGAGTTCACACTTATCAAAATTTAGCTCTAAACCAATGGATTTAAAGTTATTTTTTAAAGATGAAAGATCGGAAAGTACTGTATTTACATCACCTCCTAAGGTCCCATCATCTAGATACCAAATATTAAATTTTGAAGCTAAATTTTGAATTAAAGGATTAATAGCCAAACTGAAAATTGCTGGCCCCAGGGGATCCCCCTGCTGACAACCAACTTCAGATGACAACTCGTTTGATCGGTACATCAACTTCGTTGGATCTGAATAACAGTGAAGAAGATAGTTGTAAATTTCAGGAATGTTGTTTTTTATTTCAGACAGCAGGGTATCCCTATTTACCGAATTAAAGGCGTTTTTAACATCAATTTTGAGTAACACTTCGCATTGATCGTCGCTAAGGTAGGTGCGAAGAGCATGAACGGCAGCCTCGCAGCCTCCCTTAACGCCAAAGCCTAACTGAACGGGTTTGAAACAAGATTGTAATTTTGGTAAAATATGTCGAACGGCGATTTTTGATGCAAGGCGGCGAAGTGTAGCTCCAACAGCAATAGGTCTCACCCCACCGTCTTTTTTACTGAGGGCAATGAGGTTCGCACCATACAAAGTCGGTACAATGTCCGGATGAATGTTGCCCAAGTACATCATGTTAATAAGGGTAGTAAGGCCACTGACAAGATGCTGACCAGCATCACCCACACACCGAGAAGTCAGATCTTTTAAATGTTGGGGTGAGAGTCCATCCAGGCCCGCAGCAGAACCGGGCTTAAAAGATAATATTGCATTAGCGACGTCATTGTTTGTGATTTGCAGGCAAGCATGGTTTGCTGTTGGAGGGTCGAGAAAATAAGGCGTTGCAGGGGCTGGGGGGTGTTTCGTCTGTAGGGCCAGAAGTGTATCAGGATTATCTGGCGAAAGCACGTCACTAGAAAAGAGTAGGCGGGCGGCACCTTTAAGATCTCCGTCGCTAATTTTATTTTCTATGGTTTTCAGCTGATTGTGAGAACTGCGAGTGGGTTTATGCGAGGGTAAGGGAATGGAATAGCTTGCGCAGTTATTTTTAATTTTTTGGGTTAAAGATAAATTTGAATTGTCTACTTTAGCATGCAAAACCAAAAAAGGAAAAAGGAGCAGGTTGTGCCAGTCTTGAAGGGAATTACTTTCTGTGCATTTACATATGAGATGAGTTAAATGAGAAGCGACGGAGATTCTGGCGCCGCGGGGGATTCTTTTGACTATATTTACATTGTTTTTGAGATGGCTGAGTCGAACATGGAATGGTTGTTGAACAAAAGGCGTAGATGAATCTAAGTTTAAAGGACAAGCATCTTGGCTTAAGCAGCTGCGATGTGATTTACTTTTATGGATGTTTAAGCCTCGAATGGATTTGAAAGATTTTGAACACAAGTTACATGAATGGCTGTTGGTTGACGTGCTCACACCAGATTGGGTCGCAGCCTGCATGTAAAAATAACTTACCTATGTTAAAAACTTAACAAAATAATAATAATAATAACAATAATATTTAAAAAACACTCTTTAAAAATTTTCACCAACGAACACAACACAAAAACATAGGCGTGAACACAGGTTAGGAGGATAGGTGCCCGTTGGGTGCCCGTCGCGTAGCAACGACGGCGTCCCAGCGTCAAATTTGAAGCATTGTACACTTCTTGAAAAAAAATCGGAATCAAAACCAAAGTGTATATTAATTTATTTGAAAATACTTTTCAAAGGATACGATTTTCATTTCCAGCCGGCCGTAAATTTAAATCACTAAGGCTGGGTTTTATAAGGATCCGTTAGATCAAAGTTCGGTCCGGAATGTCAAAACTTGTATGAAGTTACTCAAATTAGATCTGACATATTTACTAACGGGCCTTTATAAAACCGGGCCTTAATGTTACTGTGTACAAGTTGGTAAGGATTTACATAATAATTCAAAAATATCGACATCATATTTTTATCGATATCAAAACACTAGAACGTGCCCCTGAAAATGCTAGGTTTTCTCTGCGCTTAAATGTTTGCTGCGTTAATTTAAAAACGTGTAAAAAAAAAGTTTTTAATCTTGAACTAAATATGAAATGAAATGATCAAGTGTATACTTGTAAATCATAGCAAAGATCTAACTTGATCTTTAAAGGAACTTTATTATCCAGTAATAATGGTTTGTTTGTTTGGTTTTGTTCCAACTCGTTTGGCACAGACTATAGTGAAAGTACGCTCGTATAAAGCAGCGACCACACCAATGCTTAAAAAACGGTGTCGGTACGAAATCGCAGTGACGCGTCGTATTAGCACCGTTTTTGACGCATGCTCTCCACACCGGTGCTCAAAATTCACAGACAGTGCGTAAACAAAAGAATGTGTCATAATAATAACATGGAGTCAATTTTGACGTGCCGTGATATTCGCAACGTTAAGCAGCGGTGTGGGGAGCGTGCGTCAAAAACGGTGCTAATACGACGCGTCACTGCGATTCCGTACCGACACCGTTTTTTAAGCATTGGTTTGGTCGCTGCTTAAACTGGGCTCGAGTCTGCGTAAATCTGCACAGATACGTACATAATACGTATCTGTGCAGATTCAAATAAGTATATTATATTTGAATATAACCTTAGCAGGGTGATGGAACCAGTTAATGGACAAGGCACACTTGATTCTTATTTTAAAAAAAACATTTTATTCATTTGCTTTGCAATAATCAGTTTAGAACCGTATGAAAATTGAATTAAGAGTGAAGTGTCCATTACTGGTACCTGTCATCTAAAAGTGTCCGTTATTGGTGCCGTCACCCTAAGCGACCCACCCCACAAATGGGGTGTTGTTTGAAGTTTAATTGGATCATACACAGATTTAGGTTCAACATTGTCTACTCTGTTCCTAATTAGTGATAATCAGTGTCAAAATCATTTAACTACCTAACCATACACGCGAATATATTTTTTAAATAAAAAAATGGCTTTTGTGTTCTTGTCTTTTGAGAACTGCGTCGCTATTGCCTAGCGCACTCGTAATCTCAATTGGCTTCAAAGCGGAACAATTGTTTTCATTTTGTATGCCTTCGATTTTCAAAATGAAAACAATTGCGATTGCGAGTGCGTTAAACAATAGCCCCTTTGGAGAGACATTTTTGTTCACGTGACTGTATATGACCCAATTGCATGCACTGTTATTCTCTTAAAAGTTTTGTCTCGATCAGTCGATCGATTACAGTATAATTAGAGAAGTAGTTCGTTTCGGGCTCTTTAGGAGTTTCTGTTACGTATTGCCCCTCAGGTGCTAATACGCACCGTTTTGGTATGAAATTATCCGGTTAAAACCGGTGTTAGCCGGTTATTTACATTCCCTAATACGCACGCAACGCGTCCTCAACTACACCGGCTTGGCGCGTCTTGTTGAGTTTGCTTGTTGTAGCTCATGGCACGTACGCTTGAGACACGCACACATACGCGCGATATACTCTGGCTTAAAGACGAACTGCTGTTTATACTGGGATCGATCACACATGGTAACCTACCTAATTGAGAATGCATGCCCTTAAATATTTATACGGTATAATATTGGGACAACTTACACTCGCCGGTTAATAATTCTTCTGTCGAGTTATTTAACGAATAGCATCCATCTGTTAAGAGAATAACATGGCTACTACCGAGCCCGTCCCACGCACCAACATGCATATTGCCTATTGCAGAGTCACCAGGATGATCCAACTGGAGAAAAACCAAAGGCCACGAAAAAATTAATCCGCTGTCATAATCTGATCGATTGTCTACTCCAAGCCTTTAAGAAGGAAGGAGTTTTGGGACTATTTCGCGGATGGAAAATAACGATGTACAAATCTCAACTTACCAGCGTAATGGCGTTTTCCACTTATGAAGTTGTGTGTCAGTTTTTGAGGGAGCAAAATGCAGCGAAGTCTGAATGAGTTCTGTTTTGGATTATACTCTTAACTAGTCTTTGGGGTCGGCAAGGCAGGCTTGGTCAGCGTTACCATCAGAGCTAGAGCTCTGTTCCAATGAGTACCATAGTCACTTTGACATGATATCGTAATTGTAACTCGGCCGCCATTACTGTCAAGAGACATCACGTTGACAATACGATAACATGTGTAGCAATATGGTTTTACCAAGTAGAACAGTGTGCTATTTTGCCTTCCCCATGCCATAAAGGCATCTCAATGATGAATTATTAACCGATGAGTTTTAGTTTACCCGTCCTCCTAGGCGCATGAGGCGGAGTTAGGTGCTATTAGGGTAATGGCACCAATGTAGAACACTTAACTTAAGGTGCCAATAGTCGACACAAGTCTTAATTCAAAGATTATACGATCATAGATTGACTGTCGCAAAACCAATGAATAATTTCTGTAGAATTAGAATCAAGTGTCCATTATTGGTACATGTCTATGACTGGTACCATCACCTTGCTAAAGCACAGCCTCGAAGAAATCTGCTCATGTCAAAATACACGCGATATAATGCTGATCATACGGTATAACAGGACAATTCAAACTCGCTGGTTAATTGTCAAATTGAGAAGCGATTTGTGTCAGAGAATAATGAAACATGATCTTTGTTACCTCACACTTACACGAGCAATTCATTAATCAATATTTGCCTACTATCATTCTCTCATCAGTCTTACTGCCGCTCACAGAGACGTCAATTTAATTTAATGCTGGATTAAAGTTGCTCCTGTCACAAGCAAGCACGCATTAAAGGGCGATGGGCAAAGTGTCCCCACCCACCAACAGAGATGAAACATGTCTCAGTTTATAGATCTTGGCAACATGATGTATTTTTGCTATGCCGACTTTCGTGATATCTATGGGGTTTATGGAATTTGTTTGAAAATAAACACATTCTTTGCCTTACTGGGCTATTCTTGGCTGTTTAAAAGGTTTTTTCATTAAAAAGTTCCCATCGATTTTGCTACTAAAATAGGTATTTTGTCTTTTTTTGGGTCCTTTAATTGACGCCTCTGAGTGCGGCAGTTACACTAATTCGTTGTTAAATAATAAGACGCTCGTACTGTTAACATGAATTTATTGCTCAGTTAATTGCAAGTGTAAGTACACCATTATTATTAAGCCTTTTATTTCTTTTACAAATTTCGATACAATTGTCTACAGTTTGCCCTACATGCAAAAATAAAAACAAATTAAATAAAGGTATACTTTGTAATAATGTTATTATTTTACTTATATTCTAATCCGGGTTTAGGCGTTCCCCTAACAATTTCCAGCGATCCCTGTCCTAGAGCCCTAGCCAAATTGCATTACGCTAACTAGTGTTTCTATTCGATTCAATAAGCCAATCACGTCACTGATAGATCACGTGACTCTCGTATCACGTCATCTACCAGTGACGCGATTGGTTTAAAAACGAAACGAATGGCAACGCTTGTTAGCGTAGTGTATCTTGCCAAGGACCTCGGGAGGTCGGGAGCCTGTCATGTCTTTGTCGTTGGAAATATCGCTCATTGAATACTAAACGAACACATTCCAAAATAATTTGCTGTTCTATTAAAAATCGTATTCCAACAGCTTTTAATTTTAAAATGCAACACTGACTCATTTTGGATTGTGTCCGTTTTGTATTCAATGAACGATATGTTTTCCAATTTAGCTGTTAGAATCTCCAGCTATAAAACAATCTTTGTCCGTATTTCTCACTGCCTGAGCTAGGTGTTAATAAAATAAATCACTTTCTTTTGTTGTAGAGGGTGCGCCAAAGTTCATATAAAATTACAAATTAGAATATTGGAACTCCGAAAATGTATCTCATATAATTTTACAACCTTTCGGGGTAACGATGGGTATAGTCACAAATCGGTATTTGAATAAAAAATCGAAAGACCAATTTTATATGAACCAATATGGACCCTGTTGTAGAACATTCCGTACTATTTTTTTTCGACTATTTGCGTTTTGTTTTATTTTTCATTAATATCCCACTGTAGTGTTTCCAACTTATATCCTAGTTCAATAGATCTTGTATACGTAAACTTAATTAATTATTCTTTCTTGATTGTGGGTTTGTTTGGGTTCAATTACATCTTTGTATTGGTTCGGGGTCATGAGGGAACCTCTCGTACTGGGAGTCTGTCTGTCTGTCTGTGTCTGTTTGAAAGGTAGATGAGAAGGCGCCGCTGATTGCTAGATATCATTTTCTTTCTCAGAATCCGAGGTGACAGGTAGTAGATTAAATTAATCAGAGTAATAGACAGCTGAATAGTTCGACGTGTGTGTCGCGTGTGTGTGATGTGCTGTTCCTATTCACTGTCTGAACCTTTCAGGATTTGACAGGTCATAATTAAGCTTCTTTATTGTTTTGAAATTTAATAACTGTATTTGCGTACCTTGAATTAAAGAGATTGCATGGTGTTTTACTTATTAAATTAGGGTGACAGCACCAATGATGGACACTTTTAGCTGACAGGCACTAGTAATGGACACTTCACTTTTAATTCAAATGTCAAACGGTCTAAAATTGATTGCTGCAAAACAAATGAATAACCCTTATATTCTGTAAAATAAGAATCAGTGTCCATTATTTTTGTGCCTTGTCCATTACACTGGTTCCATCACCCAAGGCCTCTATTTCACTATCCCTAAACTATCTCGTTGTCATATTGTTAACGTTATCGTTTTCATAAGTACCGTAGAAAAGCAATATGGTTTCGAAAATAGGATTAATTTAAAACCATGTGGTTTAGAGGCTAATGTGGTTACACGACAAGTGTACAGTTTAAATTGGCAATTTAAATACAACATGTTCAATATGTACATTGAGTACACTTTTAACTGTACACTATGAGTGTACGTCACGAGAGTTTAATAGTAAACGCCGCACGCTTGAGACTTTGACCATTTAAAGTGAAAATAAAGAAGGTAACATGAAATTTAATGACGTGTGTTTTGTTAATAAAAATACAATGTTGCGTATGTGACTTTCACTTACAGATGTTAAGTGATATTGTTAATTAAACATTGTTAAATGTGCTCTATTAGTTTTATTGATATGTTTGGTTTGTTCCTGATTCGTCGACTTCCTGTTTCGTCGAATTCCTGTTTTGTCGGATTCCTGATTCGTCGTATTCTTATTTCGTCGGAATTATATACATATAATTAAATACGTCGAGCAGTAAACCACTATTTACTAAATATGAAGATTTCATGTGACACGTATGACGGCAAATATGTTGCCGTTACCCACTAAAGGGTTATTGGGTAAATACGCAAAGCAATATAGACCTGCAAAAATATCAGCAAGAAAGAGCAATGGTCAAGGACTTTGTTGAAAAAAAAATTACAATTTTAGATTGCTTGAATAGGCTCTGTATATTGATTTGATTAGCGTTTGTGTGTATTCGTTTGCTGTTAAGTTTTGTTTGAATTTTTCGTTTGTAAATATATTTTCAATTGATATTAAAAACAAAGGTGAAGTCACGGTAATTGCATAGTTTCATTTCATATTGACATTTTGACGAATCAGGAATCCGACGAAACAGGAATACGACAAAACAGGAATACGACGAATCAGGAACAAACCATATTTGTATGTGGATCCTTTTTTACCGAACAATTCGCTCATTGAATTCAAAACGGACACATTACAAAATGAGTCAGTGTTGCATTTTAAAATTAGTATCTATTCGTATAAGGTTTTTAATGCAAGAGCAAATTATTTTGGAATGTGTCAGTTTTGTACTCAATTGAACGAATTGTCCTTGAGTGTCTCTATAACTCGTCATTGGCGAAATACACCTTTACAGTAGAGAAATCACTACATAGTATAAAACAAAGTCGCTTCCCGCTGTCTGTCTGTCCCTATGTATGCTTAGATCTTTAAAACTACGCAACGGATTTTGATACGGATTTTTTTAACAGATGAGTGATTCAAGAGGAAGGTTTTTATGTATAATAAATGTTGTTTTATGTACGGGTGTTATAGAAAACTCAAACAAACCGAAGCGAAGCGAAGGCGGGTCGCTTGTTATTTATAATTTAGAATCAGAAGGCACTTAAGAGGCTTGTGAATCTATAAATACCATACAAAATGTTATAACGTTTCTCTCCCCTACAAAATGTCCTAGTGTAATCATAGTCATAGTCATAGTCATAGTCATAGTCATATATTTTATTGCCTTATGTTGTAGTTACAAAGATCTTAAATACTATTACATGGATCAACATAAACCCTGTAAGGGCACTGCAATTACTCTGCTTAACCAAATTGTCAAATTAACTTACAATACTTACAATACTAGCTTTCTTATATTGTCTAGTTACAAATAGTTATTTAGGTACATAGAGAGAGAGTTACAAATACAATTTTATTATTATTCTTATTCAATGTGTACTTAGTATGGAGAAGCAAACTTTATGTCATCGCTTAAAAAGTCGATAGTAAAAAAACGAGCAAAAGAGTTTAAAAACTTAGCTGATTCGTAATGATTCTAATAATTTAAGATACCATTAAAAGCCTTCTGAAATAAGACATGAAATCAATTATTTGTATTACAGTTTTTTTTATTCAGATTATAATGCTCAATATCTCCGGAACTAGTAAAGATCGCAGAACAAGAATGGTGGTGGTTAAGGTGCCCCTTAAGCTCTACCTCTGGACTTTCACACCATTTCCTGGGACACCCTGTATAAGGGTGGATCAACTTTTTGTTGTTGTTACTCTGTCCCGTGTCTCCTGGACAACAGCGAAAGAGTTTCTTCAAAAAAAAATAAAGTATACAGTATGTAAACTTACTAAAACCATCTCTTTCAACCAGTTGCTAGGCTAGTTGAGTTAAGTGTTTTACCACATTTTTTGCTAGTGTGTGTCGAATATTTATAATTTATCATTGCATAAAAATCATAAAATCTTACCTTTTTCAAAGTCGGTTAACCCTAAAAGTATCATTTCATGTGTAATGTTTACATCGTTGTTCAGTGCCCATTACAAGACCCGTATGTAATGTTTTCATCGTAACAGATTATTGAAGTTGCGTTCAGTGCATTCTTTATTTAAATTTGAAAAAGTGTTAAGATTTCAATAATTTATATACCCCAACCTTATCTATCGCCTAGACATGCTCGGGTTCAAATAAATGGTTTTAGTAAGTTTACATACCGTATACTTCTAGCACACTCAGAAGAAAGGCCATTAAACAATGGGTTTGTAATTGCCAATAAAACTGATTTTTAGTGGACTTTATCCATTGAAATCATAGTTTTAAAGAGTGGCCCAGGAGACGTCACCATGGCAACGAGGTACAAAGAAGAGTTGATTGACCCATAAGTATGTTTTATTTCAGAACACCTTGTTGTCAAGGGGTCAAGTGCGCTAGTATTAGTTTCTCGTCTTGGATATTTTCAATGTTTAAGCATTTATTTCTCTATATTAGTGTGTTTATCGTAATCTATTATAGTAGAGTAGGGTGTCGGCACCAATGATGGACACTTTTAGATGAGAGGCACCAGTAATGGACACTTCACTCTTAATTCACAATTTCATACGGTCCTAACTTAATTATTGCAAAAGCAAATGAATAGGTAACCCTTCTGTAAAATAAGAATCAAATGTTCATTATTGGTGCCTTGTCCATTACTGGTTCATAATATTGTTAACAGTAGGTAGTGGTACCGCTATCGTAACTTACGAGAACAGACAGAATTTTAGGGTAATATTCTACGTAGGTAACGATAATTATCAAGAAAGTACCTAGTCTAAGTTTCTCGAGAACTTTCGGTAATTTACGGAAATTTTTCACGATGAGAATGGCTGTGTGTAATTTCTTGGTAGCACATCACTTACTGTAGATACCCGGTAACGTAGATAGAGTTTGCTTTCGCTCTCTCTGTGACATATCGATGGATGCCTGAGAGAGAGTGACAGCCATAGATAGAAAATAATTATTAGTATTCTGGTTTCACTCTACACTCCTAGAGATTAGTTTCTACATGAGCTACACCACCGTACTAAGAACTGTACTTTAAGTATCATAGTTATAGGTGGGGTGGGCTCAAACAATAGTACAGCTCGAGTATAGATGAATTAGCGAGAGCGTGGCATTGCATATGTAGTGGTATTGTGTGTGTATAGGCAAGACAAAGCGAGAGAAAAGTACTTAAAGTACTTCTGTCTCTCTTTCTCTTGCCTATATACACAATACCACTACGTATGCAATTCCACGCTCTCGCTCATTCATCTATACGACTCGTTACACCAAAGGACTCGAACGCAGAAAAAGAACTATGCGAGACTCGTTTAGTTCGCGAGACTGGCTTGGTTGAAATTTCTGCACTAAAGGAAGTCCTAACGTACTGAGTCGAGTCTCGTCATTTGAGTTTGTAATAAAAAGGAGTCCCAGAAATCGAGTCCTTTTACAACACTAGTCAGTTTGGCCATCGATCAATTTTATACCTTAGTTGCACAGCCCTGTTCTTTTACTATACTGTAGTCGTTAGTTTTATAAACTCCGACTTTTAATTCACTGCAGTAAAATGGGCCGTTTCCTCGTGGTCCTACTATTTTTGTCCTACTGACTTTCGACGGAGCCCCGCCCAAGGGCGGAGCTCCTGCTTCTAAGTGGTTTTGCCCTTCGGGCATCTGAAGCTACCTAACGAACCTAACCTACCTACTTTTACAACCATAATTAGTAATTAGTGATCAAATATAGGTTACATTTTTGACTAGTAGGACAAATTAGTAGGACCACGAGGAAGTACTTGTAAAATGACATGGCCAAATGTCATTCTGTGAAATAATGATACCACATTTAAATTAATAGTGCTTACCACGTTCACCTAATGAATGATTTGATCAAAGATCGAACTAAATATTTTTTGATTATTACCTACTTAGTGTATTATTTTATTATATTTAGGTGACCATTTTGCTTGCAACAGTATGTTAATATGAGACACGAGTAAGTCACAGACTAAGCAGATAAATACCGCATTGATAAAACACAAAAAAACGAACCTGCTCAATACGTAAAGATAGTGTGATAAGTACTTAAATCAAAGGAATATATCGAAACCAAAAACGTCAGATCACTTTTTTATACAACAGTGTTTATTTTTTTATTTCCTTAATTAACGTAATTAAATAGATCACTTACGCATTTTGGAAACCCTCCTTAAAATTATATTAATAATATTAAAGTAGTGAATCACTCAAATGAACTACATTACTTACTCGTAAATTTTTTCATTCATTCAGTAAGGAACATCACTATTTTTTATACACCAAAAACTGACAACACTGAACCTGTCATTCTACTGCAGTGAATTAAAAGTCTGACCATAGTGAAAATGAAACACTTGTCTTCAGCTATGACTATCTGTAATCCGTAACAAAACAAAACAAAACAAACGCGTCTCGCTTTGCTGCCGCCAGAAGTTTACCCGCCTACGCCCTTTTTATATTAGTTCCAAAAAGTGGCGCAGTGGCGCCACTTGTTCAAATAATTTATACATTTAAATACTTACATTAATTAACAATTACTTTAGTAGTTTTAAAACGGATTGACAAATTGAAATTCTAATTGTAATATTTAAGAGTTAAGTGATTAAGAATTCTAAGTGGCAAGACACAATTTTAATATTTTACGTAACACCTGGCCATAATGTGAGTTTTATCGCACGCTGCGCGCACGGTAAAACTCGCATTGTGGCCAGGTGAAGACGTAAAATTGTGTACTCATCACGGGCAGTAAAAAAGAAAGCCCTCTATCGCATATTTACAACCCTCGCCTACGGCTCGGGTCTCAAATACCTGCGATTTCGGGCTTTCTTTCTTTTACAGCCCTTGTTAAGTAATGTACTATTAAAAGGTGAAGTAAAATGACGGAAGTAGGTAGTGATGCTTACAGGCGAGGCGCCGGATGCTGTAACAATACAGATTATCATCATCACTATCACTACATAGTATAAAACAAAGTCGCTTCTCGCTGTCTGTCCCTATGTATGCTTAGATCTTTAAAACAACGCAACGGATTTTGATGCGGGTTTTTTTAATAGATAGAGTGATTCAAGAGGAAGGTTTATATGTATAATAGATTCTGGTTTATGTACGGGTGTTACAGAAAACTCACATAGACCGAAGCGAAGCGAGGGTGGGTCGCTAGTAGTCAAATATATAAAAATATCTGGATGCTAGCTGCACTGCGAAACAAGTTATGTGTGTAATAAAGGGGCCGAATGTGCTCGGCATACACAATGCGGTGTCCGTTTTTTCTAGAACTTGTCCGGACATAATGCCGTTTGCCAACAAAGCTAGGGAGCCTGGGTTCGATTCCCGGAATTGGAAAGTATTTGTGTGAAGAGCGCAAGTATTATTCTTAAGTCTTGAACGTTTTCTATACTTAAAACATGTTTGTATCTTTTCTTTGATCGTATTATTGTTGTTTAGAAGCTACAAGCCTGGAGCTTTGGTGACTAGGGTGACGGCACCGATGTTCGATACTTTTAAGGCACCAATAATGGACACTTAAATTTTAATTCAAAGAACAGAAATTTATAAATTGATTGCCTGAATATAAATTAATTATCTTAGGTGTATATCCATATTCCAAAAAAATCCTCTTTCATTAAAAATCGCATTCCAACAGCTTTTAATTTTAAAATGCGACACTGACTCATTTTGGATTGTGTCCGTTTTGTATTCAATGAACGATATACTAGGTGACACTTAAGACGTAATACAAAATGTAATTTCCCGAATCTACTCATGATTACAATCAACTATTAATATTTGACCAACTTCGAAAACGTAAACACAAAATCGACGTCTCCATACAAATTGTGAAACCAGCTGATTGCTTTTAGTATGGGAGATTAAATTTTTTTCTACCGATTTCGATATTAGTCCCATAGTAAAAGTTGATCGTACTGATGAGTATAGATCTAGAAAATAAAATGTTGAATTACGTCTTAGGTGTCACCCTGTATGATAGGTCATTTTTCGTTACTCGTTCCATCAGTCCATCACCCTACGTCAACTCGTGTGAGATTCTCCGCTGATCTTCATATTATTTATTAAGTTTGGTTTCAGCGGCATGCCTGGACGGAACTTAAGAGGTTTGTTCCAAACGCACAGGACCCTATCACCTGCCGCCACATCAGTGACTGCATATGGAACACCTGGATTCATGAGGGGCCGAAGGGGCTTTACCGGGGCTGGTCCATAACAGGTAACTACAAAAAATGAAATGGAAATAAGGCGGGTAGCTATAGTCTAGTTCATAAATTTAATATGTCGCTGCTTAAATGCAAAAGGGCCACAAATCAAAATGTGTTTGTGTTGCATTTAAATTCGGAATGCTTTAATACTTTAAGTTTTAAATCAAAGTATATTTTTTTTTGTTTTGTGGCACTTTTGCATTTATGGTCCGACTTTTAATTCAGTGCAGTAGAATGACAGCTTCAGTGTTGTCAGTTTTTGGTGTATAAAAAATAGTGATGTTGCCTAATGAATGAATGAAAAAATTAACAATGTATTGTAGTTCATTCGAGTTATTTGCACTACATTAATACTATTAATATTTAGGAGGGTTTCAAAATGACTTTAGTAATTAAGAAAATAACAAAACAAACATTACGTTAATATTTTCGCTAAAGATGTCAATTTTGACAAATAAACAAAACGCCTAAACCAAATAATTACTGTTGCATGAATAAGTGATCTGACGTTTTTGGTTTATATAATTATTACAGCTCCCTTGATTTAAGTATGTCACTGTCTTTATGAATTGAGCAGGTTTGTTTTTTTAATGTTACTTAAATGCGATATTTTTTTGTTTAGTCTGTGGCTTACTCGTGTCTCATATTTTTTTATTAACAATCTGTTGCAAGCAATTTGATCAGCTTAATGTAATAAAATAATCTACTTAGCTAAGTACCTATACAGGGTGTATACGGAGGGGTGGATCAAACGAAGGTCAAAGGTAGGGGACCTCAAGGGGCATCTGAATCACCCCCATGTATGTTCAGCAATTGTTAGTAGTTTCGGAGATATTGATCATTTTAATCGGATTTTTTGTCACTTTTCCTTATGTCCGTGATACGAAAAACCCCTAAATTCATGTATTTATACTTTTTTTTTCCAGTGTTTTCTTACATGATTAGAATCACTGTGAAATAAGAAAGTTTTTAAAGCTAAATGCCATTTTTTGTTCATTACAACTTTTTGAGTAATCGCACAGAGTTACTTTCTCCATACTAAGGAAACCCCGCGTTTGATTTTCACCAAGTATGGAAAAACAAACTTTGTGTGTTTACTCAAAAAGTTGTAATGAAAAAAAATATGTTATGTAGCTTTAGAAACTTCCTTATTTCACAGTGATTCTAATCATGCAAGAAAACACTGAAAAAAAAGGTATAAATACATGAATTTAGGGGTTTTTCGTATCACGGACATAAGGAAAAGTGACAAAAAATCCGATTAAAATGATCAATATCTCCGAAACTAATAACAATTGCTGAACATACATGGGGGTGATTCAGATGCCCCTTGAGGTCCCCTACCTTTGACCTTCGTTTGATCCACCCCTCCGTATACACCCTGTATAATGCTCATAAAATATTTAGTTCGTTCTTTGATCAAATCATTCGTTAGGTGAACGTGTCAAGCACTATTTAAATAAATGTGGTATCATTATTTCTCAGAATGACATTTGGCTGTGTCATTTTACTGCAGTGAATTAAAAGTCGGACCTTAAGCAGTGATGTATACACTTTAGTATAGATGAATTAGCGAGAGCGTGGAATTGCAAATGTCGTTGCTTAAATACAAACGCGACACAAACCAAAATGTGTTTATGTTGCATTTAAAATCAGAATGCTATTTACTTTGAGTTTTAAATCAAACTACATTTGTTTTTGATTTGTGGCGCTTTTGTATTAAAGCAGCGATGTAGTGGTATTGTGTGTTGATAGGCATTCTAGATTTGAAATTTCCCTTTTCTCGTACTATCAGCATAAAAAGAGGTTTGTAATAAAATTGTATTTCAATAATAATGTCAGTATGAAATTCTAAATATTAGAAGGCTGTTTTTATTGTATTGAATTTAGCAACTTAATGAATTAATACTATTACTGCTGGGGACTGGGAAAATATTTATCACCATGTCGAAAGTGAAGAAAATAAATATAGATGTCAAGAAGGGGAAATGGATCGAATTACAGATCATAATATTATTATCAATACTTGTGACAGCTCAGATGAAGAATTAAATAATAGCAGGAGGCCATTTGCAACGTTAAAAGATGGCGGATGTGTAATTTGTTTTAGTTTTATTTTTTTGTGTATTTAGGTGTTCAAAGTTCTTTTCTGATAGTGATTTGTACTTTTTATGCCATTGTGTTGCACAGTGATTGAAAACTTGGACTTATTTCGCGTATCTGGCATCTTTCTTCTCGTTACAAGTGGACTCGAAGTGGTACATAGGTTAAAACTATCTTGACCTCTGTCCTACAAACTACCGAACAACGTCGCCCCCAATCTTCCCAGAGAAGATTGGACTGTACTTTATTGCTATATTGATTTATACTTATATACACTTGACACTGGCGAAATCACTAATTCGTGGAAACGCCATAGCCCGGCGGTAGTAGCTGTTGAAGTCGCCGCGGGGCAAAAAAAAAAAAAAAAAAAAAAAAAAATAGCAAATGAAAGCCAAAAAGGCTTAGTATTGTTATACCTTGTTAAGAAGATAAATATGATAAGAGACTTACGTTATTCTACTTTTCATGCGAACCGTACAACCACTACAAATGCAATTCCACGCTCTCGCTAATTCATCTATACCTTATCTATTTAATATCATGTTTAAATTGTCATACATGAATTGTCACAGCGATTAAACTGACAAGGTAGGGTGATCGAACCAGTAATAGACAAGGCACCAATAATGGACACTGATTCTTTCTTTACAGAATATAAGGGTTATTCATTTGTTTTACAACAATAAATTTAGGTCCGTATGACTGATGTCAGAGTGAAGTGTCTATTACTGGTGCCTGTCAGCTAAAAGTGTCCGTCATTGGTGCCGTCACTCTACTAAAGTGTTACACATATTTATGAACTCGACTGTACAACGTGGTCAAAGCATTCTATTCTCTTTTAATAAACACATTAAAATAAAACCAGTTTTACTTTGTTGTTAGCCGCTTTCTTTGGTATCACGGCAATTTTTAAATATAACGATGCCACCAGTGTGTAAGAAAATTCAAGCTGACACGCACCAGTAATTGACACTTCTGTCTTAATTCAAAGATAATACGGTCATGAATTGTTTGTTGCTAGACAAATGAATAACCATTATGTAAAAAGTGTCGTTCATTGGTTCTTGTCCATTACTGGTTCCATCATCCTATAGTAGTTTACTGCCGAATGTTAAAGGGTTTTGGATAAAAGTGTTGTAATTTGTCCCTTTATTTGGCAATGTATGTCACAGTATACATACCATAATGTCCACTTTTTTTTTGTTTGGATTGTGCATTTATTTTTTTGCTGATTCAAAATCAAAACAGGTTTGCAATCCCGACTTTTTTTACTATCGTCAAATAAAGGGTTGTCATTATTTATTTAGGTTAAACAGCCATAAGTAAAGTGCTATAGTAATCGATCTATTCAAATTAAACATAATTTATTATGCACTGGTCGTACCTGTCACTAATTTTACTCTGCCGTCCTAAGCAAAAAGGCAGTAACTAAGATAAAGCTCTTGTAGTAATATCAACCTTATTATTTACCATATAGAATTGAATCTGCTTTGATGATTGAATTTAAGATACTCCTTGGCTTAGGGGAGCAGTACACTGGTAAACATCTTAGCCTGATTGTGCAAAATGTGGTTACAAAATCATCAACAAGCTTTTAACAGGTTCCCTGTCCCATGAGGCACATGTGTCTCATGCCCAGTGATGTAAATTAATACTTAATACATAACTCTTATGATCGAGTGTTTAATGTGGAAAGAAGGTTGCATATTGCTTTGGGACTGTGAACCTGTTAATTTGAATCATTAATTATGCACCCAGTTACGTAAACAACTATTATCGTTGCATAGTACCCATAGTACAGTCAACAGCATAAATAAGTGATCATTTATGTACCTTGTCACTTTAACTTCGTGTTTGAAATGTTACACGAAATTGTGAAACGGTTGAAAGCGACAACGTACATAAATGATACTTAGTAAATTTGTTTGAGATTGTTCCCCAATATGTATTTATATCAATAATTATACATTACATAAAATTACATTAAGAAATATACATACATACATATATTAAATCACGCGTGCTTCCCAGAGGGGTAGTCGGAGACCACTTCTTTCCACTTGCTACGATCTTGACAAATTTCTTTCGCTTCTTCCACATTCATGCACGCACGTCGGTTTCGGGTACTTAAGATTCGGCCCTTTTCTAATATTTCTCCGATTTGATTCGAAAAAGTACGCCTAGAGCGGCCCATTCCGACCCGTCCACTCACTTTCGATCTGTATATCTCTTTCGTCAATCTTCTTTCACCCATCCTTTCCAAATGACCGCACCATCGAAGCATGCCCTTTTCAATCTTAGTCACTACATTTTCTTTTATTCCGCATTTCTCTTTGATTTTTTCATTCCTTACTCTATCAATCAGTTTCACACCACACATACTACGCAAAGAGCGCATTACAACTGCATTTACACGACTTTTATGCTTGTCCTGCCACATCCAACATTCACTATCATACATGTAATAATATATATATTTTAAAAGATGTAATTTAAGTTTATCGCATGACATTCATGATATAAATGACATTTGCATTGTATTACATTTCCTTGCATTACATTGCCTACAACACAATATTAAGGGTCCGTATTGGCTCATATAAAATTGGTCTTTCGATTTTTTATACAAATAACGATTTGTGACTATACGCATCATTACTCCGAAAAATTTTGCTCATACTTTTTTGTTCAGACTTTTTTAAGTCATAATTATCGCAAGTCTTAATGCATTTTTTCAAAAAACTGTTACTATTTTTATATTTTTATAAATCTAACCTAACCTAACCTAATTTTATCTACACGTAACATATTTAAGACATTCTGAAAAGTGTACGGTTCCATGAATATTGGCGTTTAAGTTCAGATGACTATAAGTTCCGATCATTAGTATTAAAAAAATATTAAGAATATGAAGAGTGATCATTAGGCTGTAAAATAATATGAGATACATTTTCGGAGTTGCAATAATCTAATTTGCAATTTTATTATGAACTTGGGCGCACCCCGATATTAACGATGTAGAATTATTTTCAAAGTCATTTCGCAAAAATTATCGATCCATTATATTATATTATAATTATAGTGTTTGTTACTTGCAGGTTACACCAATAATGTCAAGTACGGTGTTATGTACGCTAGTTTCGAGTCAGTTTGCTTCTTCCTAAGGAAGTACCAGCGGGAAAACGACGATGACGATTAAAAAACCGGTCAAGGGCGAGTTGAACTCGCGCACTGAGGGTTCCGTATTTAAGATATTCTATGTAACCGCAAAAGAAAATACACATTTTGTTACGAACTTTATTTTCTACGCAATAAGTTCAATTTTGTTATTTGTCAAAAACTGTAAATAATTGATATTTCCTTTTTATTTTTCGCATATTATAAATAAACTTTGCAGATAAGAGGGGAACGGTAATTTTTGGCTATAAATCTAAAAGTAGGTACATGACAGAAATTTAGATTTTTTTTAATATGCATATTGCGCTCTTTTGTATGACACCTCATTCGCTATAATCGAACCTCTTTCATTTTTTTATTCCCCTTCTAGACCACTATTAAATTATTTTTATTTTTTCAACCCTATAATGAAAATCCCGAAAAATCATGACCCCATAATGATATAAATATAATTTTTATATATTTTTATGTTTTACTGTTATTTATTTGATATAATTTAAGTTTATCACATGACATTCATTGTTATAGATGACATTAGCATTGCATTACATTTCCTTACATTACATTGCCTACAACACAATATTAACGATGTAGAATTATTTTCAGTCATTTCGCAAAATTATTGGCAAAAATTATCGATTCATTATATTATATTATAATTATAGTGTTTGTTACTTGCAGGTTACACCAATAATGTACAAGGCGCGGTTATGTACGCTAGTTTCGAGTTAGCTTGCTTCTTCCTGAGGCACTCCCGGCTGGAACGCCAAGATGACGATTAAAAAAGAGGAATGAAGATATAAATTAGGACATAAAGTTATTTACAGAATGAAGGACCCGATAATGGAGTTTAAAATAGTAGATTATTCAACAAGGGACTAAAACAAACCATAATGACACGAGATGTTAACAATTTTGTGCAAAAATATTTGAAAATACGATTTAATTTCGTGAAACAAGTTTAATGATTAAGAATATGAATCTATTTAATTATATTAAGGATGAATTCATTTTATTTTGCATGGTCCAATTAGTTTGGAAATAGTTTTCGAGTTGGCTGAATATGCAAGCATTTAAAATTTAAAACAACAGTGGAACAAATTTGTAAGAAACTTTGTTATAATAAATATTGTATTTTTTTATATAACGTTGTTTTTTTTTAACGTTGTGTTTAACGTGAGACTAAACAACCATAATGACACTATTTATAGCCACCCTCGCTCAGCTTGCGTGGTTAAACATCTCGTGTCATTATGGCTTGTTTAAGTAGGTTATTGAAATTGAATCTCCTATTTTATTCGATTTACCGAAAATACACGTTCTGGACCAGAAGTAAATAATTTCCAATTTGCCCAAAATGACAGCTCTTCTGTTTTGTTAAGAACCAATTTTATGCATTTTCGTAACAAATCAATTTGTTGGTAGAAAATTGGGTTTGGTCTGTAATTTTGATTCTAATGTACAAAGAAGTTCATTTGATCTACAATAAAATGTTATCAATTGTCATCAATAATAATAATAAACCAGCGAAACACGGCGAAGTGTGAGAGTCAAAATGGCCGGTGTACCTTCACAAATATATAAAATGATTATAATAAAAAAGTGTACTCAAAATGTACTAAAGTTACAAATATAAAAGACATTTTATTCAGTAAGTAGGCCGCACGGGCACTTTTACACGTCAAGAATCTACCAGCGCTTTCCAAGAGGAGACCACTGCCGAGAAGAAAAGCCGCAAGAAACTCAGCAGTCAGTCGTTTTTTAACCATATTTAATACTACAATGATACTACTTAGTCTAGCATTATATCAAGCTATAAATATTATATTTACCAGTTCAGCAGGAAAACATGTAAAAAATATTACGAGGGAGATAAAGGGAGAAAAGGAAAAAGAAAAAAGAAAACACAAGACAACCAATAAAAGTTTTGATATGTTTTCCTACATCAACGGTGTCCCTAAGACAAAGAACTTTGCAATTTCACAAATTATGAATGACTAAGTTTCGGGTTTAGGCCAAGCATTTTTGTCTGTTAGATAGTCCTCGACCCTATAGCGCTCATTCCCGAAATACCAGTATTTTAAAATACCGGATTCTCAATATATCGGAATCCCAAAACTAAACATACAAATTAGGGTATTATTTATTATCTTTACCCAACATTTTGAATCTGGTTTTTTGAGAACCTGGTAAAAAGAGTAGTTTGGTATTTTGAATACTGGTATTTTGGGAATGAGCGCCCTATTATTATTTTGGGAATGAGCGCGCTTTAGACATTAAAGACAAATTATTACTTTAGAAAATTCACGGTGATGGTAATTACTTTATGTGTAGAGCGGTACAATTTATTTTATAGTAGGTACTAAATAGAGGGGATGACTCGTGGTCACCCCAGTGCTATTCGCTTTAGTCGGTTATTCGTCATAAATAATTTTTATTCCGCAAAAGTAGGTAGGTTAGGTTCGTTAGGTATCTTAAGATGCCCGAAGGGCAAATCGCTCAGAAATAGGAGCCCTGCCATAGGCAGGGCTCCGTCGAAAGGCACTGGAGTGACAAACTGGGGTGACCACGAGTCTAACCCCTAAATAGTACTTTTTGAATGTATTTTTTTAGTATAATCATTTTTTTATATTTGTATATTTATAATTTTATATATTTGTGAAAATACACCCGCCGGAAAGTATCTCACGGCGATGTAACCATTACTCGTTTCTGAACTCCTGGTACCTAAATTGAAAAATCATGACCATATTGTTATGAATTTCTTATAATTATAAATCCTGAGTCTTAATTTGTAACTGGTTTTGATCTCTCAGTATAGTAGGAATCCTATGAGGTGTCCCGATCTCGTCAACAGCCCACCTTTCGAACAAAGCCATTGTATTCTATTATGTCTTCGAGTGCATAAGAAAGAATAGAATAGAATACAATGGCTTTGTTCGAAAGGTGGGCTGTTGACGAGATCGGGACACCTCATAGGATTCCTACTATACTTAAACTGAACGTGGAAACCCATCCGATACTGTTTGTGTTTTATATTGCATATTCCCCTTGCTAGCTGGGTAATAAGCCAATTCGTACCCCTACTTGTTTATGAGCTCCTGGTACTTGGCTAGATTTATATAAGAATTTTGTAAGGATATAATTATAGTTCTTGCATTTATAGTTTTTTTTGTACTATTTGGATCTTTTGCTGTAAAACCTGGGTTCCCTTCATCTGGCATAATATAATATCGATTGTCCGAAATACATTTACAAACCTAACTCCGTGCCTTTCTAAGTTTTTATCTCATTGTAGCGTACGCCGGATGTACAGTGGCGCCCTCATTACTTTTATTGTGTTTTCTAATAAACTAAAGTATTTTCTTGAAATTGGATGGTACGTTTTTATACTACTAATGAAAACACAACTTATAGGGTATATCACATAGTTTAATTACAATTCACCTTCGAGTTATCAACTTAACGGAAAAAAAGTGGCCACCATTTCCCGTTAAGCTGACTACTCAAAGGATAATTGACAAGATTTCATATTTTCAAGACTTTAATTTTATTCGTTTTATAGATACTGTTTGGAAGGAGGAAGACACTAATAGTTTTGAATTTTCTCTAGAATGAATAATTATTTTATTATTAATTTATTAAGATGTACTTATTCTAAAAGGGCGTAACTTCATTTCTACGACACAATGGACATATTACGTTAGTAATAAATCTGTATATAAAAAAGTATCATGTCAACCGATAATTCTCTTACGCCCACTTGCGTGGACCAGAGTTAGCCCTTAACCCAGAGTTAAGCGTCTACTTTTGTACGTGGTTTGCCGCCTAACCTCGGGTTAAGACGCTAACTCTGGTCCACGCAAGTGGGCGTTATTAGGGCCACTTGCACGAAAAGTTTAACCCTGGGTTAAGACACTAACTCGAGTTAAAATGACAGTTTTCGTATGAATCTGACGTCTACTAACTCGAGTTAGTGCCTTAACCCAGGGTTAAATTCTGCGTGCAAGTGGCCCTAAGTATCTATCCATCTGCAAATAGTGTCAATGTCAAATTTGAAGTATGACAGCTTTTTTTCTCGTGAAAAAGGCAATGGTATTATATCTATTCAGGCATAGTATTGGTAAAACTCGATATTTTTATTAACTTACTTGTAATTTTGTAAATAAAGAAAAATAAATCTAAATAAATATTTTGCCGTGTTCAGGAGGTAAAACCCTTTCGATTCGTATAGTAATTTGCAGGTGTCACCAAAATGAAATGTTGTCAATTGTTATTAAGACTCTACCGAGCAAACGTCGAGCGTCCAGTGACGCCCTCATGACTATTATTGTGTTTTCTAATTCACTAAAGAATTTCCTTGCCATCAGACGATACATTTTTGTAGCGCAAGTAAAAACACTTATAGGATATGGGCGCCACGGGATGCTCGACGTTTGCTCGGCGCAGTCTTATATAAACTTATTTCGTTCTCTGTATAAGGTAACAACAGTAAGAGTTTAATAAATGTGTTATTTCTTTACATATTTCGCTTTTATTTTGTCACGGTCCATGACCCCTTTCTTACCCCCAACGCAAGAAGAGTGTTATAAGTAAAAAAATTAAGTAAATTACCTCTTGCATATAGTTGTAACGCATCTGTACGAGTATAGACCGTTCGATATTTGAAATTTGACGTAAATTCCATACTAGTTTTTGTTAGCCGGTGAGAAAGCGATTACCTATAAATAATTTTCTCCCTCAAGAAACGAACAAAAGATATAGATTCCGTGTCAATGGAAGAGATGCGTATATTAATAGTTCATCGCTGGCTCTACTCGTTTTTCTTATCGTCGGTGGTGTACAAGTGCCTTATAATTTATAATCAGACATCAGACAAATGGCGTCATTACGAGTATTCGCAATTATGTGGACAAGACTCCAAATCTTTTAATTAAACAAATTTAATTTAATTAATTGACTACTTACACAAAACAATAGTTTTGATCGTATCAACAGAAACCATGAACAGAACAGAAGCCATGCACATGCATGCATGCACTCGGTAAAATGTGGTTTTTTTTTACTCTGACGGGACTACTTAAACTTGCTGCTGCGATTTCGCTCGTTAATCCGACCGTCCGTTGTTTTTGAGAGAATAAAACCCCAGCTGTCACTTTTTTTTTCAAAATGTGGCGGTCTAAGTAGGAATGCAGATACTAAACAAAAACTACTTTGGTGCTTAACAATGCAGTTCAGTTTACGCTGAGAGATAAGGAAAGATGCTATATAGTGTCCTTTACGCTCGCTGTAAAATGAACTGTATAGCTAAGTCGTAATAACCCCCCAGCAGCTGGGACAGACAGCTGCTGTCTTCGAACGTAGGTATCGGCTAGACATCTAAATTTCAATTAAAAATAAATTATTAGAGAGGTTTTATATATTTTATATAAAACCACAAAAGAGGTTGATATAGCGCAATTAGGACCGCATGTTGGGTTCAAATTAAGGTAATTTCTTAATTTTATTATATTCAATAAATTGTTAAATCTAACAACAGGGATCGATTTGAGAAGCCGAAGAAAAATTATTAAAAAAAAAACATACTTTGTCAAAAATTGGTGTATTACAAGGGTTACCAATAGGGAATATGCATGTATTTTACTTAACTAAATTCTTCAGTTAGTTAGGAAACACAGTAATGAGGGCGCCACTGGACGCTCGACGTTTGCTCGGTGCAGTATTAAGCGGTTGATGAAATTCCAAATAAACGTTTTCAGTTCTTGTTTAACAGCTCCTATGCTCGTTATTGTTCTGAGTTTCGATTAGAACTCAAACATCATAGTCAAAGAGGCTGATCAATAATCTTTGGTTGCAAGATAACCGGCCTTAACTTTTGATATGATCCCTAGTTGACTATTCGTAAATTTTGTACGATCCCAGTTTTACTATGACATTATAGTAATGCCCCATCATATTGTCATTCAATAGAAGAAGAAAACGATCTAAAACAACAACCTCAACTCGTAAAAACTCTCCACAAAACAGCAAAAAGAAACAATAGCGGTGACAGTCAACTTCACGATACATTTCAAACTGCACGGTCTTAGAAAACAACAACAATTTTTCGTTCTATACGAAAATACTTGAAATTACCAGTTACAATGGATAAAGATAAAAAGAAGGATGACATTGAAAAAGCTGGGTCCAGTCAGGAGCCGGAGGATAAGAAGCGTGGCGCAGTAACTGTGTCCAATACCAACTCTAGCATAGATTTCTTAGTGAACCAAGCTCGCAAGTCTCGCCATTACTTAGGCAAGCGAGTTAAGCAGCTGCCGAAACAGAAAAAGAAAAAACGTGCGACTGGGAGGGTTCAAAAGAGAAGGACAAGGAGGAGGCGCAAGCCGCGCCCAAGGTACATACCTCGCACTCTGTCATCTGATACGTCATTCAGCAGTAAGAATACGCTGAGCATCAGGCATGCCGTCACTTGTCGGTACTGCGGACACCGTTGCTGCCTCCGAAGGTATCGTTAGTTCGCCGGTGTCTACCCGACCTTAGCATAGGATTTTTATGATTTTGCTGTAAAGTATTTTGATGATTTTATTAAAATTCGTTTTTTAGAAATGGATTTTTAATGTTTGCGAAGGGGTTTGGGTAAAAGTGTTCATTCGTAAAAGTACGTTTTCAAGGTGAGCGGCCATTCGTTAAAGTGGTAAATTATGTTTATGATAGAATAGTTCAAAATAAACATGTTTTGTTAATTAATGCAATGCTCTTAAGTGCATCGGAGCCGAAATATTTAAATATTCATACCTGGGCGTGCTTTTAGTACCAAAACTGAATACTTAAATCTTTAATATCTTCATAAAGTACATACATCTATGCGTATTTCGAGGTCCCCTAAATAACTACGTAAAATCATACGCTGCCGCTGAAAAAAAAATGACAATATTCTTTAAACAAATTTACCCAATGCCCTTTTTGATCGATTTTGCTGTGAACGGGCACTTTGAATGTTTGTCGGTGATACTACAAAACCGCGTAACAAATTTATGATAGATCACAATAAACCTTACTTTCTTATTAAATGGTTAATTTTGCTCCTGGTAAAGTGATTTATATAACTTTAATTATTAAAACAAGACTACAACTTAAAACCACATCTACTATTACAACTTACTTCTATTTTAAAGCCTAAAAGCTATATAGTGAGACTCCACAAGGGTAGGGTCTTTCATAGTCACACAACGATATGGTAGAGAGGTTGATAAAAGAATGTATTGAAATAAAAGCAACAATATTCTAAAAAAAGAAGAGAAGGGGTTTTGTAAACAAAGAGTTATAAAGAGGTCACAAAAAGGCCGGCACAGGCCCAGCGCAGGTTTTATATATATCTAAAAGAAGACCCTGCGGCATTGTTCCGATGTTGGCAGCGTTTCCTCGCTAGATGGTTAAACTTATACCTTGAGCGAGGAAACTGCCAGCTCTTCGGTTTCTCGTGACGTCAATGAGCCTCTTCGAGATTTCTTTGAAAAGGTTTTGAGCGTTAAGACTCCACGGACCAAGGGTCTTGCCGCCGAATGGAACAAACATACATTCTGGGCCGAGACCATTATATTTTCCTGGTTTCGACTGCTTCAGCTGCCGCACCAGCCTGTGGAGATGTGATGGGGCTAGCGTGTCTACGCAGGTTGCATCTCACACTAGCACCCGTCCAATATTCCACGGGACCAAGGACATTCCGTCAGGTCTCTTGCCATCATTTCTACAAATGCCGGCTGGATCTTAAAGTGCCGGAACTTTTATTGAGGCAAGAGGCGTGTCTTTTGCTCCTTATTAATAATGTTACGTGGTTTTGCAGTTTCACTGACGTTTTGTGAATAGTTTGTTTTGTTTAAGTAACAAAAAAGCGTATGCATTTTGGTCCCTTACTCTATATTGTAACTAAAGAGTCAGTGCCAGTTTTTTTTGCAAAGAATTAATCATGGTGGAGACTTTCGTTAACAATACTGCCGTCCTATGCAAAAACGCATTAACTAAGACCAACCTCCTGTAGTAATATCAACCTTATTATTAACGTTATAGAATTGAATCTGCTTTGGTAGTTAAATTTAAGATACAGCTTATTGCCTCAGAAGGGCAGAATATCGAGCAGATAATTAGATATTTTTAAAACACTGTTGCATTTACTATGTTTTACTGAAAAGGCAAGTCGCAAAGTAAAATCTTGATGAGATTTTCATTCACAATTTACCTATGGTACAGTCAGAAGTAGCTACGCAACCGAAGAGCTCAAAATTATCTGGGTAGTGATTCTGTAAACAACGCCGGTCGTGCGGACTGGACTGTCGAGTGATATCCAAGCGGCGAGATTAAGTAGTCCCGTCAGTGCGAACAAAACACATTGTATTTCAATTTAGCAGCACGATGGGTCGAACGTATAAGGCTGCTTAATTGAAAATGCACACGCTACAATGTGTTTTGTTCGCACTGACGGGACTACTTAATCTCGCCGCTTGGTATCCCTCGACAGTCCGCACGACCGGCGTTGTTTACAGAATCACTACCCTGCACTCGAATCTATTGTCAAGTACGTCGTGTCTAGATCATTTTGAGCATGTTATTTTGCTTATCTACTTTTGATGCTGACTACGTTTACGTTTTCCTAAAAGAGACTGCGAAAGAGGTGACATGAAATCAAGACTTTGCTATTTAATACCGTCAACTAAATATACGAGTAACTTAACTTATGTACCTACTTTTTTGTTGGACTTAAAAAAAACATGTTAAGAATTAAAAAAAAACTATTTTTTGTAACACAGCCGTTGAACGTCACATATTTTCTTTTTTGGGCGAATTTTTATTTTGTTGTCTTTTATTTTTGATTTCAATAAAATTTGGTGAGTCAGTAAAATTAGTTATTCTCATCATGGTAAGCCATATTTGACGCTATCTCCTACATCGTTACGAAAAATTCCACAAATTTTATTAAAGTTGGGATAAATACGACAAATTAAAATTCGCCCTATTCATGATTGTTGTTGTGAAATTGATTAGTATTTTCAAATGAAATTATATTATTCCAAAGCAATTATGAATGAAATAAAGTCAATTTTCTTTTCCTTTGATCATCCATACTAATATTATAAATGCGAAAGTGTGTCTGTCTGTCTGTCTGTTACCTCTTCACGCTTAAACCACTGGGATTTAGGTGGAATTTGGTGCAAAGATAGTTTGAATTCTTGGAAAGGACATAGTATAGTTTTTTTCCCGAATTACATCCCCTAAGGGGGTGAAATAGAGGGTCAAAATTTGTATGGAGATACGATATAAACGAGTTCCACGTGGACGCAGTCGCGGGCAGAAGCTAGTAAGACATAAAAACAAAAGAAATTCCACTTTACTTCCTTGGCACTAGATCTTCATTTCATTTAATACAAGGAACTTTAGGAGGATGTTATATTATATTTGACGACGCGCTGGCCTAGTGGGTAGTGACCCTGCCTACGAAGCTAGTGGTCCTGGGTTCGAATCCCGGTAAGGGCAGATATTTGAGTGATGAGCGCGAATATTTGTTCCTGAGTCATGGATGTTTTCTATGTATTGAAGTATATATATTTCTCTATATAAGTATTTATATCGTTGTCTAGTACCCACAGTACAAGCCTAGAGCTTAGTTTGGGACTAGGTCAATTGGTGTGAGATGGTCCCCTTATATTATATTATTATATTATACTATATTATATTATATTATATTATATTATATTATATTATTATATTATATTTTGCTGTGGTGAATTAAATAAATTAATCATAAATATTAACATTTATTTCATATAAAATTCAAGTCATACAATCATTTTAGAAAAACTTGAAATTGCCTCGCTCTCAGGGTCGTGATTCTCTCAACGAAAACAGTCGGGCGGACGAACGAGTGAATGTCTAAGTGGCGAGTTTAAGTAGTCCCGTCAGTGCGAACAAAACATATTTTAGCGCGTGCATTTTCAATTTAGCAGCATAGTTTCTGTCAATAGATGCTTAATTGAAAATGCTCGCGCTAAAATGTGTTTGGTTCGCTCTGACAGGACTATCGCTACCCTCGTCCGTCCGACCGCCCGTTGTTTTTGAGAGAATAACACCCCAGCTCGCCTTTCCAACGTTTCTTAAGTCCAAGCAAAAATAGGCCACATACGTGGAGTCATAAGGTGTATCAGCAATATAAAAACTGAAAGCGCCACTAACTCTTAATGTAGTGCAAATGAGTTCGTACACTTTCCGCTATGTGGCGAGGTTTTATGTATTCCTGGTACTTTGTTCAAGTCGACGGTACTACGTAGTCACCCGATCACTTTAATACCTTATATCGCTGCGTCTATATCGCGTGTAAAATGTGGATAAAGCATCCGTCACTCTCGTACTTATTTACGTATCGGTAGGTGACGGACTTATCCACACTGTCACGTGATAAACGACAGCCATAAGCCTAATGACTGCGTTTATCAGACAAAATGTGGATAAAGCATCCGTCTCTTTTTGACACGTATGTGTCTACTATTACTAGGCCCGCAGAGTCGCTATAAACTGAGTATTTCTAAAAAAACTTAAAGATCCGTTTTTCAAAAATACTGCCAATGTATCGTCAAAGTAGGAATTGTAAGGTGAAAAGCGACAAGGTACTAACGTGATCAACTACTTGCAAACGTTAATCTTGTCATTTTAGTGTAACGTGCGTACAAGCAACCGTGTTGTTTTCTAATTATTTGTCTTTTATTAGGTATATGGAAGAAAAGCGTCGGCTTTATAAGAGGTCCACATATCGGAAGCTGAAGAAAATTCAAGGAAGGAAGGAAAGACTTCCATGCAAAAAAACAGGTTTGAAGGAGGTCCAGGGTTAGCCCCCCCCCCCCGTCGTTGGATATCAGATTCGCAAAACATGATGTTCTGAAAAATATCATGTTTGCAAAACATGACATTCTCAAATCATCATAATAGCAAAACATCGGACATGAATTAGGCAGTGCAGCTGCGGAGCTCCTATTTCTAGGTGGTATGGCCCTCCGGGCCTACAATAAATCTAACATAACCAAAATCTACCTACGATTTATAAAAAAACCCGACTATTTGTAAATGTGCGTATATGATATTTTGCGAATGTGATGTTCTGTAAACGGCTAATATCGCTGCGTTTATCGCGCTACAAAGTGTGATTTATAACATCCGTCACTTTCTGAAACTTACACAAGAGTGACGGATGCTTTATCCACATTTTGACGCGATACATGCAAACATACTAGGCCCTTAAGTGTAGGTTCTGTGGTCAAATAGCATGATAGATTATTATCTAATCTTAAATTGAACGTCATACGATGAAAGAAAGTCATGATTAGGCATCGGAGTTTTTGTCGCACGGTAAGACTAATAGCAAGCTATGGAGTCGTCATTTGCCATAAATATAAACTCTTATTCATATTCATATTCATTTATTTCATTTATCTTAAAATGCCTCTATAGCGGTCGGTCGTGTATATTTATCTTAGTCAAGTTAAAAAAAAAACTATTGGATTATAAATTCATAACTTGAACTATACACCTGCGAATAGGTAATTCGCCACCAGTGTGGACTAAAACATTCACTTCTGCCGTGTTTTCAAGTATATTTTGTTTGTTTATAAATTTTCATAATTAAATCAGTAAAAAAATGTTAATTATTTTTTATTGTAATATTTATTTTCTAAATATAACATTAAGTAATCGTTTCTAAACTCGTCAACGTTGTTGTCCTTGATTATAAAAAGAAACTTAATAATTAAATAAATAAATGAGTATGAATATGAATAAGAGTTTAGATTTATGGCAAATGACGACTCCATTGCTTGCTATTAGTCTTACCGTGCGACAAAAACTCCGATGCCTAGTCATGATGCATAATGCCTACAGTTACTAGCTTCTGCCTGCGACTCCGTCCGCGAGGAACTCGTTTATATCGTATCTCCATACAAATTTTCACCCTCTATTTCACCCCCTTAGGGGATAAATTTCGAGAAAAAAACTATCCTATGTCCTTTCCCAGGATTCAAACTATCTTTGTACCAAATTTCACTTAAATCTGTTCAGCGGTTTAAGCGTGAATAGGTAATAGATAGACAGACATATTAGTATGGATTGTGGCAGCTTTCTATTTTCGTTACCAATATTTAATCATTAAACATTAATACTTTATTTACCAAACAACAATAATACATTTATATCTGTGCAGTAGGTACATGTTAAGACTGCGCCGAGCTTACGCCGGATGTACAGTGGCGCCCTCATTACTTTTACTGTGTTTTCTAATAAACTAAAGTATTTACTTGAAATTGGGCGAAATGTTTTTGTACTACAAATGAAAACATAACTTATAGGGTATAATAATATCATATAGTTTAATAACAATTCACCTTCGAGTTAACTTAACGGAAAAAAGTGGTCACCGTTTACCGTTAAGCTGACTACTCAAAGGGTAATTGTTATTGAAGTTTGTTACTTATTCCATAAATTATGTTTTTACTTGCACTACAAAAACGTTTTGTCTGATTCCAAGGAAATTCTTTAGTTAATTAGCAAACACAATAATAGTAATGAGGGCGCCACTGGACGCTCGGCGTTTGCTCGGCGCAGTCTTAATATAAAGTTGTACCTGTACCTAAGTTACATCGTTAGAGTATAATGATGTTTGTTACTCCCCGTACTAGTTAAAACTGCATCACGGTGGAGTAAGATCCGTCATCCTCAATCGTTTCTTATACCATAATAGCGACCCGCCCTCGCTTCGCTTCGGTTTGCCAGTTTTCTGTAACACCCGTACATAAAACAGAGTTTATTATACATAAAAACCTTCCTCTTGAATCACTCTATCTATTTAAAAAAAACCGCATCAAAATCCGTTGCGTAGTTTTAAAGATCTAAGCATACATAGGGACAGACAGCGGGAAGCGACTTTGTTTTATACTATGTAGTGATAGTGATAAACTTATAATAGCTGTAGTTAAACTATTCGCACACCTTTTAAACATCATTTAGCTAAAAATTACAAGTTGAGGGTACTTTGTAAGTCCAGCAAATGTTACGCTACACCAAGTTAAGTTAAACGTAAAAAGACTAAATTAAACTATAGATAGATTACGTTAATCCAGAAAAATACGACACATTTTACGTACGGCAAATGTTTATACCCGTAGTAAGGGGATTGGAACTTCCTGGATACTGGCAGGTTTAAATACCACTCGGTAAATCCAAATTGCCTTTGACATGATATCGTTTATCGTATTTACCTTATCTCGACCGTCAGTACTTACTGTCCAGTTAATAAGTAATCGTAAAGTTGACAATACAATAACATGTCAGAGATAATAAGTAGAATGGAAGTGTTGCTGTTAAACATTCAGAAATTATAGGTTGGCAATAGAATATTTCGTTCATTGAATACAAAACAGACACATTTCAAAAAGAATCAGTGTTGCATTTTAAAATTAGGAGCTATTCGTATAAGATTTTTAATGCAAAAGCAAATTATTTTGGAATGTGTCAGTTTTGTATTCAATGAGCGATTTGACAAGAGTGAAATTAAATTGGTTTTTCATTAACAACAAATCTATATAAATAAAAATGAATCGCTAAATGTGTTGCTAAGCGCAAAACTCGAGAACGGCTAAACCGATTTGGATGATTTCTTTTTTGTTGTGTTCCTTATTGTCAGGATAAGGTTTATACAGGGTGTTTGGCAGTCGGGTGTAGGGGTTTTAAGGGATGATAGTAAGGGTCATTCTGAACATTTTTGACCACATTTACTATTATGCTAAGTTTCACGGTTTCCGAGATATTGATCATTTTAATAGGATTTTTTGTCATTTTTCCTTATGTCCGTGATACGAAAAACCACTTAATTCAAGTATTAATTTAAAAAAAAAACAGTGTTTTCTTGCATGACTTGAATCACTATGAAATAAGGAAGTTTTAAAGCTACATGCCATTTTTTTTTCTTTACAACTTTTTGAGTAAGTCATGCAAGTAAACACTGTTTTTTTTTTTAATTAATACTTGAATTAAGGGGTTTTTCGTATCATGGACATAAGGAAAAATGACAAAAAATCCTATTAAAATGATCAATATCTCGGAAACCGCGAAACTTAGCATAATAGTAAATGTGGTCAAAAATGTTCAGAATGACCCTTACTATCATCCCTTAAAACCCCTACACCCGACTGCCAAACACCCTGTATATATAAAAATAAATTGGAGAGTCCTATGGGAACGTCGAAAATTGACAGCGGGGCGAAGCCGCTGGCGGACAGCTAGTAAACATTATAAAAATACTAGGATAACATCAATATTTTATTAATGTTTGCTATTTTAAGATTTTTAAATTCATAAAATCCAACAATAAGGACGCTGTTTGATTGTGACATCACAAGATAGTAATCCCTATAAATTCCATAGTAACGGAGCGTTATTGATGTTTCATAAAAATAAGGTGATTTGACTTTTGTCAAATACCGTATTTAGTGAATTGGTCATGTAGAGAATTGACATGATTAACGATTAGAGAATGAGTCAAGTCTCCTTGTAGGAATACAGTTCGTCGAGGTGTTCTAATTTGACTATCATTCAGATGAGGGTGTTTAGTCATCCTGGTACCAGGAGTTCAGAACCTGTAAGAGGTCTGCTCCGAACGGGCTGGCCTCACCTAAATTACTTTGCTTTAAAACTAACACGATTTCCACACATACTAAAACTATGAACCGGGACTTAATCTCGTAGTAAAATAAAGCTGCGACCACACCGCTGACGGTATGGAATCGCAGTGACGCGTCATATCACTGTCAATGGGATTCCGTACCGTCACCGTCTTTTAAGCATTGGTGTGGAGGGCATGCGTCAAAATCGGTACGGATACGACGCGTCGCTGCGATTCCGTACCGTCACCGTTTTTTAAGCACCTAACAATTATGTTAAGTGAAAATATACCAAATGATCATTATGGCACATTATTTATTATGGCACTAAAAATTATTGCGTACGAAATTCGGTCAAACGATAGAGAACCACTTGAAACGCCTGCACGGAAAATTTACTACGAATCGAAGCCCCGCCGTGCGGGGCACCGTCAACTTTGCTAACGATAGACACAATGGAAATAACAATTTGTTCATTGAAATTTCTATCTGGTCAGTGTCTGCGACTTGTCAGATGGGACCACCTTCTTCCATGTTCTCCAAGCTGTTTGTGGGCTGCAGTCCCATGTCGGCTCAACATCCAGGATACTCCGATCTTTACAAAGAGGTAACCCTAAATCCTGCTGGACGGTTTAAAACTGCGCCGAGCGTACGCCGGATTTACAGTGGCGCCCTCATTACTATTATTGTGTTTTCTAATAAACTAAAGTATTTTCTTGAAATTGGTCGGTAGGTTTTTGTACACTAAATGAAAACACAACTTATAGGGTATATCATATAGTTTAATAACAATTCACCTTTGAGTTATTAACTTAACGGAAAAAAATGGCCACCTTTTCCCATTGAGCTGACTACTCAAAGGGTAATTGTTATTAAAGTTTGTTACGTATCCCATAAATTGTGTTTTTACTTGCACAAAACATTTCGTCTGATTCCAAGTAAATTCTTTAGTTATTTAGAAAACACAATAATAGTAATGAGGGCGCCACTGGACGCTCGGCGTTCGCTCGGCGCAGTCTTAACAGTAAAATCGACGGTGAAAAGGCAAAACCCGTAAACGGACATATATTGTAAAATTTTGTTGTTTACGATATTTCCAAGCTGATTTTATGCCATCCAATAGGGAACCGGCCCCGTGTGGTTGCCGGCTTAGAATAGTGCCACTCCATGTCTTCCCGTGGATGTCGTGAGGGAATATATAGCCTTGTAGCGTTGGGCTTGCAATCTGTCACTAATACGCTGGTACATCTTAACAAGCCTAATTGTGCAAATTGTGTTCATACAGATATCACCGGAAATGATATATCAAGCCCTCCATGACCTGGCAATGTGGCGGCATGCAATATCCACGGAATGCATCTTTGAGTACATAAAGGTTAGTTGATAGAATCTGCTTCTATTAGTTTATCTGATTCCAATGGGCGCTGTCTGTTTATATTTATAAGTATAATTGTTATTTATTCATGTCTCATACTCTGAAAGTAGACCATTGTTTATCTGAGATGCTGATTGAAAGTTATACATGTCCACCCTAGGGAAGAAAAGTAATTGCATGTTTAAATAAAGTACCAGGAGCGCAGCGATAATTAGGAGGTGCGTAGCGCGACTTCGATCGCTGGTGGTGCGGCGCGTACTTTTACCCCCTTACTAATAAACGTTGAGTAGCGGTGGTATAGCTATACAATGTTTTGTCCTTATCTGTCAAATTCAAATGTCACAATGACAGATAAGGACAAAACATTGTATAGCTATACCACCGTTACTCAACGTTTATTAGTAAGGGGGTTAATGTTTATACACTCCTAGTATATGACGTTGTAACTTTTTCTCAAAAATGTTACATACATATAACCTTTTTTTTTACTTTGGTGAAAGTATCAATTGCACCCTCGAATTGTAGGCGCACTCGCTATCGTTGCTGCCTAAATATCTCTAGCTGGGATTTTATTCACTCAAAAACAATGGACGGTCGGACGAACGAGCGAAGTCGCAGCGGCGAGTTGAAGTAAAAAAACACATTTTAGCGCGTGCATTTTCAATTAAGCAGCCTTATACGTTCGACCCATCGTGCTGCTAAATTGAAAATGCACGCGCTACAATGTGTTTTGTTCGCACTGACGGGACTACTTAATCTCGCCGCTTGGTTTCACTCGACAGTCCGCACGACCGGCGTTGTTTACAGAATCACTACCCTGTGTTTTAATAGTTTAATTGTGTCTGTGTTCCTTAGTAAATGTTTGAAAGTTCGTTTTGTGAACGCTATTTGAGAGTGTATTTTCTTAGTTCAAATTTTCTTAATGAGCATACATGTCGTATATGTGTACAATTGTTTAAAGTTTACTTTAGTCTTTTCGTATAGTTTTTTTTAAACTGTTAATTTGACAGCAATTAGGCAGAGAGATCCGATATGCACTGTGATTTAATGTAACCCGGCGGCCACATCAGCTCTATGTTTTGCTAAAAAGAGACGGCTTTTCAAAAATGCTTTCTTTCATTTGCTTTTTACATAAAGCAGCTTTTTACAGCTTTGGTTGAAGCTGTGAAGTCATGAATATTCCTTATGTTCACAACTCGGTTTCATGAAATGCGTATAAGGCCGTTGTACGGTCACGAGCGTTAATTTGGGACCCATTTCAAGAAAAATATGCTCGATGTCGTCAATGTCATTAGAGATGTCAAGTCATTTGTAACTTTTAGGAAACTCAACCTTATTGTTGTAGAATGTCAGATTGACTTTGGACCTAAGGTGGGTACCAAATTATATCTCGTGACTGTACAGATATCGGCTCCCAAAAGGACCGCTATTTTTTGTTTTTAACACCCGATGCAAAAAAGTGGGGTGTTATAAGTTTGACGTGTAAGCCTGTGTGTGTGTCTATATATGGCACCGAAGCTCTTAAGGGTGAATTGCAAAAATATTGTACATAGTTAAGGGCTCAATTAAAAAACCCTTAACAATCCTTAACTTTTTCCTTTGTGTAACGAAGATTAGTCATATAATCATATGCATAACTTTCGTTACACAAAGGAAAAACAATTGAAGAAAGTGAACGTTGCCTCAATTAAGCCCTTAACTATGTACAATATTTTTGCAATTCACCCTTAAACGGATTTTTTATTTGAAAGCCGGTCTTTTAGCTGTCGTTCTAGGTTTAATGAAAATTGGTTTAGCCGTTTGAGAAAACTCAGCTCTGAAAGAAGGGGTCATTATCATTTTATCGGGGGGTTTTGTCTATGTCATAGAAAGCTGTTAAAATATCAAGTTTTTTTTTTTTTCAGAAAAGATATCCAATTAATCCAAATACAAATGAGGCCATAGAAGAGTTGCTGGATAAACTGCGTGTCGCCCAAATATCAGGTACATACATACATACATACATACATACCGTCACGCCTTCATCCCAGAGTGGGGTAGGCAGAGCTACAGAATTACCAACAACTTTAACAGCCAGTTGTTAATTCTGTAACCACATTTTGCACATACAGGCTAAGATGTATATCATGTGTATATTAGTGACAGATTGCAAGCCCATCGCCTAAAAATACTACAAGCCTTTAATCCCTTAGTCGTCTCTTACGACTTCCACAGGAAGGTATGGAGTGGTACTATTCTATCAGGTACCTTAGGCCTTATAATTATGTAACTGGGTGGATCAACTTTTTCTTGTTTTTATTCTGTCCCGTAACCCAGGAGACAACAGTGATAGAGTTTCTTAGAGAAAATGCTATAGTATATACTTCTAGCACACTCAGGAGAAAGGCCATAAAGAATGGCTTTTGAATTGCCAATAAAACTGATTTTTAGTGGAATTATATCCTTTGAAATCGCAGTTTTAAAGAGTGACTCAGGAGACGTCACCATGGCAACGAGCTACACAGAAAAGTTGATTGACCCAACTGCACACTTGGTACCTTGACGCACCATAGATGAATGTGTGTATATCAAGAGGAGCATTGGTGTTTGTAGCCGGTGCGAGCCCGGCCAGCAGTACCTGGGCCCTCCCTTACCAGGTCTCTGGAAGGGATGATCACCTCTGCCCTTTTTCTTAAAGTATTTCAAGTTAAATGCAAACAAAATCAAGGACTTTTCTCTTTGGCCCTTCAACTATAACCTAAAAAAATATGTGTGTATAGTTATTTTTGATGTTAAATTATAAATAACTAGCCGTTCCCGTGGTTACTTCTTTGGACAATAATTTTAATTGCGATAATGTTGCTCAAAGCGTGAACGGATAGAAAAGTTGCTTAACGCTCACGTAAACGATTTGCGGAAACTGACAAAAAGTATGGAGTTGACGTAAGCGTTCGACGCGACCGTCCGACAGCTTACGTCAATCCTATACATTCTGGATAACGATAACGAACGCCGAACGTTTCTCGCCTAGAGCCTCAGCTATTTACTGTTAAAAACAAGCGAAAACGTACGCGGAGTTCGACTCATTTAAAAACAAATGACGACATGAGAATTGGTTAATAGGTATATAAGGTGCTAACAGCTTTGGCCCACTTGCGCGGACCAGAGTTAGCGTCTTAACCCGGGGTTGGGCGGCAAACCACGTACAAAAGTAGACGCTTAACTCTGGGTTAAGGGCTAACTCTAGTCCGCGCAAGTCCGCCTTAGTCACGGATATTTTTACAGCTGATAGTACTCGGTTCTCGGAGTATATTTAAGTATGAAATATCATAGGTTTTCTAGTTTTTTTGGAGAAAACTAGGAAACAAATTTGCTACGTTAAAACACCCTGTTAATAAGATATAATTAAATGAGACCTCTTTAGACATTCTAGAACCTCTTTAAACTATCGTTCAGACGCTAGTATTTAATAACCTACAGTTTTCCCGCTGAATCATAATGACATTTACGAAAAACAACTTTTGACAAACAGTGTTAAACATCTTGACAGGTACATAATAAGCGTGATTATTTTAAAGATTAGGGGAAGATGGGGTGGCTTCGTACACTTTTTACTCTAAGCCTTGTAAAAAAAAAACGAACTACTTTTTCAATATGAGATGAATGCTACTTCATCATCTAGTTATTTGCCTATAATCATTTTGTATTTCAGTTTTGATACAAAGCAACTTTGCCAAGATATAATGGTTTTCTCAAAAAATGGGATTTGTACGAATGTACCCCATACGTGGGGTGCCTTCATACACTATTCGTTTTTTCCCAGGATTCATTGGATTTTCACCTATTTTACCTGTTTTAGTCATCTTTTAGGCATATCTTACTGACCTGGTTGTGTATTTCTAATTATTCTTAATATACAAATTTTTAACTTACATGGGGTGCATTCGTACGGTATAAAATTGCATAATATTTTGACTGCACGAAGGTACCCCCACCAAAACGATTAGAAAAATAATCAAAATAGAAAATAACCGTAAAAGTAATCCCAAAACCATTGTTTACATATTAATCTCAAGCATCTAATTACCAACTGTATAAAAATATTTTTTCTAATTCAAGTAAAACTTATTAGAGACAGACGCATTGAAAGGAGAACCAAAAATTACTTTCGGGTCGCGGAAACACATATTAATTATTTCTGGCGAAATTTGCTGCTGCACTGCCATCACTTTTTGAGGATAGCCTATGCATATGAGCGGCAGTCACGCATATAAATATGAACGCTTTAGCATGTTGGATAGTCGAGATATGACCACTGTACGAATGCTCCCTTTGTACGAAGCCACCCATCCTCCCCTAATTATAATTTATCTTTTTTGTTCGGTAAATTAAAACAATAAAATGATATACAAAGGTTCCTTAATTACAGTTAAAAGTTAATTGTTTTAACGTAATGTACTATCTCTTAAAATATCCGAGACTAATTTGTTAGCACCTTATATTTGCATGTTTTCCTTTTGATCAATTTTATCTATGAAAATCGTCACTACTTCTGGGGCACCCTTTACGAAGTACGACGGAACCGTATATTATGAAGATGGTCCGATATGCGGTTTGTTACATAATTTTCACAAATCATTATTTCCGTGAAGCGATATTTCTTTTCGCATTTTTCCCCATTCTTAATTTGATCCAATGTTATTTTTTCCTGTTCGGTTTTATTACCGTCGCTTTTATTCTCGTTCGTCTTTTTACCCAGTCGCATTTGTTCCCGTTCGATTTTATCCCAGTCGCACTTATTCCCAAAATTAATTACATCGTAATGTATGTAGGTTTAGGTCATGTTATGCCATAGCGGAGCTCCGTCGACTGTGTCAAATTAGATTTTTGGAATTAGAAAAAAACGACAGTGAAAATATGGTACCAGGAAAAGAAGCGACTGGATGAAAATCGCAAGGGGAGAAACACGACTGTGAAAATATGGTGCCAGGGAAAAGGCTTCTGGTAATTACCGCGTTCGGGAAAAAACGCGAAAGGAAAATTTGCTACAAAGAAAAAATGCGTTTGGGAAAGTCATCTAACAAATCCGATATGCGTTACCCGATTTTTTTAACCAAAAAGTATGGCACAAATAAATACTTTCCAGTTTGTTACGCGTGTTAAAACCATGTTTTTCTCTGAAGGTATTGCATGGGCTTTGCCAAATGACTGCTGGCGTCTTACCACGGCCCTAGAGCGGATCCACCGGCTGGATCTCACCCACGTCACGTTGTTTTGGAAGGCTTATTGGAACACTATGAAGCCTTTAGACAGGAACCGGCAGAATGTGAGCGCCTTTCTCTTTATTTTTACAGTTCCGTATCCAACTGGACCTTGTTAATACGCCTATGTTGTCCGTCCGTCCCATCTTTGGATTGCAGTCCTAAGATCGTAGACTCGAGAAAGAGAAGGTCTATGGTCAATCAAGTGACATATGTGTGTGTACGTTTGCCTTCTCTTTAACATGTAAATTAGAAATTATATGTAATATTTTTTTTACGTTTTTGATGTTTTTGTTACAGTGCGTGATTCAAAAACATAAAGAAGTAGCGACTGATGAGGACAATGTATCAGATAACTATGACATCGTCTAGTAGCGTAATTGGAAAAATTTGGTTTATACAGTGTTTATAAATAAATTAAACTAATGTTGCCAGGCGTCCGGGTAAAGCCGGACAGAGCTAGGGTTTTTCGGTTGCGTGTACGGTCAAAATAGACAATGCTCGGCATGTCTGGCTTTTGTTTGATTCAATTTTGTTGTTGCAGAATTTAAGATTTTATGTTACTTAAATGGTAAAACATCCTTTATATGCTACTTCAAAAAAATCGTAGTTTTATAATATAGATAGAAAAAAAAGAGTTTGTCCGGCATTTTACCCAAATGTCCGGTTTGACTGGCTGGTCTGTCCGGCTTTTCCGTTTTGAAACCTGGCAACCATAACGAGACCAAAATGGAAAAACAAAATGCAAAACATAAAATATCGAATTTAAATAAAGTTAACAACGAAATGGTTCCAGCATTTCTTTATTTATTATTTCTTTGTTTAATCTTTAAGCACAGTAAATATATGTATTTAAGTACCTTAATTCCTTATGGCATCCAGTCAGCGAATTACACTCGCGGTAAAATAATTCGGGTCAGAGTGCGTTTTTCATACAAACGAGGCTATTTCGAAGCCTTGGTTCCTCGCCAGGGGATGCTTGTAGTGAAATCTGATGATGGCTGCCCCGAGCATCGATACAGGACTTCCAGAGTGCCTAGGACACCCAACTGATTGAATCTGCGGCTAACGCCGGAATTGTGCAACTTCAGAAAAACATCTAAAATGACAATAAAATGTAAGGAAATCCAAATGCTGACCCAAACTCTCTCGCTGTGGTGTCAACTGATTGTGCTATCAGTTAGGTATCTTAAGAACTTTTGACCTCCTCTATTGAACCTTGGAGTATCCACCATTAAACCTCACTCAAAACAACCCCTGGCTAGGGACCAGGGCTTCGAAATAGCCTCGTTTGTATGAAAAACGCACTCTGACCCGAATTATTTGACCGCGAGTGTATTCAGATAACACGGCAGCATGGCTTCTGTCGATTAGACTAACGTATAAGACTGCCTAATTGAATATTAAGGACGTTAAAGTCTATTTCCGTAGGCATGGCATTTAGTGTGTGGACAAAACATACTTTAATTAAACTAGGTTAATAGTGGCTTATGAATCAAGGGGGTTAATGCACTATAGGCGTTGCAGCATTAAAAAAATAGACAATCGCTCAGCTTTCGTTTATAAATAATTAAATGTTCTTTATTCCAATGAAAATTTACCGATTTATGGCACGTAAAGTACATTTCCGGTTTTGGGAATTTGCTGTTAAAGTGTGACAAACAATTGCAGTTACTTTCGCATTTATTATATTAAGTTTAAAATAAATTATATACATGTATTGCAGTGAGTTGTAAACAGTCGCATAGCTATTTTGACACATAAAATGGTTTTTTTTATACATACACTAGCTGCCCGCCAGCGGCTTCGCCCCGCTGCAAATTCCCGACCTTCCCGTTGGATTTTTCTATTTTTTCTTACATATAAACCTTACCCTGACAATAACGAACACAACAAAAAATAAATCAGCCGAATCGGTTCAGCCGTTCTCGAGTTATGCGCTTACCAACACATTTAGCGATTCATTTTTATATTATACATACATAAGCACACGCCTTTATTCCCAGAGTGGGGAAGGCAGAGCTACAGAATTACTAACAACTCTAAAAACTTGTTAATAATTCTGTAACCACATTTTGCACAACTAGGCTAAGATGTTTAGCCTAGTTGCAAGCCCATCGCCTAACAGTACTACAAGCCTTTATTCCCTTAGTCGTCTCTTACGACATCTACGGGAGGACATGGAGTGGCACTATTCTAACCCGGCCACCACGCGGGGAGTTTTTTTTATTAATTTAGAAACTATTCATAGCCCTTGAAATATTAGTCTTTATTCAAAGGGAACTATTTTTAACCAACTTAAAAAGGAGGAGGTTCTCAATTCCTTGGGATATTTTTCTTTCAGAGATATCTTGCCGCCCAACCGATTTTCAAGAAACCTAGACAGATTAAACTAGTCTTATCCTAAAATAACTGCTTCCAAATTGGGTTATCCGTTTAGGAGCTACGATGCCACAGACAGACAGATATATACGTTAAACTTATAACAACCCCCTCCCCTTTATTTTTCACGCAATAAAAAATACACGCTAAATATTATCTCGGAAGCTACGATATTCTTATCGATATCGATATTGTCAAGGTTATTAATTTGACAGTAATTACGGCCGAGTTAAAAACATACAGACATGTACATACATGAATAAATTCATGGCTTCATTCCAAGATTGGGGAAGACAGAGCTACAGAATTACCAACAACTCTAAAATCTGGTTGATAATAACCAGTTAAAAACAATACAAAACAAAACAGGGATAAAAAACAAACGATCATGGGCAAATTGGGTGAGGCACCAACAGAATTTAAACCTATATCATTAAAAAGGAATTTCTTAATATGGCCGCAAATTCCTAGCTCACCGAAGAACAAAAATATGGGCACTTGAAAACAAGATTATGTTGATTGTTGTTGGAAAATATAGTATTGTGACGGATAATTATAGAACTGGGTTTAGGGTATTTGATTATAACACTATATCATCAACATAACCTAAGCAACTTAACGGAAAAGAGTTACACAGAGGTCGATTGTTGTGTAAAGTATCTTGAAAATATATAAATATCTTGAAACAAAACAACTCTCTGATTCTAAGAAAATTCTTTACTTTATTGTTTATTTAGCTAAAGTTTATATGGACTTTATTATTATCTTGTTTTCAAGTGCCCATATTTTTATACTCCGGCAAGCCAGGTATTTGCTACTATAGTAAGAAATGATGTTTTAACTAATTACATTTAAAATGTAAAGGATTCAATTCTGTTGATGCCACACCCAATTTCCATACAAAAGTGCCCAAGATATAGAAAGAGAACTAGGCTTAGATTATACTGAGGAAAACATTATTGCTTTTGACATGTTATTATATGTTATATAGCTCTTATTTACTTGACATAATGGCGGCCGGGTTAAAATCAATACCATAACACGACAAAGACAAAATGATTATATTGTATTCTATTGTATTCTGTTGTGTCGAGTTAACAGTGTTCTTTTTATCGTTGGTTTCAGGGATAATTAAAAAAGGAGAAAAATAAAAATTAAAGTTTCGTGTAATTTTTTATTTATTTCTTTGGCTCTTAAAACTAAACGTTTATTATATAATATAACAATGCGCATCGGTAACTCAATTTATGTACAAATTAAAAGTAAAACGAAATGAAAATCAAGACTGTAACGAAGTTTTGGACCGTTATAAAAAAAACGAAATTTGAATATGAATCTAAACTGTATATAGGTACCTATTCAGGCCCACCGTGCAACGAAATTTGTCACTGGAATATGAGCCTATTAAGAATATCATAGAGTTAATTTCCAAATTCAAATGTCAGTCATAAAAACAAAGGAAAATCCATTTTATTTCCTTTGCAATGGATCTTTATTCCAAAGGCTCCATTATGTTTTTTTTTCGTACGAGGCAATATAGTTGCTTTGAAGTTTACGTACTTAAAGATTCTTATAGCACTGGACTTTAATAATACATTATATTCCTAGGGCGGTAAAACAAAGAATATGACCGAGCGCGAGAAATCGTCGGTGAAACTGCGAAACCCCGTAAGTAACATTTTAAACAGGATCAAAATGCACCTTGTTCCTAAGATACGAAAGGTTTATTTTGCTCAATGACAAATTTGTTGGTTACGCGGTTTGGCAGTATCACCGACGAAATATGCAGAGGCTTTCTTCATTACCGCCCGTGGTGTATAAGTGGTGTAAATTACATTTTCTCAAAAATGATACGTAGAGTCGCCATTACATCGTTAAAAAGTCACCAGAAAGTTAAGAATACCAGACAATAATCAAAAGTTTCCGGTAAGTAGAGGTTTTGAATTCGGAATGAAAAAGTGTCCAGTAAGTACAATACAAATCTCATAACGTGCATTGTAATTTGAACTTAGAACTCCTTGTAAAATATGTACGGCGCTCGCACCATCTCCGCTTTATGCGCGCCTAGTACTTCTCTGACGAGTTTCACATTGCGAATCGCTTTAAATAATTCTAAAAACCTGCTAATATTTGGACATTAATATTGTACAACTATTTTTTTTATCATTGTACTGGTTCTATTTTTCAGAAAAACACTAGGTATGCATGCTTCGACCATTAAAAGCCATCCTGGAAGGCTCACTTACTGATCTTTGCAGTAATGTACTATATAAACGCAAACTTCTTAGCTTCCATTTTCCAACGTCCTAAAGCCTAAAGACAATCAAAATGGCGAACTCACATTCTTTTGTTTATTGATGCCGATTTTAGTTTTTTATTACGTTTTACTTCATCAGTTAATATTCTTGCATCTATTAGCTTCCGTTGTCTTTTTTATCTTCCTTAAGGTTACCTGGAAAAAAAAATTGTTTATATTAGTAATCTATACGAATTAATAATATTAAAGTGTCGCTGGTTGTCTTGTCCCTACAATAGAACACAACAAGCGAACACAGCTGCTTAGAGGTAAGTATATAAAAAAAAAGAAAACTGAAAAATTTAACCTCGTCTACGTATTAAGTACAATTAATTAGTAATCAAGGCAGATATCCTATAGCTACATTTCCTCAAAAAACATGCAAGATTCAGGAACAATCCGGGAATCGAACCTAGGACCCCTAACTTCGTAGGCAGCGCTACTACTATTGATGGGGGGATTTGTAAATTTCAAAAGTGTAACTATCACTTATTTTTCTGCATAAAAGTGAAACTTTTTCAAAAAATTGCATGCAATATTCTTAAAGTTACCAAAGTGAAATCGTTCAATGCACTTTATCTATAGGTACACAGCAAAAATGTAAACTTTTAGTATTCACAAAGCGTTTCCATGCATTTTAATCTGTCGGATATAAACAGTTTCATAACAGACGTGATTATAACACTTTAATGACACTCACCTTAGTCTACTAACACACTTGCGGCCCGATCAATTCCAGCCATGAGACAGCGATTCTCCCTCCCACCCCTTGTGCTCCTCGTGGACATGTACAGGCACTATTTTCTCCACCACCACTTTTTTCTCCACAGGGTAAGGCACGTGTTTCACCACAGGGACATGGATTTCTTTGTACACTGGCACCTCTTTGTATACTGGTACCTCTTTGACCACTGGGACATGTACTTTAGAAACGTGGTGGTGGTGAATAGTATGGACTTTGTATGGCACGTGGATGGTCACGTGCTTGCTGGAAGGAAAAAGGATTGTTAATAAAATTGTAATGTCAGCTATATTGTGATAGATGTTATAAAAAGAGTTTTATGCAACTGTCGCATAATGAACCCTATTATATTGGAGTCTAGTAGGACAATGCATATGAAGTTATCCACTTGCTACCTATTTAGACAAAGCTTTAAGATGAAAACCAATGCTTAACACTCTGAAAGATACTTTAAACAATGTGGCAATATGATTACTGACAGTAATACAGATTAACTACCTTACACACGAAACTTGATTTCCTAATTTAATTTTTATAAAACTCGTGACGTCACAGACAGTCAAAGTTAGCTTCATAGGAGACACATATTTCTGTATCTTTCAGAGACAATTAACTTGTTTCTCTTTCAAACCTGTGCATGAAACATCGAAAACTCTATCTATGGTTGTATTTTAATCATTACATTAAAGTATTGCATATCATTAAAGTACCGGTAATAAGTGGTTGCATCTTAATGTTTACATTAAAGTATCGGTAACCGATTATTTAATGTAAACATTAAGATACACGGCAACCACAGTTACCGGTTTCTCACATAATTATTGTAGAAAACTTATGATATTCATGTAGATACTCGTAAAGTTATGTATGTACGCGATTAGCGTTTTGCTTACACATAAGTAGGCATTAAAACACTCGTATGATCTTATTATGAAACTCCCATCGGCTCGTTTCATAAAAGCACACTCGTGTTTTAAGACATGTTATTACCAGTTATATTAAATTAATATGATCTTTCAATTAACATTAAAAATGTATGGTCAGTAAGCCTCGAAATGATTCATGGAAGACATCATTGTTATAACACGCTTTATCTCAATTACAACACTTTAAAAAGCAGTTCAATTTCCATATACTTATTATTCCGTACACAAACAAAGCTGTTACTCCATTCACTTTCCACTAATTTGGAAACGAAACAAGCAGTTAATAAAAACGTAAAGCACAATCCATATCATCCAAAAAGACTACCATAACGCGACTACCTAAGGCATGTTTTTGTTTGTATGTATTTAGACTTGTGTCACTTTATTTGTATTGATCTAGATGTTACTGATTCCACGCGTTTGTTCAGCGCAAGCGCATACGAATTGTTTAACTTTCCCTTATACTGGTAATGTTCGTCTGATGGATTTCTGATGTAAATACTTCGTCTCATTGTGAAATACAGTCGTCAAGTCTGGCGTAATACTAAGAAAGGTAATAACTGTAATGTAGTAGTTAATACATTGTATACTCTATTGGTAGTGACATTAAAGGAGGGTGGGCTAATTGGCCTAATGACCAATAAGGACAAGCGATATGTCCCCGAATAGCAAATTCTAAGTTGTAAAATTATTACTATGGCAGGTGGTTCGAAATCTTTGTGTGGAAAAAGTTATCGCCATGCAAAGACAGCGGTTTTTCAAAGTAATTATGCTAAAGTCGTCTATGTAGGCGTCTCGATGATCCAGATTTTTTAATATTTCACACAGTGATTTAAGATTTCCCGCCACACAAAAAGTTGTGGAATATGAACTGGCGCGATATTGAATCCTGAGCAAATGAGGGCTTCAGACTTTATTCCCGAGCATAGCGAGGGTGTTACGAGTTTACGGAGTCCTGAGTACAGCGATGGATTCAAGCTCGCCCAAGACGAAAACAGCTTTATCACAAAGGAGCATACTCTACTATGTTCACCTTTTGTTTGTATTGCGTATATGGCTTGTAGTGGCCAGTTCGATTTTCAAATAAGTTCTTTTTTCAATTTTGAATTCAAATCTCATTATAACCCGCTGGTAAGCCGATGGCTATAATGACTTACATTAGGTGAGGTTTTAAGAAAAGTGTCTGTAATATATTAGATAATTGTGGTCAGGATCTGTGAGAGTATACCTACCCATTCTTATTGGTCCTGATCGCTCTATATTAACATAATATAGTGTAAAGTAATATAAAATATAATAGCAATCAAGACCAATTAATGCACTGCTAACAAACTGTTATGCAGTTTGGAAGTATACTATCATATCTAAACATAAATGTGTTTTTCATGAAAACAATGATTAATAAATAAAATACCTTGGGCTTTAAGTAACGTTCGACCTCAAGGATAACAAGGACATTGAATGGGAACGAAGGGCTCTTTCAGTTAGGGCTAATATGATAGCTCGTAAGTTTGCGCGCTGTACAAGGGAGGTTAAAGTTACGTTGTTTAGAGCATTCTGTACATCCCTTTACACGTGCAGCCTATGGATGCAATACACGCAACGGGCCTATGGAGCCCTCCGTGTCCAGTACAACAATGCGTTCCGGGTGATAGTGGGGCTGCCTCGCTTCTGTAGCGCATCAGGGATGTTCGCAGCCGCCGGGGTCGACTGCTGTCACACCACCATGCGCAAGCGGGCCGCGTCCCTGGCGCCTGGGGCCAGCCCCAATACCATCCTCAGCATGATAGGGAGCAGGGTAGACTGTTACATGCGTCATTGTTGCGGGCTACATGCCCCTTACTATTAGTGTAATTTGTAATTTGTTACTAACATTTAGGATTAAGGAACTATGAGATATATGAGTGTAAATTTACTCAAATTAATTGTCTATTCTATTCTATAAATAATAATTAATAATATTAGAGAGCAATCTCACAAAGAAATATCTAGTCCGAAACTAAGGCCTAGGTTTGTACTCTGGGTACTAGACAGAAGAAATAGGTACTCACGTCTTACAAATATGTCCCAAACAAGCCAAAACTACACAAAACGCGTCGTCATAAGTTAAAATAAGCAAAGATAAATTAAGAAGTAGTATAAGATACCTACTCGTAATAAGACTTCCAATAAAATAAAAAACATAGCATTAAAAAAGAAAAACCTTGGAGGATTATTAGGAGCATTCTTTAATCAGATGTTACAGAGAAAATGGCTCGGAACGATATTATATTCAAGAACGCACCGGGAGTTCTTTCAGCGTAATTTTCTCTTGTAAATCCGCATTCAGAGGAAACCCTTGATTATTCTAGAATTCGCTGAACAGTCTAATGAAATAGGAAATACGAAGTAAACAAGTCAATTGAAAAGCAATTTTCACCGAATGCCGCCGTCAATAGGTAATCATTCTATTTCTGACCGTGATCTAATAAAGCGCCGGCTTTATAAGATCACTACAACGTAGAAGCCATGTTGCTATGTTGAAAAAACGAACGATTTACGTATTCTATTATGTAACTATAATGCTTTCAACATACATACCGACACGCCTTCATCCCAGAGTGGGGTAGGCAGAGCTACAGAATAAACAACAACTCTAACAACTTACAAGATGTTTACCATGTGTATATTAGTGACAGGTTGCAAGCCCATCGCCTAACAATACTACAAGCCTTTAATCCCTTAGTCGTCTCTTACGAGTTCCACTCGTCCAAACAGCATCCATTCACAATTATGATGCGTAGGTATATTACGGCAAAGGAGTAAAGCGCTTAATACTTTCTTTTCTTTGTATAATTAAATAGAACAGCAGGGTCACATTCTTCTCTCCCTTGCTCCTATAGGCTTCTACACTGAAAAAACAAATGGGTTGATTTTACTAAATTGTATGGTTAAAATAGGACCTACACACGTGAGTTTGGTTGAGTTAACCACTAAAAAGGTTGAAGCAACCTTTTCAATGTGTTGTTTTTACTAAGGTCAGGTGTTAACTCAACCAAACTCATAGGTAGGTCGTAAAATTTAGTAAAATCAACCAATTTGGTTTTTCAGTGTATGCGAGTGTGTTTTAAAAACGCGGTCGGTCGAACGAACGAGTGAATGTCGCAGCGGCGAGTTTAAATAATCCCATCTGAGCGAACAAAACACATTTTAGCGCGTGCATTCTCAATTAGGCAGCCTTATACGTTCTATAGACAGAAGCAATGCCGTCAAATTGATAATGTACGCGCTAAAATGTGTTTTGTTCGTTCTGACGGGACTTCTAAAAACTCGCCACTGTGACATTCGCTCGTTCGTTCGACCGACCGCAACTAGAGAGAATCAATCCCCGGTAAATTCATACCAATTACAACTATCATTCTACACCTGAAAACGCGTGCCGTGGGTAAAATCATTCACTGTATTGTCTTCCACACACGTGACCTTCAAGCGAGTTCTATGCCAGATCCCCTGATTTGACCCTCAACAGTGTCAAATTGCCTTTACTCGCTGCCTCCCCAGCTGTGAATACTAATTTGCGAAGTTTACTTTTGGTTGGGTCGCAAGGGATAACAATTTGGCAAGTGATTTGTACTCGGGTTGGTTTCATAGTTAATTAAAAAGGGGGAGTCACAATTATGACTTCACAGTGAAAAACTCAATAAACGCGGGTTGTTTACGACTTGACCGCAAGATTATTTTATTATAACAGAAGCGTTACTCGTTACATTTCTTAGTAGAAAATGAATGAAACCTATTTACACAAATTCTGCGGGTGGTAGGACCTTGTGCAGGATCGCTACCACCATCTTATCCATTATGTGTTCCGGTTTGGGGATAAGACAGCCGATTAAATGACTAGCATAGAGGCATTCCTTCTTAGTCCTCAGGGTTGGCAACGCATTTGCAGTCTTAGGATTGCATTGCAGTCTTGTGAATGCGAATGTCTTTGGGTCACAGTTTCCACTTACCATTAGGTGGCCTGTGTGCTCGTTTGTCTTCTCTATGCCATAAAAAAAAAGTACCTAGTCCCAAACCAAGACTCAAGTTTTTAAATAACTCATTATTGGAATCGTGGCACCAATTATTAACCGGCGAGTTAAAATTTTCCCGTCAGAGTGTAGAAACCACATTGAAGGACGTGCATTCTCAGCTTACTGAGCCCGTAGAACTTAGCTCACTCGATCCTGCACAAGTTTGGTACAAGTCATACAAGACAACGATTACCTAACATTAATAATTTAATAGGAATCAAAGAATCGTGCTCATCATAAACAAAATTTACTCTAACCGGTAATTGATACCTTCAACTCCATAGACAATGCACACAACAATGGTTCAAAACAATTCGAATGCAAACATAACCTAAATTGCCCTAGTCCTCTGAGAGGCGGGACGTCGTTAGGCATCAAAAAACTGGAGTCCCTTCTTCTCCCAACTGTTTGACGTACTCCCCTCAAATTACACGTTGTTATTGTTAGTATGCAGCGGGCATCACTATTGATTTACTCAAACAATAGTACAAAATACGTACTGTTGCATTTGAAATGGCCGTACGGTGGTTCTACGATCATCTCAAATGCCTACACCAAAATGGGTTTAGACACGTGCAACATACCTACTATTATCAACAGACATACGAATCCAGGTGCCAAAATTTCATGACACGTAGGGAGTTCCAATATCGATAAACTCAATTATCGATGCTTGTTCTGTATACTAATGACCACTGCGAGCTTTTTTGTAATTAACTTCTTCTTTTTTTTCAAAACGATTTTTGTTACTTTACTCATCATAATTTTTAAATCCAATTTGTATGAAAATACTTCATAAAATATTTTGTACTCGCATATGAAACACTAGCTTCTGATTTCGATAATCGTTATTCCCTTTAATTTTTCCGGGGTAAAGAGTAGCCTATGTGTTAATCCAGTGTATAAGCTATCTCCATTCCAAATGTAATCCAAATCCGTCCAGCCGTTGCAGCGTGAAGGAGTAACAAACACACACACACACACACACAAACTTTCACATTTATAATAGTAGTAGGATTTCATAACGTCGCGAACAAGCTAAATTTCAAAATTAACAAAGTCGCATCGCGTTTTTAAAGTACTTGTACAGTTGTCAAGGAGCTTGAAAACTTACCTACTATGGATCTATATCTACACTAATATTATAAAGAGGAAAGATGTGTATTTTTGTGTGTGTGTATGTTTGTAATGAATAAACTCAAAAACTGAACCGATTTCAAAAATTCTTGCACCATCGGAATGCTACAATTACCCTGAGGCTATGTTTTATTTTTCGTAGACGAAGTCGCGCGCAACACCTAGTTTGTTACTAAATGAATATACCTTTTGTTTCTTTTAAAATCAATCTAACGTAAGCCAGTATTAAATTAACCACTAATATTACGCTAACGAAACTCAAGAGGAAAGCAAGTACAATTGAAAGGAATGTTACTTTAAAGGAGGGTGGGCTAAATTGGCCTCATCACTACATAGTATAAAACAAAGTCGCTTTCCGCTGTCTGTCCCTATGTATGCTTAGATCTTTAAAACTACGCAACGGATTTTGATGCGGTTTTTATTAATAGATAGAGTGTTTCAAGAGGAAGGTTTATATGTATAATAAATCCTGTTTCATGAACGGGTGTTACAGAAAACTCACATAAACCGAAGCGAAGCGAGGGCGGGTCGCTAGTGACCAATAAGGACAAGCGATATGTCCCCGAATAGGTAATTCTAAGTTGTAAAACTATTACTATGACAGGTGGTTCGAAATCTTTGTGTGAAAAAAGTTATTGCCATGCAAAGACCGCGGTTTTTCCAAGTAATTATTCTAACGTCGTCTATGTAGGCGTCCCGATGTTCCAGATTTTTAAATATTTCACACAGCGATTTAAGATTTCCCGCCATACAAAAAGTTGTACCTAGAATATGAAAAAATCTTTCAAAGGACATATGGCTTGTCATTATTGGTTTTTAGGCCAGTGTCCATACAAAACTGACCATCATCCTTTGACATAGATATTAGGTCCTAATTAAACACTACATGTTATAACGACAAGGTAATTAGGCGGCACGCGGATACTTTAACTTTAGCTATAATGTAATGTAGTCAAACACAGTTTTATAACCACTTGAATTAGGTACGAAAAACATTTTAAGCTACAAAACGTGTAAAATTCTGAGCAGCTTAACTTGTTAATATTATTGAAGACATAATTAAAACACCGTCTAGTTAATATTTATTGTTGAAGAAATAGGGTTATGAATTGTTTTGCGAGCCATATTTTTTAATCCTTTTATATTTGGTTATAACATTATTTTTGTAAGTCTTTCACGTGATCGAGTTTGTGTGGATACATACATATAATTATCGTCGATAACATTCTAAACCACATATCTGATCGAATAGTTAGATAGGAAACTCATGTTTCTTAAAGAATAAAGACTGCTTTCCTATCTAACGGTTCGATCAGATAACAGGTTGAGAAAGTAAAGGGTCGATCTTTCGATAACAAAGGACTTGAGTTTAATATAAAACGCTATATTTTCTATTACGTAAGAAATTTCCTCATTTGATTGAAGGCTTTTTCAATACTCAATACTCAATCATTTATTTTCCACAGTATTAGTTTACAGGATATTAGGTTAGCTTAAGTTTTAGTTCTTATATAATAAAACTTAATTGTGGACCCGGTTGGGCACGGCAAAATTGGTGAGGGGAGGACGACTTGAATACGTATATTTTGTAAAGCTCAATTTCTTAAAATTTGCATATACCTACAGTGCATTATAACAATTTATATAGACATCTATTCTGTTTACATCATTTACGAGTACCTACTTATGTAAGGTAGGTGGACCATGGAAGGCCACGCTCCTTTGAAGGCCAACTATTAAAAAGTCGTAGTTATCGACATGTAAAGACACATCCCTTTTACTAAATACTAAGCTCCATCAAACTAAAGGCCACAAACGCGGCGGCTTGACGACCGCGCCATTATTGTGGCAGTGCGAGCTCACGTTTCGTAGACTTCGGTCGTCGACGTTGCAGTTGTTATTCGCGCGCTTAGCAAAACGAAAGTTTTTAGTCAATAACCTATTATTATCTCATATTTTTGACTGTATATTGTTGTATAAGGTTATGTTTATGGTTTCTAAAGAATAAAAACATGGTTTTAACTCGATTTAAGTTTAAATATTGGCAGTGTTCCTAGGATGGCCGGTGGTTCCTTATAAGGCCAATCAAAAATTTGACCGTTGGCCTTGCTATGGTACATGGGCCTTACAAGGACCATTCACAAATGAACATATGAACATTTACTTTTTAGTTATAATTGTACGTACCGTTACAGTTAAAACAGTGTTTTATATTATAACATTTTTACTTTTAAGCGTTTATAACTTTTTCAACTCGGATTGAATAACATAGGAACATTGTGGCCTTACAAAGAACGGACCCATAAGAAGGCCATTTTGGATAAAAATAAAAGTTTTTAATTTTGTTATAAAACACGTTGGCAAGTTCTTTGTTGCTAATATGATACTTAATAATACTATTTTTAAATAACTTTCATTAATATATTCTTAGTTACACGATGGTGTTCAAGTAATGTTCATTAAGTTTTTTATAGATGATTAAAATACATTGAGCATTTAATGTTTCGCTTAAATGATGGAGCTTATTATGTAGTTTTTGTAAAAGCAGATATATATATATTGTTACCACTCTATTTTTAAGTTTAACGACTGATGTATAATATTGGCCTTGTTTGGAGCCGTGTTCCTTGCAAGGCCATTTGGAAGAGCTTTATAAAACTTAAATTTACTAAATAGTGGTTAAAGTTAAATAAAAAGAAAGTCAATTATATGGTGCGCAATAAAACAAAATATTACTTAATACATTGTTTCCTTAATTTATCCAGTAAATAAACGAATAAAAAGTGTTTACTCGTTAGAGTGGCCTTCCATGGTCCACCTACCTTATTGCACATAGTGTTTTTGTTCATTTTAAAAAGGAACTTATCTTGTATTTTTTTGTAATATTATATTATGTATAGTAGAATATACGTGTGTTTTTATTGTTGTTTTTCCTCTAAGTATTCTCTTAGTGTATTTAATAGCTTTTATTAATGAGGAATTCTTTTAACAGTTTTATGAATGTACATAATTAGTTGGTTAGTATTGTATACTTTTATGGACATGGCATAGGTTGCATCAGAATGCATTTTAAGTTTTGAAGAAGGTAACATGAGTTTTTCTCTATATCGAAGCTGATGAGATGTGGATATGTCTTCGCGTTTCTTGTAGAATTCAGGGTAATTTCGAACAAACTTACGAATTTCCAAAAATCCAGTTAGTAGTTTCTGCTCCAGGAAATGGAGTTTACAACTGTCTGTGTTGTCAATATTTACTATTATTAGAATAAGTTATTTTTGTAACGTAAATAGAGATGATATATCTGTGCTATTTCCCCAAAGGATGATACCGTAGCTAAACCATGCAGGCGAGTTTAGGTAGTCCCGTCAGAGCGAACAAAACACAATTTAGCGCGTGCATTTTTAATTTAGCAGCATAGTTTCAGCCGATGGGTCGAACGTATAAGGCTGCTTAATTGAAAATGCACGCTCGCTCAGACGGGACTACCTAAACTCGCCGCTGCGATTTCCCTCGTTCGTCCGCCCGTCCGTTGTTTTTGAGAGAATAACACCGTTTTCCTCTAGGACTCTGTCAATAGCCTTTAGCAAAATAAATTTAAACGGTTCTAGCTTCGATTTGTAACAGCTTGACCACTTAAAACATACTCGTAAAGGTGTTTTAAAATCTGTAGCGTTTTTTTGTAGTGGCAGTGGAAAAGTGTACAGACAAAATCATAGCTATGCGCGTTCTGAAGCTGTCAAAAATATATACACGGTGGGGCAAAAAATGTACATTCTTCTCCTCAAACTACGCAACGTTTGTTTGACGACTTTGAAAAAAAACTTGCGGTTTGAATTTTATTACATTTTAAAGTTAATTCGAACACGCAATGTACTATGAAATTGATTATGTCTGTAGAGTGACTAGACTGACAGGCGATGTCAATTAGACGGAGTTTTAAGTACATTGAAAATACTATTTACTTTATTTGAAAAAATAACAATCTAAAAACTTTATGATTTTAAAAAGTTGCTAAACAAAAGTTGTCTAGTTTGAGGAGTAGAATCCCTGTATACGCCTCTAAGCCACTGAGAATATCTTTTGTAGGTGTTACTTGGTGAAGATTTTGAATAGTAAGGTAAATAGAACGGCGGTATTGGATATAATGCTTTTGTTTGAGTGTAAAGGCCCTTTATTCTAGGGAGTAAAATCCATATCTTATTTGATATGTTATGGTATTGTTCTTACCTCATCCGCCATTACTGTCATGTAAATAAGAGCTATCAAAATGTTGACAATACGATGACAGTTCAAAGACCGCCTATAATCTCGGCCCTGTAACTTTCTCTGTCTTACTTGTCCAAGGCCCGTATTAATAAACTCATCTTGGCTGAGATGCGCGTCACAAGTTTTTTTTTTTATGGCATAGAGAAGACAAACGAGCACACAGGCCACCTGATGGTAAGTGGAAACTGTGACCCATATAGACATTCGCATTCGCAAGACTGCAATGCAATCCTAAGACTGCAAACGCGTTGCCAACCCTGAGGACTAAGATGGAATGCCTCTATGCTAGTCATTTCACCGGCTGTCTTATCTCCAAACCGGAACACAACAATGCAAACACTGCTGTTTGGCGGTAGGTTAATGGATAAGATGGTGGTAGCGATCCGGACGGACCCTGCACAAGGTCCTACCACCCGCAATCAAAGTAAACGTCAAACCACAGAACACTGTCATGTTTGACACATCTCGAGACGAGCATTAGAGTTGAGATTAGTTTATTAATACGGGCCTAAGAGCGCGGCTATCTTAGTTTGCTGCGGGCCTATGGTAGCGTTTATAGCGAGACGAAGTGCGGATAAAGGTTCCGTCCCGACCGTCACTCTCGTACTTACGTGACAGAAAGTGACGGATGATTCATCCACATTTTGTCACGCCATTAACGCAGCCATATTAGGCCTCCTTGTTAAAACTTCGTCGACGGATTGAAAAGTGTTAAGAAGAATATTCTAGACTTAATTAATATTCGAGTGAACTATCGTTAAAAATTATGTCTGTGATTTTATTGGAAGTCGGAATATAAAGGTAAGACAAATCTTGGGTTCCGTACCTATTCAAAGGGTACCAATGCGGCAACGGTGCCACTATTAAAGCTTTGTCCGTCCGTATGTTACAGGGCTGTATCTTTTGAACAATATAGGGAATGCAAATTAAACAGTTTTTAACCGTTTAAAACCGGTTTTAACCGGTTATTTCCATTCCCTACTAGACACTTGGAATTTTTGTGCGTATTACTATCGCAGTAACAACAAATAACTAGAATTAAATTAAATTAAAATTGTACTGGCATACAAGAAACGTGATTTCTTCCACGATTTTTGCTCGATCTTAATTATTGTGAGCTACAGAACCGTTTGTTTGCGAGTCGGTTTCGTGGACCGTTTTTTTTACCTGTGCTCAATAAGCTGGGGCAGTTGTATTGGAAATATAATAACTACGATATTACAACTGTAAGGCAAATACTAATAAAGATCGGAATAATGAAGACTTTTAACGAAAGTAAAGTATAAATAATAATGTAGGTCATCTCCGGCCCTATAAACTACCCTCCTCAGCAATGAGCAATATCTCAAATTCAATCATTGTGTCGTTATAGGTAAAAAACTTAAGTAAAGCTCCTATTGCATCTAGTTGTGACACTGTATAGGCCTTTCGACATTCTATATTTGAAATTTAACGTAAATTCCATATTAGTTTTGGACATAACTACATGCAAGAGGACTTAAGTTTTTCACCTATAATAATAAGGTTGATATTACCTACTACAGGAGGTTTATCTTAGTTATTGCGTTTTTGCTTTGGACCACTGTAAATAGTGCCCGGCTGATAAAAAGTAAATTTCATATTCGCTTTTAATTAATAAATAAAAAGCAATGGATAATCTTACACGAAGTGAGCTAGTACCAGAAAGTCTGCGGAGAAAAAAAAACATAGCCTATTTTCTCAGGGATAAAGCGGCATTTTAAAGGTGTTTTTTTTTTATCGGTCTAGTGGGCTTAGTGTGGCTGCGTCTTTATCGCGTGTCAAATGTGGATAAAGCATTCATCCCTATCGTACTTATGTACATACGTGTCAGAAGGTGACGGATACCTTATCAACACTTTGTCACTAGACCGATTTCAAATATTCTTTTACCTTTAAAATGCTCCTTTATCGCTGAGTAAAATAGGCTTTGTTTAATTCAATTTATTAATTAGCTGTTGCGTACGACTCCGTTCATGCAGAAAAATAAAACATAGCCTATGTCACTCAGGGTGAATGTAGCTTACCAATGGTGAAAGATTTTTTGAAATCGGCACAGTAGTTTATGTGTTTATTCATTACAAACATACACACACACAAAAATATAAAAATTCAAATCTTTCCTCTTTATAATATCAGTGTGGATTAAAAGCAGTGAAAGATTGAAATAATGTCATGCAACTAACGTATAGTCCAATAACCTACATTTCGATGTAAATTAACTGTTATTTGCATTGATTTACGATTAATGTAAAATTATGATTAAATTATGAAATTGTACGGCTTTGATCAATAAATTATGTTTATTTTGAAACGTCGGGTATCTAGTTGATAATAATATTTCTTCACTTTAGGCAACTAAGGGAATAAAGGGTTGCAGTATTATATAACCTGTCATTGATACACTGGTAAACATCTTAGCCTGATTGTGCAAAATGCGCGATGTCCAGTATTGTCCAGTAACAAAATGAATGAGTAGGGGATCCTACTAGGGTAGTGATTCTGTAAACAACGCCGGTCGTGCGGACTGTCGAGTGATATCCAAGCGGCGAGATTAAGTAGTCCCGTCAGTGCGAACAAAACACATTGTAGCGCGTGCATTTTCAATTAAGCAGCCTTATACGTTCGACCCATCGTGCTACTAAATTGAAAATGCACGCGCTACAATGTGTTATGTTCGCACTGACGGGACTACCTAATCTCGCCGCTTGGATATCACTCGACAGTCCGCACGACCGGCGTTGTTTACAGAATCACTACCCAAGCGATCTTACTGGACATAGCGGCAAATGTGGTTACAGAACTATAAACATGTTTTTAGAGTGTTGGTAATTCTGTAGCTCTGCCTACCCCACTCTGGGAATGATGGCGACGGTTTAAGTAGAATTTCTTCAATCGTGTCTATTGCTAATAATATATCTATACTTCTATTTATACTACCCTTCCTGTACTACCGTTTAATCACGTATAGATCACAGTTTTTTTTTTCAATGTGGTAGGAAAATAAATTTGTCGCTTAAGGAGTATCACTTATGTGCTTATGCATGTACCTAATTGTATAGTCAAATAGATACTTAAAATAGAAAACTTTTAAGCCTCAAGAGTTTCCCGTGAATCGAATCCAGGACCGCTAGCTTCCAAGCACTATCAACAAGGCTAACTGCGTCTTCAAAATGAGTTGGTCAATGTTCTCTAAGAACCAGTATGCATGGCCCATGTCGCTTTAAATTGCTCTTAATACCAGGGCTCACATAAATTGGTGCAGTTGCGTTAACGTAATGTAGAAATCGGTCGGCAATTTTATAGTGCTTATTATATGTATTATGATGCAACCAGAAACGACTATAAATTATCATTATGCGTTGTTACGGTAACTTAATGTACGTATTTAACTGGGCCATGTTTTTGTTAACATCTACTTTTACATTAATTTTTGTTTAAAATATTTATGATATTAATGATTAAAAGGAGCTAAGTTCAATTCGATGGTTGTACGAGTAGTAAGTCGAACGGATTTCTTTAAAAACACTTAGCAGTCTATTGCTGCTTCCATGGAAACTGTTCAAGTTTAGTTTAAAAATATCCCTATTTCTTTTCCCGGGGCTAAATTAGCTAAATCCAAAATGTTAGTTTAGCGGTTTTGCCACGGCAGCGTAACAAACAAGCTAAAAGACTAATTTTACGTTTATAATTTTAATATAGTTAGTACAGATATCGATTTTTTTACTGTTAATTATGTCATATCATCGACATTTTAAAAACTTCTCAACTTTACCATCTTCTTAACAAACAATTGCGTTCTATATTTATAAAGTTTCAGTGCCATGTTTCCCCATTTTTGTACAAATTACGCGCGAAAATGAGTTCTCGGCATTGAATAGTGTTGATATAAAAACGGTGCCGTAACCAGGATCAGGCTTATATTTATAATTTCAAAATACCTTGAAGCTCATAATGTATGTTATTTATTTTTTCATTACTTTACAAAACATATTTTTTTGCATCTCACTTTGAAACTGCTCATCTTATTAATTAACTTATAATCCTCTCATTTCGAAAGATTTTCATTAAGGTGATGTAATGTTTTCACTCAAAGCGTATAAAGTTAGGTGCGAATCAGTCAATTAAAACTAGACAGTTTTCATTCGGAATTATATAAGGAAAAGGATTTTTTCATTTACAATGTCATTGAGAATTCAACTTTGACATTATTTATATTACGTTAACATTACATGTACACTAGATGGCGTTTAGTACTTACTGGTGTCCGCCTGGTGTAGGGCTGGCCACGACGGCTGCGATCACGAGGGATAGGAGCTGGAAATATAATATTCATATTCAATTCATCTTCATACTCATATTCACAATCAATTAAGATTCATAATTTAATATTCACATTTATTTAAAGTCAAGCTAAGTTGGAGAGCCTTTTTTGTGATTGTAATTCGCATTACAAGGTTTCTAATTTTGTATAGAAAAAAACACCGGTCATCGCACGAACTGCTAGTATTTTGTAAATATTATTATCAATTTCAAGATGGCGAATACGTTGCCAACCCTGAGGACTAATATGGAATATGACTTTACTATTTTAATCGTTTGATTGGCTGCCTTTCTCCTTAACCGAACATTACTATATGAACTCAGCTGCTTAGCTTAACTAAAGTAATTCATTACTTTGCATGACGATGGAGTTTAATTATTTATACTTGTGTTCATTATAACACGGTGCTTAATCGAAGCTAAGTGATAAAAACATCGTCCCTTTACTTTCTTAACACCGTATCTGATCGAATAGTTAGATAGGAAAGTAGTTTATAATGATTAGGGAACATGAGTGCTTTTCCTATCTAACTATTCGATCAAATACGAGGTTGATAAAGTAAAGGGACGATATAGGATTGCATTTTAAGGGTAAAGTGAGAAATCGTTAAAGTAATAGAATTCTACATTTGTTATTATTAACTTTAAGGAATACAGCGTCCCAATCTGAAATATACTAAAAGGCAAAAAATACTTTCACTCTCAACACATAAAATTGTTTATCGTTATTTATATGCAACTAACCCGCGTTTCGATTCGCTTAATTTATCTGAAACACAAGTAAATGACCAGATTTTTATGGAAAAACCTTTAGTGAAAAATTATCTAACCGATGTTAAATAATGCTTTAAAATCCACGGCTTAGGAGGAGTTAGCGAATGTACAAGCACACAGACACGGAAAACGACTTTACACTACGTAAAGTTATTAACAGAAATATTATTTAAAACTGTTTCAAAATTTTAGCCGAACTGCGCTTACAATAGATAATTTTTTCACAATACACTTCAGAAAAAAACATCCACTGGTAAAATTTATTGAAAAAAACGACGGTTATATTTTTCAAAATTTTAGGGTTGCTCCACATCCAATATAGAAATACGTAATGACTTACAGCGAGTTTTGCGTACATCTTGCTTGGTTGCTGGAATGATTCCGTGGTTTAAGCGAAGACTTAGTGATATGTCATGTCAGTACAACAGCGGAGCTTATATACCTCGTTTTGCGTAAGTGGACATCCCTGCTACGCGTGCGTGGGAGGGGTACGGTTCGAGTGATACAGTTTTTTTTTTCTAAGGTGCGCTCTAGAGAGGTTCGCTGTCGTTTTGGTGGAGAAGTTTGAAATTTGTATTTGGAATTTAGAACTGTGCTGGTATGATGGTTTTTAAAAGTGTTAAGGAGGTTTTAAGGTTTGTTGTATTATTAAATTTGTTTTGTTTTCAACAGATACGGTATTTTTACTATAGGATATTTTTTATTGTATTTTTTTTACAAATACACGTCGAAAGTATCGTATGTTAGATTTTAATTGATCGATTACTCATCAGACATTTTTTATGTGTACTTGTCGTAATTAAAACAAAAACCTTTGAAAGATTGTTCACGAACTTCAATTTCATTTTAATCTAAAGAACTTTATTATAAAACTTAAACTCATGTCTATTTTATTATAATATATACGTAATATATACGTTGACGACGCGCTGGCCTAGTGGGTACTGACCCTGCCTACGAAGCTAGTGGTACTGGGTTCGAATCCCGGTAAGGGCAGATATTTGTCTGATGAGCGCGAATATTTGATCCTGAATCATGGATGTTTTCTATGTATTTAAGTATATATTTCTCTATTATAAGTATTTATATTATCGTTGTCTAGTACCCATAGTACAAGCCTAGAGCTTTGTTTGGGACTAGTTCAATCGGTGTGTGATTGTCCCCTTATAATTATTATTTATTTATAATAAGGTTAATTCTTCACTGACGAGAGCGAGGTTAGTTCTTTTCGACTGTTTTAGCCTTTTGGTTTAAACCCTGCCTACGAAGCTAGCGGTCCAGCGTTCGATTCCTGGACTTAATCGACGACCGGTAGCAATTTTTCAACGAAACTATAACATAGGTAAGATTCTAGTTAAATTTCGTGCACATGTTATGACTGTATTAAAATATATGTAGCTTTATTATTGAGGGTTTAACATGTCTTAAACGATGAAATATCGGTTTACACATCTGTTGATGTGAAAATGTCATTCTCTGGATGGATCCTCAAGGTTAAAAGAAATTGATGACAGTATCAAATATAGAAAAAAAAATATGGTTATATTTTTAACAACACAGACTTATCCTTTTTTTTTAATTAATGGCTTTCACTCCTGTTAAAGTGTATTTCGCCAATGTCAAGTTATTTATAGACACTCCCATGGACTTATTATAGCAATAAGTCCGTGGATATCACACGCGAAGACAATTGTTCGGTAAAAGAGAATTTTCTCGAATGGACTAAACAGAAGCACATGGGGTTAGCTCCACGCGCTTCTGTCAAGTCCCAGACTTATCCTTATTAGTCATTACTCATTACGTTTGACGTTAAAGTGACATAAAATGCTACCCGTTGTCGATCATTAGATGAGCACGGCGAGTGTTTCTAAGACTTTGATGTTTTGTATGTACAGTCGGCCAAAAACGTGGTCTACCCTACGGTTGAAGTTCATTTGTACGTCATGATACAACAAGTGCGATTTTCCCTAGCAATAATATCATGACAGTGACAAGTGTCAACCTTAGTGATAATTAGATTTCACAGAAACTTTCTTGGCTGACTGTACATAAGTTTTTACTTCTTTATTTAAGTACTATGATCATCGTTGTCTACTAACTATTTATTTATTAATAAATACAACTGACTTTAATGCGGTTTTCACCATCAGATATTTTTTCAGTTTTTTTATAATAAATTCTAGTTTATGTACTTACGGGTCTTACAGGAAATAATATAAATCTAAGCGAAGCGAGGGCGGGTCGTTATTAAAAAGCAAATGCAATTTACTAACAAAAATGCATTCTTTAAATTATTGATCTCTCTCTCAATACAAACATACTAAGTTCTAATTTCACCAAACGATGTTAACCACTTAACAGACAATTAGAGTGTTATCAGCTGTCAAAATGTATGAACTAACACTCGATTAACATTGATTTAACTTAACATTTTTTGGTGACATTGGTAGGGTAAAGTCACCAGTAGTCAGCCAGAGACCTGTAGTCGGCCTCTGCCTATACTTTGTATGAGTGGGAAGAGTACGAAAGATATATTTCCCACTCTTCACACTCATTATAAGGTCGACTACTGGTCTCTGGCTGACCACTGGTGACTTTACCCTACTAACCCTCTTACATCGCTCATTGAATGCAAAATGATAATAGATAGATAGATAGATAAAACGTTTATTTGCATAATAACACACATACAATTGACAAAAATATAAAAATAAAAATAAGCAGAGTGACACTAACATTACACACAAATTGCCAAAAGAATGTGTGCGCTGCAGCAGTGCAAAAGGGTAATGGCTCAGCGTATAACTTTGCTCACAACACTCTCAAATGCTCTTCCATTATAAATCGTATTCCAGCTTCTAATTTTAAAATGCAACACTGACTCATTTCAGATTGTGTCCGTTTTGTATTCAACGAACGACATAAACGAACGATGCCCAAAGTACGTTTAAAATATGCTCTGCTTTCGTCTGTCATTGTGACATTTGTATCTGACACAAAGTGACAAAGGATAGGTTTAAAGTGAATTTATGAATCAGGTTGTAGCAGAATAGTAGTAGGTAGTGAATGTTGGGTGTGGCAGGACAAGCATAAAAGTCGTGTAAATGCCGTTGAAATGCGCTCTTTGCGTAGTATGTGTGGTGTGAAACTGATTGATAGAGTAAGGAATGGAAAAGTCAGAGAGAAATGTGGAATAAAAGAAGATGTATTGACTAAGATTGAAAAGGGCATGCTTCGATGGTTCGGTCATTTGGAAAGGATGGATGAAAGAAGATTGACGAAAGAGATATACACATCGATAGTAAGTGGACGGGTCGGAAGGGGCCGCCCTAGGCGTACTTTTTCGAGTCAAATCGGTGAAATACTGGAAAAGGGCCGAATCTTAAGTACCCGAAACCGACGTGCGTGCATAACTCGATGTATGAATGTGGAAGAAGCGAAAGAAATTTGTCAAGATCGTAGCAAGTGGAAAGAAGTGGTCTCTGCCTACCCCTCTGGGAAACAGGTGTGATTTAATGTATGTATGTATGTATGTTGTAGCAGATTACCACCACCCCCAACTCAGTCAGGCTGCCTGGTAGTCCAAAATATGTCAATTAATAAAATTATGAAGCATTGAAAAAATCTGGGGCCCTAATATGGCTGCGTTTATCGCGTGATAAAGTATCGATAAGGCATCCGTCACCTTCTGACACGTATATAAGTACGAGAGTGACGGATGCTTTATCCACATGACACGCGATATAGACGCAGCCATACTAAATAGGCCAGCTGATTCTAGTAGAATGTGCACAGAACATTAAAATGGGTCGCTGTATGTTTGTGAACTTGTACACAGTCACACGATGTTTTTAATTGGCCTTCTCTTCTGTTTTTATCCGACTATTAAAAGAGGAGAGTAATGTGTTTGTCAGCCTATATGTATCTATGTGTATGTTTGTTTCTTTATGCCGCTCTAGAAACTAAACGCGTGAACATACATACAACATAATATAGGCTAGTAAACACTACCTCCTTCGACAGTCGGATAAAAAGAAAAAAATCTTGTTTTTAATTAAAATTAAAATAATTTAAAAAAAAACTAGTTCGTGAGTGACAGAGCCAAAGGTGCAGTAAGAAGGGTTTTTTAGAGATTCATCCCCTAAGGGGGTGAAATAGGCCAAGGGGGAAGCGGAAACCTTCTTCTACGAGTACAAAATCACGGGCGTCTTATTTGTCAATATGTAATAAAACCTACCGCCAGACAGCAGTGTTCGCATTGTTGTGTTCCGGTTTTGGGATAAGACAGCCGGTGAAATGACTAGCATAGAGGCATTCCATCTTAGTCCTCAGGGTTGCCAACGCATTTGCAGTCTTATGATTGCATTGCAGTCTTGTGAATGCGAATGTATAATATGGGTCACAGTGTCCACTTACCATCAGATGGCTTGTGCGCTCGTTTGTCTTCTCTATGCAATAAAAAAAATCTTTCCTATGAGATGAACTAACGGCGCAATATTGGAAACACACCTCGACCATAAAATTTGCAACCAGTTATAGCTGGTAACATTAAGGAAACAAAAAAAATATAGTCTATGGGAGGTTAAGTCAAAGTAAACAAAGCATTAGGTAACAACAATATAAACGAAAAAAACCGGCCAAGTGCGAGTTGAACTCGTGTGGAGAGGGTTCCGTATATACGTATTTTTTTTTTATATAGGTTAGAATTCTTATAGGTTAACCTGTAATCCTGAGTCATTTTGGAGATAAGAGAGTCGATTTTTTGTCTTTCATGCATAAAATCAAAACTATTTATTTTACCATAATAACAAAAGTAGAGCTCTTTCATGTGAACGACACAGTAAGGTTTCCGAAACTCGTCCCCGAAAATGACCGTTATTTATAAAAGAAATAAATTGCACATCTGTGTTTGGGTCATAGGATTACACCATCCTACCAAATCACCTGATTTAGTCCAGTTGGTTCGGAGCAAATTGGCTGTGCCAGACGGACGGACAGACAGACAGCCGCTCGAGTGATCTTATAACATATTATTATTATTATTATTATTATTTTTTTTTTTTTTATTTTTTTTTTATTTATATATGTTAAATGTTAACTTTAAAGAAATAAAATAAATGTTTTGTTGGTTTTTTATTGTTTGTAAAATAACAAACAAACAGTCTACAAAGTACATTGATGCAATAGAGAGAACGGTAAGACTGGTCATATTGACCTATAAGCCTAAACTAGATGCGAGTACATGAAACCGCCTGTATCTATCTTACTCTATCAAATTACCAACGTACGCGTGTGAGCCAACCGGTGATAGTGAACATAAGGATTGCTATGGAATACAATTGCTTATGTATGATAGGGGAATATTCTATAACGGATATTTGAAGTCAGACAGGAGTTTCTATATCCCACTATCCTACTAATGTTGTATATGTGAAAGTTTGTGTGTGTGTAAGTTTGTTACTCTTCAACACTGCATCCGCTTGACGGATTTGTATGAAATTCGGAATGGAGATAGCTTATACCCTGGATTAACAGAAAAGCTTTTAATCCCAGAAATTTTTAAAGTTCCCTAGGGAATAATGATAATCGAAATTTACGCGGAAAAAATCCGGATCAAAGCTAGTTTCAGTATAAACGTACATCTTTACATACGTCTGATTGTACACTCTAAAGCATGCAACGGATTTTGATGCGGATTGCACCAGCTCACCACGTCACAGGTGGCATTTCTGCGTACATGGCGCTCCTTATATGAAAACCAGTGATGTATCAGCGTGTTAACTTTGCAATGTATACCGAACATACATAAATAAGTAGGTATGTACAGAGAAAACATCCAAGACAGAAAAACTACTCGAGTTCAAACAAATAATCGCCGTCACTAAGCATCGAACCCAGGACCACTCGCTTCGCAAGCGTGATTAACGACTAGACTAGTCATATAAAAAAAAACTAGTTCGTCAAAATTGTACCATTATAGTACAGTAAAGAATACTTATTGATATAAGTATTCTTTACTGTACTATACTGTGTTCTCAGGATGATTCCTGAGGTAAACGAGAGTGTGCAATATAAAGGATTGAACCTGTGACCTCTTACGTTGTAGTTAACCGGTTTTGCTCTACCTGGCTTTTACTAAAACGGTGTAAGACGATATGGAATGCTGTTTTACTATAAACCGAGAACGTACTTGAGTTTTAGCTTCATTTTAGGTGTTATAACTTATAGGGCGACATTCTTACACAAATTGACCCAGTCCTATAATTGACTAAGAGTGTTATAATGAGGGTTATTATGTGTGGGTGGAAAGATAAAGATATTATGCAGTACCAAAGTCTCATTAAGTACTAAAATTATTATATTTTTACACGACTGCCCAAAAAAAGACCCTATTACCCGTGGTCCTACTACTTCGTCCCACTGCTCTATTCGCTTTCGTTGGAAATTAGGCAGAAACCATTTTTATTCCGCAAAAGTAAGTAGGTTAGGTTCGTTAGGTATCTTTAAACGCCCGAAGGGCAAACCACCCAGAAATAGCAGCCCTGCCGCAAGGCAGGTCTCCGTCGAAAAGAGCAGTGGGACGAAGTAGTGGGACCACGGGTAATGGTCCAAAAAAAGGAGGGTAAGGTTTTCATGGTTCATGTATGTATCTACGATTCTTTATTCCACCATAACTTCTAAACGCCTGAGCCGATTTAAATGTGTGTGGTTAGAACCCTTTCACCGTACAGGGGGGTTAAGCGCTATAGTACTTGTATAGCTCTGTCATTTTCTCTCAGCGTAAACTGAACTGCAAAGTTATGTCATAATAACCCCCCAGGGTGACATAGGATACCTAAACTGTTAAAATTGAAATAACAACAATGGCAAACTGTCAATTATTTACGCCAGCTAAAAAAGTCTTTTAATCATTTACAATATAGGTATCATTTGAAAAGTCTTCATGAAACCATCTTAATTATATATTATGTATGAATATTGTAGTATTAATAAATGGGTTTATTATAACAATATGAAAAAAAGCTGTTGGATTTTTTAAAGCTTGCTTTTCATTAAATTTATTATATTTGTAGAACTAGTTAAATTCTAACTTCATTCTCATCTTAAAAGTAAAGATTAGCAGACTGTTTAGTTTTTAACCCCCTTACTTATAAACGTGGAATAAGCTTGGAATAGGTTATGCCATGCTTTGTCCTTATCTATAATTGTGACATTTGCATCTGACAGAAAGTGACAAACTATGGCATAAACTATACGGTCGGACGAACGAGCGAAATCGCAGCGGCGAGTTTAAGTAGTCCCGTCAGAGCGTACAAAACACATTTTAGCGCGTGCATTTTCAGTTTGGCAGCATGGCTTCTGTCGACAAGTACGTATAAGGCTGCCTAATTGTGTGTGTGCCGTAGGCTCACTGGAATCTAGAGATGCCATAGTTTCAAATGTCACATTGCCTCATATATTTTTCATTCACAGGTATTGTATGTCGCCATGGCGAAAGTTAAATTATACGTAACATTGCCCTGCGAATAACATTGTTCGGTCACACAACAGTCACTATAAAATAACTGGTTCGTAATAATAATGTTTTGTTTAGTATGCTGTAAAATTATGTTTTGATTCGTTAGCCAATTTGGTAGAGTGGTGTCGGTTTCTGCTATTAGGTTACTTTATATTATTATTTTTGTTGATAGTGGGAGCATGTAGATTCTTAACCAAGGGATGAAAGTCATCAATTGCACCGTGAGATATTTAGACTGCACGAGCGAAAGCGAGGGCGCCTATAGTTCGAGTGTGCAATTGATACTTTCACCCGAGTTAAACACTCTACTTTTCATTTCGATAATGAGGAAATTAAAAAATCAAATTATTTATGAACATATTGAGAAAAAATTATATCATCAAATACTAGGAGTGCATAAACATTAAAAGTACATTGCTGTGACGTGTTACATCCGCGCTGTGTCGTGTGCAAGCCGCCGGTGCGCCGCACCGTCTGCGATCTAAGTTCCGCTACGCACCTGCTAATTACCGCTGCGCTCCTGGTACTTTATTTTAACATGCAATTACTTTTCTTCCCTAGAGTGGACATGTATAACTTTCAACCCGCTTCTAAGATAAACAATGGGCTATTTTCAGAGTATGACATGAAAAACATATTCAATCTGGCCTTTACTTGGTGTAAATCAAGAGTTCATTTGTAGACCTGCACAAAGTGTACCCATACAATTTCCCCCTTATCTCATTTGTTTATACGATCAAGTTTTTATTTAGGTCCAAATTCAATCTGACATTCTACAGCAATAAGGTTGAGTTTTCTATAAGTTACATGTGACTCTGCATCTTTAATAATAATGACTAATGACACTGAAGACTTCAAGATATTTTTTTTATGCTTTTGTTTTCGTGTTTTTTTTCTGAATTAATTTACCCTGTTATATTATAATGTGTAATGTTTTTATTATTTAGTTGAGTTTTTTACTTAATTTTTAGAATTTTATACTTAATCTAGATTTAGGTATTTTATGTAGATACACTGGTTAACGTAAAGGCGATAGAAGCTTTCCGTCCCATTTCGATTTGACTATGTAGCTACTACCTCACTGTGTGACTACGTGTTGTCACATCTAATTTCGGCAAATTGGTAGAACAGGGGGGTTATTACGACATGGCAATGCAGTTCATTTTACGGCGAGCGAAAAGGACAACGATATAGCAGTTATATAGCCGTGTACCTTTCTCGCAGCGTAGTTTGACCTGCATAGCTATGTCATAATAACCCCCCAGGATCCAAAAATGAGTAGAAATTGGTAGAATTTGAAATGAAAATTAAATAAATCTATCACCTTGTTTTTAATGATTAAAAATGCGTAGTAATGGTTCAAAATTAACACCAAACTTACCCAAAATGCCGCGAAATGCTTTGCTATCTGTCAGTGTCAGCTGTCACTCACCGCTTTTTTTATGTCACCTAGCAAGTAACGTTACACTACACGCATGGTTTTTTTTTTACAATCATAACAAAAATATCAAATTAGGCAATTTTGGGGGCGTGGGTGGTAGATAGGTGTCTACCTGGGAGGCAAATTAGGTAAATCTACCAAAAAGTTGGTAGATGTGACACACTGTAGTCACTACAACTCGATCTGACTACATGGCTTTGTGCCTAGATCGCAATTCTACCAGTAGCTTTACGACTACAACTTAATAAGTCTGAGACGCTTAATGACCACATTGTTTATTTCATCTTATGTCCGTCTTAGCAGTGTCGAAGGAGCCCCGCACGGCGGGGCTCCTATTCCTGGGTAATTTTCTCTAAGGGCATTTGAAGTTACCTAACCTAACCTAACGTACCTATTAACGCAAACGAAGTGGTCATTTTGCAACTCGGACTTTTTGAGATGTAGTCGCAAATCCATCTGGGTAGTGATTCTGTAAACAACGCCGATCGTGCGGACTGTCGAGTGATACCAAGCGGCGAGATTAAGTAGTCCCGTCAGTGCGAACAAAACACATTGTAGCGCGTGCATTTTCAATTAAGCAGCCTTATACGTTCGACCCATCGTGCTGCTAAATTGAAAATGCACGCGCTACAATGTGTTTTGTTCGCACTGACGGGACTCCTTAATCTCGCCGCTTGGTATCATTCGACAGTCCGCACGACCGGCGTTGTTTACAGAATCACTACCCTGGTCGTATTACGATCTAGGCACAAAGCGATGTAGTCAGATCGGGATTTAGGCGCAAAGCGATGTTCTTATTTGCGATCTAGTCCTAACAAGATGTCGACCTTAAGCTTCAATACGCTGGCCTAGTAGGTAGTGAGCCTGCCTACGAAGCTAGTGGTCCTGGGTTCGAATCCCGGTAAGGACAAATATTTGTGTGATGAGCGCGAATATTTGTTCCTGAGTCATGGATGTTTTCTATGTATTTAAGTATATATTTCTCTATATACATACATACACATACATTAAATCACGCCTGTTTCCCAGAGGGGTAGGCAGATACCACTTCTTTCCATTTGCTACGATCTTGACAAATTTCTTTCGCTTCTTCCACATTCATACATCGAGTCATGCACGCACGTCGGTTTCGGGTACTTAAGATTCGGCCCTTTTCCAGTATTTCTCCGATTTGACTCGAAAAAGTACGCCTAGGGCGGCCCCTTCCGACCCGTCCACTCACTTTCGATCTGTATATCTCTTTCGTCAATCTTCTTTCATCCATTCATTCATTTCATTTTATTTTATTTCTCTATATAAGTATTTATATCGCTGTCTAGTACCCATAGTAGAGCTTAGTTTGGGACTAGGTCAATTGGTGTAAGATTGTCCCCTTATATTTATTTATTAAACAATATTAAGAACGCGCAAAAAACGCCTTAAACGTTTATTAATAGTTCGGTTGGCAAACTTCGAGTACGGAACCCTAGAAACGAAAGTACTGATACAAAATGGCTGGCCACACATTTGTAACACTTACAGAGGATCAAGTTTCTTCACTTCAGTTGTTGCAATAAACTTGCTATGCAACTCTGCCCTCAGCCGATACGCAGTATCTTAAATTCAATCACCAAAGCAAATTCAATTCTATCCTAAAATTCAAGTAAGGATAATTAATCAGAAAACAAACAAACGAAAGAACTTACAAAAACACTTAAAACTACACTAATCTAACAAACCGCTACCAGTGGGCATTGTTCCTAAAATGCTGGCAGCATTGCCACGTTGAATGGCAATGCTTAATCTTTGTGCCAAGTACAGACCAGCATTTTTGTCACGTGATGCGTCGATCAGGCGCTTTGATAAATCTTTAAAAATACGGTGTGCTCCTGGTAGTAATAAAGTTGATATTACTACAGGAGGTTAATCGCAGTTACTGCCTATAATTAACTAAGGACGGCAGAACTTTCATAGTAAACAATAAAGACTGTACACGATAAAATCTGGCCATGCATGATCTGGTGTATCTTTGCGATGAATGCATATTTTCAAGCAGTTTTTTTTTAATATGTTGTATAATTATAATACTATATAATGAAATAAAATCGTATCATAATGTATGGGTATGTGTTAGTTTTCGCCAAATATATTCTATCATACCTTTCATCTCTTGTACAGCGTTTTTTGACAATATTCAATCACTTCCTCCTTCTACGCCACAACTGTATTTATATTGTTACAAGCAGTTTTACCCACAATAGATTGTCGTCTTACGAAAAAAATACTTTTTGAAACTCATTTCTATTTGTAGTAGTCAGGAAGACTTTTTACTCCAAGCACTGAAAGTTGTTTTTGTATGGGAGGCATTTATTTGTCAAAAAGTCAAATTCGCCAAAGTTAAAAAACCTCAGAACTATCTTAATCTGAATATAATTAGGAAAGTTTTAACTATTGTGGTAAGATAATTTAATAACGTATAATTTGGCTTGTATAATTAAAAATAATAAAATGTTTTAAAACGGAGAATTTGGTAAAGACTGTCAGAAGATCGTGGACAAAAAAATAAAGGTACTGTGGATTATATAAGGGTCTAAGATACAGACGCTCTTACATTTTATTATGATTGTATTTTTATTATGTAGTTTCATAACCACTAACTATTACAAAAAAGTGCTGCTTGAAAATTAGCATTCATTAAAAAAATACACCAGATCATGCATGGCCAGATTTTATCGTGTACAGTCTTTAATTAATCTTATTTTAAAACTTTGCTTGGGTCAGGGTAGTGATTCTCTCAACAACGACGGTCGGACGGACGGACGAGTGAATGTCCAAGCGGCGAGTTTAAGTAGTCCCGTCAGTGCGTACAAAATATATTTTAGCGCGTGCATTTTCAATTAAGCAGCATGGTTTCTGCCGATGGATCGAATGTATAAGGCTGCTTAATTGAAAATGCACGCGCTTAAATGTGTTTTGTTCGCTCTGACGGGACTACCTATACTCGCCGTTGCGATTTCGCTCGTTCGTCCGCCCGTCCGTTGTTTTTGAGAGAATCACTTCACTGTAATTTACTATGGTGCAGTGAATTAATTCATGTTTATACGGGATACAATCTAGAGCCAAAAAAAAACTGTTTAAGGTGTCAGTCTCCAAATGCCTCGAGGGACGTCAAAGGGGTCGAACATTTAAGCACCTCGATTTATTGGGGTCGCGACCCGTGAACCCACTACTTTAACCCACTGCTCTTTTCAACCTTCTTGCCTCGCGGCGGGGCTCCTATTTCCGGCCGGTTTGCCCTTCGGGCGTTTAAAGATACCTAACGAACCTAACCTACCTACTTTTTCGGAATAAAAATGGTTTTTGGCGAATTTCTAACGAAAGCGAATAGAGTAGTGGGACCACGGGTCATGTCGAATTTGTTGATAGGTATACATACGAGTATTTATATCGTATTTATCGGATCCCTTTGACTGCCATACATATCGTTGGTCATAATGTATTGTTAGTCATACATTTTTTTGTCATAACTTCTTTCAGGCTGAAGTTACAGTTTTATATAAACGTTTATCGTGTAGATTCGTTAGGTTAGGTTAGGTTAGTTTTATAAAAATCCTGAAAAAATAACCGTGTCCTGAGAAAAATGCATTATGACTTGCGAAAATTATGACTTGAAACAGATTATGACTAAAAATAATTATGGCAGTCAATAGAGACCCCGTATTTATAATTCGATAGACAAGTAGTCCCTATGACAGCTCAAAACTGCTACAAAAATTCCGGCCTATGGCCATTACTGTCAAGTAAATAAGAGCTATCGTAACGTTGTCAATACTATAACATGTCAAAGGCAATATGGTTAAGTCGAGCAGAACAAAGCCTCTGTATTTGTGACTATGGTCGCCGTCCATAGAACTTGTGAACTATGTAAACAAATTAGTTCTGTTTGACACATAACCTCAAATAATCACGAAGCGTATTTTTATTAAAGTATAAATAATTGTGTGCGTAATATTCGGCAGCCGTGGTCCTGACGGGCTATATTAACGACACGCTGGTGGGTGATGAAAAGGTCTTAAGAGCCGCAGACGGCGGGGTCGAAGCGTCGCTCATGGCTCTTGAGTAAAATATGAACCAACTTGGTGATTTGAACTGATTTAATCCACAAGTAAACTGTTACACACGAAATACAACAGTAGTAGAAAATATGCGTCCGCACGCTCGTGAATTGACAGGAACACACATTGAAGTGATAGTCACCTAAAAGCAATGCCAGCTCTTAGTCTATACCATGAACTAGATTCTTAGACTATGGTTATTAGGACGGCGACAGACAACCACACATTACACAATGATATAAAAGTAAATAAAAACATGTTAATTTTCCGTTATAAAATTACAAAGAACTCACTTGATCTTTAAAAGTACGTGATTATCTAGTAATCATGACGAATTGGTTTGCTTGGTTTTGTTTACATCTTTTGTAAGTTCTATTGACGGCGACTTTACGTTGTTAAGACTGCACCGAGCAAACGTCGAGCGTCCATTGGCGCCCTCATTACTATTATTGTGTTTTCTAATTAATTAAAGAATTTCCTTGCAATCAGACGATACCTTTTTGTAGTGCAAGTAAAAACACAATTTATGGGATACGTAACAAACTTTAATAACAATTACCCTTTGAGTAGTCAGCTTAACGGGAAAAGGCCACTTTTTTCCGTTAAGTTGATAACTTGACGGTGAATTGTTATTAAACTATGTGATATACCCTATTGTTTTTATGTTTGACACCACCCTCGCGCCGGCACTAAGAGCCTTATCACACTTGCGATTTGAAAGCGAGTTGAAAGCGATTTCGCCGCGAGCGCTTAACGAATTCGCTGTGTACGAGCGAAAAAATCCTAACTCTATAGTCTATACTTTTAGGTATTTAAAAAAATGTAAACATTCCAAACCACGTGACATTGTTAAACAGCCAATCAAAACTGTTTTATCGAACTTTGACGTGCGACGACTTTGACGTCAGCCAATAGAAGCAGAACACTGTCTGCTTTTATTGGCTGACGAACTATATCACGTGGTTGTTTTGTTTACATTTTTTTTAAATGCCTAAAAGTATAGACTATAGACGCGCCGAACTCGCTGCGCGCTCGCTGCGAAATCGTTAAGCTGCGTACGGACTGCCCGTACATTGGTACGCGTTCCTGTGTTACGCGTAGTCTGGGTACGCAGTCCACGAGTACATTGGATACGCGTACAGCTCCTGTACGGACCGCCGCGAACCTGAACGCGAGGTTCATCGATGCGTGCGCGTCCGCTTTGACGCGCGGCCAAATACCGACTGATAGCGGCTCGCTGCGAGCCGAGCTCGTGCGGCACGCGTTCCCCCTGAGTGTACGCGTAGCTTCTAGTACGGACATGGCGTTCCAGGACACGCGTAACCGACTACGCGTACCAATGTACGGGCAGTCCGTACGCAGCTTTACGCACTCGCGGCGAACTCCCTGCGCGGTCTCCTCGCTTTCAAACTCGCCCGCAAATCGCAAGTGTGATAAGGCCCTTAGTCAGTGGCGCCGATTTTCAGCGTCAGTTACGCTTCCATACTTATTATAATTCGATGTTTTAAACGGAATAATGTCACTCTTAAATGTATCGTGTAAAGGGCACTGGGTAAGCTTGTATGAAGAAAAATTGACTATTTTCTATTCACCTAGGAGGGCTTCTAGCCGAAAACGAAAGTCAAACAAAGGTTAAATAGGTATACTTAGGTCGAAATATCCAAAATAGATAAATATTTCAAAAACTTAATAACGCAGAACGGCTTTAAAACCCTATTCCTCGAAATGGTTTTCGAATTGGAGTAGTTGTAAAATTATTTATTTATAATTATTATATTTATTTATTTATAAATGACAACACTTTTACCCAAACCCCGTTTTACAAAACTTGATTAAATTATTACTTCGGTATAAAACACAAGGTTCCTGAACGATTAAATCTTGTTAAAAAAACAGGAGGTTGTCTGCGACATTATAGGTAAGGGAGGGTTCATTCACCGCTCTCCCCTCATTTTTCCGAGAGACGCAGTTTATTAAATTCTTTGTAGATACACCTCCATTACTTAGATGTCGTAGAAATGTTCACGTCTATACCATACAGTTAAGTTTTCATTAAGGGTCTTATACAGGCCTTTAGAGAGTCGCTAAAGTCGGGGTCAATAGAAAGGGCAAAAGATGTAAACACTGCAAACGAGTTTTGATTTTTAAAAACATATAAGTAGTTAAAAGAAACAATTAAGCGTGAGAGCGTCGGTAGCCTAGTGGCTTAAGGGGTCGACTCGTGATCTGACTGGATCCTGCACGTGCTTTGACTACGGAACCGTAAAAAGATACACCTTCGCACAATATTATGGGTCCTTACATAATGCAATTGACGTATTTATTAAACTGGCCACTTTGATTAAAAATATCTGGCGTTTGGCTAAGAATTCTAAATTCAAATTTATTTCAAATTTTATTTGTGCTTCGAATTTACTGATTCATTTGTTTTTTCTTTGACAACATTCTGTTCACAAATAGATAACTTAAAATATCGCGCTATTTACGAATACAAGTTCCACCGTGGCACCGTGCGTAACTTTTATAATACCTAATCTGTGCCAGTGCTGGGTATTGATTCTGTAAACAACGCCGGTCGTACGGACTGTCGAGTGATATTCAATCGGCGAGTTTAAGTAGTTTAGTAGAGCCAACAAAACACATTTTAGCGCGTCAATTAAGCAGCCTTATACGTTCGACCCATCGGCAGGAACCATGCTGCTAAATTGAAAATGCACGCGCTACAATGTGTTGTGTTCGCACTGACGGGACTACTTACACTCGCCGCTTGGAAATTCACTCGTTCGTCCGCCCGACCCAGATCGTCCACAATAATTATAGCGATGTCATAATAAAAGTATTGTATTCCAATTAAGATTCCAACTTGGTAACAACATTCACTCGACGTTACCACATAACGGTGCAGTTGTCCATCCAAAATGGCGTATTGTGGAATGAACCAGTTAACGAGAGAAACCGGGCAAAACACTGTTTAAACCTTTACTTTCATGCGAAGTCGAGCCTATCCTCGTAAAGCCGACGTTAAATTTCGTTAGTTCAAAAACGGATCTTGTGTCGTTCAAGTAAAAAGTCACTTTAAAAATGTCCTAAATTTAGGACGTTGAACGTTAAGGGTTTTTTAAACCTTCCTAAATTGGTTACTAACAAGAGGGGGAGAGGGAGAGGGTTGCTGCGTCTTGTTAGTGACTAATTAAGGAAGTTAATAAGCGTAACGTTTGACGCAAAACGTCAAATTTTTATCGAGTATGTTTTTATTAAAAATACGATACATACGTAACTGTTTTAAAAAAAAAACGAGTTCTTATAGGTGTTCCTGTAATTTACAACCAACGACATTTTTTTTTGCCTCAGTGTTTTTGGAGATCAAGGGGGTAAAGGTCACTTTTTGTCGTTCATGAATAAAATCAAAACTATTTATTTTACAATGATAACAAAAATATATTTAAGATCCTCATAACAAGCTCTTTCATTTGATATGTCACACAGTACGGTGTACAGTCAAGGGCAAAAATATGTATACACTTTAGTACCTTGTCTAATTGTCGTCATATTTGAACTGTCACAGTGGTTAAAGTGACAAGGTACTAAAGTGTATACATATTATTGCCCTTGACTTTACAAATCTTTTCATTTTTTTTGCTAATTCGTTCCCCAAAAATGACCCTGACGTAAATTTTTAATTACATCATTTAGGTCCTTACCTATGAAATTGACGTTTTATATGGAGAATTACTTGACCGGTTTTTTATTAATTCATGTAATCTAATATACATTTTTATTGACATGGGATAGGGCTCTGTACTATGTAAGGATAAATTTGATTTGGTTTTAATGTGGTTGCTTTTGTAAAAAGATTGATATAAAGCATCCCACACGCTCGCACTTATATACTGGTCAGAAAGAGATAGATGTTTATTATACGTTCATCTACATCCACATCAAAATAGGCATCAAATTAGGCATTAAAACACTCGTGTGATCTTATTATGACACTCGGCTCGTTTCATAAAACCGCACTCATGTATTAATACCTCTCATTATGCACCCGTCATATAAATAACTATTATAAATACAACCATAATAGGGCGCAGGTTGCACATTAAATTACAAAAAACCGAGGCGTTGAACTTTGTATTCGAGCGTAATGCGTTCACAACTGCTTTATTCAGACCCCTTGATTGGTAGCACCTCTAACAAAAAGGATGTCATGCTACACTGGGTGTTGTTCGGAAAACTGGAATTAGGGCTTCCGCGAAATAGGTTTCAATTTAAAACGAGTTAAAACCTAAAGGTGTTTTTTAGTTTTTACGACCGTATTTTTATTCAGTTAATGGTTTTATCCAGCTCGTCAGAAACGCCATAATACATTTCAAATAGAGCATTTACATTTTGATTCCGCTCGAACAGAATCCAATGATTTCGATTCTGGTCAAAGAACATACTACATATACAGGGTGTCCCAAAACTCAACGATAATCCGCCAAGGGCTGATAGAGCAGCTAAAAAGCTATCGATTTAACACCTATTGTATGTTCAGCGATTTTCGCTAGTTTCGGAGATATTGATCATTTTAATCTGAAATTTTGTAATTTTCCCTTATGCCCATGTCACGAAAAATCATTAATTTCGTTATGTATTTCATAAGTTTTTCAGTGGTATCTTACATAATTATAATCATTACGAATTGGCGAAGTTTTTAAACCTGTTTGCCCGTTTATTTTATCAGTATTTTTTTAAGTAATCACCTAAAGTTGTTTTTTTCATACAAAGTGAAAAGCAACCACTGGGACACCTACTCGTAGTATGGAGAAACAAACTTTATGTGATTACTTAAAAAAAATACTGATAAAATAAACGGGCAAATAGGTTTAAAAACTTCGCCAATTCGTAATGATTATAATTATGTAAGATGCCACTGAAAAACTTATGAAATACATAACGAAATTAATGATTTTTCGTGACATGGGCATAAGGGAAAATTACAAAATTTCAGATTAAAATGATCAATATCTCCGAAACTAGCGAAAATCGCTGAACATACATAGGTGTTAAATCGATAGCTTTTTAGCTGCTCTATCAGCCCTTGGCGGATTATCGTTGAGTTTTGGGACACCCTGTATACATACCGTCACGCTTTGATCCCAGAGTGGGGTAGGCAGAGTTACAGAATTACCAACAACTCTTACATTTAATGCTATAACCACATTTTGCACAGCAGGCTAAGATGTTTACCATGTGTATTAGTGAAAGGTTGCAAGCGCATCGCCTAACAATACAACAAGCCTTTAATCCCTTAGTCGTCTCTTACGACTTCCACAGGAAGACATGGAGTGGCACTATTCTAATCCGGCAACCACACGGCACGGGATCAAAGAGAAAACCAAAAAAAACCTGCTCGAAATAACAATTAGTTTCGCTCGTTAATTTTTTCGCACCGCCTTCGTTTTCTCGTCTTCCATCTTTTACTATAAAAGTAGTTTTTTACTTAATACTTAACTGTAATTGTACTACTCATATTATAGCTGAATAAATGTAGCGTAATCGAAGCGTGAAAACAATTCTATAATTAACGTTGCCGTAGTAATAACAGTTGTATAATTATTAATATTATTACCTTGGTTACGCGCATGAACAAAATGTATCTAACACAGACATCCATACTAATTATTATTAAGTTTTGTAACAATGTTCCGAGTGGCGGAATCAATGGCCGGATGAAAGTCAATTATGCCCTCCTACAGAAAAATGGTGCATCAACTACATGAATTGTACTGCACATCCAACCTTATTATAACCATTGAGAGTTGAATATGCTTCTAAGTATTAATCACACATGCGCCGTTTCTCCGTACGAGGGCAGAATTACTGCTTCATAGCGGTAGCTTTAAAACGTTTATAGGCCAGCCTAACTAGATCTGTCGGTGAGTAATCAAATTGATTTGCAGGATGGAAACCCTGACTCGTATAGATTGGATGAGGGGTCCAGCGTGTTGGGGTTCTCCCTTCTCAATTAGCGCGCGAATGAACTTGGTCACATGCTTTCGTCTTAAGCAGAAACGCAGTACCTAACATAAACATGCAGTAGTAACATCAACGTTATTACTAACGGTATAGTATTGAAGCTGCTTTGGTGATTGAATTTAAGATACTGCTTGTTGGGCAGTTATCAGTTATTTTGTGACGACAGAAAGGTTAGTTTGATTCTCGGTGCATATGTTTCTGATGAGTGTTTGTGTTCTGTTGCGTGTTTTAGACCTAGATATAGATACATACATACATACATACATAAAGTCACGCCTACATTCCCAGAGGTAGTTAAATAAGTTGTTGATAATTCTATAACCACGTTTTGCACAATCAGGCTAAGACGAAAAAAATAGCAGGTGACGCTGACTCATAACTGTTTAAAAAAAAAATTGAAATATTTGACATGAAAAAACACTAAGTTAATGTTGACCTCGTGACGTCTGAGTTTTTGCAAAATTATTCCTCTTCGTGTCATTAACAACATACGTTAATAACAAAAGAAACAAAAGAATTTAAAAAATATACAGTGTTTTACCAGCTTGCGGGCATTTATTAAAACCGTCGATAAAATGTAGCATTAGCAATTGTTTGCAACTATTATCAATTAAAAAATAATCAAATTAAGTTCACAATTAATTTTCTTAGATACTGTCCATTTTTAGGGTTCCGTAGTCCGTCCGTCCGTCCGTCCGTCCGTCCGTCCCCAGTCTAGCTCAGAGACTCATAGTACTAGAAAGCTGTAATTTGGCATGAATGTACATATTAGTCACGCCAACAAAGTGGTAAAATAAAATTTTGATTTTTTTTTTTTTAATGCACCTCCCCTACACGTAACGTGGGGATGTCTTTTTTTTTCTTGCCTACCCCATAGTGTGGGGTGTCGTTGGATAGGTCTTTCAAAAATATTGCGGGTTTATGTAAACAATTTTTCGATTAAGGGATCCGTTTATGAAATAATAAGCTTTAAAGCGCTATTTTTTGTTAGAGTCAAGTGTCCCCCCCCCCCCCTACAGCCAAATCTACAAGTACTAAAAATCTGAAAAAAATCTTCAACGAAAGCGCATATAACGAATTTTAAAGGAAAACTATCACGGCTAAGTAGACATGATTAGTTCCTGAGATACAGGCGATTAACGGGTTTATACCTACTAAAAATCATCTAAGACAGCGCCAAATAACTTTAAATAGAAAATTGTTTCATACATGTTGATTTTTGAGATAGTTTTTTGTGTTTGTCGTTACGGCTTCGGAACCCTACACTGAGCATGGTCCGACATGCTCTTGCCCGGTTTTTAATGTAGTGCATGTGCTGCGTGTTCATCGCTATCAGTATCGCTGTTGCTTGGTACAAGGCATGTCGTGGTACGGGGGCAAATCATAATAATCAAAGTCTCCGTCGACTGTCATTTACACTTGTCAAATTGCTGTGCTTTACATTGCTGGCAATTAAAATTTTGTTAGAAAGTTAACAAAGCCTGAAATTTTGTTTATTAATTAAATTAATGCCATAGTTACGTAACAGATATACGTTATTTTAATCTACTTTAAAAAAAGCCAGGGTGCTGGTAACACACTGTATATGAAGTGGCATTTTAAGAATACTGTCAATAATTACAGGGTAAAACTTGGCCCGATAAATAGGATATAAATACGCATTGTCTAATAACGTCAGGGGCATTTTTTGTTTCCTCAGTCAGATTTTCACGATTTTTGAAAATGTAGTTGTTATGAAAAACTAGATCGTATATTAGATTCTGTCCACTATCGACGTATCTATTATCGACGTGTAAAAGAGCCTTAACATACATACACATACATAAACTGACGCCTTTATTCCCAGAGTGGGGTAGGCAGAGCTACAGAATTTCCAACAACTAAGTATAAAAACTTTTTGATAATTCTGTAACCACATTTTGCACACTTAGGCGAAGATGTTTACCAGTGTATTAGTGACAGGTTGCAAGCCCATCGCCTAACAGTAGATACTACACGCCTTTATTACCTTAGTCGGCTTTTACGACATCCACGGAAAGATACGGAGTGGCACTATTCTAATCCGGCTACCACACGGGGAAAAGAGCCTTAAAATGGCCAATTTACTGAATCGATATTATGAATTTTGAATTTTTGTCCGGCCAGTTTCCGTCAGTGGCCCGCTAAGACGCACTATGGTTACTAGCGTTTTTATTCGTTTCCTTTTTAAACCAATCGCGTCACTGGTAGATCACGTGATACGAAAAGTCACATTACAATCCCTGACATGCAAACGAATATATTTATGTAAGTAAGTATAACGGGTTGGCTTAAAGTAATGAGATTTTTTTTTTCTCATTTTTTTTATTAAATTACTTGTTTAGGTTATATAGCTTTTTATCATATACAAATAAACTAAAACCAGCATGATAATCAATCATTATAATATAGAAAACCTCGCCCATTTAAAAAAAATCGCAGCTTTCTTCTTACCGTTTTCATCATACGTTGGACAACATCTTTTTTTATTTTTTCAGTTAATTCTTTGCTTTTATACCCGGCGCTTCAACTGTGTAGGTATGTGATTTCGCTTCCGGCCCATCACTGTAAACTACTCTACTGAGAATTACCAAAAAATCCTCCATTGGACGAGCTACACCGACGTTCGGACGGTTTGAATCCTTCGATACGAAATGAACGTCACGCTTTTTTAGTCAATTCTGGGTGCTCCCTGCATAGTGATACTTTCTTCGCAACTTCTTGCACTTCTTGGAATTTCTTCAAGCTGTATGTCGAAATATTTGAGTGTTTTTTGACGCTTTAAGTGTAGAACATTGTATTTCTTTAAAATATTCCTTACTCACCAACGGGAAACAGCATATTTTACAGCTAACTTATCTGGGACTCATCCACCAAAGTTTGCACAAAACAATTGTGCAAACTTTGCCATTTTCCTCCGGTTTCAATGATTAAGAATGGATGATCTTCCCGTTTTTGGTAAATCTTTAGTCCTAATACCAAATTCCCACCGCTGGATCAAACATTAAATTGTAGATGGAGATACATTTCAGCTTTGAAGTGAGAGGCCACTTCAGATTTTTCACGTCGTCCAAGTAGGCGATAGACATGTTCACGTAATGACTTCCTTGTGGACATTTTTTATTAACACAGCTAATCATTATTTGCCTTTTTAACAATAATTGACATATTTTCTATTTATTATAACTGTAAAAATCCTTTTTGTATTATTTTTTTGCCTGCTATTGTCAATTGAATACCTTCTCATTACTTTAAGCCAACCCGTTATAGTATGTCTATCGTTATCATTCGTTACCCATAAGTAGTATGTATACCTACCCCATTCTGGGCCCACCGGCTACGTTCCTAAAAAAATAGTAGATTGTGTCACAAGGGAGCAAAATGACATATTTACGGCGAGGGTGCGAGCGGTACCTTTTTTTTCAAACCGTACCGACTCTGTCACAAATGTCCTTGAACAGAAAAGGGCCACTTTGATCCCTCCTAGCAGGGACGAGAAGTCCCCTTTCTGAATACGTGACGTGAATTTTTTTTTCGGTGTTTACTCACCCATTTGGCATAAGGGCGGGTCCCAAAACTCCCAGATCACTCCCTCCCATGCCTTGCAAGTCCATGTACTCAATACAACTGGTTATCATTGGTTCTATTGTTTGAGCGAGCACCGTCCTCTTTTGTTCTCGGAACGTACAGTAAATTCATTTACACGCTGCAAGCACATGTTACCTTTTTAAACTGTGTAACAGACGAGAGAAATAATATTGAACCAATAGTGGCTGTTTATACGTGACCATAGCAACACTTTTGTAACGACCAATAATGACTTGAGTTCAGTTTGAACCAATAGTGGCTGTTGTTTATACGTGACCATGGTAACCATGTATCTGTGGGCCATGTAGTGAAATGACATTCATTATGACGGAATGTGTCATACTCGGTCGATAAGCAGACTGATAACTTATACTGAGCAAGCAAAAACAGATCTTAAGGTCAACCTTTTCATTCCGCGACTGTACCATTGTCTATAGTCTATACTTTTAGGTATTTAAAAAAATGTAAACATTCCAAATCACGTGACTTTGTCCAACAACCAATCAAAACTGTTTTATCGAACTTTGACGTACGACGACTTTGACGGCAGCCAATAGAAGCAGAACACTGTCTACTTCTATTGGCTGATGAACTATATCACGTGGTTGTTTTGTTTACATTTTTTGAAATGCCTAAAAGTATAGACTGTGTCGCACGCGTTCCTGCGGCCCTAGTATGGCTGCGTCTATATCGCGTGACAACTGTGGATAAAGCATCCGTCACTTTTTGACACGTGTACTTATTTACCTGTCAGAAGGTGACGGATGCCTTATCCAAAATTTATCACACGATAAACGCAGCCATATTGTCTTAAATGTATTAAATGAAATGAATACAACCCCCGGGTCCGCTGATTTCAACATCAAAAGTTGCTGGTAGTTATTATTATTTTCGTCAATATATTGAAGACAACAATGACGACGGTTGAAACGCCCGATAGTCACCCTCGTACCTTTTTTAGGGTCCCACAGTCAAACTAGGAACCCTTATAGTTTCGCCATGTCCGTCCGCAGCCTAGCTCAGAGACTGTTAGTACTAGAAAGCTGTAATTTGGCATGAATACACATATTACTCACGCCAACAAAGTGGTAAAATAAAGTGTTGAAAATAAATACATTTTTGTACCTCCCCTACACGTAATGGGGATGGTTTTTTTTTCTTGTCTACCCCATCGTGTGGGGTGTCGTTGGAGAGGTCTTTCAAAATTCGATTCGTTCGTTTATGAAATATTACGCTATAAAGCGCTGTTTTTTGTTAGAGTCAAGTGTGAAAACTATCTTTAATGACAGCGCTATAACGAATTTAAAACGTAAACTATCACAACTAAGTAGACTTAATTAGTTCCTGAGATACAGACGACTAAAGTGTTTATCCTACTAATATTATGTGTGTGTGTTTGTTACTCCTTCACGCTGCAAGCTGCTTTTATCCCGGAAAAATTAAAAGTTCCTGAGGGAATAACGGTAATCGAAATCTAATCGAAGTTGCGGACAGAAGCTAGCTGCTAAAAATCATCTAAGACAGCACGACATCCCCAAATAACTTTTTTTTTTTTTTTTTTTTGCCCCGCGGCGACTTCAACAGCTACTACCGCCGGGCTATGGCGTTTCCACGAATTAGTGATTTCGCCAGTGTCAAGTGTATAGGTATAAGTATAAATCAATATAGCAATAAAATACAATCCAATCTTCTCTGGGAAGATTGGGGGCAACGTTGTTCGGTAGTTTGTAGGACAGAGGTCAAGATAGTTTTAACCTATGTACCACTTCGAGTCCACTTGTAACGAGAAGAAAGATGCCAGATACGCGAAATAAGTCCAAGTTTTCAATCACTGTGCAACACAATGGCATAAAAAGTACAAATCACTATCAGAAAAGAACTTTGAACACCTAAATACACAAAAAAATAAAACTACAACAAATTACACATCCGCCATCTTTTAACGTTGCAAATGGCCTCCCAAATAACTTTAAACAGTAAACTAATTCATGCATGTTGTTTTTCGAGATAGTTTTTTGTGTTTGTAGTAACATCCTCGGAACCCTTCACTGAGCATGGTCCGACATGCTCTTGCCCGGTTATTTTTATTACTTGATGCGCTATAAACTGTTGTTTTGTGATTTTTAATTTTACCTACGTGTATCATATCATTTAGTTAAGTAACCATTGTTGTTTTCTTAACATTCTGTTTTTAAGGGTCACAGTTTTAACCCGTTAATGTCTAAAGCGTATTATAGGGTCGAGGACTATGTAACAGACAAAAATGCATGGTCTAAACCCGAAACATAGTCAATAATAATTTGATCAATTGCAAAAGCTTTATCTTGTCTAGGGGACACCGTTGATGTAGGAAAACATATCGAAACTTTTATGTGGTCATCTTGCACCGTGTTATAAGTTATAAACAAATATGAGTAGGTGGGTTTTAGTTTCTTTTTTTCCTTTTTCTTCCATTATCTCTCACGTAAGATTTTTTGGCATGTTTTTCTGCTGATCTACGCATGTTATTTGATATTATATTGAATTTAATATTTATTGCTGTATATAATGCAAGATTAAGTAGTACCACTGTAATATGTTTAAAAAATGACTGACTGCTGAGTTTCTTGCGGCGTTTCTTCTCAGCAGTGTCTCCTCTTGGGAAGCGCTGGTAGATTCTTGACGTTTAAAAGTGCCCGTACGGCCTACTTACTGAATAAATGTCTTTTATCTTTTATCTTTTTTTTTAACCTGACCTAACCACAGTGTATATCGGATCTCTCTGTCTTTTTAGCAGTTTAATCTGCTTGTATCATCCGTATTTCCAGGCAAATTTTAATTTTAATTCTACTTTTGGTGATACCTTTTACGGTCTTTTCATAAAGATGAGAATTGCTATTAAAAAAATCCATGCATTTTTCTCATTGATAGATCGTCAGTTTGCTAACATTGTGTTTAGGGCCTCTGTATATCGTCCCTTTACTTTCATAACATCTTATCTGATCGAATAGTTAGATAGAAAAAACACTCATGTTCCAAGCTTTTCCTATCAAAACGATAAGAGATTGAGAAAAACGAAATGTAGTCGATTATCGACAAGGATCGGAAAAACGCCCGTCATTTTGAAAACATAACCCTGTTCCGTACAGCAGAGACTTCCTTATGATGTTAGTAAAAGATATTACTTTAATAACAATTACCCTTTGAGTAGTCAGCTTAACGGGAAAAGGTGGCCACTTTTTTCCATTAAGTTTAACTCGAAGGTGAATTGTTATTAAACTATATGATATACCCTATAAGTTGTGTTTTCATTCGTAATACAAAAGCATTTCAATTTCGAGAAAATACTTTAGTTTATTAGAAAACACAATAAAAGTAATGAGGGCGCCACTGTACATCCGGCGTACGCTCGGCGTAGTCTTACTTTGTTCCATTGTTATTGTTAAGGATTGTTAAGGATTTTCTAATTGAGCCCTTAACTATGTACAAAGTTTTGCAATTCACCCAGAAATCATTTTTATTCCGCAAAAGTAGGAAGGGTAGGTCCGTTAGATAACGTTAAATGCCCGAAGGGCAAATCGGCCGAAGATTGGAGCTCTCTGACTCCGCCCAATATCAGTAGGGTAAGAAGTAGTGGTTCCACGAGTCATATGAGGCAATATTATTTTATCAAGAAGCATAAAGGCCAAGTAAGCGAGTTTTCTATAAGATTACTGCACTGAGTAAAGAGGGCAACATATCGTCCTTGTACTTTCTCAACCTCGTATCTGATCGAATAGTGAGATAGGAAAAGCACTCATGTTCCCTAAAATGTAAAAACTATTTTCCTATGTAACTATTCGATCACATACCAGCTTGAGAAAGTAAACGCGATGTCGTAATGAACTGAAATGAGTTTGTGACAGGTCGTCTGTATCGAAATAACGGTAATTTGATACAGAGTGGTTATTTCGTGCAGGCGAATAGGTATGGCGTCATGTACTATGCTGGAATCAGGTTTTTACACATTGATTTGTTATTAGATACCACAGACCACTTACCCTATAGACTCCGCATACAAAGGCGCCCCCGTAAGCCATGCTTATGCTCACAGAACACTAATCGGTTGCCATGGTTCTATTGGCGCGCACCACGACGCGCACACTTGATTATTCGTTGACTTTGAACTAGCCAATCATATTCTTCTATTCTATTCTATTCTTCTATTCCAATCACGGTGCACTTTCCGCCCCCCGCGCCCCGCCATTTTGGCTTAATGAGATACTAGACAAACTGTTCCGAAGCGGAGTCTATAGGGTAAGTGGTCTGTGTTAGATACATTCCTTAAAATGGGTCATATCATATATCTTGTGCAGCAGAAATGATGTTAGGCCGAAACTTTTGTTTTCAATTGGAATTGGGTAAGTAAAGTTTTTGAAAGAGATGTAAATTATTATTTTTTTCGATAGTCGTCATCCTAAAGATCAAGAAATTGCGGCTCTTTTACTTTTATTTCCTCTAATATTTTAGAAATATTTTTTTTAGTTATGATGTTGACATTTGTACACTTTAATGACCGACTAGCTTGTTGCCTTCGTACTTAATGAAAAATAATAAAAAACACTTCTATATCTGTCATTGTCAAATCAAATCAAAGTAAACAAACGATTCAATACAACGGCTCTTTTCTGTTTGCTTGTGTTTCATGTGATCAGTGTTTTTAGAATTATTTTTAACGATCTCAGAACGAACTCCGGACTTTCGTTTTGCCGCTTTGCTCTAAGACCTCTGCACGATATTTGGTCTACGATTTATTTTCGAACCCTTTGGCACTTCTTCTTGGACACCGATTTCTTCCTTTCTCGACGACTCTTGCCCTGCTTTTTGATAGCCACGAGAGCACTTTTGAATTGTACAATCCACGCAATGAATTCAGGCAATCCCACACGGACTATGGAAATGGAGTATTACAAAGATTTACTTGAATTTACTTATTTCAATTGAACTGTTTGTTTACTTTGATTTGATTTGACGTTGACAGATATAGAAGTGACAGTTTTTTTTCTATTTCATTAAATACGAAGGCAACAAGCTTGTCGGTCATTAATGTTTACAAATGTCAACTTCATAACTAAAAAAAAGATTTCTAAAATGTTACAGGAAATAAAAGTAAAAGAGCCGCAGTTCCATGATCTTCAGGATGACGACTATCGAAAAAAAATTTAATTTACATCTCTTCCAAAAACTTTACTTACCCAATTGTTCCGCTTTGAAGCCAATTGAGATTGCGAGTGCGTTAGGCAATAGCGACGCCGCCGACTTAGACGAAATGCATTTAAGACGAGTTGATAATATGACAATAGACGACACAGCTTCATAGACGAGTTACTTTTTAGCCTAGTTACAATTTCATCCAAATGATTTTAGGACGATTTGATGTTGTAGACCAGCTGCATTTACGACCATCTGAGCAAGTTTAACTCCGCCATTGCCGGTCCCAAGCCCGGGTGAGAAAGGAGGAGGGTTTGCATGGAGAAGAACAACCCATCTGTAAAAGTTCAACGCCGAGTATCGGGCGGCGGTTAATTAACCCGACATCTCTACGCACCTTTGGGTGGAGCGGTCTTCAGTGACCGTGAGGTACTAAATCACCTCTGAAAGACTGCCGTGGAAGGACGTGGGCGCCCACCATGATGTACCAGCCCAAGAAACCCTATGGAAAGTTATTATTCCACAACGGGGAAATCACGACCCTCAGCAATGAGGAAAACGACGCGAGGAGGAGGAGCAAGTGGGATGAACGCTCAAAACTCTAAAAACGTTTCCGTATATTATTCCGGTTTGTTTTTATTTTTTATGTCATAGAGAAGACAAACGAGCACACAGGCCACCTGATGGTAAGTGGAAACTGTGACCCATAGACATTCGCATTCACAGGACTGCGATGCAATCCTAAGACTGCAAATGCGTTGCCAACCCTGAGGACTAAGATGGAATGCCTTTATGCTAGTCATTTCACCGGCTGTCTTATCCCCAAACCGGAACACAACAATGCAAACACTGCTGTTTGGCGGTAGGTTAATGGATAAGATGGTGGTAGCGATCCGGACGGGCCCTGCACAAGGTCCTACCACCCGCAAAATATATGTTATTATGTATAAGTATATGTAAACACTTTATTGTATAAGGTCGCCGTCAATAAAACTTGTGAACGATGTAAACAAATTAGTAGTTTGACACATAACCTCAAATATTCACCAAGCGTGTCAACACTTAGCAGACGTCCTGTGCCCATAACATGTGCATTTTTTTTCTCTCTTTGTTCTACAAATTATTTAGTTTATTTAAAAATAATATAAAACATACAGTCAGACGCGCGCACGCACACACAAACACTCAACCAAATACACACACATACACGCAATAATTCAGAACTCTGCAATAAACAATTGTAAATAATTTAGTTAAAGGATTACTCTCCGAGAAATAGTAGTGAGATGGATTGGGAGCGCTCTCCTCTCTCTTCAATCCGGTGGCCCTGAAAACCAGCGTCAGGGCTAGTAAGCCTGACACCATGCTGAGTGGCAACCTTTTCGGTGTTAATTATAGATTAATGTCGGGTTCCTATATTCAAACCGTGGATAGATAAGGCTTACTTCGGGTTAAAATTTGACATTTGCCCATACAAAATGTGTCAAATTTTAATCCGAAGTAAGCCTATCTGTCCGCGGTTTGAATAAGGAACCGGCCATAAGTAGGTACCTGGGTCAATCAACTTTTCTTTGTAGCTCGTTGCCATGGTGACGTCTCTAACGATTTCTATTCTATTATACAGGGTGAAATCAAAGCCGTGAATCAATTGATCACCTCTGTGTTCTACCCACGAATATGAACAACTTTCACTATGGGACCAACTCCGAAATCACGAAAAAAATATACGCTGCTTCATACATTTTGGTCGAGTACGTATTGAACTTTTCTATGAAACAGCTGATTTTTTTTCGTGATTTCAGTGTTGGTCCCATATTTAAAGTTGTTTATATTCATGGGTGGAACACAGAGGTGATCATTTGATTCACGACTTAGATTACACCCTGCGTATTACTAGCTACCCGCCAGCGGCTTCGCCCCGCTGCAAATTTCCCGTTCCCGTTGGAATTTTCAATGCTTTTTCTTACATATAAACCTTACCCTGACAATAACGAACACAACAAAAAATAAATCAGCCAAATCGGTTCAGCCGTTCTCGAGTTATGCGCTTACCAACACACTTTGCGATTCATTTTTATAATATAGATAATTATATATACATACAGTGTGTAACCGGCATGCGGGTATTTATTAAAACTGCCGATAATACGTTGCTTTAGCAATTGTTTGCAAGTATTATCATATCAATTAAAAAATAATTAAAATAACTTCACAATTAATTTTCTTAGATACGCTATTTTTAATGTAATGCATGTGCTGTGTGTTTACCGTTATCACTATCGCTGTTGCTTAGTACAAGGCATGTCGTGGTACGGGGGCAAATCATAATAATCAAAGTATCCGTCGACTGTCTTTTACACTTGTCAAACTACTGCGCTTTACATTGCTGGCAATTATTTTAAATTTTGGTTAGAAACTTAACAAAGCCTGAAAATTAGTTTATTAATTAAATTAATGTCATAGTGACGTTACAGATAAACGTTATTTTAACCTACTTTAAAAAAAGCCAGGGTGCTGGTAACACTGTAGATATTCTATTACAGCTCTTTGACAATCACAAAGTTCCATTTGATCTCTCTCCCCATAATTTTAGCACTGTAGAATAGATAGGATATTTGTAGTTATCGCTGCGTCAATTCCGATCGCCAGGGGCACTGATACCACTATGCGAGCGGCTTATTTCGTTAAACAGATGCCGGTTATAGTTTAAAATACGTTTTGATACGCGCGGCTTTGAATTTTGGTTAGTTTTGAATGTTGTCAACAAAAGAGGTTCGACGAAATATGGTAGTTATAGAAAGTTTGACGTTTGGATCTGTGTCTATCTGTGGCATCATAGCTGCGAAAATAATAGACCGATTGGTAAAAAATTTGCTTTGCAAGCAAATGAGAATTATAATTATTTGTATTTGGTTATTATTTATCTTCGTAAAATGTATTTTCTTTATTTCGTAGCTTATAATATCATGTAGTTACATTATATTCAAACAACAAAAAGATTGTAAGTGCTCGTTATCGTCGGAATCGTCGCTTTCTTTTTATCGAACTTTTGTATTGAACTTTGATCTTTTGTAACAGGAGTATCAGGGGCTCTATTCTAATTTCTAATTCGTAAAACCATATTGACTTTGTCCAGCAACGCTACGATAGCTCTTAGGCCTTAGACGGAATCGCTGTTATAATAAGGTATTTATTTATTAACGTATACGGCCAATATACTCGTAAAAACTCATCGAACAAGGCGTTTAACAGTAGATATAATAATAATAACACATTATACAAACAAACTGGTTTTAAAATCTGAACGAGATCTCAAGATTGCATTACTCTGACTTTACGTAATTCCCTGGTCGCATTTAGGTAAGTATGCGTAATTTAAGTGAGGATGCCGCAACTACACTCTATTTGAATATAAACAGTTTTTAGCGGTCGGTGGGGTATCCTTAAACCTGCCGACATACAGGGCCGAGATTCAAAGCGGTAAAACCATGTCTTTGACGTGTTATCGTTTTGTCAACATTTTGACAGCTCTTATTTACCTGACAGTAATGGCGGCTGACGTCAAAACAATATCGTAACAGGTCAAATACGATTTGCATTTTGCCAGAGAGAACAGAGGCTCTGTATTCGCATTGCGTTCCGGGGCGGGAATAAGCCACTTGTAACTTGTTTCTGAGCCACGTTACGACACAACTGGGTAGTGATTCTGTAAACAACGCCGGTCGTGCGGACTGTCGAGTGATATCCAAGCGGCGAGATTAAGTAGCCCCGTCAGTGCGAACAAAACACATTTTAGCGCGTGCATTTTCAATTAAGCAGCCTTATATACGTTCGATCCATCGGCAGGAACCACGCTGCTAAATTGAAAATGCACGCGCTACAATGTGTTTTGTTCGCACTGACGGGACTACTTAATCTCGCCGCTTGGGCATCACTCGTTCATTCCTTCACCTTTGCTTCTTGAGAGAATCACACCCCAGTTGTACCGCGTAGTTGTGCAACATTCCACTTGGCAATGCACTTGCAGTCTTCGGATTTAAGTATTAAGTTTCAAGTTTTGAGAATGCAAATGTTTACAGGTATCAGATCGCATTTACCGTAAAAAAACTTATCCAATATTCCAGAATACGCTCTGTACATTTCATTATTACTTCCTATGATCCGTTTGGACTGATGGACACGCGTCCGTCACTTAATTAAAAGAGGGGAAGGGTTCTTTTCACGGTTGGACAAAATGGACATACTCGTAAAGCGACCCTTCCCCTCCGCGCTGCATTGGACTTGCACATTTTGATTAAAATTTAGTAGTTATTCATTGACATGATCTGATTGATTTTGGGTAAAAATTATTGAATTTGCTACTGCACCAGCAGAAGTTGTTGGAGTGGTCTGAAATACCATGTGGTAACAAGCAATAAAATTGGTCAAGTACTTTTTGATTGATCAACTTTATGGAAAAATCGGGTGCGTATCTACTCACATACCTTTTTAAGTCCTATTATCGGAAGTCCGAAAATGTTTGTCATACCATTTTACATCATAATGATTACTCTTCATACTCTTCATATTTTTTTTTAGTACTAACGATCGGAACTCATAATCATCTGAATTCATAACGTCAATATTAATGAAGCCAAACACTTTTCACCATTTCTTAAATATCTTACGTGTAATAAGGTTAGGTTAGGTTAGGTTAGATTTATAAAAAAATCTCAAAAGTAACGATTCCTAAAAAAAATGCATTATGAATTGCGATAATTATGACTTAAAAAGTATGAAGATAAAAGTATGAGGAAAAAAAATATGAAGAGTGATTATAATGAATACAAATCGGTAAGAAAACAAAAAATAGGAATAAGAATTTTATGCGAGTCAATATGGACCCGGAAAAATCATAAGTATTTCTAAGTATATTCAACAGCATAAGTGATCATTTCTGTACCTTGTCGCTTTCAATCGTTTCACAATTTTAATAACATTTCAAACACGACGTTAAAGTGACAAGGTACATAAATGATCACTTATTTATGCTATTGACTGTACGTACCTATCCACGTTCATTTATAAGTTGATTAGGAATAAATAGTAACTGCTGTATGATAAATGCACTTTCTAATCAAGTAATCGTGTATCAATCGAGACAAATCAGTGTCAAGACATTATGTCACTATTGCATGACATATAAGAGACATTACGTTAACGCCGGATTAGATCGAATAAATTCACCTATATATGCCTAAGGCAAAAGGCAGTATCCCAGATAAAACTGCTGTTGCAATATCAACCTCATTACTATCGAAAGAGAGTGAAAACAGCTGATAAACAGTTTGATATACTTGTTATTGGCTTAGGCCCGTGTGGCCCGTTAGTTTAAGTAAGCGTAAAGCGCGTGCATTTTCAATTAAGCAGCCTTATACGTTCGATCCATCGGCAGAAACTATGCTGCTAAATTGAAAATGTACTCGCTAAAATATGTTTTGTTCGCACTGACGGGACTACTTAAACTCGCCGCTTGGACATTCACTCGTTGTCCGTCCAACCGTGTCGCGTGTCGTTGAGATAATCACTAACTTGACTAAGTCGGTTGGTATGCGTAAATCATCGTTTGACAAGCATGGTCCATTATAGTAATGCTCCTTAACGGGGAGTTATACCTTGTGGTGCACTTTCGTATAGTAATCTTGCAGGTTTATTATCAGTTCCCGGAATTTTTGCGGCAAAACAAAAGACAACAGATATATCAAAAATAAAAGTCTCCTTAAGACTGCAACGTCAAACGTCGAGCACACAGTGGCACCCTCATTACTATTATGGTGTTTTCTAATTAACTAAAGGATTTCCTTGCAATCAGACGATTTGTTTTTGTAGCGCAAGTAAAAACACAATTTATGGAATACGTAACAAACTTTAATATCAATTACCCTTTGAGTAGTCAGCTTAACGGGAAAAGGTGGCCACTTTTTACCGTTAAGTTGATAACTCGAAGGTGAATTGTTATCAAACTATGTGATATACCCTATAAGTTGTGTTTTCATTTGTAGTATAAAAACCTATACAATTTCAAGAAAATACTTTAGTTTATTAGAAAACACCATAATAGTAATGAGGACGCCACTGTACATCCGGCGTACGCTCGGCGCAGTTTTAATCTAAACGGCTATATTCAATGTTTAAGGTAGTTGCCATCCAATTGGCGTCCGTTTTTTCCACACTGTATTATTGTCTAACGTATCATGACCTTTATACCAGTTGCAAGTAAATATAATCTGAGCTCAATGAATACCGGTAGCTTCCGCGAAACCAGCATACATTCCAATCGCCGCTCGAACATTATACTATGCGTCCAGGGTTACAATAACACTGGTCCAATGATATTATAATTATAATTTAACAACTATATAATGTGTGTACAGTCATTAGCAACGAAGTAAACAGTATGTTATCTAATATTGTTATGTACGCGTGAAATTATTCATAATTATGTGTGTAAGAATTTTAGAAAGGAATGTAATCTCGGTCGGACATACAAGTACCGTTACAGGGGTGTGATTCTCTTAAGAACGCGGTCGTACGAGTGAATGTCGCAGTGGCGAGTTTAGTAGTCCCGTCAGAGCGCACAAAACACATTTTAGCGCGTGCATTCTCAATTAGGCAGCGTTATACGCTCGATCTCATTGACAGAAGCCCTTCCAGTACCACTGGTGGTACTATGACCAATTATTTCTATTAAAATAGAATTTAGTAGAGTCGACGGAGCTCTGCCATCGCAGAGCTCCTATTTCTGGGTAGTTTGGCCCTCCGGGCCTGCTGAAGAATTAACAAAACCTAAACCTACCTACCTCATATTTATGATACTAATTTTGGTCAGTGTTACGGTTTAGTGGTACGGTGGGTCTGCGCCCGACAGAAGCCATAGTCAGTCCAATTGAAGTCGGCGACAAGAGGGGTGTTATAAGTTTGACGTGTAAGTCTGTGTGTGTGTCTGTCTGTCTGTGGCACCGTAGCTCTTAAACGGGTGAGCCGATTTGGATGCTGTTTTTTTTAAAAGCTTTTATTTAACTTGCTATGTATGTATGTATGTAAGGGTCAAATCTTGCAAGTTAAAACGCGCGCTGGTCTGGTGATGGAGACTCAGGGTGGCCATAGGAACTCCTAAATTACACATGATAAACCCGTCGTGTTAGGGCTTGTTACAATCGCCTTGAAGGCGGTTTTGTTTTATAATTATAAAACATTTGTTATTTGTGTTCCCCGTGTGGTAGCCGGATTAGAATAGTGCCACTCCGTATCTTTCCGTGGATGTCGTAAAAGCCGACTAAGGTAATAAAGGCGTGTAGTACTGTTAGGCGATGGGCTTGCAACCTGTCACTAATACACTGGTAAACATCTTCGCCTAAGTGTGCAAAATGTGGTTACAGAATTATCAAAAAGTTTTTATAGTTGTTGGAAATTCTGTAGCTCTGCCTACCCCACTCTGGGAATAAAGGCGTGAGTTTATGTATGTGTATGTATGTTTGTTATATTGAGATGCAGTAGTTGTGATGTGCCTGACACGGTACAGCCGTAAGTCGATTAAAAACCACGACGCTCGTTCTTACGATCGCGTAAAAAACAACTGTTTTGCTCCCGGCTCGCGTACTTCTTAGTGATAGTGAAATCTAGGTGTCAACTGGACGGCGCAAGCATACGAAATAATTACGAGGGGGGAAACACGGCCACTAGTGTCACTACCGGGCCTAGGAATCAAGGGGGCAATATTTTATGACAGAGTGGATATGAACGTATGGTTTTTTAACCCCCGACGCAAAAAACGACTGGTGGTTATAAGTTTGACGTGTCTGTGTGTGTGTAAATGTGTATGTGTCTGTCTGTGGCATCGTAGCTCCCAAACGGATGATCCAATTTTGATTTTGTTTTTTTTGTTTGAAAGGTGTTATAGTCGGGAGTGTTCTTAGACATGTTTTATCAAAATCGGTTCAGCCGTTTTTGAGATATTGAGCTTTAAAGTTAAAAAAGCGGGAAATAAAAATTAAATTAAAAATTTTAAAAACCCCCGACTAAGCAGTCGGTAAAAAAACGTCTAAAAAGTAAAAAACATTAAGTATTGGCCCTATAAGTTGAATTATAGTACCTAGGTATTAATATTTTGATTCAAGCGTCGAAATGTCGGGGGACTGCTAGGTAAATGAAAAAGTATAAAATACCCCAGCTACTTAGCGGTCCCCGACGGCGACGTGGCGACACGCTTGAATCAAAATATGTATACTTACCTACTATAATTCAACTTATAGGGCCAATACTGATTATTTTTTACTTTTTAGACGTTTTTTTACCGAGTGCTTAGTCGGGGGTTTTTTAATTTTTTTATTTAATTTAATAAGTACTTACCTATCTTCTGTGTGTCTGTTTCTAAGTCAATACCTTCTTTGGCTAATGTCATTCATTCCCGCACCGAAAACTCCGGGCTAAGTATGGACATTACTTTAAGTAATAATGTCAGCATTTTGTTGATATTTAGAAGTTTTGTAAATACAATATTTTTCTAATAAATATTTACGTCACGTCAGTGTCTTTTTTTTATGTTGGCATTGGCACTAATTGTCCAATGGTAGGTTAAAGGTTGAATACAATATAGATTTTATATTTTATTAATTTTCGATAAGAAGCTAAAAAAATTATTATCATGGTATATTTTATTGTATCGGTTATTAATAATTACACCACGAAACAAAGAACAGCGCTGTTCCTTAAAAGCTGGTCACATTATTTTTATATTGACATCTGTAGCAGTCATTTTAGTAAACGGAAAAAAGGACTATAGGTTAATAAAAACTCTTGAATTAGTCTAATCATAGCTTATTTAATTATCTAAATAAAATAAATAAAAATCAGGGGACAATGTCACACCAATTGACCTAGTCCCAAACTAAACTCTAGGCTTGTACTATAGGTACTAGACAACGATACAAATACTTATATAGAGAAATATATACTTAAATATATAGAAAACATCCATGACTCAGGAACAAATATTCGCGCTCATCACACTAATATCTGCCCTTACCGGGATTTGAACCCAGGACCGCTAGCTTCGTAGGCAGGGTCACTACCAACTAGGCCAGCGCGTCGTCAATCCTCATCTATTTATTTAGTCAACTCATTTATGGTTTCCTCGCTGCTGATCCCCTGCTGCAAGGCGTATTTCATTTGGAAGAAGCGTTCTGGTTGACTCCTCATCAATTTCCTGAAGAGATTCTTATCCAAATACAACATCTGAAAAAAGCAAATTAGTACTTAAAAAAAATTCACACCACATGCTCGAAATTGCCCAATTATATAAGGTGCTAACAAATTAGTCACGGATATTTTTACAGCTAATAGTACTCGGTTCTCGGAGTACATTTAAGTATGAAACATCATAGGTTTTCTTATGTTTTTTTGGAGAAAACTAGGAAACAAAGGACCATGGGCAACTTTGTATGGAGCCTGGTTCTGAAACCAACAGAGCCGAAACTTAAGTCATTAAATAGGTCTTTAAATCTACTTTAATTCGTTATACGGACACAAAGCCGAACTCCATTGCAGAACCGAGATATTCATATTTAAGTCAGAGTAAATAGGATCTATTAAAAAACAGTGGGGTTCGACAAGTAGCCATCGAAAACAAAAAGTGATAGTTTTGACGTCTTGTCAGTCGTTACGCGGTACTATTTTGACAGCGGTGATCACCTAACGCTCATTCGTGTACAACTTGGGGTACAAACGGGCCATGTCCTTTGATTTTAAACATTTATGTTGACGATCTCAATGTTATTTAGTATTGTTGACATGCAATGCAATTAACCGTAGGTAGGTAAAAGAGATTTTAAATGACTCAAAATAATAATTATTATGGTAAAACACGATATTCAACAAGAAATGACACCGAAGGAACATAATTAATGGAACGGTCTATACCTTCATTTTTTAAATTGGGTTTATTTACCCTCCAGAATATTAATATCCTCCCAATGCACTAACCGTGACTAAAATACAAATATCTCAGTTCTGCAATGGAATTTGACTTTGTGCCCATATAATGAAATAAAGGATATTTTAAGACCTATTTATTGACATAACTCTCAATGCTGTTGGTTTCAGGCCCATTTTGACGCATGGTCCTTTGCTACGTTAAAACACCCTGTTCATAAGATAATTAAATGAGACCTCTTCAGACATTCTAGAACCTCTTCAAACTATAATTTAAGTGGCCTCTTAAAGTTGATAAAATGAGACCTCTTCAGACATTCTAGAACCTCTTCAAACTATAATTTAAGTGACCTCTTAAAGTTGATAAATAAAATACTTGACATTAACGAAAAACTACTTTTGACAAACAGTGTTAAACATCTTGACAGGTACATAATACGGGTGATTATTTTAAAGATTAATTATAATTTATATTTTTTGTTCGGTAAATTAAAACAATAAAATGACATACCTACAAAGGTTCCTTAAAAGGTTCTTTAAAAGTTAATTGTTTTAATGTAATGTTAATACATTCTTAAAATATCCGTGACTAAATTGTTAGCACCTTATATATCATGCAAACCGCACCTAAAGTAAGTCATTATAGCCATCGGCTAACCAGCGGGTTATAATGAGATTCAATACCAACTTACCCTACAGTAAGTCTCCGCGATCACGGTGCTCATCCTCATCTCCTTATCAGTGACCAAGGACAGCTCCCCAAAGAAGTCTCCATCAATCAGGTGTCCGGTCACCTCCATTTGAACAGAGTACACTGAGAGCATACCGGACTCTACTATGACTAGTCCTTCGCCTTTGGATCCAACCTGAGAACATTTTTTTTTTAAATAATATCCTGTCACAAAAACATTTGATGTACAAGCTTTTGTTGCGTACTTTTTTTGCCGAGTCATTATCTACCTACTTTTTTTATGGCATATGGAAGTCGAACGAGCACACAGGCCACCTGATGGTAAGTGGAAACTGTGACCCATAGACATTCGCATTCACAAGACTGCAATGCAATCCTAAGACTGCAAATGCGTTGCCAACCCTGAGGACTAAGATGAAATGCCTGTATGCTAGTTATTACACCGGCTGTCTTATCCCCAAACCGGAACACAACAATGCGAATACTGCTGTTTGGCGGTAGGTTAATGGATAAGATGGTAGTAGCGATCCGGACAGACCCTGCACAAGGTCCTGCCACCCGCACACCGTACTAATCCATACCAAAAAAAAAACCCAACACGGTGGGATTCTGTCACCACCTTCGGACTCCATCATCAGATCAGCTCAGTGTCAAAATAGTATAGCATTGTCATCCAATTCACACATGTATGCAAATTTTCAGTTTCATTGGAAACCGGGAGGTACTTAAGTCAAATTTAACTTGCAAGATTTAACACATACATTACAAGTTAAATAAAAGATTATAAAATAAGTTAATGTCACATATTTCATTTTTGGGACTTAAGCTTTTATTGCCGACTGTACTTTTTTTTGCACAGTCTCATTTACTTGTCAAGGCGATTCTAACAAGCCCTAACACGACGGGTTTATCATGTGTAATTAGGGAGTTCCTATGTCTACCCTGAGTTTCCATCATCAGACCAGCTCGATGGTATTATATTATTGTTTTGTCATCAGAACTAAAGGCGTATGCAAATTTTCAGCTTCATAGAAACCGGGACGTGGGTCAAATTTAACTTGCAAGATTTGACCCTTGCATACATAATTACATACATTGCAAGTTAAATAAAAGCTTTCAAAATCAACTAATTTGACGAGCCTAGTCTGTGAGAACTTAGAAGGTGCTTCCGGTTTGTACATACTTCTCTCTCGGTCTTAACGGGTGTATGAGTGCGAGAGACGAGTACAAACACAAAGCACCTTGCTCGTCTCATGAGGGTCCCCATGTCATCCGGAAATACCGCCGCAGTAAACTGATTCTATAAAACTGTCGTGCGCGACAAAAAACGTATACGTAAAAGTATTTTGTAAAATGGGGAATTATAACATCGAAAATTCCAACTGTCGGTCTGTTGCTTTCTAGCTCCCAAACAGATGCATTCCGTAAACAAAACCAACTCACGCTAGCAACGACATCCTTCTTCAGATACACTTCTCCCTTTAGCAGCATAACCAGCTCATCAATGAGGACTTGCGGCCATTCAGAGAACATTGGAATCCTAAAGAGAACCCTCCTATAGCAACTCAACATGATCTCCTTCTTCAAAACTGGAGGCAAACTTAAATACAAGCCATTCTGCGCCTCGGTCAATGAAAACATGGCCATGTTACACTCATAATAGTTCTCTATCTTCTTGCTGACGACATCAGGAAGTTGACGTGATCGTATAATGTTCAGAGTGATAGCTTTGTTGGCCAGAATATGTTCTTCAGGGGACATGCCGCGAGTAACACAGAAATAGCAACCTAGAAAACCCCAGACATGGAAAGTGAATGCTAAAACAAAAGATATGATAGCAGAGAGTTTGTCGAAGGGAGTTTTGTTCGGTTGCAAACCGTACCCGTAGAGGAGGAAGTTCTTGCAGATCCTAGAAAACTCTAACGAGAAGAAAATGAAGTGGTCTCTTGGGCCGTAGCTGTACCTATACATAAGCACTATGCTTAAGTAAGACCTGCGATCGATCTCGTTGTTTTTAACAATGTATATAATACTTAGCGCATCGGCGAAGATCAACACTTGCAACATAATAACTAAACCAAGCGCTGCAATTCTAATGAACTTCAATAGGATTGTTATGAACAAAGATCCACGTGGTCTGTTCCAGTATTCAGATACCTGGAAGACTCGAAACACTGTTATTACGCTCACAAGTTTTAAAGTAGCTACAAACAAGTTACACTTGCAAGCGGCACATTCGATTTCGTTACCAAATCTCAAGAACATGATAGCTTCTAGGGGAATTGCTGAGGCGACGTTCAAAGCTAGATCTCTAGACAAATAATGGATCATGATGTGACTCGGATCCATATTGATTTGGCGGCTGTCATTGATTAAGTATCCAGTTCTTGCGTTGATGAATAAATCGATGATAATGACCACTTCAAGGACGACTGCTGCGTAATGACAACTGATATGGGTGAAGTGGACCATGGAAGAGTTTACGTGAAATAAGATTTTGTTTAACAATATCGTGTGCAAGATGACGCGGTCCCAAAAGTTTCTGAAACAATAAGTTTAAGTTAGTTAGTTTCAAAAATATTTTAAATAGCGGTGGTCGGTGTTATTCTCTATCCTACCGCGAAGTATTATTGTGTTCCGTTATGGGGATAAGACAACCAGTGAAATTACAAGCACAGAGGCATTCCATCAGGGTTGAGCATTTAATTTAATAACTGGTGCGTTCTTCATTTTCAATCTTCGTTTTATTGGTTTAGAAGTTTTACAAAACGCCTGCGAAATTATGTAGCAGTATTACTTGGTGAAAGAGCAATGTTCCATGTTAAGACTGCACCGAGCAAACGTCGAGCGTCCAGTGGCGCCCTCATTACTATGATTGTATTTTCTAATCAACTAAAGAATTTCATTGCAATCAAACGATACGTTTTTGTAGCGCAAGTAAAACACAATTTAAAGGATACGTAACAAGCTTTAATAACAATTACCCTTTGAGTAGTCAGCTTAACGGGAAAAGGTGGCCACTTTTTTCCGTTAAGTTGATAACTCGAAGGTGAATTGTTATTAAACTATGTGATATACCATATAAGTTGTGTTTTTATTTGTCGTACAAAAACCTACCGACCAATTTCAAGAAAATACTTTAGTTTATTAGAAAACACAATAATAGTAATAAGGGGGCGCCACTGTACATCCGGCGTACGCTCGACGTAGTCTAAATTGTTCAAGGAGTAATAATCTATTTTAGGAAATTGTGTCTATTATAGACTACTAACCTTTTAGTACGAACCTCTTGAAACAGATTTCAAATTAAGGGGAAACTGCCATAGATAGGTAGAAACCCTCTTAGTTTCAGGGCCTGTTTGTTTTATATTTGTATATTAAAAATAAAGGTCATATTTTTTGCAGACTTCGGTCACGCTCTAACTCTTAGATTGCGTACATAACATCACGCCTGTGAGCCCAGATTGGGGTAGGCAGAGTTACAAAATTACCTACAACTGTAAAAACTTGTTGATAATTCTGTAACCACATTTTGCACAATAAGGCTAAGATGTTTACCAGCGTATTAGTGGCAGGTTGCAAACCCATCGCCTAACAGTACTACAAGCCTTTATTCCCTTAGTCGCCTCTTACGATATCCACGGAAAGACATGGAGTGGCACTATTCTAACCCGGCAACCACACGCTCTAACACGTCATAATGTAAAAAATTAAAATGTCTAGTTTAAAGGTGAAAGGACAACATTTACAGGTCACCACATTTGAGAAGCAGATATTAAAAAAGTATTTATCCAAAAACAACAGACAATAACCAACATTTCCGTCAAGTTATGTCACACACTAATGATATCAACCATCTTCACCGTTGCGGCTTCGAAGAATTGCATAATCATCAAAATTGATTCAAAAAATGTGCAATACCAAAATTTTTTTTTATAATTTTGAATACTGGTCTTTTAGCTGAGCAGGACCAAGAATTTGAGCAAATTCATAAAAAAATACAAAGTGTGAAAAACATTATCTTAACGTCTATTGTTATTTGTACACTAAGGGCCGTATTAATTAACTCATCTTGGCTGAGAGGCCAGTAACAAGATACGTCAAAGTAAACGTCAAACCATAGAACACTGTCATTTTTGACGCATCTCGAGACGAGCATTAGAGTTGAGATTTTAGTTTATTAATACGGGCCTAAGCCCTTGTTCATAAAGGTATAACAAACCTATTTTAAAGTATGCTGTGTTACTTTATGTCAAATTTAACAATCACATTGAGAGAAGGCTAAAGCATATTTAAAGCACACTTTAGCTATTGCACGTTAATAAATCCCTTTGAATGTAGCTGCGTAACGCGAGAAAGCTGAATGTAGACGACTAGTAAAAATATGTAAACATGTATCTTGTCATGGACACGGATTCTGTAGGAGAACGTATCGACAGATGTGGTTTATTCAGTTTATTCATTGCTGTCAGGGGTAATTGGGTAGGTATAAAGGTCTTTAGGTACAATTTTCGTTCTGCCATGAAACCCTGTTGGGCACTTATAAAAACTATCTTATTATTAGGACTAAGTACATGTTACATAATGGCACCAATATATTGAATTTATTTGTTGCACATTCAAAAAACTCTTGTAGGGAATAAAAACAAATATAAAATAAATATTCCGTAAGTTTTTTGGTAAATACATATAATATTATCCTTTTCTTCGATTTTTATGTAACTTGGAATCTTTATGAATACTTTGATGCACATCACGTGTGGACTCGAACTGCGCATTTTCAATTTCTTGTTGTCGTCTTGCACCGTCATCGGTACCGTCACGAACGATACTTAATTAGAGATCCATTTAAAAATAAATAGGCTTGAAGTCGCCAATTTAATTAGAGATGCCAAATAATTTGTAACTTTTAAGGAACTCAACCTTATTGTTGTAGAATGTCGGATTGACTTTGGTACTAAGGTGGGTTCCAAATTCAAGTTCTTGGTATTTTTTATTATTGTTATCTTATCAGTGTGAAAATTTTGAGTTTTGACACGTTTTCCTGTCCGACTACGCATCATATTTTTATTTTTATTAATTTAATGCTAGATGAAGTATTATCATTGTATAATATAATATGCAACATTTAAGAAACGTCTGATTGTTGAGTTTTTTACGGTGTTTTTAATCTCTTGCGAAGCGCTGATAGATTTTAGTGCGGCCTACTTACTGAATAAAACATCTTATTTTTTGTAACGCCATCTATGAGCGCGCTTAAGAACTGTAACGTTAAATATCTTTTTTTTTAGTGCAAGACGTTCATGTACACGTACTAGTGGCGCCATCTCATAGTGCCGTTGGGAACTGTTCGGTCCGCTACCACCTATACTGTACTTGAGTATGACAACCAAAATGGTGTTACCTACGTAAATATTGTTGAAAATGTTGGTTGGCTACCACCATTTCCTAATAGTAATAGCAGAAGAATTTAAAATGGAATAAGTATGGTTAGCCGCCTTCTCTGCTAAATATTACGGTTGATTTTCCCATAATTGTGCATTATGAAATATAAAATAGTTTTTTTAATACAATAACGTTCAACACCAAGCATCACCTATACTGTTGTAACGCCACCTATCGGAAACCCGCAAAGGCTATTAGTCAAGGAGATCGCTCCGACACCTCTAATTAAAGAAAGCCAGGTCCAAGACTATTTAGTTCCTTCAATGACCGCGTGGCGCTGGTCTCTTCAGTAAAGCCCTAGCTGCCAGTTGCCACCTTTCTTCTTCGCCGATCCTGGACGGTGCGGCAGCCATTTTAAAGGTGTTGCGAAATGCGAAACGCGTTCATATATGGAGAAATAGGCTTACTTATACCAGCCAAAGGACACAAGATGACGACACTTAACACTTAAAAATCCCATTAATGTAAGTAGTTTAGGTTTTGTATTTTAAACTCTTAATTCTGATGGCTCCTTATGGATCCACGTTTTTGGATAGGAACTGATTTAGTTCATTGGTTATAGGGTTCCTCAGTTAGGGTTAAATAGCACACGTGGACGCTAGGCCTTGGAACCACACGGCTCGGTCACGGGAGCGGCGGCGGCGCATGGAGGACTAACGGCCAGGGGCATCTCCGAATCCGGGACAAGCTTGCCGGAAGACACCTTCCTGAGCTCATCCGCGCCTGGTGTTAATTTTTAGTAAGGGTATTACCGGAAGGTCAGTGTCAAAAGTGTGCTAAGACTTAATTTATGTAAGGAACCAGCGTGATGTGCTGAAGATGATAATTAAACGGTGTTATCTGTGTCCAAATTAAGTGGTTTTTCTTAATGTCATCTAGGGACAGGCGCCCTGAGCATTATTTTACAATAAGAAGGTATTTCTACCAATGTGTCTCGATTGCCACCGCGGGTGATGCTGATGAGGTAGCAGCAAAAGATGTTACACTGTACCAAGCATTTAAAATTAAGGTATCTATTACCTATCTAATACCAAATTCACTTAAGACTGCGCCGAGCGTACGCCGGATTTACAGTGGCGCCCTCATTACTAATATTGAGTTTTCTAATAAACTACAGTATTTTCTTGAAATTGAACGATAGTTTTTGATACTACAAATAAAAACACAACTTATAGGGTATATCACATAGTTTAATAACAATTCACCTTCGAGTTATCAACTTACCGGAAAAAAGTGGCCACCTTTTCCCGTTAAGCTGACGAATTAAAGGGTAATTGTTATTAAAGTTTGTTACGTATCCCAGAAATTGTGTTTTTACTTGCGCTACAAAAACGTATCGTCTGATTGCAAGGAAATTCTTTAGTTAATTAGAAAACATAATAATAGTCATGAGGGCGCTACTGGACACTCAACGTTTGCTTGGTGCAGTCTTAAGGCGAGTTGCGAATTTGTTTAATTGCTATCTATCTATACATATAGACCGATGGCTTTTTAACCCAATAGCGAATTTGTCTAGATGATCTTAACACTATTATCTGAAGAGACCGGTTACAAGTCGGACAAACTACTAATTGGTCCAGTTGATTTTAAACGAGTGGTTTCATGGACCAATTAGATACGTATTCGACTATCTGCGAATTTACCCAGGGGTGTGTTATTCTCTCAAAAACAACGGACGCGGACGAACGAGCGAAATCGCAGCGGCGAGTTTAGGTAGTCCCGTCAGACCGTACGACACACATTTTAGCGCGTGCATTTTCCATTAAGCAGCCTTATACGTTCGATCCATCGGCAGAAACCATGCTGCTAAATTGAAAATGCACGCGCTAAAATATGTTTTGTTCGCACTGACGGGACTACTTAAACTCGCCGCTTGGACATCCACTCGTCCGTCCGTCCGACCGTCGTTGTTCAGAGAATCACTACCCTGATGATTTTTAGGCGAGTTGATGTCGTGAGTCGTGACCACTTGCATTTTCGACCATTTGATACTAACTCACTTTTAATACCTACGATCGGCGGTCACTCTATGGCTGTCAACTATCACTACATAGTATATATTTACATTTAAAATAATAATAATAAGTAGGTACCTACTTATTATTTTTACTTTTTAGAGGTTTTTCTCTACAGACTGTTTTGAGTTGGGGGTTTTTAGGGTTCCGTAGTCAAACTAGGAACCCTTATAGTTTCGCCATGTCCGTCCGTCCGTCCGCAGTCTAGCTCAGAGACTCATAGTACTAGAAAGCTGTAATTTGGCATGAATATACATATAAGTCACGCCAACAAAGTGGTAAAGTAAAATTTTGAAAAATATTTTTCTTTAATGCACCTCCTACACGTAACGTGGGGATGCTTTTTTTTTTCTTGCCTACCACATAGTGTGGGGTGTCGTTGGATAGGTCTTTCAAAAATATTGCGGGCTTATGCAAACAATTTTTCGATTAAGGGATCCGTTTATGAAATATTAAGCTTTAAAGCGCAATAAATAATTGCAAGGTTTTTTTTTGACGTGATCGTTTTTGAGTTATTTGCGAAAACTGCGCTTCTCAACAAAAGGTCATAAGTGCCATGAAGTACGCTCTTTGGCTGGTGCACTTTTTTGCTTGTAGTAATGGCTTCGGAAGCAGAACCCTACACTGAGCATGGTCCGACACCGACATGCTCTTCCCCGATTTTTATATTACGAATAGATCTGATGCGGGCAACCACAACTTTGCCATATTTAAAATTAATAACTTCTGAAGTTGCCTACATGACATGAGAGACTACTATCACACTACTATTAAGATTATTAAAGTCGCAAGCCAAAGGATCGCACCATTCTTAGGTAAGTAACAAATCTTCTCCTTCCTTACTTACCTACCTTACTAATAATTATAAAGAGGTTAAGTTTGTGACGTTGTACGGGATAATATCTGGATCTATTGACTCTAAACTCAAAAACAATCGGACTGATTTCAAAAATAATTAATTTACCATTAGAATGCTAAGTACATTATCTCTGAGTAACATAGGCTACTTTTTATTCCGGAAAAATTAACAGTTCCCATGGGATGTCAAAATACGAAATCTACGCGGACGAAATCGCTGGCAGAAGCTAGCAAATAATAAAATAAATAGGTAGGTATCTTATGAACTGACCTGAATTTGCTATAAGGGTGAATACTTGTTCTGTATTGTCGAAAGTGCGAAGCCCTCGCACTCTTCATGGCGTGAGTACTCGTGTAAAAGTATCTCGATCGCGGATCCGTATACGACAAAAGAAATAAATTGTACCAAAATCTTTTTAAATCAGCAAAGCATGATCGCCCTTTAATGTCCGTTTCGAGTACATCTTTTTCGTCCTGAATAGTGCAAAGGTGTTCATAATAATTTATGCCGTAATCCTTAAACATTTTCGTATGCATGAAATACAATGTTTGACCTTACCGCTAGGTGACAAAACCAAGTTAGCGCTGTGCGGGTGGCTAAACATGGAACTAACGGCGCCATTTTATCAACAAACTGTCAAGTCGGCCATTGAGCATCGATGTTGGTCGTGTGTTTTTATTGCGATTATAATTCAATATAGCCATCAAAATGCCGAAAAATATTACAGCTGAAGTGCGTGAGATAATACTGAAGGTGAAAGAGTTCATGGACGAAGAGAAACGTATGCAAGTGCCGATTATTCCGCTTAGTAAAGTGTATGTAAGAGTGTCTGCCGCTACAGGTAAGTGTTGCCAGGAATTGTTTTTAAACTCCCTCAGTAAAATGACTAAAGTCTGTCTACAGATCCATCAAATCAGCCTATTACCAACTAGGGTTGGGTATTAGGACTCGTCCTGTTAACGCCACTAACTTCAATTATACTAAAAAACTTCTTACTGCCGCACTCAGATACGTCAATTCAATTTTATTTTATGCTTGTTTAGTGACGTGGTGTCTATTCTATTGCTATATCAAAGAATGTGACAGCAGCAACTTTAATCAACCATTAAATTTAATTGACGTCTCTGAGTGCGGCCGTTGATTGCATTATTTAATAAACATTAGTAATAGATAAATGATACGTTGTACGTTAATCTTTTCTTAATGTATATGTTGAAAAAAACAGGATTTGGTGAGTGATGTTCTATTCATAAAATTTGTAGATACATTATGTACCAAAAAATAAACATATTTGGTTACGAGCCGAGCTATTTAGATGCCTAGGAATATTTATTTGTTCCTAAAACTTTCAACAAATATTATCTTGGGTCTAATTTTAAATTATATGTATAATTATTGTGTATTTACAAATCATCTAAACTATTTCAGAAAAATGAACAGTCACCGCTAAAAGAAGTGTTCATTCTAATTTACCCAATTACCTTTGAACCTTTCATCATTTTTACGTTTGTTAAAATAAGTCATGGAACTAAAAGTAATATTTTATTATTTCAGGTGTATCGGAGCGCACCGTGCTGAACATAGTCAAAGAGGCTCGTTTAGTGGAACAAGGGCTTCTTGACCCAGAAACATTAAAGAAAACGCCGAAAAAACGCGTACGCACTAAAGGCAAAATTGAAGTGGACGAATATGACTTGCAAGTCATTAGGCGCAAAATACACGAGTTTTACGCGTTCAAAAAAGAGGTGCCTACTATCAACAAGCTGTTGCAAATCCTTAAAGAAGAGATAAATTTTAAAGGATCACGAGAGACACTTCGCAAGATATTACGCAAAAACGGATTTCAGTTCAGAAAGACGAAAAACAATAAGGAAAAGGAGCCTGTGCCGGAGCCGGCGCCCGTAGTGCCTCCTATGGTTCCACCTTACATACACACCATGTTTAGTCACAAAAATATACAGTCGTAAGTTTTTATTTATTCCGCCAATAGTGGTAAGCGCCACTGCTCTGGCAACATTATATCTGACAGCGGCCTTTTACAGTGCCAATCGTCTGCAATAAAACTTTGTCATTTATAATCAGAGCTGCATCAACATTATTGTTGAAAATAACGAATAAACTAAGTACGAAAATGATTAAGTAACTAGAGAAATGTTCAATAACGATTTATATATTCCATATAACGTCTATAAGTGGCACAAATGGCAACTGATAAATGTATTTTTTTAGCGATTAAGGTGTCCGCCATTCCTGTGTCCGTATTTAAAGTGTTCTTGAAATTAATCAAAGCAATATTTAGCTTATTAATCATAGCGCTACAGTTATTAATAATTAATTACTACTAAAATACTTCCGTTTTTTATAGAAGGAAGTTTGAAATTAGTATCTACTTTTAAATGTTACTATGTTTGGCATCTTTACTATATTATAATTTTAAAATGGTAACTGTTATAATTACAGTACAAAATGTGTATATAAATAATTAATTTTACAATAGATTATGTTGAATCTCCTTATATTTTTGACCTAGGACTAGGTTTTCTATAGTCTTTTAATGTAAATTGCAACCTTATTGGGTTTCAATTTTGCTTTTTGTCCGCATGTAATATGAAATATACAAGTAGGTAGGTGCATTGTTTCTCCACGTACATGTTACTTATACAGACTATAAACAAGTGTACTGGGAGAATTAAAATATTTACCCCTGTTCATGTAACATCTGAAAATACATAGTGTTTATTGCTAATAGCGAGAAGCGAGTGTGCTTTTATAGAATATACTACAAATCATTTTAAGTCATACATAAAAACACAAGTGTCTTACTGATAAACAGCACTGCCTAGTTCAATGTTCTGATGATATTATAGTATTTATTTAGTTTTCTCTAATACTACAGCGAAATAGGTAGGTATGATATTAAAAATGGTTATAAGCATTTAACACATTTACCTATGTCACAATTTTATTTAAAATGAAGCTATTTTGCTTATGGTTTTATTGTGTTGTGAGTATTCAAACCATGGTCCAAGTTACTTATAGTTATAGTTTGACACATTATATGAGTGGAGAACATTCAATTTTGTTTCCAAGTAACCATATTTATCTGCGGCTTGGATATTACAATTGTTATTCATCACAAAGTATTTGTTTTAGCATAACTTTAGACGTGGAACAGTGCCGATGACAATGAAATTTAAATAACGGTATTTTACACGCACCCGCTGTGTTTGTGTAGTTTTTGGTACAGATTAATAATTATGAAATAAAAAGTTTGAAAATGATCAGATTAAATAAAGATAATCAAAATAAAGATCATAGGAACATTGTATATTCGAACCATCTCTAAAAATTGTGAATAGTTTGACGAGTATAGTTCATTTTAATAATGTCAGTATATTATTTTCTTATACAAATTCATATTACAACATATTTTTTTTTAATGATAGATAATCTTACTTGATGATTTATGCTACTGGCTGTCTCAATAGATGAAATCAAGTTTAATAAGGGTTTATGCATAATCAGCTGCACAGTACCCGGTTCAAATTTAAACCATACATTGCACTTCTTTCGTTTCTTATCACAGCATGTATCCAAATTGACATCATCGGCACAATTCTGCCGTCCTAAGCAAAAATGCAATAACTAAGATAAACCTGTAGTAATATCAACCGTATTGTTAAGGTTATAGAATTGAATCGCCATGAATTTGACATAATGCTTATTGACATTGTCGGCACAATTGGTTTGTTACTTGCTTGGTATCGGTTGTACATCATGTGGATTCTATCTAACATTGTTAGATTGTTGTATTATATTCTTTACAAACTTTATTGTACAATGTTTACTGTTAATCTTGCTGGTACGTCCACGACACCTTTAATGCCTTACAGATATATACAGTGCGATAGCTCTAAGAAGATGCTTCGGGTTTGTACTTATCTTTCACTCACTTTCATACGATCTTAGCAAGAGCGAGTGGGAGAGATGTACAAAACCGAAGCATGTTCTAAATGCTTACAGACTGTACTTTGTTTATGGTAATGCTATGAGATATCAGTCTACGGTTATATTAGAGAAAAACGCCTAGTTATTCGGATCTGACATACCAGTAAATGTAACTACAGTATCTACCCGAACTAAGAAGTCGATCCTGACAGAATGCACAACCATGAAGATTCTTAATGCTTTCTTTCTATCCATATTCTATCTATATTCTTAATATCCATAATGTTGACGGCAGTAAAACAATGCTGTTATTACAATGTCTTCACAATATCTCAACATTATTAATATTCAAAAACTCCATGGTTTTCCAATATGTAATAACTTCTTATCACCCGGGCACTGTGATTGCAGAATTGGGATACACTTGAATTCCTTTATTTTAATTTGAATCTGAATTTGTAACGGTTGTTTAAAATTTTATGGAATGAATGAATGAATGAATGATATTTATTATCCAAAGTAAGTCACAGTATTCATTGCATGTTATGTCAAAAATACAAGTAATGACATGGAATGTAATGCATTCTTTATACATAGCCTAAAACACTGAATGGAGGTTGGTTTACTTTTTGTTGTTGTTATTCTGTCCCGTAGTAAGCCAGGAGCCAATAGTGATAGTGATAGTTTCTTAGATTTTTTTTAAATAATATTATTCTTCTAGCACACAGGAGAATGGGATAGTAATTACCTGTAAACCTGATTTTAAGTGGCCTTATATAAATGAAATCATAGTTTTACAGTGTGACCCAAGAGACGTTACCATGGTAACGAGGTACAACAAAAATTTTATTGACGGAGGTTCTTGAATATAGTATAGTTAGGTATATTTCGAAATATGACGGCCGGCGCGAAGAAACAAGGAGAAAGCGTGGTTCTTTTTTCATGGCGTACTGTCTCATTACCTCATTAGTAATTAAATTAATGCATTATTATAAAATATAATTATGATAAACTAGTGAAATTGCCTGTTCGAATTTTCAGTTGTCGAATTCTTAATTGTCAGTTGTATGTACAAAGCAATAAGGCTTGTTCCACACTACATTACTTAGTTAGTCTAGTAGATATATCGATATCGTAGGTAAAAGTAGAGTAAAATGTTTCACTTTAATGTACCCGTGGCGTGGGGTGGGAAGTCGCGGCAGTAGCTAGTTTTGCAATATTTTAAACCTTTTTAATACTCTATGATAAATGGAGGGTATACACGGAAATCGCCTTAACAGATTTTGACTTATATAGAATAGAATAGAATAATTTTTATTTACACAAGACACATAGTTACAAATGAAGCAGTATCTGGTGGATTTCAAACTAGGCTCAGCCTGTACCTTGAAAACAATGGAGTCGGTTGACTTTACACAGAGAAATCACAATCACACGGACATGTAAAGTAAAAATATGCATTTGGAAACTAGGATCCATGTTAAAAATAAAAATAAAGTATATCTGCCTAGTTGGTAGTGACCCTGTCTACGAAGCTAGCGGTCCTGGGTTCGAATCCCGGTTAGGGCAGTTGTGTGATGAGACTGATGAGCGCGAATATTGGTTCCTGAGTCATGGATGGTTTCTATAATTTAAGTATATATTTCTCTATATAAGTATTTATATCGTTGTCTATTACCCATTAGCCAACTCAACCAACTATTTAGCCATTAAGGTGAGTATCCAGCTGTGCGAGGTGGCACGGTGGTGTGCGAAGAAAAAATCCACCAAAAGTACTGTTTTATTTGCGAAGCCTCGTTCAGCGAAGCTTCCACCAGGGTTTCCACCGCTAGCGGAGTGGCACACACTCTGTTTAGCATACATCGATGACTTCAAGCGTTGCCACCACGAGCAAACCTTTTGAAGGCACCGTTGTATGCTACCCTGGAAACCGTGCTTTCTTATTGGTGGATTTTTTCCTCGCACACCACTCCACTATCTCGCAAAACTCTGGTGGATACTTAACCTTACAGGGGGGGTTCTCATGACAACTATGCGATTCAGTTTACGCTATACAGGGTGGAAAAAACGAACGCCACATGGACGGCAACTACCTTGAATATTGAAAATAGCAAATACTGCCTGCGCAAAGGAGACAACATTTATTTTTGAAAAAAATAAATACTGTGTTATTGGATTTTTATAAAATATCTTTTGCCTAACCGTGAATTGAACTGGTCGGTTATGATAAAACAAAGTTGTGTTTTATGATACAGATCGATCACTTATGTCTAAAACACATACACCTTTAAATTAACTAAATAAAGACCGTTATAATTAAATGAAAAGCTAGCTTTAAAAACCGGACTGCATTTTTTGATAAGTATTGTTATTAAACAAGTTTATTAATGTTACTATATTGTTATATAAATAATTGAGATGGTCACATTAAGGCCTTTCCAATAATACCTGTATAATAATAATTGAAGGTTTTTTTAGTTGACATAAGTAATTGACATTTTGCCATTGTTGTTATTTAAATTTTAATTGTTTAGGTATCCTTTGTCACCCGGGATGGTGAAAGGATTCTAACGAGACCATTCGCATTCAAATCGGCTCAGGCGTTTAGAAGTTATGGTGGGATAAAGAATCGTACATACATACATAAACCCTGAAAACGTTACACTCCTTTTATTGGGGAGTCGTGTAAAAAATCCTTCTTTATTTTTTGTCATATTCGACTGGTTCCAATCCCGGTTAAGGAAGACGATTTTTTAAAAATCCCGTTCCAGCAAAACATGCATTTAAAAAAAAAAGTAAGCCTCCTTTTCGTAGAACTAGCTTTATCCAATATTTAAGGTAGTTGCCGTCCATGTGGCGTTCTTTTTTCCATCCTGTAGGTATAACTGCTATACTGCCCTGCTATGGAAAAAATGCACATTTGCTATATGAATTGTATTGCAATTCCAACCTTATTATAACCCTTCAGAGTTTAATATGCTTCTATGAATTAATTGCACTGTGTCTTTTCTCCCTACGAGGGCAGTATAGCTTAACCTTTATGCTGACCGTAAAATGTACTGCATAGCCATCCTTGAATCTTGTTGACCATACGCACGTCAACTCCAAGACACTGATAAAAAGCGATAAATATCCCCATATAACTAGTTTTTTTCATATATAACCGTGGGCGGTAAACAATTAGTTGTAAACTTGTGATATAACAAGCCAGCGGGCCGAGTATGTCTGCGTGACAAAGTTTGCATAAGGCATCCGTCATCATCTGACACGTGAATAAGTAAGAGAGTGACGGATGCTTTATCCACATTTGACACTCGATATAAACGCAGCCATATTAGGCCCACTGTAGTATATAATGTAGCGACCACTGCGATTATAATTTGTAAGTTGTTAATGAAATATTATAATGTACAGTTATATTTTAGATGTTAGATTATAGTTAAGTGACTGGTGGTTAGTTTAATATTTACGCCTTGAGAAATGCAAACTAGTACATCACAGGAGAACTGCCTCTCGACGCTAGAAATTGCTGCTTTATTTTGTAGAATTATATTTTATTTGTAATTGTTTCGCGTGACTAGCCAAATATACACATCTAAAATGTATAGAATTAAAATATCTTATCACAACGTAACTAAAAAAAGGTTTTTTTCTCTCCCTAAACATTTTTGCTGTGTGATAAAATTTTGCATAATTTAACATTTTTAACGCCTAACGTCGATTAGGTACAAAATGCGCTATTCACACGCCGTACATGTTTACCATGCTATGCAAATTACAACTTAATTCATAAGAAAAGGTTAAGGACCGCTTAAAAGGCAGAAATTACTTTTGACTTAGTGGCAGTTGTACCTAACACCACCACAAAGCTCAACTTGCGAAAAAAATTGACAATTGTCTTCAAACAGTACCTAAGTATCATGGACTTGGGCGTTTTCACTAAAAAGTGTACCCAATTAAGGACTGAAATTAAGGAACTTTAACTTTGTCAGTTTTGTGACGAAAATTAGCCATACAATGCGGCCGTCAATGTATAGCTAACTTTCGTCACAAAACTGACAAAGTTAAAGTTCCTTAATTTCAGTCCTTAATTGGGTACACTTTTTAGTGAAAATGCCCACTTAAGTAATAATTTTATGTTCGGTCTTTTTACGGTTTGAAGACAAAAACGACATCCGCACTAAACAAGTGTTCAACCGTAACGTGAACAATTTTCGAAAACGGCAAAGCTACCTAGTTGGTACTTCTGTTACTAAGGTTGAGTCTAATAAAACTAACTTATGTTTATTTTTTAATTTAAACGTGTAAAAATTAAAAGCTTAAGAATAAATAATCATTCGTGTTAGTCGCCGCTAATTTCCGACACGATCTTTTAACATTCACAGCCGGCATCGATGTCATTAAGTACTTACGTGTTTCTTTTCTGTAAATTTCACTCTTTGAAAAAGCTTGAAAATTAGTCCTTGTTTACCAAATAACTTTTTATGTATAATATTATAAAACTTCATATCTCTGTGTATGTTTAGAGACCAAAATTATATTTCTCAACATGACTTAAATCCAACTTATGAAGCAAGAGATTCGGTGTGTTTCTACAAAATCATGTGAAATCGTAAAGTCGATTTAATGAGACATCAAGATTGACCCGTGTACAAGCGTTTCTTTAGTTGCTTGGAATACATTTGTATCAGAATTCAAAGCTACAAGTCTGTTCAATATGTCACGCAAATTGGACGTAGTTATGCAAACAGGAACCAACCCACAAAGATTTGACAGTAAAATGTCAACTGTAACGCTCAATACTGTGGGTTGGTTCCAGTTTGCAAAATCTTTGTGGGTTGGTTCCCGTTTGCATAACTACGTCCAATTGGAACTCTCTAATGCCCGGTTCCTATATTCAAGAAACGAATCGTTTTCCTTACGTCTCGTTAAAATTTGACATTTGCTACGTACAAAATGTGTCAAATTTTAACGAGACGTAAGGAAAACGATTCGTTTCTTGAATATAGGAACCGGGCATAAAAGAACTTACAAAAGTTGTGGCCGTTATCAGTATCATCGTCGTGCGTGATTTGAAGTTTGAACTATGATTTTCTCGTCCGAAATGGGAATACTTACTTCAAGCTCGTACGTCATTTGCATTTGTTTTGTATACTCAAATTATTTTTATTTATGTTCAATATAAATCAAAGTTTTGATATATGAATTTACTTTATAAATTGTAATAAATCTCGGTAACAGAACTTAATGTACCCGACTAGGTACATTCATACATATTTGATAACGATAATCTTCACCGAATGCTTGTCTAGGGCTGTACGAAATGCGGTAACATTTCCCTCCCTTTAAAACTAGTGCGGTTTTTGAATAGGTTGTAGATATTGGTCTGTACGTATTCCTTTCCAAGGAATGTTTTCTTAGCAATAAAAAAAACCAAAATGAAACGTACAAGCCTAGTTTAATTATAAAACCTACAACATATTCAAGAATAGTCGAAATCGAATGATTTAGGGGGTGAGAAACGTTAGACACGTCCAAGAGGATAATTTGTTAAAAAAAATATTTCTGCGATTTCTAACGTCGCCTTTTAGTATTGATGGGCGTTATCTGAAATATTGCAAATCTTTCCTTAAGTGCGAAACTTACAGCTTCTGAAAGTTACTTTTAAATTGAAATGACTGATACAAGTGAATCTCATTTAAAATTCATGAAAAGTTTCCGTTACCTACGTTACATGTCAAAACTATAGTACTTTACATACATACATACATTAAATCATGCCTGTTTCCCAGAGGGGTAGGCAGAGACCACTTCTTTCCACTTGCTACGATCTTGACAAACTTCTTTCGCTTCTTCCACATTCATACACCGAGCCATGCACGCACGTCAGTTTCGGGTACTTAAGATTTATTTAGTACTTTTTAGCAATTAAACTATTTCACTCTGGTAACTTTCAGAATATGCCAGAATTTAAGAAGATTCACTTTTGAAACTTAAGAGCGGCCCATCACTACTTACAATCCTTTAAAATTATGTACCAATATTTCCTAATCACAAGTCCATGGTTATCATTATCATACGTGAGGACAAATTGTTCTGTAAAAGATTTACTGGTGGGTTAAGACTGCGCCGAGCGTACGCCGGATGTACAGTGGCGCCCTCATTACTTTTATTGTGTTTTCTAATAAACTAAAGTATTTCTTGAAATTGGACGGTAAGTTTTTGTACTACAAACGAAAACACAACTTATAGCGTATGTGGCCACCTTTTTCCGTAGTTAATTATAAAACATAATAATAGTAATGAGGGCGCCACTGTACATCCGGCGTACGTCCAGTGGCGCCCGCCACTGGACGATCGGCGTTTGCTCGGCGCAGTCTTAACTCCACGTGCTTCTGTCACGACTCTTAGGCCCGTATTAATAAACTAATCTCAACTCTAAAGCTCTTCTCGAGATGTGTCAAAAATGACAGTGTTCTATGGTTTGACGTTTACTTTGACGTATCTTGTGACGCGCATCTCAGCCAAGATGAGTTTATTAATACGGGCCATAGTCTCTGTAAAATAGAGGAATGTATCTGTCACTGACCGCTGTTTTCAAACCACCAAGACACCACTAGTATAGATATTTTTAGGCACCTGATGAAATTTCCGATGTATTTGATGGCGCTACCTTACCTACCTAATAGTCACCAACAATAATATATCTACCTACTATCTGATGTTATGCTCTTAGTAATAGATCAGGGTGCAGACTCGTGGTCACCCCAGTTTGTCACCCCAGTGCCTTTCGACGGAGCCCTGCCTATGGCAGGGCTCCTATTTCTGAGCGATTTGCCCTTCGGGCATCTTAAGATACCTAACGAACCTAACCTACCTACTTTTGCGGAATAAAAATTATTTCTGACGAATAACCGACTAAAGCGAATAGCACTGGGGTGACAAACTGGTGTGACCACGAGTCATCCGCTATAGATCATATATAATTGCAGGTGACAGTACTGGAATTGTATTCTCGACTTATACTGGATTACATTTGGACCTCCCGCCACAATTGAATGATTATATTTATGGGAATTAATAACTGTAATAAGAGACTCCAAGTGAAAAAAACAGTTTTCCTTCTGAAATGTTCAACTTACAGCCACTTTTATTTGTCTCAAATTTCTATTTTCTTCCTTTTTTTGACGTCGTCTAAAAAGTTTCAACCTGTATTTATTTTTAAAAAAAGGCGACAAAGGCGATCATTTTAATTTATTGTACTGCTCTACTTGGATGTCTCAAAATTTGACGGGGGGTCCAAAAGTAACCCTATATATAGATAAATCATTAATGAATTTGTTATCCTGATGTTATTGATGTAAATTTAATAATAATTAAGGTAGTTAATATTAGATCAAATAAAACTAGGACATGAGTGTTTATTATTTAATTTACTTTATTGCATATGTTAGTATATTTTGAATATAGCATAACCCACTTATATATAATAGTTACTTATGTGGCTTTACAATGATACTTTGTTACCTAACAAATTTCCTCAAAGTAAGATACATAAAACAAATACGATCTAGCTAGTTATACACCATTAAATACATATCAATAAAAGGGTCGATCAACTTTTTATTGTTATACCCAGGAGAACAGTGAGTTACAATTTTATTCTAATAACGAGCGTCCTCTGAAAGCATTCGCATGTAAGCAGCATTCGGCGCGAACATCGAATGATAACCTAACATAACCCAGTACCCTTACCATGAGTTACGATTACCGTACTCGCTAGCGAATAGAATGTTATGTTCCTCGCACTCTATAAGAAAACTGTGAGGGACGGTTGTGTAAGCTTTTTGACGCTCGGCTCGACGTCCACACCACTCGAATGCTCAGTGAGGGCGCTCCTTTGAGAAAACTCAACAAAGGCTTATATTATAATTGCATTGGTACTAGACAACGATAACATACTTATACCATAGCAACCTTCAGGTACCATAGGTCCACTTTCCTTAATGGTCCACTTGATTTTCATTAGTTGTCCACGTTCCTGCACGGTCTACTTTCTTGCGGCTTGAATGCGTCAGTCTGATTTAGGAAAGTGAACCTAAGCAGGTACGTGAAGGCATCAAAAAGTTGATTGACCAAAAAAAAAACGTCAATAGGTATGACAACAAAGTGCTGTAGAGACAGATATAAACATTTACCATTTAGTACCACATTTCTTACATGTTGAGTACGAATTTTGCAGACGAACTTTTGAACTAACAGTCCGTCGTCAGTTCATCGTATTAAACAGACTTTTAGGTCAGCTCCACTTAAGTTGTTATAAATCTTCACAGTATTTGTCTAACCTACAGTATCAGATGGGACTGGCGCGTCTGTCCGAACACCTGTTCCTAATAAGCTAGATTAAAAAACGAATTCACCAGTTTCAAAAACATGGTAATATTTTGACAGAGTTTTAACCTCGCTTACACTTATTTTAATAGAATAACTAAGAAACTGACGAAATACAATATTAAATGACTAAATACGATGAACAACGTTTATATACTTAATCTCCATCAAGATTCACCTATAGTTTAACACCAAATAATTTCCGACTCATATAATAGACGAATATAGAAGTACGAGTACCTAGAGTATATATCTGTTCCCTTGTAGCTTCTAGAACGTCACAAAATTCTTGAATAATATAACTATAGCGGTGTAAGTCTATCTTTTCAATCACTATATCGCAAGCAAGTAACAAAGAACAAGCCTGGAAAAGTACCCACTCAGCTGACCAAGGTGTTTGCATGGATCAGTCAGTTTTTTTTATTCGGTCCATACCAATAGACTTGTCTTATTAAGTAAACACATTTATAACCTCAAAATGCTCCCTTTTCGCCCAAAATAACAATTTTGTCATAAAATAAACCATCCACGATGTAAAATCAGGCAAATGGTGTGCAAAATTTTGTATCTAGTTGCTTTATTCAGCAGAAAACGGCCGTTTTAGACAAAAGTTATGCATTTGGAGGTTATAAAATTGTTTACTAACTAAGACAAGTGAATTGGTACGAGGTTTAGATTCGTTTGGTGTAATTTCTTTGTTATAGTTGGTACCATTAACAATGAACCATCACATTTTGACAAAATGGCTACAGTCCCGTATGACAATTCTGCCAGTGTTTAAGTTAGAAGCTACAAGTGATCAGTGTGTATTTATCAAAAAGTAAACTGTTTCGATATTAGATAGTGAAAAAAATTTATACAATTCTAAAACTACATTTAGCCTTCATTTTGTCATTAGCGCCGCTTAGTCTAACAAATTTTTATTTTCTTAGTCTACCGCGTTACATCTTAAGTCTAATATAATCGCTTATTTTTTCATTTTACTTTGATATAGGTATCGGAACGAGAATTGATGTACTCGAACATCTACATAGAGTACGTATGGGAAGTATGGTAGTGGATAAATAGGTTTTTTTTTTATTATTGTAGTCTATCTATAATGTAGTTAATCTAGTTAAGTCTAAATAGTATCACAAGTACAATATAATGATACTGCGAGTGGGTTATTATCGGAGTATTTTGATTACACGGATTGAATGCATACAATTTGTTTCATTAGTATAAACTGTTTTAGTTTGCTTTTGACACTCAACTACCCGACAATAGGCCCTAAAAATCGAATTAAACCGTCACAATATCAAAAAATTAAGAACACGTATTTTTTATTTTGCCACTTAACCAAAATATTACGAAGATAAAGTGCGTTGAAGTTTCGCGTGACGTCACGCCGTGGCACACTATACCGCCTTGTGACGTCACGAGCCCCCACTCACTCACCCAATCAATTTTGATTGATTTAATAAAGCAAAAAATACGTGTAAAATATTTTGTTGATAATGTTACTGACGGACTAATAAGAATTGTTATTATTTTACCCAGAACACACCCCTATACATACAAGAGACGCTGTGTACCTATACCTATGACCACAGCATAAACAGTAGTTAAACTTCGATATATATATATATATATATATATATATATATATATATATATATATATATAATATATTGCTTGCTTGCATGTGTGCGTGTCTTTGCCGTACGCGCCGCGAGCACCACAAGCAAACTCAACAAGACGGACCGAGCCGTTGCCGCGTTTGCTTGCGATCATCACTACATAGTATAAAACAAAGTCGCTTCCCGCTGTCTGTCCCTATGTATGCTTAGATCTTTAAAACTACGCAACGGATTTTGATGCGGTTTTGTTTAGTAGATAGAGTGATTCAAGAGGAAGGTTTTTATGTATAATAAATTTTGTTTTATGTACGTGTGTTATAGAAAACTCAAATAAACCGAAGCGAAGCGAGGGCGGGTCGCTAGTATCGAATAACACGCGACGCAAAAATGTTGTCATAAATAGACAACCTTACTGACAAAATGAAACTCCTAAAGCGTTGGGGACTTATAATCTATTTATACTATGGTAAGGCCAATCGTTCCGACACCTAAACTTTTAACCCGTAAGCTATTACAAATTTACTTAAGCCTGTCCCCCATCACGAATGAGACCCCAAACAACATCCAGATATCGATTAACTAGCTAGACACCACGCTTAATTTCTATCAGCACAGTATTTTACAAGCGATGACAAACTACTCTGGTGCCAGAGCGTGCTTTGAAATCGACTGAAGTCCGAGGTTTCTTTGTTGTATTTCTAAGCTCCAAGTGAGCACTCAGAGCTTATGACTAAATTTATACACATACAGTGACAAAAACTGAGGCAACGTTTTATAATTGATCCATACACTAGCTAATTGATGGGTCTTAAGGTGGAGGGGGACGTTTGTCTATGGATATATATATAATTATATATATGTGCGGTTAACTACCAATCAAAAAGTTCTTGACCAAATTTATTGCTCGCTACAATTCACTCTATTTAATTAACTTAGGTTCAAACTGATGTACCCTTTTAGCAGACAGGCACCAGTAATAGACAGTTCTCTCTTAATTCAAAGATCATTCAGTTATAAATTAATTGTTGAAATAACCCCGATCTTCTCTTAAATCAGACTCAAGTGTCCATCATTGGGTCTTTGTCCATTATTGGTTCCACCACCCTACATTGAACCTCCATTAAAAACAAACCTCATACTATAAGGGCCACTTGCACGAAAAGTTTAACCCTGGGTTAAGACACTAAGGCCCACTTGCGTGGACCAGAGTTAGCGTCTTAACCCGAGGTTAGGCGGCAAACCACGTACAAAAGTAGACGCTTAACTCTGGGTTGAGGGCTAACTCTGGTCCGCGCAAGTCCGCGTAAGGGCCACTTGCACGAAAAGTTTAACCCTGGGTTAAGACACTAACTCGAGTTAAAATGACAGTTTTTGTATGAATCTGACGCTTACTAACTCGAGTTAGTGCCTTAACCCAGGGTTAAATTCAGCGTGCAAGTGGCCGTAACTCGAGTTAAAATTACAGTTTTCGTATGAATCTAACGTCTACTAAGGGCCACTTGCACGAAAAGTTTAACCCTGGGTTAAGGCACTAACTCGAGTTAAAATGACAGTTGTCGTATGAATCTGACGTTTACTAACTCGAGTTAGCGCCTTAACCCAGGGTTAAATTCAGCGTGCAAGTGGCCGTAACTCGAGTTAGTGCCTTAACCCAGGGTTAAATTCTGCGTGCAAGTGGCCCTAAGTCCATCAAAATTTTACAACTTTGTATGATCGCCAGTGTTTTTTATCACATCCTTATAAAACTTCATTTTTAACAGAGATAAATTATACATTATTTCTCTACCTAAGTTTATTAGTTAAGTGTCACACAAGCTCACGCGTTTATTCCCAGAGTGGGGTAGGCAGAGCTACAGAATTACCAACCACTCCAAAAACCTGTTGGCAACTCTGTAACCACATTTTGCACAATCAGGCTAAGATGTTTCCCAACGCGCTACAATATGGGGCTTTTTAGGGTTCCGTAGTCAAACTAGGAACCCTTATAGTTTCGCCATGTCCGTCCGTCCGTCCGTCCCCAGTCTAGCTCAGAGACTCATAGTACTAGAAAGCTGTAATTTGGCATGAATGTACATATTAGTCACGCCAACAAAGTGGTAAAATAACATTTTGAAAAATTTTTTTTTTTAATGCACCTCCCCTACACGTAACGTGTGGATGACTTTTTTTTTTGTTACCTAACCCATAGTGTGGGGTGTCGTTGGATAGGTCTTTCAATATTGCGGGTTTATTAAAACAATTTTTCGATTAAGGGATCCGTTTATGAAATATTAAGCTTTAAAGCGCTATTTTTTGTTAGAGTCAAGTGTCCCCCCCCCCCTACAGCCAAAACTACAAGTACTAAAAATCTGAAAAAAATCTTCAACGAAAGCGCATATAACGAATTTTAAAGGAAAACTATCACGGCTAAGTAGACATGATTAGTTCCTGAGATACAGGCGATTAACGGGTTTATACCTACTAAAAATCATCTAAGACAGCGCCAAATAACTTTAAATAGAAAATTGTTTCATACATGTTGATTTTTGAGATAGTTTTTTGTGTTTGTCGTTACGGCTTCGGAACCCTACACTGAGCATGGTCCGACATGCTCTTGCCCGGTTTTTTAAAAGGGGTATCAATAAATTTCTTCGAGACCGGCAACGCATTGGTGACGCCTCTGGGTGACCACTTCCCATCAGGTGGGCTGGCTGCCTGTTTGCCCGTCGACCGCAATAAAAAAAAAATGTTTACCAGCGTATTTGTGATAGGTTGCAAGCCCATCGCCTAACAGTACTACACACCCTTTAATCCCTTGGTCGTCGTTAGTTCCCTTAGTAGTCGTTTCTTAAAAGTGTCACTGTCAATAAAATTCGTAAGAACTCTTTAATTGGTTGTCGAAAATTGAAACGTCATAAGTCATAATCGTAGGCAACTTAATGTGACAAACGCGTTTTCTAATTATGTGACTACATAAGAATTTGTACCAAAAAATTTAATGCAGGTCTTAAAACCGATCGCCGCTATTGCCATTAGTGTTATATCAAATGATATCCACCTAGACATAAAGACATACATACATACATACATAAAATCACGCCTGTTTCCCAGAGGGTAGGCAGAGACCACTTCTTTCCACTTGCTACGATCTTGTCAAATAAAAGACAAAACTTTCTAAAAAAGTGACAGAAAAGTACGCAGTCCGACAGACGAAATACATAGTGGTGGTCACATAATTAGAAAACCGCGCGTGGATTGGTGACCTTATTTCTATAGGTAAAAGGTAAAATTTACTTTGATTAAAATATTGCGCTTGCGTCCTATTTATTTAGAACGGCAGCATTATCTTCCGAGAAGCAGTCACATGGAGCATTTTGTACATTTTATCCGTATTTCTTTTCTTTTACAGCATGGAGGATTCATACAAGCATACAGATCTCGACGGTAAGCGTGATCTGAAACCCATAGACAATCGAAAGATTGCAATCTCAAGACTGCTATGCGTAGCCAACTTTAATAACTCAGCTCTGATTAGAAAAAGGGCGCATGTCTCATAAAATCGCGAATGTATTAGTGACCTTAATTTTTACGATGATCAAGTTGCTTTGACCACTTGCGAATAATGCACATGACTGTTTCTTTGAAGTTTGATTGAATTGTCAATAAACTTGAGGAGACATTTTAAGGTGAAAAAGGACGCAAAACGCAAAAAAAAAAAAAAAAAAATTTTGTTCGCGTCCGTGAATATTGCAGTATGCTTTAAAAAAACAGATATATTGTTGTGTCTATCCATAGTTATCATAAATCGATTTAAACGCAACGGATACGTATATATCCTTAGTGGTTGTCAGCGTAATATTGACCTGAGTGTGAATGAGTTTTGGTTGATATTGGCTTGGGTGTTCAGCTACTATTGGCGTGTGAGTGGCGGCTTCAGTATATAACATACGTTTTCACCCCTTCACTACTTTATATGGAAGTTTATTTTGATTAATTGAATTTCCTATAAAAACAATTGAAATTCACCATAAAAAACTAAAAAAAACGACAACAATAACCTACGTTATATTATGCTAATGTCTCGATACTTTATTTATTAATAATTAAACCTAATGTCTCGTCGATATACAAACATTGACTATATCCTAGTATTAATAAGTATTGAAATATCATTTTTATTTGTATAAAGCATTTGCGCATACACTTAAACTTTACCCTACACCCTTTGTTTAAGTAAACAATAATAAAATTAATAAATAGAAACTGAATTTTCCAAAATTACGGATAAATATTGCAGTTTCAACCGTAGACTACGGGTTTAAAAATAAAGTAATTTTTAATAAAACGCAAAACTGTGCACAAGGATATACATATCTAGGGATAAATTGACCTAGCCTCAAACGTTTCGTGTACGTTAGTCAAATCATTGACGGATATCCACAAAAAAAACCGTCGTTGGGGATATATTTAATTACTTATTTGAAAGCAGCAGCAAGCTTATAAAAAGGACCATTGTTTTTTTTATATTTTTTGTGTATTTTTTGAAACAAGTTTTTATGAATACGAAAGTTAAAAAGGATGTCTCGTCTATGTAAGCATATTATGTTTCATTTTAATAATGATTAAAACAAGACGGAGCAAAATTCTTTATAGCAATATGGGGAAAAATCTAGTTAAACATAGCTCTAGTGTAGTACCGTAAAATGTGCCTACTTTGCTCCCCCATGGGTAATTATGCTCCTTGGTTATATTTAGGTAATCTGTATTGTAAATCATTCTATTGCTTTCATTTACTTCGTAGCTGGATGTATACATAGATTCTTTTAAGCAAATTTGTTGTCAACCTTGACTATAAGGTAACAAACGAAATAGTCACTATGGAGCATTGTTACCCATGGGGGAGCAAAGTAGGAACATCTTACGGTACCTATTCTTTTGAGAAAAGAACCAGAGCTTGAATAAATTCTTACAACTATTAAATTACAAACTAACCATAATTACAAAGTTATTAATTAACATTTAAGTATATATTGCGCATAACAAAATATAATATATTGATTATTATTATATATTATATACACACGTTAAATATATAAACCACTGATGTGGCTGTAAAATATATTATATTTCGTTACAAATATTAGCGATAAAATATACTTATTAACTATATTGTTTTAAACACATATGACAAATAAATAACCTAATATAATTAGATAGTTCCTATAAACATATTTATCATTTATAACATGTAATTTACAATTTCAATTATTACATTTTGTTACGGCGTAAGTGCATACATGCAGGCGAGTTGCAGCCGACCTTGGGTGGTTTACTGCCTGGGCCGCACCGCGGCGACTAAATAGCACGTCATACGACCGCGACCGCGGCGACCAATCAGCTGCTTCTATCACGTCATCGACAACCAATGACAAGCCAGTGATTGACCCCTCCGAGCACCAATAAAACAGGAAGGATGACTGGAAGCTCTCTCTACTTCGCTACGTCTACGTGACCACTCAACAGCACATTTTTCTCTCTAACTTAACCTCTACCATAGTTCATATGTAACTAGAAACTTTATTATACGAGTTATTTTCATCTACTTGATTTGAATTCATTTCTCCTGCCATCCACATCTTCAAGCCAGGCCTGTAAGATTTTACGAAACCTGTGTCGCAACGCGCAGACATAAATTGGACCTTCGACCCCAGATTCAAGAAACCATTCCCTGGATACCACGAAGATTGTGAGAACGCATCGGCAGCGACGCGAATCAGAAAAGTTACACTCGAGCTTTTTGGTGAGACGAGCCAGCTTATTTCCTAGCCCTTTCCTTAACGCTTGCGTAATACCGTGCTGTTATACATTCCAGTGCTTTTGCTTGCGCTTTCGCACGCCGCCGCATCAAACACGTGTCGGCAGCTTTCGTCCGTCTACACGTCGGCAGTGCTCCGCCTGACCAGTAGTGGTGATTGCAACTGTAAGTACCGCTATACACTCCCATAACCTCCAAAAATGAGCAATGATGACGTTGCTAGGTTTCACACTGCCGAGGACGGCCTCGAAAAGACAGCGAGTCAGGACTCTCTTAGGTTATTAATTCGTAGACGCGGATCAGTAAAAAGCAGATTAACGAACTTTAAGAAATTTGTGAACTCATTTGAAGGCTTAGAGCTAACAGAACCTCAACGCACTGAAATAAATTTACGCATGCAAGGAGCTCAAATTATTTTCGCCGAGTTTAATGACCTGCATAGTAACATAGAGAATTTAGTCTCTGATAGTGAGTTAGAAAAGCAAATCGAACAAAGGGAATTATTTGAAAATGAATATTACGGCATCCTCGCTCAAACTCAGTCCATGGTAAGAGATACTGACAGCTGTAAACACTCTTCTCCGACCAATATGTCGCAGTCAGTTAAACTTCCGACTATTTCCTTACCAACCTTTGATGGTTCTTATGAGCACTGGCTGGAATTCCGCGACACGTTTGCGTCATTAGTTCACAGCTCCCAAGAAATAACCAACATTCAGAAGTTTCATTATTTAAAATCATCGTTAAAGGGTAACGCGCAACTTGTTATAGATTCTCTTGAATTTTCTGCGAATAACTACACAATTGCTTGGGAGCTGCTACTAAATCGGTATAATAATAGTAGATTGTTAGTGCATAACCACGTTAAGGCGTTATTTTCTATTCAAGTGCTAACTAAAGAGTCCCCATCGCTTTTAAGAAAACTTATAGACATTATCCTTAAGAATCTACGTGCACTAAAGCTTCTCGGAGAACCTACTGAGAGCTGGGACACCTTAATTATTTATTTGGTCGTGTCAAAATTAGATTCCACAACTGAACGCGAATGGGAACAATTTAAAAGCACTTTACTGCCACGAACAAGTGAACTGACGTCTACACTAAAAGTTGATGACTTACTTAATTTCATTCGGAACCGCGCCGATATGCTTGAAACACTAATAGTAACGCACAGCAAGGCTAGCACTAGCATTTATACCACGCACGAAACGAAGAAGCAATATCATCACACTAACGCATACAACAACGTTCCTAAACTTCACTGCAATGTCGTCACTGATAAATCCGCAAATAAGTCACATATTAAGCAAACTACGTATAAAAAACTATGTTTAATGTGCAGCGGTAAACATCCTTTGTATTCGTGCCAGGTGTTTTTAGATTTAAACTTGCAAGATAAATTAAATATTGTGCAGGATAAGCGGCTATGCGAAAATTGTTTACGTGCAGGCCATACATCTATTGAATGCAAGTACGGTCCATGCAGGAAATGCAATAAAAAACATAATTCGTTAATACACGAGGAGACACGGGATGGTGACATCAACGAGCGCGCGGTCCCACGGCTCGCCCTGGACAAAGGCCAGGCGCCGCCGCCGCGTCCCTTCTCGGCATCCGCAAACGTAAGCAATATCGCACACTCGCATCAAAGTAAGCAAGTTAATAATGCACACATTGACATGACCGCTCAGCTGTCTCCCATGCAACCGGTTTTGTTATCAACTGCACTAGTCGAGATTCCCGATAGTATTGGAAATTATCATAAGGCGCGCGCAATTCTCGACAGTGGAAGTGAATGCTGTTTAATCACTAAGAATTTATGTGATAAATTAAAACCTAAAATTATACAGTCCACACAAGAAATACGAGGCATAGGTAATTCTATTTCTACGTGTACGCAAAAATGTGAAATAGAAATTAACTCTGTTGTCGACTCGTTTAACATTCGCATACAGTGTTTAGTGTTATCACAATTAACATCGACACTACCTACGGTTGCGATGCAACGCAATCATTTCCGCATTCCAGACAATGTTTGTCTGGCTGATCCTAGTTTTTTCGAATGTCAGTCTGTTGATATCCTTATAGGTGCTGACATATTCTGGGATTTGCTCAGTGATGGTAAGATGCGCCTAGCGAACGGCCCTTACCTACAAAACACGAGACTAGGGTGGATCATTTCGGGTCCTATTTATGCGAATACGCAACGCATACAATCCAAGCCTATGAGATGTAATTTGACGCAACATTTTGATACGCAATCTTCATTAGACAGTCAGTTACGTAGGTTTTGGGAATTAGAACAGGATCCCATAGCAGGGAAAATACCCGAACTGCTCACCGATGAGGAACTCGCGTGCGAAGAACATTTCATCAGAACAACAAAGCGCGTTGCCGATGGAAGGTTCAACGTACAAATTCCTCTGAAAGAGTCATCTGAATCGTTAGGTGACACATTCTTTCAAGCCAAAAATCGTTTCAGTGCTCTCGAAAGGCGTCTCGACCGCGACCCTACTTATAAAAACTTATATAGTAATTTTATTAAAGAGTACGAAAATTTAGGTCATATGTCGCGAGTTTCTTCATACGGAACCCCAAACTATTTCTTGCCGCACCATGGGGTGCTCCGGGAGCACGCTACTACCACTAAATTAAGAGTTGTGTTTGATGCCAGCGCAGCTTCAACGACAGGAAAGTCACTCAACGACTTGCAACGCGTAGGTCCTCCTATTCAAGGTGACCTTATTGCAATTCTACTACGATTTCGCGAAAATAAGTTCGTTGCTTGCGCTGACATTGAAAAACATTATCGGCAAGTACTTATCGATGAGGGCCAACGCGATTTGCAGTTGATTTTGTGGCGCGACAGTCCCACCGACCCGCTCAGTGTTTATCGGTTGAACACGGTGACATACGGAACAGCCTCAGCGCCCTTCTTAAGTTGCCGGTGCCTAAAACAGTTAGCACAAGAATGTACGGATCCCGAAGTGGCCAGAATAATAAACCACGATTTCTATGTCGACGATTTAATTTGTGGATCGTCAACGATCGCCGAACTAAAGCGCTTATGCAAGGAAACCGCGAAAGTTTTAGATTCCGGTTGTTTTCCGTTACGAAAATGGGTTTATAATTTTGACTACTTCACTCGGGAATCCGAAGGCAGCATCTCGAGGGAATTGTCACTGGGTGAGCACACGCATAGTAAAACGTTAGGGCTTGGCTGGTACAACCAAAGCGACGAATTGCACTACTATTCGCGACACGATAATGAATCAAAGCCGGTGTCAAAACGCACTATTTTATCTATTGCATCCCAGATTTTCGACCCGTTAGGTCTTCTAAGCCCAACAATAACTATAGCAAAAACTTTATTACAGAAGCTGTGGTTATTAAAATTAGACTGGGACGAAGCGGTTCCTGATGACGTCACGCAAGCCTGGCACCGCTTTATAAACAACCTATCGATTTTATCTAGCGTTCGAGTTCCGAGACATGTTTTTTGTAACCAGCCTAAATGTACAGAATTACATATTTTCAGTGACGCGTCGCAAATTGCTTTTGGTTCTTGCGCATATGTACGTACTGTTGACAGCGAATCAGCTGTTACAGTCCGGCTCCTTTGTTCCAAGGGCAAGGTCGCGCCGATATCACCTGTGAGTATCCCAAGGCTAGAATTGTGCGGAGCGCTAGTGGGTGCAAGGCTATACCTCAAAATAAAGGATTCGCTTCGTTCTAAATTTGACAGGGTAGTCTTTTGGACTGACTCAACTATAGTCCTCGGTTGGCTGCGCATGCCACCAAATTTGTTAAAGTCTTTTGTTCAAAACAGGGTAGCGGAAATTCACGAGTTAACGAAAGAAAACGTATGGCTCCACGTCAGCGGGAAAGATAACCCGGCCGACCTAGTCTCCCGCGGATTACATTTAGACGCGCTGAACAATTCTAATCTGTGGTGGGAGGGGCCTCAATACCTACATAACGACAACTTTAATTGTTGTGATTTTAACTTAGTCTCACTACCTGATGAGTTACAATTACCAGAGCGCAGATCTGGTACAAGTAATACTTTGATATGCACTGAAATTAAAGAAACCTTTTTTTTATTTTCCAGGTTCTCTCAGTTCGACCGCATGCAGCGCGCGGCAGCGCGCGTTCTTCGTTTCATTCACAACGCCCGCAGTAAAAAAGCGAAACGTCGTGCCGGCGCGCTGTCGGCGGAAGAACTGAGGGGATCGGTTACTATGCTGGCGCGCATCTCGCAACAAGAATCGTTTCTTAATGTTTATCAACTATTGTCTAAAAAGGAACCTGTCAAGGGTCATTTATCGAAACTGAATTTATTTATAGACAATCTTCAATTAATCAGAGTTGGAGGGCGACTTGCAAACTCGCCTACATTCGATTTCGATAAAAAACACCCGATTTTATTGTCCTGTAAGCATCATTTTACAATATTGTTGTTCCGCTATGAGCACAAACGGCTACTGCACGCGGGCCCGCAGCACCTGCTGTTCTCGCTGCGAGACGCCTGGTGGCCCGTGAGCGGCAGAAACCTCGCGCGCAACACAGTGCACGGGTGCGTCACCTGTGCCCGGTTGCGAGGTAAAACGTTGGCGCCTATCATGGGCGATTTACCTAAACAGCGCCTGGAACCCGGCTTTCCGTTTATGCACTGTGGTGTTGATTACGCGGGGCCAGTGCTCATTCTTAATCGCAAAGGAAGGGGAGCTGTTACCATTAAGGCATATATTTGCTTATTTGTATGTTTCACCACGCGCGCTGTTCATTTAGAGCTAGTCAGTGATCTCTCATCAGACGCATATTTGTTAGCGCTAAAGAGGTTTATCTCACGACGTGGGAAACCTTCGGAAATATTTTCGGATAATGGCCGTAATTTTATAGGGTTAAAACATGAGTTCGCAAGGTTCTTAAAGTCTTGTTCTAATGATATTAAGGAATACGCGCTTTCACAAAATATTAAATTTACAATGGGTCCCCCATACGCGAGTCATTTTGGGGGTTTATGGGAGGCTGGTGTAAAAAGTTGCAAGCACCACTTGCGTCGGGTAATAGGAAACGCACACTTAACTTACGAGGAGTTCAGCACGGTATTGACGCAAGTCGAGGCCATCCTGAACTCCCGTCCTTTGAGTCCTATGTCCTCAGATCCGCAGGATTTCTCCCCTCTTAGCCCAGCTCATTTCCTGGTTGGCCGGCCACTGACTGCTCCTGTATTCGCTGACCTGAACGAGGTTCCTGTGCAACGCCTGTCACGCTACCAAAGAGTAGAACAGATACGCCAGCATTTCTGGACACGCTGGTCTAAAGAATATGTATCTGAGCTACAGATCAGGACGAAATGGACACGCAACAGAGACAACTTGACTAAAGACACACTCGTTCTCATAAAGGAGGATAACGCACCACCATTGAAATGGAGTATTGGGAGAATCGTCAAGACATTTCCAGGCCGGGATGGCATCTCGCGAGTGGCCGACATACGGACCGCCAACGGCACGGTGCGTCGAGCGTTCTCCAAAATTTGTCCACTGCCTGTAAACGACGAATAGGCTTCTTATCTGCATTATCTGTTGAAAGCTTCTGCATTCAAGGGCGGGAGTTTATGTTACGGCGTAAGTGCATACATGCAGGCGAGTTGCAGCCGACCTTGGGTGGTTTACTGCCTGGGCCGCACCGCGGCGACTAAATAGCACGTCATACGACCGCGACCGCGGCGACCAATCAGCTGCTTCTATCACGTCATCGACAACCAATGACAAGCCAGTGATTGACCCCTCCGAGCACCAATAAAACAGGAAGGATGACTGGAAGCTCTCTCTACTTCGCTACGTCTACGTGACCACTCAACAGCACATTTTTCTCTCTAACTTAACCTCTACCATAGTTCATATGTAACTAGAAACTTTATTATACGAGTTATTTTCATCTACTTGATTTGAATTCATTTCTCCTGCCATCCACATCTTCAAGCCAGGCCTGTAAGATTTTACGAAACCTGTGTCGCAACGCGCAGACACATTTATAAATAACGAAGGCAAATACGAAACGCAAACATTTCAATAGTGATTAACTACTTTTAATTTTTTATTGATTTCAATGTTCCTTAAATACAATAATTATACTTAAAAACAAAATGGCGGAAACAAGAACGAACCTACAAGTTCTTATTTCGCATAAATATATTAATGATTGGTGTATTTATAGTTCACTAATGATAATTCAATCCTTGACTTCTATCATTGCTGTAAAAATCATAACCTGATAATTTTGAGGTTATAATTTGAACTGAGAAGACCGTAAGATTGATTTCACCTGTAGAGAACCTACTAGCGCCTAAAACGATCTCTAGGAGCGTCGTTAATACAGTCAAGGGAAAAGACTAATCCTGTCAAATTATTAAGGAATGCAAATAACCGGATATAACAGGTTTTAACCGGTTATTTTCATACAAAAACGGTTAATAACCGGTTAAATTACATTCCCTAATTATTGGTATGTTTTTCCCTCTGATCGTATTATTTGTGAAAAATACTTTTGTTAGAAAAGTATTGGAATTTTCTAACAAAAATATGTTAATTTACCTATAACTAAGTTATTTAACCTATTTATTACAATTATCTGAAAATCGGCTGAGTAAAGTAAGTAAATATTTTAGTTTTTTTATACAAAACACTTCTTTAAAAAAAATAGCACTCTATAACATTATAAATCTATTATATATATAACTATTATATTGAACAAATATCTTAGACTTTACAATAAAATTCTGGTACATTATTAACAGTGAATAAAATTTAAATTGACGATTCAAGATCTATGGTAAATTTTAAAAAATGCGTATGTGACAGTTGCCAAAATAGAGAAATTTTCTCAGGTCTGTAAATTTGGATGAAATGGAACATAAAAAAAAACTATTGCTTTAGATAAATAGGCACCTGAAAGTAGCGCGCGTAACATTTACAAGGTCCCGCAAATTAAATATGTCAAGGACTTAACATAATTCGTCTTCTTCCTCAGCCTTGGCGGGGCCGCTCTCCTGGTAGGATTGACAGTTGTCATCTTCCGACGTGGCGTTCTGGAATAATTGTCAAAATACCCCCGGTCAAGTGCGAATCGGGTTTGCGCACCGAGGGTACCGTAACGCCGCCCAGTAGGCAAATAATTTATATGCCGATGTGAATTAGACATCGAATCGAATCCACGCGAGCGCAACACTTGAGCACTTTTAGTATTTGTCATGTTTCTTCGGGGTTTGTACCACAATCAATTTTGACGCTTATATGCAGTGATCGGAAAAGGTAGTGCAATTTCGGGTGAATGACCTCAAACATTATAAATAATATGGATAAGACCCGGGATTCCGGGATTCGTATTTTTATAAATAATAAGATAATTATTAAAAAAGGTTTCTTGTTTGCAAGAATGTCAAAATTAAAGTGTCTACATAATTTCGTCAATACCAACTTTGTACTAGCAGTATAATAATTGTCAAAATTATAAATAACTTTTTTAAGCTTACTGTGGGGCTAGGTCAATTTGTGTAATGTCCCCTGATATTTATTTTAAACCAAACACAAACTTTAAAACTTTTCAAAGTGAAAATCATATCTATATCCATACTAAGCTTACGCACCGGAATCCTCACTGCTTATATGCTTTACCGATTTTACGATATAAACAAAAATATAAATACTTTGATAAAATAGAATTCATAGATTATTATTTGTTATTTTACTTTTTAGGGTTCCGTACCAAAATGGTAAAGGAACCGTTATGGTGAGACGTCGTTGTCTGTCTGTCTGTATGTAACTATAAATGCTATCAACTTGAAATTTGGCATAGTTGTACAATTTGCTTGACCGCACCTGTTTTTAGTCAAATTAAATAATTGAAAAGGGGTCTAGAATTAGAATTATAGTTAAACATGTACAAAAAAAAAGACCGTCCTCCCCCCTTACCCCCGAAGTTTATTTATGAAATTTTTTGAAAAAATGCTGGCGTGTAGATAATTATATATCTTTCATATTTGTATGTATATTCTTTACACTTTGCCATACGATTAAATAAATGGGAAAAATTAAATAGTGTAATTTATTTACAGTATTTAAGAAATAGCAAAAAACTTTGAAAAACTGTTATAAATATAATATATACATATATATAATATACACATAAATATATAGGAATAAGTTGACAAGCTTGGCTTTTAGATAAGTGCTTCTATGGTGTAAGAGACTTTGCCGAGTGGTAGTACCCGGTATTGTGGACATTAAAAAAAAAGTATAATTTGACAATTGTGTGTAGTTTAAATTGATTAATTAATGCCTTCAATTAATTAATTAATATTATTAAAAATAAATATTAATATAAATAGCTATTAAAAATTCAACGATACATACACTAAATGTACAACCGTGTGTATTCCGCAAATAAAACATACTTATTGATTTGATTTGATTACGTTATATGATTAACTTAGAACAGTTAAAAACATACGTAAGCGCCTTTGGTATGATTCTGGTACAAACCTTGAAAAAAACCAACATTATACTAAAAAATGGGCAAGGGTTCGCGCTGATTCGACTCCAAATCGAATTCAAATAGGAATATTTTATAATACCTACCGTGTGGCACAGAACCCTCGGAGCGCAAGTCCGATCCGCACTTGACCTATTTTACTTTGAATTCTAAAATAAATATAGATGCATGTACTTGGAATAGATTTTTTTTTTATATAAGGAATAGAATTATTTTTTTCGCAAATTCCAGAGGGTGCGGGGGGCGGTAACGCACCTCGGTGTTGGAAGAGTTTGGGCTGACGTAAGAAGGAGCAGCGTTCTCTCTCACTCCTGCGGTGGCGATAGGCTCCATCGCTTCAGGTAATGGCACGACCTTTAAAAAAAAATTAACTTAACCCTTTATAGGGCAAAACTAAAAATAAACCTGAATTCTAGCCTCATTAGATTCCTCCTATTCACACAAAATACTTTCAATAAAAAATACAAAAAGTATTAGTTGTAAGTGGTCATTTTTAGTACCAGGTTTTAAAATTGCCCTATAAAGGGTTAAAGATGGTGAATGAATTTTTGAAGTTAGTTGTCCTGGGTACAAAAGGGCAGATATCGGTATGATTAACGCGAATATTTGTTCCTGAGTCATGGATGTATTCTATCCCCTTACTTATATCATTGAATACGTTTTGTTGTAATGTATGAGAGTAGATAAAGTAGTGTATGAAACTGCACATAAAGTTATAAGTTATAAACGTGGAATAAGCATGGAATAGTTTATGCCATGCTTTGTCCTTATCTGTAATTGTGACATTTGCATCTGACAGAAAGTGACAAAGCATGGCATAAACTACTCCAAGCTTATTCCACGTTTATAAGTAAGGGGGTTAAGTATACAATATCAGGTATATGCCAAAACTGAGAAGGCTGATAGAGCAGCTAAAAACCTATGCTAAAGCTAAAGGTCCATAGGGGTTAAAAGCTATTTAAACCCTATGAACGTTCAGTGTTTTTTTACTTCTTTCGGAGATACTGGACATTTTAAACGGAATTTCTGTAAATTTCCCTTATGCCCATATGACGAGAAATTCTTAATTTCATGTTTTATTTCAAAAGTACGAGGGCTGCTACTTAGGTAACCGGAATCCGGGATTCCAACATTTTTAAACGCTATATCTGACCTCCATGGTAAAATTTGAACTTTTTTTAATACTGGCCGCTATATATTTTTTTTTCTTATGTACGCTAGTCTTTTGTTTTTGGCGGGTTTAAATTTTAATCTCGCTGCAAGAATGGAACTCACTCGTGAAAATATTCGTGCTATGATTTATTACGATTTTCGGCGTGGTTTAACGCAACAACAGTGCATAGATCAACTAACTTCGACTTTTGGTGATGAAGCTCCATCCAAAACTACTGTGTATCACTGGTTTAGTGAGTTCAATCGTGGACGTAGTATGCTCAGGGACGAAGTTAAGGATGGTCGCCCGAAATCGGTCGTTGTACCACAAAATATTGAAGCTGTGCGAAAACTTATAATGCATGACCGTCATGTTACGTATCGCGAGATAGAGGCGACTATAGGCATATGTATGACGAGCATTAATAAGATATTACATGAACACTTAGCTGTGAAAAAAATTTGTTCGCGTTGGATCCCGCACAACTTAACTAAGGATCAAAAAGAGGCTCGCGTCGAATGGTGCAAGGAAATGTTGAAAAAATATAACCGTGGTGACTCAAAAGCTGTTTATAATATCTACACAGGTGACGAATCCTGGATCTATGCGTATGATCCCGAAACTAAACAACAATCAACGGTGTGGGTGTTTCAAAATGAGCCGAACCCTACGAAAGTAACTCGTGCAAAAAGCACCTTGAAGCAAATGGTGGCCTGCTTTTTTGGTATTAATGGCCATGTGGCTACAGTGCCCCTAGAGAATCGTAAAACGGTTAATTCGGAGTGGTACACGACCATTTGTTTGCCGGAAGTATTTGAAGAAATACGGAAAAACAACCAGCGACGGAGAATCATTCTGCACCATGATAACGCCAGCTGTCATACATCACGTGAAACGACTCGATTTTTGGAAGGTCAAAATATAGAATTAACGGGTCATCCACCTTACAGCCCTGATTTGGCACCCAATGATTTCTATTTATTTCCAAATGTAAAGAATAAATTACGTGGTCAACGATTTTCGACCCGTGAAGATGCCGTCGACGCGTTCAGACAGCACGTTTTGGAGATACCTCAGTCAGAGTGGAAAAAGTGCTTTATAAATTGGTTTCAACGTATGCAAAAGTGCATCGATTATCACGGAGAATACTTCGAAAAACAATAAAACCATATTTAGCCCTGTACGTTTGTTTATTTTTTCTATTCCGGTTACATAAGTAGCAGCCCTCGTATTTCACTGGTATCTTACATTATTTGAATCATTATGAATCAGAAAGTTTTATAACCCATTTTCTCCTTTTTTTTTAAATTTATTTTTTAAGTAATCATAATCACATAAAGTTGATTTTTTCCATAAAAAGTGAACAACAAACACTGGGACACCTACACCCACCACAAGAAAAACACTGGAACACTACGAGAAAAAGAAACATTCATAATGGCGGCAATTTACCTACTAATGACAGCAAATAATACTTTTTTTTTTTAATGAATTCCTTGGTCGACCAATCAAATCTCGAGGAGTTATTGCCACAAGAAGTTTGTATGTCGAGGTATTCTTTGCACAGGAGGTTCTATAGCATTGAGATGGATGTCGAATATATTGGTGTGTTCTAAATTCACATGAACTTTTAATCACTGTTATGGTAAACAGCTAAGCTTTTTATAGGGGGAATGGTATAAATTATTCTTTATTTCACTTCATTAAATGTGTAAGCAATCTAATGTTTTTAGTATCTTTGTAATCAGTTTTATTTACAGACAGTTGAATTCTCGAAAGAGTTCTTAGTTTTAAGAAACCCTTTATATCGAAGGAATTAAAAAAAAGACGAAGTGATAGTTTAAACCTTTTCGAAAGCATGTGTAGTTATTAATCTTTCTTTTGAGGTACCATTTACGGGAATATCTCAGCAAATATTGAAATATTGAATTTTTTTTTTTAAGTAGACTGATCAAGTTCCCATAGTACAAGCCTAGAGCTTAGTTTCTGATTTTTATTCATTATTATTACTAGCCGACCAAGGGAATGTATCGTGTTTCCCGTAAACATGTAGAGAAATAAATGCAACTTCCAAGACTCAGGAGCAAAATACTCACGCGCATCACACGAACATTGGTTAATTCTAGGAATCGAAACCGCGATCGTTGGCTACGTAGGCAGAGTCACTACCAGACTTAGGAATATACGGGGCAAAACTAAATGACAGCTAAGGATTGCCTATATCGATAAACTTAATTATCGATGCTTTTCCCATATACTAGTGATCGCTCCAAGTTTTGATTGTAAAAATAAAAAATAGATGAATTTTTAAAATATGCAAATTAAACAAAATAGCAACATTATTTTGGTCATTCTTTATTTTAAAAGGATTTATAACCTTCACTCATCATCGTCATATTGTTTTTACTCCTAACAAATTCTAGTCGTTTATTTTAACAATAGTAAATGGGACAGTTACTCTGAAATTCACAATACGGAAAAAATATATGATGATGATGAGTGAAGGTTAAAAAATCCTTTTAAAATAAAGAATAACCAGAATCATTTTGCTATTTTGTTTCATTGCATACTTTCAATCAAATTTTATTTTTACAAACAAAACTTGGAGCGATCACTAATATATGGGAAACGCATCGATAATTGAGTTTATCGATATAGGCAATCCCTAGCTGTCATTTAATTTTGCCCCGAATATTCCTAGGTCTGGTCACTACAAACCAGTAACCTCACACTGAGTTACAATTACCGTAGTCGCTAATCGCTGCTACATCATGATCGGGATTTATTGAAGCTGTAATTTTTGTACGGATATTCTCTACAGTACCGTTGATGTAGGAAAACATATCGAAACTTTTATGTGGTCATCTTGCACCGTGTTATAAGTTATAAACACACATATGAGTAGGTGGGTTTTAGTTTTTTTTTTTTCCTTTTTCTTTCTTTATCTCTCACGTAAGATTTTTGGCATGTTTTCCTGCTGATCTACGCATGTTATTGGATATTATATTGAATTTAATATTTATTGCTTTATATAATGCTAGATTAAGTAGTACCATTGTAATATGTTTAAAAAATGACTGACTGCTGAGTTTCTTGCGGCGTTTCTTCTCAGCAGTGTCTCCTCTTGGGAAGCGCTGGTAGATTCTTGACGTGTAAAAGTGCCCGTAAGGCCTACTTACTGAATAAATGTCTTTTATATTTTTTTTTTTTTACAAAAGATAGTTGGTTCACCTGGGCAAGGCGTGCGTACTCCACGTCCATGCTCCTAATGAAAGGCGACATAAGGGCTCTCTTGGCTGACTCCCGGTCCTCTTCGTCGTACGCAGCTAGCAGTTGCTCAATGGTCTGCATCTCGGCAACTTCGCAGTTGTTGCCCCATTCCTGTTGACAATTGAAAAGTACGTTCAATCGATTGAAGTCAGGTCATGGAACTCATGGAGTCTGAGATACGGAGATTGAGAGAGAGAGAGAATACAGTGTAAGGCGATAAGATAAAATTCGGAAAAATAAGATTACTCAAACAGTTTAGTCGTTAATTTATTTAACGCTGGAGTTTCTTACAACCGACTTCCGACTTAAATAAAAAAAAAAAACAAAAAAGTACATAGCGGTCACCTCGAGAGCCAAATCAAGATATATCAAGAACAATAAAGTTATTAATGATAAATGCAAAAGTGTGGAGTGCATCTTCGTTTGTTCTTCTTCCACGCAGCAACGTCGCGATGTTCTGCAGTACTCTCATCCAGGAGTTCACACCACAGCCCTCAAGTTGACGTTGCCACGGATGCGTCAACGATTTAAACAAGGGCTGGAGTATGAGCTCCTGGACGAAAAGTACTATACTCGGCGGGCCATCTTGATATATGCTACCTTTATCCGTAAAATATAACAGATCGGTTATTAAATATTAATTACATGTATAATCAGTGTATTATTAATGATAAATGCAAAAGTGTGGAGTGGTTCTTCGTTTGTTCTTCTTCCACGCAGCAACGTCACAATGTTCTGCAGTACCCTCATGCAGGAGTTCACACCACAGCCCTCGAGTTGACGTTGCCACGGGTGCGTCAACGATTTAAACAAGGGCTGGAGTATGAGCTCCTGGACGAAAAGTACTATACTCGGCGGACCGTCTAGGCTACCTTTATCCGTAAAATATAACAGTTCGATTATTAAAATATTAATTACTTGTATAATCAGTGTATTATTAATGATAAATGCAAAAGTGTGGAGTGCATCTTCGTTTGTTCTTCTCCCGCGCAGCAACGTCGCGATGTTCTGCAGTAGGTACTCTCATCCAGGAGTTCACACCCCAGCCCTCGAGTTGACGTTGCCACGGGTGCGTCAACGATTTAAACAAGGGCTGGAGTATGAGCTCCTGGACGAAAAGTACTATACTCGGCGGACCGTCTAGGCTACCTTTATCCGTAAAATATAACAGTTCGAATATTAAAATATTTATTACTTGTATTATCAGTGTATTATTAATGATAAATGCAAAAGTGTGGAGTGCATCTTCGTTTGTTCTTCTTCCGCGCAGCAACGTCGCGATGTTCTGCAGTACTCTCATCCAGGAGTTCACACCTCAGCCCTCGAGTTGACGTTGCCACGGATACGTCAACTATTTAAACAAGCGCTGAAGTATGAACTCCTGGATCAGAAGTACTTACTATCCTCGGCGGGCCGTCTTGATATAGGCTACATTTATCCGTAAAATATAACAGTTCGATTATTAAATATTTATTATTTGTATTATCAGTGTATTATTAATGATAAATGCAAAAGTGTGGAGTGCATCTTCGTTTGTTCTTCTTCCGCGCAGCAACGTCGCGATGTTCTGCAGTACTCTCATTCAGGAGTTCACACCTCAGCCCTCGAGTTGACGTTGCCACGGATACGTCAACTATTTAAACAAGCGCTGAAGTATGAACTCCTGGATCAGAAGTACTTACTATCCTCGGCGGGCCGTCTTGATATAGGCTACCTTTATGCGTAAAATATAACAGTTCGATTATTAAATATTTATTACTTGTATAATCAGTGTATTATTAATGATAAATGCAAAAGTGTGGAGTGCATCTTCGTTTGTTCTTCTTCCGCGCAGCAACGTCGCGATGTTCTGCAGTACTCTCATCCAGGAGTTCACACCTCAGCCCTCGAGTTGACGTTGCCACGGATACGTCAACTATTTAAACAAGCGCTGAAGTATGAACTCCTGGATCAGAAGTACTTACTATCCTCGGCGGGCCGTCTTGATATAGGCTACCTTTATCCGTAAAATATAACAGTTCGATTATTAAATATTTATTATTTGTATTATTAATGATAAATGCAAGTGTGGAGTGCATCTTCGTTTGTTCTTCTTCCGCGCAGCAACGTCGCGATGTTCTGCAGTACTCTCATCCAGGAGTTCACACCTCAGCCCTCGAGTTGACGTTGCCACGGATACGTCAACTATTTAAACAAGCGCTGAAGTATGAACTCCTGGATCAGAAGTACTTACTATCCTCGGCGGGCCGTCTTGATATAGACTACCTTTATCCGTAAAATATAACAGTTCGATTATTAAATATTTATTATTTGTATTATCAGTGTATTATTAATGATAAATGCAAAAGTGTGGAGTGCATCTTCGTTTGTTCTTCTTCCGCGCAGCAACGTCGCGATGTTCTGCAGTACTCTCATCCAGGAGTTCACACCTCAGCCCTCGAGTTGACGTTGCCACGGATACGTCAACTATTTAAACAAGCGCTGAAGTATGAACTCCTGGATCAGAAGTACTTACTATCCTCGGCGGGCCGTCTTGATATAGGCTACCTTTATCCGTAAAATATAACAGTTCGATTATTAAATATTTATTATTTGTATTATTAATGATAAATGCAAGTGTGGAGTGCATCTTCGTTTGTTCTTCTTCCGCGCAGCAACGTCGCGATGTTCTGCAGTACTCTCATCCAGGAGTTCACACCTCAGCCCTCGAGTTGACGTTGCCACGGATACGTCAACTATTTAAACAAGCGCTGAAGTATGAACTCCTGGATCAGAAGTACTTACTATCCTCGGCGGGCCGTCTTGATATAGACTACCTTTATCCGTAAAATATAACAGTTCGATTATTAAATATTTATTATTTGTATTATCAGTGTATTATTAATGATAAATGCAAAAGTGTGGAGTGCATCTTCGTTTGTTCTTCTTCCGCGCAGCAACGTCGCGATGTTCTGCAGTACTCTCATCCAGGAGTTCACACCTCAGCCCTCGAGTTGACGTTGCCACGGATACGTCAACTATTTAAACAAGCGCTGAAGTATGAACTCCTGGATCAGAAGTACTTACTATCCTCGGCGGGCCGTCTTGATATAGGCTACCTTTATCCGTAAAATATAACAGTTCGATTATTAAATATTTATTATTTGTATTATTAATGATAAATGCAAAAGTGTGGAGTGCATCTTCGTTTGTTCTTCTTCCGCGCAGCAACGTCGCGATGTTCTGCAGTACTCTCATCCAGGAGTTCACACCTCAGCCCTCGAGTTGACGTTGCCACGGATACGTCAACTATTTAAACAAGCGCTGAAGTATGAACTCCTGGATCAGAAGTACTTACTATCCTCGGCGGGCCGTCTTGATATAGGCTACCTTTATCCGTAAAATATACACAGTTCGATTATTAAATATTTATTATTTGTATTATCAGTGTATTATTAATGATAAATGCAAAAGTGTGGAGTGCATCTTCGTTTGTTCTTCTTCCGCGCAGCAACGTCGCGATGTTCTGCAGTACTCTCATCCAGGAGTTCACACCTCAGCCCTCGAGTTGACGTTGCCACGGATACGTCAACTATTTAAACAAGCGCTGAAGTATGAACTCCTGGATCAGAAGTACTTACTATCCTCGGCGGGCCGTCTTGATATAGGCTACATTTATCCGTAAAATATAACAGTTCGATTATTAAATATTTATTATTTGTATTATCAGTGTATTATTTAATGATAAATGCAAAAGTGTGGAGTGCATCTTAGTTTGTTCTTCTTTCACGCAGCAACGTCGCGATGTTCTGCAGTACTCTCATCCAGGAGTTCACACCTCAGCCCTCGAGTTGACGTTGCCACGGATACGTCAACTATTTAAACAAGCGCTGAAGTATGAACTCCTGGATCAGAAGTACTTACTATCCTCGGCGGGCCGTCTTGATATAGGCTACCTTTATCCGTAAAATATAACAGTTCGATTATTAAATATTTATTATTTGTATTATCAGTGTATTATTAATGATAAATGCAAAAGTGTGGAGTGCATCTTCGTTTGTTCTTCTTCCGCGCAGCAACGTCGCGATGTTCTGCAGTACTCTCATCCAGGAGTTCACACCTCAGCCCTCGAGTTGACGTTGCCACGGATACGTCAACTATTTAAACAAGCGCTGAAGTATGAACTCCTGGATCAGAAGTACTTACTATCCTCGGCGGGCCGTCTTGATATAGGCTACATTTATCCGTAAAATATAACAGTTCGATTATTAAATATTAATTACTTGTATTATCAGTGTATTATTAATGATAAATGCAAAAGTGTGGAGTGCATCTTTGTTTGTTCTTCTTCCGCGCAGCAACGTCACGATGTTTTGCAGTACTCTCATGCAGGAGATAAAACGGCAGGCCTATAGTTCACGTTGTCACGCGTCACCGATTTAAAATGGGCTGCCGTTTTAACCCCTGACGAGAAGTACTATACTCGACGGGCCGTCTTGATGTAGGCTACCTATATCCTTAAAATGGCACAGTTTGATTATTTGATATTAATTACTGATGTATTACCAGTGTAGTATTAATGAGAAATGATAAAGTGTGGTGTGACTCTTCGTTTGTTCTTTTTCATGCTGCACGTCGCGATGTGCTGCAGTACTCTCATGCAGGAGATAAAACGGCAGGCCTATAGTTCACGTTGTCACGCGTCACCGATTTAAAATGGGCTGCCGTTTTAACCCCTGACGAGAAGTACTATACTCGACGGGCCGTCTTGATGTAGGCTACCTATATCCTTAAAATGGCACAGTTTGATTATTTGATATTAATTACTGATGTATTTATCAGTGTAGTATTAATGAGAAATGATAAAGTACGGTGTAATTCTTCGTTTGTTCTTTTTCATGCTGCAACGTCGCGATGTACTGCAGTACTCTCATGCAGGAGATAAAACGGCAGGCCTATAGTTCACGTTGTCACGCGTCACCGATTTAAAATGGGCTGCCGTTTTAACCCCTGACGAGAAGTACTATACTCGACGGGCCGTCTTGATGTAGGCTACCTATATCCTTAAAATGCCAGTTTGATTATTTCATATTAATTACTGATGTATTACCAGTGTAGTATTAATGAGAAATGATAAAGTGTGGTGTGACTCTTCGTTTGTTCTTTTTCATGCTGCACGTCGCGATGTGCTGCAGTACTCTCATGCAGGAGATAAAACGGCAGGCCTATAGTTCACGTTGTCACGCGTCACCGATTTAAAATGGGCTGCCGTTTTAACCCCTGACGAGAAGTACTATACTCGACGGGCCGTCTTGATGTAGGCTACCTATATCCTTAAAATGGCACAGTTTGATTATTTGATATTAATTACTGATGTATTTATCAGTGTAGTATTAATGAGAAATGATAAAGTACGGTGTAATTCTTCGTTTGTTCTTTTTCATGCTGCAACGTCGCGATGTACTGCAGTACTCTCATGCAGGAGATAAAACGGCAGGCCTAGAGTTCACGTTGTCACGCGTCACCGATTTAAAATGGGCTGCCGTTTTAACCCCTGACGAGAAGTACTATACTCGACGGGCCGTCTTGATGTAGGCTACCTATATCCTTAAAATGGCACAGTTTGATTATTTCATATTAATTACTGATGTATTTATCAGTGTAGTATTAATGAGAAATGATAAAGTACGGTGTAATTCTTCGTTTGTTCTTTTTCATGCTGCAACGTCGCGATGTACTGCAGTACTCTCATGCAGGAGATAAAACGGCAGGCCTATAGTTCACGTTGTCACGCGTCACCGATTTAAAATGGGCTGCCGTTTTAACCCCTGACGAGAAGTACTATACTCGCCGGGCCGTCTTGATGTAGGCTACCTATATCCTTAAAATGCCACAGTTTGATTATTTCATATTAATTACTGATGTATTTATCAGTGTAGTATTAATGAGAAATGATAAAGTACGGTGTAATTCTTCGTTTGTTCTTTTTCATGCTGCAACGTCGCGATGTGCTGCAGTACTCTCATGCAGGAGATAAAACGGCAGGCCTATAGTTCACGTTGTCACGCGTCACCGATTTAAAATGGGCTGCCGTTTTAACCCCTGACGAGAAGTACTATACTCAACGGGCCGTCTTGATGTAGGCTACCTATATCCTTAAAATGGCACAGTTTGGTTATTTCATATTAATTACTGATGTATTATCAGTGTAGTATTAATGAGAAATGATAAAGTATGGTGTGACTCTTCGTTTGTTCTTTTTCATGCTGCAACGTCGCGATGTGCTGCAGTACTCTCATGCAGGAGATAAAACGGCAGGCCTGGAGTTCACGTTGTCACGCGTCACCGATTTAAAATGGGCTGCCGTTTTAACCCCTGACGAGAAGTACTATACTCGACGGGCCGTCTTGATGTAGGCTACCTATATCCTTAAAATGCCACAGTTTGATTATTTCATATTAATTACTGATGTATTTATCAGTGTAGTATTAATGAGAAATGATAAAGTACGGTGTAATTCTTCGTTTGTTCTTTTTCATGCTGCAACGTCGCGATGTGCTGCAGTACTCTCATGCAGGAGATAAAACGGCAGGCCTATAGTTCACGTTGTCACGCGTCACCGATTTAAAATGGGCTGCCGTTTTAACCCCTGACGAGAAGTACTATACTCGACGGGCCGTCTTGATGTAGGCTACCTATATCCTTAAAATGCCATGATGTATTATCAGTAGGCATCGGAGTTTTTGTCGCACGGTAAGACTATAGCGAGCTATGGAGTCGTCATTTGACATAAATCTAAACTCTTATTCATATTCATACTCATTTATTTAATTTATCTTAAAATGCCTCTATAGTGGTCGGTCGTGTATATTTATCTTAGTCAAGTTAAAAACAATATCTATTAGATTATAAATTCATAACTTGAACTATACACCTGCGAATAGGTAATTCGCCACTAGTGTGGGCTAAAACATTCAATTCTGCCGTGTTTTAATGTATCTTTTGTTTGTTTATAAATTTTCGTAATTTAATCAGTATAAAAATGGTAATTATTTTTTATTGTAATATTTATTTTCCAAATATAACATTAAATAATCGTTTCTAAACTCGTCAACGTTGTTGTCCTTGATAATAAAAAAAACCTAAATAATTAAATAAATAAATGAGTATGAATATGAATATGAACAAGAGTTTAGATTTATGGCAAATGACGACTCCATAGCTTGCTATTAGTCTTACCGTGCGACAAAAACTCCGATGCCTAATTATCAGTGTAGTATTAATAAGAAATGATAAAGTATGGTGTGACTCTTCGTTTGTTCTTTTTCATGCTGCAACGTCGCGATGTGCTGCAGTACTCTCATGCAGGAGATAAAACGGCAGGCCTGGAGTTCACGTTGTCACGCGTCACCGATTTAAAATGGGCTGCCGTTTTAACCCCTGACGAGAAGTACTATACTCGACGGGCCGTCTTGATGTAGGCTACCTACATCCTTAAAATGCCACAGTTTGATTATTTCATATTAATTACTGATGTATTTATCAGTGTAGTATTAATGAGAAATGATAAAGTACGGTGTAATTCTTCGTTTGTTCTTTTTCATGCTGCAACGTCGCGATGTGCTGCAGTACTCTCATGCAGGAGATAAAACGGCAGGCCTATAGTCAGGGACCGGCCCGCTATCCCATTCAAGGGGTTTCGAATGGGTTTTTATAAGGATTTATTTAGAAAAGCCGTATCGCTTGAAAGAGCCGTATCGATAGATTTACTTTTTAAAGTGCTATTTATAAGGGTTACCCTTACCAAATCCGTTCCATGTATGTCTTGCTCGATTTCGCTTTTTTAGCGCTATATTTTGAGTGATACCAATATCCCTTTAACTTGAAAAAGCCATTTGATTGGCTTTTTAAGCGCTATTTATAAGGGTTACCCTTATAAAAAGCCGTTCTATTGGCTTTTTAAGCACTATTTTTAAGGGTTACCCTTATATTTGGTTACGCAGTAAGAGGGATATCAATATCAATTTACTGCTGCTCTTAAGCGGTTTCCCTTATGTGAATGACTAGTTTAACAAACAACTAAGTTGTATATTTCTTCCAAAAGGGTTATTCTTTTAGTGGGTTGTACTTCGAGAGGTAAGTCTTTTAAAGGGTTTTATCGGGGAATGGGTGGACGGGTCCCTGCCTATAGTTCACGTTGTCACGCGTCACCGATTTAAAATGGGCTGCCGTTTTAACCCCTGACGAGAAGTACTATACTCGACGGGCCGTCTTGATGTAGGCTACCTATATCCTTAAAATGCCACAGTTTGATTATTTCATATTAATTACTGATGTATTTATCAGTGTAGTATTAATGAGAAATGATAAAGTACGGTGTAATTCTTCGTTTGTTCTTTTTCATGCTGCAACGTCGCGATGTGCTGCAGTACTCTCATACAGGAGATAAAACGGCAGGCCTATAGTTCACGTTGTCACGCGTCACCGATTTAAAATGGGCTGCCGTTTTAACCCCTGACGAGAAGTACTATACTCAACGGGCCGTCTTGATGTAGGCTACCTATATCCTTAAAATGCCACAGTTTGATTATTTCATATTAATTACTGATGTATTTATCAGTGTAGTATTAATGAGAAATGATAAAGTACGGTGTAATTCTTCGTTTGTTCTTTTTCATGCTGCAACGTCGCGATCTCGCGATGTGCTGCAGTACTCTCATGCAGGAGATAAAACGGCAGGCCTATAGTTCACGTTGTCACGCGTCACCGATTTAAAATGGGCTGCCGTTTTAACCCCTGACGAGAAGTACTATACTCAACGGGCCGTCTTGATGTAGGCTACCTATATCCTTAAAATGCCAGTTTGATTATTTCATATTAATTACTCATGTATTTATCAGTGTAGTATTAATGAGAAATGATAAAGTACGGTGTAATTCTTCGTTTGTTCTTTTTCATGCTGCAACGTCGCGATCTCGCGATGTGCTGCAGTACTCTCATGCAGGAGATAAAACGGCAGGCCTATAGTTCACGTTGTCACGCGTCACCGATTTAAAATGGGCTGCCGTTTTAACCCCTGACGAGAAGTACTATACTCAACGGGCCGTCTTGATGTAGGCTACCTATATCCTTAAAATGGCACAGTTTGGTTATTTCATATTAATTACTCATGTATTATCAGTGTAGTATTAATGAGAAATGATAAAGTACGGTGTAACTCTTCGTTTGTTCTTTTTCATGCTGCAACGTCGCGATGTGCTGCAGTACTCTCATGCAGGAGATAAAACGGCAGGCCTATAGTTCACGTTGTCACGCGTCACCGATTTAAAATGGGCTGCCGTTTTAACCCCTGACGAGAAGTACTATACTCAACGGGCCGTCTTGATGTAGGCTACCTATATCCTTAAAATGGCACAGTTTGGTTATTTCATATTAATTACTCATGTATTATCAGTGTAGTATTAATGAGAAATGATAAAGTACGGTGTAACTCTTCGTTTGTTCTTTTTCATGCTGCAACGTCGCGATGTGCTGCAGTACTCTCATGCAGGAGATAAAACGGCAGGCCTATAGTTCACGTTGTCACGCGTCACCGATTTAAAATGGGCTGCCGTTTTAACCCCTGACGAGAAGTACTATACTCGACGGGCCGCCGTCTTGATGTAGGCTACCTATATAAATAAAATGGCACAGTTTGATTATTTCATATTAATTACTGATGTATTATCAGTGTAGTATTAATGAGAAATGATAAAGTGTGGTGTGATTCTTCGTTTGTTCTTTTTCATGCTGCAACGTCGCGATGTGATGCAGTACTCTCATCCAGGAGATAAAACGGCAGCCTTCGAGTTAACGCTGTCACGCGTCACCGATTTAAAATTGGCTGCCGTTTTAACCCCCGGACGAAAAATACTAAAGGTACTCGAAGGGTCGTCTTGATGTAGGCTACCTATATTCTTAAAATATCACAATTTAGAATCGGTCACATAAGACAGTGCCCGCTCCTAGGGCCGTATTAATAAACTAATCGCAACTCTAACGCTCGTCTCGTTATGCGTCAAAAATGACAGTGTTCTATGGTTTGACGTTTACTTTGACGTATCTTGAGACAGGCCTCTCTGCCAAGATGAGTTTATTTATACGGGCCTTAGTAAATTCACTAAATTTATAAAATTACTAAGAAACACTTTAACAAAAACAAGTAAGAATATTTTTAACAATATCAATTCAGGCAAACATTTTCACTTTTGTTAAATACATGAATAATCAAATATAAATAGAACGATCCACAATTGACAGAGAAATCAATAATACGTAAAGAAACATACACACAGCCGAACATTGTCTAATGTCGGTAAAATAAAACAAAGTGCTCGTTACTAGCATTTTCATTAATAAATACAAAAAAAACATTTTGAAGATCCCGTCGAGATGTGGCTTCTCTTCCAGACGCACATAAACCAAAGTGTTCGTACTTAGTAACTTCATACGTAAATGAAGTTACTAAGTCCGAACACTTGATTTTCACTTTGAAGATCCCGTCAAGATGTGGCTTCTCTTCCAGACGCACATAAACCAAAGTGTTCGTACTTAGTAACTTCATATACAAATGAAGTTACTAAGTCCGAACACTTGATTTTCATTTTGAAGATCCCGTCGAGATGTGGCTTCTCTTCCAGACGCACATAAACCAAAGTGTTCGTACTTAGTAACTTCATATACAAATGAAGTTACTAAGTCCGAACACTTGATTTTCACTTTGAAGATCCCGTCGAGATGTGGCTTCTCTTCCAGACGCACATAAACCAAAGTGTTCGTACTTAGTAACTTCATATACAAATGAAGTTACTAAGTCCGAACACTTGATTTTCATTTTGAAGATCCCGTCGAGATGTGGCTTCTCTTCCAGACGCACATAAACCAAAGTGTTCGTACTTAGTAACTTCATATACAAATGAAGTTACTAAGTCCGAACACTTGATTTTCATTTTGAAGATCCCGTCGAGATGTGGCTTCTCTTCCAGACGCACATAAACCAAAGTGTTCGTACTTAGTAACTTCATATACAAATGAAGTTACTAAGTCCGAACACTTGATTTTCATTTTGAAGATCCCGTCGAGATGTGGCTTCTCTTCCAGACGCACATAAACCAAAGTGTTCGTACTTAGTAACTTCATATACAAATGAAGTTACTAAGTCCGAACACTTGATTTTCATTTTGAAGATCCCGTCGAGATGTGGCTTCTCTTCCAGACGCACATAAACCAAAGTGTTCGTACTTAGTAACTTCATATACAAATGAAGTTACTAAGTCCGAACACTTGATTTTCATTTTGAAGATCCCGTCGAGATGTGGCTTCTCTTCCAGACGCACATAAACCAAAGTGTTCGTACTTAGTAACTTCATATACAAATGAAGTTACTAAGTCCGAACACTTGATTTTCATTTTGAAGATCCCGTCGAGATGTGGCTTCTCTTCCAGACGCACATAAACCAAAGTGTTCGTACTTAGTAACTTCATATACAAATGAAGTTACTAAGTCCGAACACTTGATTTTCATTTTGAAGATCCCGTCGAGATGTGGCTTCTCTTCCAGACGCACATAAACCAAAGTGTTCGTACTTAGTAACTTCATATACAAATGAAGTTACTAAGTCCGAACACTTGATTTTCATTTTGAAGATCCCGTCGAGATGTGGCTTCTCTTCCAGACGCACATAAACCAAAGTGTTCGTACTTAGTAACTTCATATACAAATGAAGTTACTAAGTCCGAACACTTGATTTTCATTTTGAAGATCCCGTCGAGATGTGGCTTCTCTTCCAGACGCACATAAACCAAAGTGTTCGTACTTAGTAACTTCATATACAAATGAAGTTACTAAGTCCGAACACTTGATTTTCATTTTGAAGATCCCGTCGAGATGTGGCTTCTCTTCCAGACGCACATAAACCAAAGTGTTCGTACTTAGTAACTTCATATACAAATGAAGTTACTAAGTCCGAACACTTGATTTTCACTTTTTAGAACCCGTCGAGATGTGGCTCCTCTTCCAGACGCACATAAACCAAAGTGTTCGTACTTAGTAACTTCATATACAAATGAAGTTACTAAGTCCGAACACTTGATTTTCATTTTGAAGATCCCGTCGAGATGTGGCTTCTCTTCCAGACGCACATAAACCAAAGTGTTCGTACTTAGTAACTTCATATACAAATGAAGTTACTAAGTCCGAACACTTGATTTTCATTTTGAAGATCCCGTCGAGATGTGGCTTCTCTTCCAGACGCACATAAACCAAAGTGTTCGTACTTAGTAACTTCATATACAAATGAAGTTACTAAGTCCGAACACTTGATTTTCACTTTTTAGAACCCGTCGAGATGTGGCTCCTCTTCCAGACGCACATAAACCAAAGTGTACGTACTTAGTGATTTACTTGGAAAATTAAGTTACTAATGAAATTAGCTAATGTCTGAACCTACTTAGTCTGTCCCAAAGTTCTGTCACTGGCACATCATTTTTAAATTTAGTACCTACATAATTTTAAGAAAATGTTTTAGTATTCAATTTTTGAATGTTTGACAATTATATTGAAACAAAAAACAGTCATTTGCTGCGATTTCTCACGATGGAGTGGACATTGAAAGAAAACCGAATAGCTGTTTTAGCGTTGCACCACTGTGGGCACTCGCCAAGTACGTACCGTTTTCAAGTTGCTCAAAAAATTAAATATTACGCTTAGGTTTGTGTTGAACTGGCCGTCCACGCTCCGTAAGAACACAAGCAGTGATCAAAGCGATCAAGGCCCGTATAGCAAGAAATCCTGTCCGAAAACAGAAGTTGATGGGTTTACAGATGGGTGTCAGTAGGAATACCGTCAAAAAGATTTTGAAATGAAATGAAAATGAAATGAAAATGTTTATTCAGAAAAAACTTAACTTAAGGAATAACAACGGTTTTGGGTCCTGCGCTAGGATTCCCTGTGTTGCAGGGCCCAATACAATTTTAAACGAAGATCTTAGTCTACGAGCATACAAAAAAAGAGTGGGCACATGCTTAATGCCCGTCTAAAAACAATAAGGCTTAAAAGATCTCGAAAGTTGTTAAAACGGTAGGTACACGAAAAATCTAATATTGAAGAAAAGTATAATAAACAGAATGATAGAGTGTACGCTATGAGCTCTGAAGAAGCAAAAAAGCAGCTCCGCGGATGCAACATGGGCATCATCCATCATCAGTGATGGTTTGGTTGGGAGTGTCTTATTACGGGCCAAGTGAGGTTAATTTAGCGAAAAGGGGGTCAAAATCAGTGCAAAAGTGTACCAAGAGACGGGTTTGGATCAGGTTGTCAAAGATCTGCCCATCACGCTATTTTCAGGACATCATTTTGTGTTCCAGCAGGATTCTGCGCCTGCACACAAAGCCAAGACCACTCAAGCCTGGTTTGAGCGTCGAAAAATCGACTTTATAAGATACGAAGATTGGCCTTCTTCCAGTCCGAACCTTAATCCTTTGGACTACAAAATTTGGCAGGTCTTAGAGGAGAAGGTCTGTGCTAAACCACATAAAAATTTAGAGAGCCTGGAGTCATCTATTAGAAAAGCAGTCGCTGAAATAGACATGAATATGGTACGTGCTGCGATAGACGACAGGCCGCGGCGTTTATTGGCCTGTATTAAAAACAAGCGAGCTCATTTTGAATAATTTTATATTGTTACGAGTATATTAACTCTCTATTAAATGTACTTTAAATTGGTATATAAATTATGAATAACTGATTGGTACATACTTTTGTTTTTATAATTATTCTTATTTGTGACAGAACTTTAGGACCAACTAAGTATACCTAATATTTCGTACTATTAACAATAATAAATGCAAAATTGTGGTGAGGTTCTTCGTTTATTCTTCTTTCACGCAGCAACGTCGCGATGTTCTGCAGTACTCTCATCGTCAAAAGAACTCTTTTCCAGGCCTCGAGTTGACTTAACAAGGACTGGACTGAGATCTCTTGGACGAAAGTACTATACTCGGCGGGCCGTGACGAACATAGGCTAGGTACCTACATCCTTAAATATACCAGTGTCGTATTTTCGTCCGAGGGTCGTTTGATACGTCAGTGACTTCTCGACTTTATTGAAACGTATATTTTAACTGTATTTGTTTCTAAACTGAAAAATCATGACCGAGGGAAAGCTTTTTTCTAAAATTAGTTTTTAGGACATTTATCATGGACTTAAACTACCCTCTTATACCTTTTTATATTACCAGTGTTTGAAGTAGAGTCGGAAACCAAACGTGTTACTATTTGATTTTACATATATAAATATAGAAAATTAGCACCGTATTTGTAATATTCAATACCTACTTATTACCAGCGCCCGGAATTTTCGCGGCAAAAAAAATATTTTTATGACATATCGATGGTTGTGTAATAGAAGAAAAAAACACTATCCACGAAGTAAAAAAAACCTTTTATAAAACACTAGCGACCCGCCCTCGCTTCGCTTCGGTTTATGTGAGTTTTTTGTAACACCCGTACATAAAAAAAGAATTTATTATACATAAAAACCTTCCTCTTGAACCGCTCTATCTATCGAAAAAACCCGCATCAAGATCCGTTGCGTAGTTTTAAAGATCTAAGCATACATAGGGACAGACAGCGGGAAGCGACTTTGTTTTATACTATGTAGTGATTTTAACAAAATAGATGCGATTTCTTCTTCGATATACACGTCAGTACATACAGCAGAGCGTATGACATTTTATTTGGTTTGTGTTTAATAGTGATAGGAGTATAATACCTAATTATTGATTTCTCAACATTCGGCGTTCAAGCGTTTTAATGTCAAGACGCAATTATATTTTACGACATTCAATGTCTTATGAAGTTACTAGCGACCCGCCCTCGCTTCGCTTCGGTTTATTTGAGTTTTCTATAACACACGTACATAAAACAAAATTTATTATACATAAAAACCTTCCTCTTGAATCACTCTATCTACTAAAAAAAACCGCATCAATATCCGTTGCGTAGTTTTAAAGATCTAAGCATACATAGGGACAGACAGCGGGAAGCGACTTTGTTTTATACTATGTAGTGATGAAGTATTCAGACTGCCAATGGCGATAACAAGTAAATCTCTTTAGATAGAGGATGAAATAGTTATGACTTATGAGAATAATGTTACCTCTAATTAGTTTATAAGGTTCATAATATTCATCATAATATTATTAATGCTGGGTGCGACAGAGACGAAACCCTCTCTTATCAATCAAATGCGTTATCAAATCTATCAACCATCACTACATTTTCACGTCAAATATATTTCGAAAAAAAGTCAGTGTCATTTTAATTTCACCGAAAGTGCTTTTCATCAAAAAATACAAGATTAAATACAGATTACTACCTCAAAATAAAGATGAAGACAATGATTAAGTGTATCAATAAATAATACGACCATGCTCAACCTTCAAAAGTACGCGGGTATTGAGTAATAAATAAATGTATTAATGGTACATTGATTTGTTTATACGAGTGACGAAATGAAAAGGTTCAGACTATACTCATTTTCGGTGTCAATTCTATTCAATGAGGTGGTACGAGGGGCGGCTGACAAGTTTTAAGCCCAGAGTATGTTGAGGTTGTACTACCTCAAAATAAAGATGAAGACAATGATTAAGTGTATCAATAAATAATACGACCATGCTCAACCTTCAAAAGTACGCGGGTATTGAGTAATAAATAAATGTATTAATGGTACATTGATTTGTTTATACGAGTGACGAAATGAAAAGGTTCAGACTATACTCATTTTCGGTGTCAATTCTATTCAATGAGGTGGTACGAGGGGCGGCTGACAAGTTTTAAGCCCAGAGTATGTTGAGGTTGTATATTGTGTTCAAGGTACTGACCAGTAGACTTCGAGCAACACTGAAGGGAGTACGCATGCGCACAATTTTATCTCTGTCATACAATCCCAAACGGGCATGCACATCTATTAAAACTAGTTGTCACTCCGATCGTCTGCTAGTCTGTGATCGAATTCGAGATCAAAAATGTATACAAGCGGATTGCCATCATAAAAAACAAATCCAAGTGATGGTTACTTTAAAATCAATGAAACAAAAATGAAAATTATAACATTCACAGTTATATAATATCGTGTGAAGAATTAAAAATATTACACTTAGGTAAACAGTAAATATACTTTTCTTTATCCCGTATTTATGTTGTTTGAATAAAATATATTGAGTTTTAATTTATGCCACTGGCAATGGTAAGAGGTTCAGAGTTAATAGTTTTTCTTTAATATTTCTAAGGTGCATACGGACATACGGCATTCGTAGACATACCCTTATACTCTGTGGGCATTCATTTTTTGACATCTGTCGAATGAATGTGCTTCGCTTCTTTTCTTTTCGTTTATCCTTTGGTATCGTAGCTTTCTGTTGTTAAGTTTTTGTTTCTTATTAAGTTTTGGTTCTATTTTCACCCTATATCCCAGTCATAATGATTACACTGAACTGAACTGACTCTAGAATGGACTAACTGTAGGTGTCTAAAAGTCTTCCAGCCAATATCTTACTGAAAACCATGTAGGTATCGGTATTTATATTTGCTGGCTAAAATTCATACAATAAAAAAATTACATTTGGAAAATAAGATTGCACACCCCTGGAATGTCACTTTGACATTGACCATTGTATGTTTACATTTTAAATCTCGAATTCGATCACAGACTGTAGATAGAGTCCAGTCGCGAACGTTACCTACATTTAAAATGCCGAATTGCTCTGTTATCTGCTGTAAAAAGAGGTCAGGAAGATCAAACTTACAAAAAGATGGTGTTACAATTCACATTTACGAGGGGCAGCTGAGATAAAATTATACGAAACCTTTTCGCTTATCTGGTGAAAGGACTCTTTAGAAAAACCGTCATTAGTTTTAATCTGTCTTTTTGTCAAGGGCTACCAATTTTCATGGAACCTGGCTAAGAACTACGCTATTGGGGGATCATTCTTCCATGTGAGTTTAACCGGTTAATAATACAGGTTTAAAGCAGTTCTTCAATTTCGAATTAATTTGTCCGTAAATTGCAATTCAAATATGGTCACCTTACTAGAAAGGGACGCGCGCAGTCAGCTTTAGTATATTTCTTTCGGCTCGCGTTATCGGTGTAGTGCACCTTCCAGATGTACGTTAGTACTTACTAATTCCATGGACGCGTATACAAACCTAACAATTGGAAATTCTATACTCATAAGAATTAAAAGAAAATTGTTGGTATCAATTAAGAGCCTTTAATACTAAATTCAAAGTGATTAACTGATTTTTAATTATTAAATATCTTTAAAACCATAAGAGTTATCATTTGTCTGTCTTTGGGAAATTAACTTTATTTGACCCATCGAAATAATAATAAGTATGGAAGAGTAAGACCGAACAAACTTGACGTTGAAATACGTCCCATTTCCTCTACACTTTGTAGACGCCATTACTAAAGAGGTTGGATACGTTTTCACCCCTAAGAAAACTTTGATTAGTTACACTGCTATGACAAGAGATTTGATTGGTCTATAGTTTTTTTCGTTATGGCTACTCGAACACGCTAGAAAAAGACATCTGACATTTTGTTGAGATTGGATGGTTTAATGCAGAAGTGATTCGTACTTTAATTAAGAAGGTGTATACTTTATTTATACAGCAATGAATAGTGTTTTAGTAACTAAAACTCGCATTATTATTATAAATATTTTTTTTTTTATGATGAGGGATGGCTGTTTCATTTTCAATTTCATAATCAGCTACCCAAGCAAAACGTTTTCCTTAATTTCTAGGAAAACTAATAGTAATACATTAATCTTTAATATAATAATAATTTCAGAACTTATATTGCATAACATCAGCCATGTCCATTTTGTAGGGAAATTATTGAATTGTAATTCCTTACTAATGGAATGAAAATACATCCTTTTTAGGGTCCGTGCGACTCCAACACCTATTTACGGTGCACGTCGGGATCGTTGTTGCTATATTTTATCTTATTTATCAGTGGTTTATTTTATAATAATTTTATTAGACAACCATTTGACACAATAACTCAAAGCCTACTGGAAGCCGGTCGAGCACCACGTATTAGCCCCGCCCATTTTAAAACTAAATATGTGGAACACATTTTGAGTGGCAGCTATTCTACTATACTTATTATACTTCGATGATTTGACGTTCGTGAACGTTCCCTTAAAGTTATCGTAAAAAAAAAACACGGTGTATTACGTAAAACTCACTTGGACGTTTTAGAACTTAAACTGAAATCTGTTTTAAAAGCAACAAATTATGCATAATGTGAATGTCTGTGTATTTAGAGGCCGCTGACAAAAACACAATTATGTTCATAGATACCCCAAAAACCCTAGATATTAGTCATTCATTACTCAGAGATACAAAAATACGATTTACACAAAGAAATTGTGGAGATAATAGTATTTTTTGTACTTTTTGGCAAAAGGAATTTTTACTCCAGTTTTAAACACACACATCACTATAATGTAGTCAGAGATACACAAATTAGAATTCGACAAAGAAATTGTGGAGAGCATAGACATTTTGGTACATTATAAAAAAATAAATTATACTTCAGTTTAACACACAAGCACACACAATTGTCACAAATAACATCTAGACAAAGAAATTGTGAAGAACAGACATTTTTGTACATTTCAGAAAAAGGAATTTTACTCCAGTTAAGCAAACACACACACAATTATCACTATAATGTCGTCTCTATTTTCCTTGTAACTAATAAACTTTCTGTTAATGAACTTATTACTGTGAAAAAAAAACGTATGTAAGTCATGACCAGAGGGCGGAATTGCTCATGGCTAAAATCAAACGTCAATAGAGTTAGAACGTAGAATTTTATCGACTATCGAATAAACTGGAATTATTTATATTTACCTAGCGTATCTTTCCGCAACAACGATTCGTCCGGAAGTATTTTCCATGAACAAGAACAACAATTATATTTTTCCAAAAAAATACGTAAATGAGGATTATATTTTTTTTACCATGGAATGTTGCAACAAGCGGGAAATATCAAATCTAGATAAAAACTATTATCGTCCTTTACCTCTTTAAACTCGAGTGGATGTGTTTTACTAGTTATGTGAGTTTCAACGCAATATTTTTTCAGTTGCTTTAAGTGAGTAATACATTTAGCAGTACATTGTTGAATTGTTTTCGTTGTAAGTCAAGCATGGATACTTCTTTATTCATTTGTTTTTTTTTCCTTTTTGGATTAACCATTTTTTACAAACGTGAATTAAGTAGTTGCAAAAAGACTAGAGGCACAAATCACAGTTAACTGCCATACAATTTACTTTTAATCTAATCAAAAAGGTCAAATGGTCAACTACCTAGCTAATCAAAGAGGTTAATGTTAACGTCAGAAATATAAAAGGTTACTGAACTTATCGATAGAAGAAAAAGTCGATAAAATTCAACGTTCCAAGGTTCCTACTCTATTGACGTTTGATTTTTGCCATGAGCCATTCCGCCCTCTGGTCATGACTCAGAGATACACAAATAACATTAAGACAAAGAAATTGTGAAGAACACAGACATTTTGGTAAATTATGGAAAAAATAATTATACTCCAGTTTAACACACACAAACACACACAATTATCACTATAATGTAGTCAGAGACACACAAATAATAAATCGACAAAGAAATTGTGAAGGACATAGACATTTTAAACTTATTACTGTGAAAAGTTATTACTCATTGATACACAAATAACATTTAGACAAAGAAATTGTGAAGAACACAGACATTTTGGTACATTATGGAAAAATTAATTATACTCCAGTTTAACACACACAATTATCACTATAATGTAGTCAGACACACAAATAAGAAATCGACAAAGACATTGTGAAGAACATAGACATTTTTAACTTATAGTTGTGAAAAAAACGTATATTAGTCATTACTCAGAGATACACAAATAACATTTAGACAAAGAAATTGTGATTGGTACATTATTAACACACACAAACACACACAATTATCACTATAATGTAGTCAGAGACACACAAATAAGAAATCGACAAAGACATTGTGAAGAACATAGACATTTTTAACTTATTACTGTGAAAAAAAACGTATATTAGTCATTCATTACTCAGAGATACACAAATAACATTTAGACAAAGAAATTGTGAAGAACACAGACATTTTGGTACATTATTAACACACACAAACACACAGAATTATCACACACAATTATCACTATAATGTAGTCAGAGACACACAAAAAAGAAATCGACAAAGACATTGTGAAGAACATAGACATTTTAAACTTATTACTGTGAAAAAAACGTATATTAGTCATTACCTACTCAGAGCTATACATAAATTGTGAAGAACATAGACATTTTTGTACATATTGGAAAAACGAATTTTACTCCAGTTAAACAAACACACACATATTACAATTATCACTATAATGTATTCAGAGATACACAAATTGATGGTCCCGAGGTAAATCATCGAAAGTCATTTTTGGCACTTTTCAGTACAGCATTTTGAAGTTGGTTTATGGTATACATCTGAAATATAAATATTACATTGATTTTATATATCCAAAATAACTAATAAAAAGCTTTTATCTATCGTCATTTTTGTTTTAAGGAAACTTATATTAGTTTTCTGGAAATTTGAGTTTTGATAGCATAACGAAAGAAATTTGTCAAGATCGTAGCAAGTGGAAAGAAGTGGTCTCTGCCTACCCCTCTGGGAAACAGGCGTGATTTAATGTATGTATGTGTATGATAGCATACGTCGTGATAAAGAGAATTACATGTATCGAAACTGCCACTTTCGATTTTTTACGCCGGTATTATTTTTAAAAGTCTTATCGATAATGAGAGCTTCGATTATTTATTTCGACAGTAGTACTGCGGTAGCTAACGTAACTGGTAGTGTCGATGATTTACGCCGCAAAAATCTCTATTTTAGTGGTTTTACCGGTTTCGATATAAACGCACAGTGTTTTAAGACACTGTTTAGTATGAGTACTTAAATTAAATCATTATAGTTAAGTATGTTAATTGAAATCTTTATTCGGAAAAACCATTTAATTTTTTCAGACTTTTAAATCACTTTTATCATCACTGCTTGAATTATTAAGTCTTATTATTTCATGATTACTGCTTAGGGTAAATCAAAAAAGTTCTCAACAAACTACAGACTTGTAACATACAACATAAAATGTTTCCAAACGCACTGCTACTAAACTTAAAAACTTCTTAAAAACTCTATATTGCACCGTATCTATCAACAATGAAACTTAGGTATGAAAAAAAAACTGTTTTGGCTCACTAACTTCAAGCAAAAAAGGAAATTATATTCTAATCAGAATGGCCAACATTATCACCAATGTTAATCGCACCTTTAGAAAGAAAACGACACATTAAAAAAAAAACTAAAATATAGTTTTGATCGTAAAACGACTTATTACAACCATACCAAACGTTGTATAAAAAAGAAAATGCCTAATTTAGGCCGGAACAAGACAGAACTGTAATATCGGTCTTTTTCTCTCGCGGAGAATTTCGAACTCATGTCGGTGCGGAAGGGGCGCATTCAGTGTTCCGTTGAAGCTGCTGTGGTAAAAACGTTACGTAGAAAAAAAAGTAGTGACCGAAAACCGATTGAGTCGTCTTCATTCCGATTTAGGCAATAAATTCAATATTTTTTTTCGATATAAAACCGGCGTATTTCATTTTGTGGCTATACATTTTCGTAATTTAATTACATAAAATGTTGATGCCTTATTAAGATTTATGTCATTTTAATATTGAAACCCCTTGGATGATTGCATGACTTATTTTTACTTATAACGTTACATTGTTATTATTACAGCATCTCATTAATATGAAAAGGATTTAACTCTTAAACCGACAAATTTATATAAACATATGGTTTTCGGTTGAATAAAGACTTAAACCGTAAACGGTCTAATTACTGTTCGGTATAATAACGACTTATTTGATAGCAACCTTAATTTTATCCTGTATAACTCATATTTTAGTTACTTTTTCTTAACTAATTCATAGCTGGTTTAATCCATTTCAATTTTATGGCCAAACATTAGTCCTCACTTCAACAGTAAAAAAAAACGACGGTGCCACAATCTCCAGTCTTCTTTTTCAATTTCCCAACAAGTTGATATTTTGAGTTGGGTCGTTTCCGTCCTAAAGGTGCGAGTTTGTACTGTAATTAATATAAAAAAAATATATGATATTCTTCAGGTATCATCCCCGATTGACATAAAGAAATAAGATCTTTATATTTTACATCTGTTGTATATTTTACAATAGTTAGAGGGTTACCATATGCCATCTTCAGTTCAACGTCGTATTTTCCCACGTCTTCTAGTAGTGATAACTGTGTTTAAGCAAAATTACTCACCCTTTAAGTCGTTCTTTAAGAAAAGACTATTCGGTACACCCTTTTCTACCCTGACCTCGTTGACTTGTTCCAAGTTAAATTAACATTTGTCGTATCTCTATTGCAGTTGCGTCCGCCTTACAAAGGTGTATAATCAAAAACATCCGAAGAAGTAATTCGATTACGTTGTAAGGCTGTTTGCGGTTTTAGTCAACCTTATTAACGCGTACCAACTGGTCAGGAGTAAAAATCAGTTTTCCCTTTAGACTCTTTTTTAATAAGAGCGTGGAATCTGTCACCCTCATCTTGTGTATGACCTTTCTTCAAAAACCTGTGCGTAATGTCAACATTTTATTTTTTTGACAAGAACATTATACGTCGAGTACGCAACTCGATTTTTATTTTGACCTGAGCAATTATTTACCAAAATATAAACCGTTTTGCCCCTTTATCTATAAGAGTTTTTGTGAAGATGGACAGGCAACTGCTCAGTTCATTTGCTCCCCTTTTGGCTGTGCATTCTGTCCACATATAGCAGAAACCCTCTTTGTTTTCTAAGTCAAAAATTGTAAAATTATAAATCAATAATTTTCGCTTATAATTCAGCAGTCTAACATCTACATGTGGATAATTAAAAAAAAATTGAAAGTCAAATGTAGCACAAACAATTTCGGGTGATTTTAGAACTACTATTTTGTCATCTGCTTTAAATTCTCTTGCTTTTTTTTGATCTTCGTTGTGCTGAGACTTTGAAAATGCATGACATTTGTCGCAAATGTCTTTCATTGGGATATAGAATCCAACGGTCATGTGCTCATTCACTATGTCAGTGTACTGCGGAAGTGTGAGAGCTTTACTGTCATAGTTTTGCAGCTGATCCCATTCTTTGTACAAGGAAAACATTTTTTTTTTTTATGTCATAGAGAAAACAAACGAGCACACAGGCCACCTGATGGTAAGTGGAAACTGTGACCCATAGACATTCGCATTCAAAAGACTGCAATACAATCCCAAGACTGCAAATGCGTTGCTAACCCTGAGGACTAAGATGGAATGCCTCTATGCTAGTCATTTCACCGGCTGTCTTATCCCCAAACCGGAACACAACAATGAATTGTTTTGAATGATAAGTTTTTATCTAGATACGACTTTACTACTACTTTCTCGCGTATAGTGCGAAGGGACCGGTTGAAATGAAGATACGTGGTCACCAGGGGTCGGACAAAAAGTGCGGATGACGTGAAATTGACGTACCTAATCTTGCACACAAGATGATGTTTGTATTTAAACTTCCGTGTGACATGTACTAATGAAAGAGCATTAATGAAGTAACAAAATAATCGTAAACAAATCCATGTAATTAATAATACAGAGGGGGTAGGGTGATGTAGTGAATAAAATAATTTTCACGAAACTTTTATCACAAGGTACGATTATTTAAAATTAATTAAGACAAATCTGTGGGAACCTCATATAAATAGGTTTAATACTCAAAGGTGCGAACAGTAGGTGAGATTAGTAAAAAGAAAAAAGATAATTTGATGTTAATACTTATTATTTAACGAAATTACGCATAGATTAATGACTATACATAAACTCACGCCTTCATTCCCAGAATGGGGTAGGCAGAGCTACAGAATTACCTAGCACTCTTAAATAAGTTGTTGATAATTTCTGTAACCAGGTTTTGCACAATCAGGGTAAGATGTGTACCACTGTATTAGTGACAAGACAAATTGCAAACCGATCGCCTAAGAGTACTAGAAACCTTTATTATTCCCTTAGTCGCCTCTTACGACATCCACGAGAAGACATGGAGTGGCACTATTCTTACCTGGTGACCACACAGGTAATAATAATTGATTATGAAAATCAAAAATACTATTTGATATCATCCTATAAGCGGTTTGACGTCATCCGCACTTTTTGTCCGACCCCTGGTGGTCACATACACTTTTTACCATTTCAGCGGATACTCGTATTACGACAAGATGGTTATGGTGCTTTCCTCTTTCATCAGGTAAAGTAGTTCCTTCTCGTCTCAATTTTGCATGGGCAGTGCGTACCATATGATCCGTTATACACAAAGTATTCAAAAAAGTTCTGAAGCAGACTCGTACAGGATCAAAATGAAAACATTGTTGATCAGAAACGTTACTAGGTAGTGATAGGGGTAAAAAATACTTTGTAGTATGTGGTCGCCGGGAAGGGCCCTTAGTAGTAATGCATTTTTTTGCTTTCGGTAAAGGGGTTTGGGTAAAAGTGTTGTCATTTGTAAAAGTCATACATTTTCAAGGTGAGCGGCCATTAGTAAAAGTGGTAAATTATGATAGAATAATTCAAAATAAATATGTTTTATTATGTCATGTAATACATTTAAGTGCATCGGAGCCGAGATATTTAATATTCTTACCTAGGTGTACTTTTAGTACCAAAAACTGAATACTTAAATCTTAAATATCTCGGCTCCGATACTATTAAACGCCATAAACTATATATATATCTATGTGTATTTCGAGGTCCTCTAAATAACTATGTAAAAATCATCCGTGGCCGCTGTAATAAAAAGTGACAATATTCTTCAAACAAATTTACCCAATGCCCTTTGTTTACATATACCCACTGCTGAGTATGTTCCCCTAATTTCCAAACATTGGTTAATATTCTTTGCCGGGTGTCGGTATCTAATTTATCGTAACATTTTAATATACACGTAGAACGAAAAACCAGGCGAATTTTTTTTCTTCTATATCTTAGATAGTTCTTAGTCAATCTTTCGCTTGCACGGCAATAAATCCCACTTAAACAATAGAATGTGAAACTTTCGATGATCTACTACGAAAATGTTACATATTTTCGAGGTTTTACGACTCAAATATCTGCTTAAAAATAAGAATTTTCTCCTTTTCTTTCCAGTGGTGTAAAATATAGTTAAAAGAAGTAGATTACAAGAATTAAAAAAAACGGCTATTTTGAGTTTCGATGTTTTACGTAGGGACCGTCGAAATAAGAATTCGACAAAGAAATTCAAATCAAATCAAATCAAAAAAAACGAATTTTAGTCATTACTCAGAGATATAGAAATTGTGAAGAACATATACATTTTTGTACATTTTGGAAAAAGGAATTTTACTGCAGTTAAACAAACACACACACACAATTATCACTATAATGTATTCAGAGAAACACAAATAAGAAATCGACAAAGAAAATGTGAAGAACATAGACATTTTTAACTTATAACTGTGAAAAAAACGTATATTAGTCATTACTCAGAGATAGATAAATTGTGAAGAACATAGACATTTATGTACATTTAAAAAAAAGGAGTTTATACCAGTAAAACAAACACACACACAATTATCACTATAATGTAGTCAGAGACACACAAATAAGAATTCGACAAAGAAATTGTGAAGAACATAGACATTTTAAACTTATTACTGTGAAAAAAACGTATATTAGTCATTACTCAGAGATATAGAAATTGCGGAGAGCATAGATATTTTTGTACATTTTGGAAGAAGGAATTTTACTGCAGTTAAACAAATACACACACAATTATCACTATTATGTATTCAGAGATACAAAAATAAAAAATCGGCAAAGAAATTGTGGAGAACATAGACATTTTAGACTTATTACTGTGAAAAAAAATGTATAAAGACTGTACACGATAAAATCTGGCCATGCATGATCTGGTGTATTTTTTTAATGAATGCTAATTTTCAAGCAGCACTTTTTTGTAATAGTCAGTGGTTATGAAACTACATAATAAAAATACAATCATAATAAAATGTAAGAGCGTCTGTATCTTAGACCCTTATATAATCCACAGTACCTTTATTTTTTTGTCCACGATCTTCTGACAGTTTTTACCAAATTCTCCGTTTTAAAACATTTTATTATTTTTAATTATACAAGCCAAATTATACGTTATTAAATTATCTTACCACAATAGTTAAAACTTTCCTAATTATATTCAGATTAAGATAGTTCTGAGGTTTTTTAACTTTGGCGAATTTGACTTTTTGACAAATAAATGCCTCCCATACAAAAACAACTTTCAGTGCTTGGAGTAAAAAGTCTTCCTGACTACTACAAATAGAAATGAGTTTCAAAAAGTATTTTTTTCGTAAGACGACATTCTATTGTGGGTAAAACTGCTTGTAACAATATAAATACAGTTGTGGCGTAGAAGCAGGAAGTGAGTGAATATTGTCAAAAAACGCTGTACAAGAGATGAAAGGTATGATAGAATATATTTGGCGAAAACTAACACATACCCATACATTATGATACGATTTTATTTCACTATATAGTATTATAATTATACAACATATTAAAAAAAACTGCTTGAAAATATGCATTCATCGCAAAGATACACCAGATCATGCATGGCCAGATTTTATCGTGTACAGTCTTTATTAGTAATTACTCAGAGATATATAAATTGTGAAGAACAGAGACATTTGGTACATTATGGAAAAATAAATTATACTTCAGTTTAACACACACACAAACACACACAATTATCACTATAATGTAGTCAGAGACACACAAATAAGAAATCGACAGAGAAATTGTGAAGAACATAGACATTTTAAACTTATTACTGTGAAAAAAAATGTATATTAGTAATTACTCAGAGATATATAAACTGTGAAGAACATAGACATTTGGTACATTATGGAAAAATAAATTATACTTTAGTTTAACACACATAATTATCACTTTAATGTACTCAGAGAAACACAAATAGCATGTCAACAACGTAAGTGTGGACAACATATTCATTTTTATACACAAATACAATTTACACAAAGAAATTGTGGAAATAATAGTAATTTTGTAGTTTGGAAAAATGAATTTTACTCCTGTTTAACACACGCAAACACACACAATTATCACTATAATGTAGTCAGAGATACACAAATAAGAATTCGACAGAGAAATTGTGAAGAACATAGACATTTGGTACATTATGGAAAAATAAATTATACTTCAGTTTAACACGCACACAAACAGGCACAATTATCACTATAATGTAGTCAGAGACACACAAATAAGAAATCGACAGAGAAATTGTGAAGAACATAGACATTTTAAACTTATTACTGTGAAAAAAACGTATATTAGTCATAACTCAGAGATATAGAAATTGTGGACAACATAGACATTTTTGTACATTTTGGAAAAAGGAATTTTACTGCAGTTAAACAAACACACACACAACTCTTTACACCAGTAGCAAACTGGCGTCATTTTAGTCTAGTTTAACACAAACACACACACACAGCCTTAGTTGGGACCGTTTCGCAACAATTATCACTATAACGACAACTGTAATCTAAATTGGTTTAACGAACAAATAGCTACTTTTCGGGAGCCAAAATACTGGTTTTTTTCCGTTTCAAATTTATAATTTTGCTGTATCGTATAACTAAAAATAGCCAATTCCTCATTTTATTTCGTTATTTAACTACAAATAACTCAGTATATCATTAAAACCATTTATTAATTAATTATTTCAAACGAAATCATATCTATAATTGTGTTATTTATTAAGTAGAGTATTTCACAAGTTAAAAAACAAATTATGGCACAGGTACATACATTATCATAATAATATACCAGTAACTAATAACGAGTACAGAAATAAAATTAAATACGCTATTATATGTAACAGCGAGTTCAAATATCGAAACAAACTTAATAGTATGAATACTCATGATCAAAGAACATAATATTGGCTCTTCGCCATCAGATACTGCTAAAGTATCTGTTATCATTTGGGACTGAGGGTTACGTTAAATATCCCTTGTGATAACGTTTTGGGAACTATTTTTGTATACTAAAAGTCTCGCAAAATAAATATAAACGCGGCTATTACGTGCAGCCGACAGTGTTTTTTTAAAAATAACTTCCTTCTTTTAGCTCTGCGAATTAGCAAGCTCAAATGGGTATGGGCTGGTCATATTTGCCGTAGAACTGATGGCCGTTGGGGAAGGCGAGTCCTAGAGAGGAGACCACGAATTGCCAATCTTGGAGTAGGGCGCCCTCAGACTAGGTGGAGCAATGATATTCGCAAGGTAGCTGGAGAAGAAGAGCTGAAGACCGAGCTCAGCGGTGTGCTATTAAAGAGGGCTGTGTCCAGCAGTGGACTGATGTGGGCTGATAATGATGACCTTCAACCAACAGCAACATGCTCTCATTGTTTTTTGTTGCGTGCGCATATGGCCATAGTGATATATTTTCACCCTTAAGCAATTTTAAATGCTTGCGAGTAATTCAGCTATATCAACGAACAGTGCGTCTGTCATCTAATGAAAGAGATAACGCAAACTTCTATTGGAATAGTTGAAAATAGGCAGTTGTGTTTTAAGGGACGGTAGTTAAGTGTTTGTACAAGTGAAAAAATTACGTATATGCCATGAAAACGTATTTGAAACAACGACAAATGGCCAAAAGGGCTGTGTTGTTTTACACCTGTGAAAGCAAAACTGCGTATCGTAGAGAAGTTTGTTAACAGAATGGTCCCTTACGACGGAGGTAAATTAAGAAAATGATAGTTACATCTATTTGTGACTTAATCAAATGTATTTAAAACGGTGAATCGTTATTTTACTTATTTGATGGCTCCTTACGACGTAACGTGAATTGCGAAGACGACAGTTACACCAAGAAGGAATTGCATATTTTTTCATTATGGTGGTGGATAAGTCTGATTTATTTCAAATATTGCGTCAGAGTAACCTTGTTTTTTGGGGTGTAAGGGGCTGGTGTTTTCGTTTAGGTTTCATTTTAGCTTGATTTCGTTATACCCTATTACCAATATACCTAGATCTCAAAATAACTTGCTGTCAAAATGGCTGGATCCCAAAATACCTATATTTATTTCTCAATACACTGGATTTTTAATACAACTGAATTTTAAAATTATCATTATCTCATGATAACTTAACATCACAACACCTTCATCGCAAAACAACCAAATCCCAAAGTACCTAAATATTAAAAGTTAATACTTTCATGTAAGGTTTTCTTGTTTATCGCTGGCCACTTGAAACTAAAGTGTTTTTATAAAAATTATAAAATGACATTCAGGCAAACATCATTGACTTCATTGTAATTGTCATTGTAATTATATTTGCATTACTAGTGAATATAATAAAATGATTATATTATAAACCGATTAGAAAAAAACCTTTTTGTTGAATAAGTCGTAGGTTTTTTTAAATGTATTATTAATGAATTAAGTGTTTTTTGTACATTAAGGTACAATTTTATAAATGTAAGTTTAGTTTCGGTATTTTCATTTAATATTACACCACAGTTAGTGATATCGTTATGAACGCATTGTCGTTAGAATTCTACAGGTAGTTACAAAAACCTGATGCATATTTTATCAGCTGATGTGGAATAGCTTTAATTGTTATTTGATTGTCACCAGTATGCCCTATGCAAACAGGAAGTTTTTTTTTAATCGTATACCTACACCCCCAGACAGTTATCGTGACAGTAAAACTATACAAAAACTTGTATACAAAAAAAAATGTTTTTTTGAGACTGTGACATTTTGCCTTTCCGGTATTTGAAGGAAATGTACATATCAATATTTAGTCATTTTGGGAATTGGACGTTTTTGGTCAGTCATTATGACTTTCGTTCATTTTAATAATGCGTCAATTTGATATTTAGGTATTATGAGATCATGGCCATTTGAAATTTAGTCAAATTAGTTACTAAGCTATTATGCAATTTTGTTTTAATGAACCCTAAGCGTTTTTCAAGCTATCGGGATGTTACCTATACGATTCGAAAGAGAAAAAAAACTGAATAGAACTGCACTCATAATTTTAAACTAATTTTCGCCCTTTTGTCCCTTACGCCAATTTAGATTACAGTCGTCGATATGTCGTCTCTTTTTTTTGACATGACTTTTTTAGCAAATTTGAATTATATTAGGTACTCTGAAAAAAAAAACCTATATTAGTCAGGGATACACAATAAAAAAAAACACAAACACTTTATTGATTGCCAAATACTGTAAAACAGCACAAAGTCAATAATAATTAGCTTTAGTAAGTGAAATAATCATTATAATCACCACATTTGGCAAGCATGCATTTAAAACACTGTGTTTAGTACTTACTAAGTTCTGTTACTAAGGTTTAATCAAATAAAACTAACTTCTGTTTATTTTTTAATTTCAAAATATATAAAAATTAAAAGCTTAATTAATGTACATTTTTAGGAACTAATAATCATTCTATATAGTCGCCGCAATTTCCGATACGACCTTTTAACATAAAATAAAATACATCGATAAAAATACGCACGACTTTTCTGAAAATTTCACTTTTTGAAAAGGCTTTAAAGATTACTCTTTGTTGACCAAGTTTTTTTTTTATTTATATTTGTGGAGCCCCTTGTCTCTGGGTATGTTCAGAGACCAGCATTATTGTCTTAGCGATACTCAAAAACCAAGCTTATGAAGCACGAAAGTTGGTCTGTTTTCGTATTTCTGCAAATTGATGTGAAATCGTAAGGTCAATTTAATGAGACTTGAAGATTGACCGGAGTATAAGCGGATCTTTAGTTGCTTGGAATACATTCGTATCATTATTTAAAGATAAAAGTCTGGTCAATATGTCACGCAAATTTCGACTCCGACGCCGTTATCAGTATCGTGGTCGTGCGTGTTTTGACCCATGCTTTCCTGCCCCGAATGGGAATGGTTAAAGCTCGTACAGTCAACAGCATAAATAAGTGATCATTTATGTACCTTGTCACTTTAACGTCGTGATTGAAATGTTATACAAAATTGTGAAACGATTGAAAGCGACAAGGTACAGAAATGATCACTTATTTATGCTGTTGACTGTACACCAAATTATTGCAATAGTAAAGAATACAAATAACGCTTATTTTTGGTCTATATAAAATAAGGTTTCGATTGATGAACTACAGGTTTATGAAACTCTTTACTTTATTTTTTAAATTGTAATAAATCTTAGTAACAGAACTTAGTAACCGGCTAGGTATTTTTGAAGTGCAATTTTAGCATAAATTTATAAAGGGGTTTGGGTAAAAGTGGTAAATTATGATAGAATAATTCAAAATAAACATGTTTTGTTATGTAATGTACACTCTTAAGTGCATCGGAGCAGAGATATTTAATATTCTTACCTAGGCGTACTTTTAGTACCAAAAATTGATTAAATAAATCTTAAATATCTCGGCTCCGATATTATTAAACGCCATAAACTATATATATATCTATGTGTATTTCGAGGTCCTCTAAATAACTATGTAAAAATCAACCGTGGCAGCTGAAAAAAATAATAGAATATTCTTCAAAAAAAAGTACCCAATGCCCTTTAAGGACATTCGCGGTGTTAAAACAATCGTAACACCGCCGACACCGTTTCTTATTTTTAATCTATTCACCAAGTCAAGGTCAATTTCTATCTTCCATCTTTATTAACCCTCTGAATAAATACGCGGTAAATTAAAAAACAAATAGTAAGGACCCAATATTTGTTTTTTAATTTACTGCGGATTTATTACCTATATATGAAATTGGCGTTTTTTTAACGTGTTTTATTTCGTACGGAATGTATTCATTTCAATTGTAACTTCCATTGTTTTTAAATTTCATTAATACACTATGACTATGATATAGGTCTACCAGAATCTCATGAAAAATTTAAAAGTAAAAATAAATCGATTTTAATATGGCAATGTTACCTTAGTCCTGTCAATTCAAATTTCACCGCTTGTCAGAGCTTGTTATGATTTGTTGTTTTTACTCAAATATAGCGATGGTTATCAGGAAAATGCCCTTTAAGCAGCCGATCTCAGGTGGAAAATATAGTTAATCATGTGTACTGTAAAAATTGTGAGCAAGAAGATGTAAATCAAACACTATATTTGGTTCATGGTCGTGTTTTTAATAGACCAGTAAATGAAGCCAAATAGTATTGATACTTTTAGTTCCTTTGTACATTTGCAGGAACGTTACTTATAACTCCATTTGGCTTTTATGTCTGTGACGTAAAAGTCCATTTAGAAACCTTAATAATGAGGTGCCATTTAAATCCAGGATTATTTATCGTCACCGCCTGTGTGGCACTGTCTTCATGATGATTTCAATAACAAAATTGTATACATTAATTTGGACCTGTAGGGTATTTTTAGCTAAACAACGATATCTCATTGAGATTTTGAAGTCATTTTGAATTAAATCCTAATAAAAATACATAATGCACATAATAATTGTTTTAATTTAACATTAGTACTAAACAATAAAAAGTGCAAGTCCAAAGCTGTTTGTAAGGGTTAGGTAATTTTATAAACATACGTTTATTCTGTCCCTCGGGTTTGTTCCATCTTCACGCCATATAGCAATATGCTATGCTAGTCAATTGCACAGACGTGATATTTAAATTTGATCCTGGGAAATTGAATAATTTCCAAACAAATAAATGCTTCTACGTGGACTGAGTACACCACATTGAATAATCAAGTATCAAGACCTTTAAAAATTACTATTACCCCGGAGTTGCAAGCGCCAAATTTGAATTTCCCTATTTTTCATGAGATTCGGGTAGACCTATACAAAGGTTTTAGATACAAATAATACGGTTCAATTTCTTATTTAATGTTTAAAATTAAAGTGTGAACTTTATTTTAAAGTAATTAAGATTTATGTATAATAGGTATAGCTTAGAAGTGTCCAATATTCCTGACGGAATTTAGTTTGGTTTGCATTTGACGTTACTAAATAATCCGCAAAATTAAATGTATGAAAACCACCGTTTTCATAAAATTCCCCATATAAAACGCCAATTTCATAGGTAAGGACTTAATATTAAACCCATTTTTCGTCTTGGATCGTATACCAAATTAACCCTTTAACGCCCACTGTACCCGCACGGGTACAGCTAATAAAAGTGAGATTTCAGTGGTTTTTCAGAGGTCTCAATTGATGTCGTTGCTCATTATGGTCATAGATGTCTCTTAATTTATGCCAAAAGAATAATGCATTAAGAAAATCGAATTAGATGTTAATAAAGCTAGTTATACCAAAAAAAGTTCTCATTTCATTTTGGATTTTCTTAATAAATATTATTAAAGTCGAGTCCAGAATTAGGCGAACTAACTTGACAGCCGAAAATGTTGCCAGACATGGAAAGAATAAATAGTTATGGGTTTATGTCGACACAAATATGTCGATATAACCTTGTGCCTTCTATAAATATGATTCTATTTATATTTTAGCAAGTAAATGTCGTAGAAACTTTCGCACTCATACATACTTGCCAAATAGGGACGAACTACAGCATTTTTTATGATATACTATGATCTGAAGGATGTACGGTTTAAAGCGAATATTTACGATAATTACTCCTCAAATTAGGAAAAAAATACAAATATAATGCTGTTATTACAACAGGCTATTGTGATCCTTTTAGATGGCTTCTGTCGGGCTAGTACGGTACATTTCATGTACCATACAGCATTCATCCCTTTCTTTCTGGCAAATATGAAAGTGCGATAGAGACAAACGCTATATATCGTCGATGATAATTCCAAATCCGTTATGTGTGCGATTAGCTATCGATATTAACAGCACTAGACAAACTGTGGCAACATTAGTGTACAATGAACTGTCAAGTTAGTTCGCCTAATTCTGGACTCGACTTTAGTTCGTAGGTTATTATTGGTTACCTAAAACAAAAAAAAGACAGTTTACTTTTGGATGATAATGGGTTAATTTGACTAACCCTTTTACTTGTGAACAGTTAATTTAGAGTAAACAGGACATTTACATTTTAATTTATATAATAGTAAATAACAGACGTCAAAAATACAAACAAATAACATTAACTAAAATTGCTGTGCCCTAGCAGGGTGTTACATGAATACGTACGAGGGCCGATCCGAAAGTTTCTAGCTGTGTCGACATTTGAAATATATTTATATTGTTGATGGATATTTAAGGCCAATTCCAATAGTATAAACATTGAGTCCAAAAATCATACATGTAAATCACTTCGTTTGTGGTTTACAATTTTTTTAACACTAGACGTGTTAACGCTATAAAAAGTCTACTAGCGACGTATTCCTGGGCTAGATTTTTGCTATAATTAATATGGTCTCAAAAATAGTAACCTTTTCATTTTTTCCAATATAAATATAACAAAACGTGTAGTATATCAGTCCTATTTTAAAACATACGTTTCCTTCAACATTCGATATTAGAATATGGAGTAAACAAGCATTGAAGAAATAAATAAATAAAAATAAATTAGAGTCTCCAGGAAAATTCAGTGACTTTCAATGAAAGCATTTTGTGCAGTACTATATTTGGGAATAGAGTAAAACAAGCCGCTTAAATATACTAAAAATACTGACGATTCCATCACGGGCAATATCATCAGAGTCAGACGACCAAAAACCTGATGTTTTCACCAAAAAATAAAATTTCATAGAAAACCTATCTGTGAAAATTAAATATCAAAAAAAAGCATTATTTTTATACAAATATTTTTGACAAACGTATTCGTTATAAAATTTGCTTTATGAATGTATGAACAATGTTAATATATTTCAATAAAGGTTGACACAGCTGAAAACTTTCGGATCGGTCCTCGTATTTTGTTTTCCATCTTACATTTATGTGACATACAATAAAGATATTCAATTTGAATTTGACAATAGATCACAATATATTAACAATATTTTCACCGCTAGCGATCGTATTCAAGAAACACATGAATACAATCCAGATAAAAAAAGTACCAGCATGTTGAATAAATAGTTAATATAGCCTATATCCACCTAGAATAATGTACAGTCAGCCAATTTGATTCCTAGGCCACTATGGACTTTGTCAACGTGACGTTGTAAACCAAATCTTAGGGAGTCTCTTACGTTTTGGTTGACAACGTCACTTTAACATAGTCCAAAGTGGCCTAGAAATCAAATTGGTTGACTGTACAGTCAACATCATAAATAAGTGATCGTTTATGTACCTTGTCACTTTAACGTCGTGTTTGAGATGATATACAAAATTGTGAAACGATTGAAAGCGACAAGGTACATAAATGATCACTTATTTATGCTGTTGACTGTACATGGGAAATATTTTTTCTATATCCACCTAGAATAATGAACCTGGGAAAGATTTTTTCAAACACAGCATGTTCCGGAGAACCATCCACATATAAATAAAATTGAAAACTCTCTCTATCTCTCTATAAACATAGATAAATACGTGTCAACAGTTTAGAAATATAAATCACTATAATAACCACTTACCTTTGATGATTCAGGAACGCGGGCGCATATCTTAGGCCTTTCAAGGTAAGGCCCCACGTATGCGTAACATACAGTGGCGTTGCGTAAACAAAAGACGGTGTCCCCCTAAACCTAAACCTATTATACTCAGTTAAAGAGTTTATGGACCTTTATTTATAATTTATTTTGATTTAATATGTATTGTTGTTTTTTATTATTTCTGCTTAATGTTTTGACTTATTTTGAGACGATCCTCAAAGGTGATAACTTCTTAGTTCTGTATTGTTATTGTTATCCTGACTTCTTGTTTCTATTTTGATTATATTAAAATGTATGTATATTGTTGACGATTCCAATGTAATTTCTTGTACTTTTGACATAACATGCAATGTATACTGTGACTTACTTTGGAAAATAAATATCATTCATTCATTCAATCCTAGGGGCGTTTTCACTAATAAAAAGTGTACCCAATTATCGACTGAAATTAAGGAACTTTAACTTTGTCAGTTTTGTGACGAAAATTAGCCATACAATGCGGCCGTCAATATACAGGGTGTCCCAAAACTCAACGATAATCCGCCAAGGGCTGATAGAGCAGCTAAAAAGCTATCGATTTAACACCTATGTATGTTCAGCGATTTTCGCTAGTTTCGGAGATATTGATCATTTTAATCAGAAATTTTGTAATTTTCCCTTATGCCCATGTCACGAAAAATCATTAATTTCGTTATGTATTTCATAAGTTTTTCAGTGGTATCTTACATAATTATAATCATTACGAATTGGCGAAGTTTTTAAACCTATTTGCCCGTTTATTTTATCAGTATTTTTTTAAGTAATCACCTAAAGTTGTTTTGTTCATACAAAGTGAAAAGCAACCACTGGGACACCTAGTATGGAGAAACAAACTTTATGTGATTACTTAAAAAATACTGATAAAATAAACGGGCAAATAGGTTTAAAAACTTCGCCAATTCGTAATGATTATAATTATGTAAGATACCACTGAAAAACTTATGAAATACATAACGAAATTAATGATTTTTCGTGACATGGGCATAAGGGAAAATTACAAAATTTCAGATTAAAATGATCAATATCTCCGAAACTAGCGAAAATCGCTGAACATACATAGGTGTTAAATCGATAGCTTTTTAGCTGCTCTATCAGCCCTTGGCGGATTATCGTTGAGTTTTGGGACACCCTGTATAGCTAATTTTCGTCACAAAACTGACAAAGTTAAAGTTCCTTAATTGAGTACACTTTTTAGTGAAAACGCCCATAGTACATGGCGCCGCACCTTTAAATGGTAGACAAGGGTTGTTAAGTCTTTAACAACAGCGCCATCTATGATTATTGTAATGAACTACTTACCTAACTTAGTTAAGATTTAAATAGATCTATCGAAGCGTACCTAACTAGTTCGTAACCTAGGCTCAAGAGGGCGCTGATGCTGTGTATAAAAGGCGCTGTCAGTCAGGCATCGGCCCTCATTATTATATTAGCGATCAAACCTAATACATATTTAAAACCAATTATTTTTCCCTCTTTTATTTGGCCCCATTGATCACCCTAACAAAGGTCAAGATGGTGGAAGACCTTCCACCACAAAATAAATTCGATTCGTCGAAGCTGTGGAAATTATACTAATCCTACCTTATAAGCCTTCTCAGCAGCCACGGCGTCTCCTCTCGCCAGCTGTACCAGGACAACAGCAACGGTGAGGCGTCCTATAGCACCACTGTTGCCATTCTCTTGATGGAATCCGATTTCACGACGGAGGCTGTCTACAGCTTGATCGTACCTAGCAAGTAAAATTAAATTGTTGTATACTTATGCAATGGGAAATACACGTATAAAATAATTTGTTTAACCTGACAAGTTACATAATAGCTAGTGAAAAAAAAGTATGCTTTAAAAAACCGTACTATATTTTTTGATATATTGTAAAGATAAATTAACAACCCCTCCCCCTGCCTGTCTCTCATTACTTTCATTTTAAATATTATAGCCTATCACCAGACCTAGGAATATTCGGGGCAAAATTAAATGACAGCTAGGGGTTGCCTATATCGATAAACTCAATTATCGATGCTTTTTCCATATATTAGTGATCGCTCCAAGTTTTGTTTGTAAAAATAAAATTTGATTGATAGTATGCAATGAAACAAAATAGCAAAATAATTCAGGTTATTCTTTATTTTAAAAGGATTTTTTAACCTTCACTCATCATCATCATATATTTTTTCCGTATTGTGATTTCAGAATGACTGTCTCATTTACCATTGTTAAAATAAACGACTAGAATTTGTTAGGAGTAAAAACAATATGACGATGATGAGTGAAAGTTATAAATCATTTTAAAATAAAGAATGACCAGAGTTATGTTGCTATTTGGTTTAATTTGCATAATTTAAAAAATAAACTATTTTTACAATCAAAACTTGGAGCGATCACTAGTATATGGGAAAAGCATCGATAGTTAAGTTTATCGATATAGGCAATCCCTAGCTGTCATTTAGTTTTGCCCCGTATATTCCTAGGTCTGCCTATCACACTCCTACAAACAAGACGAATCAAACGAAACCTCGTATGTTAAAATCAGGACGTTTAAGGCTGCAGAGCATATAAACAATACATAGCCTCCTTACGCAAACGGATAAAACCCATTGCCCTCGAGTTTTTTTTTACCGACATTGCCTACACTTGAATGGGGATACGACCAAATGACGAAATTGAAAGTAACAAACTCAAGATTACATGGATACGTATCTTGTGATTTTGTTTGTTAGCTCAGTGACAAAAACAATGCAATACCTCCATAATCAATCGGTCTTTATACTTTATGGCATCCGTCGCGGAGACAATTTTGCCAATGTCACAGGGCAAGATTTTTATTTGTATTGTCCTACGTAATTCAAACGATCATCTGTCAGTGAAAAATATTTGGCCTGATACCTACGTGTAAATGTTCGAAATTAGTTGTTGACATTATACTTTATATGCCACGGGGAATGTTTTGGCAAACTTGATATTAGTTATTGACATCACCTGCCACGGTGTTTTTTTTGCCATATTTGATATTAGTTGTTGACATCATAATTATGCCACGGTGAATTTTATTGCCATATACCTATACAGCTTTATCGATACTTTTTCATGGGTCTGCTCTGCATATTATGCAACTTGTCAGGGTATCCTACAGTCACATTAAAAAAAAAGCGACTTACCACTGTAGTTTGACCAAGATCCTTGACGCCTTGCTTATGTATTCCGCCCCTTGATGTTGGCTGGACTCAGACTATAACAAAAAAAGAGATCCGACGGAGATACTGCAAAACCGCGTAACTATCCAATTAAACCTAGCCTAGAGCAAAATGCAACTGTACGCTACACTTTGCTGTGTGTTAACCTTTTGAACGCCAATACAAGTCACAAGTTCAAGACTAAAAGAGACTTTGTTTCGTATCAATTGATTTCTCATTTGCATAGCACCGATAACGTGTTTTTCACCCATATGCTCGGAAATGTAAACCTTACAGGTGCAAAAACTGCCAAGTTCTGAGTTCAAAGCCAAGGACAAGGAGTTACTCTTAGGGTCGAGTGGTTGGAGCCGCGCCACAGGGTTAATTTTTTAAGTCATTTGTGGTGAGAGTACCCACCAAAGATCTGTCGACCTTTTTAAACGAGGAATTCTGGCCGAGGGGTTTTACTGACGCCGCAAAATTGTATAAATAGTCGTTTTAATTTTATGTTATATATCGTTTGGTATGTTATTTTATTCTATATAGTAAAATTTATTTTATTTTATTATATTCTAAATAAAAAAGGCATTAATCACGAACGGCAGCGGCCGCGAAAATTTATGTAATCTCATTATAGGATAACTTAACTCCGAACAGTCAATCATTCCTACAATTATTATTTTTTTATGTTTATTTTTACTTTTTAACCATTTACCAGGCCGTGAAGAACGAGAGGGTCCTAAAAAGTTCTTTATATAGATTCACAACCGTATTGAACGTCCTGTACAAAATCTATTAACAAAAGTCGGATATGTTCCTGTAAACTAGAATGATAAATGTGGGGATAAGGTGGCGCATTCAATTTAGTACATATAATTACATTCTAGATCAGGCAAACGGTTATATGTGAACAACACTACACACACACATACAGTCTGTGATCGAGTTCGAGATCAAAAATATAAACATACAATTGTCAATGTCAAAGTGACATTCCAGGGGTATGCAACCTTATTTTTCGAATAAAATTTTTTAAATGTATGAATTTTAGCAAGTAAATATAAATACCGATACCTACATGGTTTTCAGTAAGATATTGGCTGGAAGACTTTTAGACACCTACCTACAGTTAGTCCATTCTAGTTTAGTCAGCTCAGTTCAGTGTAATCATTATGACTGGGATATAGGGTGAAAATAAAACCAAAACTTAATAAGAAACAAAAACTTAACAACAGAAAGCAAAGATACCAAAGGATAAACGAAAAGAAAAGAAGCGAAGCGCATTCATTCGACAGCCTATAAGGGTATGTCTACGAATGCCGTATGTCCGTATGCACCTTAGAAATATTAAAGAAAAACTATTAACTCTGAATACTTAATAGACAATAATATTATAATTATTATAATTACGAACCAAATGTTTGAAACTTCTTACCACTGCCAGTGGCATAAATTAAAACTCCATATATTTTATTCAAACAACATAAATACGGAATAAAAAAAAGTGTATTTAGTGTGTTGTTTTATAATTACGAACCAAATGTTTGAAATTTCTTACCACTGCCAGTGACATAAATTAAAACTCCATATATTTTATTCAAACAACATAAATACGGAATAAAAAAAAGTGTATTTAGTGTGTTGTTTTATAATTACGAACCAAATGTTTTTAACTTCTTACCATTGCCAGTGGCATAAATTAAAACTCCATATATTTTATTCAAACAACATAAATACGGAATAAAAAAAAGTGTATTTAGTGTGTTGTTTTATAATTACGAACCAAATGTTTGAAATTTCTTACCACTGCCAGTGACATAAATTAAAACTCCATATATTTTATTCAAACAACATAAATACGGAATAAAAAAAGTGTATTTAGTGTGTTGTTTTATAATTACGAACCAAATGTTTGAAATTTCTTACCACTGCCAGTGACATAAATTAAAACTCCATATATTTTATTCAAACAACATAAATACGGAATAAAAAAAGTGTATTTAGTGTGTTGTTTTATAATTACGAACCAAATGTTTGAAATTTCTTACTACTGCCAGTGACATAAATTAAAACTCCATATATTTTATTCAAACAACATAAATACGGAATAAAAAAAGTGTTTTTAGTGTGTTGTTTTATAATTACGAACCAAACGTTTGAAACTTCTTACCATTGCCGGTGGCATAAATTAAAACTCCATGTATTTTATTCAAACAAGATAAATACGGAATAAAAAAAAGTGTATTTAGTGTTTTCCTAAGTGAAATATTTTTAAGTCTTCACACAATATTATATAACTCTGAATATTATAATTTTCATTTTTATTTCATTGATTTTAAAGTAACCATCACTTGGATTTGTTTTTTTACGATAGCAATCGAATTCGATCACAGACTGTAGCAAGATATCAAAAAGTTGTCCGACCTTTGTGATTTGATTTTGCTGAAATTAAGTGTTCGGATTTTGTCTTAAGCCACTATAATGACTGGTCACGTGAATTCAATGGGCTGCCAAAGGTACATTATTAAATATAGCTGAGTGTTGTGAATGAAGACCATAATCATATTTTCAGGGATTGATATAAGGGACCGTTAAAGTATTACGTAAGCACTATAGGGGGGCGGCGGGAACTATGCTCTGCTTACTTTAGATTACATGAGGGGTGGGGATGGTCTAGATGGTGATTACGTTAGCACTAAGTATTTACTTTTATTACATTTTGTTTAAATCTCTATCTATACAAAGCGATTCAATAAAAAAAACAGAATAACATAAAAAAAATACATATACCAAGGTTTACGTAAGCATAGGAGGGGGGCGGGAGAGCCTTGCTTACTTTTGCTGACAAGGGGGAGGGGGGAGTAAATAATTGTAATAATTCTGCTTACGTAATACTTGAAAGGCCCCTAAGGTTTTGTAAAAATTATCACATTATCAAAATTTCAATGTATTCTCGGATTTTAAAAACACGCGACAAATATTTTCCAAATAAAATAAATAATAGGGCAAGTCGTTTTCTCCAAGTCCCTCTCACATAAGTGGACACCGAATATGAAGTTAAAATTAAATAACGTATGTATCTCACTACAAATAACTAGTAATTCGTTTTATAAATCCCGCCCCTCATGGTAATTGAGTATAATCATAGCCATTCAAGAACATAATCAACACTAAGTCCATTCCCTATGCGTTATCTAGGTACCCCCTGAACACTACTACTACTACCCGACTACTTAACTAATGCTAATGTATTTCCGGGCAGTACTTACTGATGACCAACCATTGAAACAAAGTCTTGGCCCGCACGAATCTATAACAACATGTCAATATAACATGTCAATTATTGTGTCCTATCTAATATTTTGCATGTCGATTTTAATGTCGGCTGAATACTGATTCTGTTATTTATTTTATGATCTTATTGTAACGTATTCTAGCAAATAAACATTTCTATTTCTATATTAAGTGCAGTGTGGCCCTTGAGTCTAAAATTTTGAAGAACACTGTCGTAAGAAATGTAATCTCTATATATGCTCTAGCCTAGATTCGTGGAACTAGTACTTTATGTCGTTGCTCCATAACACTATCCTATGTCCTTTCCCAGGATTCAAATGTCATCTAAATCGGTTCAGCAGTTTAATAAGTACTATTAGATGGACAAAAATTCCTGGTACTACGGTGACTCCCTAATCAGAACTGTTATCTCCTCAAGGGCCACAAAAGATGGTAGTACTCCATTTTTTTTTTAAAACTTTACAGTCACTGGGCAGCGTCGACATTACATCAGTTCTGTTCTTGTTTTACCTAATGCAACCCATGCAGATTCTGGCAAATTTTCGTCTTAGGATTGCATTGCAGTCTTAGGATTGCATTGCAGTCTTGTGATTGCGAATGTCTATGGGTCACACTTTCCACTTACCATCAGGTGGCCTGTGTGCTCGCTTGTCTACTCGATGACATAAAAAAATAAAATAAAAAAAATACTGATGTCATCATCAGCCGCAAGGCAAAAACTCCAGAAAAAAGCCTTTCTCGCGGTTTTCCCGAAGGTTTTCCACGGCATGGTAAATGAATGAATAATAAATATTATTATCGAATTTATTTAATGCTTTATTTCAGTTTCATACGAGAATATTGACTGGTTTTTAATATTATTATTATTGCCCGCGACTCCGTCCCAAAACAAAACAGCTTATGTCACTCAGAGATAATGAAGCATTCAAACGGTGAAAGGATTATTGAAATTGGTCTTGTAGTTTTTAGTTTATTCGTCACAAATATATAAATATGTAAATCTTTTATAATAGTGTGCGTGTATAATAGATTGTGTTATATTCTCTCGCATTGTAGGCGAAAAGCACTTTAAAAGTCTCAGGCTTGCTGGATATATATATACTCGTTCCGCAACATCCATTTTCCCGGTATCTACAGTAATATACTACGACGTAAAGAGACACATTTTTTATTAAGGCGTTCAAAAGTTTAAATTGATTAGTTACGCGGTTTTGCAGTACCTCCGTTAGTCTAAGTACAAAGCCCTGCCAAGACATAGATCACGATCTCAGTCCAATCTCCTGCAGCAAATGCAACCTTATTAATTTATAGGGTTGAATTCGCTTGGGTTATTGAATTTGAGATACCAATTAATGGCTCAAAAGGACAGAGATCAAGCATTATTGGTATAAAAAAAAGGAGCAACAACACTTTGTAATAACGAACCACTATAGAGACAGAGACAAGCAACTATTTTCATAGAAAAATTCATGTTCAATAAATCTGATAGTGCCTTACACGCACAAGTACATGTCTAAAAAAAACTACATGAAATATAGTTGATTGACTAAAGTGTACTATAAACTAACCGAAGAAACGTCGGCGGCTTGAGCGAACAGCTTGTACGCGAGCTCTGGCGCATTCTGTTCGATGATCTTGGCCGCTTTATCTAGGAGAGCGGCGGCGGAGTCCCCGGAGCCTTGTTGCTGGTAGAGACTGGCAGCCTCAGTCGCCAGGTTGTATATCTAACAAGAAACAAACCACGAGAAACTTGACTCCACCACAGACGATTAATTGAACTACGGATGCAACCGATACCGATGCCGATAATCGTTATCGTTATCGTTATTTTTGACGATCCTCCGATTATAACGATTCATAAAACTAGTTTGATGTCAGTTTTTTTCGTGAAAACGAATGCAAGACAGCACCAATGTTTGCGCTCGCAACACTAATGACAGCCGTCTTTCATATTTTTGAATTTTCACACTGACATTTACAATTAATTGGTGACATTTGTTTTTCGCGCGAGTAAAGTTGTGTTGTACTACCTATTTATTGTTTTTGTACGTCTTGGTGTTGTTTTTAATAGAAATTAAAAAAAAATGTTTAATAAGAATAAGAATTTGAAAAAAAAAAAGACATTTTGGTGGTAAATTGTCTAAAATTAAAACCATTCCGTCATCACCGCGAATGCCGCTGACTGTGTCATATAACAGTTTCAAAGTAAACGCCATCATTTATAATAATTTAATTCAATAGATATTAATATGAAAATACTAACCTACGCACGGGGAGTTTCTACAAATTTTAAATCCTTTTTCTAGCGTTCTAACGTTCTAGCGAGTCAAAAGTGATCACCGCTCATGGCAGAGGCGTTATTATATTGGCAGAGCGGGCGAAATGCCACGGGCATCCGGACTTAAAGGAGTAGAAGGAACCTATATTTATTTCATTTTTGCCACGGGCTAAGTTGGTATAGTTACGCCAATGGCCCATGGCCAATGGGCCAGTGGTCCAGGAACATTAGAGGAATCTCAGCATTTGCAGCTGCGTTCCCGGTGTTTAAGAAAAAAATATGCCAGTCTCTTGAAGGTCCCAAAGTCGTAGCGGTTCGAAAATATCGCCACAATATTTGATACGTGTTCTGTCAAGTCTTATACAGGTCAGGAAATGAAGAAACGACAAATTTTACTAAAAACTATAATTATTCAATATTCTCTTACGCAATTCGGCGAGTATTTATCAGAACACTATGCAATTGTTATTACAACATAAAAACACTTCTTTTTTTCAAATGTTACTTCACCATGATCCATGGTTTTTATTATTTTTCTGTGTTACCAAGTTTAATGAAGGTTTAAGAACGACCGGTTGCGCAATACCCGTGCCAAATTTCATAATCATAGTTATTTATTACTTTGCCATCTTTCATTGCCAGTCTTTTTTTTTCACCTTTATGCAAATATACGTCATTGGCACCAAAAGTTTGACCCTGCACATAACCATCCGGGTCTCCGGACCTGGCGTGCGAAAAATCCTTTTCTAGCGTAAAAAAAGTTGTGGAGCTACTAACCTCTTCAGGTGACGACGTCTCCTTGCTGACAAGTATTGCGTTCTCCAGAGATTTGCCCGCGTGGAAGAAAGCTTTGTGCTTGTTGTACATCTCAGAAGCTTTCAGGTGGCATTCTTTGGAGTTCTTGAGGTCGCGGGCAATGCGGTAGCATTGGGCTAAAATAATTAGCTAAATTATACACTAAGGCTAGGAGCATAATACTGCTAAGGCTAAGAGCATAACACCGCCCTGCTAACCCAAATATAAGCGGTATTTGAAATATAAGGCTGGTTATAAAGTAGAGATTGCTATTAGGAGTTTTATCTGAGATAACGCTATTTGGATCAGCAGGGCAATAAGTATATAAATATCAGGTAGGTGCTCTTAATTTAGTTCTTGTGATTTTAGAGCGCATGTCATATTTTATACCTAGTTAAAACAGAGAGAACAAAACGAAAATAGCATAAAGTAACTGTTAAAATAGGCCGGTTGTAGGGAATGCTAGTAACCGGTTATAATCGGTTTTAACCGGTTATTTTCATACCAAAACGGTTAAAAACCGGTTAAGTTGCATGTCATAGTCGGTTGTTAAATGGAAAACTACAATATTTTTTTTTAGGTCTCTGAATCCAAAAGGCAACCACTAAAACCTTACAGCCTTAGTTTTGTTAAATGAATGTGATACTTGTATCAAAATTAGCATATAATCATGATCTCAATCTCATACACTTTGCAGGTTCTCGCCTCTACTAGACCGAATTTCATAAAAACTAATTTCATTAGGTATACCAACGTTTGATATAATTTTCATTAGCCCTAATGTCATGACAGCTAAACTTGTATGTGCTAATTGATTACTAGACCTAAATTTATAAGCCCTAATGTTTACATGAACTATATAAACATTAAATGCTCTATATTACTAAAAATAATAATGATTATTCCTAATGATTAACCTTTTCCACGCCATTGACGGATATATCCGCACCACTGGTTCAACGCCAACGACGGAAATATCCGTCATGGTTGACATCGCAAAATAGACTGGAGTGTCAATGAGGTAAGGTTGATGTTAGCTCTGGTGTTTAGCTGTCATTGGCGTGTGAGTTTAGACTTTATATCTGACATAGCGTCGAAAAGGTTAATAGACCTAATAGTCATACGTCCTAATTACTGTTTAATGTGAACTAATCATTATTTGAACGAAATATAAATAAAAACCAATGCTCAATTGGATCAATTTTATCTACATAGGTTAGGTTAGGTTAAAGTTGCGACAAGGCGCGAAGCTCCTGACCTACGCGGAATAGGAGCTCCGCTGTCCGTCTACCTTAAATACGGTTGTTTAGGAACATATGTAATTAGCAGTGATCGTTATCAACGTCCTGTAATGGTAGCAAAGTATGGTTGACAAAAAAAACAAATAACGAAGTATATTAAACATTATAGATTTTACAAATTATGAGATTTATATACATATTTATAACAATAAATCCAAATTATAGTGAATAAATGACTAAAATTTGTTCAACAGATTTGGCTGTCAGTCGTTCACGTCGATTGGAAAAAATCCATTTTAAATAGCTAAATGACCTTTCTACGTTAACAGAAGACACAGGAAGGAAATTTAAGTCTTTAAAATATTGCACACTATTTTTATTCACACCTTCCGGCATATCCACCTCTTTACCTTCAATCAGCTGCTGCACAACGCTTACAGTACTGTAACCCGGGTTTTTCTTTAGGACATATTTTAGTTTAAAATAAACTTCCTTGCCCTTGGGATGTAATCTCAACTTTGCCATTTTTTTTATCAAGTCCGAGATAATTTTTAATAAACTTTTCAGTTCTAGATTTGGATTTGTACCGTAAGGATTTATATCTAGAAGTGTAATCTTTAGAAGGTAAGTATTTATTTTATGGTTAAGATCAAAAGTAAACAACCAAATGTGTTTGTTTTTTCTGCCAACCATACCCTTTGCTACCAAAAGTGGACGTTGATAACGATCACTAGTAATTAGGTTTAATAAACGTTAGGTTTTAGACTTTTAAGATATAGTAATATTCGGTCTTTATAGGAATCGGATTACTAAAATTAGGGCTATTAAGAATCGAATATAAAAAATAGATATAACATAAATTCGGGATGTTAAAATTAGGGCTAATTAATGAATAGTTAGGCAAAATCAAAATTCGGGTTTTTAATTTTAGGGCTATTGAAGTTAGTGTTAGTGAAAATAGGGTTGATATTTTTCGGGCTACAATAGGGAACCCACTTTGCAATTAGGGTTTCAATTAGGTGACATTTATAGAATATAATTACGGTGAACCACGGAACCCCAAATCAGCAAGCTCGGTACGCAATTAGCCGGTGTTTTTTTATTATAGTCTATTTATTTGTTCCGTAGACTAAAATGTCATTTTATGTCTTGCCTGTTTTTAACCACTCACAAATAGTGATGTGATGTATCACCACCACCGGGACTTACCGAAAAAAATATAGGTAGGTACTTATGTTGATTGATATAAAAGTATCTGTAACGTAATGAGTGGTAAATAATGTCACCCTTTTGTACATTTTTAGATTTTTTGTAAATAGGTACTACATTTTTTAAATATTTACGTCACGTCAGTGTAATTTTTTTATGATAGCACTAATAGCACAATAGTATGTTAAAGGTTGAATATTTGTCAACGGCTAAATTTTTTTTTTAACGTAGGTACTTGTATTTTTTATTGTATCGGTTATTCATAATCATACGTCGTTATCGCGGGTACAATTACCAATCAGATAAAGAGCAGATAAAACAGAATGTCTATTTGGTAGAAACGGACGTATTCTGCCTACAGCTACTAAACATCTAAGAAGCTCTTTACATGTGGAGAGTTTTCTCTAGAAAAGATCAATAAAAAATACAGCCGCAAAGGGTTAAACTGTTGTCATTTGTTTCCATGTGGTTAGTTAACAAGTTTATACATAGGAAATAAGTAAATTTAATTATCTTTTAACATCTTTTTTTTTAACAATTTTAACAATATATACGTACTTGTGTGAAGATAACTGTTATCGTCTACTAATTAAACGCTTACGTACTTAGAAGAAAGTCTATTTAAAAAATAAGATAACAACGTGTGTAATTTTTAGATTTTTACTAACGTGTATTTTTCACATGTATTATTTGGTTTTCGTAATAGATTAAAAAGATTTTTTCTAAATTTTCTACAGTCAATTTGCGGCGTCTAGCAGTAAATATCCATTTTAATTGACTAATGCCCGGTTTCTGAGGTACTTTTATCGGTGGTTTATCTGTCCATTATAGCTATTGGTCCGTTAACTTTGACAACTGCGTTTCCGAACACCGACTCAAAAGATAAACTCTGTTTAAACTTGGTTTAACTTAACTGACCAAAGTGTGCCGTTTATCGGCTCCATAACTATTTGACCTTTTTTTTATTAGGTACTTAGCATTGTTTTAGGTTAAGTATGAATAGGTACATTTTTTTTTAAATGAGCACAATTGATTTTTATTTCTATGTGTAGGTTAATATTTTGTTTAGTTTTATCATACATAATTATTTATAATTGGAATTGCATTATAAATACAAGCAGTTCATCAGAGTCTGATTTGGAAGTTTTGCAGTTTATTTATAATATATCAGTGCCAAGAAACTTGAGACACAGGAGAAATCCTTTTGAAATGTATTCGGATGAAGAATTCAAATTGAGATATCGCTAATAACAATAACAATCGTTTGTTTACGTACGTAGGTACAATTGAAGTTTGAAGTTTTCGTTTAAGAAGTGTCAACCACAGATTATGTGTGATAATTTTTGTTCATACAGCCACTGGCAAATAAGCTATTTTTTTTTATTATTTATTAACTATGGAGTGGTTAAGTTTCTTTAAGTTAAAATTTTACAATAATAAACCGGAATTAATGTTGAATTAAGGCATTAGAACAGTTCTACGTATGACAATCTATTAAGATCCTTAAGAGACATAGATGTTCCTCAAAATGAGTTTCGCGTCTGTTATTGATTGTTTTTCATAATCTTTCTGTACTGTCAAATCGTTTTTGTATCCGCGATAACGACGTATGTTCGTAATTAGGTACACCACGAACCAAAAAAAACGAACACTGTTTCATAAAAGCTGATCACATTATTTTTACGTTTGACATTTGTAGCTGTCATTTTAGTCTACGGAAAAAAAATGGACTTTAGGCACAGACGCCTTGTGCCAAGTGGCTTTTTTTTTTTTTTTTTTTTTATGGCATAGAGATGGCAAACGAGCACACAGGCCACCTGATGGTAAGCGGAAACTGTGACCCATAGACATTCGCATTCACAAGACTGCAGAGCAATCCTAAGACTGCAAATGCGTTGCCAACCCTGAGGACTAAGATGGAATGCCTCTATGCTAGTCATAGGCTTTCCTGGCAAGTTCCGCCGCCTACTTAATTTAGGTCTTCAAATTCATGAAATAAAAGGGAATATTAATAACTTTTTTCACAGCTTCAATACAAGCTGATTCATTTTACAAACAGTCCAGAAAAAACATTTTTTGAATAGCTATAAAATAAATTTATTCAAATCATATTAACAAGTTGTACAAAAACAGAATTTAACGTGGAGTTTATAGGGCAGTCGTGTTACATGATCAATTATAATTATGTCTAATCGGTCTAAACAGCAGTTCCAAATGCTTCTATCAAAGGAATTTCTTGGCTGATATATTATTTCACGTTTGGTTTTCTTTTTTACGGTATTTAATGCGATTTAAGAAATCCATGCATATTCCAAATTATATATGAAATGGTTTTAATATTAATATAGCATTATTATTTTTTATAGTGAAGTCAAAGTTAAAGTCAAAGATCATTTATTGTTTAATTGTGAATTCGCCGGGGTCTGGCATGCAATATTTAAGTCATTATCAATTTTAAACAAATTCGGTCAATTTCTTATTCTACCATAAACTCATTAATATTATACCTAGTACTTAAGCCTTCTCGTGTAGCATATCTTTAATTATAATTTTTTTTTTAAGTCCTCAACATCTCTAGGGTGACGGCACCAATGATGGACACTTTTAGCTGACAGGCACCAGTAATGGACACTTCACTCTTAATCCAAATTACATACGGTCCTAAATTGATTGTTGCAAAACAAATGAATAACCCTTATCTTCTGTAAAATAAGAATCAAGTGTCCATTATTGGTGCCTTGTCCATTACTGGTTCCATCACTAATCACTTTCCGGATTTTATTATATAATTTAGGAGCCATCCCAAGTATACCTTTTGAGAGAAATGCACTTTTAGAAGGTATTGAGTTGAGCTTGCCTTGAAGCCGTGAACTCTTAAATATTTGAAATAGGTTAGGGTTCAATTTTACAAAGAGAGCTATCTCGTAAATATACAGACATGGCAGCGTCAATATTCCTAGCTGTATAAAGTGGGACTTGCAGGACTCTATTGGCGTTAAGATACTAATTGCTCTAATACATTTTTTTTAACCTTAAATGCCTGTTCACGCTCTGGTGAATTTCTCAAAAAAGTAACACCGTACCTTAGTGTAGACGTTACATAAGCAAGATATGCGGTTAATACAGTAGTTTTATCCGCAATCTTATTCAACATATAAAGAGCGTATGAAAACTGACTAAGTTTCTTACACATGGCATCAATATGCGTTTTCCAATTGATGTTACAGTCCACAGTAAGACCCAAAAACTTCGTATTCATCGTTTCCTCTATAGCGACCTTTATAGTTCACATTTGGTGCAGAATTTGAGTTCGCTCTCAATTTAAAGTTCATTATTTTGGTTTTACCTAAGTTGATCTTATGATTGTTATAGGTAAGCCATTCCATTAATCGTTCTAATGTTTCATTAATTTCATGTTATAATGAGTGTTGATCAATATTATTAAAAATAACAGTGCTGTCGTCACCATATTAATACCATTGGATGTTTCAAAATCCGCGGAAAGTCATTGATGTAGATAATGAACAATAGAGGACCCAGAATGCTACCTTGTGGCACTCCTTTGTTAATTTCTTGTAATTCTGAGTAATAGTTTAATTCAGATTTTTGATTTATATCAAAGTCTACTGATCTGCGTCATTTGTTTCCTATTTTTTAAGTAGGATTTTACCTATTCATTGAAGAGCGTTACCCCTTATTCCATAACTATATAATTTACGAATCATAACATCATAACATCATGAGCCGCCCTCCAAAAGTGCCGCCCTGGGCAGGGCGGGCCACCCCTCCCACCCCCTTGTCACTGCACCCGCAAACGGCAGTCACAAAATGGCGGCTTGCATCCCCACGCCGACAACCGACGCGACGCGCAATTTGAATTTGAACAGCGTACCCTTTCCCCCTTTTGCCCTTATTTTCAAAAACACTAAGTAGCAAGTATTCAAACACTAGTTCCACGACTATTTATTAGGAGTACGCGGTTTGTTGAGTATTACCGAGTAGGGGTCTCAAGGAATTACGTTTTGGGTCCGTATGCGGACACTGACGTCCGACCGGGGTTTTTAAGTGTTGAGATTGAGAGATCGTTTGTACTTAGGTATATAAAATAAGTATTATACTGTGCGGATGACGACATTATCATATAAGTTATGTTTTTATTTGATAGGACTAAAGTAGACGTGACGCCGTTTATGACGATGTGGAGGGGTGGTGCACCTACGTTTGATCAATCGATTGGGCATTTCAAGGGTTATGCGTTTTATATGGCATCAATATGCGTTTTCCAATTGATGTTACAGTCCACAGTAAGACCCAAAAACTTCGTATTAATTGTTTCTTCTATAGCAACACCTTTATAGTTCACATTTGGTACAGAATTTGAGTTCGCTCTCAACTTAAAGTTCATTATTTTGGTTTTACCTAAATTGATCTTTTGATTGTTATAGGTAAGCCAATCCATTAATCGTTCTAATGTTTCATTCATTTCATGTTCTAAGGAGTGTTGATCAATATTATTAATAACAGTGCTGTCTTCAGCATATAGAACCATTGGATGTTTCAAAATCCGCGGAAAGTCATTGATGTAGATAATGAACAATAGAGGACCCAGAATGCTACCTTTGTTAATTTCTTGTAATTTTGAGTAATAGTTTAATTCAGATTTTTGATTTATAGCAAAGTCTATTGATCTGCATCATTTGTTTCCTATTTTTTAAGAAGGATTTTATTCATTGAAGAGCGTTACCCCTTATCCCATAACTATATAATTTACGAATCATATCATGAAATTATGCCGCCCTCCAAAACTGCTGCCCTGGTCCAGGGCGGGCCACCCCTCCCACCCCCTTGCCACTGCACCCGCAAACGGCAGTCACAAAATGGCGGCTTGCATCCCCACGCCGACAACCGACGCGACGCGCAATTTGAATTTGAACAGCGTACCCTTTCCCCCTTTTGCCCTTATTTTTAAAAACACTAAGTAGCAAGTATTCAAACACTAGTTCCACGACTATTTATTAGGAGTACGCGGTTTGTTGAGTATTACCGAGTAGGGGTCTCAAGGAATTACGTTTTGGGTCCGTATGCGGACATTGACGTCCGACCGGGGTTTTTAAGTGTTGAGATTGAGAGATCGTTTGTACTTAGGTATATAAAATAAGTATTATACTGTGCGGATGACGACATTATCATATAAGTTATGTTTTTATTTGATAGGACTAAAGTAGACGTGACGCCGTTTATGACGATGTGGAGGGGTGGTGCACCTACGTTTGATCAATCGATTGGGCATTTCAAGGGTTATGCGTTTTATATGGCATCAATATGCGTTTTCCAATTGATGTTACAGTCCACAGTAAGACCCAAAAACTTCGTATTAATTGTTTCTTCTATAGCAACACCTTTATAGTTCACATTTGGTACAGAATTTGAGTTCGCTCTCAACTTAAAGTTCATTATTTTGGTTTTACCTAAATTGATCTTTTGATTGTTATAGGTAAGCCATTCCATTAATCGTTCTAATGTTTCATTCATTTCATGTTCTAAGGAGTGTTGATCAATATTATTAATAACAGTGCTGTCTTCAGCATATAAAGACTGTATCGAAAAGTATAAGGACAAGTGCAATATGTAATAACTTTTTAATTTAGTATTATTTTATATAAGTATTTTCTTAGCTTATGATTGAAAGATATTTAAAAAGGTTTTACTGTTTACTAACATCTATTATGTTTGGTTTCGGGCGACTTTTCTCACTTGACTTCGGACTTGTCCCATCAAATTACGGACAACGTTTACAGTGACCAGCTTCGACGCTTTTAGCCAGTCTTTTTTAAATTTGTCTACGGAATCCGCTGCCGAAAAACGTTGTCGAAGTATTCTCTTCATGATTGCCCAATATTCCTCGATGGGACGTACCTCAGGGTAATTTGGCGGATTCATATTCTTATCAACATATCGGACATCGTGGCTTTCCATCCACTCTCTGGTGCGGGCGGCATAGTGGCAACTAGCCAAATCGGGCCAAAATAAAGTAGAGCCCCTGTGGCGACGAATCAGTGGCAGAATTCTTTTTTGCAAACACTCCTTGATATAAAGATCTGTTGTCATCGTGGAAGTAGTGATGAACGCTGTAGACTTCATGCCGCATTCGCATATGGCCTGCCACACCATTGCTTTAGACCCAAATTTTTCGGAATAAATTGACGTTTGGTTCTCATTCAGATGTTCTCCTTTGCGAACAGTATAATACTGAGGGCCGGGTAGAACAGAATAATCCAGTTTGACGTAGGTTTCGTCGTCTTGAATTATGCACTGTTCATTTTTTGTTAAAACCGTATCGTATAACTTTCGAAGACGATATTTAACATTTGCAGCCTGTTTTGGAGTTCGTTTTGGCTTCCGTTGCTTTCGATAAGTTACCAAGTGGTTACGCTTCTTGGCCCTCTGAACCATTCCTACTGAAGTTCTGCACTTTTTAGCCACATCTCTTATCGAAGCACTGGGCGAATTTTTGATGGTTCGCACTATTTTAGAATCGATATTGCAATCATGTGTGCCGGTTCTTCGACCACTTTTCGCCTTGTCATTAAAAGAGAATTCTTCCCCGTACTTCTTAATGGCGTTGTAAACCGCAGAACGACTCACCCTCTCGATTTTTGCGATCTTTCTCATGGACATACCCTTTTCACGTATGTATTTGTCAACGATTCGTTTTCGTTGATCGGGTGTTAAGCCTCTCATTTTGTGAAACCAAAAGTAATAAGAGAAAAAAAAGTAGTAATTGAGTTCAATACCATAGCATCTATGACATAATGTCACATTCATATTTTTAAAACGAATAAAACAAAAATGGTGGCCAGTTACAAATGTCCTTATACTTTTCGATACAGTCTTTAGAACCATTGGATGTTTCAAAATCCGCGGAAAGTCATTGATGTAGATAATGAACAATAGAGGACCCAGAATGCTACCTTTGTTAATTTCTTGTAATTTTGAGTAATAGTTTAATTCAGATTTTTGATTTATAGCAAAGTCTATTGATCTGCATCATTTGTTTCCTATTTTTTAAGAAGGACTTTATTCATTGAAGAGCGTTACCCCTTATCCCATAACTATATAATTTACGAATCATATCATGAAATTATGCCGCCCTCCAAAACTGCCGCCCTGGTCCAGGGCGGACCACCCCTCCCACCCCCCCTTGTCACTGCACCCGCAAACGGCAGTCACAAAATGGCGGCATGCATCCCCACGCCGAAAACCGACGCGACGCGCAATTTGAATTTAAACAGCGTACCTTTTCCCCCTTTTGCCCATATTTTTAAAAACACAAACTTATTGCAGTTGAAGTATACACTAGTCCCACGACTATTTATTAGGAGTACGCGGTTTGTTGAGTATTACCGAGTAAGACTCTCAAGGAATTACGTTTTGGGTCCGTATGCGGACATCGACGTCCGACCGGGGTTTTTAAGTGTTGAGATTGAGAGATCGTTTGTAGATATAAAATAAGTATTGTACTATGCGGATGACGACATTATAATGAAATTAATTTATTCACCCTTGTAATTCTGTACACGCCGCGATCTTTCCGCGTCCCGATAGGGTAGTAAGTACTTGTTACGCGTTCGCATAAAAGGGGTCGCGCATTTGGACGTCCAAGCAAAAACCTATTCCAATAAATACCCTTACAATTATTACCGTACTCGCTAGCGAGAACAGTAATTATAACTCATGGTAAGAGTACAGTTAATGGGTCATACACAATAAGAAAAACAAAAGTTGCCTCGTGGTCAATAGTTAAGGGCTTATGTGAAAATAAGTTGTTTTTATTGAAGATCATAGTAGAGTAGGTACATTGGGTTGTATTCGTACAAACACGTCGCATGAAAAGTTGGAATTAAAAGATTTTAAAACCTCTCATGTCCGTTTTAGAACGGTAGCCGGTAGTTCGTGTGGTTGTAAAAGTTAAAGTATAAACGGTTGTGACTGATATTTGAAGATATGAGTTTGAACTTAATTCTCTACACGTTTAAATTTAAATTCGTACGTCACGCAATGTGAGATACGAGGTTTTTTTCTAAAGTAGTATCGATATGACACTCCTTGGGTAGGTAAATAACAATCCACGGTTTAAAAACATAAATAGTTAAGGCTATTAGGTAGATGAGGAAAAAAACGCGATTATTAAAGGAAAAGTAGGTTTATAATTCTTAATTTGACAGTGTCATTCTTAACCAAAAACGGTTTGAATTCAAAACTTTTTTTGCTTTCCATGTGCATTATTATAATTTGTTTCGTTTAATTAAATTCAATCCAATTTAGTTTATTTAATTTGTAATATGTTCTTTAAATGTAGTTTGTGTTTATTTAATTTGATTTTATTTTCATTATTAATATTTACAATTTGCCTTTTTTTTTAATTCGTGTAATACATTTGCGTAATACGACCGAACTTCCCAAAAGGTCACTACTAAACTTGAAGGCCCTTAGGCCTTTAATATGACACGAAACCTCTAAAAAAACAAATCAAATGAAAAAGAAACAAAATATACACCATTATATTCAATGTACAATTTATAGGCAATGCCTATAACCAGATTCATAAAGATCCGCAGGGAATACAAAAATAACAACACATACACTCTTTATTAAATGTAATAAACAACAAGTACAAAGTCAGTTACAGTATTCCCAGATTAATAGCTTTCGCAACGCTAATATTACGACACATCATAGAAAATAGAAAACAGTTAGCTATTAAAATGGCAGCACTGTACATAACGAACCCCTGTCCATAAATCTATGTATACACCTCAAATTATCGACGCAGACAGCCGCCGGTCTAGGGAGAGGGCCGCCCCCGCGCCCTCGCGTCCCGTGCGGCCCTCCCGTCCCGTGCAGGTAGGGAGGCGTTGCTATGGTGCCCAATTAAAAATAAACGTACAAAGCCCAGACAAATCAATGCCCGGGACGCTGTAAGGTAGAAAAAAAAAGCACGTACCTGCTTGGTTGTATTCGTCGGCAGCAGAGTCGAAGTCAGGCTTCCACCGGAGAAATGACGTCTTTAGGCTGAGGACAAAATTATTTTGTTGAATATACGCAAGCATAACGCATTCGCTGCAGTCTATTTGTCCAGCGCCTAATGCACGTGGCGTTATCGATTTACGATAGCTGACAAAATTGTAAGAATTACATGTGCTCGCGATCTCGCGTATGCTTCATTTTGACAGTATTCGAAAAGTGCTAACGTTTGCGAAAAGTTTAAAAGCCCCCAGTGGCCAGACAAAGTGACAGCATCCGAAAAATGCTAAATCCTTTGTTTTAAACGATACGCGCACACTAAAAACGAATATACGCGCTCAAGGCACTAGTAAGTCAGGAAAACTATTATAAGCGTGGCAGTTAACGCGATAAAACATAGGATTGAAAAAAAGAGATGAAGCATGAGGTACCTACTTAACCCTTTTTTGCTAAGCTGATATATAAAAAGTACACACACAACATAAAATTGATAGATTTATAGAGAAAAACCTTCGAAATTGCGAGGCTACTTACAAAACGCATAACCCTTGAGCCGCCCAATCGATCGATCAAACGTAGGTGCACCACCCCCCCAGCCACCCCACCCCTCCTCCCGCCGCCCCCTCAGCTAGCCATCTATAAATCCAAGCCCGAATCGATCCATAGCTTGACCACGATGGTGCTAAACCTAAAACAGGATCTTTTCGCCCTATAACCCTAGAAACTTGCTCTAGCTAAAAAAAATCAAAGCAACCGCGTCCGCATCGATCCGCCATTGCCCACTAAAAACCGGAACAGAGATACTCACATGATAATCAGAAGGCCGCTCTGCATACACCGGATGTTAGGAAACCGCGGCGGCGTGGAGACGCTACCGTACGCCATCTTGCTCTGAGTATTCTTCGCCAGGCGTGGGGGGTGCGCGTCTACATGCGCCCGGCATGGACGCGTGCGTACCGCGCGAACTTCGAGAACCGTCTGGAGCTTGTTGCGCCCCGAGTATATACCTATCTATCGGAGATGCAGGAGGGGTGCAGCTAGCGATCGATGCGCGTCCCCCGCCCTACCGAAAGCGCATGTGCAAAGGCGTCGTATTGCACATGCAACCTTATTACCACCCTACAGAGCTCGATGTGATGCTGTAAATAAACCGTACAAGCGCAATTTTTTTTTTGGATAGAGCGCGTCCCCTCTATATTCTGTTTCAGCCATAAATCAATAAGGGCGTCGGCGGATGAACCTTCTCGATGCAGCGAACGATGTCTAGCGTCGGGAATGATATATCACTACATATTATAAAACAAAGTCACTTCCCGCTGTCTGTCCCTATGTATGCTTAGATTTTTAAAACTACGCAACGGATTTTGATGCGGTTTTTTTTAATGGATAGAGTGATTCAAGAGGAAGGTTTTCATGTATAATAAACTTTGTTTTATGTACGGGTGTTACCGAAAACTCACATAAACCGAAGCGAAGCGAGGGCGGGTCGCTAGTGAAGTTATACAAGTGCGCTGTTTGATATCATCAGAAATTGGCAATGCTGTATGAATAATGTTTAATAATGACTACAAAGTGTGGTAGCATGAATTATTTAAGCTAATAATGAAAACTATTAATAGTTCTTGTTTAACCTTTCTTGAAAAAAAAACATGAGGACAAAACCAAAAGCATGCAACAGTTATATATAACTAAACACAAGTTGAAAAAGTAACAAATTACATAAAAGCATTTTTCACTAATTACAAGTATCTGATTTGGGTTATGGTTATTAATTTTTTTTTATTAATAGTTCTTGTTTAACCTTTCTTGAAAAAAAAACATGAGGACAAAAGCAAAAGCATGCAACAGTTATAACTACACACATAAGTTTAAAAAGTAACAAATTACTTAAAAGCATTTTTCACTAATTACAAGTATCTGATTTGGGTTATGGTTATTAAAAAAATTGTATTAATAGTTCTTGTTTAACCTTTTGAAAAAAAAACATGAGGACAAAACCAAAAGCATGCAACAGTTATAACTAAACACATAAGTTTAAAAAGTAACAAATTACTTAAAAGCATTTTTCACTAATTACAAGTATCTGATTTGGGTTATGGTTATTAAAAAAATTGTATTAATAGTTCTTGTTTAACCTTTTGAAAAAAAAACATGAGGACAAAACCAAAAGCATGCAACAGTTATAACTAAACACAAGTTGAAAAAGTAACAAATTACATAAAAGCATTTTTCACTAATTACAAGTATCTGATTTGGGTTATGGTTATTAAAAAAATTGTATTAATAGTTCTTGTTTAACCTTTCTTGAAAAAAAAACATGAGGACAAAACCAAAAGCGTGCAACAGTTATAATATAACTAAACACATAAGTTTAAAAAGTAACAAATTACATAAAAGCATTTTTCACTAATTACAAGTATCTGATTTGGGTTATATTTATTAAAAAAAAAAATAATATGGCCATGAAAGAATGCATGTTTAAACTGCCACATTTGTGCATAGTACAATAATGATAAATAAAAAGTAATCTCAACAGACTTCAGACTCTAATTTACACAACTTTTTTTTTCTATTAAGATGAATTACTCATCATAATAATATACAGTTTTAGCAAAAAGTATTTTATACCGGGTGTCCCGCGGCTATGCCACATGAAGGGAAAGTACCTTAAATATGAACCTAAGGAGATTTTGCTATTTAGAAACTTTATTTTATTTTTAAAAGTGAATAAAAATAAAAAAGAATAGATAGAGATAGTTATTCAAAGATTTAAAAAAAAAACTTCCGTTTTTGCATGTATTTTACATACTGATAAATTTTCTAGTGACTTAAATGTAAAATTTCACATTGTTCCTTTATTTTTAAATACAATGTTACTTGGAGGGAATTATTTCTTATCAGTTAGGTACCCTCTTGACTGGCATCATAAAAATACAGAATGTTTATTTTTTCATATTTGGTTTGTTCAATTCCCAGGTGAGGCAAGCAGTTTTTCAAAAATCGTTGAATGCAGTCTTACCTGCTTTTTAAAATAAAATAATGTCTTCATAAAGCAAAATCCTCTATCTACAATATTTAAGGTACTTCCCCTTCATGTTGCATAGACGTGGGACGCCCTGTATATCAAAGGACCATGGGCAGTTTTATATAGAAGGTGGACCAGAAACCAACAGAGCTAAGAGTTATGTCATTAAATAGGTATTTACATGTACTTCATTTCATTATATGGGCACCAAGTTCAGTTCCATCGCAGAACTGAGATATACATATTTTAGTCAGAGTAAATGCGTTGTATGGGAAACTGTGTTTTACTCACAGAATACCGGTAGAACACGTTATATAAAATTTTAAATAATATTGAGAGTATATTGACGCTACAGTAGTTTAATTGGATTTGTTTGTTAAATCAAAGTGTTTGATTGATTAGCTACAAAGTTATTTTATTTTACGCACCTTAGTACACAAGTAAATCTGTCTTAACAACCCTCCATAATTATTAAAGCAATTATAAGGGGTACTGTTCATGTAAAACTCAAATATATATATCTCAATTATGCAATGGATTTCAACTTTGTACCTATAGAATGAAATAAAGTACATCAGCAGACCTTTTTAATGACCTAACTCTCTGTTCTGTTGGTTTTTGGTCTATTTTGACGCATGGTCCTTTAAAAAGAATATCTGTAGGTTTACAAGGATGGCCATTATGATTATTATAAATATAGCCTCTTTTAAAAAAGAAATAGCCTGTTACATAAAGAAATCCCGTTGGACTTTGTTCATATTTTTATTAAAGCAATAGAATGGTTTGTATGTATCTATGTAAATTTATATGTAAACACTTTATAGAACAAACAAGAGGTAACAATTATAAAATAGACAAAAATATAACAGGGATGTACAAAGGCGAACATCCCTTTAAGGGATCTCTTCCAGTTATAGATCCAGGGGTTCTTTGTATGTTTTAATTTTGAAATTTCTTTAAAAAAATTAAAGGGTGTAAAATACTTTTGGCTGCGTGTTCCGAAATAAGACTTATTGGATAACCTAGTAAATAAAGAAGCAACATTCGCTTCTGCAAATTTAATATGATATTACGTTATTATGATATAGGCTGCACAGGCGCAATTTTATAACATTAAAATCAACTAGGATCTCCGAAGATGAGACCACCAATGAGAGTCTTGCATCATAACAATATTAGATGATTAATGCTTTATTTAAAAACAACAATTCTATACAAAAGATAACCCAATTTCCCAATCATTTTAGGTAGATATTTGTAATAAAAGTTAGTTTTGAGAGTTCCAAACACTCTCGTTATATATTTTTTAAGGAATAAGACCATTGACAATATTTTTAGCTTGCCAAAGGCACTGCTGCGGGAGAGTTAGTTATATAACCCCCTGAGGGCACCTAGTGATGAACAGTATAAGACGACTTGACTCGTACCTACCAAAAAGGGTAATTACTTAGACGGGAGTATACTAGACTTAAATCGTTTAGCACATGATCTTTAGGAGACATATCTTTTTCCACTAGTACAGCAGAAGTATGACCGTGAAATTTTCTAATAATTTATATTGGTGTCATATTCATTGAGATAATCACAATGATAACTAAAATTATGCAGAATATAAGATGATTTTGAGTTTCCCGCAAACAATTCCCTATGAAATTTATGGCATTTTATAAAGTTTAAACAGAATAATTCTAATTGGTAAAATTTATACTCACTTAGATAAGCAAAACCACGCGAAAACTTGGTTATTTTAAGTTAAACGCAAACGATGCTGCATAAGTCTTACTCCATTACATATTAGAAGTTTGAGGATTATATTATATTCCAATAAGAATTTAGCAAGTTGGTGCAGTAGATTTTGAGATAATCACGAGCATACAAACATACATACATAGTGGTCAAACAGAACCTTAATTTTTCAAAAGCCGGTAAATAAGACAAAGAAAACAAGAATATAGATAAAATGTGTGCAGATTAGTACAAATAGTCATAATCTTTGACACAGGATACTTTTAAAACACAAAAATTTTAAGATCGGTGTCGCACTTACAAAAGAATTGCATGGCTGCAGTTAGAAAATGAAAAATCGATATGTCCAAATACAAAACTAACTAAGCGAACATACACACAACTACGCAACGAAAGAAAGTATTAAAAAGCAGTTTGCTTTAACATAAGGCAGGGTCCATGAAACATGAAAAGAAAAAGAAAAATATCTATCTACGGTAACTTACTACTTTTCGGCTGATCTGCAGTGCTCCTGAGCCTCTTGTATTTTAGCCGCCATTGTGTATTTTAAGTAAAACTTAAGTACAACTAAATTTAAAGGGAATTTTAGGGCATTAAACGAAGCGGGTCTTCACTCGACGCTTCTCAAAGTAAAAATCAATACATTGATACGCGGTACGCCCACAGACAGAGTACGCCTACGCCTTCGCGCTATCACATCACCTGTCTTGCTTTGACAATTTATTTTTATTAGAACGCAGCTATTAAATCGCCGGCCTTTGGCACTATTATCAAAAAGAAAAAACATTATCTACCTAAACAATTAATTTAATATTGGTTAACATTTCACGCCATTAAGTCAATTATATATTTTGTTTGAGAAGTAATAAATTTGAGTCTACTCGAACATATTCGACGAATAAAGTTAGCTAAGTAAAGGACGCAGATATTCTTTAGAGTAACGTAGATACAAATATGTTACGTTAGTATAAAAAATCTTAGTCTTTTGTATTTACATCTTTATTCATCTATTTACTAAAAATATATTTTCAGACTTGTTAATTAAAGGATGTATACCTAGTACCCAGTACTTAGTAGGTACGTAGCTTTCGATTTATTATCACCAAGGATCGAATCAGTAATGGCAACCCGGTTAAAAACAGCTCGTTATTTGCCTTTAAATAGGCGTTATTTGCCCTGTAAAATAGAGGCCCGGGCCCGGGCCTTGTACGGACTTTCTCCTCTGCCGAGGTATAAAGTCGGCGCCACATACGCGGGATTTGACGAAACGTGTTATATGCTGCATAATATTGTGAATTAATTGTTGACGTTTTTTTTTTATTTACGATGTCAAGAACACAATACACACCGCGTGAATATGCTTAATGCATTACATTTATGGTGAGTGTAAAGGTAACGCCAGTGCTGCTGCGGCTTTGTACGCCGAACGCTACCCTGACAGACGCCATCCTGACAGCAGTGACAGCAAAGTTTGACATAAATGCTGAGAAAACAAAAAGTGACCGAGATATCTTTTAAATTTAGAATAAAAGGCATTTAAAAATGTAGTGCCCAGTATTGTTATTATTGAAACAAAAAGGTTGTAATGCTTCGCCCAGAACCCAAATTGTTTTAAATAAAATGCTTCACAAACTTAGTAGCCAGTATTCTTATTTTCGCAAAGAAAAGTTTGTCATAATTAGGTACTCTATCTGGAATTCTAGAGCACAAATTTAATATGAAATAATCGACTCAATTTAATAGCGGAAAACTTAAGTTATTTTTTTATTCTAAAATTTAAATAAAACAATATTGACTGTTTTAAAATCTCTATTAAATGGGCATGTTTTTAAGCTCATGGGCTAGGTACCTTGTAGTAGTGTATTTTTTTTTCACCATGAGAGTTGAAAGTTCGGTGAATGTACGATTGAAAACGCAAAAATTAAGTTCGCGATTATTATTTTTTAAATCTAATGTAGTCTCACAAAATTGGTGATGCCTATCTGATAACACAAGTACCTATTCAAGAATATTGAGCAAAAATAATAATTAAAACAAAATAGCTTGCAATGGTGCTATGATCAAAACATTGAACAAGGGTGTTCATTTTCGAAAAAAACCTAAAAGTCCAAATATCTTGAAAACCGTGTGACTTTAACTAAACTTATTTTAGCTTTTTCATAATGTGAAATGTTCTAAGTACCCTCTATCCTTAGTTCAAGAATTATCCACTCATTACCTAAACACCCTGTATAGGAGTATTTTCTGTACCTGTATCATGTTGAAGCTCTTAACATTCGCAATTTTATTGAATGAAATTGGCAGTTGATTAATATAACTGACACTTATAGTTCCGGTCTAAAACACTAAGGAGGCGTTTGTAGGTATACATTTAGTTAAAAGATGTCATAAACATATTAATATGTACTTATTTACTGTATGCAGACCAAACAGCATTTTGTTGTTTGTGAACAAAATGTAAATACGTACACTCCATGAGCTCTTGGAATTAAGATGTTTGGGTTCTACTTGTCTTTCTTGTTCTTAAACCGGTGCGCTTTAAACCTCACCGATGCGATTTGATTTCACTTAAACCCAAGTATTCTTAGCGCTGTCGGACTGTACAATAGGGCTCTCAATGTATTTGTGAATGGTGTTCTGTTCATTTTATTCTTCCTTACCTACACATCTCAGTTTTTCGGCATTGAAGAGAATAAATTTAATAATGATGGAAAAGTAAACCACGGTTACTTCAGTACTCCAGGAAAGAAGCGACCACACAAGGCCACAGTATCCAAAAAAAGGACATCCGACAGTGTTTCATACAGGTTCTTCTCTGATCGGTCGCGATTTGAACCTGCAGTAAACTTAGGTTAAATCGCTAGGTACTATGACGTTTCAAGAGAGTTTATTATGTAAACCTACTTGAATAAAAAATATTCTGATTCTGACTGAAATAAGTGTGAATTATGTATAAAATTATGAAATTATAACAATCAGTCAGTTAAAAAATGTTTTTTTACTTTATGACTTTTTATTGATGATTTTATTTCCTACAACAGCTCACAAATGAGAAAGCATGCTTATGGTGGTCTGCATTTGGCGACTTTGGGTGTCACTATCTATTTGATGCTGACTATACGTATAAGTAAGCCTCTTAAATAAACTGTACTTAAATATGATTCCATGGGTTGTCTTAATATGGACAAACGGAATTAATAAAGGCCTAAGTGTCGTGAAAAAAAGTTCGCGTTTTATATCCCTTAGTGCCCACCAAAATAAACAAAATAAGAAAAGTATCAATCGGTCATACCATACGAAGATTTTTTAAATTTGTCGATTTTTTGCAGTTTCAGCTTTCATTAGACAGACTCTAACACATTTTTGCGGGATGGGCCAAATGTCGGTCGGCTTAAGATCAAATTATCCTGTGCGTTTATAAAAATATTGTCAAACACATAATCCTTACAATCTGTTTCGTCAAAGTCGTTTACAAAGCGTGAAGAGCTCCAGAAACATGTCTTTTAGTGTAAAATTCGATCAAATAAATGAAAAAGAAATAAATATCAGGGAAAATAAAAACTAAGCTCTAGGTTTGTACTTTTGGGTACAACGAGTAGCCAACGGTATGCTTACGTATATACAAAAATACATACTTAAATACATACAAAACATCCAAAACTCTAAAATAAATACTCGTGCTCATCACACAAATAACTGCCCTTACCGGGACTTTAACCCGGGTCCACTAGCTTTCAAAAAGATGAAGTCAGATTTCACATGTAAGTATTTTTCACCATTGATTTAAATTGTATTTAATTTTTGTGTACAATTACCTAACATCTCACGAGCACGAGCATGTCCACCAATAAGTTCAGCGTAATATTCTTGTGGGAAAGGGAAAGAGCTCTAAGATACAACTGACCATAAGGGTCACTTTTGTTAAAATAATAATTAAGGCACAAGATAAAAAGGCAACATCCATATTTTACAGCCGCGAAAGCGCGACACGGCGTAGTTTTACATCTTTTTTTGTAAAGTTTCTTCCTTTCTTTTCTTTGGCCGTTAATGTGGCCGCAGCATTACTACTTGCTACGTCCAAAACGAAACGGACCGGTTTTCCAAACAGTTCGCTGTGATAGGGCTCAATGTGGGCTCAATCGATAAAATGTTAGTAGAGAACCAGCTCATGTATACCATGCTTTACCATCCATAGACTAAAATTTAATGAACTTTGTTTGACAATCAACGTCAACAGGGCAAGGGGCAAGTGGCTTTATCCGCTTGATCATACTTTTGTTTAGCGTATACTCGCTAAAGTGATTTGAATACATTAATATTTGGTATCGCCTCATACCCATATTAACTATTTACGCAAATAAATGGTCGAGGAGTGACACATTACCAGTAATACAACATAGTGCTTTTTTAAAATAACAATGGATAAGTTATCTTTGAAGGAATTTCTCACCGCTTACAAGAGATGGGTGATAAAAAACCCTAATTTGGTGACTGACGTGGAAACAGTGGCAACCTGGTCATCATACTTCGTCGCTGGGAAGATTAATAAGTCCCCTATAGTGTCCGAACTCGTTTATTGCTTGTCAAAGTTACTTTCTCTGTTCAATGATCGACTTATTCGGGAGGCTTACGATGCCGACGTCCAGTACTACGGCCTTCGCGAACAAATAAAGATATGGCTGACAGTAATTCACTATTCGGAAGTGTTTGTCGAGCTCGTCGTGAAAAACCGGTGGGGCAACAAAGGAAAGTGGACTGTTGCAACTTTACTACAACTCTTCAAATGTTCTTCTGCCCTGGTACTTCTGCTGAGGTTTAAGGAGTTGCCGATACAACATCCTCCCGTTGCTGCGATGCAGAGGAAGAAGTTTACTGAGGAAAAGACAATTGATGATGGTGAGAGTTCGTTTTTCACTTTAAAGCGCTCGGGAAGAGTTGTGAGACGGGTAGACGGAGCACCACCGGTTGCATTCCGTGACTGGCAACCGCTGAAACTAAAAGACGATAGTAGCCTACCAGTTAACATGAAAGACTTGATGTATGCTGAATCATTGCATATATTGAAGCCTTTAATACACTTAGCTGCCATGCGAGTATTCGGGACGAAAGCATGGCGACAGTGGCTTGTGTCACTAGGTATTGACTTGGTTAGTTTGAAAATTTACAACCGTCATGTAAAAGACCTGACACCAGAGCAGAAGCTGGAAATTAGCCGTAGAAAGCTTGGACTGGTTTTATATCTACTTCGTAGCCCTATGTATAACGGTTACTCAAAGAATGTCATTGAAAATGTGTTGACATCAGCATCTAATAAGATACCGTTCATGTCCTTTATATGCGGACCTGTGATACAATATTTGAGCCATTGGCAAGACATTTATTTCTATATGTGGGCATCATAGGTAAGGTAATAATGGACTATCAATGGTCCATTGACTATTTTCACCTTAGTCAATTAACAATTTCCGATCCAATCGTTAAGTGATATATGTATATAGAGGTATTTTTCTAAGATGTACAAATGCTCATAAATAGCTTTAGCTGTTTAGAAGAAAAGGAAATATGTAAAAAGATAGTCCGCTCAAATTCCTTCCTTTCTAAGCTAGAAGGTTCAAGTTCTAACAGCTATGATATATCACTTTCAGAGCTCACCCTGGTAGACCGCCAGCGTGACGTGTGGCAAGGGCCACCACTGTTTTTAATATAAAGCCGTTACAACTTAAACATTATAACTTAGTGTGGAAGGAAGGTATTTGAGAAGATTAGGTTTCATTCTGAACTGCTAAATATAAGCTCGACTTGACAGAAGCGCGTGGAGCTAATCCCATGTGCTTCTGTTTAGTCCAATGGAGAAAATTCTCTTTTACCGAACAATCGTCTTCGCGTGTGATATCCACGGACTTATTGCTCTAATAAGTCCATGGGAGTGTCTATAAATAACTTGACATTGGCGAAATACACCTTGGCAGGAGTGAAAGCCATTAATTAAAATTAATAAAAATATATAAGCTCTTTATGACCATTCAGACATCTTAGAAAAATATAACTTACTAATCATTTAAGTTTTGTTTTCAATTGTACAATATATTATGTAGAAAAAAAACAGCTTTTTATATTTGCATTTAATTTTATTATATTATATAGATAGAAATTTTTAGTAATTTGTCATTTTCTGGTTTTTGAGGTAAAGTAAAGTATATTTCATGCATTCTTACAACATTTTTACTAGACAATAACCAACCAAATCAAATGCTCACTTTCCACTGCAAGCAGAGCCGGCTCTGTACAGACTCCGTTTGGATTACAATTATGACATTAAAGAGGTTAGCTCGCATTGGAACCATTTGAAGTCACCGTTGTAAGCCAAACGGAGTCCGTATGGAGCCTGCTCCGCTCGCAGTTGAAAGCAGGCAAAAGAACTGGACTTGCATAGTGTTATTATACTGACTCACTGAAGACCAAACTGACATAAATGCCATCACTAGGCTGATCCCATTTTCTGACTACATTATTCTTGTGTAAAATTCTCAGTTCTTTATTGTTGTTTGTCACAAATAAATCGATGGTCCCTAGGTAAATCATCGAAAGTCATTTTGGGCACTTTTCAGTACAGCATTTTGAAGTTGGTTTATGGTATTAATCTGAAAATATAAATATTACATTGATTTTATATATCCAAAATAACTAATAAAAAAAGCTTTTATCTTGCGGCATATTTGTTTTTAGGAAAATTCTATTAGTTTTCTGGAAATTTGAGTTTCGATAGCATTTGTCGTGATAAAGAGAATTACATGTATCGAAACTGCCACTTTAGATTTTTTACGCCGGTATTATTTTTAAAAGTCTTATCGAAAATGGCAGCTTCGATTATTTACTTCGACAGTAGCACTGCTGTAGCTAACGAAACTGGTAGTGTCGATAATTTACGCCGCAAAAAAAATCTCTATTTTAGTGGTTTTACCAGATTCGATATAAACGCACAGTGTTTTAAGACACTGTTTAGTACGAGTACTTAAATTAAATCAGTATAGTTATGTTAATGCAAATCTTTATTTGGAAAAACCACTCTTTCTTCTAAAAATCAGGCTTTTAAATCACTTTTATCATCACTGCTTGAATTATTAAGTCTTAATATTTTATGATTACTGCCTAGGGTAAATCAAAACAGTTCTCAACAAACTACAGACTCATACCATACAACATAAAATGTTTCCAAATGCTCTGTTACTAAACTAAAATACTTCTTAAAAACTCTTTATTGCACCGTATCTAGGTATACTTATGAAAAAAGAACTGTTTTGGCTGACTAACTTCAAGCAAAAAAGGAAATATATTCTAATCAGAATGGTCAACCTTATCACCAATGTTTGTACTGTAATTAAAATTAAAAAAAAAATATGATATTCTTTAGGTATCATCCCCGATTGACATAAAGAAATAAGGTCTTTATATTTGACATCTGTAATAGTTAGCGGGTTACCATACGATCTCTTCCACGTCTTGTAGTAGTGATAACTGTGTTTAAGCCAAATTACTCACCCTTTAAGTCGTTCTTTAAGAAAAGACAATTCGGTACACCATTTTCTACCCTGACCTCTTTGACTTGTTCTACGTTAAATTAACATTTGTCGCATCTCTATTGCATTTGCGTCCGCCTAACAATGGTGTATAATCAAAAACATCCGAAGAGTTCATTCAATTACGTTGTAAGGCTGTTTGCGGTTTTAGTCCACCTTATTATTGCGTACCAACTGGTCAGGAGTAAAAATCATTTTCCCTTTAGACTCTTTTTCAATAAGAGCGTGGACACTGTCACCCCATTTTGTGTATGATTTTTATGATTTCTCCAAAAACCTGTGCGTAATGTCAACATTATATTTTTGTGACAAGAACATTAGGTATACGTCGAGTACGCAACTCGATTTCTATTTTGACCTGAGCAATTATTTGACCAAAATATAAACCGTTTTGCCACTTTATCTATAAGAGTTTTTGTGAAGGTGTGAGCAGTTGCTCACTTCATTTGCTCCCCTTTTGGCTGTGCATTCTGTCCACATATAGCAGAAACCCTCTTTGTTTGCTAAGTCGAAAATTGTAAAAGCATAAATCAATAATTTTCGCTTATAATTCAGCAGTCTAACATCTCCATGTGGATAATTAAAAAAACATTGAAAGTCAAATGTAGCACAAACAATTTTGGGTGATTTTAAAACTACCATTTTTCACCTGCTTTAAATTCTCTTGCTTTTTTTGATCTTCATTGTGCTGAGACGTTAAAAATGCATGACATTTGTCGCAAATATCTTTCTTTGGGATATAGAACGCAACGTTCATGTGCTCATTCACTATGTCAGTGTACTGACGTGGTGTGAGAGCTTTACTGTCATAGTTTTGCAGTTGATCCCATTCTTAGTACCTACAAGGAAAACATTTTTTTGAAGGATAAGTTATTATTCAGATAGACTTTACTACTACTTTCACGCGTATAGTGCGAAGGGACCGGTTAAAATGAAGATGCGTGGTCACATACACTTTTTACCATTTAAGCAGATATTACGACAAGATGGTTATGGTACTTTCCTCTTTCATCAGGTAAAGTACCTAATTCCTTCTCGGCTCAATTTTGCATGGGCAGTGCGGACCATTTTATCCGATATACACAAAGTATTCAAAAAAGTTCTGAGGCAGACTTGTACAGGATCATAATGAAAACATTGTTGATCAGAAACGTTACTAGGTAGATAGGGGTAAAAAATACTTTGTAGTATGTGGTCGCCGGGAAGGGCCCTCGGTAGGTAGTAATGCATTTTTTTTGCTTTCGGTAAATTTGTTTACATTTACCCACTGCTGGAGTATGTTCCCCTTGTTTCCAAAAATTGGTTAATATTCTTCGCTGTGTGTCGGTATCTAATTTATCGTATCGTAACATTTTAATATACACGTAGAACGATAATCCGGGCGCATTTTTTTTCTTCTATATCTTAGATAGTTCTTCGTCAATCTATTCCCTCGAGGGCGGCCCATACTGCACCTCCAAAGGTACAAGGTGCGGGTAGTGGAGAATCTGAGACAATATTTTATTGACATTTGCCTTAACATAGAAACTATTATAGTAGTGTTGATAAGTATATCAAACTAACATTAAATACTAAAAATAGTACTTGTAGTAGTAGATATACTTATCAACAGGTACTAAAACTAGTACAAAATGATAGTTTGATATACTTGTCAACACTACTATATCAGTTTCCTTGTTAAGGCAACTAATACCAACATTTTAAGGAAAAATAAAACAAGAACTTACATGGTAATTTATCGAAACTCAGAATAAAATTACGATAATATCAGCGTAAAACATTGAAAATGGTAGTTTCGATATAAACACAATCTTAAATTTCGAGGTACAATATCGAATCTGCCAGTTTTGATACAATGTTTACAGTAAATTCCAACGTACAATATTGAAACTGGCAGTTTCGATACCAAGTGAATAGTAAATTCCAACGTAAAATATTGAAACTGACAGTTTTGATAATGTACGCCGGTAATAATGCAGGCTTGTACGACGTAAACTATTGAAACTGTTAGTTTCATCTCGCTTGCACGACAATTATTCCCACTTAAACAATCGAATGTGAAACTTTCGATGATGTACTACGAAAATTTTACATATTTTCGAGGTTTTACGACTCAAAAATCTGCTTAAAAATAAGAATTTTCTCTTTTTCTTTTCGGTGGTGTAAAATATGGGTTAAAAGAAGTAGATTACACGAATAAAAAAAAAACGGCAATTTTGACTTTCGATGTTTTACGTAGGGGCCATCGAAATGTTTGTTTCTTTCCAACATTTTTCTTTTATAATCTAGCATTAATAATAATAATAATAATGTAATGGATTCCTGACTGGTTTTGTATGGTTATAGTTCATAATCAGACAACATCTTAACCTTTAACTGACGTGATACAATGTCTTGCAGACATTATGACTATTATTTTGAACTTTGTGCCTTCGAAATGGTAAAAAGCAATACTGTAGTTAATTGTAATTTTTGATATTGTTATTACTTTCATAAAAAATACACTTTCCCCATACATAGAATGAATTAATCAAGACATTGCAACTTAGCAAAAAAAAATTTACTATATTCTTCTGCCTTTTAATGCTACTTTAGCATCCATTGTGTTCAACAACCTACTTGTTCTATATTCTACAAGTAATCATATTATGAATGTAAAAAAGTCATGTTTAAATTTGAACTTGTTTTTAGAGTTGTTGGTAATTCTGTAGCTCTGCCTACCCCACTCTGGGAATGAAGTGTGTGTGTATGTATGTAAATTTGCACCGTTATCTGTCTTGGTGTCATGGTTATTACGTTTTGAAAATTTATTACTTCTTTTTGTCCAAAGTTTCTATCTAGATCTAGTATTTATTTTAGCTTTGCTAGGGTTTTAACAGGATAACAGGATAGGATTGAAACAGCCAGAAACAATAAATGTAGCTTGCTCAAGTACTTAAGCTGAATACTATGCTCTAGGCTCACTACTACTAGGCACTCAGGACCTGTAACAATTTTTAACGATAGTCGTAGTACTTTAAAAATGGTTGAAATTGAATGTTTTAGGCGAACAAAGCATATTGATGTTCGACAACATTTTATATGTGAATGTGTAGAAAACAAAATTATTTCTATCACTTATAAATAGTGTCCGACCGAAATTTCGGTTTCGGTTTCGGCCAGTTTCGGCCAAAAAATCAAGTTTCGGCCCGAGTTTCGGTTTCGGCCAAAAACGGCCGAACCCTTCGGCCGCGCCGAAACTTACAACATCGTACCTTCGGGTCGCGCTCGGCTAAGGTCGGGCGCGCTCGGCACGGCTGGACTTTATAGGGTAGTTAAATTTTCAAACAGAACCTCTGTAACTGTGCTGAAATTTCATTGTGATAAGTCTTTGAAAGTAGAAACCTGTAATTATAGGTCGGCGAGATATTAATTTTAGAAAAAAACGGGCTTACTAACATTTTTTCGACTTTTTAAGGACTTCTTTTTTTTTATAAAAGGTTCGGTTTCGGTTTCGGCCGAAACTACAATGAAACCGAACCTTCGGTTTCGGTTTCGGTTTCGGCAAAATAACATGTTTCGGTCGGTCACTACTTATAAACCTTCACAAGAATTAGAAGCAGATATATTTACTAAATCACCAGTGGTCTGCCAGAGACTTGTAGTCAGCCTATGCCTATACTTTGTACGGGTGGGAAGAGTAGAAAATATATATTTCCCACTCTTCGCACTCGTATAAGGTCGACGACTCACTGGTGACTTTACCCTACTTTGTCTGTCTAAACCTATGATAATATTTTTTTTATGATTATTTGGGAACTGTTAATTTGTAATCTCACAGTATCATTTTGTACTTATTTAATTGTTTGATTAAGGGACATGTTAAACAACCTACTTTTACTATTTTCTATGATTAATCTTTTTATGAAAGCGTATGTCATGTTTAAATTTGAACTGTTATTTTTCCGTCTTGGTGTCTTTGTAAACTTATTATTTTTGCCCAATGTTTATTGCAGTAAACATATATTGAACCAGTTCTTCTACACATTGCTTCTGTCTTTGTTAAATATACTGTATATACAGGGTGTTTGGCAGTCGGGTGTAGGGGTTTTAAGGGATGATAGTAAGGGTCATTTTGAACATTTTTGACCACATTTACTATTATGCTAAGTTTCACGGTTTTCGAGATATTGATCATTTTAATAGGATTTTTTGTCATTTTTCCTTATCTCCGTGATACGAAAAACCCCTTAATTCAAGTATTAATTTAAAAAAAAAACAGTGTTTTCTTGCATGACTTGAATCACTATGAAATAAGGAAGTTTTAAAGCTACATGCCATTTTTTTTTCTTTACAACTTTTTGAGTAAACGCGCAAGAGTTACTTTCTCCATACTAAGAGAACCCCGCGTTTGTTTTTCACCAAGTATGGAAAAACCAATTTTGTGAGGTTACTCAAAAAGTTGTAAGGAAAAAAAAATGGCATGTAGCTTTAAAACTTCCTTATTTCATAGTGATTCAAGTCATGCAAGAAAACACTGTTTTTTTTTAAAATTAATACTTGAATTAAGGGGTTTTTCGTATCACGGACATAAGGAAAAATGACAAAAAATCCTATTAAAATTATCAATATCTCGGAAACCGTGAAACTTAGCATAATAGTACATGTGGTCAAAAATGTTCAGAATGACCCTTACTATCATCCCTTAAAACCCCTACACCCGACTGCCAAACACCCTGTATACTGTAATAAATTAAATTTAAAGTGATTTATGTTAAGCTTTTCCTACATTGTATCACCGACCATATTAATGTACCAAAATGTCATGTCGGACGTACTTTTTCAAACAAGAACCATCCCACAAAGATTTGGCATAAAAATGTCCACTGTCACGTTGAATACTGTGGGTTGGTTCTAGTTTGCAAAATCTTTATGGGTTGGTTCCCGTTTGCAAAAGTACGTCCTTATGTGCCAATTATTCTGCCAAGAATAAGTTTAAGACTGCACCGAGCGTGCAGAGCGGCACCCTAATGACTACTATTAATAAACTTAAGTACTGTCCTGAAATCGAAGAATGTTTTTTTGTTGTAAAATTAATTAATTAATTAAATTACAAATTAAGTTCCGCAAAACTACTGTACCTACTATGGCCCTAGCCTGCAACAATAGTACAAAATTCCTCATTACATTATTCTAAAATATGGTAGCACAGACGTCTGTCAAATCCTTATTTCACCAAATGCTTATTAACAGTACTACACGCCTTTTATTACCTTAGTCGGATTTTACGACATCCACGGGAAGACTTGGAGTGGCACTATTCTAATCCGGCTACCATATCACTACATAGTATAAAACAAAGTCGCTTCCCGCTGTCTGTCCCTATGTATGCTTAGATCATTAAAACTACGCAACGGATTTTGATGCGGTTTTTTTAAGTAGATAGAATGATTCAAGAGGAAGGTTTTTATGTATAATAAATTTTGTTTTATGTAAGTGTGTTATAGAAAACTCAAATAAACCGAAGCGAAGCGAGGGCGGGTCGCTAGTTTAGAATAATATGAAAAATAAAATTGGACTATTGTTGTAGGCTAGGACCATAGTTGTGTAGTTTTACGGTTCGGTTAATGTAGGTCCATTCATTTGACAGTCGTATTTCGAGAACACATACAAGAATTGATTTATCGTAATGTTTGCATTAGTGTAGTTGTTTATAAAAAGTGTAAAAGCGAGTGCAGTTCCTGCTTATATGACAGCTGTCATTGGGGTTATCCTAGACTGAGCCAACTATAGACCAATAATTATTATTGTTATTTATGGTGACTGTAAATATACAGGGTTATTGGTAATTCGACGTATTCCCGTTAGGAGGTGATAGGGGTGACTATTTGCGGTAATTTTAACCCCCATATGCATTATGCAAAAGTGAACCATTTTTGAGTTATCATGTTTTTTAGCTTTTTACAAAATAAGTCAAAAATGCAGCATCAAAAATTAATTAAAAAAAAAGTATCAATTTAAATCTATTTTTTTCTTCTTATTTATAAAAACGATAAATTTCTGGTTATTTATCAATATTAAAACAACAATTACCGGTCCAAATTTAAAAATGCGAGACTAAAAACGATAATATTTCTAGATTTTTTAGATATCTTTTTCCACTAAAATGCCTTTAAAACAAAAAAATTGTTATGAAACTTGGCTTGCAGATTAATTTAAAAACATAACCGTTTTTTTAGCTCTCCAAAAATGCATAACAACTAGGAACTTATTTCAAAAAAACTGAAAAAAAAAGATCACAAAAGAAGCAGGCGGAAATTTGGATTCGAACTAAACACAAGGTAGTTCTTTAAAAAATCCCATAAAATTAATTAAAAACAATACCCAATGTCAATAAAACAAAAAAACAATTTTATAATAAAATTTAAAACCAGTAACAGTTTAATAGTAATAACAATTAACAATTAATAATAGTAACAATTAACACATTTTTTAATTTAAAGTTCTTGCTCGAAGTGACTTCCCCTATTGCGTACGCAAAGTCGCATTCTTTTTCTTAGTTGTGACTTAACTACCGAAGTAGTCAAATTATTACGCATTGCATTTGCTGCATTTATAATTCTCGTCTTGAGTTCTTCCGCGGATGACACAGGCGAGAGGTCGTAAACTATGGATTTCATGTGACCCCAGACATAGAAACCAACCGGCGTTAAATCCGGACTTCTCGCGGGCCACGGAATGGGTCCTCCTCGCCCTATCCAATCCTGCATAATGCACTGTAGACCACGCTTTCCATTGTGTTACAGAGAGTCGTGTGGCGACGGTGTTTGTCGAAATTGTTGGTTCACCGATAAATTCTTGCAGAATATCCTCTTCGCAATTAACAACATGGACTGGAGGTCTTCCGGCATTAATTTGTCTTCTCTGAACACAACCAGTTTCTCGGATTCGCCTATACACTCCATTAAAAACGGATACATGGGGTAACCGGCGATTGGGAAACCGACGCGAATAATCATGACGAGCAGCTTCACTGTTACCGTTGCAAAAGCCTTTGGCTACAAGGCAAAACATGACATACCAGCAAGACGGATATCCTGCACATTTTGGTGTCAATGTTAGGCGATGGCTCGATAGCCATTTTCCTAATCGTTGGATAGGGCGAGGAGGACCCATTCCGTGGCCCGCGAGAAGTCCGGATTTAACGCCGGTTGATTTCTATGTCTGGGGTCACATGAAATCCATAGTTTACGACCTCTCGCCTGTGTCATCCGCGGAAGAACTCAAGACGAGAATTATAAATGCAGCAAATGCAATGCGTAATAATTTGACTACTTCGGTAGTCGCAACTAAGAAAAAGAATGCGACTTTGCGTACGCAATAGGAGAAGTCACTTCGAGCAAGAACTTTAAATTAAAAAATGTGTTAATTGTTACTATTATTAATTGTTAATTGTTATTACTATTAAACTGTTACTGGTTTTAAATTTTATTTTAAAATTGTTTTTTTGTTTTATTGACATTGGGTATTGTTTTTAATTAATTTTATGGGATTTTTTAAAGAACTACCTTGTGTTTAGTTCGAATCCAAATTTCCGCCTGCTTCTTTTGTGATCTTTTTTTTCTCAGTTTCTTTGAAATAAGTTCCTAGTTGTTATGCATTTTTGGAGAGCTAAGAAAACGGTTATGTTTTTAAATTAATCTGCAAGCCAAGTTTCATAACAATTTTTTTGTTTTTAAGGCATTTTAGTGGAAAAAGATATCTAAAAAATCTAGAAATAATACCGTTTTTAGTCTCGCATTTTTAAATTTGGACCGATTATTGTTGTTTTAATATTGATAAATAACCAGAGTTTTATCGTTTTTATAAATAAGAAGAAAAAAATAGATTTAAATTGATACTTTTTTTTAAATAAATTTTTGATGCTGCATTTTTGACTTATTTTGAAAAAAGCTAAAAACCATGATAACTCAAAAATGGATAACTTTTGCATAATGCATATGGGGGTTAAAGTTAACGCAAATCGTCACCCCTATCACCTCCTAACGGGAATACGTCGAATTACCAATAACCCTGTATATTGTAATATTATGTAGGTTTTCTTAGGTTAAATTGGTGTCCTGTACCTCGTAATTATTTATTTAAAGTACTTAATTAAGCATGACAATAGGTGATCGGGTGTTATTCTATACGTATTGCTATGTAAGTAATTGTTATTGGTGAATTAGTGTTTACATTACAATTTACAATTAATTTGGGGGCTTTTAATTAAAATATGTATAAGGTAATACGAGACAATCTATCAAGAAGTGAAACTGGTTTTACTTAAGATATAAATCTACATTATTTGACCTTTTGAACGCTACAGTTAGCAATGGCTGACATATGAAAGTCGTGCCATTGACGCCACCGACTCAAGTTAAAAAAGGGCATTTTCGCTAAAAACGTGTAGGTACTCCAATTAAGGAACTTTAACTTTATCAGTTTTGTGACAAAATTAACCATACATTCAATCAGTGTATAGCTTATTTTCGTCACAAAACTGACAAAGCTGAAGTTCCTTGAAAGCGTCCATAAACATGATGTTAAGCGTGTCAGTGACACATTTTGTGTTAGGCGTAAGGCGTTCAAAAGGTTATCGCATTAGCCAGCAACGCTTTTTACTCAGTGCCTTGGACGCATATCTGCGTTTTTTGGGTTCCCAAGTCAAACTAGGAGCCCTTATAGTTTCGCTATGTCCGTTTGTCCATCGGTCTGCGATCTAGCTTAGTGACTTGTACAGTCACGAGCGTTAATTTGGGACCCATTTCAAGAAAAATGTGCTTGAAGTCAATGTCATTGTCATTAGAGATGTCAAGTCGTTTGTAACCTTTAGGAAACTCAACCTTGTTGTTGTAGAAAGTCAGATTGACTTTGGACCTAAGGTGGGTACCAAATTAAAGCCCGTGACTGTACTACAAAGCTGTAATATGGTATAGTTAAATATTTAAATTACGCCGATAAAGCTGTGATTTAAAAAAAAAAAAATGTTTTTTCCTTTGCCTCCCTTAATGTAAAGCAATGATACAATTATGTACCATTTATACATACTTACTAGAGACCCGTACCTAAAACGGAATTTATTATACATAAAAACTAGTGACCGACCGAAACATGTTATTTTGCCGAAACCGAAACCGAAACCGAAGGTTCGGTTTCATTGTAGTTTCGGCCGAAACCGAAACCGAAACCGAACCTTTTATAAAAAAAAGTCCTTAAAAAGTCGAAAAAATGTTAGTAAGCCCGTTTTTTTCTAAAATTAATATATCGCCGACCTATAATTGACAACATTTCATTTTGGTGACACCTGCAAATTACTATACGAATCGAAAGGGTTTTACCTCCTGAACACAGCAAAATATTTGTATAGATTTATTTTTCTTTATTTACAAAATTACAAGTAAGTTAATAAAAATATCGAGTTTTACCAATACTATGCCTGAATAGATATAATACCATTGCCTTTTTCACGAGAAAAAAAGCTGTCATACTTCAAATTTGACATTGACACTATTGACAGATGGATAGATACTTAGGGCCACTTGCACGCAGAATTTAACCCTGGGTTAAGGCACTAACTCGAGTTAGTAGACGTTGATTCATACGAAAACTGTCATTTTAACTCGAGTTAGTGTCTTAACCCAGGGTTAAACTTTTCGTGCAAGTGGCCCTTAGAGAATTATAGGTTGACATGATACTTTTTTATATACAGATTGGACTAACATAATATGTCCATTGTGTCGTAGAAATGAAGTTACGCCCTTTTAGAATAAGTACATCTCAATAAATTATTAATAAAATAATTATTCATTCTAGAGAAAATTTAAAACTATTAGTGTCTTGCTCCTGCCAAACAGTATCTATAAAATGAATAAAATTAAAGTCTTGAAAATATGAAATCTTGTCAATTACAGGTTTCTACTTTCAAAGATTTATCACAATGAAATTTCAGCACAGTTACAGAGGTTCTGTTTGAAAATTTAACTACCCTATAAAGTGAAAAAAATACATTATTTGTAACACAAAGTAACACGAGCAAAGCGCACTGATTTAGGTAGTTGCCGGCGGAGTCAGGCGAGCGACGCCATATTGCCAGCCGTGCCGAGCGCGCCCGACGTTAGCCGAGCGCGACCCGTAGGTACGATGTTGTAAGTTTCGGCGCGGCCGAAGGGTTCGGCCGTTTTTGGCCGAAACCGAAACTCGGGCCGAAACTTGATTTTTTGGCCGAAACTGGCCGAAACCGAAATTTCGGTCGGACACTAATAAAAACCTTCCTCTTGAATCATTCTACCTATTAAAAAAAACCGCATCAAAATCTGTTGCGTAGTTTTAAAGATCTAAGCATACATAGGGACTGACATGCGACTTGGTTTTATACTATGTAGTGATGACGGTTACGACATCGAATGAGGTATAATTTGATAGCACTTAGAAAAGTATTATGTACCTACGTCATCAACATAAATTGGGATTGTTCATAATTTTACAATTACTTACTCCAATTCGAAAACCATTTCGAGGAGTAGGGTTTTAAAGCCGTTCTGCGTTATAAAGATTTTGAAATATTTATTTATGTTGGATATTTCGGCAAAAGTATATTTAACCTTTGTTTGACTTTCGTTTTCGGCTTGAAGCCCTCCTAGGTGAATTACGGGTTAGGCGAAAACAGCTTGAAATAGTATGTTATATTATAATACACTATTACAATCACTTTTTTTCATCAGATATCATTTAATTGTTGTAATTTATTAGATAAGGCCGTCCCAAATTTAAAATAATCATATTGTCATCCATAAAATGTCTGCTAAATAAATAAAGATGTTTAAACAAAACTATTGGTCAAATACAAAATTAATGAAATTGATGTCTTCAAATTTCCTATTCTTTCGAATTAGAAAGTGAAAACCGTGAGTTTTTTTTTAGTCAATCCCAATTTAGGGCCCATTTCAAAATTAGGTAGCAGTCGTCAATGTCCCTTCAGCCCTTAAACGGGTAAATTTTTAGAAGATAAATAAAAACTAAAATTAAGAGGGAAATAGGTTCCCAATATCTGATTAAGGGTTAGATAAAGATAAAGAGACATTTATTCGCAACAATACTTACAAAACCACATTAGGTAGTAGCCAGTCATTTGTATTTTATAGAAAAATCAACCTTATTGCTGCCGAATGTCAGATTGACTTTGAATCTAATCCGGTTCATAATTTTGACTGTGTACATGTCACTACCAATTTTTAGTTTTGGGGGACAGTTTATCAAATTTTGAACTCGAATATTGTCATTTCTAGAGTTGCGTCCCTCCCCATCTAGAGCCAAACGTATTTTATAAGTAAAAAAAAACTAAAGTTAAAGCACATAAGTATAACGAATTTAAAAGGAAATCTATCACGACTAAGTAGGCTTAATTTGTTGGCACACTTTTGCATGGCATGGACTTATATAAGGTCCAAAAAGTTGGGCATGCTAACTAACACCATTTAATTTTCTATGAAACTTTTCCGTTGTGATACGAAACTTAGCCAAGGTACAATTAGTAGGAATATTTTTTATTGCACAACGGAACTTTTTTTGCTTTTGTTGTTTCTATGGTTACCTTAGCTACGCTTAGTGTCCAATTCATATTTTCGTTATTTAGTTCCATAAATTAGATGGACGAACTGACGTTGTTTTTGTACAGTCATCTTTTAAAAGAAAGGAGAAGATACCTAAGAGACATTTATTCAGAATCTACCAGCGCTTCTCAAGAGGAGACACTGCTGAGAAGAAACGCCGCAAGGAACTCGGCAGTCAGTCATTTTTTAAACATAATGGCATAATTGTTGATAGAGACCCAACGAATCCTAGGTACCTTAAGTACCTACAGCGGAGATCCTGTTACATCTTCCGACTCTATCATCAGATCAACTCCTAGGTCAAAGGAACCAGATCGGTCTTCTAGTTCCTTAATTTTGAGACCTGGGAAGTAACCGTTTCGAGAAAAATGGTAAATCTTGGTTTTATGGTGAGACAGTTCAAACTACTAAGTGCTTAACCCTGTTTATTACAGGCTTTCTACATTATACTTAGTCTGTGTCAATTTGAAATTGCCAAAGATGTAAATTAGTAGGTACAGTTTGACAGATAACCTCAAATATTCATCAATTCATAGTAAGTATAATTAATAGTTATTCAATCTTAAACTTAATGTGAAAGTTAAGATCAAGTGTAAATCATTGCTAAGACCTCACTTAATCTTTGAAAGCACGTGATTAGACGATTAATAATGGTAAATTGGTTCGTTTGGTTGTGTTTACATATTTGCCAATTTCAATTGGCACAGACTATAGGGATTGCTGGAAACGGGTTAAAATAACACAACAAATATGTATTTTCTCATGTTTTTATAACAAGAAGTTCCAATAAAATCTTACAAGTTCTTTTTGTACAAGAATGGAGTATACCCCGTGACAATCTGAGACCTTATTGTGATAATTTTTGTGGCGTATTTTGGATAGTGCTTATCAAATTATCTAGCGCATGGGTCGCTTGCCCTAGTCATCTGTCCGTTCGTCATAGTCGTTAAAATCACGAAGTAAAGTCAAACAAATGGATATCTGAGTCACTATGACAGTACGTCAAATCCTAAGAACCTTAGGATAGCCCTTATTAATAAGTCGAGTAACCGTTCAATGCTTTGTCCTTATCTGTCATTGTGACATTTGAATTCGACAAGGACAAAGCTTCGCTATAGGGGCATAGCAGTGTCAACTTTACTTCAGGAATAGAACGACTATACGGGAATTGACATAAGACTTACAAGCGTACACACTACTTGCTTCGGCCTTTCGTTGTTATATCTATTATAAAGTCCATCAAATCCTTGCGCGATCGTTTTGCGAGACGACGTACGTTTCAAGCCGATTGCCGCTGCGCTAAGTTCGTTACGTAAAAAGGCCGTAGGTATTTATCGATGAAATTGGTGGTACGAAGGCGGTGGGGGGAACGACATCGGCACTGCTAGTATGCGCACTTCCCTTCCCGCGATTGCCTATCTCAAGGTCAAATCCTCGTTCGTAAATCCCAATAGTTTCGTAAATCCCAATAGTTGCGTTAGCGGGGGAGGGTAAAATTCCCCTCCCCCGCTAACGCGTAGTTACCTCTTCCCCGCCAATGTCCGACCCCCCGCGGAACGGTCGCGCAACAACTTGTCGGCTTATAAAAGTAAACCTAATGTTTTTCTTATTATACGAAGATTGCTTGAAACTTGGAACCCTATGTACTTATAAATAGATACGATAATCTGTTTGTAACTTTTTTTTCAATTGAGGCACTGGCTGTTTTGGCTGTTTGCCAAATAGAGTTGGTCGACATTATTTTGTTTTAAATAAACGAAACTAATTACCTATGAAAATGTGCGATAAGGCCACGGGTACAAAATCCGAATATCCGGGTTTGATGTGCCCCGGACTTAAATGTAACCGTTTGTGTGATGGATTTTGAAATTGGAATTAAGTGCTGTAAATAAGGTTCTAGGCAAAAAATATTTTAACCATTGTCGGGATAAAAGAAACGGGTCGGGTCGAAAAGTTTTCAATTTAAATTAACGTATAACGACATAAAAGGAGATATTATATAACTTTCAATATAACTAGGTTTTGTAAAGGTCCATAAACAGATATGTTTTTAATGAACCTTAGAGGGCGCCACTCGTAAATCAGTTGTACCACTGTGTCCCCTTGTTTTAATACTAGTTATTGCTGTGAAAAAACATTAAATATTGCTAATTACATCTAAATGTACTTTACACAAAAAATAAAACATACATTACGTTAACAAACTTTTTTTTAGATGATTATACCGTTAAATTTGCAAACGTTAACTACTTATTTCTAATGAGGTACCTGATATAATATTCAAACAATTTCTGTATCAACTACGTAAATGTTATCTAGTTTACCTACTGTCAAGTAAATAATCTATCGTAACGTTGACAATAGGAAAACATTAAGGCAATATGGTTTTACTTATTAGAATAGAGCTCTAGAACCCAGGTGTAGTGAATTCACTTACGATATTGTTTTTTTTTTTTTTGATCGCTCACTAAGATGTATGGCGAGGGCTTTATCGCGCTAGCTATGGCCGTAAGTTTTTCGTAGAAATAGTACGGTGCGATCTCTATTCTCGCTTCGCCTCGCCTGCCCTCGCCGGTGGAAAAGCACCTTTATGGTAATCGCATACTACAGCGCCCGGCACCTGATCAGTGAAATATTAAAAAGTGAGCTTTGACGTTATGGTTGTCATGGAGTCAATGATTTTACACAATGACTAAGGAATCCTATGGACCAGGCATGTTAATCAATACATAAAATCGGTTATGAAAATACTATGCATTCCGAATAGCTTACTGTGGATACTTTTCATTTGAGTGGATAATTCTAATACTAAGCGTTTGTATTTATTTTTGTTAGAGGCACATTGTAATTTTTTATAAACAATTTTGTTACATAGTCGGTCCTTAAGTTCTGTCACAAAGGTTTAGTCAAATAAAACTAACTTCTGTTTATTTTTTAATTTTAAACTAATTGAAATTTAAAAGCTTAAATAAAGTACATTTTTAAGAACTAATCATCATTCCACATAGTCGCCGCAATTTCCGATACGATCTTTTAACATTCACGGCCGGCACCGATTAAAATACGCAGAGTTATCTGAAAATTTCACGTTTTGAAAAGGCTTTAAAAGTTGGTATTTGTTAACCAGGAAACTTTTCTATTTAATATTGTGAAGCCTCTCATTTCTGGGTATGTTCAGAGAAATGAATGAAATTTGGTGTGTTTTCGTATTTCTGCAAATTGATGTGAAATCGTAAGGTCGATTAAATGAGACGTGAAGATTGACCGGAGTATAACCGGATATTTAGTTGTTTGGAACACATTTGTATCAGAATTTAAAGGTAAAAGTCTGATCAATATGTCACGCAAATTTCGACTCAGTACGAGAACTCTTACAAAAGTTGTAGCCGTTATCAGTATCGTGGTCGTGCGTGTTTTGACCCATGCTTTCCTGCCCCGAATGGGAATGCTTAAAGCTCGTAAACCAAATTATTGCAATTGTAAAGAACACAAATTACGCTTCCTTTTATTCTATATAAAATAAGGTTTTGATTGATGTAGTACAAGTTTATGAAACTCTTTTATTTATTTTTTAAAGTGTAATAAACGTTTGTGACAGAACTTAAGGACCGACGAGGTATTTGTTGAATACTTAAAGGCACTTTTTTTGGTTATTGTTAAGTGATTGACATATTAAAAACCATTTAAATTAAACTTTTAGAAATGTACAACAGTTATATATTATTATTACTTATATCGAATCGAGGCAGCACTAAAACGCCTGGGTTTCCCCCTTGTTAAAACAGTCATGGGACTTATTTTTGTAGGTAAGTCATGTCTTTAGTCATTGGTTTTAAGTTCCATCCACATGCTTGTTGTATGGTACAAACACTGCAGGACATAACCGTATGTTAGGGTGAGATAGACAACCATCGTGCTCACTTTAACATACAGGTGGATCCCTCAGTGTTTGTGGCAAACACACAGTATGTCGATGCGGCAATACACCATTGAGTTAGCCTGATAAGTTGTTGAAGAGGCAAGTACATAATAATACGAGTATGACATACCAACCTATAAGTTTATGTCTGGGCATTGACATTGCTGTTAAAAACACACGTATACTTGCAAATAAATTATTTTATTATTCGTTGAATTGTCCCACAATTGACTTGATTAGGTATTGAACATGATTTTATTATGCTTCGTATTTTTGAATTTGTACTCGTTTCCTGTAATCTTCTAATTATTGCTATTAATCACTTGAAGAAGATACGATTGGATTCTATGTCTATGTTGATTATTTATGCCAAACATATTAGTAAAATTACGGTGATATATCCGTATCTAAAATAATATCTATAAGTATGTTGAATTTAACCTAGCTTCCTCTGATTGCAAGCCACTGAGCCAAAGGCTATTGTCATTTCAAAATTATGTCTATTGCTAATTCCCTTTTCAACATTATTGACTGCATTGGTTTAAATAGTATTTTTTGAAACGGTGCTAAGTAAAATCAGCATCATTTTAACTTTATTTTATTGTACAAAACTATTGTAGCAACTAACACCTTTTGCAAATCGCTGTTGTGTATTTAAAAATGCTATAAAACTTTGTGGTCTTTGGTCAGATATTCAGCCAAAGCCTAGGCTGACGCGTATCGCTTTGGTGCCGTCATCTACTCTCCTCATACATTTAACATGCCTTGTGATTAAAAAAAACAAAAGTCATAAAAGTTCATCACTACACCGGGACGTATAAATTTGTTCAAGTACTTATTGGTGTTTTCTGACATTATAATTATATATGTAGTACGTTATAATTAATCTATAGATCAAGTTAATTTAAACAACGGAAACAAATCGGGAAATTAGACCGTTAGCGCTGTTCTTAAATTTCAAAAACCACTGACGGTGGATAGTTTTGATTTGAGTGGAACATTCTTATATTAAGCAGTTTTGTATTTATTTTCGCTACACACTATTACTTTTTATAAATCTAGTTTGGATTTGAAATAAGGCACGTTATACAAATTAAGAGCTTTTGTGAATACACAATTTTTTTAATGTGTTTTCACTGAGTGCCTATAAAAAATCTTGCTTCCAACGAACGGATAATGGCTAATAAAAACACAAGTTGAGAGGCTCCACCCATATGGTTAGTTTTTTATCGACTACATTAATATTACTATCGAATCGTAGCACTGCACTAAAGTACCTGACAGGCCGCCATTTTTGGACAGCCAAGCAGACACGTTTGTTTTGTAGGTATGCCATGTCCATATGATACCTACTCGGTGAATTCTTAGTGTCTTTGTTCCAATTATTTTAGAGTTTTCCGGCCTACAGTACTATGGGTTCCGTTAATCTAAAAAACCCTGAAATGAATGCTTGCAAAAACTACTTGTTTCAAAACGACGTTAATTTTTAAAGCGCGTTAAAAAAAACAAATAGAAAATGTCACTAGCTATGTTTACCGCGCCATGTTTAAAATTGCGTTTAGTAACCGATGTTAGTGACATTCAAATATACATTGCTTAAATTAATCAATAAGTTGTCATAATATTGACAACATGTGTCTTTTGATCTTAATTCAGAAATAAAATATGCATTTAGGGGGAGAAGCTTTATGTGAACCACCCCTCTGCTTTTGCCGAAGTTTCTAACAATCGGAAATGTGTTTGGAACAGTGACCTTCCTCATTTAGGAATCAGAAAGAGATACTAGCGACTTTGCCATTGGCAGAGAGATCGTTCACTTTTTTAAGGCGGCCTCTGACGGTCAGTCCAATTTACTCAAATCAATACTATTTAATCAAATCGTGGCAATTGTAGTCTATACGGACACCAAAATATAGCCCACTGATAGTCCAATTGCTCTAGAATTTCCGTTCATGGTCCAACGTCGCGGTGTTTTCATCAATAAAAAAAAGAACTGTCATTCACGATCAATTTTGACAGAATTCCGCGCCAAGTGATGAATGAACGAATGAATTGACCGTCAATGACTTCCTTTATAATTTGACTTTTCTTCCTCACTCCACATTTGCAGTAGAAATTAAATCAGTCAAGGTCAAGCGTTGTCAAATAGCTATTAAGCCTTTATCACACTAGCTGCGCTGCGGCACGATCAAGCTACGAAACGCTGTGTCATATTCTGGTGAAGTAGGTATACTAGAGGCAAGATCAAATCTTCTAGTGATTGAGGTTTTTATTTGTAAATGTCAGAAGGACATCATTATATCGAAACGTCATAAAAACATTATCGTTTCTTAGGTATTTTGACAAATTATTGAGCAGTTTGGTTGTCAGGGTGGATTTCCTATCTTACCGTTAGTACAGTTAGACTACTCACACACGTGCGTCACATGGCACCTCAGTAAAATCATGAAAGATGTTACTGTGTGATGAAGGCTTTAGCTTGTGTTAGCAAGACCCGTTGTTAAGGTGGATCCACAATGATTTAAATCCAGTGTGTAAATTTTGTCAGTTCTCGAAAATCGTTTACGTTACCGACTGCTACTCGTCTTGACCTTTGACAAAATGTGTGACACGTATATAAGTACGAGAGTGACGGATGCTTTATCCCCATTTTGTCACGCGATAAACGCAACCATACTACACCCGCAGGTCTACAGGAGCGATATAATGATACCGCTTTGTTATCTGTTTCTTATTGTGAATCCACCTCCAGCAATGGGCCCAAACTTATTTAATCTTTATTATAGCTTGGTAAAAAGAGTTTTATATCGCGATACGTGATCCTACTATACTATTTTTTGTAAGTTGGAATCATGATGCCGATACTACTCCGAAACGCTCTCTCATTTTCCAAGTTATTCTATGAACAATAAGTGTCAGATATTAATTGTCAACCCGAGTTATCTCTAGCATACTACTATTATTTGTGACTGGTTAATTTATAGCAAATGTCACTTCATTACTTAATTAATTCTGCTTATCTTGTAGCGTCATGTGAATTTCTCCCCACACTGCGCAACGTTAGGTATAAATAGAATATAACAACGAAGGGCCTAAAAAGCATATACATTACATTAATATAACCTAACTTAAGCTGGCAACCAATGCAACTGTCAAGCTGGCATCCGATACAACAACCTCCACTTCAACTGCTATATAATAATAGTATAGTAATATTAATAAAACATTAATACATTTGTTATTACAAAATTCCTAAACACTTCCGTTAGTACAAGCGTAACTTATGACACGACGATAGCTGTAGCAAGGAACTTAAAATTATCGAATCGTACTTGCACACCACAGTTAAACTAAACATGGACTCGTGTAGAATAAACTAGGAATAAAATCACGCGTATTATCCTAACTCAATCAGATAAGATAACTAATGGATAAAGTTCAAAGACTTCAAAAAGTATGCTATGCCCATTTCACGCGCGATTTTATCACCTGATTCATTGTGAATCCACCTTATTGAGGTTGAGTCTGTGCCAGGGTTAAGGCGGCTACATACGTCACTGCAAGCAACAATAATGTCTGAGTAGCTTAATTATGTACAGTACGCTTAGTACCTACAGCCTCTTGTGCTTGCACTCTATTGTTTGAACAGGCATCTTTATACACCCGTTCAAGCTTGCATGATTCATCTATTCATATAGCCTTTCTCAAGTTTGCTGTTACGTATGTAGCTAATTACCTATATAGGTTATGACATTGCATGGTACGAAGCACTAAAAAGATACAATACAGATGTAACGTAACATTCAACGTGAATTTCCAAAAAGGAAAATATTACAATAATCACCTCTGTCTCCTGACCTATTAATTCATTTACATTGAGCACTGCCAAGAGAGATCCAAGTAATTTACATCCAACCTTTTTTAACTTAGTCATAATCAGTCTATCGCGTTGACATAAAACCACGCCCATACATATATATAACAAACAACCAGCTTGAATATTGCATTGTTTGTAAGCTAAAATAAATTATATTTACAATCACTTAGAACCTAGTTTAGAACTTATCATTTTGAGTTTTGCCACCAACCTAAACTTAAATATTGTCGGCAGTTTATCAATTCCACCTGAGAGTCCGCGACAGTTCCCAGACCAGTCTTTAACATTACCTACTTCAGTTACCTCCTTTAGCCAATTGCAAGCCATAGAATCTTACCTTATGCAGGGGTGTTATTCTCTCAAAAACAACGGACGGTCGGACGGACGAGCGAAATCGCAGCGGTGAGTTTAAGTAGTCCCGTCAGAGCGAACATAACAAGTTTTAGCGCGTGCATTTTCAATTAACCAGCGTTAGGGTCTCCCCAGACCTATCGACGCGGAATCGGCTTGAGCCGGTAAGAATAAGTTTTATGTCTACGCAATAAGAACGAAAACGACGTCGGTCCGTTCGCAACGCCGAGCTGTGCCGAGCCGAGCCGAGCGATACTGCACGGACATAAAACTTTTTCTTACCGGCTCAAGCCGCTTCCGCGTCGATAGGTCTGGGGAGACCCTTCGTTCGATCCATCGGCAGAAACCATGCTGCTAAATTGAAAATGCACGCGCTAAAATATGTTTTGTTCGCACTGACGGGACTACTTAAACTCGCCGCTTGGGAATTCACTCGTTCGTCCGTTCGACCGTCGTTGTTGAGAGAAACACTACCCTGGTCTTAGACCGTTGGCACTCAGAGCCCATAAAAGCACCATTAGTCAAAGACCTCTGAAAACTTTGTCTGTATAATATTTTCAAGGGGCAATCAACAACTAACAACTAGATTGAAAACGCAGCTGCTCAATCTGAGTCTTTAATCTAGGACATAAGTAGGTTTTAGTTTCATTGAAAATAACCTATTACTTAGTTTTGATTTTATATATTATTAGCTTTAGCCTATTGAATTGCCATTCCCTGCTAAGATGAATGGCGGTATCTCAGACAAAATTTCTGTCGCAAAAGGAACCTCACCAACGGAAAACGATTTAATCTGCTTTGTTTAATGAATTTGAGATAACGCCTTGTGAAATTGGTAGCGTTTTACTCGATGACGGGCAAATATTTGTGTGACGAGTATTAAATTTGCTCTCAGTCTTGGATGTTTTATATATATGTAAGTAAGTATATCTCTAGTATTTTTATCGTCGTCTACCCATTGTTCAAAGCCTGCAGCTTAGTTTGGGATTAGATCAGTTTGTGTGAGAGTGCCCTCTGACATTAATCAATTTATTATACCAACCCCTGTAAGATTGAAGTTTAGAGGCTTCTCAAATGTACACCGCCTTTTAAAGAAGAAAGTCATGTTTATCAGTTTAATATTCTAACTTGTTGTTGCCCGCGACTTCATCAAAATATGTTCATCCTCGAGGTACAAGCTATCCCCATTCCAAATTTAACCCAGATCGATTCAGCGGTATAGCCGTGACAACGTAACTAACCTACAGATAAAATACTCGCACAATTTATGATATTACCTATTATTAATATGAATACGGATGAATGTATATTGGATTCATGTCCTTTTTTATCTTTAACTAAACGACTACCATTTTAAAATCCGATAGATAAAAAAAAAAAAATGTCGTTGGATTACTCATCATCGGAAAAGTAGTGGCCATCTTAGTCACAAGGTTTATCGGTTAGATATTTTAACTGGGTTGGAGAATCAAGCAATTTTAAACTCAATTACAATTTCCTATCCGTCTAGGTCAAGGTCAGCCTTCTAAGCCCCCGTGTCCGTATTTGGTATTAAAATTAAAGAGAAAGGGACGGAGCTAACGTAGCTTCGACTTTCGATTTTCGAAGTAGGGCCCGTGATGAGAAAGTACTCAAAGTAGGGGATGCTGTTATATCAGGGGACCTTATCTATTTTATCGTTGATGCTTCACTTGGTTGTCTAGCGGTAATCGTTCGAAAATGCAACGGAAACTACATTTAACCTAGGTGGTTCTAAAAAAAAAACCCCACTGGCTTCGGCTTGTCTATGGCTTGCAACATTGGCGTCTTATGACATTTTCTAAAAACGAACTTGCCCGACGCGTCTTGATATTTGCACCATGCATCCCCATCTAAAAATCATTTCCAGTAGGTACTATTTTATTGCTATGTCAGTCGCGCGCTCCCACATGTAAATGTTAAACTTATCTAAAATATACTACAATTACTTAAAAACAAAAACATAATCGAACATTCAATACATTTAAGTACATTAACATTAAAAATATTATTACTTGCTTTAGAATATGGATTTTATAAGACTAGGCTTGACGCCGGAGCCTTAAAGATATTTTATTTGAAATCACGGTGCTCATTATCGTCTAATTTGTTAAATTACTTTAACCTCAAATCACTTAGTTGTGTGAGGTGATCCTTATTTTATCTGTTGTCTCGGTTAACTCTGCCTTCACAATTGCGGAGTGGTAAAGATGCTGATGTGTTTAAGACTGCGCCGAGCAAACGCCGAGCGTCCAGTGGCGCCCTCATTACTATTGTCGTGTTTTCTAATTAACTAAAGAATTTCCTTGCAATCAGACGATGTGTTTTTGTAGCGCAAGTAAAAACACAATTTATGGGATACGTAACAAACTTTAATAACAATTACCCTTTGAGTAGTCAGCTTAACGGGGAAAGGTGAACACTTTTTTCCGTTAAGTTGATAACTCGAAGGTGAATTGTTATTAAACTATGTGATATACCCTATAAGTTGTGTTTTCATTTGTAGTACAAAAACGTACCGTCCAATTTGAAGAAAATACTTTCGTTTATTAGAAAACACAATAATAGTAATGAGGGCGCCACTGTACATCCGGCGTACGCTCGGCGCAGTCTTAAGCCATTTCTGGCCAACTTGACACGTCACTTCAAGGCACTTCAAGCGTGCCGTGTCAAATCAGCAAAAAATTACAAGCATGTATTGATCTTAAAAAATAACACATTTTGACAGCTAGCACCACTAACTTATAACGCTGATAAAATTTATCTATTTTTCATAAGGTACTATTGGTTTGTTTATTATATTATAGCAGCATTGATTAATAAGTTTCTTTTTCGAGATGGCTCAATAGTAAATGGACCGCATTGCTTAGATCATGGCTTTTACATTACTAATGGCTAAAAGGTGTGAGCAAAGCGAGCGGTTTATTAACAACCAGTAAAATTCTTCCCTTAGTCGAACGATTTCGCGCGCGATCATCCCGAAGCAAAGAATAAGTACGAGCATACAGTTCGGACTATACTTGCACCAGCTACCCTTCCCTACTATTTTAATAACGTCTTTCTTAAGAGAAAATGTAAAGAAAACTAGACTATGACTCTTTCAAATGTCATGGTCATAACATCAAATTAAAACATTACTCTAACCTCGTTAGACCCAACGTCTTAAATTTAGGACATTTGTCAAAGTGTTTTTTGACTTTAGTTGACCAAGAAGAGTTATTTTCGAACTAACGAATTTTGACGTGGGCCTTACGAGGCTAAAAATGAACTTCGCTTGTACTTCTTTCGGTCTTACAATCCTAGATCACACAGAGACATATTTGTACAAAACTTGTGATCTATCCAATAACCAAAGAATACCTTAGAGATATTTCTTTCTAAATCATTAATGAATGCCATAGATATCATTAGTCCTTTGTTCATTTTGTAGTCCAGCTTTTATGCTAATACTTATTCTATTTTCCGAGGTGCGGTGGATGATGGAGGAGGCGAGGAGACTGACAGGCCGCGTCTTTCTAACCACTCCGCCCGCCCTCACTAACGTAGACGGGGTGCCCCCCCCCCCAGCAGTCCCCCGCGGGACGGTCACGCGCGAACTTGTCGGACTATAATAACGGATTCAACTACGTAATTATTTAATGGAATTATGACTTAGTTTAGAAAGATAACAAAAATGCTCGCTTTCTCTTTTTTGCGCTAGACGCAATTATTACAGAATTCCAACCACATGTTTCTCTAAGGGCGGATTCGACCAAACGAGAATAAGGTCTTATACCTAGATTAAACGCCGAATTTGTATAGACTAATCTCGGAGTAAGTCTTATTCCAGTTTGGTAAAATCGACACTAAAACACTGTCTTATTACCTAACTTAACCTATGAACTAAATGTTTAGAATTCTTAAAATAAAGTGTTACACACACACATAAAGGAGTGCGTTTGCACACACATTGTATATTAAAGTTAACAATGAGGGCGACCCGGGGTTTGTTATCTCTTTTCTCGATTTGGTTAGAAATTGACATTTAAAACTAGCAAATTTAAATCTGAAACATATTGGAAATTACATCGCTGTGACTAAAAACAGCGGAAAAATATATGTATACGTGTACCAGGAACACATAAAAACGTGCCGTATTGCGTTCATGTAACAGAGTTTAAAAAAGTATAAGTGGCGTTTTAATTTGTGTTTTTTTTATGTTTCTGGTACACCTCATAAGCTACACCAATCCCGGGTCTTCTATGGCGAAACAAGTATCAAAAATAATAGTGTCTATTGCAAGTCTAGTGTCTTAAACTATTTTCAACGGCACATTATCTGCAATTACCTTTAGTTGTATTTGAGTTTCCGGCGAGTGTTAACAATATCGTACACGCTAAAATCGGGGTAAAAATCTGTCTGAATAACTTTAACATCTAAAGGTAAATTCTTCAGTCAAATTCTTGATCGTAGCGCATCTACTTCGAAAATGGCAGTTTAACATTATCTTAAAGGTAATCGCGGATATCCCGTACAAAATAAATATATATATAAACTACATATCTTACAAAACTCTGACTATTGCAAATTCTATAAGAGCGCGACATCTTGATACTTACAATTAAACCTATGCCTGCGTAAAACCAGAGCTAACGACTCGTTTATCTCTATAGAAGTATCGGTACGATTAGTAATATCTGGCAGTAAATTACTCTCCTATGTTTATCACACATGTTCACATAATAGTATTAAATTATTTATTATTATTCATGATTATTATACAAGACGATAACAAATTATACTACCGCAAATTGGAGGCGCCTTTTCTCGAAAATAGCCAATCGCGCCACAGAAATGTATAGTAGTTAGTTGAAATTCCGCGAGATGGCGCATATTAACACCGATATAGTTTTGACAGTTTTCACTCTAAACTGTACCAATAAAAGTAAAAAAAAACTGTTGTTAAATTAATCTTTAATTATGCGTTTTAATTGTGGTTCAGTTGCTCTAGACGATCCTTACGCTAGCGTAAACGGTTGTCGAAATCTGTGAAATTTACGAGTGAGATATTGATATAAGATCCCGACGCTCGATAGTAATAACGTTCTCGCAATGCTTTTAGAATATATTAATTGCAATCGGTTATTTTAATTTCTTTATTGTTTTAATACACATCGTTTAACTTTAGAATGTCAAAAACCTATCTTATTCCTTTGTAGATTTCGTGACATTCGGTCAGTAATCGAACTTAAAAGAAATCATAACGAATCTGAATTTTAGTTTACGGTAGTATAATTTGTTATTCCAAATATCAATTAAATTGTACGCGCCTTGTGCCATATTGTGCGATTGTTACCTAACAATAAAGCGGTCGTATATAACCTAAACCAACTACTCTTTGGAAGAAACGATTTTGTTAAGGAGACAACTCTTGTAAATTAATCTTAAAACTATTATTTGCCAGCGAGTTATGAGGCCCTCGCCAAGATGCACTACGCTAACTAGCGTTTCTATTCTATTCGTTTTTAAACCAATCGCGTCACTGGTAGATCACGTGACTTTTCGTATCACGTCATCTACCAGTGACGTAATTGGTTTAAAAACTAAACGAAGTCAGCGTAGTGCACCTTGACAAGGGCCTATGTTCTGTCTCACGCAAACTTAAACACAGAAAGTACCACAGACTCCGATCTCTATTATATTTTGTAAAGTTATTTGAGAGCTGGGCACTCTGTATCAATATCGATCTTGTAGTGACAGATATACACAGCCTAAGCATTCAGTCATACCTCGCTCGGAAAAAAGCATCGCGGACTTATCTGATCACGAACTATCCAAGTAATGTTATGTTCGCTATACGACTGGCGCTTCTGAATTAAAGTGGTAATGTATGTCATTTATGAGTCACCCGTAATATTTGGTTAAAGTTTTTAACGCGGCTCGTTAAGTTTTTTCAGTATCAGGATAACCTCCATAATAGTGATTCTAATAACGATTCGAAATTTTGTGCAAAATTAGTCATTACTGCGAATAGTTTTAAGCAACGTATCTCAGTAACTTTTACTCGTTATATATATGAAACAACCTTAATATTATACTTATTTTATGGATGGCAGACCTCGACACAACAACTTAAGGTCGACTTGAATTTTTAATACTTGTAGAACTTATCCAATAAATTACGGGTACCCGACCTTTTTTAAATTCTGTTCCTATTCATTCGGTCACTCATATAATCAAATCAATTTACCATTATTACTCCATATTCGCGTACTTTGGAAGGTTGCACATGGTCATATTATTTATTTATACATTCAATCATTGTCTTCATGTTTATTTCGAGGTAGTAATCTCCATTTAATCTTGTATTTTTTGGTGAAAAGCACTTTCCGTGTAAATACTATGACACTGACTGAAGCCTGTCATATACATTTTATTTTTTCGAAATATATAAATAATATATTTGACATGATAATGTAGTGATGGTTGATAGATTTGATAAAGCATTTGATTGATAAGAGAGGTTTTCGTCTCTGTGGCACCCAGCATAATAATACGATGATGAGGAATATGTATCCAACCTATTTAATGTACTAATTAGAGGTAACACTATTCTCATCACTATTTTTATCCTCTATCTAAACAATTACAGCCGGGTGTACTTGTTATTGTCATTTGCATTCTGAATAGGAACAGACTTTAAGGTTAAATGTATAATTAAAGCACAAGCAGCCTCTTTAGTCAGTTAAGATGTTAGCGTGATAGATAATACTGGCAACGTAGAAAAAACTGTTATGATTCTTAAATCACGAATGTAGCATTGGTTATTTAAAATTGGTTTTCGATTAACAGGAACATTCAAAATAAATTTTCGTTAGTGTTGACCTCTGTTTTATAGAACTATTTGTTTGTTTGCCTTATTTAGTGACTATTTAATATTGCGATTATTTGTAATAAACTATCATGTACCGCCTCAGATAAGTACGCGTTGCTTCAAATGCGTTATAAATACAAATATTGGCTAACAAAGAGATTTGTGCACGATCGGGACAATATGGACGAATAAAAAAATAAACACTTGGTAAAGTAGTAGAAAAAACAAGGTGGTTTGTTTGCTTGCAAGACATACGCTGCGCCGGTTTCACGCCCATTTAACGCCGACGCGGCATAGAAAAAATGACAGCGGCGGCGTAAAATCGGTGTGAAACCGGCGTGGCGCCAAATCTACTAGCTACTAATTGTTAATATGTAACGCCCAGGCAAGATGTATTTTAGTGATTTTCGTAAATCAACAATACGAGTATTTACAACGATATATGACGCTATACTCCGTACGTTTCAAATTGAAAGATAGCGCGTTTGCATCTTGACTAGGTGTAATGTATAAACGTTCCTTTTATTACATGTATTTGACAAGGACAGAATATGCTGTTGGCGGCGGGGCTTAGTGATAATTAGCCGGGTGGACTAGGCCTGTATCGACTACGTTACTTAGTCGACGAGTGACTATGTATCTCATATAATTTTACACCCTAATGATCACTCGTCACTCTTTTTATTTAAAGTTTAAAGAAGCGCGCTTATTTTAGTAACTGAGGCCCTTGCGAAGATGCATTAACCTAACTAGCGTCTCTATTCGTTTCCTTTTTGAACCAATCGTGTCACTGATAGATGACGTGACTCTTCGTACCACGTCATCTACCAGTAACGCGATTGGTTTAAAAACGAAACGAATAGAAACACTAGTTAGCGTAATGCATCTTGCCAAAGACCTCTGAATGTATCTGGACAAAGAAAAAATTGTCGATTGGTATTGTTCTATATAAAATTATAATATTCGCTACCGAATATTTTTTTAACGTAGTATTATGAACAGGCTTTTTCTCTAGGAACACAGTGAAAAATGTAAGGCCATATTATTGCTTTGTTTTTCTCAGTAGCTTTATATGGTGGTCATTTCGTTTTTACTGATCTTGGACCATTTATAAATTTGAAATCTTGAAGCTAACTAATTGAAGTAACGTTATGAAATTTTTATATCGTAAGTAAATAGTTTATTGAAATATTTTAGCATTGTAAATAATTGTTCAAATATGAATAAATATGATCAAACATGTTTTCAGGTACCAGATGAAAATTCTGAGTGAATATTATAATTATTATAGCTCAGAAAGAGGCGTGACATCAAAAGTTAGGCATTATGCAACTATTAACCAGCGGCATATAAATTGAGCAGTGCTTTAATATATATTGTCGTATCCTATTCTGAAATAAATATTTATTACAATTATTGCATTTTGCACATAACTATCTAAGTTTATTGTCTATCTTCGTTTGACCAATTTATAGCTACATTTGTACAAAAGGGCTAGCGAGAACAGTTAACACATACCTCTGTATCATCTGGTCTCAGTAAGAGAGGGATGCATACATCAATTAAGCTAGCACCTTAGTAAGAAAAGGGACGCCACAAATGTCTTTGTTAGTCAACACCGTGAAATTGCTTATATTGCGGTAAACTTACACGACATCGAAATAAATACCCCAGTTCTAAGAATAACTTACAGTATAGTGGGCTACGCATACGCGGACTTAGCACTTTCTAAAACTGGAGTGACTTTAACATAACGTTAAAGTAAAGCGATTGAGTTTTATTGTATATTGTCGAGAGTGTCAACTTAATCTAACACGCACGTGTTTTACACACGGATTTTAGCGTATGCATGACAAAGACATTAAATCGGGTATTACAAGGTGGCCCGCTGCGTTCCGTTAGCAATACGAATTGCGCTAAGGGTATATTCTAATGCTATTATACAATTCTGGTTAAAAGCAGTCGATAATATTAGACGTGCGCGCCGAAAGTCGGCGTCTGCTGCCGTTAGAAAAAAAAGGCGTATGTGTCATAGATTCACGTATTTATTAGTTACCTTATTTCTAAACGTGGTGTCTTTATTTTGTTAAATTTGCTTTGACTATCACATTGCCCATACGTCCTTTTTTCGAAGGGCAATACCGACACTGTGGCTGTTAATAATCAGCTAAAATGTGCGGTGCAACGGAGACGAACGCCGCGCCGTAAAAGGGCGCTGCAAATTAGTCTGGTCGGCGCACACGTCTGATAGATTTTCTTATATTATGTAGTTAAGTATTCACTAACGAGGTCATCGACCCCAAAGGGCTTAGCCCACTGCATACGCCCCTTGTACAGAACATGCGTAAATTACTCAGCCCAGACCACGCAATGTCGCCTGTATTACGAATTTGCAGAAGAATTTTGAAATTTACTTAATAAATTGTACACCTAACTGAACATTCCGCTATAACGTAATCAAATCATATTCCAATTTTATTAAACAGCCGTAAGGTCAAGCTAACGCTAGCTTACCTACATTGTTATCACGTGTTTTACAATATGCACTTTCAATAACTCAGATTACAGTTGATTTTTACACACACCCAATATGGAGTCTTCTTACTTTGATCGAAAAAATGAACGCCGGCTAAGTCTTAAGAAGAATTGAGCAGTGTTCAGATGTGTGGACGAACAATTGACTACAACCCTGTGGTAAATACTGAACCCTAACTAAACTAAAGTTTACGTTGCCGAGGCCTTAGCCAAGATGCTTTGCGCTAACTAGCGTTTCTAGTCGTTTCGTTTTTAAACCAATCGCGTCACTGGCAGATGACGTGAAACGAAAAGTCACGTGATCTACCAGTGACGCAATTGGTTTAAAAACGAAACGAATAAAAATGCTAGTTAGCGTAATGCATCTTGGTTAAGGACTGTGTGGCGGTTAAAATAACAGATTCATGATTGCGGTCAGTCAGCTGTCATCAAAGGATCTCATGCAATAAACTCATTTTATTAGCAACTATCTAAGTTACAACAATTCATAAGAGGATATATATAAATCAACACGTATTATTGCTTGGTTTTAATCATAATCTTCGATTTATTGATGCGATCCTCTGATAACCGACTGCGGTAAAATAAACAACTGTCCGACTAAGGGGCGTATAACTTAAAAGCTTATTTTAAAGTCTTCGCAAAATTGTACAACTTACTTTACGAAAGTTAATACTATACTACAAACGAGCACAAAACAGTTCTTAGCATAGTGCGCGGCCATTTTGTTTTTACGTGTTAGTCAATTCCCGATACGACCGGCACCATCACATTTAATAGACTCTCCGCCATTTAAGATATGACTTAATTATCATGATAACAATGATGATTAAAAATACAATAAAATTTTACCAAAGTAATAAAATATACATATTTAAAAAAGAAACTAACAATCAAGTCACAGCATGCATTTACATTAGTCTAAACACGTTTCGTGACTTACGCGAACTGTGCCGTAGCCACTTTATATTAAATTGTCTCTAAATATAATTAGTTGGCCGGCCAGGTCACCCGTATTAGTTTATTATAACTGACCTTAGAAACTGCGCTCGCGTCTTCACTCGCCACGTGTACTCGATAAAAATCTAATATTATATAATGAATATTTCTCATAGCTGAATATACCTATCAGTTAACTTTCTTTATATAAATATCTGAGCATATACTCCATACCAATTGACTTGACTTGTTTAGTAAACAATTTTATAACCTCAAAAAGCGTCATTTTTGGCTTAAACGGCCGTTTTCTGCTGAATAAAGCAACTAGAGATCACATTTTGCACATAATTTTCCTGATTTTACATCATGGATGGGTTTTTTATGTCAAAATTGTTGTTTTACGCGAAAAGTGAGCGTTTTGAGGTAATAAAATTGTTTAGTAAATAAGACAAGTATATTCGTATGGAGTTTAGATTTGGTGGACCATTGAATGCTTTAACCGCACGCAGTTCACCGAGGAACCACCATTTATTGCAATAAAATTTCCTTGAATCTAGTCAACACGGGCACGTGAAACCGATGGCACTTTACATGGTACCTATGCCTTTAAGTTTTGTCGTAAAATGACAGACTAACAATCTATGTTACTAACTCCGTGACTTAACCTAAGTTTCGTTTCTTTTAACCTAATCACATGGGTTTAGAACGTTTGTTGTATAGTAGGGGGCGCGCGAGCTCCTGTGTTTCGTCTCAGTCCATGAAATAAAAAGTTGGCTGCGGCCTTGATAGGTGCGACGAGGGGCGCACGAGGGGGCTCCCATTGTCAGACATTGCCCGGGGCTGGGAACCTCGGTGGGGGGAGGGGAGGGGGAGGCCGGCCGGGTTCTCCTGCCCCCGAAGACTGCTCCGATACTATAAAAAACAAACGAAAGATTAGGTGACAATGGAGTGTTAAAAGTTCGATCCATGTACAGTGGCGCCCTCATTACTATTACTATGTTTTCTAATGAACTAAAGTATTTTCTTGAAATTGGTCGGTAGTTTTTTGTACTCCAAATTAAAACTCAACTTATAAAGTATATCACATAGTTTAATAACAATTACCCTTTGGGTAGTCAACTTAACGGAAAAAAGTGGCCACCTTTTCCCGTTAAGCTGACTACTCAAAGGGTGATTGTTATTAAAGTTTCGTATCCCATAAATCGTGATTTTTCTTGCGCTACAAAAATGTATCGTCTGATTGCAAGGAAATTCTTTAGTTAATTAGAAAACTCAATAATAGTAATGAGGGCGCCACTGGACGCTCGACGTTTGCTCGGCGCAGTCTTAAACAGGCCAACGGATTTGGATGCGATTTTTCTTATTTCATAGCAGGTTTTCAAGCAGTGGTTTTTAGTTTCATGAAAATCGGTTAACCGTGTAAGAAATATCTGCTCTGGAAAAAACCGGGCAAGAGCATGTCGGACCATGCTCAGTGTAGGGTTCCGAAGCCGTAACGACAAACACAAAAAACTATCTCAAAAATCAACATGTATGAAACAATTTTCTATTTAAAGTTATTTGGCGCTGTCTTAGATGATTTTTAGTAGGTATAAACCCGTTAATCGCCTGTATCTCAGGAACTAATCATGTCTACTTAGCCGTGATAGTTTTCCTTTAAAATTCGTTATATGCGCTTTCGTTGAAGATTTTTTTTAGATTTTTAGTACTTGTAGTTTTGGCTGTAGGGGGGGGGGGACACTTGACTCTAACAAAAAATAGCGCTTTAAAGCTTAATATTTCATAAACGGATCCCTTAATCGATAAATTGTTTTCATAAACCCGCAATATTTTTGAAAGACCTATCCAACGACACCCCACACTATGGGGTAGGCAAGAAAAAAAAAAGACATCCCCACGTTACGTGTAGGGGAGGTGCATTAAAAAAAAATATTTTTCAAAATTTTATTTTACCACTTTGTTGGCGTGACTAATATGTACATTCATGCCAAATTACAGCTTTCTAGTACTATGAGTCTCTGAGCTAGACTGGGGACGGACGGACGGACGGACGGACGGACATGGCGAAACTATAAGGGTTCCTAGTTTGACTACGGAACCCTAAAAAGGGGTCACATAAGGGGTTATTATTTATCTAATTAGTAACTTTTCGACACTAAGAGATCTGTAGCCGTTCAGAAGAAAAGGAAATATGTGAAAAGATAATCCGCTCAAAAAGCTACCTTCACGTCTAAGCTATAAGGTTCAAGTTGTAATGGGTATGATATGTCGCGGTCGGGTAGACGGCCGGCGAGGCGTGTGGGCAGCTACTGTTTTTAATGTCAAGCCATTTAAATTTAAACCTTATGACTATAAAAGAAGAAGAAGGTATTTGAGCGGATTAGCGTTTTACACATTCCTTTCCTTCTGACCTTCTAAACTACTAACTAACTAGAGATGAATATTCGGGGCAAAATTGAATGACAGCTAGGGATTGCCCACACCGATAAACTCAATTATCGATGCTTTTCCCATATAGGTACTAGTAATCGCTCCAAGTTTTTTTTTTAATTTTGCATGTAAATAAAATAGCAACATAATTCTGGTCATTCTTTATTTGAAAAGGATTGTTTAACTTTTACTCATCATCGTCATTATGGTTTTGGGACTGTCATTCTGAAATCCACAATAAGGAAAAAAAAAACATGATGACGATTGAAGGTTCATGAATCCTTTTAAAATAAAGAACAATCAGAATTATGTTGCTATTTTACTTTCAATTTATTTTATTTTTACAAATTAAACTTGTAGTGATTATTAGTATATGGGAAAAGCATCGATAATTGAGTTTATCGATTTAGGCAATCCCTAGCTGTCTTTTAATTTTGCCCCTTATGTCTATGACCATTCGGTATTAGTGCCACAAATAACTGGTAGTCTTTTACGCTTATTCTGAATCTGGCATAGCTGGCCGCAGCAAATTAAGGGGTCCATATAGGCTCATATAAAATTGGTCTTCCGAATTTTTGTACATATAACGATTTCTGACTATACTCGTCATTACTCCGAAAAATGTTGCTCATACTTTTTTGTTCATACTTTTTCAAGTCATAATTATCGCAACTCATAATCCATTTTTTCAAAAAACGGTTACTTTTTTTAGATTTTTATAAATCTAACCTAACCTAACCTAATTGTATTTACACGTAAGATATTTAATAAATTCTGAAAAGTGTACGGTTCCATGAATATTGGCGTTATAAGTTCAGATGCTTATAAGTTCCAAACATTAGTATTTAAAAAAAAATGAATAGTAAGAAGAGTGATCATTAGGTTTTAAAATTATATGAGATACATTTTCGGAGTTCCAATAATCTAATTTGCAATTTTATATGAACTTTGGCGCACCCCAAGTAAAGGGTTATAATAATTAGCTGAAGTTTAATGCCGACTGTACACACTCGTCGAGACTCGGGGTGAATCCGACCGCGACTAGGACGTGGCGAGACAACACGAGAGCGAGTGAGACAAAGAGGGAGCGAGACAAGATGAGAGTAGTATGTACAGGGGTGAATCAACTTTTCTTTGTAGCTCGTTGCCATGGTGACGTCTCCTGGGTCACTCTTTAAAACTATGATTTCAAAGGATATAATTCCACTAAAAATCAGTTTTATTGGCACTTACAAACAAACCCATTCTTTTATGGGCTTTCTCCTGAGTGTACTAGAAGCAAGGGGCGGAATTTTCATAGCAAAAAACAAACATCAAGAGGGATTGACCATTGTGTTTTATCGACTATCGATGATTAATTGTCACTTCGCACGACTTGTTTTTGATATGCTTTATAAGGTACCAAAAAAAATGTACGTGTGTATAAAGGTTAACAAAATAATAAATTAATAAAACAGTAACTAGTTCCATTTTGTTACAATTTAAATATAAAACCAAAACGGAAATACTACACAGTATAACTAACAGTAGACTAACCTTCATCCACAATTAACAGCATCGAAATCTCTACTACTTATTATATTTTCTTCATCTTGTCTGTAGTAATAAAGAATCGTCTATATTTTCTTTACATTGTCATCATTTCAAAAGGCCGTGTTTTCGTTGTAGATCCATTTAATTTATACACAGGAGTATTTTTTTGCATAAAATCGGTATAATCGCGAATTTTGTTATAGTCCGGAATCCTATCTACACTCGCGGTCAAATAATTCGGGTCAGAGTGCGTTTTTCATACAAACGAGGCTATTTCGAAGCCTTGGTTCCTCGCCAGGGGATGCTTGTAGTGAAATCTGATGATAGATACCCCGAGCATCGATACAGGACTTCCAGAGTGCCTAGGACACCCAACTGTTTGAATCTGCGGCTAACGCCGGAATTGTGCATCTTCAGAAAAACATCTAAAATGACAATAAAATGTAAGGAAATCCAAATGCTGACCCAAACTCTCTCGCTGTGGTGTCAACTGATTGTGCTATCAGTTAGGTATCTTAAGAACTTTTGACCTCCTCTATTGAACCTTGGAGTATCCACCATTAAACCTCACTCAAAACAACCCCTGGCTAGGGACCAAGGCTCCGAAATAGCCTCGTTTGTATGAAAAACGCACTCTGACCCGAATTATTTGACCGCGAGTGTAGTAAAATCGATAACTGGAATAGTCGATAAAACATAATGGTCAATCCCTCTTGACGTTTGATTTTTGCTATGAAAATTCCGCCCCTTGGCTAGAAGTAACATGTTGCAACATTTTTTTCTAAGAAACTCTATCACTGTTGTCTCCTTACTTACCACTGGCTTATTATACGTGACAGAATAACAACAACAAAAAGTTGATCCACCCCGTCACAACCCGGGAATGCTTAGCCGTTTGCCACTCCTAATTTAACCGTGTAATGCATTTTGGGTTGACAGCAGACTTGACATATTACCCGAGTGTAGTACACGGCTAAATAAGAAGAGTACAGATGTAGTGCAAAATGATTTTCCTTCGGGAAAACTCGGATCTCAATCGGAATACGTTGGCACCCGAACTGTCAATCAATGATTGTATTAAATGAGTGACGTTTTCATGTCCATTAAAATGGAACTTTATTGTTTAGTGTCAAATGACAAATGCTGTCATTTGTCACTTTGTCATTTGACACTAAACGTCACTCATTTAATACAATCATTGATTGACAGTTCGGGTGCCATCGTATTCCGATTGAGATCCGAGTTTTCCCGAAGGAAAATCATTTTGCACTACATCTGTAGCAAGTGGCGTAACATTCGCGGGTTGGGACTGTAGACACTCGCTCTTGGCCTGTCTCGGTGTGTCTCGACGAGTGTTTACGGTCAGCCAAGAAAGTGGTCAACTAGTTTTGGCAAAAGTTTCTGTGAGAACTAATTATTGCTAAGATGGACACTTATGTCATCATCATCATATTTTTGAAAGGGAAAATGGATTTTGTTGTATCATGACATTCAAATAAACTTCGACCGTAGGGTGGTAGACCACATTTTTGGCCGACTGTACAGCTGGCATAACAAAAACTTACGTCAATACTATGTTTGACAAGTGGTTAATAGTTGTTTAATGTAACTGGTACATAATGAGAGTCCTTAACACGTTCACGGACAGTAAGCAAACTGAGACCCTCGTGAAATGGCACTACGGCTGTGGCCGGTGTTTTTAATTACACCAAAAACTGAACTCCGTCCACGGCCGGCATTTTCCCATAGCATTTATAGGAAGCACGGACTCTGTGCCGTTTTAGATTTTAACATAAGCCGCTAGTGTCACAGCAAAAAAGCTCTAGGGCAACCTCTACCTCATGCATTACTCTAAAAGGGGAACGACGCGCGTTATGGCACATCGCGGCTGTGGACGAGCTGCCACAATAGGTAAGATTTTTTTGTACGACATTACATACATATTTATTCCGTTATAAAGTGGCACAAAGTTTGAAACATCGTTAAATGTGACAGTTCGTCCATGGCCGTAGAAAATGTTGTATGGAATTTATTTGTGCCATATAATGCAATTTCGAGGATGGTGCTGTGTCCGCGAACGTGTTAAAACACGATCATAATAAGATCACACTAGTATTTCACGGGTTAATTATGTACAGTTGCATACATTACTTTATCTACACACATATTATAAGTACTCTACGATGGGTTCAGAAGCCGAAAGGCGTATTACCTGCATTGCTACCAGTGCTACCTGTAACATAGGTGCTAAGATAATGTAATATAAGTATAAATTGAAATTAGAAATATTTTTCAGTGTGACATCTCATCAGTGCTCATATTTGACTTCGAAAAAGATCGAAAGCGACACAACAAAGAAATAAAGTTGAATGACGACTAACAATTGAAATGAATGAATGGAAGCAAGATAAAACCAGAGGCCTTTGCCAAAATGCATTACGCTAACTACCGTTTCTATTCGTTTCGTTTTTAAACCAATCGCGTCACTGGTAGATCACGTGACTTTTCGTACCACGTCATCTACCAGTGACGACAGTGAAGATGCATTACGCTAGTTAGCGTAATGCATCTTGGCAAAGGCCTCTGTGCTGGGTAACGAACGAATATGAATGGTTTTTATTTAAATTATAGACAAACTAATAACGTCCTTATCTCATGTCTTGAAACTCTACTATTATTTATATTTGATAACCAAGGCTCAGAGAAACGCCCGTCGTTTTGAAAAAATAACCCTGTTCCGTACAGCAGAGACTTCCTTAATTATGCTGCTAAGATATTATATTTTATATAAAATATTTTTTTATTAATACTATTACCGTAAAACGGGGTGAGTAGGGATTAAGGGGTGAGTAGGGACACAACCTAAAATAAGTCAAACCTTGTTACAAATATGAAAAAGTATTTAATGAACAATAACGTTACGTCTATTGGAAATAATTTCAGTCTTATAATTAGTAGCATACGGTTCATTTTAGGTTGTGCCCCTACTCACTCCTTAATCCCTTCTCACCCCGTTTTACGGTACACAAAATATCTACTAAGTAAATGTAGTTTAACCCATTTATCGATAAATTACCTATCTTATACCAAATATCATCTCATTAGATACATACACATTAAGTACTTGATTTCAATGTCTTTGTTCACTTCAGGGTAGTTAGGCAAAACACGTAATATTCTAATCACCTCTATCAGGCTTAGACGTTTTCACTTTCGAAACGTGTTTTCAGAAACCAACGCGATTTTCGTTGATTAATTGGATCCAAGACGTCCGGATTAATGTATTCGATTTTGGATATCTTCTTATCCAGATTTAAAAAATTGTCGCTGGCTATAAAATACCTATTTCTTTATTAACACCATAAGGAAGTCTCTACTGTTTGGAACAGGGTTATGTTTTAAAGATGACGGGAGTTTTCCCGAGCCTTGTTGATAACGTAATTACAAATTTACGTTACCGCTGTCATTGCTGTTACCTACTACCACAGTAATGCTTAAAAACATAAGCTCACCACTTTATTCCCACAGTAGGATAGGCAGAGCTACTGAATTACCAACCACTCCAAAAACCTGTTGACAATTCTGTAACCACACCTTGCACAATCAGGCTAAGATGTGTACCAGTGTATTAGTGACAGGTTGCAAGCCCATCGCCTAACAGTACTAGGTACACAGTATTTTTTTATTAAAAATAGACCCGTCATACGACTAGTAGTTTGGCTTAAAATAGGAAATGAGTACGGTCGGCATTCATACCTAAGTAGGTACCTAAGGTAAGGTAAGGGGTCCGTCTTTCATTTCGTGGAAATCGACATTAAGCGAATATTTTTTTTTTTTTTTTTTTATGGCATGGAGAAGACAATCAAGCACACAGGCCACCTGATGGAAAGTAGAAACTGTGACCCATAGACATTCGCATTCATAAGACTGCAATGCAATCAATTTTTTATCTCTGTCGGGTGATTTTGTAAAGTCCTGGATAATAATTTTATTAAATAATTATAATTTAAGAAACTCATGGTATTTCATTCATATCCTTTTTACCTTCTTTTCCTTCCATTTTTAAAAGGATGGCAATGAACTATTGAAGAAGGTAATGAGTAGTTACAAATTAAGGAATGCAGAACGGTCTTGAGCTTCGTGATTTAATTAGCTCCAGGTCATTTCTATCGACTTCGCTTCTGCATAGGTCATTCACCGTCATTATTGCTTAGTGCGGAATCATTTCCGCTTTCCTTAGGGGTTCCAGTCTCGAGCTTGTATCGAAGTCCCCTCAATAGGCATAGGTCATCGGTGTAGTACAAATCTTCCAAGACGTTGGACAGTCCCCATTCTGTGCCGCGACGCTTGCTACTTGTGGTGTTATTCATGATGCTGTCGAGGACAACAAGGAAGAGAAGAGGTGACAGAAGGCACCCCTGGCTTACACCCACATGGACCGGTATGTCCTCCAGGACGAGGGCGTCGTCAGTCACACTACAAGAACACTTCTCGTATATGGCCTTAATCGTGTTCGTGATCTTCTCGGGGACTCCAATTTCACGTAGTCGATCCCAGATACAGCTCCGTCTCAGCGTGTCGAAGGCTTTTTCGAAATCCACAAATACCTGATGCCTGTTCGAGCATTATACACAAGGTGTTGATCTGGTTTATCTGGTACACGATCGGTTGGGTCGGAAGCCAGCCTGCTCTTTGCGAAGAAGAGGTTCGATTGCCCTGGGCAGTCTGCCTGGGATGATCTTGCGGAGCATCAGAAGGAATCGAGAACAAGGTGATGCCTCTCCAATAGCCACATTAACTGAGGTCCCCTTTCTTGGGTACGGTGATGAGAAGGCCTTTGTTCCAGTCGTCGGGTAACTCTTCGGCTGACCAGTAATATAATAATGTTATATTGTATTGTTTTTATAAGACTATATTATATTGTGTATTACTCGTGAGTAGATCGTTACTTGGCTGGATAAAGGTGATCTCACTAACTTGTAATACTTTTGTTTTGAAATCATATTTAAATTTAAGTGTCACGTTTATGAATTATGACATAAGTAAAAATAAGTACATGATTGTTATTTTCTTTTAATAAAGCAACTTAATTCTTTAATTAAATTATTGTTTCATTACCATCCTGTGCTAAAATTACCGTCCGAGGCTGATTTCATTCCTTCCATTGGCAAGTCATTTCCATCATGCAGTCTTATTTCATAAAAAGTAAAAACACGACCAAGTTGCCTTTCGCACAGAAATATTTATAAATGAGTTCCAAAACAAATAACCCTTACAGAAAAACATTTCAAGAAAAAAGAACAACTCAAGAGAACAAGGTCACATTTGTAGATACTGCAGTATACTGATAAAGACTTTAAAGATACCAGTACCAAGATACCAGTATTAAAGATACTAGCTAGCGAGTCGAATGCTCTGTCTCTCGCAGACCTCACAGTATTATTAAAGAGTGCGAGGGAAAGAGCATTCGACTCGCTAGCGAGTACGGTAATTGTAACTCATGGTAAGGGTATAGGTACAAAAAGTGTGTAACTACTTATAAGGACGAATTTACGCCGGTTGCTTTTACTTTCCAAATACTGAAAATACTGCTGTAATAGGTACTAAGGAAGGCAGCTAACTGCATTGTTATGGTAAAAAAACATTTTAAGTTAAATGTGGCTACCATAGATAAGATAGATTGTATCGGTTTTCTTTTTTTTTCTATGCTCTATCTGTGTAAAGTCTTATTCACATTGTCCCCTTATATTATATTATATTATATTATGTGTTATTATATATTAAACTGAACTCAAGTCTTTATTGGTCGTTACAAGTGTTGCTATGGTCACGTATAAACAACAACCACTATTGGTTAACTGAACTTAGTCTTTATTGGTCGTTACAAAAGGGTTGCTATGGTCACGTATAAACAACAGCCACTGTTGATTCAATATTATTTCTCTCATCTGTTACCTTGAAAACTGGTCAACCTTTTCGTTCCGCGACTGTAGATGCTTGATTGTTACGTTTACATTATGTTTAAGATTAAATAACTATTAACTAAAAATGTTATAAATCAAAACTCGTTTGCAGAAATATTGAGGTTATGTGTCAAACAGTACTGATTTGTTTACATCTTTTGATATTTATGATCCCGACTTTCAGGCTAAGGGACTTTTGCCCATTCCGCCAAATAAAGAAGGCATGGAAAACTGCGTCCAAATTTCTGAATTTTACGTTTATTTTATCACGTCTTATTTTGTATTTTGTCATTTATGTTTTGTGTTCGAATAACTATGCGTACAACCTTCCATGTTTTCACCTGCACCCTTACCATGAGTTACAAATTAACGTACTCGCTAGCGAGTCGAAGCTCTGTCTCTCGCAGACCTCGCAAGTATTCTTGTAGAGTGCAAGGGACAGAGCATTCGGCTCTCCAATAAGGAGACTTATATTTATTTTTGAACACAATATATGGATTTTTAAAATTCGTCTTCCTCAACTGGAAGTACAACTGGTCGAATATAAACAATAATTGTGTTTTTTTTACGGTCTTTATTTAGTTTCAAGGCGTATGTATTGTAGATATAAATGATCATTATCGCGCTGTATCATAAAACATGTAGCGCGATTGAAAGATGAACGATGGACCAAAAGGGCGACATCATGGAATGGCCCATGTGGAAAACGCGGTCGTGGAAGACCGATTTTGAGGTGGGAAGATGAAATATCAAAAACGGCTGGCCCAAGCTGGATGCAAGTCGCCAAAGATAGAGGAAACTGGGCATCTTTGGAGGAGGCCTTCACCTGCGGAGGGGTTCATGCAGACTCTTTAATTTAACAAATTTAATATAGATCATAAATCCTTCCTTTAATAACATTTATTTGCATAACACAAAAGCATAAAGCACCAGGATGGGATTATTTTATTTAAGTTATCTTATTTAAGTTACATTTTAAGAGTTCTTTTATTGTTTGCATGAAATTAAAAGGCTTTTTTATTTTTTATTTTATTTTATTATCATAAAATACGGCTGTATTCTCTCGCTGACGTTAAGTAAGCGGTATTCGAAAATCGACAAAATGTATATGATTGACGTAAACTGATAACCAGAGCCCGGATTTTTCGCGGCAAAACCAGTCTGTCGCAATCTAACTAGTATTAGATTAATTTTTTTATCGATATCAATTATTATTATATGTACATTATTGTAGAATCATTCGCGAGAGTTGTTTTATATGTGTTATTCCATCTAAATCTTAACTTTTACTTTTTCATATCAAGTAATAAAATAACCTGTCGAGTAACTAAGAGGTAAAACTTTAAATGAAGTGACTATACTACCTCATGGAAAATAATGGACACTTCAGAAACTGTCTACTCCCAGAGAATGTTGAGAAATTAATGATTATCTACTCCTTTCAATATCACAAACCAAATAAAATATCATGTGCTGCTGTGTGTGCTGACGTGGATTTCGAAGAAGGAATTGGATCTGTTTGTATATAATTTTGAACAAAACTCACGTGAAACGTTTTATTTCCTTTTTTTTTTATTTCGTGGACCTTCTATTACACAACTGTCGAAATATCGATAAAAAAATCTTTCTAACTAGATTGCGACAGTTTTTTGTTTTGCCTCAAAAAATCCGGGCTCTGCTGATAACAAATCGCGTTGACGTTTGTCACATACATTTTGAGTTGATAGAAATTACAAACGTTCTTTGCTTCTGGCCTAGGCCTACAGAGGCAATCGCGTCATATACCAGTAACCAATATTGTATTGAATATCCAGATACGTTGTCTGCGGGCAAAAGCGTTCCTCAAAGTGGAAGGAAAATTGGTTTACAGTGCGACACAAAAGAGTAGAAATTAAATGAGGGCGCCACTTTCTACGTAACTGTCACATTTTTGACGTATGCATGGCAATAATTTAGTATGGTTATTTTTTAGTTCCATTTTATTTAATTTCTACTCTTTTTTGTTGCACTGTACTACCGTTCAGATGCGCCCTGCGTCCGCTGACACGCACGCAAAAGGCGGTGGGCGGCACCATGCACCTGCATTGCACTTGGTATACAGTGACACAGACTGGCGTAACATAATCTGTGGTCGCGGTCCGCCGCAGTGAGGGACCGAGGTAGAAGAACTTTTGAGTAGTCAGCTTAACGGGAAAACGGGGCCAATTTTTTTCCGTTAACTTGATTAATCGAAGGTCAATTGTTGATTCCAATAAAATTCGTTAGTTAAGCATAATTTTGTAATGTATGGTGATTCAAAAACCACTTCGAGAATAAGGGTTGTAGAATCCTGTTACCCCAGATTCCCTGTTATCAGATTGTTTTACAAAATTAGTATTAAATAATTATTTTTTACTTATCGTAACGTCGTCATGATCTTGATTGGTAAGTTGTATCTAATCTGTGATCAAATCAACCATATTCGGTACTTCATATAAATATGAGTCCGAAATGCGGTAACATTTATTATTATTGCGGTCGAATTTTGTTTTATTTATTTAGCTGTCTTATTTTAACGTTTATTAAAATCAAGACAATTTTTAACTGGCTCCGTTTTCCGTTTCCGTTTTGATATAGTTCCTTCATATAAAATATTCATGGGAGTAAGGAGGATTTTTATTGGTTTCAGAGGCGACTTAAAAACTACCAGTTATGTTTATAAAATGGCAATAATAAATATGAATTATAATTCGTAGTGGCTGGTCGTGCCCCACGTGGCTCTGGTGATTTTCTTTCATACAAACCTTGTTCTAACAATACGAATACAACAAAAAAAAAAATGCCCATATCGGTGGAGCTGTTCTGAAATCATTAATGGCTAGGACTTTAGGTAGCATAACGTGGTTCTAGAATCCATGGAGTCGTGGTACAAGAATACTCGGAAAACAGAAAAGGGTCAATATGACCCTTTCAAAGAGTGCATTAACTATGTATGAAAACCGTAGTTTAAATTTATGTCGGTAGTTGATAAAAAATATAATAATTATTTTATTTTTTGCAACAACACAGAAAGTATGTTTTGACACCACATGCTCGAAATTGCCTAATTATATTATTATGCAAACCGCACCTAAAGTAAGTCATTATTGCCATCGGCTAACCACCGGGTTATAATGAGATTCAGTACCATTATTATGACCCGGCGGGTTCTAGATATTGGTTATAAAATATTTTTTTATTAAATATTTTAACAAGTACAATAATAGCTTTGTATAAATTCATTAGTGAACTGAATAAATAATTAAGAGTTTTTCTAGATTAGTTGGCGTTAAATTTTGTCGTGTATAAATGTGGATCGTTTTTAAAAATGAAAACGATCGCTCTACTTTTACAGATGTGATTGGTAAATACGGTAATGTTGGTTTTAATACAGATTTTAAAAGTTATTCGATATTTTTTCTAAAACTGTAAAATTTAACAATTTTATTTTATTTTTCGTGTAAAATATAAATATTTATCTTTCAATTAGGAATCTTCAGGTATCTTCGTCCATTAACTTCGGAAATATGGGGCGGAACGATTATTTTTGGTACATTGTTCGCTATAAACATAATGGTTTTTAAAATTCGACAACACTCATTCCAACGATTCCCATACGAAAAGTCATTCAAAAACCAATACAAATAAAACATTTTTCTCACAACCAAAAGCCTTCTATATTTTATCTACATCCATGGCATAACTTCCCTATAATATGTTAAAAAAACCGGGCAAGAGCATGTCGGAACATGCTCGCTCAATGTAGGGTTCCGAAGCCGTTACTACAAACACAAGAACTATCTCAAAAACCACATGTATGAACTAATTTTCTATTTCAAATTACCTATTTCGTGCCATCTTAGATGATTTTTAGTCGGTAACACTTTAGTCGCCTGTATCTCAGGAACTAATTAAGTCTACTTAGTATTTAATTATTTGTGAACTCACTGTCTTTTATTTAAATAAAAAATGACGCGTCTAATGCAAACACGACATTTTTAATGAGCGTGTGTTATTTAGTATGTGTTGCTAATAAACCTGTTTTTTTTCGTTGGCGTTTTTTTTTCACAATCAACGATGTTTATTTTTTTAAATTATTGGAGAAATTGCGTCTAGTTTAATTCCTATTTGTGCACTGAACCCAGGGATACACTGTATACAGATTAATAGTACATTGTTGCCTAGGCGCGGAAAGTAAGGGTTTTCTGACGAGGTGGTTAGCTGGCCGAGCAATAGCGAGGCCTGCTAAAATACGAGTCAGGAAATCCTCGTTTCCGCCGCGGCATACATAATGCTTTTCTCAAATAATGCGAGGAAATGATACAAATACATAATTACAAGTATTTTTAAAAACCCATGACAAATTCGGAGATAATGTTTGTTTGAAAACTACCGAGTATTAGTGAAGATAGTTTCACGCACAACGCGCCGCCGCCGGCCCACACTGCACCCACAAGTTGGGTGTGCGGGATTTTTTTCACGTTCCTTTCGATTTTGTATGCAATAGAGAGCACTTTTAATAAACAATATGGACATGGACGGAAAGTGTTTTCATATGGTTTTTTTACTCCTAAGACTAAAATGAGGCACTTTCCGTCCTTGTGTTTCAATCGGAAATCCGTTCTTTCCGAGCATGTGTGAGAAAAAATATTTCTTTCGGCAGGTCTAACTGTATACAAATGACAAATATTGCAATGGTGAATTTGGAAAAACTCAATGGAAATTGGCGGCAGAAGTCTGTATGGGATAGTGGTCATTTTAGACGGGAGAAATGTGAAAATGTATGTATATTTAGACTTCTTTTTTTACTAAAAAGATGTTACTTTTGGAGACTTATATAATTATGATCATTGATATTTAGGCTACTGTTTGTTTACCCGTGGAACGTCATATCACATACATGTATGTATATTGCAATATTAATCTTGGTTCGAACCCCACTGAGTTCCAAATTCAAATATTCTTATGGTCCACAGGACGCGCCATCACTACATCACTACATAGTATAAAACAAAGTCGCTTCCCGCTGTCTGTCCCTATGTATGCTTAGATCTTTAAAACTACGCAACGGATTTTGATGCGGTTTTTTTTAGTAAGTAGATAGTGATTCAAGAGGAAGGTTTTTATGTATAATTAATTTTGTTTTATGTACGTGTGTTATAGAAAACTCAAATAAACCGAAGCGAAGCGAGGGCGGGTCGCTAGTGTAGTATAAAAC